>CM046950.1:155238182-157638182 GCA_025698515.1 Gossypium sturtianum
AAGTGGACCTAGCCACCAATTAGGTGGGCCAAAAAATTTATTATCCCAGTATAAAAAGACAAAAACACCATCATAATAATATTAGTTATCATTTAAAAGAAAGAATATATTAGTGATTTCCTAACTAAATTTGTGTATGGTTAATTTGTGATACCAACTTAATGAGAAATTTTATAATAAGTATAAATTTACCCTGGTTTTCTTACCCTATCAATAAAAATATGTTAAAATATATTGTAATTTCTTTTAATAAATTTTATTAATAATATGAGATAAATTTTAAAAATAATATTTGAGAAATAAAAATTTTATCGAACAAATGGCTGCAGCATACAGATGTGAACTGGTCGTTTCGCGTCGTAGCTACCCTTTGTTCATTGTGGTTTCATCGGAACTTATTTTGTTGGAAAGCAAAAGATGTACGATCTTCCTACTTTAATATTTATTTTGCTGATGCATTTTTGCAAAAATGGTCCTCTTCAAAGCATGCTTTTGTTAGTCTCCAGCCTAATCAGCGTTGTGGAGAAGCAGGCTATTTTACCATCTAACAAAAAAAAATTAATATTTATAAAAATGATCATGGTTTAAAAATATTCACCAAAATGACCTGAAATGAACAGTAGATTTGGATTTTAGGAACCCAATGGCCAGCATTACCTAGTGTTTTGGCCCCATCATTACCTGATGATTGTGTCAGGCTTTAAAAAATATATATATTTTTTTGAGTTTGGGAACCCAATGACTGGCACCAGAGAATTTTTTTTAAATCGTATCATAATGGTATACAAAAATACCAGTATTTAAAAAAAAAATTGGTTCTGGCCATGTAATGGCCGGCACCAAAGACAATAAATTTTTTTTTTGTGCTGGTTAGTAGATGGCCGGCACCGGTGTATATAAAAAAAAATTTGGGTGCTGGCCACGTAATGGCCGGCACCAAGTACAATTTTCGGCTCCCAATGTATTTTTTTCTATTTTGGAACACTGATGACCGACATCAGTGTATTTAAAAAAAAAAATTTTTGGGTGCAGGCCATGTAATGGCCGGCACCAAGTATATTTAATAAATTTTTTTTTGTGCTGGCCATCTAGTATAATTTTCGGTCCCCAAGGTAATTTTTTTTTTTACTTTGGGACACTGATGGCCGGAACCAGTGTATTTAAAAAAATAAAAAATTTACCAAGTACAATTTTCGGCTCTTAATGCAATTTTTTTTTACTTTGGAACACTGATGGCCAACACCAATGTCATTTAAAAAAAAATTGTCTTCCAATTTTATCAGATATATATATAGGTGTTTTGTCTTCCATTTGAGTTTTTGTTTGCTTTTTTGTTTGCTTTATTAGTTAAAAATCGAAATTAAAAATATTAGTTTTTTCTTTGTTGAGAAGGAAGCAAAAAAAAATTTAAGATGAGTTCCCAAAATTTGTTTGTTTATGTTTATTTCAATGGAGAAATGATAAATACAACTGAAGAAGGCTGTTTATTTTAAAGTAGGAAAAAAAATAGGAATGAGATTCAACAAGCGTGTTTCGCTGGCGGATTTAAAATGAAAAATCAGTACAAAGATAGCAACCCGTTGCGGAAAGCAAATGTTGAGACTGTTTTACAAATTTCTGGTGTCAACAGATCCGCTCAAGTTCTCAGAAATTAAGCTTGAAGATGATGATGATCTAGTGACAATGATAGCAATTTATTGACCCCCTGAGATAGAAAATCCCAGCCCGGTTGAGTTGTTCGCGGAGATAGTTGAACCAGATCCCATTCAAGTTGTAATTCTAGCAAGCCAGCGCTCTGGAATTGATTTTGATCTTAACGTCTCCTGGGAAGATCAGTCGGGTTTTGGAGGTCACTGCTAACTCCTGAAAATCCAAACACCGGTGGAAGTTTGTATAACATCCCAAACTCGTGTACTCGTCTAGACATCCATCCAGAGGTGTTGGCAACCATAGAAGATGGTGATGAAGGGTTCGATAATGATGATCAGTCCCACCGTGATCCCAACGATGATTTCAGTGACCTCAATTTGGATGACATCCCTGAAGACATAGACGAGGAAGGACCGATGGAGGGTAAAAATGCAAACCCCTATTCGGTCGGGAACACGGGCTCTGATATAGTTATAAAAAATAATCCAGGGTCCTTCATGACCGACGTGGATCCATATGCGACTTGCACGCAAGTTCCTGAAATATACAAACATTGTACCGGCTCACTTACTTGATGATGAATTCGACGATGAAGAGTTGTTCGTAGGACAACAATTCGATAACAAAAAATACTGTTTACATGCTATAAAACAACTTAGCTTGAAGTTAAGTGTGGATTATAAAGTAACGAAGTCGACATATTCTTAGTATGTAGGAGAATGTTGGAAAGCCTCAAGTGGTTGTAACTGGCGTGTTCAAGCCGCGTTAAAGTAGCGGACACAGATCTGGATGATAAGGAAACTAGAAGGTCCACACACATGCACGTCTGCTCGTATGTTGCAAGACCATCGAAAGTTAGATGCAAGAACTATATGTAACTGTATCATCCCTTTGGTGAAAGAGTCGCCCACCATTCAGGTGTCGGTCCTTATTGCGAATATACAAGCTCGATTCAAGTATAAAGTGTCGTACCGAAAGGCATGGTGGGAAAAGCAAATGGCGATGCGAGATTTGTATGGTGACTAGGATGCGTCATACAACGAGCTTCAAGGGTGGATAGCCGGGATGCGGGTACATGTGCCCGGGACAGTGATTGATTTGCAAACACTGCTGTATAAAGGCCTGGACGGGGAGATACAATGGGGAAACGAGTTTTTCACCGATTGCTTTGGACGTTCGAGCTATGTGTTAAGGCCTTCCCTCACTGCAAGCAGATGGTGCAGGTGGACGGGACCTAGTTGTATGAAAAATACACGCAAATACTCTTGATTGCTGTTGCACAAGAAGACAACCGAAATGTACTTCTGATCACTTTCGCCATCGTGGAGCGTGAGTGCTTCAAGTCTTGGGAATTTTTCCTCAAAAATCTATGGAGGCACGTTGTCAGAGAAGACAACATTTGCCTTATATCAGATAGATCCAAAGGATTACTTGCTGCGATAAGGTGATCGGGGGTTCCTTGGAGGTCTGTTTATTGTATCTGGCACATCGCGGTAAAATTCCACAGAGATTATAAGAATAAAGATTGGAAAAAAGAACTCGTGAACATGGGTAAAAAAATTTTGTTTGTATTTATTTCAAAAATTCCTTTTCAGATTTTTTTTAGCCTGTAAGTTTTTAAAATACTGATTCCAAATTGCATATGCAACTCATGAGTTAGAACCACAAAGATTCAGGCAGAGGTTCGCGAGGCTTGAATCTCAGATGTTATCTTTACCAACAGATCTCCGGACATGGTTTGGTAGCATGGAGAACTGGCAATGGACTCAAAGTTACGATGAGGGGTTTCGGTATGGGCAGATGACGACCAACCTGGTAGAGGCGGTCAACTCTGTATCGAGGCGCACAGGTCATCTGTCGATTTTTGCTGTTTTCTCGGCAACATTCTATAGGTTGGCCACATTGATGCCTAGGATGAGATTGAGACAAGCTAAACAGATCGAGGCCGGGCACGTGTACGTTGAGGCTGTCCTAAAGGCTGTGGCGGTAAATAGTCGAAAGGCACAAACAATGAACGCAAAATTGTATTCGTGCGACTTGGAGACTTTCCGAGTTCAAGAGTACATCAACCGTCATTCGGGTCTTCCACCTAGGTCGTACGCAGTTGATCTGCTAAACAGGCGATGCGAGTGCGGGATATTTCAGACTCTTCGATATCCGTGTGGGCATGTTCACGCAGCGTGTGCAAGAGCAAACTTAAATGTTAAACAATTTATAGACGAGATTTACACGTGGCAACGCACATTGCGTATATGAGGGAACGAATTTCCTGTAATCCCTGATGTCTCAAACTGGGAAGTTCCACCGCCTGCTTTCGAGATGGTGCCTGACCGTAGTCTCCGTATACATCCTAAAGATCGACCATAATCGACGAGAATTCGAAATGACATGGACGTCAGGGAGACGGACGAATCCAAACTGTGCACTGTGTGTCAAACATCCGGACACAACCGATCAACTTGCCCACATCGTGTCTATGTTTCCGGTCAATCATCTCGTAATGTCGAACTCGAAGGTGACAAATGATATATTATTGAGCACATGTTCTTGTAAAAATATGAAAAATTATACAAATGATATACTTTATTCAAATTATACAATTGATTAAATATAATACAATATACATACATATTTAATTTAAAACATATTAAATGAAATAAATTACAATGAGAGAAAAATTAATATGTAAAAAACGTAAATTAAAATGGAAAGAAAGATAATTTAAATGAAAAGAGAAAAAAATTAAATTTAAATGAAATGAGAAAAAAATTAAATTAAAATGGGAAGAAAGATAATTTAAATGAAATGAGAAAAAAATTAAATTTAAATGGAAAAAAAAAGATAATTTAAATGAAATGGAAATGGAAATGAAATGAAATGAAATGGAAATAAAAATGAAATGAAATGGAAGAAATGAAATGAAATGAAAAAAAAAGAAGATGAAAGGACATGTTAGGCCAGGCCTGCGGCAGGCCTGGGAAATGGTATATCAGTGGCCGGCAACAGCAGGCCTAGTGCTTACGATTTGACCCAACATTTCAGGCCTAAAAAACAAAAAAAAAAACCCCAAAAAAATGAAATGAGAATTTTTTTAATTTAAATGAAATTTAAAATTCTACAATGGAATGATATTTAAATTGAGAAAAAATCTAAATAAAATATGAAAATTTTTAAATGACCTTGATATTGAGACTACTTCTAATTAATATGAAAAAGTATGAAATGAATTGAAAAACAAATTGAATTGAAAAAAGATAAATTGAAATGAGACTACTTGTGATTAATATGAATTTTTTTTGTACATTAGGAAAAAAATAAATTTAAATGAAAAAAAATAATGAAATGAAATGTTAAATGAATATGAAATGAATTGATGATTATGAAATGGAATGAAAGTTTAAATGAAAATAAATTATAAATTGAAATGAAAACAAAAACTGAAATGAAAAAAAAAATTGAAATGAGAAATAATTAAATTTAAATGGAAAAAATAATTTAAATGAAATGGAAATGTAAATGAAATGAAATGAAAAAAAAAGTTGAAACGACAGGGCCTGTGTCAGGCCTGCGTCAACATTGACCAGGCCCAATTTGGCCTTACATTGGCCGGCACTAGTCTGGCAAATTTAAAGTAAGTTTTTTTTCCAATTTTGCCCCTACTCAGCCACTATGGTCCCCCACTATAAATGGGGTACTTCAACCCAAAACCATCGACCATCGCTGATAACTGCCGCTCTCCACCGACCGACGACTACCGATCACCTCCAAACACCTCCAACAACCATCGTTCACCGTCAACCACCACCGACCACCACTGATCACTCCATGGATCCTAATCCTAATATTATTTTAAATGACAACAACCACATTACAACCTATGTGAATAAAGTAAACGAGAAGAAAAATGTCTCATTTAATTTTAAATATTCATTTAAATTCTTTTTTAAACGAGAAATATAACATTCTATATTTACTATAAACGCAGGATCTGTACCAAATTGTGAGACCCTGGTTGCATGATCCCAGTTATTTTTCCGATCGAAGAGTTTTGTTGTATTTGAATGTCGCGGGTTTTGGGGTAGCCGCGTGCATTCAGATATTTGAGCTGCGGGCCGATTTAATATCGGCCTTAGTTGAAAGATGGTGCCCGGAGACACATACGTTCCACCTCCCGTGTGGGGAAGTAACTATTACACTGCAAGACGTAACAGTCCAACTGGGGTTGTCTATAAACGGCGAAGCAGTGACCGGGCTTGGAAATGTGTTCGATCCGTGGGGCACTTGCGAGCAGTTACTTGGGAGAGTGCCCCCCAACGATGAGGAAGGACGATTAACCTATATTAAATTTACTTGGTTAAGAGAAAACTTCCAGCATCTTCCGAGCAGTCCAACGCAGATGGACATTATCTACGTTGCAAAAGCGTCCATTCTGCAACTTATAGGTGGGATACTATTGCCGGACGTCAATCAAAATAAAATCCACATCATGTATCTCCCCTTACTAGAGGATCTCGAGCTTGCTGGAAGATTTAGTTGGGGCTCTACAGTATTGACATGCTTATACCGCGAGCTTTGTTGAGCGACAAAGCCGTCTACGAAAATAATAGGCGGTTGCTACCTTCTACTGCAGTCTTGTGTGTTATACCGAATGGCATTTCTAGCATCAGTGAGCCACCAACCATATGTGTGGCCACTCGTGAACAGGTAAATATATAGTTCAATTTTGCCATCTATTTTTTAATTGTATAGTATATTATACTCATTTTTGCATGGAAAAAATAATCTTATAATTTATTCGTTTTTTTAGATGGGCAATTGTACCGCTAATCGAGTGATCGTTCACCGTACCTGTGTACCGTATGATGATAGAGACTCATACGCTTCCGAATCTTTCTTTTTCAAATATAATAATTGCACAAAAAATTAACTAATAACGTGTTGTCTATATTATGCAGTTTCTATGGTTGCCATATGTCGAGGAAGAGATCGCGGCGCTCATACCATCATGGGTTATTGAGTAACAACAGCTGTTCGTGTCAAATGTTCCGTTGATTCATTTCCATATGGTGGAGTGGCATGATGGAGGTTAGGTATTGAGACAGTTCGGTTGCGCACAACCCATCCTGAACCCTCCCGTTGACATTAAAGAAGTCCACGAAATGGACAAAAAGGGTTCGGGTTGGGACGCTTTAAATTGGGCGGAAAAATATTAACAGTTTATCTTTCTGTGGAATGATTGACATTCGAGGCGCCCTCCCTTGTATATCTTAGAGGGAGGGTTCTCTCCTACGCGCGAGTACGCAGAATGGTATATAGAACACAGAAAGCCCTTTATATTCCAAGGTCGTTATATGCTGATCCCGGAAGACGCGCAATCGAAATCTTCCTGATGGCAACAGAGGAACGCACAACCGCGCCGTAACCGAGTTCCACCATTCGGGAATACCGAAATCAATTCTACCTCGAACCCTGATCCCGAGCCCCAATATGAAGCATCCAGCTCGTCATCACACTACCCGAAGCCCGAGCCCTAATTTCCTCCATTGTTCGAGGATATTTTTGGTGACGACCCCGAGCCTCAACATTCGACACGGTTCGGATCGTTCTCATACCACCTGGAGCTCGACCGGGAAGTATGTACACCTACTACTGAGGATATTTTTCCATCCGCACCTCCGGTCACACAATACCCCTTAACTCCCGATTATGGTGTATATGATTATACTACTTTTCTAGGTACACCAGACGGGACACCGGAGGATGGACCGAGCAACTATCAAACGCCTTAGCAAGGTGCACGGTATCGCTGACGGAGGCAGTCGGACCGTTACACGCCAGCGCCGAGGAAGTCACCGAGATCACGACAATTTTGATTTTTATCTGTAAATATTTACTTTATTTTGTAATTATTCTATTTTTAACATTAATTTAATTTCTCTAAAATAATTATTTGTTTGAATAAATGACTTCGAAATATTTAATAAAAAATATATAATTCGAATAAGTAATAATACACAATAAATTAAATTTACATATACAATAAAATACAAACATTCTACAATATTAATACACAAAATATAAAATTCAAACAAAAATAATACGCACAAATTAAATTTAAACACCCAACAAACTACAAACAGATGGGTAAAATTAATACACGAAAATTTTAAATTCAAACTACATATAATACGGACTAAATTAAATTTACAGATACAAAAAAATACAAACATTCTAAGAAATTAATACACGAAAATATAAAAATGAAACCTTAAATCCTAAACAACTACATTAAATTTACAGATATAAAAAAATACAAGCATTCTAAAGAAATAATACAATTATTTTGAATAGTAGTTTCTTCATAATTAGTCGTCTTCTGCTTGAATCAGGTCTATGTTGCATCAGTATCCCACTTATAAGTTGCGGAATAAACGCTATTGCACCATAGATAATGTCCATCTGCGTTGGACATCTCGGTTAGCCATCTATGGCGCAGAAAGTCATCTAACCCTTAATGGCATAACCTTTATGGTGGACATGACAGTATATAATTCAACTCCGTTAAAACATGACAGTATATAATTCAACCCTGAAATTCGGTTGTACACTACGAAGAACTCCCATCTACAATCCACTATAAAAAAAAAAACTCATTTGATAATATACTACAAAACACTCTCATTTTGATGGCTCTCTCAAAACAAAATTTCTCATCCATTTACACTATCAGAACCCAAACCACCCACTATATATATGGTTTGGTGCCGACCATCTGTGTTCCAAAATGAAAAAATGCATTGGGAGCCGAAAATTGTACTTGGTGCAGGCCATTACATGGTCAGCACCGAATTTTTTTTTTAAAATACACTGGTGCCGGCCATCAGTGTCCTAAAGAAAAAAAATATGCCTTAGGAACCGAAAATTGTACCTGGTGCTGGCCATTACATGGCCAGAACCATTTTTTTTAAATACTGATATTTTTGTATACCAATATGATACGATTTAAAAATAAAAATACCCTGATGCCGGCCATTAGGTTCCCAAACTCAAAAAAATCATTTTTTAAAGCCTGACACAATCATCAGGTAATGATGGGGCCAAAACACTAAGTAGTGCCGACTATTGGGTTCCCAAAACCCAAATCTACTGTTCATTTCAGGTCATTTTGGTGAATGTTTTTGAACTAGGGTTATTTTTGTAAATATTAAATTTTTTTGGGTTAGACGGGTAAAATAGCCGGAGAAGCAACTGTCCACCTATGGGTTGCGTGAAATGTAATATTGATGTTGCCTTGTTTGGACGAGGAGTGACAGGTTAGGGAGCGGTGATTAGGGATGTCAGGGGAGTTTTTTGCCATTGCAGCACAAGTTACTCGCATGGTATTTATGAGCCTTATACTGTTGAAGTTATTTCAGTTAGGGAAGCACTTGCTTGGGTGAAGTCCCTGGGGCTTGATATTGTTATGTTTGTATATGATTGCTTTCAAGTTATATTAAGGCGCTAAACCATGGCCATGATGATGCCTCTGAATTTGGCATGATTATTCATGACTGCTTCATTCTAAAATCTCAAATGCACTTTCTTATCCTTTCAATGGGTTTGTAGGGGTTTAATAAGGTAATTCATAGTGTTGCGAGGGTGGTTTTATTGAATGCCAACTATTGGGATATAACCCCGAGTTTTCTTTTGAACGTTTTATTGTTCGATTTATGCATATATGATTTTGACGATGTGAGAGAACCTTACATTGGGCGTCTTGGTAAGCCTACTAGCTTGGGCTAAGTTGTTTTTTTCTTATTGGTCTATTTTGTTCGTCCCATGTTTTTAACATATTTCGATAGTTTTTTTTTTTCAAAAAATTGTCAAAATTTAAACGTAATATTTCAAAAATTTTTTTTTTTGTTAAAATTTATTTCTAATAATTATATTAATTTATTCTTTTTGAAGTAACTTTAATGTTATGGATAAATTGTTGCATGTAGTTTAACCTCTTTTCTAATATAAGGATTTGATTTTATAATTTCAAATATTTTTTATATAATAACTCCAAATGTTTTAATTTTAAAATATACTAATTCTAAAAACATTTTTAAAATACTATTTTTTAAATATTGTTTTTAAAAAAATAGACTAATTAATTCTTTTAAAAAAGTATTTATACAATTACAATATTTATTTAACTAATTTTCTTACTCATGCGATGCACGGGACATTTATTGCTTTTAAATTTTTGAGTCTTATATAATGATAAGTATTAATTTTTTGACATGATCTGTTGACATTTTAAATTATTTTTACAGATATAATTATTGCATGTATAGATTTAATTTTAACATACAAAACATATTTTGAATAATCTATACATACAATAATTTATATTATGTTGAGGCAAAATGAGCTGAGAATGATTGAGTGGCACTCGTCAGTGCCAAATGCAGACTGTTACTAAGGTGATTAAAAACTTACCTTATTTGATTTGACAATTTAATGAAGAAAATTTTTGGACCTGGTTATGTGTTGTTATTTTCAAGATACTTTAGTCCATCTATGGAAACCAATCATTGGAGTTTGAGGATTGAATTGGATTTGAGTGAATCAATTAATTCCTTGGAATGTGAAGATTTGATCGAGATAGTACTGTTGATTTTGGAGAGCATATCTTCGAGTGATTTTGTTTTGATTATTATTGATGTATTAGTTATTTTGAAAGAGTTACTTTGCATTCACCTAGATTTTATGTTAGCAAGCCGAAATTGATATATGCTTTGAGGCTTGTCTAGCTTATGTAATGAGAGCTTATTGAGTATATTCTAATTTGTTCATTAAGGAACGTTTTTGTAAGATAGTATAAACATTGGTAAAGTGTTTACTGCCCAAGTTTTTAAGGGGAGGATTTAGAGGTGAGTGTTCTAGTCTTTAGGTACAAAAGTGACATCTTTATACTTGGGGAGTGATAGAGATGGATTCACTTGTTTTATTTGTGATAAAAGATAGTGATATTACTCACTGAATTAGGCTCCATAGGCGTGCGAAAACCAAACTGCATAAACAAACCTCTGTGTTATTTTTATTTTGTTTGTACAGTTTTTCGAAGTACCAAGCCATAATAACCACTGTAAAATAGCACTTCCATTGAAATTTTCATTTTGAGCAAATAAGCAACTTAAGGTAGCAATAATTGGTATCAAGCAAACACTTAATGTATCTAGTAGTGAATCTTGATGTTGCTTTTTACTAAAAATGAAAGGTTCGTCGATTACTCGTCCCCCTATGCTTGAGAATGGTAACTATCTTTACTGGAAGGTTAGAATGAAAGCTTACATTAAGTTCATCTATGAAAATGCATGAAAATCTATTCTCACTAGCTGACAAGCTCCTACTGTTGATGTAGATGTAGGTTCCTAAGCCTGAGGTTGAGTGGACAAATGAAGAAGAGAGAGTTGCAAATGCAAAATATAAGGCCACGTATGCTATAATTGTGGCATTGATATGCCAGACTTCAAGAATATTTCAAATTGCATAGTTGCAAAGGAACATGGAAAATACTTCAAACTACTCATGAGGGAACTAATACGATCAAACAATCTAAGATGCAGATGCTAACCACCAAATCTGAGACCTTGGGAATGAAAGATTCTGGGACAATTAACGAGTTCTATGTCAAGTTGTGTGACCTATCAAATCAGGCTTTTAACCTTGGAGAAGAGTATTCAAACTCTAAACTGGTAAGGAAGGTCTTACGGTCACTATCTAAAAGATTCTTTGTCAAAGTGACTGCCATTGAAGAGGCCAAAGATCTGAAAAGTTTAAATATTGATGAGACAATAGGATCCTTAGAAACTTTTGAGTTAAATCTGGATGAGTCCAAGAAGGTTAAGTCTAAGGGAGAAAGCAATATTGCACTCCAAGTTGCTGACGAAATGCCAATTCCCAATGCCTTTACTATAGAAGAACTTCAAGTGCAGATTGCTCTACTTACTCAGAACTTCAACAAGGCTTTTAAGAAGTAAGCTAGGAGGTTCAAGAAGTTTGAGACATCAAAGAACACTCTTAAAAATAAGAGCAAATGTGTTGATGTTGAGGAGGAGAATGAGAAATACAAGAAGAAAGGCATCTAATGTCATGAATGTCTTGGCTATGGACCACTATTTAGAAAGTCAAGCTGCCACCTTAATTCCATTTCTTCACCTGAAAATGCACCTTTAAAGTTCTACCTACAAAAATCTCTCACCTCTAAAAGACTTCAAGCTCAAGGCCCTTGCTTTTTTTTTTGTAAAAATCATCTAGAAACCATTGAACACGTCCTTAAGGACTGCCCCATCACACAAGCTTGGTGGTTTGACATTGTGGGAAATAATAATCATTATCTGTCATCGAATAGTGTTGGGGATCGACCCGTATAAACAACGAGAAAGAATAAATAGAGAAAATTGGGCACAAATATTTACATGAAAAAACACTTCCGATGAAGAGGATAAAAAATTATGGGCAAAAGAAGACTTCACTAATGAGTAAATAATCAAATAGTACAAGATGGAAAGTTTCTAAAACAAGCCCTAAACCCCGAATACCAAGCTCTCTGGCTAAAACACAAAATTCCCTAAAAGCTCTCTCAAAGTTCTCTTCTTAATGTTCACACAAAATCTTGTGTTGTGTTATTTTTGTTCCTTAAGGTTACTAAAGGCCCTTTTTATAGGCTAAGATTAGAAGGCTAATGATAACTCTTGAAAAGAGTTATATTTCATGACTTTAAACCTAGTCAATTGCTTGTACTTAGGTACATCTAGTAGCATTTTACGACATTTCACTAGTATTTTTTATCATTGCATGAGGAGCTTGGACTGTGTTTAAATATTAGGTACTTTTAATTGCTTGTGATAGGGCTGTATTTGGTGATTTGGCAGGTGCAGGTTGAGGAACAAGAAATAGAGTGAAGGTTTGTCGGGGAAAAAGGTTGGACATTTTGTCAGTACGAATGCCGTGGCAATTCCAGGAAAACCAAGTCAACACTCAACGCATACCAGTTTCAGCCCAACTATACTTGTACCAGAAAAATCCGCCTAAAAAAGAGGAGAGAATAATCCTAGGCTGTTGGCTTTTATCCTAGAAAAAAGAATTTAAAAAGAGGAGTAGATAATCTTGGGTTGTTGAAAATTGAATTTAAAAAGGAGAAGATAAACTTGATTTGTTGGATTTACCCTAGGGAAAAAAACCTATAAAAAGCCAAAGGAGGAAACCCAAAAAGGCGAACAAGTGTGGAGATCCATAGGCGAAACTAGAGGGTAGCGATTGAGTAGAGACGGAAAGAGGAAGACAAAGGTAGTCCCTCTCAGCCACCACAGGACACTGTGCCACTAGAGTGTGAACTGGACACGCGAAAGCTGTCTTCTCGATGTTCTTATGTTATTTCTTAACTATTTCTCTGTGAATTGATTTGATTAAAATGATGTTGAATGATATTTTGGTTTTGAATTTTATTTGCCAACCCATGAACTAAATCTCATAGGGTTGGGATTACATGATGAAACCTTTATTTTCTTTAATGGTTGTAGCATAGATCTGAATTAATTTACTATTTCATTAAATTGTTTTTATTTCTAAATTGTATGCATGCAATCCCTAGACATAGACGACTATGCAGCATGCCCATAAACTAATTTAATTTTGAAAAAGTTGGATTAGTTGGACCGAAATTGAATTATATGAGCAAGTACTTGACATATGCTTGTAGTAGACTCTAGACATAGAGCAACATTCATACAGAAGGAAACAGTAAAGGGCATCGTATTAAAGGCCTATAGACACGGGCAATGTAACTTGAGGTTTTTGCTATAAAAAGAAGTAGACCACTTTAGAACTCTTTTGAGCAATAGATTGATTATGATTTTGCCGAGGAATTTCTGACAGTAAGGGTATATTCTTAGTAATCTCGACCTTCTATATCAACATCATATATCCCTTATCCCTTGTCGTAATATCTTTGTCATCGCATCCTTAGTTGTTTATTTGTTCAGTTACATATTATTCATATTATCATTTTCATAATTGCCATTACATTTTTACTCTTGCATTGTCATAACATTTTCAATTATTCATCAGTTACACATTTTGTTCACATTAATATTCCTTTTGTTTACCATTGCATTCTTATCATTATTTTGCTATAACATTAATCTAACTTTATTAGAATAACTTGACCATTTGTATACCTAATCTGATCCCTATGGAGACGATCTCACTTATCACTTTATTACTTGATTCGACGTGTATACTTGCACAATTCGCATATCATTTTCACATGCGATAGCTAATTTGACTAAAATATCTATGGTATAATCAGAGTTTAACTAAGAGAAGAAACTCATTTATGTGGGGAACACGTCGTGTCGTTGCAATGTTGTATGTCTCCTCATCGTGATGTCCCGTGTTGCGTCGTCTCTATTTTGTCTCTGTTTCGAACGTCTTCGCATCATTGCGACGACACTAGTTTTCTCATCGGAACGACGTGTGTAAAATAAGAGACACACTCCACAAATAGCAATTGGAATGAAGCCCAAAGTGTGGTATCATAAACCAAAAATTCCTTGGTACATGATATTTACCTCTGTCTCTGTGAATTTATTGTACACCTTTCCTCTATTGTTAGAAACTGCAAATTGGTTGGCTAAAACTTAATACAGATGGTCTATCTATGGGAAATACAATTGTCTTCTCCCTTAGATGTCTGTAACTTGAGTGGCTAGCTTTCTGTTCGTAATGATGCTCCACTTGAACTTTCTTGCTTGATGCCACTGGGACTATTATGTATCAAATAGAGTTGGCAAATGGGTAGGCTTAGGCGAACTCGGATTGGGCTTATTTCGAACTTCAATTTTATTCGGCTTGGGCTTTCTCAGGTTCGGGTCTGTTACGGGCTCGAAATTTTCTTGAACTCGAACCTTTCGGACTTAAATTCGAGCTTGGATCGAGTCGGGCGGGCTTTCATGGATTGAAATAATTTTGAATTTTATAAGTTATAAATATTTTAATTTTTAATGTAATAATTCATTTTACTTTTATACGATGCCAACACAATTCAACTTTGTCTTATAAAATGCACAAATTACATATATCTAATAGAGTTCTTTCATATAAAATAATTAAAGTGCTTATTGTATGTAAAATTTATTATTCTATGATATTATATGAATTAACGAAAATATCTTTTATTGTAAAGATTATATTATATTGACAATCGAATAACTTTTTATCTTTCTTATTAAATTTATAAACCTAATATTTATATTCTAAAATATTTATTCTAAAACTCAAATATATTATCTCAAACCCAAATAATATACTCATTATTACCCAAACTCAAAATAAACTAATTGTAGCGCAAATCTCAAGTCCAAAATAAAAAGAAATTAAACCCGATACCCAAATACAATTTGTAAAAGTTAAAGCCAAATTCAAAATCTAATTTAATAAAAATAATAATTTATTAAGATATTAAAATTTAATAATATTTTATGTATTACTAGCTATAATTATAAACATATATTTTGATATACTAAATTATATATAACTATTGATACTATATTTTTTATTATAATCTAATAATATAATAATAGTTATATATATTAATATTTAGAAAATATATTATTTAATTATATAAGACTATATCACATACTAGAATAGTAGAGTAGTACATAATATATTAATTATTATCATATAATATTATTTATTATTATACTGGATGAATAATGCTCTAAATCCCATACTTTGTACATTTGAAATTTGGCGTTCCTACTATATTATATAATGATATATCATATCATATAGTATATAATATATTAATGGTTTATATATATGAATCAATGATTAAACATTATAATATCATGTAATCTTTTATTATAATATATAATATAATAATTATTATATAAAATAGTAGTACCTTATATATTAAATATTATCATATATTATTATAATGGTTGAAATATACTCTAAGTCCCTTTATTTTTCATATATTTGAAAATTAGCCCTCCTATTATATTATATAATGCTATATCATATCATATAGTATATATAAAATATTAATAGTTTATATATATGCATCAATGATTAAACATTATAATATCATATAATACTATACTTTTCATTATAGTCTATAATATAATAATAGTTATATATAATAGTAGTACATTATATATTATTGTTTATTATTATACAATTTGAAATATGCTCTGAATTTCTATACTTTTCGTACATTTGAAAGTTAGCCCTCCTACTATATTATATAATATTATATTCATATTACAAGCATCATCCAATATAATGCTAAAAAAATTATTGTTAATGCCCTAATCCATTCAATTATTCATAAATCTTGTTATACAAAACAAATGCAGTGCTCATGTTCGGAACTTTGGAGTATGGATTAGTTTTATGTAATTGTATTAAAATTTTGATTTATATATTTGTACGATTTTACAAAATTTTATGAATTTAAAAATATCTTTTTTATTAATATATTCTATTTGACAATTTTATTTTTTTTATTTTTTTAAAAAACTTTTAAATTTTCTGATTTATATTTTTTATTTAAAATATATGGTTTAAAATTGAATTTATTAGTAATGCTATTAATATTGTAAATAAATCATGTTTAGTCGTTTGTGATAAGTATAACACAAGTTATCATATTGTTAAATTAATATATTTTGTCATTATATATTTTATGTTGTTATTAAAGTTAAATTTTATAGATTTTAATAATTAATAATTTTATATTTTTATTATACATATATAATTATAGTATTGAAAATATTTTATATTAAATTAATATTTTTAAAAAATTGTTTCACTTTATAATTTAACATAAAAATTTATTATTAATTACTTTTCCTATTCATAAAATTTTAAAATAAATACATTTTCATAAAATAAAATAAAGAAATATTATTTATTCATATTTTTTATTTTAAGTAATATTATAAAAGTACATTAATTATTAATGCTTATTATGATTGTTTAGTTATAAATTTAGGTTTTTTTAGACTTTAGGTTGGATTTATTTCAGACTCGAGCCAGATTGATCTTGGACTCAAAATCTTCTGAATTCGAGTTTTTTTCGAGCTAGGATCTTTACGGGCTCGAATTGAGACGAATAATCTTTCGAATTCAGATCTGTTTTGATATGCTAAGGCTCCTTTTATTGATTAAAAAAAACATCTTAATTCCAATATCTAAGATAAAATTTCAACAACCTTATATATGAAAAGAAAAATAAATTATGAGATTCCTTTTTTGTTTTGCTCTCATGTTATGTTATGAACAATGGTACATGACAAGATATTCTACAGAACATGTAATTATGTCCAAAAGATACCAAGGAATAATATTCTAAAACTCATTTGAGTGGATTCGTCTAATGCGGTCGGCTCCTTGTATCAGTAAGAACTCCCCATTTCTTGAGCAACCACATAGTGAACCGTACCAACTCCGCAACAAACAGAAGCCCCATGAAAATCACCACTATATACACTTCCCTCATTTTCCTCGGACCCATGTAGATCACTGCTATTACGTAAGTTCCCGTCATTGAAATTATGGCCAGCCGTAAGCCTGCTCTCAGAGGGAATCCACTTGTAAGCAGAGATATCATCGCAAGCGATGCAAAGAAACCAATTGCGTTGAACACAATGAACACAGCAAATACTTCAGGGTCATCTGCCATCACAGCTTCTCCAGGTATCATGGTTCTCTTTTGAACTGTGACGGTTTGCGAATTTCGTTTATCCGCAACCCAAAAACCACTCGGAGGGCTGAGAATCGCTTGGTACGTGACCGATGCTATAAGGACTGCCACCACCATTAGTGCATTTTGGGTTTCGGTTGATGATTCCGCCACCTCTTTCATTATTTCCTTCCATAGGTTCCATGAACAAGCAGATTGAACTATGTGCGTGGTGTTTGTGGGTTCCGTTTGAGTTCGGAAATAAGCAGGGTCCCTTGTTATTTCTTGAGCTGTCACAGCCCTAGCTTGCTGAAACATCTGATAAATATGAATATCATGAAAATCACTTCCAGTTTGGAGCAAAAGATCCAGGACATCCTTCGGTGTGAATCCACTGGTGTTTACGGAATTTATGTTAACCCCACAAGCAAGTGCTTCTCCACCGATTAATAGACTTATAATCTGCAAACCAGTATTGATCCATTCCTTACAACACAGTCTATATGCTATACATCATATTTAGCTTAACGTAGGCCAAGAAATGAAAAAATTAATAAGAAAAGATGAAAGTAATTGTAACTAGACTTGCCTCATGTTGTCTATTGAAGGTTGCCTGATGTAAAACGGTGTTGCCCTCGGTGTCTTTCCAGTTCAAGATTTCCATCATTTGTAACCTCCTTATCTCCTCAATCAATACCCTTGCAGCTTCAATCTGATTGCTTTTCACAGCCAAATGAAGGGCGGTTTCCCCGCAAGCTGTCACTTGTTTAAGAGACTCGGGGCAAGCCCACACCAGTTCCTTAACAACATCCACTCTCCCTTTTAAAGCCGCGCAATGGAGTGGAACTTTGCCGTCTTTCCCCTTCAAAAGGCATATATCATATCCAACCCTTATAAGCTCTCTTATTATCTCAATGTGCCCATTTGCTGAAGCGACATGTATAGGACTAAAACCATTTTCGTTTAGCTCCCTAGTGAATGCCGGCTTTCTGCTCACGATTTCCTTTGTGATTTCCACTTGTCCTGCTAATGCGGATACGTGTAGAGGATTATAGACTGGGTTTAAGGAAACTCGGTCGAGCAGAAATGGATCTTCCTCGAGTAATGAGTGAAATGCAGATATATCTCCACAACGAGCTGCTTCGAACAGCCTTGATTCCATTTCTACTTGATCTTGTTGTTGTTGTTACCCTTGGCAGCGCTGAAAAATGCAGTATCAGCTTTCCTTGTTCAAGGGAACAATTCTGTATATTTTAGATGATTGAAAATCTTAACCATGAAGCTTGACGGGAAAAGTAAACCGTTGCCCATTGGACTAGGAATGGAATTTTGAAACATAGCCATATTTGGCTTGCAATGCAAGCAAGCAAGCAAAAGAAATAATTGTCTTAAGTTGGATATGTTTATTTTTTACTAGTACTTTACTTTTGTTACATGGAAAGCAGCATAAAAGAAGCTCGTAGAAATCTGAAAGATTTGATATCCTTATTGTATATTAACGAAAAGAAAGATGGAATCTGAAAACGTTCATCTTCGTCATAAGTCTCCTCGCACTGTAAGGCAAAGAATAAATAAGCAGTGGCCTAACAATATATAAAAATGATAGTTTGGCTTCCGGGTGAATCACAAATTTAATCATTTATGTATGGTTTAAATTATATTTTTACTTACTGAATTTTACAAAATTATGATATAATTATTAAAATTATCGATTTGTTATAATTTAATCACTAAATTATTAATTACCATCAATAGTGTAAGGATAATCTAAGGTGACCAATTAACCAAAATTTTTGTTATTTTATTTATTCCCTTGGCTTAGATGTGATGTTCTTATATATGAAACGTCAACGTTGTTTTGAAGCAGATTTTCTAGTATCCAAAACACCCAACAAAAGAAAATAGAAAAGCTCTTTGCTTCTGGCTTTTCCTTTTCATGGCTTTTTGAGCATTCCCTTATCAACTCGAGGCTCAACTCACCTGTTTCAAGTTTTTTTTCAGAGTCTGTTCGACCTTTAAGACTTGGAGAAGAGAATCTGATAAAGAGGGTTTCTCCTGTTTTTTTTTTTTTTTTGATGTCCACTCAAGTTTTATTTACTCTGATAAGAGTGTCAGTATAATTAGTGAACTAAAGAGAATTCACTTCTTTTTGTTTTGCTAAATATCATTATATTGTAACAAGTTGAACTTGCCTAATATCAACTGTAAATGCTCATTTTTGCCCGGGTTGAAAAATCAAAATAAAAATAAATGTTCAAAGTTTTTACAGTCCAATACAAAATCAAATACAAGCCCAAAACTGAAACCCGAAACAGCAGCCCAAATATTGACTCAGACCCAGACCCATTCCTAAATCACTAACCCAACACTAACAGACGAGCCCAAAAAGTCCAACTCCAAATCAGAAACCAAGGGTTTCTGAAACCTTAGGTTTCCTCGCGCCGCAAGCCTCCATACCAGCCGCCATCATTGCCACGATCCGCGACACGCCATTAACGCCCGGATCAAGCTCCACATCGCCAGATCTACCGTCAATCACCTGCAAAAAAGGAAAGAAAGGCAGCAAAAATGGCAACAAAGATAAAATTTTTATTTTCCTTTTTCATTTTCGGGGTTGTAAAACCCAAAAGAATTTGTAACCAGAGTGGGGGGGGGGGAGAAAATAACAAAAATATACAAAAATAAAAATACAAAGATCTTAGCGAAAGGTGATTTTCACTATTTTATTTTGTTCGTTTATATCTATGTTTTTTTTTTGTGTACGAATATTAAAAAGGAAAAGGCAAGAAGGTTACCTTTTTTTTGGCTTCAAACGGGGTTTTGGGCTTCCAACCGCCGTTAGAGGAGGCGCGTGTGGTGGCGCGTGAGGCGGTGGCCCCTAAGTCCGGTGACCGGACCCAAATGGGCGAAAGGAGAATTTCAGAGAATTCCCCTTAGTTTTTTTTTTTAAAACAATAACAAAAATGATTTTTTTTTATTTCAAAGTGGCTTATATAGGGCTATAGAAACGACGCCGTTTTCGCTTAATCTAATAAGTGCAAAACGACGTCGTTCGGGGCTAGGGGATCCGCGCGTTGACCCGAAAATCCGACCAGGATCCGCGTGTTTTTGTAAAATGATATAATTTTATTTTCGGTCCTTCCGCTATTTTAATATTTTTAATTCGGTCCAATTTGAATTTTATTATTTATTAAATTAGCCTTAAATTTTGTCTTTATTCCAATTTAGTCCCTCGGATTCTTTGAAGGCTAAAATCAGAACGTTATCATTTTAAATTTTGGCATAATTGCCACTTTGGCCCTTGTAAATTAACCTATATTCTAATTTAGTCTCTCTTATATCTATTTTATTTAACTTTTTTCTTTTTTTTTAATTTTATGTATTATTTTAATATTATTATTTTATTAGAATGTTATATTATTTTTTGTATAAAACTTATATATATAGTTTTTATATTTCTTAATCTTATATGTATGTAATTATTATTATTTATTACCTATATTATATAAATTAGCATATTATTATTTATATTATATATATTCTAATTATTATTTTATTATTTTATTTTAATTTAATTATAATTTTTTATTTTTAACAAAATTATTTTAGTATTTATATATATTAATTATTATATTATATTTTAAATTTTTGTACATTATATAATATTATATTATATCGTATCATATGTTTAACTAAAATTATTCATAATATATTCTATTCTCAATATTTTTATTTTAAAATCATTATATTTTTATATTGTTTATATTGTTTGGATAATATGAATGTCCTTTTTATCTATTATTTAAATTTGCATGAAATATGTTCATAGTTGATTGTTTATACTTCATTAGGTATTTGTAATCGCTTTAGTATAGAGATTATTGTTTGTCGTATTTCGTATTATTATTGCATATCTTAAATGTTAGTATGTTATAATTTTTTTTTTATCTTTATGTTCAATAATGTATGAAAGCAATATTATTACATGGATAATTATTTAAAATATAAAATACATTTTTTTTGCAAAATCGCTATATTTTGTTTAAAAGGTTTTTTAAAAAATAAGGCAATGTTTTGGTTGTAACACCCCAAACCCGGCCCAAACGCTACGACCGAATTTGGTTTGCTACAGAGAAAACAATTTGAGAACCATTTTAAAACCGATTTAAGTTTTGTCGAAAACCTTGTGTTTTCAAGTCTCTTGTTAAAAAACCATACTTAGTGTTGCTTAATATTTATTAAGTCGGGTTGTTTAGAGATTGCAAATGTGCTCGATGGCATTTTTAAAACATTTTACGTTTGATTGGGAAAAACATGTGAATTCATTTTTAACATAATTAAAAAGTTTAAACAAATATTCACAGCATGTAACAATAATAAAATAATTCTAGGAGGCCTTATTACAACTTAATTAAAAATAAAACCAACATTAAAATTAAAACAAAGTCCAAGTTCGTCTAATTAAAATTTCCTTTGCGCATGGCCACCTCGAGTCCATCGGCTCCATCTCCGCGATCTATCCATCGCAAAATGTTATGGGAAGGGTGAGTCACCAAGACTCGGTGTGTAATCCCCACCCGGTAAGATAACTCATACACAAGTCATTAATAAACATGCACATGCAACCCAACCTAACCATCCATACTCCTTTTCTACCCGTGTGGTCAAAAACCATGGTGGTCAAAACCACTTGATGACTTAGAGTCACAAATCGGATGATGGGGCCAACCCATCGTGTGGTCAAAACCACCGATGACCATAGGTCACAATATATCAAATGTGGTCAAAACCATTTGGTGGTACCAAACCCTTTGGGACTTAGTCGCAAATAATCAATTGTTGTGGTCAAAACCACTGATGACCATAGGTCACAAATAATCTGATGGGGCCAACCCATCTTGTGGTCAAAACCACTGACGACAGTCCATAGTTCATCCCCCTCCTCTCATCAATCCCACCATCACATGCTTACACATCAAATTTCATATATCATGTCATAGTATTAAACATCATGTGATGGCATACAAACATATAAAAAAATTACAAGTTAGGGGACTTACCTGAAATCCATGATTAAGCCCACAAGCATATCATAGATCACTACCAAAATTTATACTCAAGACAATAATATAGCAAGTTTATTAATAAAGTGTGTAAAGAGTTTACACACCTGCTTCTACCGGAATTCCTAGATCCCGAAGATCCGATCTACGTCGCTAGATCTCTTGTCCTATAATCGACCAAAAAGCATGGTTAGGGACTTAGGCCTATTCGGCCAAACCAAGCATTTAAAAGGGTTCTCTTTTTGAACCCGAGTCCTTACCCGAGTGTCTTTAAATAACTACTCCAAGCGTTCTGCTTTCCTATTAATCGGCAACCTTATGTTAGTAATCTTCGGCTTAAACACTAACTAAATAACTTGCTTAAATTAGATCTTACCATTACTTACCAAAATCAAATATTAGAGATCGGGGCACTGAATCGATCGCTTTACGTTTCCTACGTGCCTAGAAGAGATCGATTACCAAAAGTGTTTAGGAGCCCCTCTTGCGAAATCAATACTTTATTCTCGTAAAAAGTCGACAGAACATGAGTGAAAAGAACAATAGATATTCGGCCAAGATTCTCACCTTCTTAAATCGTTTGCCAAGGAAGATTCAAGGAGATCTATCCTACTCCAATATTCGGCCAAGATGGGTTCAAGGAAGGAAGAGAGATTCGGCACACAAGTGAAATGTAGATTCGGCTATAGTTTAACAAAGGGGACGAAGAGAGTTCGGCTAGTGTGGAAAAAAGAGAAGAAAAGGAGAGGGATTCGGCAAAGAGTTTTATGAAAGAAAAATAAAAGAAAGAGAGGGATGAGGGGATAAGTGGTTCGGCCAAGAATTAAGAGAGGAAAGGTGAAAGCAAAAGGGGTTTTTGATTTTGAGAGAGAATAAAAAGGAAAAAAAAAATGTTAGCCGAATTTGTCAGGTAAAAGACTAGAAAAGAATTCGGCTCCCCCCTTCACATAATCTCCATGCCGTCCACTCTACTCCAACAAGGAGTTTAAAATTAAAGCAATTACCTTGAATTGCTCTTGACCACACCTTTGAAGATATTCATAATAATTTGAATTACTCACCTACCTATTTTTCCTCTCATCAACTACTAAGGATTTAATCAATTAAATCTACTTAAATAAAAAGAAAATCCTTATATTATCATCGTTATCCCTTATTATCCCATCAAATAAATAAAAAGACAAAGAATCCATGTGCTTCCAAACTCCACCGAATGCAAAAACAAAGGCCATGTGCAGCCAATTCACATGACCTTAAAAAAACAAAATGTTGCACCTTAGATTCGAACCAAAGACCTCACGCATCAGCCCTTCTTCCAGCGCCTAGCCACTTCTCCCATTAGACTTTCATGTTAAATATTCCCACCATTTATTTATAAAGCCTTCTACAGGCGTTTTTCTCTTTTTAGCGCCAAAGCCCAAAAATAACACTCCTTGCGTCCCTTGCATTTGAACCCGAGACCTTCGTGCCAACACCCCTAAGTGGCGCCCCAAGCCACTCCGCCCACCGCCTTTCATGTCAATAAGCCCCTAATTTAATTATAAGGCCTTCCTAGGCCTAACGCCTAAAAGCCCACAAGGAAAAAAAAACATTTCCCCCTTGTTCTTCCACGAATCGAACCTAAGACCCCTAGCAAGCTCTTAGGCGCACCACGCCACTTATACCAAGCCCATCCTTTGTGCCTTAGCTACTTAAAATTTTATTAAAGCCCTAACTAACCTAGCTCCTTCCTTTTACACACTTAAAAATAAATTTTAATACTAAGTCAGGCCTAGCTCGGGTTTAATTCTAGACCCCAAAACACGCCAAATAAATCATAAATTTATTTCTTCAAGCACACACACACATGGGAACAAATAATTAAATTTTCAAACAACCCCTACTTCAGGATGTTACATTGGTATTTAGAAATTCGGAAAATAGTGCCCTAACGTGTTGGGTGCTATTTTCCGTTTGGCTAAATAACTAAATATCCTTTTAACAAGATTTATAAATCATGAGATGATTTTGATTATGAAGGTTTTAAAATATCGTGTCCTAACGTGTTGGATGTGATGTTTATATTCTTTCGGAACAAAGAAATCTCAAGTTTTGAATTATAAAAACTTATTCTTGAGAATTCAAAACGTTGTATCCTAACTTATTGGGTATGATGTTTTGTATCTCGAGGTAAGAATTTTCTAAAAAGATGTATCTAGCTTCGAAGTTATGAGATACTATATCCTAACTTATTGGGTGTGGTATTCTTATTTCTTTGAGATAGGTAGTCTTGGTTTGCCTTCAAATAAAATGATCATTTTTTTTAATCTCAAACATTTGGACATGATACTATCAATTAGGTACCAATTTTTGGGCGTTATGAGGGTGTTAAACCTTCCTCATACGTAACCGACTCCCGAATCCATTTTCTCGTTTTTCGTAGACCAAAATTAAATGTTTTAAATAAAACGTTTTACAAGGTGATCCAATCACACCTAAGTAGAAAAGGATTGGTGGCGACTCCCATTTTCGTTTTAAAAGTCGAACCCTATTTTTTAAACCGATTTTAAAATGGTTTCGACAGCTTGGCGACTCCGCTGGGGACACTAAGAGAGTCAAGCCGTAAAATTGATAGTTTCATGTCCTTTTGTTCAAATTTAAAATTCCGATTTTAAAAATATGATCCTTTTATTGCATGTGATTTTAAAATATATCTCTTTGCATTGCACTGCATGACCGTCGTGGTCACACCCTTAAGTGGGAGCGAGAAGCTATGCCTTCGAGAGGTTTTCACCTCCGCATGGGCTAGTGGACTGCTTCCGGAATACATATGTACCTATGTCTTCGTGAAGTTTTCACTTCCGCATGGCCATAGGGAAATGTATTCCCCTGAACCGAACTCGGTCCAAATGAGCCTATAATGGGTGAGGATCGAGGAATCTGCTGGTTCAGGTACCTTAACTTTAGAACTTAAACCACATATAGTAAACCCTAAGAGCCAACCTTAGGTAGAACTATGTCAAACCCTAGTGGTCATCCTGATAGGTGTTCTATGTTATTTATTTCTTTGTGCTAACGTGTTCTCTTTTGTTTTGATTGCATTGCATTCATATCATAGAAAAGAGGTGTTGATTCAAATTCGATTACTAAATAGAAAAGTTTGTCATAAGAAAATAGATTTTTTGATAAAGTGGATTATAATACGGTCTCGTCCGAATATAGTCTAAGTGAACACAACAAGAGAAGACTGATAGCCGGCGAAGGAATACAAGATTTTATTACCCAAGGATTCAAGCTGACAAAGACAAATCGAGAATCACCATGTCTCGACTTTCTTGAAGAAACTAAAGAGTATTATGGAGCAGTGAGTCGCGTCCCAGATCAAGCAAAAAGGAGCTAGATGAGGCATCTATTAGAAGTTTGCAAGACTTGACTTTTGCGAAGAAGGGATTCATGTTTTCACTTGGACTATGAGGATAAGGTCGTGTATGCGATCCGTTTTATGTAAAGAAATTTGCTTTCTAGAAAAGTTTTTCTAATGTAACTAAATTCAGAATCAACGCCTCTCTCTCTTTGCATTCATGCATTTGCATTACATAACATCATATGCATTCAAGTCTATAGAGAGAGTCTAATTAGTTTAAATTATAGGAGAGAGAGAAAGAAAATTTGGAAGCTGAACACCCTTACGATACACGAGCTAAGTCAAGGAAAATGGACCAGAGAATGGAGCAATTCTAAAGAAATATGCAAGACCAGATCACGAGGAACAAATGGCAAAGCTTCAACAAGAGATGAGGACCGGATGTTGGAAGCCCAAAAAGAACATGATGGCCCAAATGGCCCGGATCTTTGAGTGGGGCAATGGACAATGGAAAGGGTCTCATAATAAATGCTGATGACAATGAAGATTTTCCTCGGGGTTCCACCCCACCGCATGAACAATCGGAAGAGTATCCCCAAAGACCACATTGTTACGATTGGGCCTCAACAGGGCAAGCGATAATAGACCGCCTATGAACTTCCAAATAGGTTCGGGATCTAAAGCAGAGATAACCGCCAATCTGTTATCCACGATCTGGACATAACGAGAAAAGGAGGGAAAAAGAATTGAATCTTCAAGGAAATTGGAGAATCGCTGCGGATGGTTGGAAGAAAAGTTCCGGGCTTTGGAAAAATGTGACCATCATCGAGGGTATTGGCGCTAAGGACTTAAGTTTGGTTCCGGACTTAGTGCTTCCTCATAAATTCAAGATGCGAGTTTGAGAAGTATAACGGGACTAGTTGCCTGAAGCCCACATCACTATGTTTTGTAGACGGATGACTGGTTACATGAACAATGATCAACTCTTGATTCATTGTTTCAAGACACGATTTGGTGGGAGGCGTCTAGGTGGTACAATCAACTCAACCGCGCTAACATTAGCTCTGGAGAGACTTAGCTCAAGCCTTCATGAAGCAATACAACCATGTCACGGACATGGCGCTTGTGCAAATTACTTTGCAAAACATGGAGAAGAAACTAAATGAAAGCTTCAGGCAGTATGCGCAAAGATGGAGAGAGGTTGCCATGCAAGTTCAGCCACCACTCCTAGAAAAGGAGACTACAATGCTCTTTATTAATACACTGAAGGCCCTATTTATCACGCATATGCTAGGAAGTGCTACAAAGAGCTTCTCGGACATTGTAATGACGGGAGAAATGATCGAGAATGCCATAAAAAGTGAAAAGATCGAGGCAGGAGAAAGTAACAAAAGAATGGCCACAAGGAAGAGAGAAAATGAAGTGGATAATACAAGCATGGGGTGCTCAAAGTCGATTGCTGTTAAACAGCCAAAAACAGTGACTACTGGGTATCAAGGTTCATCAAGGAAAGAATCTGGCACAAGGCAAAGCAATGAGCAACTCCAATTTACACCAATTCCAATGACATATAGGGAGTTGTATCAAAGTCTATTTGATGAACATGTGGTGGCTCCTCATTACATGGAACCAATACAACCCCCGTACCCCAAATGGTATGATTTTAATGCTCAATGTGAGTATCACGCAGGAATAATGGGTCACTCAATCGATAATTGCATGGCATTTAAGAAATTGGTCGAAAGGCTTATTAAAATAGGGGTTGTAAAGTTCGATGAGTCGAACGGAGCAGTGGTAATTGAATGAGGGGGCAGGAGAGTTGTGATTCCTTGAAGAAGTCATCAAAAACCTAACAATCGGGGAATCAAAACACCAATGACATATCCCAAGAGGGAATCAGGGAATAAAAGTTTCCAAGCCCTTACATACTTGGGAAGATTTTAAACAATGGGAATGTGGAAGGGATCCCTGTATTTTTAGGGTTAATCTAGAGTAATCTTCAAAACATGCTTGTTGCTTTAAGCCCAGAAGTAATAAGAATCCTTTTGTGAAATGGGCTTGTGTCCAGAATTTTTATTTTAATAAAATGCATCCTTTTAAGTAAATATTTTTTCATTCTTTACATTTCATATTGTACATTCTTTCATGTCTTAGAATATTCTTTCATTCTTTATTCATAACCATACCAATAATTATCCTAAGAATCATTTATTCTTTGGATTTGTTCGCCTTCGTACCTAGGTACCCAGATATCAACGACATGAGCGACGTTATTCTGACTCCCTTTTGAATGAGATATGGGTCTAAGGGATCTAGGGACTTGAAGATGAGAGATTGTAACACCGCCTTACGATTTGTTAAAGATGGTAGAACAAGATGAAAAAAGACCTTACTCTACAAAGGGTCATTGGATATTATGAGCCTAGGGAAAAGGGAAAGACCGAAGCCTAGCTCACCACAAAAATAAGGCAAGACATCATTGAGTTGTTTTCAAGAATTCAAAGATGTTTTCACACAATTATATCAGGACATGCCTTGGCTAATAAGAACCAGGCTAAACAAAGAGGATCGGACATTGTTGATCCACCATGGAAGGGGACAGCATCAGTCATACCGCAAATATGGAATTAAAGAAGACAAGATTCATATGCCTACTCCAGTTCTTCACAAAATTTCCATATGTGGGGCATGGATGTGATGGGGCCAATCTCATCAAAAGCTTTTAATCAATATCGACTCATCGGCATAGTTACCGTTTACTTCACTAAGAGAGTGGAAGTAGCTTCATATGCTAATATTACAAGGTCGAAGTCATCAAATTCATCAAAAAAAAGTAAAAAAATGAAGGAAAAGATCAAATGCCACAAAGGATCGCGTTTAAATAACTGTACAAAGTCAAAGTCTACAGTTTGTCCAAAGATCAGGCAGCATATCACAGTGCAACAAAAGTTGCCAAAAAAAGAAAAAAAGAAAAATAAAAGAGAAATAAAAGGTGGCTAAGACTTGTAAAGATTGGCATAAGAAGCTATCACTACTCTCTATGATTATCAAACGTTGGCTAGAATCTTCACTGGGGCAACATCTTGCCCATTATGGAATTAAAGCATTTTTGCCAATTGAACCTAATCGAAGAAGAGGTTAAAAGTTATCCATCACGGTCGGATGATGTGAGCTTATGACAAAAAGGTTCATCCAAGAGAATTCCACAAAGGGAACCTGATGTTGAAAAAAAAATTCCTCTACAAAACGATTTTAGAGGAAAACATATGTCAAACTGGGAAGGACTTATATAGGGCTTGTTCTAGAGGAGCGTTGATATTGACCGAGATGGATGGCGAAGACTTGCCCAATCCGGTGAATTCAGGTTTAGTCAAGAGATATTTTACCTGAAAGAGGAAAGACCAAGGTGAAAACCCAAAAAGGGCGCCTCGAACAAAAAAAAAAGAAGAAGAAAAAAAGAAAAAAGAAAAAGAAAAAGGAGAGGCCGAAGCGAAAACCCGCAAAGGGCGCTTTGAGACCAAAGGGGCTTTGAGTTGAAAACCCAAAAAGGGCGGCTCAAATTTTGATTAAAAGTGGGGCATACAGTAGTCTTGCTACATTTGAATTAACAATGAAGAAGTATGTTACGTCTTAGGGCATTGACAAAGTACTCCGGATCCCCTAAACACATATTGAGCTTAAAACGGTCCTCAAGAAGTTGGAACAAAGAAGCTCAGGCTGCGATATCTGGGGCATCTAGCTTCATTCTTACCCATTTTTGAATTTCGTTATCTTTGATTGCTTTATTCTTTTTTGAGATACACCCAAATCAATTTTCTTTTATTGCCTGGGTTATCTTTGATTAAATTATTTCTCAGAGCTATGCTCTTGACTAATTTCTTTCTCGTCCATTTTTGTGACCTTTTTCAAGCATTTTATATTGAAATAACAATTTATGAACTAATAACACTTTCATAAAAGGAGTTTCACATATTACTTTAGAAGCTTCTAAATAAGGAATCTGAAGCATGACTATTGTTCAGAACTCACCAAGCCTAAGGGCTGGAAACATGGAAGAATGATTATCACTTCAGATTTTTATTGGATAAGACAATTTTGTTGGTGATACCACATCGGCAAATGACGAACAAGGTCAATCCAAGTGTAAAGAGGATCATTGACGAGATACCCTGCATTCATACATCTGGTCATTACACCCAGGGAATGGTGTAACAGATTGAAAGTAATACAAGTTCTGTACCTCTGAATGGTAACAGAAAGATGGAAGAAATTAAAAGTTATTCCCTTGAAGTTGCAGTGGGAGATACCAATTCATGTCCCAAGGTTCAAGTAGAGAGGACTCAGAATTACCATGGGGAAAATTATTTGAGCAGAACATGAATGAAAAACAAATGAGTAATAACACCTAGGATAGGAATCATACTCATAACATTTTTGTAAATTTCATTAGGAGCATTTGATTCATTTCGGGCATTGCATCCTAATCCTTGAAACAAGAATCATCTTCATAACATTTTCATAACATGTCTAAATAGGAGCATCTAATGCATTTCGATCAAAGCATCCTAAATATTGGACATAAACATATACCCATTCTCTGAGGTTATGTAGCAAGGTAGAAGTCATTAGTCCGGTATCCCGAGTTTGCGGGAGCGATTAAAATAGCGAATCGACAATCCACGAGGTTGCAGAGGAGCGGATCGGAGACATCGATCCTATCTCACGACCCAGCATTGGAATAGGTCGAAGATTGTAGATCTTGTCGCCCTAAGCAGTAGAGGACCAAGATCGAACGGCAAATCTTGTCTCCCTAAGCAGTAGTGGAACAGATTTAAACCACCAGCCCTATCTCACGACCCGGCATTGGAATAGGTCGAATATTGTAGATCTTGTCGCCCTAAGCAGTAGAGGACCAAGATCGAACGGCAAATCTTGTCTCCCTAAGCAGTAGTGGAACAGATTTAAGCCACCAGCTCTATCTCCCTGACTAGCAGTGGAATAGGTCAAAGATTGTAGATCTTGTCACCCTAAGCAGTAGGGAACCAAGATCGAACGGCAAGTCTTGTCTTCCTAAGTAGTAGTGGAACAGATTTAAGCCATCGGCCCTATCTCCCTGACCAGCAGTGAATAGGTCAATGATTGTAGATCTTGTCACCCTAAGTAGTAGGGAACCAAGATCGAACGGCAAGTCTTGTCTCCCTAAGCAGTAGTGGAACAGATTTAAGTCACCGGCCCTATCTCCCTGACCAGCAGTGAATAGGTCAAATATTGTAGATCTTGTCACCCTAAACAATAGTGGACCAAGATCAAACGACAAAACTTGTCTCCCTGTAACACCCCAAACTCGGCCTAGAAGTTAGGCCCGAATCTGGTGTGTCACATGGAAGTAAAAACCATCTTTATGATTATTAAAAACTTTCTTGAGAAATACAGCCTCTTTGTTAAAACCAAAAACACTTAAGCAATTGTTAACTACTTGAAAACGTAATAATCTTTAATAACCTTTTTGGTAGCGAAAGCATATTTGAAATGAACAATTTACAAAAATGTGATGTTTAGAAATAGAGTTGCAGAAGCATTTGAAATCGTTATGAAACGTAGATAAAATACAAGTATTTTTGAGAGATCGTTTGATGAGTTGAAAATCGAGGTAGTGAGCTTTAAAACCGCGGCTTTTGAAAATATTGTTGATAATTCGAGAGAAAATTTCCGAGTTAAAATATTTGTAAAAGTTTGTTATAAAATCCATTTATTAATCAATTTTGGAAAACCATTATATAATTTTTTTTTTTAGAAAAATTCTCGTTTTAACAATTTAAGCAAATTAATAAATTTATCAACCATAAAGCAAATAATAAAAATACTCCAGAGGCCTTATTACAATATAAAAACCAAAAATAGTAAATGAACGGAAATAGAAAACTAAAGTTCAAAATGAAACACCATTTCTAAAGTATGGCCTCCACCGAGTCATCCATGGGCCCAAGTCCTCACTACGGAGCATTACCTACAGAGATTAAAAAGAAAGGGGGGTGAGTTACAAGAACTCAGTGCATAATCCCCTTACCATCATCCACTAGGTCTGAACCCATATAGCAATATCATGGGCCTAAGCCCATTTAACATACACTTGGACCGAAGCCCATTTACGAAACAGAATATATTTATATATGTGCAATGTATGAATGTATGCAACCCAAACCAACCTAATAATCCATCTGCTACACACCACCCGTACCATCCAACACACCTGTGGGGATCTTTTGTCAACCCACCCCGCCAACACACCAATCGCAGGCATTTAGCCATTTATATCAAATTCAAATTGTGGACAAGCCACCGAATAACAGAATATACGTGGCTTAGCCACCGGACAAAATGTGATAGAGTCACGAATATCATATACGGTAAATATAACCGGCGCACTGACCTTGGTAAAATGATCGACACGAGTCTTAATTCATATGTTAGGCATATAGCCCCGGGTAAATACGTTTAGCAAAAAGCCATAATCACGATGGCACAAAGCCATATTTAGGTTGGCACATAGACATTATCATAATTTGTGGTAGAGCCACCAGAATCAGAATGTATCGCTGCAGTCAAACTGCTTTTCATAAAATTTGTGGCAGTGCCACCAGAATTTCTTCTCTTCAACATTTTCCCAACCAATGCAAATTCATGTAGATGCATCATACATAGCAAATCATGATATTTACAAATATAACAACAATAATTAAATCAGAAAAAAGTTCAGCCCATTAACACTTTACAAAATCGGCCCATTAGGGCATTATATCAAATTAGCTCATTAAGCCATATGTCAAATTGGCCCATTAAACAATATATCGATCGCCCACAAAACAATATATATCAAATCGGCCCATTAAGCAATTTATCAAATCGGCCCATTAAGCAATTTATCAAATCGGCCCATTATGGCTATATAACAAATCAGCCCATTAAGGCAATATAACAAATTTGCCCTTTAGGGGCATTTCCGTAATTCGGCCCATAAGGGCATTTTCGTAATTCGGCCCATAAGGGCATTTTCATAATTCGGTAATCTTACCCACTAAGGGTAATTTGGTAATCTCGCAACCCAGGGGTATTTCGGAAATTTACCCTCTAAGGGTATTTTGGTAATTCCGCAACCTAAACTTCTAATGTGGGGCATAAAATTTGAAACTGTCCATCTACGTCATACTGACTAAACTGACTATAACTCGAGTTAGGAACTTTGAAATTTAGATCCGTAAATTTCCCTTGAAACTAGACTCATATATATTCTTACGATAATTTATCCAGAATTTTTTACTTAACCATTTAGTACAGTTTATTCCTAAAATTTTCCCTTGTTTCACTGTCCAACGATTCTGACCTCTCTTATCTTAATTTCAAATATCTTACAGTACAGTTTTCATATGCTGCTCCCACTTGTTTCTATTGAAAATAAGCTCAATAAGGAATCTATACATATAAACTATAACTCATAATTCACTTTGTACAATTTTATACGATTTTTCCAAGATAGATCAGGGAACTACGAAGTCATTCAGAACCAGTCTCACTAAAATTAAAATATCACAGAATTTAAAATTTGTTTTCCTTCTCTGCTTCTTCCATATAAAAATAGACATAGTAAGCTTTAATTCGATATCTTATTCACTTATTAATCCCTTTTCTCCTATTTTCCGTGATTTTTCAAAATCACGTCACTGTTGCTGACCAAAAACTGTTTCATTGCCAACTATGGTTACCACTTCGAACATACGCACGCCCAAGTAATCACGGATGTCGGTTTTCAGTTTTCTTCGGTATTTCGACCGAATCACAGAATATTTCATGCAAACTTTCAGAGAAGTGTGAGATTACACACCATTTCAAACATGTATTCGGAAGGTACGGGATTACACACCTTATTTGGATTTCCTTAAGAACCACTCTTCTTTGACCCTAGAACAATACCAACCAAAAGTTAGCCTCGGGTTTCCAAAAGATTTCGTATCACTTACACTTGAATCACTTACCACTATGTCCGAAGGTAGAATATATCGAGTGATTTTTCCCTAAAACATATAGTCGATTATTTCAAATTATTACTCCGTTAGCAACCAATCGAATATTGAATAATATCAATAATTCATAAGAACTCCTTACCTTATTAATATTGGATCCGATTTCTCCGTTCGACTTAAGGCTAGAATGATGTTCGGCCTCCCACTAGAATACTACAAAAGGGAGAGTGATCTCGTTTGAGAGAGTAGAATAAAATGATGGTCTCGGTCAATATGACCCTCCCAAACCAAGGCATAATTCGGCATTAAGAGAAAGAAAATAAAATGTTGAAGAGAACCACTTACCAATTTATCAAGGAATGAGTGTTAATACGGATGAGAAGAAAAGATAGAGAAGAGATGAAAGTTCGGTTATAGAGGAAAATGTATATTAATATTCGGCTATGGGGATAATCAAACAAGAAGATGTGCTCTTTTGGTGGTGTCGATTTAGAGAAGAGGAAAGATTGAAGGAATGTTTAAAAGAAAGGAATGGAAGGTTGAATGGATGCTAGGTGATTCGGTTATCAAAGGGAGATGAACAAGAGGTGAATATTTTGACCAAACAAAAGAGAAGAAAAATGCACAATTGTGCTAGGAGGATTCAGCAAAGAGGAGAGAATAGAAGAAAAACCAAAACTCACAAAGAGTAGAAATTTTGAGAAAATGACACAATTGATGCCAATGGTATTTTGACCAAAACTAACACTTTAGTCTCACCAAAGCATCAAGCAAAATTCGGCTATCACCCTATAGCCCCAAAACCGTCCACATTCATGCCCCTAAAGGACAAAAGTTTGGCCACCCAAACTTTCCAAAACAATCTCCATGAAATAAGCCACATGTTCCCCTTACTTGCCTTATTCTTTTGATTCCTTTCCCCAACCTCAACCTTTCCTTATTTCTTAGCCACCTTACCAAAAATAAAGAAGTCCAACTTGCCATATATACTTCTTGGCCGACACTTAAGGAAAGTATACAAAAAAATAGTCAAATTTTTTTGTACCAAGTGGGATTCGAACCTCTTCCCTCAATGCCTTCACTTGATGCCATAACCTCTTTACTAATTGCTCATTTATGCAAGCAAATTACCCACCTATTTCCATAAGCCTTGATGCCCCTTACTATCTCTCTTTAATAGGCTTAAACACAAAATTTATACTAAGGCCCAACTTGAACCCGGAACTTCTTAGAAACCTCGTAACTTTCCAAAATCACCTTCCTAATTAATCCAATCTTGAAATAATGCCGTTCTCTTTTTTTCTCAAAATTTTAAACACTCCTAAGCCCAAGGCCCAATGGGCCCAATTCTTCTAGGCCCAATTTCGGGATGTTACACTCCCTAAGCAGTAGTGGAACAGATTTAACCACCAGTCTGGCGTCCCTGAGTTTGCAGTGGAGCAGACCAAAAATAGCAGATCTGGCATTCTTGAAGTTGCAGAAATTGACCGAAGACATCAGATCTTGCCTTCCTGAGCTTTGTAGGAAGCAGATCGAAGATAGCCAATCTGGCATTCCGGAGCTTTGCAGGAAGCAGATTGAAGATAGCAGATCTGGCATTCTTGAAGTTGCAAGAAGCAGGTCGAAGATACCAATCTGGCATTCCTGAGCTTTGCAAGAAGCAGATTGAAGATGACAGATCTGACGATTCCTGAGTTTGTAAGAAGCAGATCGAAAACATCAGTCTAGTTATCCCTGAGTTTGCAGGGATCAAATTGAAAATATCAGATCTTGTTTCCCTGAGTTTGCAGTGGAGCAGATCAAAAGATAGTAGATACTGCCTTCATGAAGTTGAAGCTATCAAACTTACTGAAATCAAGATGAAGTTCCAATACCATTGAAGTTGCGGTAGAGTTGGAAGCCATTTGAAGAAGTCGAGGCTCAGCCAAGACCGGACAAAATTGGTCCTTTATGGTCTTTGCTCTATTCTTGTTACACGACAATGAGCAAAGAGGGGCAGCTGTAAATGCCCATTTTTGCCCGGGCTGAAAAACCAAAATAAAAATAAATGTCCAAAGTTTTTTACAGTCCAGTACAAAATCAAATACAAGCCTAAAACTGAAACCCGAAACAGCAGCCCAAATATTGACTCAGACCCAGACCCATTCCTAAACCACTAACCTAACACCAACAGACGAGCCCAAAATGCCCAACTCCAAATCAGAAACCAAGGGTTTCTGAAACCCTAGGTTTCCTCGCGCCGCAAGCCTCCATACTAGCCGCCATCATCGCCACGATCCGCGACACGCCATTAACGCCCGGATCAAGCTCCCCATCGCCGGATCTACCGTCAATCACCTGCAAAAAAGGAAAGAAAGGCAGCAAAAATGGCAACAAAGATAAAATTGTTATTTTCCTTTTTCATTTTCGGGGTTATAAAACCCAAAAGAATTTGTAACCAGAGTAGGGGGGAGAAAATAAAAAAAATATACAGAAATAAAAATACAAAGATCTTAGCGAAAGGTGATTTTCACTATTTTATTTTGTTCGTTTATATCTATGTTTTTTTTGTGTACGAATATTAAAAAGGAAAAGGCAAGAAGGTCACCTTTTTTTTGGCTTCAAACGGGGTTTTGGGCTTCCAACCGCTGTCAGAGGAGGCGCGTGTGGTGGCGCGTGGGGCGGTGGCCCCTAAGTCCGGTGACCGGACCCAAATGGACGAAAGGAGAATTTCAGAGAATTCCCCTTAGTTTTATTTTAAAACAATAACAAAAATGATTTTTTTTATTTCAAAGTGGCTTATATAGGGCTATAGAAACGATGCCGTTTTTGCTTAATCTAATAAGCGCAAAACGACGTCGTTCGGGGCTAGGGGATCCGCGCGTTGACCCGAAAACCCAACCAGGATCCGCGTGTTTTTGTAAAATGGTATAATTTCATTTTCGGTCCTTCCGCTATTTTAATATTTTTAATTCGGTCCAATTTGAATTTTATTATTTATTAAATTATCCCTAAATTTTGTCTTTATTCCAATTTAGTCCCTCGGATTCTTTGAAGGCTAAAATCAGAACGTTATCATTTTAAATTTTGGCATAATTGCCACTTTGGCCCTTGTAAATTAACCTGTATTCTAATTTAGTCTCTCTTATATCTGTTTTATTTAATTTTTTTCTTATTTTTTTTAATTTAATGTATTATTTTAATATTATTATTTTATTAAAATGTTATATTATTTTTTGTATAAAACTTATATATATATTTTTATATTTCTTAATCTTATATGTATGTAATTGTTATTATTTATTACCTATATTATATAAATTAGCATATTATTATTTATATTATATATATTCTAATTATTATATTACTATTTTAATTTAATTTAATTATAATTTTTTTTATTTTTAACAAAATTATTTTAGTATTTATATATATTAATTATTATATTATATTTTAAAATTTTTGTACATTATATAATATTATATTATATCGTATCATATCATATGTTTAACTAAAATTATTTATAATATATTCTATTCTCAATATTTTTTATTTTAAAATCATTATATTTTTTATATTGTTTATATTGTTTGGATCATATGGATGTCCTTTTTATCTATTATTTAAATTTGCATGAAATATGTTCATAGTTGATTGTTTATACTTCATTAGATATTTGTAATCGCTTTAGTATAGGGATTATTGTTTGTCGTATTTCGTATTATTATTGCATATCTTAAATGTTAGTATGTTATAATTTTTTTTTTTATCTTTATGTTCAATAATGTATGAAAGCAATATTATTACATGGATTATTATTTAAAATATAAAATACATTTTTTTGCAAAATCGCTATATTTCGTTTAAAAGGTTTTTTAAAAAATAAGGCAATGTTTTGGTATTTAGAAATTCGGGAAATAGTGCCCTAATGTGTTGAGTGCTATTTTCCGTTTGGCTAAATAACTAAATATCCTTTTAACAAGATTTGTAAATCATGAGATGATTTTGATTACGAAGGTTTTAAAATATCGTGTCCTAACGTGTTGGATGTGATGTTTATATTCTTTCGGAACAAAGAAATCTCAAGTTTTGAATTATAAAAACTTATTCTTGAGAATTCAAAACGTTGTATCCTAACTTATTGGGTATGATGTTTTGTATCTCGAGGTAAGAATTTTCTAAAAAGATGTATCTAGCTTCGAAGTTATGAGATACTATATCCTAACTTATTGGGTGTGGTATTCTTATTTCTTTGAGATAGGTAGTCTTGGTTTGCCTTCAAATAAAATGATCATTTTTTTTAATCTCAAACATTTGGACATGATACTATCAATTAGGTACCAATTTTTGGGCGTTATGAGGGTGTTAAACCTTCCTCATACGTAACCGACTCCCGAATCCGTTTTCTCGTTTTTCGTAGACCAAAATTAAATGTTTTAAATAAAACGTTTTACAAGGTGATCCAATCACACCTAAGTAGAAAGGGATTGGTGGCGACTCCCATTTTCGTTTTAAAAGTCGAACCCTATTTTTTAAACCGATTTTAAAATGGTTTCAACATCAACAACGGTAAGTATGTTTGATGTAGGTTACGTAAATACAAGAACTTCTTAAATATGCTTAGCTCCTAGCATTTCTTACTCTCTTTTTTCACTTCTTTTTCCTACCATTGACGTGGAGAATATGGGGTCTCCAGCAATACTGCTCTGTTAAACATCTCGAATCACCACTAGACCATAATCTCTTCGAAAATTTGGGCAGTTTTTTTTTATGTACAACAAGAAAATTTAGAACTCAATGATGGTTCTCCAATGGTAAGATTGGAGTTTAACAGAGAATTCACTTCTAAAGTAAAATTTTATGACGTTTGAATTCCAGTATGCTTCTTTAACATTGTAAAAAACTCGTCAAAGGGGTGAGAGATAAACAAGAATGTAATTCATAGAGCCCAAAGCTATGTTCTTCCTAACATCTCTTGGTTCGTAATTTTCTGTAACAGCCCGATTTTGGGGCTAGTCGGAACAGTGGTTTCAGAATCACTAATCCGAGGCCAGAGAAATTATTTTAATATTATTTTATGTGTTATAGCATGATTATATGAGTGCATGAAAATTTTGGCTCTTGCTTAATTTCGAAAAAGGACTAAATCGCATAAAGTGCGAAAGTTTTGTTCTACAAGCTAAAGGTGTTAGATAGCTATGGAACACTAAAGTAGAGGTCCTTATTGAGTAAACAGACCAATGAAATTATAGTGGCTAGACATGAATTTTTAATTCATGAAAATTGGTCAAAGGTTAGGTAGATTTTAGGTGACTTAATTGATAAAATAAAATAAAACAAAGAAAAAGTATCTGATAAACCAGAATTTATACATATTTTGACCCCATGCTTGGCTTATTTTTGGATGAATTTTCATTAGATTTGATAAATTCGATGCTCCTAATCCCTTAATTTCATGTTTTACACTCAGGAGAGCCTAGGGAGTCGAAAAGAACGAGAAACGGGTCAAAAAGGGACAAAATGGGCCTACCTTAGAAATCAACATGGCCTGGACTATCAAACACGGTAGTGTGTTACGAGCAGAATTGAACACGGCCTGGACTGTCGCACACGGGTGATCGTGTCCAAACTAACTATGACAACCAATAAGGCAAGCGCACCTATCGTTCGGTAGTATAGCTATGGCAAGTGATAAACCGAAATAATAACATATTTTAGGCCCACATTTAGTACGATTTTGGATGAATTATCCCTTATTTTATGTAATTTGGTGCTCTTAATCCTTTCTTTTCATGATATATACTCAGGAAAGCACCAGGGGATGAAAAGAACGCAAAACGGGCTTAAAACAGGACAAATGGGCCAAAGCATGAAATTGACACGGCCTGGACCAAAGATCACACGGCCGTACCTCACTGATCATCTAGAACACGGTCTAAACCCGACTCACACGATCGTGTCTCATTAATGAAATCCGAACACGGCCTGGCCACGATTTACACGGGCGTGTGCCATGGCCGTGGAAAAGAGCAATTTCATTCGGGAAATGATACTTAGGAAGAAAGAAACATATTTCAAAAGCCTATAAATACACCTAAGTATGACACGAAGAGAAGAGCCCAAAGCCATCGTCTAGGGGGCGTCGTGCTAGGCCGAGAGAGAAGCGATTTGTGGGGATTCACTTAGGGATAGCAGTTGATCCATCTCAAGAAGCCAGAGTTATACTCAAGACGGAGGATCTCCTCTTCAATTCCTTCAGGGGGTTTTAGGGATTTCTTATATTTTGTTTTATCTTTTCTCTTGAGATGTTTTTCTTTATTGTTATGAACTAAACCCTTCGGATACCCAAAGGGGATGAAACCTATGATGAATCTTGTTATTTGATTATTTGAATTATATGATAAATACTTAGTTTGTTCTTAATTATGTGAGCTTAATCCAAATTTAATGTGCTTAGGTGGAGGAGGAATAGACCCTGCCTAAGAGTAGATCCAACATAATTAAGCGGAGTTGATCGCACGCCTAAAGATAGGGTGATGAGATTTTGTCAGATTAGGGTGAAACCTAATATGGGAATCCACAGATCGATTTACTACTATTCTAGGGGGTTATTATAAGAGAACGAGAGTTCCACTAATTAACCTAGGGTTAGACGTTATTCGCCTTGAGAGAGGGTTTAATATACGTTAGGGAGTCTTACGGATCAAACTAAGTAAATAAATTGTATGGTTCAGTGTTAGATAACAAGTGAAGTCTAGGTGGATTCTTCCTAGGGCATCGTCCAAATCAACTGAGTTTTTCCCAAGTTATTTTCCAAATTCATTCTTCTTTGTCTTAGAGTCTTTAGTTTAGTAGTTAATTTAGATTAATAAACAACTTCACTTATTTTAGGCTAAATAATAAAAAGAAAGTTAGTATTAGTACTTTTAGTTCCTTTGGGTTCGATAATCCGGTCTTGCCTAAACTATACTACTGTTCGATAGGTGCACTTGCCTCAATCGTTGTCAGAGTTAGTTTCCATGTTCGATCATTCTTTTTATAAATTTTAAAACTCTGATTTACAGCGATCAAGTTTTTGGCGCCGTTGCCGGGGAACTAAAATATTAAGAAAACTCTATTTTTATTACTTTAGCCATTATTTTTTCTTTTTCGCAATTAATTTTTATTTTTAGTTTTTATTTTTATTTTTCTAATTTCTCTTTCTTTCTTTTCCTAGCAGCTACCTCTAGTTTATGACTAGAAGGAACCCGAGAGGACCTTTAGAATACGACAGTGATATTGAAGCTACCGCTCGAAGAAATCGCAGAGAAATTAGGCGAGCCCTAAATTACCAAGGAGAGCGAGAAGACAGATCCAATCCTACTGAAAGGATGGACGAAAATAATCTTCCATCACAAGATGTGGCAGAAAATAATGCTCCTCGTACTATGTTTGATTATGCTAAACCGCATTTAACAGAGAGCGAATCTAGTATTGTTAGGCTGCTATAGTCTGCTAATAATTTTGAATTAAAGCCTAACACTATACAAATGATTCAACAGTTTATTCAATTTGATGGTTTACAGGACGAAGATCCAAACGCTCTTATAACTAATTTTTTAGAATTCTGTGATACCTTCAAAATAAATGGCGTTTCTGATGATGCCATACGACTTCGGTTATTTCCCTTTTCATTAAAGAATAAAGCTAAACAGTGGTTAAACTCGTTACCACGAGGGTCAATCACTACATGGGAACAAATGACTAAAAAATTTTTATTAAAATATTTCCCACCGGCCAAAACAGCCAAATTACGTAATGATATATCTTCCTTTGTGCAGATGGATTTAGAGACATTATACGATGCATGGGAGAGATATAAGGATCTCTTTAGAAGGTGCCCACACCATGGTTTACCCTTGTGGCTCTAAGCCCAAACTTTTTATAACGGTGTAAACCCCTCAACGAGACAACTAATTGATTCAGTCGCCGGTGGAACCTTGAATAATAGAACTCCTGAGGCAGCCTACGAATTTATAGAAGAGATGTCGCTGAATAACTATCAGTGGCAAGTTACAAGAACAAGGCCAACCAAAACAGCCGGAGTTTACAACCTCGACGCAGTAACCATGCTATCAAATCAGGTAGAGTTGATGAATAAGAAGATTGATAGTTTGTGTTCTTCATAGGTACATCCAGTCATGTAGTGCGACACAAGTGAAACTGTGGCGAATCCTAAGTACCCACCTTACCAACCGGGCACATAGAGCGAACAGATGAACTATATAGGTAACAATTTCAGATCTAATAATAACCCATATAGTAATAATTATAATCCAGGTTGGAGGAACCACCCAAATTTTTTGTGGGGAGGACAAGGAAATCAAGGAAATCAAAGACAACAACCTCCTCAAAATTTCCAAAATCAGCCCTATCCACAAGAAAAGAAGCCAAATCTTGAAGAGACGTTGAACAAATTCATAGCATCCACGAAGCCCATTTTGAAAAGCGAAGCAACACTCGAAACCCAACAAACATCGATCAAAAGCGATCGAGAACAAAGTTGGAGGACTTACAAAGGCAATCGGGAAATTACCCGATCGATCGAAGAAATTACAAAGCTATTATCCGAACGACCGCAAGGGCGTCACCGAAATAATCTTGAAATTAATCCAAATGAGCGGATCCAAGCCATAAACACTCAAGAAAGCGAAGAAGTAGGCGAACCCGGTCAACACAAGGAAACGAGGTAGAAAAAGGTAAAGTTGAGGTAACACAAGACAAGCCAAACCGGTAATCAAGGAGTACCAACCTCGCGTACCTACCCCGAGGCATTAAGAAGAGGCGACACACGAAGAACGATTCGGTAAGTTTCTTAAACTTTTAAAGAAATTACATATTAACTTACCATTACTTGAAGCTCTTTCGCAGATGCCAGATTCTAGAAAATTTTTAAAAGAGCTTCTGACAAACAAACGGAAGTTAGACAAGTCATCACATGTGGAACTTAACGCAAAGTACTCAGCAATTCTCCAAAATAGACTACCACAAAAGCTAAAAGATCCAGGGAGTTTTACAATTCCATGTTTAATTGGTAGACTAACTGTTGATAATGCGTTAGCTGATTTAGGGGCAAGCATAAACGTCATGCCTTATAAATTGTTTAAATAATTAGGTCTAGGGAAACCCAAACAAACTAGGATGAGCATTCAATTAGGTGATAAAGCTGTTAGAATTCCTAGGGTATTATCGAAGATGTTCTTGTAAAAATCAATGATTCATTTTCCCGATGAGACTTTGTTGTCTTAGACATGGATGAGGATAATTCGATCCCCCTAATCTTAGGAAGACCATTTTTAGCAACTGCCAGGACTAAAATTGATGTTGATGCAGGAGAACTCATACTTTGCGTAGGTAATGAGACAATCACCATCAAAGCTCTCGACTCGGCTAGAACATCGAGTAATCAAGGTGAGAACGTAAATTCTACTGATAACCATTCGGTTAACCCTTATTTTCAGGAAGCACCACTAAAGAATACAACTGAACCCGATCCTAAACCCCATGCCAACAAAGAAATAACTCATGAAGATTGAGGGATTCATTTCGATGATCTAGACGAGTGGAAGACACACTTCAAGGAGAAATTAGGGATACACGACGAAGAACCGGAACCACACAAGATAAACCGAAGGAGCCCCCAAAAGAGCTAATAGGAACAACAAACCACTTCAAAATAGGGGACCAGATAATGTTAGATCAGGCAGATCCTCGAATATCTCCTCCGGACCCTAGCACAAACAAAGAAATATCTTTTAGGGTAACCAGTGTTTTCCCACACGGAACAGTCGAGGTAAGTAATCCTATTTTTGGTACTTTTACTATAAACACATCTCGACTTAAATTTTTTCACAAAGACACAAATGATAGCATGATGAAGGACTTCCAACTCCTCAAACCACCTTAACAATGCAAATGAGAGGAGAGTCTAGCTTAAGACTATAAACTAGCGCTTCTCGGGAGGCAACCCGAGCACTAACATAATTTATTCTCACATTTTGCTTTAAATTTATTTTTCTTTTCTTCTTTTCTTTCTGAACACTTAGTTATAAACTAACAAGGGGTGCAGAATTCTAGGACACACGGCCTTACACATGGCCGTGGCCGTGGCCGTGTGGACCATAAGAATCTCCGTACTGACATAGCAGAGGCCGTGCGAATCAATTCCAACCACTTTTCGACGTCACGGATCCAACCACTACACCACGGACACCGACAAAGGGGCACGCCCGTGCCCCATAACCGTACGAAGCTATTGACTTGCCACCACGGGCAGAACACGCCCGTGTCTTCCAACCGTGGTCGACTCAAAAACAAACATAGAGAATCAACACACCCTGCAACACGGCCGTGCGATGCGGCCGTGTGAATCGACACACCCTCAACCCACGGGCGTGGTAAATTGCCAGACTTGAGATTCTATTTAAACACCATGCCCCTCTCTTTTCTCTCCTTACCTACTCTTCTTCTTCTTTCTTTCTTTCTTTTCTCCCTTTTGTTTCTTTTTCCTTTTCCTAATAAGTCCTCAGACTCTTGAGCTACAACAAAATCATATCCATGGCAAAGAAGCGTAAAAGGCCAATCTCCTCAAAGGAGACCGATTCACCTGAGTTCATGCCGGCAGCTTCATCCAAACAACAAGCCAAGGGTCTTTGAGACCAATTATCCGTTCTTTTATTTTTATCTTCTCATTTATTTTCCTTCTCTTTAACACTCTTATGCTTAATTTAGTTTATTTTATCTTAGTTTCTTGATTTTAGGTTCTAAAGGCTGCTTGGGAATCACGCCACCACCACCACCATAACCTCAGCCTTAGAAATCATACCCAACAATAAGGACCTCCCAGTCCATTCATCTTTTCTTTTAATTTTAGTTTTCTTCTTAGTCTCCTTCTCTTTATCTTTCTTGTCTTTAATTACATTATTAGTATAGTTTTAATATTACTCTAGATGTCCTGGCTAATTCTCCACGAGCCTCCCAATTTCTTCATCTAGCACAGGTTCGTCATCCAGACGGCCCATCACCACCACCAAAGGCACAATCTCCTCTCAAGGAATCATTCGAAAATTCAGGAAGTTTTCACTTATCCCCATATATGATGATTTTATTACAAGGTTATTATATATCTTTGTACATTGAGGGCAATGTACATCTCAAGTGTGGGAGGGTGAACAACCTAAAAAGATACCTAACTCAAAGCCTGAATTTAGCCTTGTCTTAAAGTAAATTACTCATATTACTAATTAGGATGGAATTTCTGATAATTTATGATTTTTATTGATATGTTTTAGATTAAGTCATTGATAATTGTGCATTGATAATTAAATTCTAAGAATACTAGAGAATCAAGCATGATAAGTCTATTTTTCAGAAATTAAAAATTTTCTAGGTTGTCGAACTAAGTTTAAATTTTATCTTGAAGTTTGAAATTTACGAGGTTGACATCAAAATACCCATAATTTTTGTGAGTTTTTGAGCCTTATAGAGCATATATTCTTTTTCTTGCTCACTTTATTGATTATGAATATGTCAACACTGATTTGTTATTCTAGAACTTGCATCGATTATAATGTCGAGACCACACTTTTTGGTTTGATACACAGAGATGATAAAGACACCTAAGATCTAACCCACTTACTCCATTAAAAGCCTACCTTTACAAATTAACCCCTAGTGAACCCCTTTTAATCCTAACAACCCTTTTTATTGACATAACCGCTAATATTAACCCAGAACCCCTTTATTTTTGTTATCACCATTCCTTTTGATTACCCTTATATCGAGATTTGATTTGATTAATAGCCTAACTATGTTTTTATTTCAGTAATTTATCTTTTATTATGTATTTAAGTTTGTTCTTAAAAAAAACGAAGTATATTCATTATTAGTTATGTGATTGAACGAGCTTATACATTTAAAATCCGAAAATCGAAAAAAGAAGCTCGTATTATTAGTATTATTAGTTTTCAATTGATGTAATTATTATTATTAGTTCATTAGTTCTTATTTAGGTAATTTGTCAATTCAGTCTCGATTCTAACCCTCTAATTCAGCCTTATTCCACACCTTTAACCCAAGCCCCGTTACAACCCTTTCAAAGACCTTTTGATTTGTGTTTCATCTCATATTTAAATGGTGGAGATTTGATTTTCATGCAAGCCTATGGGATTAACTCTTCATGTTCGACTTTTGAGTGCCTAAATTTTGAACCTTAAACACTTTGAGTGATTTGAGTGAATCTTTAGTGAGGATGTCAATCCTTGTCGATTTCAAATTAAAGGTAATTATCTAGATAAGGGGAGACGCCTATGTTTTCGAGCTACAAAATCTATCACTTATACTGTTTGAATTTTTAGGACACTTTGAGTTGAATTATCCATGTATAAATTATCTCTAAATTATGATGAGACACTATCAATGACTGTTATGAATTATAGAAAGTTCGTTTTAATTGTAAGTTGAGAATTTTGCTTGAGGACAAGCAAAAGCTTAAGTGTGGGGGTATTTGATAAACCGAAATAGTAACATATTTTAAGCCCACATTTAGTACGCTTTTGGATGAATTATCCCTTATTTTATGTAATTTGGTGCTCTTAATCCTTTCTTTTCATGATATATACTCAGGAAAGCACCAGGGGATGAAAAGAATGTAAAACGGGCTTAAAACAGGACAAATGGGCCAAAGCATGAAATCCACACGGCCTGGACCAAAGATCACACGGCCGTGCCTCACTGATCATCTAAAACACGGTCTAAACCCGACTCACACGACCGTGTCTCATTAAATAAATCTGAACACAGCCTGGCCACGATTTACACGGGCGTGTGCCATGGCCGTGCCTCTACCGTGGAAAAGAGCAATTTCATTCGGGAAAGGATACTTAGGGAGAAAGAAACGTATTTCAAAAGCCTATAAATACACCCTAAGTATGACCTGAAATAGGAGAGCCCAAAGCCATCGTCTAGGGGCGTCGTGCTAGGCCAGAGAAGGCAGATTTGTGGGGATTCACTCAGGGATAGCCAGTTGATCCATCTCAAGAAGCCAGAGTTATACTCAAGATGGAGGATCTCCTCTTCAATTCCTTCAGGGGGTTTTAGGGATTTCTTATGTTTTGTTTTATCTTTTCTCTTGAGATGTTTTTCTTTATTGTTATGAACTAAACCCTTGGATACAGAAGAGATGAAACCTATGATGAATCTTGTTATTTGATTATTTGAATTATATGATAAATACTTAGTTTGTTCTTAATTATGTGAGCTTAATCCAAATTTAATGTGCTTAAGTGGAGGAGGAATAGACCCTGCCTAAGAGTAGATCCAACATAATTAAGCGGAGTTGATCGCACGCCTAGAGATAGGGTGACAAGATTTTGCCGGATTAGGGTAAAACCTAATATGGGAATCCACAGATCGATTTACTGCTATTCTAGGGGTTATTATAAGAGAACGAGAGTTCCACTAATTAACCTAGGGTTAGACGTTATTCGCCTCGAGAGAGGGTTTAATATACGTTAGGGAGTCTTACGAATCAAACTAAGTAAATAAATCGTATGGTTCAGTGTTAGATAACAAGTGAAGTCTAGGTGGATTCTTCCTAGGGCATCGTCCAAATCAACTGAGTTTTTCCCAAGTTATTTTCCAAATTCATTCTTCTTTGTCTTAGAGTCTTTAGTTTAGTAGTTAATTTAGATTAATACACAACTTCACTTATTTTAGGCTAAATAATAAAAAGAAAGTTTGTATTAGTACTTTTAGTTCCTTTGGGTTCGATAATCCGGTCTTGCCTAAACTATACTACTGTTCGATAGGTGCACTTGCCTCAATCGCTGTCAGAGTTAGTTTTCAGGTTCGATCATTCTTTTTATAAATTTTAAAAATCTGATTTACAGCGATCAGCAAGACCGGAAATATCGTATCCTCAAGAACCAAGAGTACTAGTAGTTACTATCTTTTTATTATTTAGCCTAAGTATTAAGGGAATTGATGTTTATCTAACTAATTACTAAACTAAGGATGCTAAGACACATAGAGTGAATTGGGAAAATACTTTTGGGAAAACCAGTTGATTAAGTCAATACCCGAGGAAGAATCCGCCTAGACTTCACTTGTTATTTAACTTTGAACCAGACGATTTATTCACTTGACTTGATCCGTAGGATTCCGTAATTTATATTAATACCTCTTTCGAGGCTACTAACGTCTAACCCTAGGTTGATTAATTGAAATCTCTTTCTAATTAAAACCCCTAGTGTCGCATTAACTCGATCTATGGACTCCCATATTAGGTTTGACCCTAATCCGGCAGATTTTCGTCATCCTATCTCTAGGGTTGCGATCAACTCCGCTTAACTATGCTAGATCTACTCTTAAACAGGGACTTTTGCTCCACTGCCTAAGCACATCAATACTTGAATCAATATCCTGAAATATTAAAACAAGAATTAAGAACACATAATTAAGAATAAATCAAGTATTTATCATATAGTTCAGAAAGCAATAACAAGATCCGTCTTAGGTTTCATCCCCCTCAGGTATTTGAGGGGTTTAGTTCATGTTTAATAAAGAATACATCTCAGAAGAAAGTAAATAACAAAACATAAGAAAAACCCTAAAACCCCCTGAAGGAAATTGAAGGGAAGATCTTCCGTCTTGAGCGTGATTCCGGCTTCTGAGATGGATCAACTGGCTTTCTTGGAGTAATTCCCTGCGTTCAGCCCTCTATGGCTTCGCCCCCGACCAAAGACACTTTTTAGGTTATACTTAGGGCGTTTATATAGGCTTTGGAATGTATTTCTTGGCCCACAAGTATCCTATTCTGAATGAAACTCATCTTGGCTATAGCAGGGACACACCCGTGTGACACGCCCGTGAACGACTCTCTTGGCCATGGTCGATCCTATTTTCCACACACGACCATGTGATCTGGCCGTTTACGATGTTCTAGGCCGTGTCTCGGTTGTTACTCGAAATGCACGGCCGTGGGTGATAGTCCAGGTCGTGTACGATCTCTAAGGTAAGCCCATTTGCTCCGTTTTCGGCCCGTTTCTTGTTCTTTTCATCCTCCGATGCTTTCCTAAGTATAAAACATGAAATTAAAGGATTAGGAGCATCAAATTCCACAATTCAAGGGATTAAATCATCCAAAAGTTTGTCAAATGTGGGATTAAAATATATATATTACGATTTATCAACGGGCAGATCACACGGCTGTGTATGACGAGCAGAATTGAGCACGGCCTAAGGTTATCGAACACGGGCGTGTCACACGGGTGTGCCCCTACCGAACCCAAGTCGAATTCTATTCGGAAAAGACTAATTTTAGTCTAAGATAAGTTATCCAAAGCCTATATAAATACCCTAAAGGAGGACCTAAAAAGGGGATGCAGAGTAGAAGGCAGAAAATACTCGAAGACAGCCATCGGGAGCAGCTCAGAAGAAGGATCTCCATCAAGACTGAAGATCTCCTATCAATTTCTCTTGATGTTTTTGGGTTTTCTTATGTTTTGTTGTTTTTCCTATTCTATGATGTTTCCCTCTATCAGTATGAACTAAATCCCTTAAATACCTAAGGGAATGAAACCTAAGACGGATCTTATTACTATTTGATTTATAAGATAAATACTTGTTTTTATTCTTAATTGTGAGTTCTTATTCTTGTTTTGATAATTCAGGTTATTGGTTCAAGTCGAATGTACTTATTCAGAGGAGCAAAAGTCCCTATTTAAGAGAAGATCAACACAATTAAGCGGAGTTGATTGCAACCCTAGAAATAAGGCGACAAAAATCTGCCGGATTAGAGTCAAATCTAATAAGGGAATTCATAGATCGAGTTAATGCGACGATAGGGGTTTTAATTAGAAAGAGATTTCAATTAATCAACCTAGAGTCAGTTGTTTTTAGTCTTGAAAAAGATATTAACATAATTTAGGGATTTCTACGGATTAAGTCAAGTGAATAAATCATATGAATCAGAAGTAATAAGTGAAGTCTAGGTGGATTCTTCCTTGGGTATTGTCTATCTCATAAAGTTGTCTAAAAGTATTTTCCTAATTCATTCTTTGTCGTGTTTTTAATTAATTTTAGTTTAAAAGAAACCATTCCAATTCTTAGGCTAGATAATAAAAAGATAGTAATTACTAGTACTCTTGGTCCTTGTGGATACGATATTTTTGGTCTTACCATAACTATACTACTGTTCGATAGGTGCGCTTGCCTTTATTGTGATCGTAGTTAGTTAGAGACACATCAAGTTTTTAGCGTCGTTGCCGGGGATTAAGATATTAGGAACACTAAATTTTTATTACTTTAGCCATTTTTATTTTTATTACAATTTACTTTTTTTGTTTTTATTTTAATTTACTAACTTTTATTTTATTTGCTTCTGGCAGGTATCTCTAGTTTATGACTAGAAGAAATCCGTCAGGACCTTTACTTTACGACAGTGAGATTGAGAGTACAGCTCGCAGAAATCGTAGGGAGATAAGGCGAAGCTTACAATACATAGAGGAAGAGTAAGAGGATGATACTAATACTACTGAAGAGATGGCTGATAATAATCCGCTACCTCCGGTGGTGGCCGGAAATCCTGCCCCTCGAACTATGTATGATTATGCTAAGCCTAATTTAACTGGGGCTGAATCGAGTATTTTTAGACCTGCTATTGTTGTAAATAATTTTGAACTGAAACCTAACACTATTCAAATGATCCAACAGTTTGTTCAGTTTGATGGTTTGCAGGACGAAGATCCAAATACTCATTTAGCAAATTTTCTAGAATTTTGTGATACTTTCAAAATAAATGGCGTTTCTGACGATGCCATTCGCCTTCGATTGTTTCCCTTCTCGTTGAGGAACAAAGCTAAACAGTGGTTGAACTCGTTACCACGAGGATCAATCACTACATGGGAACAAATGACTGAAAAAATTTTACTTAAATATTTTCCGCCGGCTAAAACAGCTAAGTTGAGGAATGATATCTCTTCTTTTGTGTAGATGGATTTAGAAACACTTTATGATGCATGGGAGAGATACAAGGATTTACTGAGAAGATGCCCTCACCATGGGTTACCATTATGGCTACAGGTTCAAACCTTTTACAATGGTGTGAACCCATCAACTCGGCAATTGATAGATGCAGCCGCCGGCGGTACACTAAACAACAAAACACCTGAGGCTGCCTACGAAATCATTGAAGAGATGTCACTGAATAACTATCAGTGGCAAGTTATGAGGACGAAGCCAACAAAGGCATCTGGTGTGTTCAACTTCGACGCAGTCACCATGCTATCAAACCAGGTAGAGCTTTTAAATAAAAAGATTGATGGTTTGTGTGGTTCTTCGCAGGTACATCCAGTGATGCAGTGCGATACGAATGGAGGAAGAATGAGCAATATAGAATATCCATCCCACAACCCTGGCATAGAAAGCGAACAGATGAACTATATAGGTAATAATTCTAGACCTCAGGATAACCCTTATAGTAACACTTACAATCCAGGTTGGATGAACCACCCAAACTTCTCATGGGGTGGTCAAGGAAATCAGAGACAACAACCCCTTCCAGGCTTTCAACAACAACCCTACCCACAGGAGAAGAAGCCAAACCTTGAGGAGATGCTTACTAAATTCATCTCGGTGTCATAAATGCGCTTCCAGAACATCGAGACCGCACTTAAAAACCAACAGGCATCGATTCAAGGGCTTGAAAATCAAATAGGTCAGCTTGCCAAGCTGATCTCTGAACGACCACAAGGTAGCCTGCCAAGCAACACTGAAACTAACCCAAAGGAGCAACTTCATGCCATTACTACTCATGATAGTGAAGGGTTAGACGAACCAAAACTGAGGTAAGAAAACGTGATAGATAAAGGTAAGGTTGAGGTAAGCCATAATAAACCAAAACTGGTCAGTACAGAGTACAAACCTCGTGTGCCATATCCCAATGCGACGAAGAAAGATCGCACAGATGAACAATTCGGTAAATTCCTTAAACTTCTAAAGAAATTACATATTAACTTACCATTTATTGAAGCTCTTTCGCAGATGCCCAATTCAGTAAAATTCTTAAAAGAGCTTTTGGCAAACAAACAGAAGTTAGACAATGCGGCGCATGTGGAGCTAAATGCGGTTTGCTCAGCAATTTTACAGAATAAACTACCCCGCAAATTAAAAGATCCAGGGAGTTTTACGATTCCTTGCTTAATTGGTGGTTTATCTGTTAATAATGCTTTAGCTGATTTAGGGGCAAGTATCAATGTTATGCCGTATAAAATGTTTAAACAGCTAGATCTTGGGAAACCCAAACAAACTAGGATGAGCATTCAATTGGCTGATAAAACCATTAGAGTTCCTAGGGGTATAATTGAAGATGTACTAGTAAAAATTGATAAATTCATATTCCCAGTAGACTTTGTTGTTTTAGACATGGATGAGGATAGTGACGTTCCTTTAATTTTAGGATGACCCTTTTTAGCAACTGCTAGAACCATTATTGATGTCGGTACAGGGGAATTAATACTTCGTGTAGGTGATGACATGATTAAACTCCAAGCACGTGATTCTGTCAGAATATCTAGTAGTCAAGATGATACAAGTCCTAATAATGTAGGTGAACTTACTGTTCAATCTTCCTTGCAAGAAATTCCTCGGAAAAAGATGACAGAGCCATGGCTCAGCTCTCATATTGAGAACAGAACTGTTCATGAGGAACGAAGGCTCCAGATCAAGGAATTAGATGAATGGCGAACACATTCTAAGGAGAAATTGAAAGTACACGATGAACCAAAGTAGAGCCATGACGAGCCTAAGAATAAAACGAGTCAAATTAAGGTTGGAGATCGAGTTCTAATGGATAATGCAGATCCTCGTGTTGCCACTTCTGAACCTAATGGAACAACCCCTTTCACGGTACTTAATATTTTCCCATACGGTACAGTCGAGGTAACTCATTCCAAATTCGGCACCTTCAAGGTAAATATTACTCGTCTAAAACCTTATTTTAACAAAATTGATAGCAGGAATGAGGAGTTTCAACTCCTCAAACCACCATGATCATGCGAATGAAAGGTAAGTCTAGCTTAGGACTTTAAACAAGCGCTTCTCGAGAGGCAACTCGAGCACTAACCTCATTAAATTTCATATTTTTTATTTTTAGCACCTAACTAAAAACTAACCAGATTAATAGGCGCAGGTTCCCCTACCACACGGCCTTGCACACGGGTGTGGCCGTGGCCGTGTGGTGACCACGAGTAGGCACAAGGATATGGCGGAGACCGTGCAGACACGGGACAAAATTTTCCCCAAAACACGGGCTGCCCGTGCCCAGAAGCCGTGCTTGAAACTGAATAAGTCACACGGGAGCGCGACACGCCCGTGCTTATAAGCATACTGATCAATCAACATGGGCGTGGAAACCTCTACACAGGCATGGGAGAAACGAAAGAAGCATCACACGGTCGTGCGATTCGGCCGTGTGACCTAACACGCTCAGGGAACACGGGCGTGGGTCGTGACCATGTGTCCCAATCTCTATTTAAACCCCCTTCTTCTGTTCACTTTCTTCCTCAAATCTCCTTCACTTATTCCTTCTTTGCACCGCGACCACACCAACCACCATCCTTGCCACTGTTGGTCACTCTTTTTCCCATTTAGATTCATATCTATTTTTCATTATGTATTTTTTTATTTTATCTTATTTTATTTTATTTTTATTTTCTATTTTGTTCTTATTCTTCATGCCATTTAGATTTAGCTCAGGGTACCATAAGTTCATGCCGGCTGCTTCATTAAACTCGATTTCAAAAGGTTCAAGGTGCTACCGGAGTATCCTTCCCCACCTTCACCTCTGCTACATTCGGCAGGTTTCTTTTCATTGACTCCATCCAAAATTCAGGAAGTTTCACTTCTCTCCCTATCCTGCGATTTTATTACTATATTGCTATTATCTATCTTTGTACATTAAAGACAATGTACATCTTAAGTGTGGGGAGGTTATTTAATTGATTATCAGAAAATCCCTGAATTATGTCTTGTTCTTAAGTAATTCTCTCATATTACTATTAGAATGAAACTTTTAGTGATTTATGATCATTATTGATATGTTTTAGATTAAGTCATAGGTAATTGTGCATCGATGGTTTAAACTTTAAGATATTAGAGAATCAAGCATGATAAGTCTATTTTTATAATCAAAAATATTAATAGGTTGCTTCCCTAAATTTAAATATTACTTTGAAGTTTGAAATTTGCAAGGTTGACATCAAAAACAATAATTTTTGTGAGATTTTGAGCCTTTTAGAGCATATTCTTTTCTTGCTCACTTTATTGATTATGAGTGTGTCAATATTGATTTGTTATTCTAGAACTTGCTTCGATTATGCATGTCAAGACCACACTTTTGATTTTGATATACAGAGATGATAAAGGCACTTAGGATTTAACCCACTTACTCCATCAAAAAGCCTACCTTCATAATTAACCCCTAGTGAACCCTTTTGAGCCTAATAAACCATTTCTTGACTCACCCTTAATATTAACCCAAAACTCACTCTTTTTGATTCATTAAGAATTTTCCCTATTAAATTAACCCCTTTTTGTCGAGATTTGATTTGAGCAGTTGCCTAACTATGTTCTTTATTTCGATTGTTAAATTCTCTTATTATTGTAAATACTTGTTCTTAAAAAAAAGTTCGAAATCTATTCATTATTAGTTCTATGTTATTTGAGCCTAAGCGATTAATTTCACATTCTGAGAAGAAGCTCGTGTTATTAGTGATAAGTTTTCAATTGATGTAATTATTCAGTGTTAGTCTATTTTTCTAGTTAGGTGAATTGTCAATTCAATTTCGATTCTAACCCTCTAATTCAGCCTTTATCCACACCTGTAACCCAAGCCTCGTTACAACCCTTTTAAAGACCTTTTGATTTGTGCATCATCTCATTTTATAGTGGTGGAGATTTGATTTTCATGCAAGCCTATGGTAATAACTTTTCATGTTTGACTTTTGAGTGCTTAATCTAAACTTTAAACACTTTGAGTGACTTGAGTGAATCTTTAGTGAGGATGTCAACTCTTGTCGATTTTGAATTAAAGGTGATTATTTAGGTAAGGGGAAACACCTATGTTTTCGTGCCATAAAAATTATGAGGTGGATTGTTTGAATCTTTAGCACTTTTTTAGTTAAATTATCAATGTATGAATTACCTGTGAATTATGATGAGACATTATTGATGAAAATTATGAATTGAGGAAGTTAATTTTAATTGTGAGTTGAGGATTTTGCTTGAGGACAAGCAAAGGCTTAAGTGTGGGGATATTTGATAAACCATAATTTATACATATTTTGACCCCATGCTTGGCTTATTTTTGGATGAATTTTCATTAGATTTGATGAATTCGATGCTTTTAATCCCTTAATTTCATGTTTTACACTCAGGAGAGCCTAGGGAGTCGAAAAGAACGAGAAACGGGCCAAAAAGGGACAAAACGGGCCTACCTTAGAAATCAACACGGCCTGGACTATCAAACGCGGCCGTATGTTACGAGAAAAATTGAACACGGCCTGGACTGTCACACACGGGCAGACCACACGGCCGTGTATGACGAGTAGAATCGAGTATGGCCTAAGGTTATCGAACACGGGCATGTCACACGGGCGTGTCCCTGCCGAACCCAAGTCGAATTCTATACGGAAAAGACTAATTTTAGGCTAAGATAAGTTCTCCAAAGCCTATATAAACACCCTAGGGGAGGGCCTAAAAAGGGGATGCAGAGTAGAAGGCAGAAAATACTCGAAGACAGCCATTGAGAGCAGCTCGAAAGAAGGATCTCCATCAAGACTGAAGATCTCCTATCAATTTCTCTTGAAGTTTTTGGGTTTTCTTATGTTTTGTTGTTTTTCCTATTCTATGATGTTTCCCTCTATCAGTATGAACTAATTCCCTTAAATACCTAAGGGGATGAAACCTAAGACAAATCTTATTACTATTTGATTTATAAGATAAATACTTGTTCTTATTCTTAATTGTGAATTCTTATTCTTGTTTTGATAATTTAGGTTATTGATTCAAGTCCAATGTGCTTATTCAGAGGAGCAAAAGTCCCTGTTTAAGAGTAGATCAACACAATTAAGCGGAGTTGATTGCAACCCTAGAAATAGGGCGACAAAAATCTATCGGATTAGAGTTAAATCTAATAAGGGAATCCATAGATCGAGTTAATGCGACGATATGGGTTTTAATTAGAAAGAGATTTCAATTAATCAACCTAGAGTCAGTTGTTTTTAGTCTTGAAAGAGATATTAACATAATTTAGGGATTTATATGGATTAAGTCAAGTGAATAAATCATATGAATCAGAAGTAATAAGTGAAGTCTAGGTGGATTCTTCCTTGGGTATTGTCTATCTGATAAAGTTGTCTAAAAGTATTTTCCTAATTCATTCATTGTCATGTTTTTAATTAATTTTAGTTTAAAAGAAACCATTCCAATTCTTAGGCTAGATAATAAAAAGATAGTAATTACTAGTACTCTTGGTCCTTGTGGATATGATATTTCCAGTCTTACCATAACTATACTACTGTTCGATAGGTGCGCTTGCCTTTATTGTGATCGTAGTTAGTTAGAGACACATTAGTATCATCTTTTCCCATCTTCTTCCTCTTCCACCAAAAATTTCAGCAAAAACAAGGGTTTTGGAAGCTTGAAATTTCAGCAACTCTTCACCCTTGCAAGTAAGTGATTTTAATCGTCATTCTTGATAATTTTTGTACTTTTCGGACCCTTGTAGCTTAAGCTAACTAATTGAGGGACTATTTTGCAAAATTGTTGAGAGTCTAGGGTTTTACCATGTGAGTATTCATGTTGTTTGCTGAAATTTTATGGAAGAAAATGAATCTTGGTTGTTAGATAAACAACTTTTGTAAAAGGGGATTTCATGAAAACTCCTAAAAGGGACCATTTTGAGAAGTTTATAAAATAGGTGGTAAATGTCTGAAATAATAGAAATTTTGAGCTAATAAAAGTATAAATTAGATTTGGCTAGGCTTGGTTAATGAAGAAATTTGATGAAAATCATTTTACGAGCATAGGGGTAAAACCGTAATTATATTAAAGTCTAAGGGCAAAACGGTAATTTTGCCAAAGTAGGAATTTTGGAATGTCTTGATTAATGTGGTGATTAAATAAGTAAATTTTGTCATTATAGATCAAGAAAAATAGAGTCCGGACCTAGACCGGGGGAAAACCAAGCTATTGGACTAAATCAAACTAGTCGCCCATAATTTGTATACCGAGGTAAGTTGTACGTAAATAATACAACTCTATTGTTATTATGCATTAAAAATTTGATATTACATAAAATGTTTGATTATTGTTATGAATATGCATGAAGAAATTTGAGGTGGTATACTTCCGATTGAACCTTAGGAATAGATTGGATATCTATGCCATGACATTTAGGTGATATGTGTGCTAGTGTAAGACCATGTCTGGGATATGGCATCAGCCACATTATGAGAGCCAGTGTAAGACTATGTTTGGGACATGGCATCGGCGTTGATATGTGTGCTAGTGTAAGACCATGTCTAGGACATGGCATCGGCCACATTATGTGAGCCAGTGTAAGACCATGTCTGGGACATGGCATCGGCATTGAGGCGAGAGCTAGTGTAAGACCATGTCTGGGACATGGCATCGACCTTGACAAGTGAGCCAATGTAAGACCATGTCTGGGACATGGCATCAGCATCGTACCCTCTTGTGTGAGCCAACTGGTTCAACGGGTAATTTAAAGCTTGTGTCAAAAGTGAGAAAAGTTGCGACTATGTTGTAAGTGATACAGGTACCTACACGAGATTCATGAGAAATGAGCTCGATTTATGTTGTATGATTAGTAAGGATGAAAATGAGTAAGTTATGCTTTAAATCAATTGAGAATGTTGTGTTGGTTTATAATATGCTATGTGTTTAAAGAGGCATGGTTCATGTTGTTACTTATTTACATGCAACTTACTAAGCTTTATGCTTACTCCCTTTCCTTTCAATTTTCTTATAGTATCGCCAAGCTAGCTCGGGGATCAAAGGACGTTGGAGGCTCGATCACACTATCAATCTGAACATTTGGTATAGTTAGATTTATCATTTTGAGTATGGCATGTATAGGGACTTGGTCTTTTGTCAAGTGTCATGTTGTTTTGGCCAAATGTGTTGGCTTGTGATCGCTGTAAATCAGAGTTTTAAAAATTTATAAAAGAATGATCGAACCTGGAAACTAAGAGTTTTACAAATTTATAAAAGAATGATCGAACCTGGAAACTAACTCTGACAATGATTATAGGCAAGTGCACCTATCGAACAGTAGTATAATTTAGGCAAGACCGGATTGTCAAACCCAAAGGAACTAAAAGTACTAATACTCACCGTCTTCTTATTATTTAGCCTTAATATAAAGTGATGATTGTTTAAACTAAAAATAATCTACTAACTAAGCTAAGATGCAAAGACAAAAAGAATGAATTCGGGAAATAACTTTTGGGAAAACTCAGTTGACTCAAACGATACCCTTAGGAAAAATCCACCTAGACTTCACTTGTTATTTAACCTTGAACCATATGATTTATTTACTTAGTTTGATCCGTGAGACTCCCTAACGTATATTAAACCCTCTCTCAAGGCGAATAACGTCTAACCCTAGGTTAATTAATGGAACTCTCGTTCGCTTATAATAACCCCCTAGAATAGCAGTAAATCGATTTGTGGACTCCCATATTAGGTTTCACCCTAATCCGGCAAAATCTCGTCACCCTATCTCTAGGCGTGCGATCAAATCCACTTAATTATGTTGGATCTACTCTTAGGCAGGGTCTATTCCTCCTCCACCTAAGCACATTAAATTTGGATTAAGCTTACATAATTAAGAACAAACTAAGTGTTTATCATATAATTCAAATAATCAAATAACAAGATTCATCATAGGTTTCATCCCCTTCGGGTATCCGAAGGGTTTAGTTCATAACAATAAAGGAAAACATCTCAAGAGAAAAGATAAAACAAAACATAAGAAATCCCTAAAACCCCCTGGAGGAATTGAAGAGGAGATCCTCCGTCTTGAGTAGAATTTCGGCTTCTTGAGATGGATCAACTGGCTATCTTCGAGTGATTCCCACAAATCGACCTTTTCGGCTTGGCAGCTTGGCCTAGGTCGCGCCCCTTTCACTGGTACCTAGGGTGTATTTATAGGCTTTTGAAACACGTTTCTTTCTCCCTAAGTATCCTTTCCCGAATGGAATTGCTCTTCTCCACGGCAGAGGTACGGCCATGGCACACGCCCGTGTAAATCGCGGTCAGGCCGTGTTCGACACTGTTGAATGAGGCACGGCCGTGTAAGTCGTGGTAAGGACGTGTTCTAGTAGGACTGGTGGCACGGCCGTGTGGCTTGAAGTCCAGGCCGTGCTGATTTCGTGGCCTTGCCAAATTTGGTCTGTTTTAAGCTCGTTTCTCATTCTTTTCGTCATCGGGTGCTTTCCTGAGTATAAGACATGAAAAGAAAGGATTAAGAGCACCTTTTTACATAAATTGGGGCTTAAATCATCCAAAAGCATACTAAATATGGGCTTAGAATATGTTACTTTTACGATTTATCAAATACCCCCACACTTAAGCTTTTGCTTGTCCTCAAGCAAAATTCTCAACTTACAATTAAAACGAACTTTCCTCAATTCATAATAGTCATTGATAGTGTCTCATCATAATTCATAGATAATTTATACATGGATAATTCAACTCAAAGAGTCCTAAAAATTCAAACAGCATAAGTCATAGATTTTGTAGCTCGAAAACATAGGCGTCTCCCCTTATCTAGATAATTACCTTTAATTTGAAATCGACAAGGATTGACATCCTCACAAAAGATTCACTCAAATCACTCAAAGTGTTTAAGGTTCACAATTAGGCACTCAAAAGTCAAACATGAAGAGTTAATCCCATAGGCTTGCATGAAAATCAAATCTCCACCACTGAAATATGAGATGAAACACAAATCAAAAGTTCTTTGTTAGGGTTGTAACGGGCCTAGGGTTAAGGTGTGGAGTAAGGCTAAATTAAAGGGTTAGAATCGAGGTTGAATTGACAAATTACCTAACTAAGAACTAATGAACTAATAATAATAATTACATCAATTGAGAACTAATAATACTAATAATACGAGCTTCTTCTTCGATATCTGGGATTCAAGCATATAAGCTCATTTAATCACAACTAATAATGAATATACTCTTGATTTTTTTAAGAACAAACTATAAATACATAACTGAAAAAAAAACATAGTTAGGCTATTTAATCAAATCAAATCTCGATATAAGGGTAGTCAAAAGAAATGGTGATAACAAAAACAAAGGAGGTTCTGGGTTAATATTAGTTGGTGAGTCAATAAATAGGGTTGTTAGGATTAAAAAGGGGTTCACTAGAGGTTAATCATGAAGGTAGGCTTTTTATGGAATTAGTGGGTTAAATCCTAGGTGCCTTTATCATCTCTGTGTATCAAATAAAAAAAAATGTGGTCTTGACATGTATAATCGATGCAAGTTCTAGAATAACAAATCAGTGTTGACATACTCATAATCAATAAAGTGAGCAAGAAAAAGAATATATGCTCTATAAGGCTCAAAAACTCACAAAAATTATGGGTATTTTGATGTCAACCTCGTAAATTGCAAACTTCAAGGTAATATTTAAACTCAGTTTGACAACCTAGCAAATTTTTAATTTTTGAAAAATAGACTTATCATGCTTGATTCTCTAGTATTCTTAGAATTTAATTATCAATGCACAATTATCAATGACTTAATCTAAAACATATCAATAAAAGTCATAAATCATCAGAAATTTCATCCTAATTAGTAATATGAGTAATTTACTTTCAAACAAGACTAAATTCAGGATTTTGAGAACAATGCAAAACGTTTGGTACCTAATTTCAAAAATTTGAGAATAATGAAAAAGTTAGGCACCTTTTTAGGTTGTTCACCCCCCACACTTAAGATGTACATTGCCCTCAATGTACAAAGATATATAATAACCTTGTAGTAAAATCATCGATATGGGGTAAGTGAAAACTTCCGAATTTTGGATGATTCCTTGAGAGGAGATTGTGCCTTTGGTGGTGGTGATGGCCCGTCTGGATGATGAATCTGTGCTAGATGAAGAAATTGGGAGGCTCGTAGAGAGTTAGCCAGGGTTCATTAAGACATAATTAAAGTAAACTAAATATAAAATTAAGGACAAGGAAGATAAAGAGAAGGAGACTAAGAAGAAAACTAAAATTAAGAGAAAAGATGAATGGGTGAGAGGTCCTTATTGTTGGGTGTGGTTTCTAAGGCTGAGGTTATGGTGGTGGTGGTGGCGTGATTCCCAAGCAGCCTTTAGAACCTAAAATTAAGAAAGTAAGATAAAATAAGCTAAATTAAGTAGAAGAGAAGTAAAGATAAGGAAAATAAAGGAGAAGATAAAAATAAAAGAAACAGATAATTGGTCTCAAAGACCCTTGGCTTGTTGTTTGGATGAAGCTGCCGGCATGAACTCATGTGAATCGGTCTCCTTTGAGGAGATTGGCCTCTTACGCTTTGTTGCCATGGATATGATTTTGATGTAGCTCAAGAGTCTAAGGATTTATTAGGAAAAAGAAAAAGGAAAGAGAAAGGAAAGGAAGGAAGAAGGAAAGAAGAAAGAAGTGGGTTAATAAGAGGAAGGAGAAGGGTATGGTGTTTAAATTAACTTTCAGGTCTGGCAGTTTTCCCACGCCCGTGGGTTGAGGGTGTGTCGATTCACACGGCCGCCTCGCACGGCCGTGCTCTAAGGCGTGTTGGTTCCCCACGCTCGTGTCTAGCCCGTGTTCGACAAGTCAGTATATTGGCACGGTTATCCGGCACGGGCATGTTCAGCCCGTGGTTGGCAAGTCAGTAGCCTCACACGACCGTAAAACACGGTCGTGCTACTTTGTCGGTGCCCGTGGGGTAGTGGTTGGTTCCGTGATTTCAAGAAATTAGTTCATTCTGACTTGTACCGTCCTGCCATGTTAGTACCAAGATTCTTGAGGTACACACGGCCACGGCCGTGTGCAAGGCCGTGTGTCCTAGAATTCTGCACCCCTTGTTAGTTTATAACTACGTGTTCAGAAAGAAGAGAAGAAAAGAAAAATAAATTTAAAGCAAAATATGAGAATAAATTATGTTAGTGCTCGGGTTACCTCCCGAGAAGCGCTCGTTTATAGTCTTAAGCTAGACTCTCCTCCCGGTTGCTTTGTCAGGGTGGTTTGAGGAGTTGGAAGTCCTTCCTCATGCTATCATTTGCGTCTTCGTGAAAAAATTTAAGTCGAGATGTGTTTATAGTAAAAGTACCAAAAATAGGATTACTTACCTCGACTGGTCCGTGTGGAAAAACACTGGTTACCCTAAAAGATATTTCTTTGTTTGTGCTAGGGTCCGGAGGAGATATTCGAGGATTTACCTGATCTAGCAGTACTTGGTCCCCTATTTTGAAGTGATTTGTTGTCCCTATTAGCTTTTTTGGGCGCTCCTTCGGTTTTATCTCGTGTTGTTCTGGTTCTTCGTCGTGTATCCCTAATTTCTCATTGAAGTGTGTCTTCCACTCGTCTAGATCATCGAACTGAATCCCCCGATCGTCATGAGTTTTTTTTTTATTGACATGGGGTTTAGGATCGGGTTCACTTGTATTCTTTGGTGGTGCTTCCTGAAAAATAAGGGTTAACCGAATGGTTATCAGTAGAATTTACGTTCTCACCTTGATTACTCGATGTTCTAGCCGAATCGAGAGCCTTGATGGTGATTGTCTCATTACCTACGCAAAGTATGAGTTATCCTGCATCAACATCAATTTTAGTCCTGGCAGTTGCTAAAAAGGGTCTTTCTAAAATTAGGGGGATCGAATTATCCTCATCCATGTCTAAGACAACAAAATCTACTGGGAACACGAATTTGTCTATTTTTACAAGAACATATTCGATAATACCCCTAGGAATTCTAACAGTTTTATCAGCTAATTGAATGCTCATCCTAGTTTGTTTGGGTTTCCCTAGACCTAATTGTTTAAACAATTTATAAGTCATGACATTTATGCTTGCCCCTAAATCAGCAACGCATTATCAACAGTTAGTCTACCAATTAAACATGGAATTGTAAAACTCCCTGGATCTTTTAGCTTTTGTGGTAGCCTATTTTGGAGAATTGCTGAGCACTTTGCGTTAAGTTCCACATGTGACGACTCGTCTAACTTCTGTTTGTTTGTTAGGAGCTCTTTTAAAAATTTCCTAGAATATGGCATCTGCGACAGAGCTTCAAGTAATGGTAAGTTAATATGTAATTTCTTTAAGAGTTTAAGAAACTTACCGAACTGTTCTTCTGTGTCGTCTCTCCTTAATGCCTCAGGGTAAGGTACGCGAGGTTGGTACTCCTTGATTACCGATTTTGGCTTGTCTTGTGTTACCTCAACTTCACCTTTTTCTACCTCGTTTCCTTGTGTTAGACTGGGTTCGTCTACTTTTTCGCTTCCTTGAGCTGTTATGGCTTGGATTTGCTCCTTTGGATTAATTTCAGTATTACTCGGTAGACGCCCTTACGGTCGTTCGGATAATAGCTTTGCAATTTCTCCGACTGACTGGTTTGTAAGTCCTCTAACTTGGTTCTTGATCTTTTTGATCGATGTTTGTTGGGTGTCGAGTGTTACCTCATTTTTTTGGAGACGGGCTTCTGTGGATGCTATGAATTTGTTCAACGTCTCTTCAAGACTCGGCTTCTTTTCCTGTGGATAGGGCTGATTTTGGAAATTTTGAGGAGGTTGTTGTCTTTGATTTCCTTGATTTCCTTGTCCTCCCCATGAAAAATTTGGGTGGTTCCTCCAACCTGGATTATAATTATTACTATATGGGTTATTATTAGATCCGAAATTGTTACCTATATAGTTCATCCATTCGCTCTCTGTGCCGGTTGGTAGGGTGGGTACTCGGGATTCACCACAGTTCCACTTGCGTCGTGATCGCATGATTTGGATGTACTGCGAAGAACACAAACTATCAATCTTCTTATTCATCAATTCTACCCGATTTGATAGCATGGTTCTTTGCTGCGTCGAGGTTGTAAACTCATTTGCTTTTGTTGGCCTTGTTCTTGTAACTTGCCATCGATAGTTATTCAAATGACATCTCTTCAATAAACTCGTAGGTCGCCTCGGGAGTTCTATTAATCGGGGTTCCGTCGGTGGTCGAGTCGATTAGTTGCCTCGTTGAGGGGTTTACACCGTTATAGAAAGTTTGGACTTGGAGCCACAAGGGTAAACCATGGTGTGGACACCTTCTCAAGAGATCCTTATATCTCTCCCATGCATCGTATAATGTCTCTAGATCCATCCGCATAAAAGAAGAGATATCATTACGTAATTTGGCCGTTTGGGCGGTGGGAAATATTTTAATAAAAATTTCGGTCATTTGTTCCCATGTAGTGATTGACCCTCGTGGTAACGAAGTTTAACCACCGTTTAGCTTTATTCTTTAATGAAAAGGGAAATAACAGAAGACGTATGGCATCATCGAAACGCCATTTATTTTGAAGGTATCACGAACTCTAAAAATTAGCTATATGAGCGTTTGAATCTTAAATCTGTAAACCATCAAATTGAACAATCTGTTGAATCATTTGTATAGTGTTAGGCTTTAATTCAAAATTATTAGCGGCTATAGCGAGCCTAACAATACTAGATTCGGCTCTGTTAAATGCGGTTTAGCATAATCAAACATAGTACGAGGAGCATTATTTTCTCCCACATCTTGTGGTGGAGGATTATTTTCGTCCATCCCTTCAGTAGGATTGGATCTGTCTTCTCGCTCTCCTTGATAATTTAGGGCTCGCCTAATTTCTCTGCGATTTCTTCGAGCGATAGCTTCAATATCACTATCGTATTCTAAAGGTCCTCTCGGGTTCCTTCTAGTCATAAACTAGAGGTACCTGCTAGGAAAAGAAAGAAAGAAAATTTAGCAAATTTAAAATTAAAAATAAATTGTGAAAAATAAAAATAATGGCTAAAGTAATAAAAATAGAGTTTTCTTAATATTTTAGTTCCCCGGCAACGACGCCAAAAACTTGATCGCTGTAAATCAGAGTTTTAAAAATTTATAAAAGAATGACCGAACCTGGAAACTAACTCTGACAACGATTAAAGGCAAGTGCACCTATCGAACAGTAGTATAGTTTAGGCAAGACCGGATTGTTGAACCCAAAGGAACTAAAAGTACTAATACTCACCGTCTTCTTATTATTTAGCCTTAATATAAAGTGATGATTGTTTAAACTAAAAATAATCTACTAACTAAGCTAAGATGCAAAGACAAAAAGAATGAATTCGGGAAATAACTTTTGGGAAAACTCAGTTGACTCAAACGACACCCTTAGGAAAAATCCACCTAGACTTCACTTGTTATTTAACCTTGAACCATATGATTTATTTACTTAGTTTGATCCGTGAGACTCCCTAACGTATATTAAACCCTCTCTCGAGGCGGATAACGTCTAACCCTAGGTTAATTAGTGGAACTCTCGTTCGCTTATAATAACCCCCTAGAATAGCGAAGAATCGATCTGTGGACTCCCATATTAGGTTTCACCCTAATCCGGCAAAATCTCGTCACCCTATCTCTAGGCGTGCGATCAACTCCGCTTAATTATGTTGGATCTACTCTTGGCGTGGTCTATTCCTCCTCCACCTAAGCACATTAAATTTGGATTAAGCTTACATAATTAAGAACAAACTAAGTATTTATCATATAATTCAAATAATCAAATAACAAGATTCATCATAGGTTTCATCTCTTCTGTATCCAGAAGGGTTTAGTTCATAACAATAAAGGAAAACATCTCAAGAGAAAAGATAAAACAAAACATAAGAAATCCCTAAAACCCCTGGAGGAATTGAAGAGGAGATCCTCCATCTTGAGTAGAATTTCGGCTTCTTGAGATGGATCAACTGGCTATCTTGAGTGATTCCCACAAATCGACCTTTTTCGAGGCAGCTTCTTGGCCTAGCTTGTCGCCCCCTTTCAACTGGTACCTAGGGTGTATTTATAGGCTTTTGAAACACATTTCTTTCTCCCTAAGTATCCTTTCCCGAATGGAATTGCTCTTCTCCACGGCCATGGCACACGCCCGTGTAAATCGTGGCCAGGCCGTGTTCGACACTGTTGAATGAGGCACGGCCGTGTAAGTCGTGGTAAGGCCGTGTTCTAGTAGGACTGGTGGCACGGTCGTGTGGCTTGAAGTCCAGGCTGTGCTCATTTCGTGGCTTGGCCCAATTTGGTCTGTTTTAAGCCCGTTTCTCGTTCTTTTCGTCATCGGGTGCTTTCCTGAGTATAAGACATGAAAAGAAAGGATTAAGAGCACCTTTTTACATAAATTGGGGCTTAAATCATCCAAAAGCATACTAAATATGGGCTTAGAATATGTTACTTTTACGGTTTATCAGCTTGTCTTGAAGATTGATTCATTTTGTAAAAAGCCATAGATGATGGCTAATACTTGATATTGATATATGTAAATGATGATGTTTTTCGTGAATGTGCAATTTGCATGTTGAAGTATGTGATAAGTTTTCCATGTGAATGGAGTGTAGTGGTCTTGATGTGTGTATGTCTTAGTTGTGGCTTATGTTGGTGCAAGTATGGGTGGCAAAAAAAAAGGGCTTGGTAAATAGCCTTGTTTTTTTCCACACGGGTAGACACACGGGCGTGTGTCTAGGCCGTCTGTGATACACGGTCTGCCACGTGGGCGTGTAGTCTGGCCGTGTGTCCCCTGCACCTTAATTTGGTAAAACAGAATGCCCAGTAGTAACCATACGGGCTGAGGCACGGCCGTGTGTCTCAATCGTGTGGAAGACACGGCCTAGCGCACGAGCTTGAGCCTTAGTCGTGTAACCCTAAAATGTTGCTGACGTCAGAAACAGAATGTCAAGGTTTTAACACATGGTCTGAGACACGAGCATGTCATGGCCGTGTGAGGAACACTGGCCATAGACACGGGCGTGTGGCAGGCCGTGTGACATCCTGAATTCTCACGAAGCACAAGTCAGGCTCGCGAACGGGTTAAGGACATGGCCATGCCAGCCACACGGTCGTGCCCAAGTCCCATGCGCGCAGCGTGCCCCTATTTTTCGAGAAAATTTCTAAAGTTTTCTAAGGTTCCCGGTTTAGTCCTGAACTACTTTTAATGTATGTTTTGGGCCTCGTAGGCTCATATTAAGGACTTTAAGTTGAAGAATGAAAAGTTTTAAATTGGAACGAACTTATATGACCCATAAATGTGTATTAGTATGTGTTTAAGTAAAGTAACGTCTCGTACCCTGTTCCGGCGTCAAACACAGGTAAGAAGTGTTACATTTTCTATTTGCTAATGGGTGTTTGTTCACATGTTTTACTTTAAAGATTTTTTCTAAATGTTCTTCCTCACCACTCACTCAGTCCATACTCTTTTACGTATGCACACCACAAAGCGTATTCTTCAGTTCTCCACCACCGTCTCTTCTTTAATTTAATATATATTTGTTTCTGTTATCAAAGTGGATGATGTATGCCTCTTTCAGAAGTAGGTGTATCTATGTTTGTTTCTCTTTTTTTCCTTTTAAATTGACGGTGACTGGGGATAAATTAGAATTATGAAAAATTAATGAAGACTTCGTGTATCAATGTCACTTTTTTTAAGGTTTTATTTGCCTCCACCTATATTTTGGTTTGCAAAAGAGTTACTGGAAAATGAACCTTAAGGGTACAATAAATTCCAATAATTGTCTACATTTTGCACTAATGAAAATAGTCCATTGAGCATTGATTGGAGAATAGCAAAAATATCAATTTCTATAAAGAAATTCTGCAATAATTTTTTATAGAACCATCTAACAATAATAGAACATGAAGGAGAACCAAAAGAAACAAAAGTTTCTACGTTTTTTGTGTGTCAAACAAATGAAATTTGACTCCTATTTATAGGAGTTCCTGTGTCTCTTCATAAAGATATAACCATCCAAATGGATAGTAACATTTTTTAGCAATAAACACAATTCTTCAATAGATATCTATTTGAATAATTATATTTTTTTGTTAATAATTAAGTAACATAACTTTTGGTAACAAGAAACATAACTCATCACTACGAATAGTGATAACTTTTGGTTAATAACCAAGTGACATAACGTTTGATTGCTTATAACTTTTCCCATTGTGTACATGATGTCTGGCTGCGTGATAGTCAAGTACCTTAAACTTCCAACGATACACTTAAACAACGTTGGATTTACCAGCTCTCTAGATAAATCAACACTTAATTTCATGCTCGATTCTGCTGGCGTGGCTACCAGCTTGCAATCTTTCATTTTGAATTTTCTTAAAATCTATTTTTCATACTTCTTTTGAGACACAAATATTCCATCTTTCATTTGTTTCACTTTGACTCCAAGAAAGTATGACATTTCTCCAATATCTGTCATTTCAAATTCTTTAATCACAGCTTTCTTAAAGTCATTGAACATACCTAGATTGTTTCCCGTGAAAATTATATCATCCACATTTAAGCACACAATCATGATGTCACCAACTCTATTTTTCTTCGTATATAGGGCATGCTCGTATAGGTTTTTCATGAACCCGTTCTTCTGAAAGTATGCATCTATTCTTTTGTTTCATGCTCTCGGGGCTTGCTTCAGTCCATATAAAGCTTTCTTCAAGCGATAAACTTTGTCTTTTTTTTTTCCTTATTTGCTATATCCAGGTGGTTGTTTGATGTAGAATTCTTCTTCTAGGTAGTTATTAAGGAATGCTAACTTTACGTCCATTTGATAAATCTTCTATTTATTTTGTGTTACAATTGTTGTGAGAAGCTTTATAGTGTCAATTCTGGCGACCGGAGCAAATACCTCATCATAGTCCACTCCATATCTTTGCTTGTAGCCTTTTGCAACCAGTCTTGCTTTGTATTTCTCCACTATTCCTTCTCTGTTGGTCTTCGTCTTGTACACCCATTTGACTCCAATTGGACTATGTCCTTCTAGTAGACTTGTTAACTCCACGTGTCATTTCTTCTTATTGCTGCAATTTCTTCATCCATTGCCTTCTTCCATTTGACATCTTCAATTGCATCTTCATATGTTATTGGGTCACATTCTGTCATTAAGCAGAATAAAGAATAATCGAGTGTTGTTTCTATGGGTTTTGTGAGATCATAAACATCGCGTAAACTACGCATTCTTGCAGGTGCTTCCTCTGAGCTACTGGTACTGCTACGAATTAGTGATGATGATATTGTAGGAGTTGTTGCAACAGGACTTGATGGAGGGCTTTGATCGTCACCTTGTTCTTGATTAATGAAGTCGTCGTCTTTATCATCACTAAAAAATAATCCTTCAATTTTCTTTTCTTCTTTGTTCCATCTTCAGTAATCAGCTTCATCGAATTCTACATCTCTTAAAATAATAAATTTCTTGGTGAGAAGGTTGTATAGCCTATATGTCTTGCTTCTTTTTTGTAACCAATGAAAATACATTTCACTCCTTTATCGTCAAGCTTCTTTCTTGTCTGGTAAGGAACATGAGCTTACGCAATGCATCCAAAATTCTTGAGATGTTCGACTCCTGGCTTTTGATTGCTCCAGGCTTCATTTGGTGTCTTATATTTATCACTTTTTGTTGGACATCGATTCAACAAATAAACAACACATTGAACAACTTCAGACCAGAAAGTTCTTGGTAAATGCTTACATTTAACCATGCTTCTTGTCACATCAAGAATAATGCAGTTCTTTCTTTCAATAACTCCATTTTGTTATGGCGTGTACACAGATGTTAACTGATGAATAATTTCATGCTCTTTACAGAAGCTTTCAAATAGTTTTAAAGAATATTCACCGTCTTTATCAGTTTTAAATATCTTAATATAATCTCTACTCTATTTTTTTTACCATAGCTTTGAACTCGATAAACTTATCAAATGCTTCTGATTTTGTTTTAAGAAGATATATCCAACTTTTTCTACTAAAATCATCAATAAAAGTAAGATAGTACCTGTTTTCACCAAGTGATGGTATATCAAAGAGACCTACTATGTCGAAGTGCACAATCTCCAATGGTCTCCTAGCTCGTTAAGCTTTTCCAACTTCAAAACTCTGTCTGTGTTGTTTTCTTTTAATGCAAGCTTCACACAGTTGATTAGGAGGATTAATTTCTAGCAATCCATTTACCATCTTCTCTTTTGACAATAGCTCCAGGCAAAAAAATCCAAGATATCCAAACCTTAAATGCCACAACCATGAATCATCGTTGATTGGATTCTTTAGACACTTCACTTCTCCATATTCAATACCAATAGTAAACAGACAGTTACGCATCCATATAAACTTGGGCAAACTTTTATTTTTTAAAGCGAGCGTGCAATCCTTCATATGTACTTTGTAACACCCCTAACCCGTATCCGTCGCCGGATTGGGGTTATGAGGCATTACCGACCATAACACATATCAGAACAGTCATAATTCACATGTTTAAAACTCCACCATTCAATCATATAAAAATACTTCTCATATAATATTCGAATAATCAAAGTATTAGATAACTTATTTCTTTACAAATTATATGCGCATACATTAAAACATGCAAACATATATTAATATATTACATATAACTAATATATGAATCATATTACACAACATAAATACCTCCCACATGTGCGGCGTTGATATTAGTCAGTATGAGCAAACATTATTGGTACATTAATTTAAGTTAAAACGTCCACACGGAAAAAGTTATACATTTACTTATACTATATGTGAACAATTATTATTTAAGATTAAACATACCTCTTTCCTAGTCATAAGACCATTAGCATATAACTATAATAATCTAAAACATTTTGAGCACAAATCACAACTAAAAGTACACTCAATTCACATACCAATTTACCATACTTAAATTACAAACATATAACCAAAACACCAACCGAATTTTAAACACAAATCATGTCCACCATTAACCATTTACTATATACTAAAATAACCAACAACTAAACCATTAATTCGCATCCATTTGACTAATATACCAATCACCATTTTCGGTTCCAATAGTTAAGTTCGTAATATACTTAGTTTAATAACATATTACTTACATTTACACGGCATACAAGACATATACACTTATTTCTATATAATACACATAAAGTGACTTTAAGACTAAGTCAAATATACAAATTTTCTTATTACATATTTAATGTATATATAACCATATCCATTTGAGTCATTTTCGAACATTCACATTACCATTCATGCCAAATTCGTATACTATGATCATGTTTATACAATACTTTCATAACCTCCTATAATCTATACCTAAAGCCGCATATAAATACCAACTATTTACGCATGTTATATACACATACTTACCATCACCATCAAACCTCAATAGCTATCTCATGAGAGAATATATCATAAGCACACATACATTTTTATTTTAATTAAATATAGCCGAATATACTCATGCATTGAACAACTTACTAATTATATCACACATAACCAAATCTATTACATGAACATATAACATAAACATTAATCACATATATGAATACAAATCACGTTGCGTATCAAAAATACCATTTCTGCATGTCATATATCATTTTTACAAAAATGAGCTTAAACCATGATCAGACATATTCGAATTCAAGCATGAAAATCAAGCCATAAAACCATGCATAAACACACCCTGAAATATATTTCTATAATAAGCTAATGCCATGACTGAATTCACATAAACCTTAATACCATGATTAAGCCATTTTCACATGGCTGTATATATATACATGCCCAAAAATCAAACTTAAAGATTCCATCTATGCTATACATGCCATAAACTAAATTCACTTAGTAAAATACCGAAGAAACAGTCGATAGTGTGATAGGCTTTGCTGACGATCCCCGAGCTCGTAACCTGAATCCAAAATTTATAAAACAGAGGTAAACAAAACACACACAGAGTAAGCTATTTAAGCTTAGTAAGTCATAAGCAAATCAACATTTAATCATATACAAAATTTATCTATTCAAACTAAAATAAGCTATTATCAATCATATACCCTTTCAATATAATTTCATATATCAAAACATATAAGTTATGCATAATTTCTACTTTGGCCAAATACACTCTTAATCATTAGTATAATATACCATTTCTTTCCACAATACATATACATCAATAGGCCGAATACTCACATAATCAAATATACCATCACGTAAATCATATTACATGTAACTTTACAAAATCATTTTAAGTACACTACTTACCTTAATTTCATATCTTAGTATGAATACATACCTGAGCATTTATATCTTGATTTACACTCGATCTTAACTTATCATCGCTCGTTGAACCGTTCAAAATTAAAAAGGATACTCAGATAGTAGGAAGCTCGTACAATGCCAACGTCCCAGACGTGGTCTTACATGTAATCACATATCGATGCCCTTTGTCCCGCATGGTCTTACACGAATCAAATACGATGCCAATGTCCCAGACATGGTCTTACACGTAAACACAAGTCGATGCCAATGTCCCAGACGTGGTCTTACACGATAAAACATATCTGATATCCTATGTCATGACATATGTATCCTAACTATTCTTAGGGTTCGTACAGGGCTTTCGAACATTGAATCTCGATCAAATTGAACTCAGAATATAGTCTATTTCTCAAATTCATATTCGGCTATGACATGAATTTAATCAAACAATTCAAGTTATCACATAACAAATATATGTTCATAAATATAACAATATTTAAATGCTTATTGACTTACCTCGGACGTCGACGGACGGTAAAATCGACTAATCGACTACTTTCGTTTTTCCCCGGTTCAAATATGTTTTTCTTTGGTTCTTGATCTAAACATATTCAAATTAAGCTTATTTAAACACCATTCTATTCAATTTAGTCTAAAAACATATAAATGGGCAAATTACCATTTTGCCCCTAACATTTCACACTTTTTACAATTTAGTCCCTATTGCACAAAACACAAAATACACAAAATTTGCACACACTATGCTTAGGCCGAATACTACCCATGCTCATACAAGTCCATACATTTCATTTATTTCACATTTTAGTCCCTCAAAATTTATTTTTATAATTTAGTCCTAATTATTCAATTTCATCGAAAATTCAAAGACAAAACATGTTAATCCTTCACATATCTTTAATATTTCATCATCAAACAACAAAAATCACAAGCTATCATCAATGGCAAAACACAAAATCATCATTAATTTCAAAAATTCAAGCATGGGTTTTAAAGTATACGAAGCAACGATCTCAAAAACGTAAAAATTATCAAAAACCGAACAAAAACTAACCTTGAATCAAGCTACCACCATGACCGAATATTCAAGCTTTCAACCTAAGTTTTTCTATCCTTGTTTCGGTAGCCAAAAAGATGAAAACATGGTTTTATTCTTTAATGTTTTGTATATATTAACATAATTTTCATTTTATAATTTTAACCTTTAATAATAAAATTATAAAACATAGTTTCCAAGGTCATTATTGACCATAACCGTCCACTATCAATAATAATAGGCTAATTTCCTTTTAAGGACTTTGCATTATAAAGACATTAGCAAATTAGCACTTACACATTAATTAGTCAATTTTACATTTTACGCAATTAAGTCATTTTATTTAATCGGACACTTAAACAACAAAATTAAAACACGAAAATTTAACACAAGCAAATTCACACATAATAAACACTGAAAATAATTTTAAAAATGTTTTTCAGACTCAGATTTGTGGTCCCGAAACCACTGTTCCGATTAGGGTCAAATCGGGTTGTTACAACTCTCCCCCCTTAGGGATTTTCGTCCTCGAAAATCTTACCGGTGAATAGGTTTGGATAACGCTCTTTCATTGTATCCTCTGACTCCCAAGTTGCCTCCTCAACACCGTGCTTTTGCCACAATACTTTAACTAACAAAATTTTCTTATTTCTCAATTCTTTAATTTCACGAGCCAAAATTCGAATCGGTTCTTCTTCATATGTCATGTCAGACTGAATCTCAACCTCTGTCGGACTAATCACATGTGAAGGAGCGGATCAGTATCTACGGAGCATCGAAACATGGAATACATTATGGATCTTTTCTAGCTCAGGTGGCAACTGCAATCTATAAGCAACCGGCCCGATACGCTCTATAATCTCATACGGCCCAATAAATCTCGGACTCAATTTGCCTTTACGGCCGAATCTGAGTATTTTCTTTCACGGTAAGATTTTCAAAAACACTCGATCTCCGATCTGAAACTCAATATCCTTACGTTTTAAATCTGCATATGACTTTTGACGATCTGATGCAGCTTTCAAACTGTCTCGAATCACTATCACCTTCTGTTCAGTCTCTTTGATCAAGTCAACCCCGTGTATCTTATTTTCACTAAGCTCAGTCCAATACAAAGGTGTACGACATTTTCGACCGTACAAAGCCTCATAAGGTGCCATTTTGATACTAGATTGAAAGTTATTATTATAAGCAAATTCAATCAATGGTAAGTATCGTTCCCACGTACCTTCGAACTCGAGAATGCAACATCTCAAAATATCCTCAAGTACCTGAATGATTCGTTCGGACTGACCATCTGTTTGTGGATGAAAAGCCGTGCTAAAGTGTAGTTTCGTACCTAAAGCATCTTGCAATTTCTTCCAAAACCGCGATGTGAACCTCGGATCTCGGTCTGAAACAATAGAAATAGGCACACCATGTAATCTCACAATCTGAGAAACATATAATTCAGCCAATTTATCAAGTGAATAATCTGTGCGAATCGGAACAAAATGAGCAGATTTAGTCAATCTATCCACAATAACCCAGATTGCATCTTTCTTGCTCGGTGTCAACGGTAAACCAGATACAAAATTCATCGTGACTCTGTCCCATTTCCACTCGGGTATCATAATCGGCTGAAGTAACCCAGAAGGTACCTGATGCTCGGCTTTTACTTGTTGACAGACTAAGCATTTTGAAACAAAGTCAGATATGTCTCGTTTCATACCAGACCACCAATAGAACTGTTTCAGATCATTATACATTTTCGTGCTACCCGGATGAACAGATAACCGACCATTGTGAGCTTTGTTCAAAATCATTTGAATCAACTCTGAGTTTCTCGAAACACATATTCGGTTTCTGGACCTCCAACAACCATTTTCATCAACTCGGAATTCAGATTCAACATTCGTTTCACACTGAACTCGCTTTGCTATCAGATCGTTATCAACTTTCTGAGCATCACAAATTTGTTGAACAAACAACAGTCTTACTTTTAATTCGACTTTTATCGAACCATCATCAGATATAACTATATGTACATTCAATGCACGCAAAGCAAATAATGATTTTCGACTTAAAGCATCAGCAACAACATTAGTCTTTCCTGGATGATAGTTAATCACAAGCTCGTAGTCTTTTAACAATTCTAACCATCGACGTTGTCTCAAATTCAGATCTTTCTGAGTCATCAAATACTTCAGACTTTTATGATCAGAATAAACATGACATTTCTCACCGAACAGATAGTGACGCCAAATCTTCAATGCGATCACAATAGCTGCTAATTCCAAATCATGTGCCGGGTAGTTCTTTTCGTGCGGCTTCAACTGTCTCAAGGCATAAGCTATGACTTTGCCTTCCTGCATCAAAACATAACCCAGACCACTCAAAGATGCATCACTATAAATGACAAATTCTTTACCCGATTCTGGCTGAACTAACACTGGAGCTTCGGTCAAAAGAGCTTTCAATTGATCGAAACTTTTCTGACACTTTTCTGACCACTCAAACTTAATATCTTTCTGTAACAGCTTCGTCATCGGTGTCACAATCATAGAGAAACCTTTCATGAACCGTCTGTAATAACCAGCAAGTCCCAGAAAACTTTGAACCTCAGACACATTTCTCGGAGGTTTCCAATCAAGTATAGCTGAAATTTTACTCGGATCAACCCGAATACCCGATGCTGATACAACATGGCCCAGAAAACTGACTTCGCATAACCAAAACTCACATTTACTGAACTTTGCATACAACTGTTTATCTTGCAAAGTCTGTAACACAAGTCTCAGATGTTCGGCATGCTCGGTTTCATCACGGGAGTAAATCAGAATATCATCTATGAATACTACCACAAACCAATCCAGATACTGTCTGAAAATCCGATTCATCAAATCTATGAAAACAGCAGGTGCATTAATGAGTCCGAAAGGCATACCCAGAAACTCATAGTGTCCGTACCTCGTTCGGAAAGCATTCTTTGGCACATCAGAGTCTTTAACTCGTAACTGATAGTAGCCTGATCTCAAATCTATTTTTGAAAACACTATAGCCCTTTTCAACTAATCGAACAGATCGTCAATCCGTGGCAACGGATACTTATTCTTTATAGTCACTTTATTGAGCTGTCTGTAGTCGATACACATTCTCATAGTTCCGTCTTTCTTTTTCACAAATAATACTGGTGTGCCCCAGGGAGAGAAACTCGATCGCGCAAAACCTCTATCTGTCAACTCTTGTAACTGAGCTTTCAATTCTTTTAATTCCGTAGGTGCCATTCTGTACGGAGATATTAAAATCGGAGTCATCCCCGGCACTAATTCAATATCAAATTCAACTTCTCGAATAGGTGGCAAACCCGGTAACTCTTCAGGAAACACATCCGGATACTCACACACAACATGTACTGATTCGACCTTCTTTTCGGTTACTTTAGAGTCGAGCACATAAGCAAAATAAGCTTCACAACCTTTTCTCACATATTTCTGAGCTAACATTGAAGATATCACTGCTGGTAAACCATTTAGATCATTAGATTCAATCCGAATAATCTAATTATTCTGGCATCGCAAATCAATAGTCTTCTGTTTACAGTTCACAATAGCATCATGCAGAGTTAACCAATCCATACCCAGAATTATATCAAACTCGTCGAATGGCAACAACATCAAATCAGCCGAAAAACATGAATCTCGAATCATCAACGGACAATTCTTGCATACTTTATCAACCAAAACACACCGGCCTAAGGGGTTTGATACTTTAATCACAAACTTAGTAGACTCTACAGGCAAAGTCTTACTGAATACTAAAGTTTCACACACATAAGAATGAGTCGAACCAGGATCAATCAATGCAACAACACTAGTATCATAGAGAGTGAAAATACCAGTAATAACGTCCGGGGATGAGGCCTCCTTGCGTGCACGAATAGCATAGGCTCTGGCTGGTGCGCGAGCCTCGGATCTAACAGCTGTATCTTTGGCCCCTCTCTGACTGCCACTCACATAACTCGTATTTCTGGGTGGTCTACCTCGAGCTGCAATGTTACCCGATCTCGTATTCTGTACCGGATTTTGATCCGCTAACTCTGGACACTCACGGATGAAATGATCCCTAGATCCACATTTAAAACAGGCTCGATCATGTAATCTGCAACTGCTGAGATGTCGTTTACCACAATGTTCACACTCGGGTTGATTTGATCTGACATTACCCACACTAGCTACTGAGGTAGCTCTCGAGCTCACAGGTGGTCTATCCCGATCACGTCTAGAATAACCTGCAGTAGTCTTCGAACGACTAGCATCATCTCAGAACTTCTTTGAGGTCGACTGAAATGACTTACTGAATGGTCTCTTACGTGAATCTCTAGCTTCAGAATCAGCTTTTCTTTTTTCTTTCCCGAGCTCTTCAGCTTTGCAGGCTCGCTCAACAAGTACCACGAACTCTTTTATCTCAAGTATGCCAACTAACAGTTTAATGTCTTCATTCAGCCCATCTTCAAATCTTTTACACATAATAGCCTCGGTAGAAACACACTCTCTGGCATACCAACTGAGTCTCACAAATTTACGCTCGTATCTCATCATCGCATCATCCGTCCCTGTTTTAATTCAAGGAATTCTTTATGTTTCTGATCAATAAACCTCTGACTGATATATTTCTTACGAAACTCAGTCTAAAAGAATTCCCAGGTCACTCGTTCTTTCGGAACCACCGATACTAGTGTATTCCACCAGTGATATGCAGTGTCCCGTAGCAGAGATATGACACATTTTAAACATTAATCAGGGGTGCAGGATAATTCATCAAACACTCGAATAGTATTATCGAGCCAGAATTCAGCTCGCTCAGCATCATCATCATCAGTAGCTCTGAATTTTTGGCTCCATGTTTTCTGATTTTATCAACAGGAGGCTTAGACAATCTCAGTGGATCACTCACTTGAGGCATAATAGGTATCGAAGAAGGATTAGTTGGGGGTGGAGGTTGTTGTGCAGCCGGATTAGTTCGAATATATTGAGTAAACCAGTCGTTCATCATTTGGTAAAAGGCTTGTCTAGCCTCTCCTTCCTGGTTACTCGAAGTCGGTCGAGAATCAACCGGCGTTGTCCCTTGCGAGGGAGCAGGCGCTATACTCTCGACATCATCAGCTACGGCTCGATCGTGATCCAGTACTATACGAAAACACATTTTCAGAGGTCAGAAGTCATCACACTATCGCAGTATAAAATATGGCATGTATAGCTAGACTCACACGCGCTATGTTAGTCCTAGAATCGACTAAACCGTAGCTCTGATACCAATAAAATGTAACACCCCTAACTCGTATCCTTCACCAGATTAGGGTTACGAGGCATTACCAACCATAACACATATCAGAACAGTCATAATTCACATGTTTAAAACTCCACCATTCAATCATATAAAAATATTTCTCATATAATATTCGAATAATCAAAGTATCAGATAACTTATTTCTTTACAAATTATATGCGCATACATTAAAACATGCAAACATATATTAATATATTACATATAATTAATATATGAATCATATTACACAACATAAATATCTCCCACATGTGCGGCGTTGATATTAGTCAGTATGAGCAAACATGACTGGTACATTAATTTAAGTTAAAATGTCCACACGGAAAAAAGTTATACATTTAATTATACTATATGTGAAAAATTATTATTTAAGATTAAGCATACCTCTTTCCTAGTCATAAGACCATTAGCATATAACTATAATAATCTAAAACATTTTGAGCACAAATCACAACTAAGAGTACACTCAATTCACATACCAATTTACCATACTTAAATTACAAACATATAATCAAAACACCAACCAAATTTTAAACACAAATCATGTCCACCATTAACCATTTACTATATACTAAAATAACCAACAACTAAACCATTAATTCACATCCATTTGACTAATATACCAATCACCATTTTCGGTTCCAATAGTTAAGTTCGTAATATACTTAGTTTAATAACATATTACTTACATTTACACGGCATACAAGACATATACACTTATTTCTATATAATACACATAAAGTGACTTTAAGACTAAGTCAAATATACAAAATTTCTTATTACATATTTAATGTATATATAACCATATCCATAAGCTCATAACTTGAATCCAAAATCTATAAAACAGAGGTAAACAAAACACACACAGAGTAAGCTATTTAAGCTTAGTGAGTCATAAGCAAATCAACATTTAATCATATACAAAATTTATCTATTCAAACTAAAATAAGCTATTATCAATCATATACCCTTTCAATATAATTTCATATATCAAAACATATAAGTTATGCATAATTTCTACTTTGGCCGAATACACTCTTAATCATTAGTATAATATACCATTTCTTTCCACAATACATATACATCAATAGGCCGAATACTCACATAATCAAATATACCATCATGTAAATCATATTACATGTAACTTTACAATATCATTTTAAGTACACTACTTACCTTAATTTCATATCTTAGTATGAATACATACCTGAGCATTTATATCTTGATTTACACTCGATCTTAACTTATCATTGCCTGTTGAATCGTTCAGAATTAAAAAGGATACTCGGATAGTAGGAAGCTCGTACAATGCCAACGTCCCAGACGTGGTCTTACATGTAATCACATATCGATGCCTTTGTCCCGCATGACAGGGTCTTACACGAATCAAATACGATGCCAATGTCCCAGACATGGTCTTACACGTAAACACAAGTCGATGCCAACGTCCCAGACGTGGTCTTACACAATAACACATATCGGATATCCTATGTCATGACATATGTATCCTAACTATTCCTAGGGTTCGTACGGGCTTTCGGACATTGAATCTCGATCAAATTAAACTCGAAATATAGTCTATTTCTCAAATTCATATTCAGCTATGACATAAATTTAATCAAATGATAAACCGTAATATATACATATTTTAATCCCACATTTGGCATACTTTTGGATGATTTAATCCCTTGAATTGTGGAATTTGATGCTCCTAATCCTTTAATTTCATGTTTTATACTTAGGAAAGCATCGGAGGATGAAAAGAACGAGAAACGGGCCGAAAATGGAGTAAATGGGCTTACCTTAGAGATTCACACGGCCTGGACTAGCACCCACGGCCGTGCGTTTTGAGTAACAACCGAGACACGGCCTAGAACATCATACACAGCCCGGATCACACACGGTAGGTGTGTGGCAAAGAGATCGACCACGGCCAAGAGAGTCGACCCACGAGCGTTGCACTGCGGGCGTGTCCTCGCTATAGCCAAGATGAGTTTCATTCGGAATACGATACTTGTGGGCCAAGAAAGACATTTCGAAGCTTATATAAACGCCTTAAGTATAACCTTAAAAGTGTCCTTAGTCGGAGATGAAGCCAGAGAGGGCTGAACACAGGGGATTACTCCAAGAAAGCCAGTTGATCCATCTCAGAAGCCGGAATCACGCTCAAGACGGAAGATCTTCCCTTCAATTTCCTTTAGGGGGTTTTAGGGTTTTTCTTATGTTTTGTTATTTACTTTCCTCTGATATGTATTCTTTTATAATTATGAACTAAACCCCTCAAATACCTGAGGGGGATGAAACCTAAGATGGATCTTGTTATTGTTTTCTGAGCTATATGACAAATACTTGATTTGTTCTTAATTGTGTGTTCTTAATTCTTGTTTTAATATTTCAGGATATTGATTCAAGTATTGATGTGCTTAGGTAGTGGAGCAAAAGTCCCTGTTTAAGAGTAGATCTAGCATAGTTAAGCGGAGTTGATCGCAACCCTAGAGATAGGATGACGAAAATCGCTTAGGATTAGGGTCAAACCTAATATGGGAGTCCATAGATCGAGTTAATGCAACACTAGGGGTTTTAATTAGAAAGAGATTTCAATTAATCAACCTAGGGTTAGACATTAGTAGCCTCGAAAGAGGTATTAATATAAATTAGGGAATCCTACGGATCAAGTCAAGTGAATAAATAAATGCAGTTTGAGTTAAATAACAAGTGAAGTCTAGGTGGATTCTTCCTCGGGTATTGTCTTAATCAACTGGTTTTCCCAAAAGTATTTTCCCAATTCACTCTCTTTGTCTTAGCATCCTTAGTTTAGTAATTAGTTAGATAAACATCAATTCCCTTAATATTTAGGCTAAATAATAAAAAGATAGTAACTACTAGTACTCTTGGTCCTTGAGGATACGATATTTCCGGTCTTGCCATAGCTATACTACCAAACGATAGGTGCGCTTGCCTTATTCGTTGTCATAGTTAGATTCGAGCAACGATCAAGTTTTTGGCGCCGTTGCCGGGGACTAAGATATTAGGAACACTTGATTTTTATTACTTTAGCCATTTTTTTATTTTTTGCAATTAATTTTTATTTTATTTCTACTTTGCTAATTTGTCTTTTTCCTTGCTTCTGGCAGGTATTCTAGTTTATGATTAGAAGAAACCCGACAGGACCTCTACTTTACGATAGTGATATAGAAGGAACCGTTCGCAGAAACCGAAGAGAAATTAGGCGAAGCCTACAATACACACAAGAAGAGCAAGAGGACGATACTAATAACACGGAAGAGATGGCTGATCCCCAGAATAATCCACTTCCTCCTGCGGTTGCCGAAAATCCTCCTCCTCGAACTATGTATGATTATGCTAAACCTAATTTAACAGGAACTGAATCAAGTATTGTTAGACTGCTTTGTCATTGCAAATAATTTTGAAGCTGAAACCTAACACTATACAGATGATTCAATAATTTGTTCAGTTTGATGGTTTGCAGGATGAGGATCCTAACACACACTTAGCGAACTTTTTGGAATTATGCGATACGTTTAAAATTAATGGCGTTTCTGGTGATGCCATTCGCCTTTGGTTATTTCCCTTTTCTTTAAGGAATAAAGCCAAACAGTGGTTGAATTCTCTTCCACGGGGATCAATCACTACATGGGAACAAATGACCGGAAAATTTTTGTTAAAATATTTTCCGCCAGCTAAAACGGCTAAATTGAGGAATGATATCTCTTCTTTTGTGCAGATAGATTTAGAGACACTTTACGATGCATGGGAGAGATATAAATATTTATTAAGAAGGTGCCCTCATCAAGGGTTACCATTATGGCTACAGGTTCAAACCTTCTATAACGGTGTGAACCCCTCAACTAGGCAGCTTATTGATGCAGCCGCCGGTGGAACCCTAAATAACAAAACACCTGAGATGTCACTAAATAACTATCAGTGGCAAGTTATGAGGACAAAGCCGACAAAAGCTGCCAGTGTTTTCAACCTCGACGCAGTAACCATGCTATCAAATCAGGTAGAACTCTTAAGTAAGAAAATTGATGATTTGTGTGGTTCCTCGCAGGTACATCCAGTGATGCAGTGTGATACAAATGGAGGAGGGTCAAACAATACAGAATATCCACCCTACAACCCTAGCATAGAAAACGAACAGATGAACTATATGGGTAATAATTCTAGACCTCAAAATAACCCTTATAGTAACACTTATAATCTAGGGTGGAAGAACCATCCAAATTTCTCATGGGGAGGTCAAGGAAATCAAAGACAACAACCCCCTCCAGGCTTTCAACAGTAACCCTACCAACAAGAGAAGAAGCCGAACCTTGAGGAGATACTAACGAAATTTATCGCGGTGTCAGAAACCCATTTTCAAAACAATGAGACAATGCTCAAAAATCAGCAGGCATCGATTTAAGGGATCGAGAACTAGTTAGGCCAGCTAGCTAAGCTAATCTCAGAACGACCACAAGGTTGCTTGCCAAGCAACACTGAAACTAACCCAAAGGAGCAAATTCATGCCATTACTGATCACAATAGTGAAGGGTTAGTAGAATCCAAATTTGAGCCAAGGCAAGAACCCGTGGTAAATAAAGGTAAGGGTGAGGTAAGCCACGATACACAGAAACCTGTCATTAAAGAGTATACACATCGAGTGCCATATCCCAAAGCGATGAAGAAAGACCACACAGAGGAATAATTTGGTAAATTTCTTAAACTTTTAAAGAAATTACATATTAACTTACCGTTTCTTGAAACTATCTCGTAGATGCCAGATTCAAGGAAATTCTTAAAAGAGCTTCTGACAAACAAACGGAGGTTCGACGAGGCATCGCATGTGGAGCTAAATGTAGTGTGTTCAGTAATTCTACAAAACAAACTACCACAGAAATTAAAAGATCCAGGGAGTTTTACGATTCCTTGTTTAATTGGTAGTTTATCTATTGATAATGCTTTAGCATATCTAGGGGCAAGCATCAATGTTATGCCTTACAAAATGTTTAAACAACTAGGTCTAGGGAAACCCAAACAAACTAGGATGAGCATTCATTTAGCTGATAAAACCATTAGAGTCCCTAGGGGTATAATCGAAGATGTGCTAGTAAAAGTTGATAAATTTATATTCCCAGTAGACTTTGTCGTTTTAGACATGGATGAGGAAAACAATGTTCCTTTAATATTAGGAAGACCCTTTTTAGCAACTGCTAGAACTAAAATTGGCGTTGGTACAGGTGAACTCACACTTTGTGTAGGTGACGAAACGATCACTTTTCAGGCGCTTGACTCGGCTAGGACGTCAAGTGAAAAAGGTGAGAACATAAATTCTATTGATAACCAATTGGTTCAACCTTCTTTTAAGGAAGCACCTCAAAAATACATATCTGAGCCAGATCCTAGATCTCATGCAAACAAGGAAGTAATTCATGATGAACGAAGGCTTCAGGTCGACGAACTAGACGAATGGAAAACACATTTCAAGGAGAAACTAGGAACACACGAAGCAAAACCGAGGGAACCCCCAAACGAGCTTATAGGAACAGCGAATCACTTCAAAATAGGAGATCAGGTATTGTTGGATGAGAAAGACCCTCGAATCGCCATCTCAGACCGTAATATAAACGAAGAAATCCTTTTTACGGTACTGAATATCTTCCCATACGGAATAGTCGAGGTAACTAATCCTGAATTCAGAACTTTTAAGGTAAACACTACTCGACTCAAACCATACATTGTTAGAATTGATAGCAGGAAAGAGGAGCTTCAACTCCTCAAACCACCATGATCGTGCGAATGAAAGGTAAGTCTAGCTTAAGACTTTAAACAAGCGCTTCTCGGGAGGAAACCCGAGCACTAACCCCTTTTATTTTCATATCTTTGATTTTTAGTACCTAACTAAAGACTAACCAAGTTAAATAAAGCATAGGTTTCCGTGCCACACGGCCTTGCACATGGGTGTGGCCGTGGCCGTGTGGGTATCACGGATTTACACACTGGCATAGCAGAAGTCGTACGAACCAAGGATGAAAAGTCCCCACATCATGGACGGCTATAAATTGCCACGGCCGTGCAATATGGCCGTGGCCGACACTGAGGAAGTCACACGGGTATGAGACACGCCCGTGCTTTGAGCCCGTGGCCGACACTGAGAACGACACACGGGCATGGAAACATCTACACAGGCGCGAGAGAAATGAACAAGCCACCACACGGCCGTGCGATACGGCCATGTGACAGAACACGCCCACAGCACACGGGCGTGGGCAGCACCAGGTCCTTGTTTCTTATTTAAGACCCCTCTTCTTCTCACCTTCTCCCCAAATTCTTCTCCCACCAACCCCCAGCCACCATACCCCTTCTATTCTCACTATCCTCTCCTTTAATTTTCCATTCCCCTTCCCCTCATTCCTTTTCTTTCACCATCCTCACCACCATCCCCATGTCAAAAAAGCGGAAGGACCCTAGCACAGTCTCCCCGTGCGAGATCGATCTACATAAGTTCATGCCGGCCGCTTCATCGATCCAACAAGCCAAGGACATTTGAGTCCATTTATTCTACCTATGTCTTTTCTCTTCTCCTTTATTTTCCTTTTCTTTATTTTTCTTATCTTTAAATACATATTTAGTATATTTAGAATTTTTCTTATTATTTCCTGGCTATTTCTTCACAAGTTCCCCAATTTCTTCATCTAGCGCAGTGATTGTTGGCGGCCACCACACCACCACCAGAAACGCCTCCTCCAACTTATCTTTCACCTCCGAATCAAGTTTTCACACCTCCAACTCAAGATATCCATCCGAAATCTAGGAAGTTTCACCTCTCTCCCTTTCTTATGATCTATTACTACATGGTTATTATCTTTAATTGTACATTGAGGACAATGTACATCTTAAGTGTGGGGGTGAAACTTATTTAGAAAAGTGCCTAACTTTTTGCATTATTCTCAAAATCCTTGAATTATATCTTGTTCTTAAATAATCTTCTCATATTACTGTTAGAATAAAATTTCTTTTGATTTATGATTTTCAGTGATATGTTTTGGATTAAGTCATAGCTAATTGTGCAGTGATGATTTAAACTTTAAGAGACTAGAGAATCAAGGATGATGAGTTTATTTTTAGAATTAAAAATTTGTTAGGTTGTCTACCTGAATCTAATTATTACCTTGAAGTTTGAAATTTGCAAGGTTGACATCAAAAACCATAATTTTTGTGAGATTTAGAGCCTTTTAGAGCATACCCTTTTCCTGCTCACATTATTGATTATGAGTATGTCAACATTGATTTGTTATTCTAGAACTTGCTTCGATTATACATGTCGAGACCACACCTTTGATTTGATATACTAAGATGATAAAGGCACCTAGGTTTTAACCCACTTACTCCATAAAAAGCCTACCTTCATAATTAACCCCTAGTGAACCCCTTTGAATCCTAACAACCCAATTCTTGACTCACCCATTAATATTAACCGAAAACCCACTTTGTATTTGTTATCACCATTTCTCTTGACTACCCCTATATCGAGATTTGATTTGATCGGTTACTTAACTATTTTATTTATTTCAGTTGTTAAATTTTATCTCATTATTATTATACTTGATTTGTGTTAAAAAAACATATATTTTAGGAATCTATTCATTATTACTTCTTTGTTATTGGAGCTTAAGCAGTTAATTTTATATTTTGAGAAGAAGCTCATGTTATTAGTATTAAGTTTTCAATTGATGTAATTATTTAAGCTTTAGTTACTCTTCTAGTTAGGTAATTTATCAATTCAGTCTCGATACTAACCCTTTAATTCAGCCTTTATCCACACCTTTAACCCAAGCCCCGTTACAACCCATAAAAGACCTTTTGATTTGTGTATCATATCATTTTACAGTGGTGGAGATTTGATTTTCATGCAAGCCTATGGGATTAACTTTTCATGTTTGACTCTTGAGTGCTTATTTTTTAACCTTAAACACCTTGAGTGATTTGAGTGAACCTTTAAGTGAGGATGTCAATTTTTGTCGATTTTGAATTAGAGGTGATTATTTAGGTAAGGGGAAACGCCTATGTTTTCGTACTATAAAAACTATGACTTTGATTGTTTGAATCTTTAGGAACCTTCTGGTTAAATTATCAATGTATGAATTACCCATGAATTATGATGAAACATTGTTGATGAAGGTTATGAATTGAGGAAATTCTATTCTAATTGTGAGTTGAGAATTTTGCTTTAGGACAAGCAAATGCTTAAGTGTGGGGGTATTTCATAAACCGTAATATATACATATTTTAATCCCACATTTGGCATACTTTTGGATGATTTAATCCTTTGAATTGTAGAATTTGATGCTCCTAATCCTTTAATTTCATGTTTTATACTTAGGAAAGCATCGGAGGATGAAAAGAACAAGAAACGGGCTGAAAACGGAGCAAATGGGCTTACCTTAGAGACTCACACGGCCTGGACTAGCACCCACGGCCGTACGTTTCGAGTAACAACCGAGACACGGCCTAGAACATCATACACGGCCAGATCACACGGTCGTGTGTGGCAAACAGGATCGACCACGGCCAAGAGAGTCGACCACGGGCGTTGCACACGGGCGTGTCCCTGCTATAGCCAAGATGAGTTTCATTTGGAATAGGATACTTGTGGGCCAAGAAAGACATTCCGAAGCTTATATAAACGCCCTAACTATAACTTTAAAAGTGTCCTTGGTCAGAGGCGAAGCCAGAGAGGGCTAAACACAGGGAATTACTCCAAGAAAGCCAGTTGATCCATCTCAGAAGCCGGAATCACGCTCAAGACGGAAGATCTTCCCTTCAATTACCTTCAGGGAGTTTTAGGGTTTTTCTTATGTTTTGTTATTTACTTTCCTCTGAGATGTATTCTTTTATAATTATGAACTAAACCCCTCAAATACCTGAGGGGGATGAAACCTAAGACAGATCTGGTTATTATTTTCTGAACTATATGACAAATACTTGATTTGTTCTTAATTATGTGTTCTTAATTCTTGTTTTAATATTTCAGGATATTGATTCAAGTATTGATGTGCTTAGGCAGTGGAGCAAAACTCCCTGTTTAAGAGTAGATCTAGCATAGTTAAGTGGAGTTGATCGCAACCCTAGAGATAGGATGACTAAAATCACTAGGATTAGGGTCAAACCTAATATGGGAGTCCATAGATCGAGTTAATGCAACACTAGGGGTTTTAATTAGAAAGAGATTTCAATTAATCAACCTAGGGTTAGACGTTAGTAGCCTCAAAGAGGTATTAATATAAATTAGGGAATCCTACGGATCAAGTCAAGTGAATAAATCGTCTGGTTCAGAGTGAAATAACAAGTGAAGTCTAGGTGGATTCTTCCTCGGGTATTATCTTAATCAACTGGTTTTCCCAAAAGTATTTTCCCAATTCACTCTCTTTGTCTTAGCATCCTTAGTTTAGTAATTAGTTAGATAAACATCAATTCCCTTAATATTTAGGCTAAATAATAAAAAGATAGTAACTACTAGTACTCTTGGTCCTTGAGGATACGATATTTCCGGTCTTGCCATAGCTATACTACCAAACGATAGGTGCGCTTGCCTTATTCGTTGTCATAGTTAGTTTCGAGCAACGATCATCAAACAATTCAAGTTATCACATAACAAATATATATTCATAAATATAACAACATTTAAATGCTTATTGACTTACCTCGGACGTCGACGGACGGTAAAATCGACTAATCGACTACTTTCGTTTTTCCCCGGTTCAAATCCGTTTTCTTTGGTTCTTGATCTAAACATATTAAAATTAAGCTTATTTAAACACCATTCTATTCAATTTAGTCTAAAAACATATAAATGAGAAAATTGTCATTTTGCCCCTAACATTTCACACTTTTTACAATTTAGTCCCTATTACACAAAACACAAAATACACAAAATTTGCACACACTATGCTTAGGCCGAATACTACCCATGCTCATACAAGTCCATACATTTCATTTATTTCACATTTTAGTCCTTAAAATTTTATTTTTACAATTTAGTCCTAATTACTCAATTTCATCGAAAATTCAAAGACAAAACATGTTAATTCTTCACATATCTTTAATATTTCATCATCAAACAAAAAAAATCACAAGCTATCACCAATGGCAAAACACAAAATCATCATTAATTTCAAAAATTCAAGCATGGGTTTTAAAGTATACGAAGCAACGATCTCAAAAACGTAAAAATTATCAAAAACCGAACAAAAACTAACCTTGAATCAAGCTACCACCATGACCGAATATTCAAGCTTTCAACCTAAGTTTTTCTATCCTTGTTTCGGTAGCCAAAAAGATGAAAACATGGTTTTATTCTTTAATGTTTTGTATATATTAACATAATTTTCATTTTACAATTTTAACCTTTAATAATAAAATTATAAAACATAGTTTCCAAGGTCATTATTGACCATAACCGTCCACTATCAATAATAATAGGCTAATTGCCTTTTAAGGACTTTGCATTATAAAGACATTAGCAAATTAGCACTTACACATTAATTAGTCAATTTTACATTTTACGCGATTAAGTCTTTTTATTTAATCGGACACTTAAACAAAAAAATTAAAACACGAAAATTTAACACAAGCAAATTCACACATAATAAACACTGAAAATAATTTTAAAAATATTTTTCGGACTCGAATTTGTGGTCCCGAAACCACTATTCCGATTAGGGTCAAATCGGGCTGTTACATACTTCATATCCTTTTTCTTGAAGTTGACCAAGGCTAATGATGTTGCTTTTCAAAGTTGGTACGTAATAAACATATGATATGTACTTCTTATCTCGTTCTTTTGTGTAATTGTAACTTTGCCTTTACCTTTGACAGTGGCATGCGATTCATCTCCAAACATTACTTTTCCTTGAATACTCTCGTCCAACTCTGAAAATAAGTCTTTTCTGCCACACATGTGATTGTTGACACAATTATCAAGATATCAAATATTTTTACTTGATTTTTCACTTTCTTTATAAGGAATACACTAGATTCCACATTTTCTTCTTCTTTAGCTGCTGCTATATGATTTCTCTCCTCCACCTTGGGGGTTAATCTACACTCATAACTAAAATGGTCATATTTATTGCATTTATAATATTGTATCTGTGATTTATTTCCTTGTTGAAATCTACCTCTACCTCGACCTCGACTTCGACCTCAAACTCCTCGTCTACGACTTGATGTCTGATATTCTTCACTTGTTTGGCCTCTACCATATGATTGATTGCCTCATCCACGCCTCGTCCACCTCTATTTCTACCTTTATATCCTTCATGATATCCTCCAAGATTGCTTGTACCGTGTCCAAAACTATTGCTAGCTCCACTTTCATTGAAGGACGGCTTACTTTGCAAGACTTGCTCCAAATTTTCAGTACTATCATTTTGCTTGATTTTATGCTCACGAGCTTGGAGGGAACCCACAAGTTCGTCGATTGATATTTGTGACATATCTTTTGATTCCTTCAATGACAACCACCACATAATCAAATTTTCGTGTTAATGACCACAAATTTTTTTCCATTACTCTTATGTCATCAAGTGCTTCTCCATTTCTTTTCATTTCATTTACCATCGCTTTCACTCGGGTGACATAATCATCAACGCTTTCTAAAACTTTCATTTTTAACGTCTCAAATTCGGTTCTAAGGGTTTGTAAACGTACCTTTTTGGCCGTTTCCGCTCTTTGAAAGGATTTTTGCAAAATTTTCAATGTTCACTTTGATGTCTTCGCATCTGAATTTTTTTCAAAGGTCCAAAAATCTTGAAAACCGAGCAAAGCCTTCATCTGGATGCTCCAATTCCCATAATTTCTTTTTGTTAATTTCGAGACCTGCGGTTGAATCATATTTTCCATTGTGACGTCGACACAAACTTAGTTCGGATACTACTTATTGGAAGCGTAATGGAAAATTACTAGCTGAAATAATAATTTTATTTTACACAAATAAACACTATACAAATACAGACTCTCTTTTTCTCTCTATACTAGTTGCTGCTAGTTTTCTATCTCTCACAATGTTTTCTCACTTTCACTGCACTTTTTCTTTCTTTTTTCTCTCAATACTCTCTCACATTTCAGCAGCTATTATACTAACCCATGAACCATATTTATAATAATGTTTAACCGACATTAACAATTTTTTGCCGCCTAAGAGTATTCAAACATTGATGCCATAATTATCCTATCATCCTTATCCTTTAATATTTCATGAACCTTCCAGCACATTTATCATTATCATCATTTGTCACTATTGCCACGTTATTGATTTTTCCAAGTTGTAAACCAATTTTGACAACTTGTTATCCACCTTGCAAGCCAATCTCTTTGCTGCCTCATCTACATACTTAATACTTAAGAAATTATTAGTAAGTTGCTACGTTACTAAGCCACATTATCTGCATGCTTAGATGACTTTAAAAGTCGGTTTGATTTTTAGCATAATCTCTTTAGAAATTTGGCCAGTTTTCTTTTATGTACAACAAGAAAATTTAGAACTCAATGATGGTTTTCCAATGGTAAGATTGGAGTTTAATAGAGAATTCACTTCTAAAGTAGATTTTTATGACGTTAGAATTTCATTTTGTTTCTTTAACAATGTAAAAAACTAGTCAAAGGGGTGAGAGATGAAAAAGAGTGTAATTCGTGGAGCCCAAAGCTATGTTCTTCCTAACCTCTCTTGGTTCGTAATTTTCTATTTGCTAATAGGTGTTTGTTTACATGTTTTATTCTGAAGACTTTGTCTACATGTTCTTCCTCACCACTCACTCGATCCATACTCTTTTACATATGCACACCACAAAATGTATTCTTCAGTTCTCCACCACCGTCTCTTCTTTAGTTTAATATATATTTGTTTATGTTATCAAAGTGGATGATGTATGCCTCTTCCAAAAGCAGGGGCTATCTATGTTTGTCTCTCATTTTTTTCCTTTTAAACTGGCAGTAACCAGGAATAAACTAGACTTATGAAAAATTAATGAAGACTTTAAGGTATGTATCAAAGCCACTTTCTTTAAGTTTTTATTCGCCTCCACCTATATTTTGGTATGCAAAAAAGTTTCTAACAAATGAACCTCAATAAAGCCCAATGATTGTCTACGTTTTGCACTGACGAAAACAATCCATTGAGCATTGACTGCAGTATAGCAAAAATATCAATTTCCATAAAGAAATTTTGTAGTATTTTTTTATAAAACAATCTAACAATAATAGAAGGTGGAGGAGAATCAAAAGAAACAAAAGTTTTTATGTTTTTTTTGTCAAACAAATGAAATTTGACTCCTATTTATAGGAGTTCCTCTCTTTCTTCATAAAGGTATAACCATCCAAATGGATAGTAACATTTTTTAGCAATAAACACAATTCTTCAATAGATATCTATTTGAATAATTATAAATTTTTGTTAATAATTAAGTAACATACCTTTTGGTAACAAGAAACATAACTCATTACTATGAATAGTAACAACTTTTGGTTAATAACCAAGAGACATAATGTTTGGTTACTTATAACTTTTTATTTGCAACTACTGGAACACTATATATATTTTGAAATTGTTCCAACAATCTTCTCCCCATTTTTAAAATATTTCAAATTTTGATAATCTTGGAAATCAATTACATAAATGAAAATGTCTTACGATTGAACCTTCACTTAGTGAGAACATGTTAAAGTTAATCGAAATTGCATGGTAGACTATGCTTTAAACCAGTTATTTCATTTGATTGATCGAACACATCTCACACGATGATTTCAACACTAGTCAATGCACAATATCCAAGGACACTATTATGGTTATGTGCATGTAACCTCTTTTTATTAGTGTTCTTAGAGTCAAGCTCTTGAGCTCCTAGAAGCAACCACACTTCCACTCACATAGGTAGATCCCATCGAAAGTATTCCCATAATTACAACACTCTAATATATTTATGTTATGAGATTATTAAGAGTGTGAAACTCATCTTTCCCCTTATTGTTACAAGTACCTAGCACTTTTCACCTCGGGATGATATATTATATAATATTTTATAGTACTAGTAGTCACATACTGATGATGTACTTTGTCTTATTGAACTCAAGACTTGATATTATACCAAGCATTGAATCGAGTTTCCATCATGGGTGACTCAAATAGTATGGGTTTGTACATCATCCCTATATTTCTAAATTTTCAACATAGTTATATTAATTTTCTATATCACATAGTGAAAACTTTATATTTATTTGTGTCTTAAAAGTTCATAAGACCAACATCCTCACCATGTTCAATTACTTATTCTTTCACAAAAAAAAAAATGCTAAGAATATTATTTGTATGATTCTGAATTCACATTGATCACTTCATTGTTATTACCATGTCTTTTTTATCAAGTTGTTGTAAAGAGAACTCAAATCCCTTGGTGAAATAAGACAACATATTTATTATTTTGATAGTTTCTCTTCATAATTAACAGATGACCTTTAAAACTTATCATGTATGCATATTCAAATAACATTATTTCTCAACAAACTAAGGGTGTTTCATATATTTTTGTACATAGTCATATTAAAAGACCATCAACTGTCCAACCATTTTACTATAACATCACATATTTATACACCCTTTATTATGGACATTTTTTTGTCATTTTGTGATTACAATCCAAACCATGCACATCACCTAAATGGGTTAAATAGCTTCATATTGTTATTTTCAGACCCCCGAGGTCATTTATTTATGGCTTGTAAAATATATTTCATATTTCACTATATCTCAAATTATAGAACCATGAGATTATAGATCACACACAAGCCATATATATCATGTACACCATCATAAAAGTCATCATAGATATTCCCAATATGATCTCGATTTTTAAATATATGATTACCATGATCACATTTCCACTAGAAGATTCAATACCAGAATAGTGATTTTGTAATATTAGCTAATGCTTTTCACTAATCTACCTTGACTAGAAAAGTTAACCATGAATATACATATGACTTATTTCATTTCTAGCCAAAACCACTTCTAGTCCAACCTTATAACATAAAATAAAAAAATTTGTGTAATCATATAGAAAACCTATTTAGCAGTAAAAGTATAATAGAGTCCTTGTACTAAAAGTTGAATTGTATTTTGATGCCTCTACTAAAAAATGGACAAATTAATCTTTGTACATTAGTAGCCATCTAATCTTAACAATTATGAGTAGAATTAGTAGTCATCTATAGATGTGACGAATTAAGTAATTGGGGTGGGTTGTTTGGGTTGCCATTCTTCTTCACTTAAAAAGATTTTGTGACACTCTAGACAAGCTTTTCATTTTCTTCGTTTAAAAAAAAAAACAAGAAATTGAACAAAGAGTTGTTTATGGTTGCAAATTTTTGTTTAATTTTGGTGTCTTGATAATTTAGCATGAATTAATATTATAGTGTCTAATTATGTAAATATTTGATAATTGTGTGCTTAATTGAATTGTGAATCAACGTGTTAGCTTGAGGGGGACAGATTGAGATTTTACTAATGCCTATTTACTTGATTGAATTGAAGATTATGGTGATTGAACCCGAAAAAGTCGAGAATAGTAAAAAATGTGGGTGGCAAAAAGATTTTTGACCTCAACAGCAATTAGTGAACCTACAAAACTTTGGTTATTTTTATTTTATTTTGGGATCTATTTATAAAAATAATATTTTTAATATTTCATTAGGATAATATTTAAATTTTTGGTATTTTTTATATTAGGCTATTATATTTTTAATATATATATATATATGCGCGTACAATGGGGGGACGTTGAACCCGTGGACTTTTACCTTCTTTTTAATTTTATTTTTAATTCTTCTTTATTAAATCTCTAAGCTAAATTTTTCATCTAACTTTAGGCTCATAAATAATTTGGCAGATAGTCATGAGATTCGAACCCGTACTTAAAAACTCTCATTCTGGTATTTGTTGTTTCTCCGATTTAAGAGATACATCATTATATCCCAAAGTTATATTGACATTAAGTCAAAAAGAGTTCATTGATTTTATGTTAGTAGGCGTACAGTTGGAAGTATCGAGTTGATTATCTATTGTATTCGGTCTATCGAAGAACACATTGAGGTGTCTAATTAAGTAGTTAGTTGAATTCCGTCAAGGGAAATAGCAATCCGATCTAAACAACCCGCGTAGTTGAGGTCATTAGTTCAATATGAGCCCTTCTAATTTGCAAGACTACCAAAGAGCTAAATCGTGGACATGTGTTTCGTGGTTGTTTGTACGATAAGGGTTAGTTGTTGGGCATTCGCGCAATTAATTTTACTTTTATAGATTTAAATCCCTTGTTTTATTTTTGCACATATCATCATGGTTGAACCGAACAACAATTGTAAATATTTTAGTTTATGTGAGATCGATCCTACTCTCTATACTGCTATTTATTTATTGTTTAAGTGTAATATTATATTATTTTTGATAGATTCAACACCCATCACCATCAGTAAAACTAATTTGACAATAAAATTACTTCAAATTTATGAATAATTTTAGTTGTAATTTGACAATAAATAAAGGGCCTGTTCTGCAGTGCTTAAAAAAAGCACTTTTGGCTCCAAAAGCACTTTTGGAAGAAAAATTGTGCTAAACATGCTGCTTTTGGCTGAAATTTTTAGCTTTTCAAAAGAGTTTTTGAAAAGCACTTCTGAAAAGAAGAAACTAAAATTTTTAACTTTTCCTCTCTCAAAAGCACTTTTAGTGTTTAATTACTTTTTCATCCCTCCAATAACATAGTACTTTTCCTCTTTTTTTCTTGGTGCTTAATTACAAATGTGTTAAAATCATTAATTTAAAAAAAATATTTTTTAAAATACTAATTACAAATATTTAATGGTTATATTTAAATATTTAAAATATAGTTTATATATTCTAATTAAATTTTATAAATAATTAATATTTATTGCTTAAAAATATTTAAAATTTATATTTCATATATTAAAATATTAACAAGTTATAATATTTTTTTTATATTTTTACTAAAATATAATAATATTAACTAATTTAAATATTATTTAAATGCATATTTGTTACTTGATAATAACATGTCTAAAATGGACATTTTATTTCTGAAAAGCAATTTTTGACAGCAATGCTAAACACTCAAATTTTAAACCAAACTTCTCAAAAGTACTTTTCAAAAGCATTACCAAACTAGCCCTAAATTAGGAAATGTTAACAACTTTTTTGTATAAATTTATAGATTCACAATGTATCAAATATAAATTGTTTGTGTAAATTTATACGTCGATAATGTTGTTTATCCTATAAAAAATAGTCTTACATCATAAATGTTTAAGTATGAAATTGATTTATATTTCCGTATCAAAATAACTAAGATTTGATTACCCTAACAACACCGTGAACAATGGATCTATCTTTTATTAGAAAAAATAAATGCAAAACTAAACCAATACGTTTAAGTTAATGTTGAGGCTTCCATGAATTCCAACATCCACTGTGCGGTGACCAGCCAAAGCTCATAGTTATATTACGAGCAGCATTGGGATACTTGGTCACAGCCGCCTTGAACCTCTTCCAATCGCGGAGGACGGCGGTTAGATCCCTAACCTTTGCATTTATGTGGCGGCAACAATTCGCATGGACCGTCGTTACGGAGCTGACGTCTCGACTGTCTTCACAAAAGCCACTGAAATGCCTCGTCTCTAGGAACCTTACTCGGAGATGCAATTGGGTGACGATCCCTTGTCGAAGTAGGTCTATCAACACATCTTGCTCTTTTTTCCACGTAGAATTGTTGAGTGAATACCAGTTTTCGAACAAAGAGATGGTCCTATTATTTGATCTAATATGGTAGAAGCCTGTGTTGATCAAATTATGCTCGGGTCGTGGATCACCGTAGAATTTATCCACGCTTATTTGAATATCCTCGGTTCCATTTAAGCTTAGCTTCGCAAATGGATTTCGTAGCCACATTACATCTGTGTCCTAATGGAATCAGCAAAATTTATTAACTGAAAGCTATATATATTTTGATTTAAATGGTAATTTACCATCATATTATAACATATTAATATTTTATTAATTTATAAAATATTAATAAATTAACTCAGAATTTTAATTTAGTGGAAGAAACCCTCGGCTTAAAAAAAAACAGAAAGAAAATTAAGTTCAATATTTTATAAAATAATTGTAATTTTAGATTTAGTTTAATCCAATGTGGTTACTTAAGACCAAATATTGTATATATATTTATATAAGTTTTGGTACGTTAATAGTTCGTATTTATATTTATATAACCTATTTAATTTTATTTTTGTGTAATTAAAATATTTAAAAGTTTAATAAATTATAAATAAAAAGTAAACCTCGTCGTACAAATGTTAGGCTTATTCATAAAGGTAGACTTGTGTAGTGATGTCGAAGCGGTCAACCAGTAAAGAGATTTCCGCCTAAACTTTTGTGGCTCCATAAATGTTAAAGAACAGTTACGGACCGTTGAGGAAACCATTTTTTCTTTTCCATAATTTAATGAAGGAAAGCATATACATACCGTGAAAATGAAACTGTAGCCGCGCCTCAACACATCCAAAAGGAAAAGAGTTCTTCTCCACATCATCTTTACAAAATCCCGGGACATGTAAACCTTCTCCTCCCCGAAATCCACACCCCCCGTCACCAACCTGTAACAGTGCAACCGCTTGAACTTGCACCGATCGTAAGCCGTCTGATCCACCGTAACCAGAAGCAAGTGTTCCAGCAATGCCCTCGTATCTTCCCCCACCCAAAAGCTCTCCAAGAAAAGGTCCAGCATTGTGGTCTCCGCATTAACGCTTTGCTCAACGTAAGCCCTATTGACAACCGCGATTATGACGGTTTTGTTCGGCATCGAAGCTTCCTCCAACGCCAAATCAAGCTCATCTTTCACAAGGAACTCTACGCCAGTCTTCAAAAAAAAAAAAAAAAACAGAACCAAGAACTGATATTAAAGTCTGCACGCACACACACGCATATAAATATACATAAGAAGAAGTTTATATAAAAATATACTTACATAATTTTTGGGTGAACCGTTGGGTTCATGGAAGGGAAGTAAAGGGTTTGAAGGAGACCATACACATAAGTAGAGAAGGCCAGCAAGAAGGAGAAAAACAATGGCAGAAGTTCCTGGAGATAAGTCCTTTGGGTGTTCCATTGAATGATGGTCCTAAAAGAGAGGAAGAGAGAGGGGAGTTATAATGAAATGAAAAGAGGTGAGGTGGGTTAAATTTATAATATTGGTAGCATTGTCACACGAAATAGCTGAGGATGGCCGTTTAATTGGTTTATGGGTATAACTTGTATATGAATATAATCTACTACTATTCTATGTTATGTTTATGTGAATTAAACTTTGTTTTTGGCGTGGGTTTGGTGTGCTAACCGCGTGATGTTGCCGTGCTGTGGTAAATGAATAGGAAGAGTAGTTTTACATTTTTTTTTTCTTTTCAATTTTACTGTGAATATATAATTCAATTTTTAATTTATTAATTTATAAATTTTTTAACTGATAATTTTACTAATTTCTTGCTGCAAATAATAAAATTTTTGATTTAACGATAAGATTTAAAAATGTTATCCGATTGAATTTTGGAGACTCTAACTCCGATCAATAAAAGTATATGCAGTAATTTCTCTCTCTTTTCTTTTTTTGTAAACTAGAAGATGAAATTAATTAGGTTTAAATGAAAAGTTAGGCACCAAGTTATAGCAATTACCTAACTTAACTTAATTAAGCATTTCTTTACAACTTTTAGTACAAGGCTTGTTGAATTTTTTTGCTGCCATGTTTTCTCTCTCTCCCTAAGCATGTCAAAAGATTAGGGTTAGGGTATTAAAAGAACACACACAACGAAACTAGAAGGAAGCCCATATTTTCATCATCGAATTCTTGCAGCATAAACTTAAAAGAAAGCATTATATATAGTGTTTTAGAGTAGCCTTTGAAAGGGTCTCTTAACTGGGTTTGGAAAAGGAAAAGAAGAAAAGAAAAAAGAGAGGGTAATGTCGACAACACAAATGCTTTTCTCTCGTCTTCTTGCCCTAATTGCAGTGTATTTTCATTATATGAATTTGGTACTAAAAGGAATAGTGGGGAAAGTAGTGGGAGTTTGTATGGGAAGTGTTAGAATTTTATGACTTCCTTTTCATAGATTTGGTGGTGGATTTTGGAAGTAGTTGATGTAGAGATGGTGCCTGTTAGTGTTGGTGGGTTAAAGACCTTGAGAGTTCTTAATTTAGGGTTTCATAGCATTAGTGGAGGGATACCAAGTTTGAAACAAAGGGTGATGTTGGATTTGGGTGGTCATCTCGTGAATTTTTTGTTTCTTAAAAGAGCTAAAGGACGCCTTTCACTTCTCCAATAGGCGAAGCCCATGACTTTTATGATTAAATGATTGTGTTTTTTTTTTTAAATGTAATCATAAAAATAATTAAAACTTAGTTTAAAATATTAAAATATTTCTACAAAAATAAAATATTACTCCAAAATATAAATTTAATAGAAATCGTATCCATAGAGATAGGTGATAATATTATTTTTTAATAAAAATAAATAAATTAAATTAAAAACTAGAATTAAATTTAAAATTTGGCAAAGATAGTGGTAACTAAAAATCGAAAGCAAAATCAATGAGATGAAGCTCTAACCAAAAGTAAAATTTTAGTCCGATTTATGAGTTTAATCATTGATACAAACATAATTTCAATATTCTTTAATGAATTAGTTATAGTTGTTAAAAATGAGAAAACCCAATAAGGTATTACCAACTTTGATGTATCGTGTTTAAGTCCCCACCATATGAATTTTCTTTCAGATTTATTATGGAATTAAGTCGTGCGTGCGCTTTATCTCAAATATATTTTGATTTCAATTTAATTGTACTTTGTACTAATTATTGGTAAAATTAAGATTTGATCCCTTTAAAAATTATATATAATTCAATATAATAGTATAATTTTAATTTAACTCCTTAAACATCTATAATTCAATTATGACATCAAAAATTTTCTAGATCCTGCTTCATGTATCATATCAATTTTGTTAAAATAGATTTAAAAGTAAGAATTCAATCAATAAATAGATCTTATGAGTAAAGAAGAATAATAATTTATATTATCAATTTCGTTGGTGCATGCACTTTACACTGATTGATTTTGATTTTAGTTTACAGAAATATTAATTGTAATAGCTAATTATATTTGTAACTTTAAAAATAATGCATTCTTTGTATATAAATTAAGGTGTAATGATTAATTTACTCCCTAATGTTTACTTATTTTGTCACTTTGGCCCTCATACTTTTTTTGGATTATTTTGGCCCTTAACCTTCAAACTTTAGTCAAATTGCTTTTTTTAGACGAAAAATTGACTAAAATTTTAACTGCACTGAAATGGCTACTTGTGACACTCCAAATATAATTCATAATAATTCAAATAATAATAATAATAATAATATTTTAAAATTGAACAAATTTTAAAAATGTTCATAAAATTTTAGAAAAAGTATTCATGGTGAAGTATATATAAATTGTCATGCAAGTTATCACGTCAATACCATTAAAATTTTAATAGTTCGGTCAATTTTTTATCTAAAAGAAAATAATTTAACTAAAATTTGAGGCCAAATGACCAGAAAATATCAATTTTTAAAATAATTTACGGAAAAGGGCCGAAAAAATAATTATTTACCGGAAAGGGCCATTTCCCCCGAAAATGCGTCCACGTCGGTAGCGATTTCGGGGATGCAGAGAGAAGCGCTTCGAGGGCGTTTTTGCCACATCAGCAAAAAACGCTTCCTTGAGGGCGCGCTTTGCTGGTGTGGCAAAAATGCTCCCCCAGGGACGCGTTTTAGCCCGTGTTTTTTTCAAAAAAAAAAACTATTCTCGAATTAAATTTTCAAAAAATGTCATTTTTTAGATATTATAAAAATAGACCAATTTTTTTAAAAATTTACGAGAATAAACCTTTATAAAGGCTCAAAGTGACAACACTAATTTTTTTTTTAAGGTGTCACCAATTAATATATATGGAAATATAACTTACAAAGTAAATCTTTATATAGACCCAAAGTCTCATTTGCCTTGTTTTCTTGAGCAATGTGGGATATGAGGTATGTGTATATATAGACTAATGAATAGTTTTGCAGCTTGTTCCTAAACAATGTGGGACCCCTTCCTCTTTTAACTAACAACATGATTCCTTCCTCTTTTAACTAACAACATGAGATTAAATGCTACACTATATTTGATATTTTTTTAGTTAGAGTTTAAATTTTTTTTACAAAAAGTTAACATTTGTTACATTATAAATAAAACTTTTAAACTCTAAGTAAAAAAAAAAATGGTGTTGTCACTTTGCGGATCTTAATTTGAGTCTAACAAAAATTCTGAAAATTTTATGGTAAGAAGATATATGAGTCTAGTTTCAGGGAAAATTTGCGGATCTTATTTTGGAGTTCTGTAGCTCAAGATAAAAATAATTTAGCGACTGTGATACGGATGGACAGCATGAATATCCATATAAGTAAATAGTGAAAATTATAGATAATGTTACTTACAAGTGTGTTATTTATACTAAGGATGTGGATGGAGAGGAGGAGGAGGAAAAATATATAAATGACTTGTGTATAAATTGATCACATGCCCGATTATAATTGATAAATGAATGATTGAATGATATAATATGTTATTAAATATGAATTTATTGTGGGATTGTGAAAATTATGATAAAATGAAAGAATAAAGGTGGTAATTCAAATTAGGAAAAAAATGCAGGATTGAGTACGTTCGTATCGTGACATGTGATGAATTGACGGATAAGACGTGTGAAACATAGGTATGGTATTAACCATACTGAGTTGTGAAACGTAGGTATGGTATCATCCATACTGAGTTGTGAAACGCAGGTATGGCATTTCCCATACCGAGTTGTGAAATGTAGGTATGGTATTTCAATGAGGAAAACCATATTGAGTTGTGAAACGTGGCACTGAGCAACGACGTAATCAAATTCGTAAGACGTTTCCTAATTTGATAATAAGTAATATAAGAGGAGTGAACCAAATGAAAGAGATTGAGTAGTTGTTAATGTTGAGCTCAACTATGTGAAGTATTATAATAGTGGTTGTGAATGGCAGGGAACTTTAGTAAATGTTTTGTTATTGTTTGGAAATATTATGAAAACGTACTTGAAATACATTGGTATATCTTGTATATGTTATTTGAGTTCATAATGTGGAAAGTAAATGTATGTGGAAATTTGAGATGATGATATCTGTACATGGAATCTATTGGTGGATACGTACATCCAAATTTATACGATAAATTTTAGTGAACATTGAAATTGGACTCAATAAGTGATTTGTCAATTTAAATTGTGATTGGCAGGAAGAGTTAGTGAGTTGCATGTTTATGAATTGTTACACGTATTTGTCTGAAATACGAGGAAATGATGGTACTTGATACATGGAAATATGATACTGTGATATATAAAAACATGAAATATGTTTGATAAATGTGTTTATTCATAATTATAGAATCTGTATACACCTCAAGTGTACTATTTGTGTAAAGATGATGTTCAAATGATTTGATTAGTAGAACTCAAATATGAAGTAGTTAGAAACCAAGACAAATTGTTATGAAAATGTATATGAAATACAGAGGTATGATTATTATATGTGATATGAATACATAATGTGAAAAAGTATAGGTATAAGAGGAATTTAATAAGAATTGAGCCTATATACGTTTCTTATTATTTATATGAAGTGTACGACTAACAAATGATAATAAGTATAAGGCTTGGTTGAATATCTTAAACTGGTTCTTGACTGTATTAAAATGTTGGTAAAGATAAAGGATCAAGTGAGTGAGCAATATGGCTTGGAAAATAGCCTAATTTTCGTCCACACGGGTAGACACGGGCGTGTGTCTAAGCCGTGTGTGACAAGCGGTTTACCCCATGGGCGTATGGTTCGGCTGTGTGTCCCCAGTCACACGGGCGTGTGACACTTATATGCGAGAAAAATTTTAAAAGTCGCGAAAAATTTTCTTGAGGATCCGGTTTAGTCTCGACCCGATCTTAATGTATGATTTGGACCCTGAAGGTCCGTTAAAGGAAAGTTTATAATTAGTCTCGGTATTTGAATGATAATGATTTCAAATTATCTGTAAGTGTTCTGTACTCCTTGGTAATGCCTCGTAACCCTGTTCCGGCGACGGATACGGGTTGGGGGTATTACATTTAGTGGTATCAGAGCTACGGTTTAGTCGGTTCTCGGACCAAACGTAGCATATGTGAAGTCTAGAAATACATGTCATTATAAAACTTGTGATAGTGTGATATCTCTCGACCTTGATGAGAATTATTTTACTAATAGATAGAGATGCTTCCAACCGAGCTAATTCCAATAGTGATGAAAGTGATATTTGAGTATTTAATAGAAAAAGGGGAATTGCCTATGATGAGTAAAGATTTATAAAGGTACGAAATAAATGTTTGTAATGAATATATTGATGATAAAAGTTATGTTATGTGTGCATATATGAAAGCCAAATTTTGAGGCTTTATGACCTCTGCCCCCTCATAAGTATAGTTTTATACAGAAAAATTTACCAGATTTATATTGATTAAGTTTACAAGTGTGAAATTGAAGAGTTCAGTGGCTAAATGATTAATAACGTAGATAGAACTAAGAATGGGTTAGTTAGTAAAAATGATTATAATTGAGATATCAGATCATTTGTTTTGAAGATTATTCAGAATATACAATATTATTGTTAAGAAAGAACTTATTCATGAGGAATCGATTTATTCAACTATGGTATTTACAAAACGAAATTTAAAAAAAAAATTCTTCTGAATTAGTTCCTTTAGTGAACTGAATAATTTGATATTATTGATTGCTTTAGTAGTCAGTGGAGTAGTAATGAAGTCATAAAAATATCTGAAAGCAGTTGTTATAATTGGATATGATGTAGTGATTTCTTTTGGGTATTTTACATGATCTGCTATTTTCAGAAATATATGTGAATGTTCATTTTCAAATGTGATTAGTATTTACATGGAAAGGTTGTTTGATTATGATATTGGAAGGAATTATTGAAAGTCTTGATAAACTATGAGCGGTACTGTTCTATCCTTCTCTGGTATTCTAATCGATTATGCTTGAGAGGACACTTGATGGAAACATTCATATGATATTGCTTTCTACTTCTATTGGGTCGAAGCTCCGAATTGCAAATATGATTTATTCGTGAAAGATATTCATTGACCGAAGATGAAAGTTCTGTTGACCGAAGCATCAGTTCTGGTTCAGCCTAAATCAGGTAAGAAAGTTGTGATTTATAGTGATATATCATTGAGTGGGTAAATTGTGTTTTAATGCAGTAAGACAAAGTAATGGTCTATATTTTTAAACAATTAAAAATTGTATGAAAAAGAATTACCTGATATATGATTTAGAAGTGGCCGTTAATGTTTCAGCCTTGAAAACTGGTGATACTATTAGTCAGTGAAAAATATCTGAACCTCTCCACTGAAGGAATTTTCGAGGATGAAAATTCTTAAAGGGGGGAGAGTTGTAATAGCCCAAATTTTAGCGATGTAATACCCCGAAAATTTTTACAGTAAGATATTATCTTTGATATAGTAAAATAAGGAAATAAAGCGACAAAAAGGGGAATTTTGGAGTTATGACAACATTGAGAAGTATATTATGATATATTACAATATTAATTCAAGAAAGGACTAAATTGTAAAAGTGAGAAAAGTTTTGTTGCCCAAGAGTAAATATTCAAAACTTGAGGGGTTAAAGTGTAAATATAAAAAAGTTGAAGGACCAATAGTGAAAATATTTTAAGGGTGGAATGATCTAGAAACTAAGGAAATTGGATGAATTAGGACCAAATTGAATAGGTAAAGAATTATGAGGGACTAAATTATAATTTTACCAAATTATATGATGATTCAAGGATGGAATTTTAAAAGATCAAAAAGGGCAAAATGGTCAATTAGAAGAGAGAGAAATCTAGAAAGTAATGATGATGTTGATGATATTTTATAATTTTTTAATTAGATAAATATTATTTTATTAATATTTTGATAAGATATTTTATTATTTTATCATTATTTTATTATTATTTATGTAGTATATAAGGAAGGAAAGATGATGAATTATCATCATCTCTTTCCCATGCAATCCAACGTGAGAAGAAGAGAAAGAAAAGAAGTTTTCTTTTCTTTACAAATTGGTCCTTTTACCAAAAATTCACCATTTTCACTTGAAATTCAAAAGAATTTTCATAGCCATCAAGAGAGAAACGATGACAAGGAGACTATGGGGAGCAAGAATATCAAGTTAGATTCAAGAAATAGAAAGCTGGAGGAGAGAGAAAATCAAGTTAAAGATTGAAATCAATAAAACAAGGTAAGAACATCAAGTTTCCAATATATTTTTAAGTTTGATATTGTGGAAAAAGCATGGAATTGATGTTAATGTAGAGTTTTCTTATATAAGGTTTTATACTCTTGATATGTTAGAAATAAGAGAAAGTGATGGGAAATATTGTAGAGAAAGGAAATAAAGGTGTTATAAACTTGGTAATTAACATTTTGCACAAAAACAGATTTTGGACAGCAGCAGTAGTCTAACTTTAGAAAATTACCAAAAATTGTAGAAATCGAATTAGAGGATAAATAAAATATGAAATTAAATATTATTGAGTCTAGTTTATTATAGAAGAAACTTTGTAAGTAATGGAATTTTAAATCACGAGATATAATAGGTTTTGTGAGGCAAGGTCAGAATGATTTGGGTTCCCCTGATTCGACTTTGTAAAATCATCAAAAATTGGAGAAACATGATTATGGGCTTAAATTTATATTTTTAAAATCCTTAATGAGTCTATTTTCAAGAAAAATAAACAGAAACATCATCCGAATCCCGTAAATATATATGAGAATAATTAGGTTTGAAACAAGGATTAAATTACAGGAATTTTATTTTTCTGAGCCTAAGGATGAAATTGTCATTAATTAAAAGTTTAGGGGCAAAATGGTAATTTTGCCTAGAGCATAAATTGAATGTATAAGAATATGAAATGAATGAAAATGATGATCAAATTTATTTATAAAGATTCGGATAATTCAAATACGAGACTTGAACGTGGAAAAGAAAAGACATCGGATTAGTGAAATTATAAACGCGAACAAGCAACGAGGTAAGTTCGTGTAACTTGAATTATATTCTTAAATATTTGAAATATATTTTTATTGATGTGAATATGATTTGGATGTTTATTGTATGATAATTGATGAAGCATTGATATTCTTGATGAAAATGGAAAATAAATCCGGTTGAATGAAAGGAAAATTCGATGGATCTCTCGAAAAGGAATTGACGGTAAAAGGATCTAGCCGGATGGGTGATCCTATCCCGATATAGCCCTCCCGAAGAATATGTGTGAAAAGGATCCAGCCCGGACGGGTGATCCTGATATAGCCCTCCGAAGAATATGTGGAAAATGGATTTAGCTTGGACGGGTAATCCGAATTAGGATCTGAATTTAGCCTGACGGTAATTCGGATCCAAGCTCATTAGAGTAATTATCGTTGCAGGATTTAGCTTTGGGTGGTGGAATCCCGACAATACTCTTTGAGCATATGTTACAGGATTTAGCTGGACCGTAATCCCATTGTAAGAAATGAGGTTCGAGGAGTGTGCTCTCTTACAGGATTTAGCCTGGGTGGTAATCCCATTGTAAAGGATGAGGTTCATGAGTGTGCTCTCTGGAAAAAGGATATACCCATATGTGTACGAATTGACGGATCGGAATTGTACACTATAAGTGTACTACTGGAAAATCCATCGAAATTCCGAGAAATTCAACGGGATAAATATAGAAAATGGCAAGTACTTGAAATCATGAAATTAAACTTGAAATACATAGAAATGATAATTATTTGATATATTGAAATATAACATGGAAAATACATGTATGTGAAATTTGTCTGATAATTATGCATATTCAAGATTATGAATTGCTACTAGACTAAATATACACTAAACTCATGAAAATGATGGTACATGAAATATTGTCATAATAAATTGAATAATTTATATTTATGAAGAAACAGCAAGAGAATGATATGTATCATGACATGTAAATATAAGACTATCTTTGATACGTCGATACAAGGAAAATTATATTAGGACAAGTAGTAAATTCAAGTAAGACATGTTGAGAAAATAAGTTTGTTAATATTAAAGTACGCTAACCAATGTAGGAAAATTTTAGGATTTTGCGAAAAATTTTCTATTATCCCGATTTAATCTCGGTTGGTTCCTAATGTATGTTTTGGGCTTTGAGGACCCAACAGAGGGACGTTATGATTATTTTCAGAATATGAATAATAAATGACTTGGAATTATTCGAAAATGTTCAGTAAACTCGGTAATGCCTCGTACCTATTCCGCAGCGGATACGGGTAAAGGGTGTTACATTTAGTGGTATCGAGTTTCGGTTTAGTCGGTTCTCGGACCGAAGCGTAGCATATGAGAAGTCTAGAAATACATATCATTATATAACTTTGTGATCTTTGTGATATTTTTCGACTCGATGGGATTTGTTTTACTTATAGATAGAGATGCTTTCCAACCGAGCCAATTACGATAATGTTGAAAATGATACTCAAGTATATGAATAAAAGTTGATTATGATAAATCGAACTCATAATGATATGAATAAATGTAACACCCCTACCCGTATCCGTTTTAATAGGAATAAGTGCGAGGCATTACCGAGTTTTCATGAACATTTCGAATAATTCCAAGTCATTTATTATTCATATTCTGAAAATAATCATAACGTCCCTCGAACCTCATCCTTACAATGGGATTACGGTCCGGACTAAATCCTCGTAAGAGAGCACACTCCGCGAACCTCATTTCTTACAATGGATTACAGTCCAGCTAAATCTCAGTAACATATGCTCAAAGAGTATTGTCGGGATTACCAGTCCAAAGCTAAATCCCCACGCAACGACAATTACTCTAATGAGCTTGATCGAATTACGATCCGAGCTAAATTGGATCCTAATTCGGATTACCCGTGCGGGCTAAATCCATTTTCCACATATTCTCGGGAGGGCTATATCAGGATCACCCGTCCGGGCTAGATCCTTTTCACACATATTCTTCGGGAGGGCTATATCGAGGATAGGATCACACGTCGGGCTAGATCCTTTTACCGTCAATTCCTTTTCGAGAGATCCATCGAATTTTCCTTTCATTCAACCGGGATTTATTTTCCATTTTCATCAAGAATATCAATGCTTCATCAATTATCATACAATAAACATCCAAATCATATTCACATCAATAAAAATATATTTCAAATATTTAAGAATATAATTCAAGTTACACGAACTTACCTCGTTGCTTGTTCGCGTTTATAATTTCACTAATCCGATGTCTTTTCTTTTCCACGTTCAAGTCTCGTATTTGAATTATCCGAATCTTTATAAATAAATTTGATCATCATTTTCATTCATTTCATATTCTTATACATTCAATTTATGCTCTAGGCAAAATTACCATTTTGCCCCTAAACTTTTAATTAATGACAATTTCATCCTTAGGCTCAGAAAAATAAAATTTCCTGTAATTTAATCCTTGTTTCAAACCTAATTATTCTCATATATATTGATAATAGCCCATGAATTCTATGAAATATCAGAATTTTTCATAATTTCAACACTTTTCAATTTAATCCCTAAAACATGTTTTCACCCGATCTTAATCTAAATTAATAATTTCATTCAATTTTGTAATTTAAATAATAAAATAATCCATTTCATGCAATTTGGTCATTTCTGACATTTTTACAAAATTTCCCATAAAGTTTTACTTTTATTCAATTTAGTCCCTGATCTTAGAACATGCAAATTAGCCATGCTAGTTGAATATTCATATATATTTTTTTCCTCCTCCTCCTCTCCATACCACATCCTTAGTACAAATAACACACTTGTAAGTAACATTATCTATAATTTTCACTATTTACTTATATGGATATTCAAGCTGTCCATCCGTGTCACAGTCGCTAAATTATTTTTAACTTGAGCTACAGAACTGAAAATTAAGATCCGCTAATTTCCCCTGAAACTAGACTCACATATATTCTAAGCATAAAATTTTCATAATTTTTGGTTTAGCCAATAAGTACAGTTTATTCTTTAAATTCACCCCTATTCTGCTGTCTGACAGTTCCGACCCTTCTTCACTAAAAATTAATTATATCCTCATACGGGATTCGGATGATGTTTCTGTTTGTTTTTCTTGAAAATAGACTCATTAAGGATTTTAAAAATATAAATTTAAGCCCATAATCATGTTTCTCCAATTTTTGATGATTTTACAAAGTCAGAACAGGGGAACCCGAAATCATTCTGACCTTGCCTCACAAAACCTATTATATCTCGTGATTTAAAATTCCATTACTTACAAAGTTTCTTCTATAATAAACTAGACTCAATAATATTTAATTTCATATTTTATTTATCCTCTAATTCGATTTCTACAATTTTTGGTAATTTTCTAAAGTTAGACTACTGCTTCTGTCCAAAACTGTTTTTGTGCAAAATGTTAATTACCAAGTTTATAACACCTTTATTTCCTTTCTCTACAATATTTCCCATCACTTTCTCTTATTTCTAACATATCAAGAGTATAAAACCTTATATAAGAAAACTCTACATTAACATCAATTCCATGCTTTTTCCACAATATCAAACTTAAAAATATATTGGAAACTTGATGTTCTTACCTTGTTTTATTGATTTCAATCTTTAACTTGATTTTCTCTCTCCTCCAGCTTCTATTTCTTGAATCTAACTTGATATTCTTGCTCCCCATAGTCTCCTTGTCATCGTTCTCTCTTGATGGCTATGGAAATTCTTTTGAATTTCAAGTGAAAATGGTGAATTTTTGGTAAAAGGACCAATTTGTAAAGAAAAGAAAACTTCTTTTCTTTCTCTTCTTCTCACGTTGGATTGCATGGGAAAGAGATGATGATAATTCATCATTTTTCCTTATATACTACATAAATAATAATAAAATAATGATAAAATAATAAAATATCTTATCAAAATATTAATAAAATAATATTTATCTAATTAAAAATTATAAAATATCATCAACATCATCATTACTTTCTAGATTTTCTCTCTTCTAATTGACCATTTTGCCCTTTGTGATCTTTTAAAATTCCATCCTTGAATCATCATATAATTTGGTAAAATTATAATTTAGTCCCTCATAATTCTTTACCTATTCAATTTGGTCCTAATTCATCCAATTTCCTTAGTTTCTAGATCATTCCACCCTTAAAATATTTTCACTATTGGTTCTTCAACTTTTTTATATTTACACTTTAACCCCTCAAGTTTTGAATATTTACTCTTGGGCAACAAAACTTTTTCTCACTTTCACAATTTAGTCCTTTCTTGAATTAATATTGTAATATATCATAATATACTTCTCAATGTTGTCATAACTCCAAAATTCCCCTTTTTGTCGCTTTATTTCCTTATTTTACTATATCAAAGATAATATCTTACTGTAAAAATTTTCGGGGTATTACAAGCGATGTCGGAAATAGTGGCTTGAGACCACTAATCCGACAAATAAATTCCTAGATTATATTATTTAATATTTACGAGCCAAATGTAGCTTTTAAAAGATTTTTGAAATAATAAATTGTGTTTTAAAATTTTAGCGATGTCGGAAATAGTGGCTCGAGACCACCAAATCCGACAAATAAATTCGTAAATTATATTATTTAATATTTACGAGCCAAATGTAGCTTTTAAAAGATTTTTGAAATAGTAAATTGTGTTTTATAAAGATTTATTGGGTCAAGAAATTGAGAAAAAGGTGTTATAAACTGAGCCATAAATATTTTTATGAATATTTACGAAGTGTCAATAAGGTAGTATTAAAATTTCGTTAGAAAATTTTGACGTTCGGGTGGTTAATTAAATAAAAAAGACTAAATTGAAAAGGGTGTAAAAGTTGCTAGAAGGATTAAATAGCTCAATTGTCAAATGAGGAAGGACCTAAAGTGCAAATAAGGCCAAAGGAGATATTTTGGGCGGCAATAGCATAGAAAAATCAGGAAAATGGGTGAAATAAGGGCAAAATTAGAAAATTGCCAAAATTAGTTAAATAAAAATGGGACCAAATTGGAATATCTAGAATTCTCATAATTTTTCTTCATATTCATCAGCTGAAAAACAGCCATGGAAGAGGGTTCAAGCTAGTTTTCATAAACTATTTCCGACATCGCTGAAATTTGGGCTATTACACCAAGGTTCAAGGTTTGGGGCCCAGAGTTTAGGGTCTAAAGTTTAGGATTCAAGATCTAGGGTTCGGGTTTAAAGTTAAGGGTCAAGGGTCCATGGTTCAAGGTTCATGGTCCAAGGTCTAGTGTTTAGGGTTCTAGGTCTAGGACCCGTGGTCCAAGGTCCGTGATTTAAGGTTCAAGGTTTACGGTTTAAAATTTAGGGTTTATTGTCAAAGGTTCAGGGTATAAATTTAAAAAATTATCAAAATAATATATCAACTACATGGAAAAAGATGTTGAAATGACATTAAATCATTGATAAGGGATAAAGGATGATGTGGTGTCTCTATTTCATACAACCTTTTTTGATATTTAAAAATATTCGAGCTGTTTTACATGATAAATGTCTAAATATGAAATTTATTTTTATTTTCGTATCAAAATAACTAAGATTTGATTACATGGAACCACACAAAAACTATTTATTTAAGATTCTAAAAACAATCAAACGCTAATTTCTTATGCCTTTGACAACACAGTGAAACTGGATGTATCAAATTGAATTGATTTTTTTATTAGAAAAAATAAATAAATAAAAACTATATGTTTTAAGTTAATGTTTGAGGTTTCCATGAATTCGAGCATCCATCGTGTCGTGACCACCCAAAACTCCTAGTTATATTACGAGCAGCCTTGGGATACTTAGTCAGAGCCGCCTTGAACCTCTTCCAATCACGGAGGACGGCCGTCAAATCCCTAACCTTTGCATTTATGTGGCGGCAACAATTCGCATGGACCGTCGTTACAGCACCAACATCTTTACTGTCTTCACAAAAGCCACTGAAATGTCTCGTCTCCAAGAACCTTAGTCGAAGATCCAATTCGGTGACGACCCCATGTCTTAGTAGGTCTAACAACACGTCTTGCTCTTTTTTCCTGGTGGAATTGTCCTTGAGTGAATACCATTTGTCGAACAAAGAGATGGTCTTGTTGTTCGATCTGATGTAATAGAAGCCGGTGTTGATCAAATTATGCTCGGGTCGTCGGCTGCCAAAGTATTTATCAACACTAATCTGGAGATCATCGGTTTCATTCAGGCTTAACTTTGTAAACGGATTCCGTAGCCACACTACATCTGTGTCCTGAGAAAATTTTATTAACATTAAACTTTCTACAAATAGCATATAACCTGGTTTTGATGTCACTTTCAACTTTCACTTCAAAGTTAAAGAAAAGAAAAAGCATATAACCAACTTGCTAGAAAGTAACTTAATCAAAAGTATAGGGGTGGTTCAACTAATATAATTACAGGGTTTAATTGATTGATTGGGATATAGGGTTACATTTTTCATGGTTAGTGACCAACATACAACCATACCTTTATACCGCGTAAATAAAAATACTAATAATGTTAATGATTGGATTAAAATTTTAAATAAAAAATAAAAAATTATATGAAGCAGAAAAAATCCTTAAGGCTATATATATATATAAACTAGGTAAACTACAAAAATAGTCAACTATGTTTGCCTCAGATTACGTTTTAGTCGCTCACGTTATCGTTTTGTTACGAAGTGGTCACTCTACCATTAAGCTCCATTACCTCCCTAACGGTAGTCCTACGTGGCAGTCCAAATGAATTTTAAATGCCCACTTAGATGCCATACTTGGTAGTCCAAATTAAATTTATTTAATTAAAAACATATTTTTATCTCAGTAACTGGACATCTAAGTTGACATTTAAAAGTGATCATTTAAACTGTCACATAAGACTACCGTTAAGGAGGTAACGGACTTTAACGGTGGAGTGATCACTTCGTAACAAAACGATAACATAAGTAACTAAAACATAATATTTTAAATGTAAATGACTAAAATGTAATCTAATACAAATAAAAATAACTATTCCTATAAACTATTAAAATAGTGTCGGCAGCTGTAGCAGTTATACAATAGAAATATTAAAGTATACATACATGATTGTTATTTGTTAAAATGTGCTTTATTAATAAATTACAAAATGATGACAGGTTAGTTAAATAAGACCTATTCAATAGATAAAATTCTGTAAAATAATTTTTATTTTATTTTCAAAAGATGATTATTTCATCCTCACACGATGTAGGTGTATCAATCCTATAGACCCTTTTCATGTGATTCAGGGAGTAGCTTGCCTAAACTTTGGGGCGCACCCATTGCTCAATGGCCTTCCCCCACGTACCATCAATGGCATTCAATCCTAGAATGCCACATGCTACCTTGACGTAGCTGTCTTTCACGTTGTATTGGACTTCATTTCATTTTAAAAGTCAAAACCAAATTTCTAATATCTCCTTAATTAAACATTTATTTTTATATATATCTCTTCTCCCGATTGGACCACCTACACTACAACCCCATGGCCATGGACATACATATATTCCCAGAATTCCATAAATTTCCAAGCAATGAATGTTGAAAATAAATCCGAGTTTGAGAAAATTATTCATATAAAACATAAAAAATTTCTTGGTGGCGGCATATTAAGAATTATAAGCTCTTTTTCTTTGTTATTAATTAGAATTTATATCTTCGCCTAATTTTCTATGACTTTTTTATATGTACTTTAATTTTTAAACACCTAATATTTATAATATAATTAATTAATTTAAATATTTTATTTTGATTAAAATACTTATGTGAAAATGAATTATTCAAGAAAATTTATATCATATTTTAACCTTTAAGTTTTTATTTTATAATTCAATATATTTTATTTTGTAATTGAAGAATTATTCAAGAAAATGAAAGAACTATTAGAGAAGGTCAAAGAAAGAAGCATACCGTGAAAATGAAACTATAGCCACGCCTCAACACTTCCGTAAGGAAAAAAGTTCTTCTCCACATCATCTTGATAAAATCCCGGGACATGAATACCTTCTCCTCCCCGAAATCCACACCCTCCGTCACCAATCTGTAACAGTGCAATCGCTTGAACATGCACCGATCGTAAGCCGCCTGATCCACCGCAACCAGGAGCAGGTGGTCCAGCAATGGCCTCGTATCTTCCCCCAGCCAAAAGCTCTCCAAGAAAAGGTCCAGCATTGTGGTCTCCGCATTTACGCTTTGCTCGGCGTAAGCCCTGTTGACAACGGCTATTATGACGGTCTTGTTCCGCATCGAAGCTTCCTCTAACGCCAAATCAAGCTCGTCTTTCACAGCGAACTCTACGGCAGTCTTTATAAAAAAACTGATATTACAGTCTGCACACACGTATATACATATATATATATACATGAGAAGTTAATATAAATATATACTTACAAAATTTTTGGGAGGGCCGTTGGGTTGATCGAAGGGGAGTAAAGGGTTTGAAGGAGACCATACACATATGTAGAGAAAGCCAGCGAAAAGGAGAAAAAAAATGGCGGAAGTTCCAGGGGAAAACTTCTTTGTATGTTCCATTGAAGGGGAGAGAGGGGTGTGTTGGGGTTTGAAGTTGCTAAGAGGATGAAGTTAAAAGGCTTTGGTTTATATTTGGTGTGTCAGGAGTACAGGAGGTGAGATGGGTCAAATGCATAATTTTGGTAGAATTGTCACACGAAGTGGCTGAGGGGCAGACCAGCCGTTGATTTGGCATGGGTTTTAGATATAAGGTATAATGAATTTTTTAGCCTTTAGTTTTATAAAAAAAATTATTTTAGTTTTTTATTTAATTTTTTATATTTTTTAACTCTAACATATGTTTGTTTGTTAAATTATTTTAAAATAGATGAAAAAGTTAATATTTATTAATTTTATTGACACGCGATTGCCACATGAATGTTACATCAGCAATTAATTCTTTAAATTTTAAAAATTCAAAAAAATTGTAAAATTATTTTTAAAAAATTATAAAAAATATTTTTAATGTTTTTTATTTTTAAAAATTAATTAATTACTTACATGGCATCACATGGTAATCCACGTTAAATCCCTTTAAAAATATAGAGGTAAAATTACATTAGAAATTAAATTAATTTATGATAAATCCCTTTAAAAATAAATTAAAATATGAAAAATATTGCATTTGCAAAACACATATTTTATCACCTGGCCATTAAAATTAATCTTGATTAAGACTTATCATTCAATGAAAATTTTAAGAGAGGAAAACCCAAGTTCTGTTTGAGGGTCATAATCATAAAAAATATATATATATTAAACAAGAATGAGTGATTAGTAATGAGAGACAAATAAAATAAAATAAAATAAAGAGCAAAGAAGAAGCAAAAATCTAGGATTGGGTGGCAGGTGTTGACAAATCATACCAAATAAGATGCCCTCACTTATAATGCAATTATTAAGGGTCTCTCATGCTGTATTTAAATTGGATTTTTAAATTTTGTATTGGTGGCTAAGGACATGATTTTATTTTAATTTAATCACATTATTATTGCTTAATGAAAAACTGACCCACATCTTCTCATTTTTTTCCAATAAATAAATTTATAAATGTTTCTCTCATTCATATTATTTTAGACAGGCTGAATTAGAATGTGATAATATATTATTTGTTGATGTTTTGTAGAATGGACTTGCAGCAATAAGTAGTATTGTCGAAATTAGGTTGATACATAAATGGTGCTCCAAAGATTGACAAATTAAATTTCATCACACTTCGCAAGATAGTAATAAAGTTGCAGAACAGCTAGCTAAGATGGAGGAAGACAGAATTAATTGCTTGGTCACGCTTGAAGATTCACCCCTTTCTGTGCGGGATCTGTTGGAGAAAGATATCTACAATTCGAGCATGGATGAGAGTTGAAGCTGTTAAGCTCGTTCAATTAGATATGTTCTAATTTATTCTTGTATCAAAAAATATATATTTTTTTTATTTTCTTAAAGTGTATTATTTCTACTTATAACTTAAAAAGAAAAAAGAGTAGTTCCATGGGAGCCATGGTTCTTTTATGGCAGAAGGCAGTAAAAGACACCAAAGATTTCCACATTAGGAGAGATGGCAAAATGCATTACCTTAATTTCGGATCAAAACTTATTGGAATACTTCATTGATTTAACATCAATTTTTAAATCATTTATAACCTTTCAATTTTATCCCAACTTTACTTCATTAATTAGAGATGACAAAACTCAAACCGTTTGATAGATTCTATACCAATTTACTCTAAATAGAGCAGATGTTTTCTTTTGAAAAGTGGATCCGAGCAGGGCGGATGAATTTTTCTTTTGAATAATTAGTATGGAATTACTTACTTCACCTTAACCCACTTCATTATATAAAATTATCATTTTATCTTTATATATAAACAACTGAAATGGTAAAAATGTAATAACATAATATAGAAAAATTCATATATTTTATGTTTAAATATTTTTGTGAAGAATTATGTTTTAATATATACTTGACTTTAAAAAGATTGAAAATATGAAAAATAAGTAACAATATTTAAATTGAAGCAGAGCAAGGTGGGACAGGGATGGATGTATTCAACATTTATGGAGATGATAGTGATTTTCAATATTATACATCCACGGTGAAGAAGGACAGATGGTGGAGCATATTGTACCAACTATATAGCAATAATGGATTTAGTAATATTTGCTCCTCCACATTTCATTGTCATCCTTACTATTAAGTATTTTTTTTAATAGAAAATTGGCTAATTTTACATTAAAATTATTCAATGAAATTAGTATAATTTACTTATTTGTTAATAATAAAAGTGCAATGATATAGTTTGATGAAATTTAAAAGAATAAGCTATTTATACTATTATAAATTTTTTAATTGATTTAGTACTATCAATTAATTGCACACAAGCACAATTAAAAAAAAACTAAAAATTTAATTTATTAAAAAATAATAAATATTGTTATAAAAATATTTTTATATACTTACCCACCAGAAATAGACTATCATGTGGTTCGAATGCATGATAGTGGATTTTTAGGGTGAACAATCAATATAGTTACAAAAAGTTAGGTTCACTTTTACAATCGATAAATATATAATATTTGATATACTAACAATTTACTTTTTTTTATTTTAGTGACAACCTTAAAAAATTATCATGTATTTCTTTTTTTAAATATTTTACTATACTCTTATAGGACGCTTGTCAACCCCCTGACATTACTTATAAAGTCTAAAAACTCCATTAGCAGTGCACCAAATATTTTCTCATTGAAAAATATCACATCCTTTTAAAATTTTACCATTTATTTAAGGATTAATATTTAATACATTGACAATATATTTTTTTTTATTTCACAAGTAACCTTTAAAATATGTCATGTCTCTTTCTTTTTAATATTCATTTTTTAATATTTTACTACACTCATTTAGGACACTTGTCAATCTTCTAATCTTTCTTGTGAAGTCTAAACACTTTAATGATAGTGAACCAAATATTTTCCTTTTATTTAAATAAGAAATATATTTTTAAAAATTTTAAAATACTTTTTCATATATATATATATATATATTCTCTTTCAGGTGTACCATAGGACTTAATGTAATTTAGGCAAAAGATTACTGTGGAAGCCCAATATATACTGCTCTTGAACGATTACTTAACATGGCCTAAGTTGAGGTAAAAAACCCAATTAGAGCCCATGCCATATGTCTTCAACTATAACCAAAAATGGAAAGCAAAAAAAAACAGGATAACAATGCCCTCAAATCATTCCAATAAGCAGCCAATTTACAGAACCCAAAACATCCATTGAGTTCTTGAAGGTGATAAATAAATGGGGTTATACTGATCTAATCGACCGAATCAACACAAAAGAAAAATGTAACAAGTAAGAACAAGACAAGAATATGGAGAGAATTATAAGAGGAGAACCATCATCGTCAACTTGACACTGTTGTCCCAAAAGGGTGTTTATTTTAAAGAACACGGCATACACTTGGTCTTTTCTTTTGCTTCTTGTGCTTTGGAGGCTGGACAACCACCTTGATTGCACCATCAAATACAGCTTTCACATTCTGCAATTTTCAAACACTAATGAATGCTATTATCCACTAATTTCTCCAATATCCTGTTTGTTTAATTAGGGTTAAGATTTCACTTGGGAAGGACCAAAAAAAAAAAAGACATAAAGAATCCGGTTGGTGTATGTAACAGCCACTTTAGGTTAACAGATGCAAGATGAAACCTGTTGTGTCTTGGAGCTGCACTCTATGTAAGCCAGTGCTCCTATTTGTTTCTTTAGTTCAAGACCCTGCCAAAAAAAGATAAAAGAAAAAATTGAAACATCTAATATTACAATACAATACGACAAATTTGACATCTGTGGTTACCTGTTCTGTAGAAATAGTTGATGCTCCTGGATAGTCCAAGTGGAACTGTCTATCTTCTCTTAAATCTGCATCCCCATTTAAATTTATTAACATAACAAAGCCATGCATGTCTAAACATGGCATGTTCATATGCTGCACTTTATGTACACATTTTGAATGCTTATGAACCATGCACCTAGGACTATCTTATAATGATAACTTGTTTAGAAAGGGAAAAGAATGATTGTAAGTGTAAGAAGTGGAGAAAAAAGAACCAAGGACATGCTCAATTATTGAGAGCATCTTGAATCTTGATTGATAAGCAAAGGCATGGTTCTTGAACATTCATTTAACTTGCACAAAGAATACATGAAGAAGAACAAAAAAAAAAAAAAAAAGAGCATTTTCATCACCTAGTTTTGTTCCCACAAGAACAATGGGCACTGCTGGGGCATAATGTTTCAGCTCTGGGAGCCACTTCACCAGAACAAGGACCATAATGAAAAAAGAACAAAACATGTAAAGGAATCAGAAAAGTTGTAATAGTATATAGTATATTAGCATAAGCCATAAGCACAAGAGAGAAACATACTTTTTTTGTTACATTCTCATAGCTAGGCCTACTAATGAGGGAGAAAGCAAGAATAAACACATCAGCTCCTCTGTAACTTAGAGGCCTCAACCTGTTATAGTCTTCCTGACCTGAACAACTCTTACTATCAACATTATGGAAAAATCTGTTTCATTTTATAATCGAATCGATGGACGTTAACTCAAGAAACCAGTATTCATTTTATGATATATGCAAAAGAACTTGAATAAGATCAATGTAAATGGAAGAATAAAGCAGATGAGCATAATACCAGCAGTATCCCAGAGACCCAAATTCACAGTCTGCCCATCAACCATAACATTGGCACTAAAGTTATCAAAAACAGTAGGAACATAATCCTGTAAATACCCAGAAAGCAACTCAAAATTTAAAAAATAAAATGAAAGATGAAATGTAAGAAGATAGTAGAGAAAGAAGAAGAAAAGTTGATACAGTTGGAAAAGTGTTGGTAGTGTAGGAGATAAGGAGACAAGTCTTCCCAACAGCTCCATCTCCTACTGTAACACATTTTATGAATCTTGTTTGAGCTGTAGATGTGGCTGCTGCTGCTGCTGCTGCTGTTGTTGCACTTGCAGTACTCATTGTATGCTAATGCCCGTCTGTTTGAACTCTCCTGAAACCTGAGAAGTTTCTGAGTTAAAAACCAAACATTTTTATGAACTTGGTGAGGAAACAAACTTAAATGGAGGGATTCATCATTTAATTTGAGCTGTCAGAGAGCCAAAAGGAGAAAGAAAAAGGAATACTTACTCCCTTTGTGAATTTTATTTTAATAGCAAGCCCTTAAGGAGCATGTGAACAACCGGCTCCATTGAAATGATTGAGTACTTTGCTCTCTTGAATTTTGACTTTTGGCTCCACTTTTTACACCTTTTATGAGCACTTAATCAAGGTTTCCAATGAATTTGTTGAGTCAATAAAGATGGACATGTTACTCTGGTTTGAATACTGTCCCCAGTTTTTTCTTTTTCCGTCATACCGTGTAGGAAGGTTGACGAGACGACTGCTTTTCAATGCATGACATAACCAAGACTTTAATGTTTCCATGATATTGAACATTGTGCAAAAGATAAAACAAAGTTTTATATTTCTCAGAGAATTAGTGGCCGGAGATAAGGAGATAGTGACATTTGAACTAAGGAAAATTAATGCCACCCTATCATTTTGGTGACACCTCCAGTGTTTTTGTCACCATCTTGGAATGGAATGGACCGATGTTTTACTAGATGAACGTTGGACTTCAAATTTAGATTAAGTTTTTCAGTCTTGTAAAAGTAAGATTAGTTAATGGCAATCCGATTAATCATTCTAATATCTATGAAAAATAGCATGATTTGGTATGTGGTGTGGGTACGTTATCTGATTTGAATCAACCTCGCTTTATGAGATATGTTTGTTAGAATTAAGTCTCTTTAAATTTTTATACTATTAATAAATTGAATCTTATGTACTTCACTTTAAGATTCTTTGTTGATGAAGAAAATAATTTCAACAATTTTTTTTTTTTTATCGATATAATAAAGAGAGATTTATTGCTAAACACAACATCGATAACTATTAACAATTTTATTAAAAGGTATTAGTTCTCTTTGCTTTGAGAAGTGTTTTTTTTTTAGTACTTGAAAATGTGCAATAGGAATTAATGTATATTTTTTTACACAAAGTTTAAAATTACCATAACTTCTCCCCAACGAGGATAAACATGTTTTTGTATTGACAAGAATATCAATATTAATACCAACCAAATTAAGACTCCATAAAATTGATGTATTCTCTTTTTGCAAGGAAAAGGAAAAATTATAAAATGAGTTGTGGAAAGTATAGATGAGTGAAAAGAGATACGAAGAAACTAAATTTCGTCCATTGCCATGGAAAAATGGTAAAGCTAAAATTATTAAATTTGTAATTCCTTAAATATTTTTTAATATATTTCAAATAAGAGAGGCGTTCGGACCAGATTTGGAAATGGTAATGAAAGCATGAGTTTTCGGTAACAATCACTTTTCCTAAAAGCCATTAATATAAGGTGAAAGTGGAGGAGCAAAGACAGCTTCCTTAGAAAGAAACAGAATCATTGCTCACAAGTCAGAGCAAGATCAGCAGGTGGAAACAAAACCCAATCAAAAGGGCATGCTAAAGTTCGAGTCTTCTTTGCAACCCATGATTTAGAGATAAAATTGAAAACATAATTAACAGAGGCTAATAAAGATTTTATATCAGCTTCAATAGCCTTTGATCCCCAACAGTTGTCGAGATCCGCTTCAAGTGAGGTCATAAGTTCTTTGTTATCCGATTCCAAAGCAACATTCGACCATTGTCGGTGAACGGCCAAAACAGCTCCCGAACGTACCGCCAACGCTTCAGCAACCCGAACAGAGGACACTTGAACACAAGCATTCAGGCCTTGCATGATTTTCCCAAAACTGTCTCTAGCAACTGTTGCGATTCCCGCTGTTTGGTTTGAGGGGTTCCAAGATGCGTCACAGTTGATTTTAACTGATTTTGGAGCAGGGCCTGACCTCGTTGGTTAAATTCCATAGCTTCCCTCATGGCTTTCATCCAAATGGAGACAGGATCTTCATTTTTGTTTTCGAAGATAAATCGATTCCTAGAATTCCAAAGATTCCAACAAATGTAAGAAAGAAGTCCCTCTTGATCTTTGGCTCCAACAGAATCAAGCCATAGACTTGTATCATTCCACCAATTGAACATCCCCTTGAAACCTTCCCTCTTACGACAATAGCTAAAGGTAAAGATCTTCCGAACAGCTTCAACAAAGGGGCAAAAAAATAAAATGTGTTTGATGGGTGTCCAATCCACCAAAAATAATATTCCTACCCCTGAACATATATAAATAACAGTATAGGAAGTAGGATCGATCCTACATGGATTGGGATATCTAAATTATTGTTCGATTTAACAAGGTTGCGCGATCAAGCAACTATCGTGCTCACGATAGGTGACAATCTGTGCAAAAATAAAAAGGGAAATTTAAATATGATAAAACTAAAAATAATAGAGATAATTGAAATTGAAATAATAGTAAAAATAAACTAAAAACAAAATTAAATTGAATAAACTAATATGATGAAATTCTAGTTTCGGGCTCGATTTTTGCTTCAACTTCTAACCAATCCTTGATAGCAAATCTTCTTCTTTAACCAATAAATCGGTTATAGTGATCGAGGATACCTCAAACCATCAACCCTTCTGTGTGTAAATTAATTATTCAGCTCTCTGATAGCCTTGCGAACTAGAAGGATCCAACTCGAACCAATAACCTCGACCACGCAAGTCATTAAATCCAAATGCTATTTTCCTTGACGGATTCAACTAACTACATAATTGGACACAACAATGTGTTATTCAATAGATCGAATACGACAACCAATCATATCAGTTCTTCCAACTATAAGTCTCTCAACATCAAATCAATGTGCTCTTTTCGACTTGATGTCAATATGAGTTTATGATACGACGATGTCTATCTCTTTAATTAGAAAAATAACAAATACTAGAATAAAGTTTTTACATATGACTTGAAGTCTCACAATTTCGAAACCCGGATAAAATATTTTACCTAAAACAAGATCAAACCAATTCATAAAATTAAAACCCAATAAAAACAAATATGAAAAGGGGAAATTTTATTCAAATAAAAGAAAAAGAAAAACAACAATAATTTTGTTTCTGCGCAAATATGGGACGTCCTCTCCTTTCCCTCTATCTAATATATATAAAATAAATTAAACTTGAAAGAGAGAGTGTCGTGCGCACCCCTCTTCCTAAAACTAATAATAATATTAGTATATATATAATAATTAAAAGAGAGAGGTAGTGTTGGACCAAATTGAGTGAAATTTTTTTGAATTAAACGAGTTGACGAGTCTTATTTTAGAGAGAATGTAAAGATAATATTGATTAACAGAAGTTCTCAATAAATCTTAAGAGAAAAGATACTACAAATAGTAATGAAGAGATAAATTATGTGATTAAAGTGTAACAAGAAAGAAAATTCGAATGAAGAAATCGAGAATGTAACAAGTCTAAGAAATTGATTGTAATTAAAGAAATGTGATGTACTAATAATGATAAAATTAAGATAAATAGTGTCTTTGCTAAAAGACAATGAAGTTCATGGTCGGGAAAAACCAAGGAAATTTCGAGGACAAAATTTATTTTAGGGGGGAGAAATGTAACACCCCTAAAATCAATATATAATAAAAGTAGTATTAAATTGAATAGGGTATAATTGATTTTTTTCCGGTAAAGTGAGAAAAAGATATAAAGATGATAAAAGAAAGGTTGAGTGATACCAAGGAAAAATTTGAAATAAGAAGTATGTTGTGAAATATTAATTTGAGTTAGAGACTAAATTGTAAAGATATGAAAAGTTCTATGGTTCAAGTGTAAATATTGAAAATGTAAAGGGGTTAAAGTGTAAATATAAAAAATTTGAAGGGTCAATAGTGAAAATATCTTAAGGGTGGAAGAGTTTAGAAAATAAGGAAAATAGATGAATAAGGACTAAATTGAATAAATGGAAAATTTGAGGGACTAAATTACAATTTTACAAAATTAAGTGATTATTAAGGATGAAATTTTTAAGGATTATAAAGGGCAAAATGGTCAATTAGCATAAGAAAGAATTCTAGAGTGTAATGATGACATGTGAGATATTTTAAATTAAATAATTAGATAAATGTTATAATATTAATATTTTAATTAGATTTTTGTTAATATTTATTTATGAAAATGATTGGTATAAAGAGGAAAGATGAAAAGAAATCATCATCTTTTCACGTTCCAACGTGAGAGATAGCTAGGGAAGAGAAAGTTGTGTTTTTTTAACAATTTAGTCCTTTACCATGAAAACCCACATTTTCACCAAAAATTCATGAAAATTTTCTTAGACACCAAAGAGAAAAGATGAAGTAGAGATTTTAGAGAATATGTTCATCAATTTAGAAGCAAGAAAATAGAAGGTGAAAGAGGAGAAAAGGGAAAGAAAGTGGTGAAGATGAGGAAGGAAAGGAAATGAAGAAGAAAGGAAGAAATTCTTGACAAAGGGGGGTAAGTTTCATACTAACCCTACTTGTATTTCAATAGATTGAGTTAAATATTTTGTGAAAGAGATGTATGAAACATGTATTTTAATCTAACTAGAAATAGAAAGTATTTGATGAAGTATAGAGATTTAAAACACTAAATTGGTAAGTAAGAGAAATTGTGATTTGTATTGTGAAAAGTACTCGGATTAAAAAATGAATATGTAATCTACACATAAACATAAGCGATTAAATTGATTATTAATCAAAAGTATGGTGATTATGTATGATTGAATAAAAGATAGTGCAAAGAACCATGAAAAAGAAAATATTTTCATTAAAACAATTTGGACAACAGTAATGGTTTAACTTTGATAATTCACAAAAAAATCATAAAAATTTAGTTAGAGATTAAATTAAATATGGAATTAATTTTTATTGAGCATTGTTTCATATGGAAGATGTCGAAACCATTTTTAAATCGGGTTTTAGAAAACGGGGATCGACTTTAAAAAACAAAATGGGAGTCGCCACCAATCCCTTTTTACTTAGGTGTGATTGGATCACCTTGTAAAACGTTTTATTTTAAAACATTTAATTTTGGTCTACGAAAAACAAGAAAACGGGTTCGGGAGTCGGTTACGTACGAGGAAGGGTTAGCACCCTCGTAACGCCCAAAAATTGGTACCTAATTGATAAAATCATGTCTAAATGTTTGAAGTTTAAAAGCATTTCAAAATATGATTTCTAAAAAAACTTTGAGCCATTTAAGTTAAAACTTTTAGATTTCTTTGTTCCGAGGGAATATAAACATCACATCCAATACGTTAGGACACGATATTTAAGAACCTTCGTAATCAAAATCCTCTCATGATTTACAAAACTTGAAAAATGGTATTTAATTATTTAGCCAAACGGAAAATTGCAACCCAGTACGTTAGGGCACTATTTCCCGAATTTCTAAATACCAAAACATTGCCTTATTTTTAAAAATCTTTGGATGAAATATAATAATTTTGCAAAAAAATGTATTTTCATAATAATCCATGTGACAATATTGCATTTATAAATTATCGCACCTAAATATTAAAAGCAATTATAATATACTAACGTTTAAGATATGCAACAAAGAAATAATACAAAATATGACAAATAATAATTCCTACACTAAAGCAATTGTAAATACATGACGAAGTATAAACAAATACAATAAATAATAAAACAAATATGAACATATTTCATGCAAGATTAATAAAAAAAATATTACATACATATATGATATAAATAATGCAAACAATGTATAAAAAAAATAGTATATAATGATTTTGAATAAATAAAATAAAATATAAATAATATAAATGAAACATAAATATATTTTACATAAAATATGATATAATATAGTACTATACAATGTATAAAATAATATAATAACTTAATTTATGAAAATAATATATAATTAAAATAATATTAAACAAAATAAAATGATGAAATATATATATATATATAATACACTAAACATAAATTTACATACATAATATAAATAATATAAATAAAATAGATTAGGTAATATGAATAAATTTTATAAAAATAAAGTTTAAAAAATATATATATAAATATAACATAATAATATATAATATACAAAATATAATAATATATAAATTATTAAACAAGTAAAATAATATATATAGTAATAATTAAATATATAATAAAATAATACATATAAAATATACATATATGAATGTCACAATATTAATAAATACATATAGGAAAATAATATAGAATATATAATATAATAAAATAGTTTAATACACTATATAATAATAAAAATAAAATAAAACAAAGAAATCAGGGGTCAAATAATAATTAGAACAGATCAAAAGGATATTAAATTAAAACGTGCATTAAATCCCAGGGACTAATGTGGAAATTAAACATTTTTACGAAACGACGTCGTTTCGATTTTACCTTTAAAACGGACCGAAGGACTAAATTGGAACCGGAACAAACATTAGGGACAAATTAATAAATAAATAAAAATGAAATTAATATCGAATTAAAAATATAAAAATTCGGAAGGACTAAGATGGCGATTAGGCCATTTAAAGAAAACACGCGGATCCTGAGGGTCGGGTCGGGTCAACGCGCGGATCCTGACTTTCAAAACGGCGTCGTTTCAACGCTTATTTGTTTAAGCTAAAACGGCGTCGTTTTATAATATTATATAAACTAATATTTAGGTAAAAAAAAATCATTTAGTAATCTGTTTAAAAAAAAAATTCAAAAATGCTCTCCAGGCTCATTTGGTAGGCGATTTCCGGCAGGCTCCGGCGAGGATCCGACCGCCGTCCACCGCTGTCGCGCGGTGGCCGGAGTTCCAAAAAAAGTTAGTTTTTTCTCGCTCCCTTTTTTATACTTTAATATATATATTATATAATCGAAAAAAAACAAAACAAAATTAAAAAAACAAACAGTATTCGAAAAGAAATAAGAAAAGAAAAAATAACCTCAACTGATTTAAGTATTCTCTTTGGATTGATTTTTTTTTTGTGTGTATATTTTCGTGTCTGTATTGGTATCTCCCCCCCCCTTTTTTACAAAATAAATCCGGCTTTTATAGCCTTGAAAAATAACAATAAAAAGGAAAACATTTTTTTGTTGCCATTCTTTCAGTCGAGGCGAGCGCAGCGATGAAGGCGTTATCTTGTGCGTGAACCGCGGCGGCGATGGGCCTCGTGTGTTGATTGCGGCACGATCGAAGGTGTGCGTGAGGCTGTGGGGCAAGGTTACGGCGTGACTGTTGGCCTGGACGCGAATACTGCTTGCGGCGCTAGGGTTTCCTGGAAACCCTAGGTCTCCTGACTTCATTTAGGCATTGGGCTCTTTTGGGCCATGTGTTGTTTGGGCTATAGGTTGGGCTAAAGGGTGTAATGGGTATGGGGTCTGTTTGGGTTTTGAGTCTGAGTTAAGTGTTGGGTTTGCTGTTTTAGGTACTGGGCTAGTGGATCGGATTGAGCTTGTATTGTGGATTGGACATTTTTTAAAAAATTTTGGTTCAGGGACTGTTTTTTTTTGGACATTTATTTTTTTGTTTTGGTTTATTCAAATGGGCCCGGGCAAAAATGGGTCATTACAGAAGAAATGGTGTAAGTAATGGAATTGTAGATTTTGAGATATATTAGTTTTTTGGGACAATGTAAGAAATTGTGTAAGCAATGAAATTGTAGACTTTAGAAAATCATAAAAAATTGTACAAAAATTATCAAGGGATGAAATTTATATGTTTAAATTATTAATGACTCTATTTTCAAGAGAATCTAAAGTAAACATCATCTGAACCCCGTATTAAGAGATAATTAATTTTTAGTAAAGAAATGTCAAAGTTGTCAAGCAACAGAACAAGGGAAAATTTGAAGAATTTACTGTACTGATTTGCTAAAGTAGAAACTCTAAAAAAATTATTGTAAAAATATATTTGAGCCTAGTTTCAAAAACATCAAGTGGATCTTAATTTCAAATTCTGTAGTTCAGGATATAAATAATTTAGTAACTATGACACAAGTGGACAACTTTGATATAAACACATAAGTAAATAGTGGAATTATAGTTAATGTTACGTATATGCATGTCATACTAAAAGCTAAAGATTCTAATATATATATACATAAAGGGTGTGGAATGGAGAGGAGGAGGAGAAGGAAAAAATAGTAGATGAATTTGAAATATTATGAAATGGTTATAAGTGATGGAATGATTAATACTTGTGAGAATGTTTAAACGAATTGATAAAATAATAAGTGAGTAATTGTTAATTGATCTGATTTTGAAATATTGGCTAAAATTTTATGAATAATTAAATTTATTGACACAATTTAGAAATAAATATGAAAGTATACATAAAGTGGGTAAACTACTTTAGAAAGTGCAAGTCCTCCAATGGACTTATTTGTAAAACTTTAATGTTAATTTTATAAACTTTATTATCTTTAATTGAATATAATGTTTCAATGAGCTCCTTCAACCCATAAATAGTTCTGTCATAAATTCAATTATTACTAAAATGAGTAAAATTGAAACGACCCGTTTTTAGTGAAATCGGAACAGTGGTTTCAGGACCATAAATCTGAAGTCAAAAAATTTATTTTAATATTATTTTAATATCTACAGCATGATAATATGATAGTATAAAAATTTCGTTAAGAAATTTTACAGTTTGTATGCTCAATTTGTAAAAAAGGACTAAATCGAGTAATATGAGAAAGTCATGTTCTAATAGCTAAAGGTGTTAAATAGCTATAGAAATTTAAGTGGAGGTCCTTATTTGGTAATTAGACCATTAAATGAGTTAGTGGATGTGCATGGCATGATATTTATGAAATTTTTAAAGTTAGGTAAGGGCAATTAGGTAATTAGCCAATTAAAGATAAAAATAAAATAAAACAAATTAGTTATCATCTTCACACATGCATGAGCTGAAAATTTCAGCAAAGAAAACACCATTGAAGACCTTCAAAGTTTCGGCCAAGCTCATCCTTGCATGTAGGTGCATTTTTGTCTCGTTTTTAATGATTTTTATGTTTCCGGGATCGTTGTAGCTTAACCTAGCTAGCCCGGGGACTAATTTGCAAAATGGTTAAAGGTTTAGGGTTTTACCATTGATAAATATGTTAGGGTTTTGAAGTTTAATGGAAGAAAATGAATCTTTGTTGTTAAATAAATAACTTTTGTTAAAGGAATTTTAATGAAATTACCAATTAGGGGTTAAATTGTGAAATGTGAAAATTGTGTGTTAAATGTGTGAATTTGTGGAGTGTGTGGGCTGCTATATGCATATAGAAAATTCGGCTAGGCTTAGTTGGGGATGAAATTGCATGAATTTCATTTTACAAGCCTAGGGACTAAATTGTAAAGAAGTCAAATGTTTAGGGGCAAAATGGTAATTTTTCCATAACATGAAATTTGGATTGAATTGATTAGAATAATGATTAAATGAGTTAAATTTGATTATATAGATCAAGAAAAGCAATATTCGGAACTAAATCGGGGAAAAGATAAAGTTGTGGACTAAACGATCGTATTTCTCCGTTCAAGTTTGAGGTAAGTTCGTGTAGATAAATTGCATATTTATATGTTTTAATTGAAATATATGTATGTGAATAGTTTAATTATTATGTATAATTATTGAGCACATAACCGACGATATACGATGAATACCGAGCCTCATTTGAACCTTAGAAATTCGTAGGATACAAATGACATGTCATTAGGGTTACCATTTTGGTTGAGGTTCTGCATATGTTGCAGACTCACCACAGCTCGTATGAGCTTACTGATATTCAGCTCAGAGGAGCTTACCGTTTACCGCTCATATGAGCCTACATGTACAGGATTTGACAGATTACAGTTCAGTACACCTCGTTTGTACTACCCGCGTATCTAACGAGATTTTAAGTAGTTCAACGGGCATAGTGTTATTACGAGATTTTACAAGTTCGATACGAACTATTACAGGTAGTTACATAGAGATGGTTTAAATATATATGATATACGAATATACAGTATAAATGTTACATGTACATGGAATGTTAATAATTGTTGAATTCATACATGATTCTCGATTTTTTAATATTTATACATGTCTAACTTCTGAATGGTTATGTGATAGTCTTTGGCCAAATTGAATTGATTTACTTACCTAAATTTATGGTTATATGGTAAGTTTAATTCTATGTTTTACGAACTTACTAAGCTTAATTGCTTACTCTGTTTATTTTACGTATTTTATAGTGCTTCAGAAGCTCGCTCGATTTGGAAGTTGTCGGAGATTGCGTCACACTATCGAACACTTATTTTGGTTCTTGGGACTTTATATTTTGGTTAAATGGCATGTATAAGTATTTTGGCTAATGTGGCATATATGTTTGTTGTGTATTTAGCCAATTGATTTGGCTTGAAAATGGTACATGTTTTGATATGTAAATAGGTGTAAATGACCTTATGATATGTGGTGTATAATTGCTATGTGAATGCCTTGTTTTGTGAATTGGTATTTAAGGTACCAAATGGTTGAAATTGAGATGTGGCATGCATGATAAGTTAGGCACAATGTCTCACATATGAGTTTGACCATTTAGGTATATTTTGGAAGTGTGATTGGTATGTTTTAAAGGGGTCAATGAATGTGTTGATGGATATCATGTTGTATGTGTGGATATTACATGTTATAAACTTGATATTGGTTGGTTTTGAATGCCTATTTATGCCTACATTGTTGAGCTTAGGTTGGTACCACATTGGGTGAGAAAATATGGCTTGGAAAAAATGGCCTATTTTTGTCCACACTGACGTGTGTCTCAGCCATGTGTGACACACGGCCAAGTGACACAGCTGTGTGTCCCCTGATACTTCTATAAAATTCAAGTCAGTAGCTTTACACGGCCTAGCACACGGCGTATGGCTTGGCCGTATGGCACAAGTCAGTATACCCTCCAGTTTTCACACGGCCTAGCACACGGCCTGGCACACGGGCCTGTGAGGCCATTTCGAAGGGTACACGGCCTGGCACACGAGAGTGTGGTATGGCCGTATGACCCAAGTCAGTGAGTTACACGGGGTAGGACACGAGCTGGGACACGGCCGTGTGTCCCCATTTCGAATGCCCACACGACCTGAGACACGGGCGTGTCACTTGGCCGTGTGAGACACACAGCCTGGCCACACGGGCGTGTGTCCCCTGCACTTTGAAATTTTTTCATGTTTTTCTAAAAATTCCTTAAGTACTCGGTTTAGTCCCGAACCACTTTTAATGTCTATTTTGGGCCTCGAGGGCTCGTATTAGGGACTACATGACTGAATTTAAATGGTTTTTGTTTAGAATGAGAAATGAATTTGAAATGTTTGAATTATAAGTTCGGTAATGCTCCGTAACCCTATTCCGGCGTCGGATACGGGTTAGGGGTGTTACAAAAATGGTATGCAATAATCAAATAATATGATAAATCGATCTGAAATATTTGTAGTTGCTTCAACAACGAATGTGACATCCTGGTACCTTGACCCGACGATTGAGTCGGGTATGGGGTGTTAAATTTAGTGGTATCAAAACTCGAGTTTACTAATCCTAGGATCATGAATGAGTCTAGAAAAACAAGATATATAAGAAAATATAATATAAAATAATGAAATGTAAATCTGAAATTTGAGAAGATAGTGAAGAAAGCTTTAAATTATTACTGACTAGATAATAATCTTAATATGATTCATGACAATAGGTATGAAATATAAATATATGAGAAAGAATAGAGGTTGAACTTGATAAAATAATGAAGAAAATAATGTTATAAATAGATATAGCATGAGATGATAAAGAGATGATTAAATTGAGAAACATGCAAAACTTGATAAGTGAAATTAAGTGTTGTGAAATGAAGTGTGGAAGAAATATAATAATTGTTAGGAAAAGAAGTAGTGAAATGATAGTGAAATTTTAAGAATAGGAGATTGAATGACGAAAAGGACTAAATGGAAAAATTGTGAAATTTGAAATGTTTTTACTTGATCTCAGTGGAGGATGTGTTAAATATGTTAACTCGATTTAGCTAATTGGTGAACTTATAAATGCGAACTATTTGGGTGGATAATAATAATAAAATAATATGAATGTTCAGCGAATAGTATGGACGGAAATGAGATGCAAACCACGTCATCTTCATCGGTTGCAACGTAATGGCCAAAAAGCGAGCCTATTACGCAGACAAGACTAGATCGCGTGGTCACGACACTCGGATTAAGTACAAGATTTTGTGAACAACCTTCTGCATTCATTTGGGGGATAATCATTTGGCGGACAGGCCTTGGGCAGACATATTCTGGCGAACCACCTTGGCGTGTTTCATTTAAAACTATAAATCACCTGAAACTAAGGATATTTGTTATAAAACTTAATTAGTCTCACTTATGTTATAGCCTCTACTATATGTGTGTGATCTAAACAAAATTTTATTAACATTAAAAAGAAATTTATTCGATGGTTGTGCATGTGAATGTCTCTATTTTACTAAAGCATTTCGTATCTTGGGTCCGGCGACCGAACTGGGCGAGGGATGTAACAATAATCGTGTCAAGTTACCCATTCGGGCTAAAACTTTAATGAAACATCAAATTGCTTGGCCAAGCTGAAAATATACATGTCAGATTACTCGTCCGAGCTAAACCTTTAAAAGGACATTAGGTTAATCGTCTGAGCTAAACTTGTGCCACATGTACCTTTGAGTCCGCAAAAAATACTAGATTTCGGTAATCAATATGTATCAGTGTGCACAAGACATTTGTTGTGATCAGGTCTATGAGAAAAACTAAGAATAGAAGAAAAGAAAGCAAACCTAATAACTCAGTTTAGTCCTTCGATAGAAACTCTGAAACAGACGAAATCCACCAAACCCAGCCAAAGGAAGGAGAACCAAATACTAGAAATCAAAAATTAAAAGGATTGGAAGTCGTAGAAAACCAACTACCAACAAGACCCGTGGAGAAAAGTGGCGAACAAAGGCGAGATGCGGCTGCATTGAGACAGTTCTTCTTACTCAAACAAAACAAAATCACTAACATCTTTAAAGAAACAGAAGCAACCAAGGAATCTCAATAGGAAACCAAAGGCTTAAATGAGATCCGGAGACAAAATGGAGAAAAATTGGCAAATGACGACAAATTGCGATGACTTCGGGAAGGTCCTACTTACGAGGAGAGAATGACAATTGACCTAATTTTTCGAAATGTAACAAAGAGCATATTTCAAAAAAAATAAAAATGGATGATTCTATTGAACAAAACAAGTGGAAAGTATGTACGAGGCAAGTTTCATTCAATCCGAAAAAAACCTTCATTCAAGACAATATATTGTTCAACCATGTCCACATTCACTGCATTTACCAAACACTGATAAATCAATGTTTTCTTTTTGTCTTTGTTTCCTTTTCTTCTTGTTTTTCTCATTTGCTTAATAAACTAGACCGATTTTGTTAATCCCAAATTATTGTCGAATTACTTTTAATTCTAGTTTCGAATTTTGATACTCGTCATTTTTTTACTTTTTTTTATTAAACACATAAGATTATTATTAATTCCTGTAAATTCAATTCTACTCATTGCTATATACAAATTTTATATTTTTGAGTCGGAATTTATTTTTGTTAAATTCAAACCCACTAATTAGTATGGATAACTTACTAGTATCAAAGGAAATATAGGACAATGCCTATAGAACAAAAAAAAAAAATCTTTACAAAAGAAATACAAACAAGTTTCATCATTGAAACTTTATGCATCAAAGCCATGTTGCTAAAAATATTCTTAACCGATGCATTTTCAATATTGGTATTGATAATGCACTTAAAAATATTATATGCTAAGCCTTCAATTATGCAATTGATTCTAGGTTTTATCAATTTTCTTTAATCATGAGGTGTGGTGTGATGGTTGCTCACATCATCCCTTAATCATGAGGTTGGAGGTTTGATTCTTGCCCATGAGAATGGAGCATATTTAATGGCCAACCGTTTACTTCTTTGGAGAGCACCCGCAATAAGGGGATTAGTCATTGTTACCAGCAGTGGACGCCCTGGTTTTGACTCCTCTCCAGTATTGTTTGAATTGGACTGATCGGATGACTAGTTGGATCAAGAAATATTTAAAGTATCGGTTCAAATAGTGATAAAATATCAATTAACTTACGAAGTAGTACAAATCGATTGATTTGGATTTTTATTATTATTTAATTAAATTTTTTTTAGTAAATTATTTGCTTTGAATTAGATAGATCGATCAAATCGGACGAATCGAAGATCGATGATCTAATAGACTATCGATTCAATTCTTAAAATATAAGTTCTCTCTGCTCGAGAAGTTGTGTTCTTTTATGTACTTGAAGATGTTTGCATTAGGAATTGATGTAGACTCTTTTAACTTGTTTAAAAGGCTTAGGGAAATGGTAAAATTATAAAATGATTTGTGCAAAGTAAAAATGAGTAATTAAGTATAAGAAATAAGAAAGAAACTAAGGCATTTGTTAGTATTGCTTAAAAAAGTACTTTTGGCTTAAAAAATACTTTTAAAAGAAAAATTGTGCTAAACAAGTTATTTTTTTACTGAAACTTTTAGCTTTTGAAAAGGAGAAGCTAAAACTTTTAGCTTTTTCTCTACCAAAAACACTTTTGGTGCTTAATTACTTTTTCACCCCTCCACCAACATGATACTTTTCTTTTTCTTTCTTGGTGCTTAATTACAAATGTGTTAAAATCATTAATTAAAATAAAAAAAGTATTTTTTTAAAATAATACAAATGTGTTAATATCAAATTACAAATATTTAATGGTCGTATTTAATTATTTAAAATATAGTTTATATATTCTAATTAAATTTTATAAATAATTAATATTTATTGCTTAAAAATATTTGAAATTTATATTTTATATATTAAAATATCAACAAGTTATAATAAATTATTTTTTATATTCTTACTAAAATATAATAATATTATTAATTTGAAAATTATTTAAATACATATTTGTTACTTGATAATATCATGTCTAAAATAAACATTTTATTTCTCAAAATCACTTTTTGACAGCAATGCTAAAGATTCAAATTTAAATCAAATTTTTTAAAAATACTTTTTAAAAGAAATACTAAAATAACCTTAAATATATTCCATTTCCATGGAAAAATGGTAAAGTTAAATTATTATATTGTAATTTGTTAAATAATGTTAAGATTTGTCAAATGAGCATTGGAAATGGTAATGAAAGCATGGTAAAAAGCCATTAATATAAGGTGATTGAATGGGAGGCAGGGTCCATTCAATCCGACAAAAAAGCTTTTGCTCAAGACAATATACCGTTCAACGATGTACACATTCACTGCATCTATCACTCTTCTCTTCTTGCTTTTTTTTCTCATTTGCTTAATAAAACACACCCATTTTGCTAATTCCAATTTAAATTCTAATATCGTGATCAGCACAAAACTTTGCCTTGTTACGATTTCATTCAAATTTAGTTACACTTTAGTATGATTTTCGAGTATCAGATCATTAAAAGGTAGCTTCAATTCTCTGGAATACCGGAAATTGATGATACCATTATCACTCTACTTAGAAAAAAAATAAGCAAATATGTACTACGACACCGTAATCGTTCCCGTCCGAACAGTTTTGTTAGGTGTAGAGGTCTTGGAATCCGATTTCCTATGTGATCTACCAATTTTCAACTTCTTTTCTCTGGCTTCATCCATCTCCATCTGTTCTTGTCTACACTCTTTGCTGCAAAACGGTGTATTCCCTCTGCAATTTAAAAAATACCCATCAGGAAACAAAATTATTTCATACTCAAACACGATCCGAATTTTAAAATCAATACTAAAGAGCAAACCAACCTGTACATGAAAATATCGGAATTATGAAGCGATTTGCCGCAAACGGAGCAGGCATCCAGATAGTGAGCCCCGTACTGATCTGGGCAACCTGAGTAATAATAATAACCCGACATATTAACTGCTTGCTACTTGTTGAATTTCGTAAAGTATGGCCGGAGCTGAGGGCGGCGCTGGTAGCTGAAAAAGGGTGGAAGAGAAAAAAAGAGTGAGTTGATGGGCGTTAAAGCTTGGCAGGTATATATAAAGCAAACGGGGGTGATAGCTTGGATTCTGAGTTGGTGCAATCAGGTAGTACAGGGAGTACAGTAAGACTATGTAGCCCAAACGTTGATTGGAAATGTTGTAAACGCAGATCAAAGCGGTTTGGTTTTATAAAAAAAAAAAAAAAGAAGCTTTATTAGCGATACGCTATCTTTTTTACTTTCTGCCAAAGTTATTTTTATAAATATATTAATTAAAGTGTTACGGTCTGTATCTGTTGATTATGCATAAGAATCAAATCAAATTAAAAATAAGGGTGAATGGTTGGATGTGTATGTGTCTCGTAAGCAACCCTGTTTTTCAATTACTTAACTGGGGTTTACGTCACCCATGAATATTATTTTTAAGTATTTTAATCCCCAAAAGATTCTCTTCTCTCCATTATTTCGTATATTTATGAGCAAGTATTTATTACGGTTCAATCAACTCAACTAGTAAACCACGTGTCTACAAACTAATGTTACACTCAAAATTCACTATTAATGCGGGTATTCTACATGGATTGTTTCTATTACAAAATAAGCGTTATGCTAAAATATTGATTCCGACGGAAATTAGGTCAATGGAAATTTGAATCTCCTTCCGTTATCAGCATAACAAGTACTCTTGGCGAACCTCCCACTCCTTGATAATAAGATGGGCCGCTTCTAAAGCACTCACTTTTAGGCATAATAAACTCATATTGATTGAATGCATAACATCTTTCACGCCCATGAATATCCTTTACATATTTGGTAGGGTTTAGTATTTATCCTATTACATCACATTTGTATACAAGAGGATCCTTTCTTATAAATATTCTTTTAATAATGATGAATCAACCAGCTCTTGAAAACTTTAAAGTTACTCTAAGCAAATTATTTCTCTCACAGTTAGCTTATCCTCTTGTTCCTTTCCGACCCTCCGTCTCTTTAGTGAACCAGCCTTCACAAAATCACATTTTTGAACTTGTTCAAATTGAAATCTGAACAACAATTTGTTCATATTCACCTAAAAAAGTTATAAATTTATATATATTTTTTAAAAATATATATTTTATGTATCTTTAATCTCAAAATAATAATATAGGAAAGTTGCAAGTTTATAAAAAAAAATTAAAAACATATAAAGTTTACTAAAAATTCAGTTCAAAATGAATTTGAGCAAATGGTTATCCAAGTTAAATGAATTTGGACAATCATATGTCCAGATTCATTCTAAAGGTAAAATATTTTTAAAATTTTTTATTAGGGCTTGTCATGTGTCATGATATGAGGTTACCATATTTCGCCCACATCAACAAAATTTAATGGCAATAATCCAAAAAAAAATATTCAAGTATCAACTAGGTACAAGTGAGCAAGTTTAGGAGGCAAATATATATCAACCCAAAAAAAAAAAATTAATATCTTCATATTTTAAACAAAAATATAATTTTAAGAAATAATAAATTTATACTCAAATTTCACCAAAATTATCAAAAAAAAAAGTATCTTCAAAGTAGGAGCGAAGCCAGGACATCAATTCAAGAGGGTCAATTTTGAATTATAAATTTTGCAGAGATTAAAATATATTTTTATCATTAATAATTTATAAATTCTTTTAAATTTTAATAAGACTTAAAAGACAAATTTATTTTTTTAAAATTCGTTAGATGTATATATAAAAGGCATAACCAAAAAAAAAAATGATCCCATAACACAAGTTTACTTCAAAAGCTCACCTATGGCAATCACCGAAGCAGCTCTTCCATAATCCGCCTACAAGGCCCTATCATTTTCAGCCAACCTCGAGAACCTACATCGATCGGCACCATATTCGCATTCCAAGCCATTATACCCTCATTCTCCAACCATGGAAGATGTGACATGACTTTTAAGTGTCACTATTCCATGTTCACTCGCTTGCTTCTTATTTTCTTTCATTCACAATTTCATAGCCATTGTATGGTATTGCTACCATAGATGGACTTTGGGTTTTCAACAATCAGCTTCGTGATGAAGAACAACCCATAATTAAGAATTTAAACTTTTAATTTTTATAAAAAACAATGGAACTTTTTTATTTATTTTATTTACATAATTTTTAAAGAATAAGCACCAAATTCATAAAAACTATAAATGTTGATGGCTATAAAGTTATTATTCCTTTTTTCTATAATTGCCATGCCAACCAACTAATGGCAAAATTGGATGGAAGGTAGATTTTTAAATAAAATCTCTCAAAATTAAAATATAGTAATTAGATGTTAAATTTTAAAAGGGTATCAATATATATACGTTGAGGCAAGTTTTTGAAGTAGTTGATGGAAATGATCATTTTCATCATCATTGCGCAAGACATATAACTTGTCTTATTTGTTAGCATGTTTGATCAAAATAGTTTGATGATTTGTGTATCTCTTTTTAGGATTTTATGCAGCCAATCTCATGTTTATCACTAGAGAAGAGATTGAATAAAGCAAGATTACTTTTCATGGATTCTTATGTTATTTACTTACCTTGTACACTGGGATATACAATCCAAGATGATATGAGTTGACTTTATAATCTTGTGTATCCTTATATTAAATATAATTGATTTGATGAGATTAGGGCATATCAAGATAGATTAAAGCTTACCTTGTGAAAAAAAAAGTATCAATTGTGCTCAAAATATAGAAGGCTTGATCAACCTTGATAGAGGTTTTATTGTTGAGGCAAGTGTTTTTGAAATGGGTGTCAAAAGACCAGTGGAAGTGCCCACTTCAATCTAGCACTTCGATGGGCAACATAACTTGTCTTATTTGGAATTGGAAATCTTTTCAACCACATCACTTGGGCAATGACTTCAATGATTTTGTGAATGTGTGTTGGCACATATTTGAAGATTCATATTGTGGAGCAACAAATTTTTAAAGATTTGGTTGAACCGGATTAAGCCATCAAATCCTTTAAATGGAGATTAGATTGGGATTACATTGATGACATATCTCTAAGGATTCTACTTTACATTGCACTTTATCTATATATTTGAAAAACCTGTTTAGGTTTATGTACTATATGTTCATTGAGGAATGTACTTTTGAATGCAATTGAAGTGCAAACAGATTATGCTTACAATCTAAATTCTCGGGAGGAAAGTTTAGAGGTGAGTGTTTTAATTTTTAGGTACAAATATGAGGTCTCTATACTAGGGAGTGATAGAGCGTAATTTACTTTTTTTTTTTTGGGGGGGGTTAAAAGATAGTGGGATTACTTATTGAGTTAGGCTCCACAAACGTAAAAAAATCGAACTATATAAATAACGACTTTAGATTCAACTTAATCAATTCAAGCAATTAACGACTTTAGATTCCAACAATATATAAACCTTTTCTAGCATGTGCATATGGAGTAGTGCAGGGACTATACTAAAAACTTGACCCACAATTCCTATTTCCTATTTCCAGGTTTTCTCCATTGTCACAATTTCTTTTAGGACAAAAGCATATATCCATGGAGTATAAATGGGCTATGTTTTGGGCTTATGATGATTAAACAAAGATGAATCGCCACAATTTTTTGGACTCAGAAAGCCAATTATTGATATTAAAAAAATAAATAAAACTAATCATTTGAACTCATAATGAGCTAGAAGAATGGAACATAGATGAAGAATGGCTTGCAGGTGTAATGTATGCCCTCCTCCTCTGTTTGGGAGCCTAGAAAATATTTCCATCTCTCTGCTCGACAAGTTGTGTTTTTCTTGAGTTCTTGACGATATTTAATTTCGTCTATTGCTATGGAAAAATGAAGCTAATTTATTCCATTTGTAATTTGCTAAAGAAGAGATGCCTTCGAACTATCATGGAAACGAAACGATTCAATCAGGGAGGGTCCATTCAGTACAGAATAAAACAAAAAGTTCTTTCCAGCTCCATCTCTGGTCCGAAATTTACAGGAAATCGGTAAAATATGATTTTCCCCCTTAAAAGCTATTGCCCAACACTCAATATACTGTTCACCCATGTCCACATTCATTGAACTAAGCAAATACTGATAAATCGGTTTTTTTCCCTTCTTGCCCTTATTCCCCTTAAATTATATATCCATTTGCTTAATGAAAGGGTCAACATGTTAGATCGAATGGTATGATCTCCCGCAGACAGATTGGTCGGGAAAGACTAAAAGAGGGATCTTTGGAACTTGAATGCTTCAAAATTTTCAAGAATACCAGAAATTATAAATCTTTGCACATTTTCCATTAATGAAAACTGCACATCTGATACCCCCCCCCCCTTCCTTATAAACATCCACTCCTCTCAAACATCATACCCAATAATAAAACGAAAATACAAAATTCCATTGAAGGTTTCTTTTTTTTTTTTCCCTTCTTGTCCCGATCTTGTTTTTTTTTTTTTTTTTCAAAATTGATGATGATACAATTATCATTTATAAAAAAAAAAAAAGCAAAGATGTAATTACGACACCGTAACAATGCCCGTCCGAACAGTTTTGTTGGGTGTAGAGCTCTTTGAATCCGATTTTCTAAGAGATCGGCCAGATTTCAATTTCTTTTCTCTGGCTTCATCGATCTCCATCTGTTCTTGTCTACACTCTTTGCTGCAAAACGGTGTATTCCCTCTGCAATTTAAAAATAATAATAACCATCAGAAAACAAGATTCTTTCATAATCAAATCCGATTCAAAATTCAAAATTCAAAATTCAACCAACCTGTACATGAAAATATCGGAATTATGAAGCGATTTGCCGCAAACGGAGCAGGCATCCAGATAATGAGCCTCGTAGTGATCTGGGCACCCTGAGTAGTAATAATAACCCGACATATTAATTGCTTGTTTAGAGTGGCCGGAACTGAAAAAGGGTGGAAGAGAGTGTTGTGAGTTGAGGGAGGAAGGGCAGTTGAAGGTTGGCAGCTATATATAAAGAAAGCGTCAGCTTGTAGCTTAGATTTTGACTCGGTGCAATCAGGTAGTACAGGGACTACTGTAAGACTATGTAGCCCCAAAAATGGAGAGGTGCGTAAATTTGATTGGCGATGGTGTAAAAGTAAGTGCATTAAGATACGCACAAATCCAAGGGCGGTATTGGAAATGAAAAGCGGTATTATAAAAATGCTTGATTATTGATACGCTATCTTTCTTACTTTCTGCCAAAGTTATTTATTTTATATTTTTAATTAATTAAATAAAGTGAGTTGCTTTTTCTCTCTCTGGTGATTACGAATAAGAATCAAATTTTATTTTTTTTAATATGCCAGGTGTCTGTTTTTAACTAATTACTGGTTTAGATGAATATTATTTTAATCTTTTTTCAAGTCACCATTGTGGTTTTGGTTCAATGAACTCAAAACTCTGCCGTACGTAGTGTTGGATCTTTGGGTGGAGAGCTAAAAACACGTGCCAGAATCAAATGAAACTTTGTGGCAAATGAACGTTTGTCATTTTACGACATGGTCCATGGGTTTTTGGCTTCTAATTTCATTATCAATATTTATGAAAATCAAATTATTAAAAAAAACTGATTATAAATTAAAATAAAATGATTAAATTCTCCAATAATTATAAAATAATATTTTTTTTGTGCATATTAATAAGTTATCAACTTACGCCTATAGAAGGGGGAAAAAAAGTTGTGGGCGGTTCCTGAATTCTCCAGAGGAAAGAGGACCACTTGGTTTTTCTTTTTTGGCTGGTTTTTTTCCCAACTGGGATTGAGAAATTGGTAGGGTCCACAAGTAGAGGAAAACAAAAAACGAACTAGGAGCTGAGTAGACGTAGGCCCCACCGATGGAACACAACCCGACAAAAACCATCGAAGAAGGGGGCCCACCTGACTCATCATCTTGCTGGCTTTATTACACCTAAAGGTTCATGCATGCTGCCCGTGAAACCCGGGCAGTCACTACCATTCCACTGCCCATGTACGTTGCGTCCCGATTCGATCGCCAGCGCAGCACCATGGAATTATTTGTCGCATCATACGTGGCGGATGTAGGAAAAACGATAATGATTTATTGTAGCGGTCAGGATTGAGATCAATGGCTTATGAGTTGGTGGTGGTGGTGCTCACGGTGGAGTCGTCGCCATAGTGGGAATCAATTATTGAGTGGGGGCGGGATGTGGACCGCTTGCACATGCTTGTTCCCCCTATTTTGGAGCTCCACTGTAGTAAATGCTCTTTAAATTGACTAGTTTAAGTATCAGATCCCTTCGAATTTAGGTAATTTCCAACTTTTTCTTTTTTTCTTTTTTTTTTTTTGGGATGATTTCATATCAATTTTGTTTTAGATTTAAGTTATTTTATTTTGTATTAGTTTTAAATTCACGTCACTTTGTTTCCAATTATTTAGAATTATTTATAATTTTGAATTTAAATCATTTTTCGATTTTACATTCAAATGGATTGTATTTATTAAATATTATTATTGATATAAATTATCACGTTTCATTTGAAGCGATTTACAGTACATTTAATCACCACCTTACCTAAATCTATAATGACAAATCACTTGTCGGAGATGACATATGATTCTATCATCTTCTTCTCCGTTCAAATTTACCTTGAACTGTTTAATTCGTATAAAAGTGGAGGGATTGTTTTTTTTGTAGAAATAAGAGTATGTCCAAAAGTAACGTCTAACCTGAGCTTCCAACTATAGTAAGAAAAGCAGTCCAAAAACGCAAAGGAACAAAGCCAATAATTTAAAAGTAGGATAAGAGATTGAATAAACACACACTTTCAAATGTGGATTTTCTTTTTCTTTTTTTCCCCTTTTAATGCAAAAAAAAAAAAAAGTAAAAGTAAAAATTTATTTCCAAAAGGTAGAGTTTGAATTGCATTCATCACTATCATTGCAATAAGGTTTTGTTTAAATCATAATAAACTATTACTTGGCCAATAAAATCACATTATTTTATTCCTTACATCATGCATCCAAATTTCAATTTGGTATGATTCCTCCCCTCTTTTTAAATTTGTGGTAATCAAATATTAACTTTTTGTAGCTGCCCATGCCAAAATTAACATCTTTATAAAATATTTATTGGGTTCAGTTCAGTTTTATTGTTTCTACCATGCATAAAATCTATATTAATCTTTATATATTAATTTAGATGGATAAATTTAGTCGCTTGAAAATAACCTAATTTAATAGTTACCGTGGTCAACAACAAAGTTTACAGACTAAAAATAATGCTATTTAAGGGATGTAAAGCTTTTTCTTTGAAAAAAAACTAATAGTAAGTATAGCTTTAAATTAGAGAAGTTATAGCACTATATTTAATAATAAAATTTGATTGTAACGTGATTTATTCCAAAGCTAAACAATTAGCAAAAATTTTCTCACCATGTATTCTTTCTTAAAAGGGAAAACCCCCCAACTGCAACAACACAATATAAAAATGCTATGCAAGCTCAGTAATTTGTTTAATCATTTATTGGATTTGGAAGTAAACAACACCTTTTTCTTGTTTTTCGGAGTGACCATGATTCTTTTCTTTATTTATGAAATATATAAAAGTTGACATGGCAAGTACACCTTCAAGTTCCAAGCTTTTATTTTAAAGTCATAACTTGGATGATCACCGGACAACAAATAGCCCACAATACATCATCACCTTCGACACCTTTTGAGTCGAGTGGTAAAAAATTTAATGCCTTTAAGCAAGATTCTAAATTTAAGTTTTTTGAATTAAAAAAAAAAAAAAAAACAGTACAGAAAGAGCTTGCCCTCCGTCGACTTGATTCTAGATTTAATCAAAACCCAATGTGGCAAACGGATACAAAAGTGTGCCAGACCAAAAAGAACACACCACCTACATTTTTATAGATACTAAATATTAGTGCTGAGATCTTATGAAGTGATTTTCTCTGTTATATTAATTCCCTTAGCTTTAATCCCTGGCCGTTGATGCTTTTATGCTACTACCACTAATACTAGTGTATTTGATTATATATCAAATCAAAATCTCCAGTTTCCTCTTTATTAATCAAGCAGTATCTCTTTAAATATTCAGAACAAATAGAACCACTGTATTCAGAATAACATCACCATCCATGAGATAAACCTAAAAGATAAGGGGACAAATGAACTAACCAATGAACATAATGGCAAACAACGGTTAGCCTGTGAGAGCTGAGTTTTGTGCGCTATGAACATCAATCCCAATCTGTGCTTCAGCTTTCTCCAATTCAGTTGTGGCTGAGCTCAGCTTCTGGGTGAAATCTGCAAGCCCTTTCTGGACAAGATTTGCGTCGATCCGATCAAGTGGCACTGCCTCGAGAGCAATTATATCTGCAAATGAGTTGGCATGGATAAAAACAAAACCACTGCTGACAAAATACTTTGTAGTTTCACTTCCTTCATGCACTGACAGCACACCAGGCTTCAATTCTGCAATTGTTGCTACATGTCCTGGAAGAACACCCATCTGTCCGGTTGTGGCTGGTACTATAACCATGTCAACCTGGACACAGGGAGTTCAAGATTTAAGAGATTCATCTAAAGAGCAACATATAGTCAATGATTTCAGACATTATTATTATTTTCCCTTCATCCACCTCATTCTTTTTTCTCTTACGCAGTACATCAACACCATGAAAAGTTCCATTACTGTTCCAAATTACACAGGCCTAATATTCATGGGAGAACCTACCATGCCCCTCAGCCAAACCCACACTGAAAACAAACAAGAAAAACATAAAAAACAAACATGCATTCCTCTCTTTCATTGTTTCATTTATTATCAATCAGAATGGCTTCTAGGGCAGGGACAGTTCAATATTGTAGCTTTACTTCATTATGTTTACCATTGCTCAAACTTAGCAAAAGAGCAAGAAAAACAACAGTGAACTTAGGTTGAGTCATCCAAGTTGAATAGAAGAGCCATATAAGGTCAGATTTAGTTGAAAATCGAGGAAATTCCCTTAATGGTCTTGGTGTTGGAATTTTCTGAGAGAAAATATAGATGGAAATGGAAGAAGAATGTTTAAAATACAGTATCTTTCAATCACAGCAAGGATTTAAAAACTTGATCAAATATCAGCATGGTCACCATTCTTGATGGAACATAAATAAGTGACAGATTCACTATTGGTTTGGCTGTTGGGGTGCAATCTTTTTGAGTTGCACACCTCCACTTTCTCAAAATCAATCTGTAATCATAAGGCTGAAAATAACTATCTTTGTACAACTTATAAGGGGTTCCATTCAATGGCAGAATGTCTTGACAAAACAAAAAAATTAAAATCAGAAATCCGTAACATATTTAAGAATATTAAGGAACTAATATGTTAACAAATAGGCATCATTCTAATAATATTGCACCAAATACTGAATCTTTTTGTTGTTGTTGCCTCAGAATTACTTACAATTATCTGGCTAAAGTAAATCCAGCTTTCCAAAGTCCAAACAAAATACGCTGTTTATACTTAACGACAAAGTTACGAAATGCAGTTCATAAGTGCAAAGCAGATGTCAATCAAAACACAACCCCTCACTCTCTTTGTAACGGCCATTATCAACATTACCACATTTCTAATAACCATTTTTAATGAAGTTACAACTGAACAAGCATGTTATACGACTTTAACTCCTACATCTAAAAGGGGTAGTTAAAGTGGCTTGGACAACCAAGACATGACACATACTAAAAACCCATTTAAAAGATTTTTTTTTTTTTTTTTTTTTTTGGGGGGACAAATGGAGCACCGGTGCAAGGTATGAGGCATCCAGAAATCACTTTCTGGAAAGTCTAGCATACATCATCAGCCAAGGCAATGTGAAGAAGACCGCGAAGTTAAAAAGTTAGGAGAATAATAAACTCTAAATTGAGAGCAATACTGCAACAACTTTAGGTTCAGAAATATGTAACCCAATGTAAGGAATAGAGATGCATTGCATGGTTTCATCATCACTAATATATACCTCTAGGAGCTTTATAAGGTAAAATATTCAAAATTGGGTTTATCACCACTGGCATTCTGTTGACCCCAAAAACACAAAAAAAAAAAAAAATAGCCTTAGCCTAGTAGCATTTTCTATGTCCAACCTTACTAACCTTCAGCATTAAAGACAAATTGAAAATGCCCTAACTAGAAATTAGAACGATTAGGGAAAAAAAGGAACCCAAATGTTACCTCTTTGGTGGACAACTCAGAAGCATAAGGAAGAACGAAATTGACAGTGAGTTTGGGAGGAATGGAGGAAGGGGTAGGCGGGCGAGGGTGCATGAAAGATAGAGGGGTCTTAGGAGGATCCATGTTGGGCATGACTTTCTTCCAGGCCTCCATGAAGGTGGCATCGGCAGTGTGAGCGGCGGGCAGATCAGTGGAAAAGGATCGAGCCCTTGCAGCTGCTATGGGTCGGGGCAAGAGCCCCAATGCTCGACGCAGCATTCCGGGAGGGTCGCTCGGCTCTCGCAAGGTCGGAGACTGGGAGTGTGAGGGTCTTTCACTCTCTTTATTCACTCTTTTCTCTAACACAGTATTGTGATGTGATGTGATCTGAAAAATGGAGAGCAGAATCTCAATTCCACTCCGCTCGAATATCCCCCTTTTGGACTTATTGATTCTGGGCTATAGGAACCCTCAGCCCACATATTTGGGCTTTATATATTTTATTCCATGGGCCATCACTATTCACTCAAATTTATATATATTTATCCCACGTACTTTTTTTTTATTTTTTATTTTGACATATTAAAAAAAAAAGAAAAAAAAAGGGATAGTATCAATAAAAGTGTGATCTGTTTCTTTTTTAAATATGTTATATCCAACATGTAAATCGACAATTACAAAGGTGTTTACGAATTAATATTTATGGTTTAAATATATTTGTCTATGGGAAAATTGATGGAAAAATCTTATTGATATATTGATATTTTAAAAATTCATTTAGAAAATTTTAAAGTTTGAGACCAATTTAAAATACTTATCCTAATTTAATATAATTAGTGTGAATAATTTGAAAAATTTTTCTGGAAGGATTAATATAAATTTTAATCCTTGAACTTAACATTTAAGGCCACTTTGGTATACACTGGTACTTGAACTTGGAAAATATAAATAGTTTGACGATGTGACATTTTATTACCGTACCATATTATCACTTGAAAATTTTAATAACATTTGTCTTTTTAAAAAAATTCAAGAGTAATTCTTGAAAAAATCCAAGTTGGATTGCATTGCAAGACTAAAAAGTTGTATTGGCTCATTAAGAAATAAAGGTAAGGACAAGATTGATGGATTCCTTATAGTTCCCCAAGTGGGCTGAAAATAGGCAACCCACACGATGACTATTTGTAACTCGATCCATTAATAGCCCATAAGCAGAGAACTGAAATTTGCAAATGAAAGCCCATATGCATATATAAAGAGGACGGTTGCGTTGCAGCCTCCTGCCATTAGGGTTTTTGTGCTGTGTCTTTGCAGAGTATCGGGTAGTCCTTTCAATCCTCAGCCATGGCGGAACAGGTCCACATTCCTCTTTCTCTGCCTTTTATCTGTCTTATTTTTATGTGTTGAAACTGCTTTGATCTTTCTTTTTATTGTATATTAGACGGAGAAAGCATTTCTCAAACAACCCAAGGTGTTTTTAAGGTGAACTAGCTTCTTCCATTGTTATATATGTTTTACTTTGTTGCTAATTCATCTTACTCAGACCATTCTAATACCTCTATCAGCTCTAAAAAAACTGGGAAAGGAAAGAGACCTGGAAAGGGCGGGAATCGCTTCTGGAAAAGCATTGGGTTAAGCTTTAAGACACCCAGAGAGGCCATTGAAGGTTTGCTCTGCTTTGCACTTCCTTATCATTACTATTTTGCCTGCATATTGTTATTTGATTTGGCAATTAGAATATATGCTTCTTAGCCATGCTTCCTTGTGTTCATCACTGAATATGTGTAATGGGAATTACTTGTTCTCTGCTATATTTTTTATTGTTAAACTAGATAATCTAACTATGTTAATTCTTTTCGGAGATTTCGGGACAACATTCATCACCATTTTACTCTGTTTTCTGCTTGGAACTGTTTTAGGGCATTGATATAGTAAGTTTATTGCACTTCATGTTAGATGCTTTCTTTTGGGGTTTTGTTTGACCGATGTGATTACACTGTGGAGGCCATGTTTTTGGCTAACATGTTTCTGTGATCTTACCTTTACTCAAAACAGTTCATGTCATAGAACCATGGGACATCCATACCATAATTTTTATGGATGTCTACCCCTTTGTAGATTTACTTTTATCGTACTATTTCATGTCTGCTTCACCCTCACCCTTTCTACAATTGCATTTGTTGACACTTACATTGTCCAGGAACATATATTGATAAGAAATGCCCATTTACTGGCACTGTTTCTATTAGAGGCCGTATCCTTGCCGGTACTTGCCATAGTGCAAAAATGGTAAGGACCATTATCGTCCGAAGGAACTACCTTCACTACATCAAGAAATACCAAAGGCAAGATACCTTTTTATTTTAATATTTCCATTGATTTGCTAGATATTTTGGTTTTTACAAAAGAATGTTATCCACATATATGAAAAGCCCTCATTGATGTCATTCAATATGGTATCACAATTGTTTTCAGATACGAGAAAAGGCACAGCAATATCCCAGCTCATATATCCCCCTGCTTTCGTGTTAAAGAAGGAGATCATGTTATAATCGGGCAATGCAGGTTTGTTGTTTGATTGCATTTTATCCTTTACATATTTACTGCCACAATTGTGCCCCGATCTTAACTTATGAAACAACTTTGTTGCAGGCCTTTGTCGAAGACAGTGAGGTTCAATGTCCTAAAGGTCATTCCAGCGGGGTCTTCCGGTGGTGGGAAGAAAGCTTTTACAGCCATGTGAGAGGTTAGCTTTTGAAATGGCAAAAATTGTAGTGTTGAGGTGTGTGTTTCACTGTATGAACTTTGGTTGGTTTTTGGTTTAATTGTTTTATTTTGATGGAAACCATAATTTTGTTGTTTTCGAAATCTCCCATTGTTACAATTTAGAGGATCTATTTATGTTGCTGGGTTTTGGATTGTTGGTATTACATATGATGCCTGTCTTCTCCTTTTGTTGGAAAAAGAGAATCTTTGCCAAGAATTTTTAATTAAAGACCATAATCATATAATATAAATTATAAATATATTTTAATTAATTGAACTGAATGAAATAATCAGCAAAGTCAAACTGAAATCTCGGTTGCATAGTGCTTATGATTATACCAAGGTCTCATATTTACTAAAAATGTTAACTGCAGGATGAATAGAGGATGATTAAACCATAAGTATATAAAAGCTCATCGTCCTTTAATAGCATAAATCCAATCCAAATGGTGAAAAGTGGGAGAATGTAGGAATTAAAGCAATGGGCCTCCCCCCCACTAAACCTACCTCTTTACGCTTTCTCCAACCCTAGTGTTTTTTCATTTAAAATGACTAGCCTATTTTCTCAGGCGGAATACCTCCTGTGGCATATATTATATTATGGGATTCTATATTAAGCTTGCTTGCTGGGATTTGCCCCACCCTTTAAACTAATCCATCATGTCGATGCTGCTCACAAGTCAGAAGCCTAAAAGGATGGCTATATATGGACATATATGTGCTTTAACCTTTACTTATTATTTCCTTTTAACTTGCAATAATCCAACTTCTCATTCACTGTTATGCTTATTTTTCTATCTTATCTAGATTGCTTGATTTGGGCACATGAGTGGATTAGATTATATAATATCTAACTACGCCCCTTCAAACGCTAACACGTGTAAAAGTAGACGTTTTTAGTCATTACCCATTAATTCAAAAACAATTGACTGACTTATTTAGGTAACGTGAACTAAGTTGAACGATAAAGGATTTGTGTTTAAGTTTATCGTTGACATTGATTCTAGATTCAATCTTTAGACAATCGAACCGTTAACTATGGTGTTTTTTGTTCTTAGTTGGAGTTTTGTCTCCCTTGTCCTCCGAGAGCCCTTAAGAGGAGCACCTTAATCCATGAAGATATAGAGATATGCTCTACAATGCTTCACAAGAGAGGTGTTAGTATAATGCATAGCATTAATTATGTAAATTCGTATATTGATTAATGTTACAATCCGCAACTTATTATCAATTATCAAATTGAGTGGGGAGCATTATAAACCATTTCCATCAATCGAGATGTTCCCCCTCCATTAGCCCGAGAATAATGCCTACAATTATTAAAAATTTAGCTGATAATTTGACAAATAACATTTGAAAAATTTCTCCCTATAAGAAGGAAGGAATTATAGTTATTTCATTGAGATAGTCAACTTAATGAGGTTGGAAAAGTCATATAAAACGACAAGGAGAAACAAACAATACTGTAATTATCCATAGAAGAAGAAAGGTATGTATGTATTATAAAAAATGGCAAGAATTAATAAATGTAAGAAATGGACTCCTTACTTTAGAGGTGTGACTCCACAACCAGAAATTTCCTGGTTTTCTCGGATTGCCTAAAATATTACCAACTTCTACAAAGTATATATCATTACATCGAATCAAAGCGTGAGTGATTGAAATTCACATCCTTTTTCTTGACATTTCTTTCATGAGTATCCAAATTATAATATTATATTAAGAGATAATTGTCCCCTCTACTTGATTGTTTTGTATGGTCCAATGTCTCAATCAACCCACAAATAAATTTTACATTTCATACAATAATCCAAATGTATTGGAAAGTATTCAGGACCTTAACAATGTACAATCTTACATCCTGTCCCTAGTCGATTCATATTGAATTTCGATTAAATTTAAGATTGATTTGAATAAATTCTTAAAACCCGAAATTTTATTCGTATCAAAATTAAAAGAAAAGAGGTGTAAATCAACAGAAAAGGGACCAAACAATAAGGATTCCAGGGGGACATTCCATGAGTGCAAAGGAAGCAAAGTAGGGAAAGAATGAGAATGTTAAAATGAGTTGAAGCTTTTCTATTTTTAAAACTTTCAACATTGGTGGTCAAATATTAACCATCAAAGCTTTAAATGAGATAGGTTAATATTCTGACGAATTAAAATACAGGTTGTTTTGCTGTCCTAACCTATATATAAAAACATCATTCTTGTTCAATTCCACCGCTGTTCTTTCTTGTCTTAATTTCCCTTCTTTTACAAAAACAACTGAAGAAAAACACCAACTATATATGAATTTCTCTATTCTTTCCTTATCCTGACTCTGGGCCTAACCTTTCTGACTCGTCAACTACAAGGTTTTTTTTAAAAAAAATTGCATGGAATTTACTTTGGCTTTTCCTTATTATTTCCTTTCACCTTAATAAATAAATAAAAAAGGAAATTTAAATTGGTTTATCTAACAAGATCAATTAGTAGATTGTAGAACATGCCAAACCATGAACACACTGTTGTTTACCATTTTTGTGTGTGTGTGTGTACACATATCATTAGCCAAAACTGGTTGTTACTTGTTAGATTAAAACCCCCGGCCTCCGGTCCTGTCGGTGTAGGTGAACTAAAATCAGCTCGCTCTCTCTCTCTCTCTATATCTTGGTTAGACTTTTTAATATTAGTAGGTAATAATTTAGACCATATCTTAAAACCATTCACACCAACATTTATTTTTATCTCTTTTCTCACATTCATGATCAAAACACCTTGTTCCACTGCAACCTAAGACTACGTGTATATACTTTTATTTATTTCGATTATAATAATGTTATGGGATAACGGCTTGCTAGTCTAGCTATGAAGCTATCTATTATTCCTCTAATTCTTTTATGCTCTGTCTACTTTAGATCAATGCAACCCTTTTTCTCTTTTTTCAAAGGAAGATCAATTCAATACTTAATTCCCATCATCAAAGTCAATTAATTAAATAATATATAATTCAATTAAATTAACCGTTGATCAAGAATGATCAGATCAAAAATTCTCTAAACAACACTTAATATTATTAGATAAACATGTTATGTAAGGAGAAGAGATTATATGAAACTGTGATTCTACGTTAAAACTGTGGTTTGTTATTCTCTTATTTAGAAATGAATAGGGATAACGTAGAATCACAATTTAATACTGAGTTAATTTTCTCGCACATTTTTACTGCATTCCAACACACAACGAAACAAGAGGAGTCACCGAAAATTGTAGTAAATGAAAGTGAGTAGGACCAGGTCTGGGTGTAGTACTACTTACATATTGAATGGGCCAGCTGTTTGTTCGTTGAAGAGTCTTTAATTTGTTAAGTTGCCTCTGGTAGGCGTCTTTAAAATCTGCGACACCCCATTTACTGCCCCTCCTTCCTCCTTTCCTTCAATTTTTTGGACAGTTTATTCTAATTAAATGCTGCCTCTCTTTCTCTCTTTTCCCTCTCCTCCCTTCTCTGCATTTCATTTGCATCCAAAATTGAACCAACAACGCCAATCTCTCCTTCCTTTACCCCCCCAAATACAATTCTGTTCCTTACACGTCATCCTCCTCCACTTGTGATACAGTAAGGACCAAGAACCCATCAATGCCGTCGCCGCCACCTTTGTTATACGGAGTTATTGGAGGAACTGTGGCCTCCTTGGAAAATAATAGCAGTGAACGTTCCCATTCTTCTTCTTCTTCAATTGAGAGTGCAAAGCCGAGTATTATAATAATCATTTTGATCCTTTCTATAACCTTGCTTGTTTCTGTTTCTCTTTGTCTCCTCTTGCGTCATCTCAACCGCCGTTGCTTGCGTCACCTCTCTCGTTCCTCTACCTCCACTATTATCGCCTCCGCTGCCAGCCACCGTGTCAGTCCCGAACAATCGCCGACGGCTTTGTTGCTTGATTCTCTTCCTCTTTTTACTTTCTCTTCCATTACTCGCCGCCGCTCCAACGGTGATTCAACGGTTTCCGGAGATTGTGCCGTTTGTTTGTCGAAATTTGAACAGCAGGATCAGCTCAGGCTTCTCCCTCTCTGTTGTCACGCATTTCACGCCCAGTGCATTGATACTTGGCTTACTTCAAATCAGACTTGTCCTCTATGCCGCTCTCCTCTCTTCGCTTCCGAGTCCGATCTCATGAAGTCGTTGCTTCAGTCTTCTAACGCAGCCACACCGATCGGAAGTGGCGGAAGCGATAGTTTCCGGCTCGAGATCGGTTCTGTAAGTCTCCGGCAACCAGGCTCCGAATCAGGTGAGCAAAGAAGGTCGTATTCCATTGGCTCTTTTGATTATATCGTCGAGGAAGAATCAGAGGTGACTAGGAATCAAACTCATCAGAGAAACGTCTCCGATAAAGAAGAGGTGGTCGGAGGAGCTGAGGCAGCTTCGGAAGCGAGCCTAGCCGGCGAGGTTGCTACTGGAAGGAGTTGGCTTAAGGAATACGTGGATAGGCTCTCTTCTTCGCTATCGTCTCGTGCGATGTCATTTCGTAGCTCAGGTAGATTCTTCACCGGGAGCAGTCGACGAAGCGATATCGCCGGCGTTGTCGCCGCAGATTACGACGTGGAGGCCAATCGCATCGGCGAGGAGATCAGCGAAATGTTTCGTTGGTTCTCAGGGGTATGAATGGTAAAAAAAGGAGGTCGTATGGACATGTCCGCGCCGTTTTCTTCATTTTTCTTTTTTGATAAGTTAACTCTATTGTTTTGCTCATTCCACTCCGTTCCCGACGGATCGAAAAATCGCAACACAACAGGGAGAGCAATAAAAGTTGAGAAATGGAGTGGAGATAGCAAAATTTTTGAGTCCAGGTGATTTTCTTTTTTACTAATTTATCGGCTGTAGATAAAAAAAGCATTTACATTTTATATTTTTAAGTAGTTTAGTGCGTTAAATTTGGTTTAATGGTCCAATGGAAAAATCTAATTTACCTATGAAAATGACGGTAACATGAGATTAAATACAGTAATGTGAGATAAAAAGTAAACTAAATGCACTACACTACACCCAATCGCCAATTCAAATTCACTCTATATATAATTTTTTTTAGAAATGTGGTATTGATAGATTTGGTGTGGAATATTGATGGCTATTAATTTAAAAGATCTGAATTACTATAATAAAGCATTTGATGGGATGCAAAGTGGTAATTTGGTTTAATTATAAAAAAAAAAAAAAAAGAGGAGTTAGATTTGATAGTACTAAAAACAAAGGTGAAGTGCAATAAGTGGCAGGTACCAAACAAGGACGCCTTGGTTTTTGGTTAAATTAAAATCTATGTCCTACCAAACCTAATAAAACGGTTTGGTTCATGGGTACAGGTAGATGGGCCGGATCTACAACCTTTTTTGCCTTTTCTGAGAAAATCATTGGGATATGTAGTTTAGTTTAGGAAGCATTCTTCTTTTACTTTAATTATAAATATTCTCCTTTTCTTTTATTTTAGAGTGTTTGTTTTATATTTACAAATTAGTTGCTTGCATCCAATATAAGTTTTACCTCTTATGTTCTTTCCAATTTACAACTTTTTTTTTTAAAAAAAAGGGTAAATGAGATTATTGGTTAATCTAAAGATTAGTTCTTAAAAGTGATTTTAGAGTTAAAAGTGTTTTTGAAGTCATAAGCAATACTAAACAGACAATTTTTGGAGTCAGAAGTGCCCAAAAACAAAAGCTTTTGTTTTTTTTTTTTTTGACAAAAATGCTTTTAAGAACAAAAGACAATTTTAACCCTTATAAAGTATTTTATATAATATTAATATTAGGTATGTAATTACTTTTCTATTGAAATTTATTTTAATTATATAATATTATATATTTAAATTTTTATTGATTATATTTTAATATTTAAAACTTAGTTTATATATTTAAATTAATTTTTGTAAATAATTAATATTAATTGCTTAAAAATATTTAAAATTTATAGTTCATATATTAAAATATTAATAATAAATTATTTTTTTATATTCTTACTAAAATATCATAATATTAACTAATTTAAACATTATTTAAATACATATTTGTTACTTTATAACACTATGTCTAAAATAGACATTTTATTTCTCAAAAATGTTTTTTTGGCAACAATACTAAACATTTAAATCTTAAACCAAACTTTTCAAAAGTATTTCTCAAATTTACTTTTCCACAACACTTTTTAAAAGCGCTCGTCAAAAGCAATACTAAATTACCCTTGGTTTTTTGTCTTGATTGAGTCAAGCTTGCCTCATAAGAAAAAAAAAATCACAAAATTATTTTAAGAAAATTAAAAATAAATTATATATTTTTAGAGATTAAAATATAATTTTATTATTATATTAATTCTATAATTTCATGAATTGTGAAGGAATTAAATAGCAATTTTATTATTTTTGGGGTCTAACACTTTTACCTAAGCTATTGAGGGAGCTAATAAGGGCTTCGGTTCCCTTTTTTTTAACCCTTTGATAATTTATAAAATTTAATATATAGTAAAATTATAATTTCACTTCTTAAAAATGATAAAAAAATAATTTAATTTTTTTTAAAATTATAAAGAGATAATATAGTAAAATAGTGAAATTATATTTTTTTGCACTTGAAACAAATTAAACCATTTGTTGAAAAAAAAAAAAACTAGTCTAACATAAAAACGACCACTCTTCGCGTGTGAAGTTTTCCCTTTTTTATTTTCATTTTCACTCAAATTGTGGTGTTTATTTATTTATTATTAATTTTCACACTCTCACATCTTTAATAAATTAAAAAAAAAAATCTCTGAAGTGAGTGTCACAATCACTAGTTGACTTTGTTAGTGTTTAAACAAGCGATACCATAGCATAAGCAAATTAAGTTTGAAGATAAAAAAAATAATGCACAAAAATGGTTAATTTACTATTTGGGACTTGAATTTGATAATTATTTCATATTGGGACACAATTCTTGTTATCTAATTTAATCCATGACCTTGACAATTATTCTTACATTAAAATTTAGATCCTGTTTGGCAATTGACTGATAGCTGATTACTAATTGTAATGGTTGGTTTGACCAATTGATTCTATTAACTGTTTATTTAAAAGTATTTGATAAAACTTAGCTGATAGCTGAAAGCTTATATGTATAAAATGACAAATAAGGGCATGACATATTTTATTGTTAAGTATTTATTTGTTTATAATACGTTAATGTCTTTATTGGGTAAAATTATTGAAATAAAATACTATTACCAAGGAATTAAAACATCCATTATGGAAATTAATTAGTGAATATTTTTCAAATTTTTCAATATTTTAGCCATAACTTGAGCTACAGATGTTCGTTTTGAGCCTATAATATATTGATTCGAAGGGAATTGAAAGACCTACGTAAAGTTATTTCACGGATGAAGCCCCAAAACATTATGAAGACATCCAAAAATGGCTTCAAAGTTTGACGCAAAAATAGTCGAAAAACCTAAAAAAAACTATGCTTTATTTAATTAAAGACGCTTTTGTATTTTCTCCATTATATTATTTTAGTCCTATAAATAGACATGATTAGGTTAACATTAGTGAGACTTAGACCTAGCCGTTTTTAGTTTTATTTTGTTTTCTTCATTTTATGGGTTTCTAAACCATTTTTTTCTAGTTGAAGTATTATTCGAAGTTTGATTCTAGAAATTTGTCAGATCGAATTGCTTCTAATCTTTATTTGCTCTTTAGTATTTGCATGTCTTCTGGTTAATTACAACTGATCAAGTTAGTTAAATAGTCGGCCAACATTTGATAGCTTAGAATGGTTGCTTTGTCAATTAGATAATTAGTCGATCGATTGACTTCTAATATTTGTGACAACTGCTTGATTATTTATATAATGTGGGCATGCGATCTAACTTAAATAAGCCATGATACTGTGTTTGTTGGTTAGAATTGGGTCTCTTTCATTCTTAAAGCTATTGATAAATAAAATTCATAAGCGATTGTTATAAGGTTATTTTTCAATTAGGGAAGTAATTAATGGCATTTTTCGTGATTATCAAGAAGGTAAGAAAAGATTAGGTTACTTGGCGTGTAATACCCTTTACTCGATCGATCGTAGAGTCAAGGTATCGATATGTCACATTTGTCGAAGCAACTATAATCACTCCTAATCAATTTAATTTTTTTTTCAAGTTGTTAAGCCTAAAATACAATTAAAATATGATTCAGACACTTATTCGAGCTTAAAATGAGCTTACGAAAGCTCCCAAGGTGATCGAAGGTCATTTAGGGTCCAAATTGTAAAGTCCAGACAATTGCCCATCGCAACTTCATGGAATTCTACGCATGACGTCCATAGCCCGTCGCGACGTGACTCTCTGACTCAAGCTCGTCGTAACTTCAAACATCCGACGCTGCGACCTCAATCCTACAACCTCAAAACCTGCACGTTTTTGCTCCCTAACGCCTAAAACTAATTCTGTATGCCATATAACCTCCCAACATCCAATACCACAATCAAATATACCAATTACCAACTTCAAACACTACCCAATTCAACATAAAACAACTTCATACATAACCAAAATATAAAGTTCACAATAAAGATCAATATCCAACGATTTCATCCTTTAGATAATAAAAATAACATTCTCAATGAAACCCTATGTACATGCCAAATATAATGCCCAAAATTTAAATTCATACTTCCACCAAGGCTTGAGATGTGATGAGATGAGTTGGAGACGGTCTTCACCTACACATTTGAAAGAAACACGTTAAGCTCACGAGAGCTTAGTAAGCATATCAAGAATTCAACTGAACATTTTTAAAAAAAAAAAAATAATTTCCTATACACACACATACATAACCATATGTATATATATTACTATCATTAATTAAAATCATCATGCACAAATTTTGTTATAATAATAACTATAGTAAAAAACTAATTCCACAAGTTACAAATAACTTATTGATGTCATTTCTAAGTTCACTTACCTTATATTTCTATTGCCCAATTGTAGACTTAATAGAACACTATAGGATATGCAGAAATATCGATAATATGCACTAAAGTTCTCCTCATCTTTACACAGATGTGTGGATGTCACTTTGCACTGAAGTGCCATTAACACTTATATCGTAGTACCGATTTCACTTGTACTGTAATGCCACTATCACTTGCGCGCATAGAAATTTTCCTAATAGTATGCCATTTATATCCTACTAGTTCACATTTTATCTACAAGGGCATTTGAACCATATAGCGTTATTGCACTTTTTCAACAATTAACACAATTCAAACTTTACTAGTTTTACAATTTAGTCCTTATTTGAATTGAATTAACGATCATCAAATTACACTTTGACATTTATTTATTAACACTCAACATTTCACTTAAATACTTAGTACCAATAACTATTTCACCTATCTAACTTTTACACTCTTTACAATTTAGTCATTTTTCATCAAATTCACTACATGTACTCCTTCCAATTCATAACAAAAATACAATTTCATATTCAAATAATTCCATAAAATCAAATCATCATTTTCATAAGTAAATAAATCTCAAATAAAATGCTAAACCAATTTGTAAAATTTTCTACTTAGGGTTTTGATTAAATGAGAATTTCTTGATATACTTGCTACAAAATGCTTGAATAAATATTTTCTTCCTTCTTTACTCCTTGGTTACTCCTTTGCCTTTATCCCTAATTTGTTCTTCACTTCTCTTCTCTTTCTCTTCATTAACAAAATAAACATACACAAAATTTATATATTAATACAATATTTTCATATCACTTCCATGCATATGAAATTTCTTAAGAAAAATCTCATCTTCCATACCTTAAAATTTCTCTAAATCCCTAACTCTTTTTTTTTTCTTTCTTTTTTCTCTCCTCAAGTATATATTCTAGCTAGCTCCACATAAAGCTTAGTTACCATGAAGTTATTCTTGTGATTTCACTAAGGATTTATAGAGGAATTTTGGAGTTTTGAGTTTGAGATGATGAAAAATGGTAGAAAAAGGACAAAAATGGAAGAGAAGAAAGGTTTGATAATGTTGAGAGGGTGAGACGTGAGAGAGAAGATGGAAAGATGAGGAGTGAATTTCATTTTCTTTCTTTCTACATCTTAGGGCTAATAATAAACTTGGGTTAAAAAATTATGTATGTTTAAAATATAGCTATTGATCTTTTAATATTCTAAAACCCAAGTTGAGATCAGTTTCAAATTTATAATATGTCTTTCTTTTTCTTTTTGTGTTATTTTATTTAATTTATATCATGTCACAATTCAATATTCCATATTATAATGCTAAAAAAATCTGTAAAGTTGGTTGTATAATTACTAAATTTTTTTAATAAAAAATATAAATTTATATAATTACTAATATTAAATAAATATGATATATTTTTAATATATATGATTAAGCTTAAATGAATTTGGGTCAATCATTTACTAATATATTTTCGATGGAATCAACTTGGACAATTACGAATATATCATACAATATAAACCCAATACAACTCAACCCATAAATTCCTCTAAAACTCTAGGACTAATTTAAAATCCGAATTTTGTTCAAATGAAAGGGAAAAAGAAGAAAACGCAAACTGTTTACAATTTTTTGTCAATTTAATTTTTTTTTAGCTAAATTTGATCATTAATCTTTTTTATAATAGTCAATTTTTTTTAAAAAAAACTAAAATATTAATTTTTTTTAACAATGTTGACGTGACAACTCACATAACAATCCACGTGTAAACATGATACCATTTGTTCTATATTCCATATCAACAGAGAATTTAAAAACCTTGTTTAAATGTCCATCTTTGAACATGTTTATTGAGTTGTGTTTTGAAAGAAGTTTCTAAAAATGTGGAGATGAGACCTAAACACAACACAACACAACAAAGTCAGCAACTCAGCAGCAAGACTTTTATTCACAATTGGGTTCAAATAATTATATAATTAGAAGAAATGGGCATTATTAATTTCCTCATTGAATCTGCAGGGGGTTAGAATTCAAACAGCCGCAATTCTATCATCCCTTCTTTTCTCTTTGGAGAAAACCATGCTACCACTTTTCCAGATCGTAGAAGCCTGAAGGAATAGCTGAGGCTGTATATGAGATCCTCAATGTGAGGGCCTCTTTTCCCCGATTTCGAATCCAGCAACAACTTCGAATCTATTCGACACACAATTGGCCCCGCAACCTGTTGTTGGAAGATCAAATTTAGCCTCGGAGATGATAGTGAACTGTCTGCACTAAACCAACAGCTCTTCACAACTCTTTTGGCAAACGATGGAAGCGAGCATATGTCCAAACGAGCATCCACTCTGGTTAGGTCACCGTATAACTTCCGGAACTGGCCGTGCTGAAATGTGTAGCAAACCGAGCTGAATAAATCCATGTTCAAAGGACTTTCCTTTTTGTTGGTCGTGGGACCGTTACCCCCTTTCTGTGATTCACCAGCACTTGCGGAGTCTTTTCCGAACCAGGCTGCAAATGAGCCTCCTGGAAGAAACAAACAAGAGATTGAAAAAGAGAACTCCAAAACAAAGCAAAAGCAGCAAACATATGGAAATTTCAGGTCAAATATGGATGTAGCCTTTCCTTTTCGAAATGTGTATTTTTAGTACTAAGGTCAACTTTTTTCTTTAATTCTGCCAAATAATTTGACATGGATTATTTTTAATAAACATTCGATGACATGACACAAATCTTGACCTTTTTTGTACAATTGAACAAATTTGCACTTCAAAAAATACAAAAAAAAAAAAAAGTTGAAAAAAGACATTTGTCCAATTGTGAAAAAAAATGCCATGGTTTTTTAAAAAAAAAAAATAAACTTAGTCAAACTATTTGACTGAATTAACAGGAAAAAGTTAGTTTTGGGACTAAAAATAGACATTTCAAAATGTAAAGCCACAATTATACCTGCCAAAAATGCATAGTATATAGACCTTCTATACATTTGACCTGACACTATTGCTAACCCTTCCCACAAGCAAGCAAAAATGGAAGGAATAGCAATTCCTTCAAGGCTCTGGTCCGACAGCATTAAGCTTAACATGAACTGCAGTAATGGAAGGCACCATAAAAACCAATCTTATACCATGAAATGCAAAAAGTTCACAAGGTTAACATAGGGAGAAATCAGGGAAAAGCCGAGAGAGGCAAACAAAGTAAACCATACCTATGATTCCGGATATTGTTGCATGAGGTTCTTTAAGACGGGTATCATATGATGGTTGCCAAAAAGAACCATCGTCTGTCTTTACGATGAGATCCTCTTTTGTCTCCTTTCGCCTCCAAAAATCCTTTTTCTTCTCGTAAGAGAATGCAGCCTTTGCACATAGTCCTGGCATTAAAGCAGAGGGTGCCTCGCTATCTAATGCATTGAAAGAATGGGGGGAGCCACTATTTTTGTGCATGCAAAAACGATATAACAACCCTGAATCAGAAGGAAGAGAAGACATGTCTAACGATATTGATTCTGGAACCTCCCAATATCTTCCTTTATGGTCCATAAAAAGCTCAGGCCATGCAGCATCCAGTGTGATATCATGATCAGGAAGCTGTAAATACACAACAATGGTTCAACAACATAGTTTAAAAACCTCTCGTTCACGATCATGGAACCAAAAAGACCAACATTATTGTTTACGCATTTTTGGTGATGGACCAAGCTGAGAAATGTTCTTTGAAGAAGATGAAATGGGTTGAAATGCTTTCGGGTTCCTGCAAGAAGAATGTGAGCTTGGAGGGCGTTAGAGGTTATGCTCCGAAACGCTCTCCGATGCTTAAGTTAGCATAAGTTTGTCGTGAAGAAAGCAAGAAGCTTGAGCTAATAAAGAAGCTGAAGGAGGGAGCTCCCTTGGAGGCGGAAAATACACTATACATGTGTATTTATTGTAGCAAACAGAGTAATTCTCTGTATATTTCTGTATCTTTTATAGAATAAAACATATGACATCTTTATACAAAACTATGTCTCTAATTTAGGAAACTCTAAAATAGGAAAGAAATTAATAGAGATATGATTCCTTAGAATAAGGGATTGTAAATATTTGCAGAATCCCTTAACTAAGGAAAGATAATCCTACAGAATCCCTTTACTAAAGGGATGATAATTCCTACATTTATGCTTGGTCTAAAGGCTGCCTTATTATTGGTTTGTAGAGTTTTCCAATGGCTAGCTTTGTACTAGGCTATTATTATGCTTAACAACTAGTATCATTAATATTTGGCATTAGGATTTAACTGCAAATATAAACTTGATCTAATACACTCATAAATATGTTTGAGTCATTTCTTCTTCCCACAGCATGTGCAACTCTTGTTTTGCTTGTTCAATCTAGAAAAATTCGTTAGTGCCATCAATTTCAAATGAGTCATTGTTCACAACCATGGATTTCAACAATTTATACAAAGCTTCCCTTATTGCACTTTGTGATATGCTTTTGATCATTGGATGCAGCAGCAACGAACGAACTTCCCATTGACAAATAGACCAGCAATGTTTTTTACGGCTTTCTTCTAATGCTATACATCGTTCTTCCCTTGTTTTTGAATAAGATTGTCGTTACAAATCCTCATGTGTAACACCAGCTCCAATAAACCTCTAAAGGTCACCTAGAGTTTTGTTAGATCAAAATTGATGTGAACATAAACAACAACTGCCACAACTTCCCCAATATCATATAAAACCTTGGGTATTTTCCTTGATTCACCATGAGCCATTGAAACAACTTCAACAAATTCCTTAATCTTTTGTTTGGGTCCAACAGTTTTGGGTCGGACAAACTAGAAAGGATGGTGTTTGACAATGATGCAAGCAAGTTTTTTGATCGAAATCAAGCTTGGGGTAAGCCAAGAAAAAGATGACTAGTATTCGTTGGCAACACCACTCTAGATCTAATGTTGTCTAACCACGTTTTCCTGGCTTGAACTCAAGCAACTTTTGTTGATCCAAACAACAGACATAAGCATTGAGAAACTTGCTCGTCTTCATCAAACTTCGCCTTTTTCATTCATTCCACACAATGATATTGGTCTCAAACAAAAGGTTAAGGAATTTGCTGAGGTTGTTAGTCAATAAGATGATCCAGCAGCTCATGGTGGATCAATGAGAGCACCCAAGGTTTTACTTAATATTGTGCAATATGTAATAACTGTTTTTTATGTTGACATCAACTTATCTAACAAAACTCTGGTTTAGTGTTAGACAATTATTGTAACTAATGGTTACACATAAAGATTTGCAACAACCACCTCAACTGATTATGTTGTTCAAGATATGTCAAAAGCAAGGAAAGAACGTTAACATAAAGCATTGAAAGAAAGACAAAAAACATTGCTAGTGTATATGTCGATGGTAAGTCCGTTGCTTCTGGCTCCTCTGATCAGAAGGATATAATGAAAATGCAGTAAGAGGTGTTTTGCATAAGTTGTCATAACCAATGACTGTTGACAATGATTCATTTGGAATCGATGGGATTTGTCAATCTTTTGATATTGAAGAAAAAAAAAAGTAAAAGTTGCACAAGAAAAATGGCCCAAGCCTATCTATGAGCTTGAGAAAGAACTCGCATGAAAAGAATTATATGTACAGTTCAAATCTAATCGAAGTGTTATGCCAAATATTAAATATGCTAACTGTCAAGCACAATAATAGTCTCTACTATAAAGGCAGCCAAACTTGGTACAATGTTAGGCCAAGTGTTGGCCCAGTATAAGCTCCAGTGCACCCTTAACTCACGTTTGTCTTTCAGGAACTCAAGTGCATTCGAGCCCATTTCATCTTCCTTGAAGAACATCTCTCATTCTGATCAATCACCAAAAATTGCGTAAACAACTATGAGACAAAAGACTTAAAAACACAGCAATGTCTTAAAGTCATGCTTCTAAATCAGAGGTAGTCTTGAAATTTCAATTGGCCGGCCTTCTTACTTGAGGTTTTGAATAGGAAAAACTAGACTTGGGATTGGCTGAGCTCACATCTAGGCACTAACAACTGCTTAAATACTTGCTCATCATACTAGCTCTATTACACTTTGAATTCACCTATGCAAAACCACTCTAACAAAGAAAATTAAACTAATAACACCTTATCATCCATGAGGTAGATATAGAACAATAGAAGAGTAGCAACTACAACTAGTTATAAAGATGAACCATGGAAAGATAGAAGTGTGGAAGATGTGAAAAGGGAGCATAAAACATGAATGGGAATGAAATACATGCCTGGTGATAAAGCTTGAACTTGTTCCAATAGCCTTTCTTTTCGCCCTGCAGTTCAGTGCTCCACATTAAGAAGGAAGGAGGCAAAGAAAGCTGTGTGGCTAAGGCAATTGAATACAGTGACTTGTCAAGGAAATGATTGGCTGCATCTCTAAAAACAGAGAGCTCCAACTCGTCAGCATTCTGAAGCTCTGTTTTAATAGCAGAAATCAGTTTTTTGGGCCTAAACTGACCAATTAATCCAAGCCACCTATATGGGAAAGAAAGAAGAAGAAAAATAAAACCCATTTTTTGAGGCATTCATCTCATAGCATTGGAGAAATGAAGTGAAAAACTTTATGCAACTCAACAATTTTCAAAGCTAAACCTTGTATTACAGTTCACGATTTAATAAAGTTTCTACATTTTCAAATAGAAGAAAAGTCCAAGAGAGAGAGAAAGTGGGATTGTGGAAATACCAGTTAGAAGCGGAGGGTCTGAGCAAGAGAGTCTGAAGAGAGAAGGATCCCAAGTCTTTGCGGGAAGGAGGAGCCAAAGAAGGAATGATGCCCAAAGGAAAACCATTTCTGAGAAGAGAAAGCTGCTGAATTCTAAGCGTTTTGCTGGCTCGAGCTCCATCAAGAGGAAAGGGCTCCCCGGGAACTGATTTTGCGGAGCCTTCCAAAGTCTGAGGAGTAGATATGGTCTGATCCCAAAACGCAGAGTCCATTGCCGAGTCCAAGTTCGCCATTTTTGGCAAACACTTTTGCCCCTGACCCCTTGTAAGTAGTAGCTGGGTTTTTAGCCTCTTACGTTAGGGTTATTTGGATGCATGTGTGCAACATTCTAAGTTCTGAGATGGTGAGAGAAAAGGGTTTTCACTTTTCAGTTTCGGTTATTTTGCTTTTGGCGTGGGGTGGGAGAGGGTTGTCTTTTCAAGGTGAGGGTCGGGATTAAGGATTTTTTTTTCCTTTGGGTAGTGCCATTGGTCAAGCTTGCAACGTGGAATCTAAATTTACTTTGGGTTAGCTATGAAATTGTATGCAGATTTTTTGGTACAAATATACAGTTTTAAGTTCTTAAGATATACTTCTTGTTGGGACAAATGAGTTTTTCACTTACATTTCTAATTATAGATATTCAAAGAGTATTTGCAATTATAATTGTAATTTTTACTTTAAAAAAATCTTTTTTTGGTAGATAAGGAAGCTAAATACATTTAGTCATAACAAAAATTAACACCAACACTATCTTGTAGAACCTCCATCTCGATCATCTTGAGGGAACATCATAAATTCTCAAACTAAGAGGAACATTTCTTCCTAATGCTGCCATTGAATCTGCAGCCATATTTGCTGTGCGTGGAATAAACATTACCTTCACATGTCAATCCCTTGCTAACAGTTCTCTGACGATTCGTGCTAGACTCCCTTCTGTCTCCTCTGTCTGACCATTAAGCATATTGATCGCAATCAAACAATCACTTTCCACCAATAACTGCTTTACGCTTCTTTTTCAAACTATATCCAATCCGTCCATGATTACCCATAATTTCGCATCAAGTACAGGACAAATGCGTATATTCCAACGGTAACCAGTAACCCATTTAGCTTGATGATCCCGAAACAACCAGTAGAGGCTCGACTAGTAATCAAGTGCCTTGATCCATTCGTATTCAATTTGCACTAGTCGCTAGGTGGCGGCTGCCAACAAATAAAATACATTGCCGGATCATTATGCTGATTTCTCCTACTGTTCGCCAACGTGATTGATTTCGCAAAGGCAATAATTCCAGCAACCTCAATCTCACCAAATTCTTCATTGAAGAGCGAGTTGTTTCGTCGTTTCCATATTCTCCAGGTTATAATCTCAAATAAAATTAAAGTAAAATTATATTTTGTTTTCTCTTAAAAAATAAATAAATTAATTTTTATAGGTTAAATCAATTTCTGTAAACAAATTTTAAAAATTGACGTGGTTGATAATGTTTTTTATACTGTTGTACAAAAACTATTCTTAAAAAATAAAAATAGATGAAATTTTTAACAACTTTTTCATAATGATTTGACGGGGCAAATGTTATGCAACTATGATTATTAAGGTAAGATTTGAAAGGGCAATAATCTTGCGAAATGACCACTACTAAACTTTTGTTGCTAATTTGACTTTATAGTATATATACCTAATGCCCTAAACCAACATTCTAAAGATATTAATATTCTTCCTTGTAAATTATAATACTAAGTTATTGACATTACTATTATCTTCAACATTTGGTTAAAAATTCTTCTTCCACCCCCCTCCCTCCCCCCCACCTTCCTTCTAATGGTGCGTGGGGAAGCAACAATGAACTTAAGTCTGAAAGGCCAATTCCCTCTGCTTTGTTGTTCAATAACAAATGAACAGTGGCTAAAGCCTGCTAATTTGTATATTTAAGTAGCTTCTGCAACAACAAAATGATTCACTTACTGAATCCAGAAATCCAGTGCTTGAAAGAAGCAAGTTTTACTCCCTTTACGGTCTTCAAAAAGGTTAACACGAAACAAGAAGCATTAACAAAGGGCAGAAGTTAAAAAAAAACGCAAACATACATCACAACAGTAGCCAAACAAAAGAAGATTTTGAAAGGTAAGATAACATCCATGCAATACAGGATGTTTATTGCAAGTTGAAAACTCGAAATCTGTTGCTGCTTGGTGTAGAAATAAGTTCAGGTAGTACCCCCACCAAACAGTTTCAGATCATCAGTCTTAAAATCCCATTATGAAGAGTAAAATTCATACAAAATGCCTAAAATGTCGAACAAAAACAGAGCAGAATATCATCCTTCTTTCCAAATGAAATTCAAACAAGAAAACACCCTTGCTGTTATTAACCAGCCATTGGATGGTTGTATATGTACTCGATAGCAAGATTGCATGAGTCGATTTTGTCAGCTTCCTTATCTGGAATTTCCAGCTTGAACTCTTCCTCTAAAGCCATGACAATCTCCACATTGTCCAAGCTATCTAACCCTAAATCTTTCTGGAAATGAACATCAGGTGTCACCTGCATGTGATCGATAAGGACAATTCAATCCCCAATAAGTAGCAAAAAGACATTAATAAAAACTCCTAATGGAGATTAGAAAGAGCAATATGTGGAAATAAATGGGGAAGAAACTAGCATAAAGATGGGAAATAAAAGACAAGGATGCTGCTAGAATATACATAGCGGCATATTAGATAATACTGAATATCAATACCTTCTAACTTATGATATTCTACAGAAAAAATGAAAAATAGACATCATTTGCCCCTTGGATATTGTTATTTGTTCTAGCATTACAATGTCAAGATATCACACAATCAACAAATGAGAGAATATTTAAAAGATCTAAGATCCATCTTAGTATGGAGTAGAACTAATGAACTCAAAGTTACGAAAATTACACTTCCCTCCAACTCTTGGTAATGAATTATGCCCTCAAATATTCACGAGCTTCCAAGATTCAAGGTTATGCGTCTTGCGATAAGAGAACTTAGTTTAAAAAAAGCCAACACCTTGCATATAAGTCCTTAATGTCTACCCTAAAATAAGTAAATTCATCTATAAAATCAGAAAACAAGTAAAATAATTGACACCTCCATTGAATAACTTATCTCAAAGTCATGCCAGCATACAAAGCAAATGATCCATCAAAATAGGTTTTGAGACCAGTCCATTGTTCTTTTAAACATGCATAACAATATAAACAACCTCAAATTTAGCACAACTCTAGGAGAGTAATTTCAATGGAATCTAGAATGCAGAATCAACTGCAATGCAAATGCAAGCTTCAGCATGCTAATACTACTACTGAAATTGCTTCCTATTGAGACAATCAACCTGAACTTTTCACTTTCACAAATGGATAACCAATAAACATAAAATGCCCACAACTTAGAATTTTAAGGCTATTTTCAGTACCCACATTTTTTCTAGAAACCCAGACAAAGACACCAGATCAACCAATCAAAAGGGTACCTAATCGATCCCAAATATTCGATTAAGGGAAATAAAATTAAATCCGATTCGCAAACTATAAATCGGGTGAAATATCAAGTAGTTCCAGAAAAGAATAACTTCAAAATCATTTCTTCCCAAGCACCCAAGCACCGAAATATAAAATCCAACAATAAATCGTGAAATGGAAGTGAGAAAAAGGGGTGACCTTGGAAGGATCGACTTTGGGGAAGCTTTTGACAACGTCGAGGACTCTGTCGATTACTTCTTCTTTAGTAAGGTGATCGTCGTGCGATGAGAATAGCCGGAGGAGACTCCATTGCGACGGAGCTCTTGAAGCAGTCGGCGTTAGGGTTTGAACAGGCAACCGAATGTGGCGAAGTACAGCGGCTCTTAATGCCATTCCTATTTCCTACTATTGTTGGGCAAACTAAACGGTGAATTTAGCCATTTAGAATTTAAGCCTAGTAAAAGTAAAGCAATGAGGGCGATCATGCACTTTGCACGTGCTTATTGTACCCGTCATAGTTGTATATGGTGAGTTAAACTCGCCAGCGACCAACTCAACGATTATATTTGGTAATCAATCGGGTGAGTGTTTTACTACACACTGTTTAACCAAACACTTCAAATTCAAATTTTATGGATATCTAAAATTCGAAATCTTTCTAAAATTAAAAAAATATTTAAAATTTTATAATAATTATAAAATAAAAAACTGCTAATATCTTTTTAGCTAATCATTCTATATTAAACATCACTTTTAATTTTCTTCAAAATAAAAACAAATATTAAATTTTACTCTTTCAAATTTTAATAAATGTACATAATAAAGCTTTTTTTAGATAGATTGTGTGTTTACCTTCGCTGAAGTTAAAAATAACGGTGATAATGAGACATATTATAACAATGAAATTAAAATCGAAAATGAGGCGTGTGTTTGGATAAAACGCACTTATAGGGATAAGAAAACAAATAACTATTAACGACATTACATTAAAAATGATATACAATAGAAATTTTAAATTATTCTATTTTTATGAAATTATTAAAAATATATGATTTCTTAATTTATTCAATAAAATAATATATATCACAATAATTTTTATAAATATTTTAATTGTTAAATTCAGCTATTAGTCCCAATATTTTGCAATAGTTATGGATTTAATTCATGTATTTTGATTTGGCTTTTTTAGTCCTCACCAAACGATAACTATGAAATTAATTAAGTTAAGCTTTGTTATTTCCAAAATTTGATGCGTCAAACATATTATCATATGTGTAATGCAATATCAGCTTGTTATTTCAACATTTTACTTACAAAAAAACCAATTAATGGGTTAATCGCTATCATTTATGTCAATGCTGAAATTTTAAAATTCGAAAAGTATACAGACTTAGAATGAGTCAATTGGAGAATATGTATCAAATCTACAACTGTATGCATAGTATAGAATTAATAATTGTATTTAACCAAACGAATTCAAATGTTATTGTTTGGGTTAGGACTAAAATTTAAAAATTTGAAAAGTATAGGGACTAAAATTTACCAACTCGAAGAGTACATGAACTAAAATTGATCAAATCAAAATAAATAGATTAAATCCGCAACTTTCGTAAAATAAGGGATTAATAGCAGAATTTAACCAACTTTAAAAAATTGGTTTATAATAATTTTAAATTATTTATTATATTAAATGATAAATAGTTGTAATTGTTTTTATAGTTAATTAGTTCTTTTTATAAAAATGTTAAATATTAGTCAACTAAGTTTAGTTTGTATAGGATCGGGATTGTTGTTAATGTAAGATGACGTTGTTAAAATTTTAAAAAAATTTTTTAAACCTAAATTGTTATCAACAAATACATATTTTAAATATGTTTTACAGTAAATTTGAGTTTATATTTATGTCCAAGCTACTAAAAAGATTGATTGAAGAACCCGATTGATACAATTTTTGATATTTTGATGATTCAATTACTTAAGATTAATTCAAAATTTATCACATAATTTAAACATGTCAAAGGTATCCTTCTCCATTGCATTTGAGGTTTCAAAAGTGCTTTTCTATCACAAAAGTAATGAAGAACACCTGGTTATTGAACAAATGTAGAAAAATGCTTTTCCATCGAAACACAAAAGTTGGGGTTGACTTTTGCATTTGGAAGTGAAAATTATCAATATACTTTTATTTATATTATATATTTAAAAGGTATATAAAAATGATAAACTACACCATTAGTCACTAAACTACGAGCGAGTTTTTGTTTTGGTCACTTAGCTAAAAAAGTTACAATTTGGTTATTGAACTATTCGAAAGTTTTTATTTAAATCACTAAACTATTCAAAAGTTTTTATTTAAGTCATTAAGATGTTCCGTTTTTTTTTTTTAAGTTTCGCTAGTGAGTTTCAAGTGACAATTCGACGACCGATATAGTGGATCAATACACATTGATGAGTAGAAGAACATATCTTAGATCCAAGTCGATCTATTGGTCAGTGTTGGAGATTGGAAAAAAAAACTGTTTGAATTTTACTTTACAGATTAGTGATGTCCAAAGTTATTTCATAAAAAAAAAATTGAACTATAGAAGAAAAGTGGAAAGAGATTAGTGCATACAGTGCGAACAGAAAAAGCCATATAGCATCAATTTTAACAATCCAATGACTTAAATTCAAACTTTTGAATAATTCAATGACCAAATTGTAATTTTTTTAGTTAATTGACCAAAATGAAATTTTACTCATAATTTAGTGATCAATGGTATAGTTTACCCTATAAAAAATTAAATTAATTTGTATTTTATGTAGCATTATATTAAATTATTTAAGGGTAAACTAAAAAAATAGTCACTTTTGTTTACCTCGGATTATATTTTAGTCACTTATGTTTGAAATGTTAATTTTAGTCACTTACGCTATCGTTATGTTACGAAGTGGTCACTTTATCGTTAAACTCTGTTACCTCCCTAATGATAGTCCTACGTGGCAGTCCAAATGGGTTTTAAACGCCAACTTGGATATCCAGTTACTGGGATGAAAATAAGTTTTAATTTAAATAAATTTAATTTGGACTGCCACGTAGGACCACCGTTAGGGAGGTAACGAAGCTGAACGATAGAGTGCCAACTTCGTAACAAAACGGTAACGTAAGTGACTAAAACGTAACATTTTAAACATAAGTGACTAAAATATAATCTGAAGCAAACAAAAGTGATTATTTTTATAGTTTACCCATTATTTAAATATCATTTATCATTATATTAAATTATTTAAATATAATTCATTATTATATTAAAAATTTTAAAATATTTTATACATTATTAATTTTAGAAATAATTTACATTAATTACTTTAAATGTATTTAAAATTTATACTTAATACATTATCATATTAAATTAATTAAATATCATATAACTTAATTAATTAATTTTTTAATTTTCTTGTATAAAAAAATATATTTTACCCCATTTTTTTTTTATAACAATAAAAAGACACGCATACACCAAATTTGAAAAAAGTTTGAAATTTTTGTTGGGCGAAATCCATTTTCAATTTTAAAATCGTTCTCGCTTCTCTGCCCCCCGAATATAAATACAATCTAAAAGGACAAAACTAAAATTTAAAGAAAAAAAAAAGGAGAGGGTCAAGGGATCTCGATTTCAATCTCGTTCTCTCCGGCAGCACCGTCTACTTGTTTCCGGTGAGATCTCGACGTTGGATCCGATCTCGACCCGTTGCATAGCATCTCACTGAACTAGATCCGATTAACCATGGCTCCAGTTTCAGCTCTGGCCAAATACAAGCTGGTTTTCTTGGGGGATCAATCTGTTGGGAAGACCAGTATCATCACTCGCTTCATGTACGATAAATTCGATAACACCTACCAGGTATTTATTTCCTTATTTCCTTATTACACCAGTCACTCACTGCTTTTTATGTCGAAATTATTTTCTCCTCTTTATTTGATTGGGATCTTAGCTGTTTGGATCTGTTTCCTATTTGATTGTTTTAGATCCCTTTCCCTCCAATTGTAAGTTTATTTTATTCTCTATTATCTGTTAACCAGGCTACCATTGGAATTGACTTTTTATCGAAAACAATGTACCTTGAAGATCGAACAGTTCGATTGCAGCTTTGGTAAGACATGAACTGTAATTGTTTACTTTGAGCTACTTTATTTGTGAGTTTTTATCGGATTCTGCTTGTTTTTCCGTGTATGTTTCGAGGTCTCTTGCAAGCCATGCTTTGTTATGTAGTTGGTGTCATGCCTGGGCAGAGAACTCATTTCGGTCTACTAGCATTCAGCATCGAATTACTTTATTGCTAGTTGAATTTCGGACTATCTCGTTTGATTTCGGTTGCTTTGGTTAGTTGGATAGCTTCCTGCTAGATATTATATTTGTCAATATTCCTTGGAGTTGCCAGTAGTAGATGATATAGTCAGTGACACCATTTCCAGTAGTTGAATATAGGCTGTAATGATAAAACGGTTTCTCTCGCTTGTTTGTTGTTTTAATTCACTGATAAGCATGCGATAACTTTCTCAAAAGCATTTTGACAAGATTGGAATCTCTGATCCTTATTTGCATCATTGTTATTCCAGGGATACTGCTGGGCAGGAAAGATTCAGGAGTCTTATACCAAGTTATATTAGGGATTCCTCTGTGGCAGTCATTGTCTATGATGTTGCAAGTATGTTATCTTTTCACTTTACCCTCCTGCTTTGTAATGTTCATATATCATGTATTTTCTTGTTCAGTTATCACGTTTTTGCATGTTTGCATATGCAATACTGTGGCACTTGTGAAATTCAGTCTCATGAGCTTCTTGTCATGCTTTTGTTGATTGTTCATTTGCTTAATGGAAGCCGATGGATTTTTACCAACTTTAGGTTTGATATTGTAGGCAGGCAGTCCTTCCAAAATACTTCAAAGTGGATTGAAGAGGTGCGGACTGAACGGGGTAGTGATGTTATCATTGTGCTTGTTGGGAACAAAACAGATCTTGTGGACAAAAGGTAAATACTGATTTATTATCACGATTTGACTTTCTCGTGAATGAGGTAGAGTGTCCTGGCATTAGGTAGTGGTTGTTGTTTGAAGAAGGAACATAGTGATCCGAAGTTTTCCAATTTTACAGGCAAGTCTCAATAGAGGAAGCAGAAGCCAAGGCTCGTGATCTCAATGTTATGTTTATTGAAACTAGTGCTAAGGCTGGCTTCAATATCAAGGTAAAACATCGGTAGTCTACTACTAATATCCATAGTAATATCATGTTGACTGTATGCTAGATCTGAATGAAATTTAGTCTAGATCCATGTTAAATACTATTGGCTGCCTTTAATTTTGCATAATGAATTGTAGTTAGACCAATCATCTAATCTCCGAAAGTTTGATCAGTCTTTATGTCTCACATCTGCATCAACTCCCTTACATCTGATGGATTGCATGATTTATTTAATATGTATCTTGAATCCCGCATGATCATATTGCGGTTGCTGAGCAATCTACCGAGTTCCCTGTTTGACTTGCTATTTTCTTTATAATTTTCTCCATATTCCTCCATGACTGTTGTTGAGCAATCTATTGAGTTCCCTCTTTGATCTCTTTACAGGCTTTGTTTCGGAAGATTGCAGCTGCTTTGCCTGGAATGGAAACCCTTTCTTCAACAAAGCAAGAAGACATGGTCGATGTCAATCTCAAGTCTACCAACGCTAATGCATCACAATCGCAGCAACAGTCTGGAGGATGCGCTTGCTGATATGAACATCCTGATCTGAGCTCATCTTTTCGACATTTCTTTTACGCTTCCGAGATCCTGCAAAGTGATTGTAAAAAATCTATCCTCCCCCCTTTTTATGCTGTATTGGGCTTTTTGGATTTGGTATGTTTAAGCGTATACAACTTCACAGAGATTTGTTATGGTAGTTAGGCTAGCCCTAACCTGTCCTGTATGTGTAAGGTTCTTGTGATCTCAAAAAACTGTGCCAAAATTTATGGTAGTAATAGTCATCATGGTTTTGTTTTTGAAAGGAGTTTAGTCAAATAAATAGTGGATTTGCTCTAAACCATGTAAAGAATGTTTAGCTTCACATCAAGAAATTTTCCTTGTCATTGGGTGTCGTAGTGAAAAGGGTTGCAGATGTTGAAATTAAAATTTCAAATTTATCGGATGTCATTTTAAGTTCCGGGTTTGACAATGGTTACAACTCATCCTTTAAAGGATACATTCATTAAAATTAATGTATTCAACTACCTATCCCTAACAGTATGGGTTAAATCGGAACAGGTTGGACGGTGATAATAGTTAAATCTCTCATTCTGTTCCTATAAAATCATGTAAATGTATTTGTTCCATGCAAAAGTGGAAAAATTGTACTTCTCTTTACCTCTCTTAACAGCCCAATGAGGTAATACGATTTGAATTCGTGTTAAACGAATATTAGGCTTCTTTTATTTTTGACAATATTCTACTTTTACATTTTTATAATTGTTTTCTATTTTTACAATTCTCAAAAGACAATTTATTTTCAATAATGAAAATACGAAAACATGTTTAATACACTATTTTGTTATGGTAGAGACATGACAATGAGAAATAAAATACTATATTTATATAGATTAAAACTAGTAACAGGTTTTGATATTTAAAAATTGTAGAGGAAAAAAATATTTATACGTTTAAATGAATTTGAATTAGGGCTAATTCATTAATTAAATTTAAAGTTAAAAAACCTTGTTTTGTACAAAACATTTTTTAATGAAAATGATTTTTTATTAATTTTAAATTTTAAATTTTCAAAAATAAATTTCAAAAATTTTAACCAAACAAATTAAGGATCCTTAATGTTTTCTATTTTCCAAAAACAAAAACAAAATGATATTTGTTTCTTGAACCCAAAAGTAACCTTAGTGATTGGGGTTGGGTTGAAGCACATGCAGTAACTGCAGCACTTAGAATTGGTTAGGATGAAGCACATGCAGTGATTGACATTCATAATCTTTCCACTGGATGATGCTGATAATTTGCTAAATTAGTAATAATGATAAAGTAAACCATACAAGTAATAGCCTAAAAAGAGAAAAAAGAGTAACCATATTATACAAGTAATCAAAGCACTAAGTAACGGTTGAATAAGCAGAGCATATAAGTAAGCTAGACCTACATCCCCCCCCCCCCCCCTCTCTCTCTCTCATGCCAGAATGGCCTGTCTGGTCTGGTCTGGTCCCCATATTCTTAACTTCAAATGTTCATACTTTGTCATTTATCAAAAAGTATTAAATTATATTTCATTTGGAAAAGCCAAAACCAACTAGAAAATCTAAATCATCTTCTCGAAGGACTTTTCTAATTTAAGATGATTTTGATAACCATGCAAAGTTTGACCTATAACTATCTTCTCTAATTCATACACTACTCTCTCTCTCTTCTTTTTTTTTGCTTAGAAATTTATATAGATGCATTAAATGCATTCACATGCATGATGTGAGTCTAGCTTTTAAATCTAGAAGAAAAGAATGTTGAAGTGGTGTTGAGGTGAGGTCCAGGATTAAGTCTTAGGGAAGAATTAATTGATAGTATCAAAGGACATGCCGTCGGCGATAGGGAAAACACCTTGGGAACGAGTGGTTGTAGTCGCAGTCATAAAATATTGCAAATTAAACACGACATAAGACTAGACTATGTGCTAGCCAAATTTCTTCCGACTGAAAGTAACATTTGTTGATGTTCTTCTATCAAGGGAGAGACTGAGGAAAAAAAAAAAATTAAACCGTAATAGAGAAGGTTGTTTACTGCAAAATACAGTAATGAGAATCCGACTAAGGGTTCATTTGGATGAAAAGTGAGATTAGAGTGATGATGAAGTTAATTACTATAGTTGTAAGATCAGTACTAAATATATAGTGGTGAAATGAAAAAGAAAAATAGTCTTTATGAACTCATAATAAAATTCTATTTATTTCCATATAATATATAACAAAATCATATTTATTTTAAGTAATAATTAAAATTTTCTATATTATATTTATATTAAGGGCGGTACATAAAAATATTTATATATATATTTGAATGATATTACAAAATTACAATATTAAAATATTATATTTTTACTCAATTGTGGTGAGATTGAAGTTAAAAGGTAGTTTAAATGTACTAAACACAGGTAAAGTTTGGTGAAGGAAGCCTAAGATTTTCACACATGATTCTTTTGGAATGGAACTTTTCGATATTCGATAGTTATATTGAGCTTAAATTAATTAAATTAAAGATAAATGCGTCAAATCTTTAAATGAAATGTGAAGCTCTTCCAACAATATATTTTTTCTTTTACAAGATTTAAACTTGAAATCTTAAAATATATCAAAATTTTCTTTTATAGTTTTCATGTCTATTTACTATTCATGTTGGGGGTTCGGGGCTACCCCTACAACAATGTCTAATATTCGGATATGGATTCTCCTTAGGAATGCAATGGGCTTACCATTGCACCCAACACTTATTGATAAAAGACATCAACCTTTTTGGGCATAATAACTTATTTGGCCCTCAAACTTAAAAAAAAAAAAGAAAAAAAGATTCATTTTAGCCCTTCATTTTTTTTTTTCATATTTTAAGTCTTAAACTTGCGTTATTTATCAGATCACCCCAACAAGGATGGAGAAGTTAACGTTTAATAACTTTGTTGACGTGGCATAATCCACGTATATGCCACATTAGTTTTATAATTTTAATACTTTTAATGATATTTATTTTTAAAAAAATGATTTTTATAATTTTTTTGAAATTTTTAAATTTTTAAAAAGTTAATCAATTGGCAACGTGGTTAATATTTTTCTATCCATTTTGAGGTGATTTGATAAATAATGCAAATTTAAAAACTAAAAGATGAAAAAAATAAATGAAATGCTAAAATAATTTAAAAAAAAATAAAATTAGAGGGCTAATAGCTATTTTTTCATTATTTGACCCAAGAGATGTTGATAGATTTTGAGACCTATTACCTTGAATGTTGTATAACTTTATATATAATGTTTACCTTTTACCCATAAATTCTCCCTGAATTACTCAATAATAATAAGAGTAAACTACAAAAAGGGTCACTTTTGTTTACCCCAGATTATATTTTAGGCTTTTATGTTTGAAATGTTTCGTTTTAGTCACTTGCATTATTATTTTGTAACGAATTGATCATTTTAGTGTTAAGTTCCGTTACCTCCCTAACGACAATCTTACATGGCAGTCCAAATTAAATTTATTTAATTAAAAATCTATTTTTATCATAGCAACTAGACATCCAAGTTGACATTTAAAATCCATTTGGACTGTCACGTAGGACTATCATTAGGGAAGTAATGGAGTTTAACAGTAGAGTAACCACTTAGTAACAAAACGATAACGCAAGTGACTAAAACGTAGCATTTCAAACATAAATGCCTAAAATGTAATCTGGGACAAACAAAATTGACTATTTTTATAGTTTACCCTAATAGTAATAACATCAGCTAAACTAAGGATTATTCCGTTGTGAATAACTGAATGCGATTAAACTTGTCCAGTTCTTGTTATCGGGGGAGAAATGTCCATTTTACCCTTCTTTTTTTGGTTTTTTAACCAATGTTTGGTCGTTGGTTATAGAATAACCGCATTCAAATGTATAAAAGAAAGGCTGTTGCTAAGCCTTTATTAATTGAATTATGGTAAGAGAGGAAAGGTATAGAGCAAAACCGGCTGAGAATTGTCTTATCCATCCTATTTTTGGCATAATATCTTTTTTTTTTTTATTCTTTTAACCCTTAAACTTATATTTTTGTCAAATCACCTTAAAATAAATGGAAAAAATTGACATTTATTAACTTTGTTAACAATGATACATCGATATTTAATTACTTTTTAAGAATTTTTTAAAATTCAAAACAAATATAAAAATTATTTTTAAATAATAAAAATATTTTTTTAAAATTTTAAAAATTAATTAATTGATGATATATCATCCACATGGCAGTCCAGGCATGTAAACAAACTTAGCAGGTGTACTATAATCTTATATATTTATATATATATATCACATATTCACATAGATGTGATTTTAAATATATACATGCACTAAAAGGTTTATTTTTAGCTTTTGCCTTTCTATTATGTTAGAATTTATGATTTAATCCTTTAATTTGATATGATTTGGTCGTTTATTTTTATAATGGTTTTAGTAAGTTCAAATTGATAACACTCTTAATTAATGTTGTTAAAGTGATGATGTGAATTTTTTATTGATAAGTTTCTTAAAATAAAGATAGTGTGGATAACCTTCTTACAAAAAAATCCACGTAATCACTTTAATAGCTCAAGTCAACACTACTATCAACTACTAATAACATTACAAAAATAGGGTGATCAAATTATGTCTAATTAAAATAGAGGATGATAAGTGTCAAAAAGTAACATATTTTAGCCTCATTCTTAGTATATTTTTGGGTGATTATGTGACATTAATTATGAATTATATACTCCAAATCCTTTATATTCATGTTTTGATGCTTAATAGGGCACTTGGGAGCAATAGGAGTAAAAAACGGGTGGAAATTAGAACATTGGAGCATTCTGAAAGTTGAACACATGCAATAGAGTTTCATACGCGTGTGTCTAGGGCATGTGGATTTCGCAAACCATGTGTGCTAATAGTTGGAAGTAACGATTTTTAGGTTTTTTTGGGCACTTTGAGAAGGTATAAATAAGGAAATACAAGAGGAGGAAAGCAGCCGTCATAGGATAGCACGAAAATTACCCAAAAGAACACCATTGAAGCCGATTTCCAAACAATTTGCCATCAAGATTCAAGAGTCCAAGCTGATTCCGAAGGGAGCTATTATGGATTTCTTTTATTTTAGTGGTTATATTGTATTTGTGGTGTTTACTCTTGCAAGTATGAACTAATTCTCTTAATACTCAGGGGAGACGAACCCTAGGATGGATTCTATTGTTTGATTTCTAATTTTATGCAATAAAACCTTAGTTTTTTTTTTTCAATTATGAATGCTTAATTGGTCTTGGGTCGATAATTCTAGAGTGTTGATCTATGTTTGATGTGCTTAAGTCTGAGGTTGAATAGACCCTTCTTGGGATTAGATCGTGCATAATTGAATGGAGTTACATGCAATCCTAGAAATATGACAATATAAATCTACCAGATTAGAGTCAAATCTAATAGGGGGATCCATAGAGCAAATTAATGCAATAATAGATGTTTTAATTAGAAAGAAATTTCAATTAATCAACCTAGAGTTAGTTGCTCTTATGCTCGAAAGAGATATTAGCATATATTAGAGGTTTCTACATTGCATAAATTAGATTAAGAATTATAGATGAAATCTAGGTGGATTCTTACCTAGGTATTGTTTTGTCACTTGGTTGATAAATTAGGTGCATACATGAGTTAATTTTAAATTTTAATTGATCCTTTAAATTGTTAGGTTAAATAGTAGAAAGATGATAATTACTAGTAATTGTAGTCCTCGAGAGAACGAAATCTGTGCTCATCATAGTTATATTATTAATTGATAGGTGCAATTGTCTTAGTCAATTTATTAGTTAGTTTAGTGGATATCAGATAAATTAAATCTCAAAATAATTTAAGATTAAAACCCATATACTAAAATATAAAAAAGTGATACATAAAATATTATCAGAGATAAAAACAATAATTTAAAAAATCGTAAGGTGGGACAAAGTAAGCATTTACCATAACTATTCCCTTTCATTGCACGAATTTAACTCTTTTTATTATTATTTTATATTAATTTAAAAAAAAAAAAAAAAACTCTCACGAATCGATACGAAAGTGAATAATAGTATATCATTGTTAAATACGGTACCAACGAGATAGAGCTAATCCCCCAACAATGGCTATTAGTTGTAGTAATATTTTGTTATGGAGTAATTTGTCCCAAGTGTTTTGCTTCAAATGTAAACAAATTTTGGGTAAGCATTGTTGTCTAAGATTTGCATGTCCCACTTTCTATTCAACCCAACATTGATTATGATGATGATGGATTTTGAACAGATTAAACATTATTTGACATTGCTTCGAACTTCATATTTAAACCCTTATTTATGGTTCACAAAACCAGACTTTGGGCAACCGATGGAAAGTGCTTCTTGATATGAACCAATACCAAGCTGGCCACCTGGCTGGGACCATGAATTAAAGCCCTTACATTTATATTTATCAATTTCTCAATGTCTTCTTCAATTATAATGAGACACACTTCTTGGAAGCTTCTCAAAAAAGAACCAAGTTTTTTGTATTTTCCACTGCACTTTTCTCTACATTCAACCATACTCTTTACTAGGTTTTTTTTTTTTTTTTTTTTATGACATTAAATTTAAAATCGAGCTAAATTAAATATTTACAAAACTCGAATATAATCAATATCTTCATATCTTGTGTTTAGGCTAGAACAAGCTTAACCACCGATAACGGGCTACCATTTATATGTTATAATATATATATATAAAGTTGATGGAATAAATTATCGCATACTAATTTAGTTAAAATATTCTTTTACGTATAAAGTAAATAATGTTAATATTTTCATATTATTTTAACATATATATCAGAATTTTTAATTTTAATCTTCCGATCAAAATATTATATGAATTTTTAAGGAATATATTTGTAATTAAAAAGATAGTGAGATCAACCAATGAATTGGAGAGTTTTCTAGATAGAAACAAAGAAGTAGTAAAATATTAAAACTGGAGTGTGGTTATGGTACATCCACGAAGTACATCAATAAAATTATATAAAACATCATCATCATAATAATTAAATAAAACTTTTGTTGAAATTTCAAATTTGAGTTTTTAATATTTTAGTGTTCTGGTTAAACTTTTTTTTTTTTATAATTATATGAAAATATAGAAAATAAAAATATATATATTTATAATACTATTTGTTATTTTTTAAATAAAAGGATTTTTTTTTTCTATAAGATTCGTATTTGGTTGATTCATGATATCAATCCAATTAAGACTTTAAATATAATAGTAAAAATTTTATTACACGCATATGCGTGTGGAAATCACGTATTTAATATATAAATACGTAATTAAAAAAACATACAGTAAGTAAAGAAATGATATTTCCGTAATTTTTCTAACCGAGTTGGTGTCCAGTTGACTCGTGACATCAACTCAGTCCAGTACTTAAATAATAGTATAGATTATTAATAATATATACAATTGATGGAGGTAATAAAATGTTCATATTAAAATAAAAATATCAAAATAAAGTTTTGGTTGTGTGGCAATTTTAAGGTTTTTACTAACTTAATTGGCATGGGTTCAAGTATTACTTTATGCATAATTTTATTTATTTATTTAAATAAAAAATTAAAATACCATCGAATAATAAAATTTATTATAATTACGAAAGAATATATTCATAATTTTTAATTGAATTGATGCCCGATTGATTCGTGATACCAACTCTACCAGATACTTAAATAATAGTAGACACATAACATAGACACATCAATCTTATTTGAAAGTGCCGAAAATAAACCCTAAAGAAAATAGATTTCAATAAAAAATTAAGACGTATGCATATTATATTACAAGATCTTAAAGTCCAAACTAACATTTGACATATTTATCCTATTGAGTATTGACACATAGTACCAAAATTTATCTATCTATCCATTTTTAAAATTAACAAAAGATAATATTTTAAAATTATAATATATATTTAAATTAATAAAAGATAATCTTAAAATTATAATAATTAGATTTTTCACTCTACTTTACTTGGAATGTCAACCATTAATTATAAATAAATTAATATAATAATATAATAATATTAATTTACCTTTAATTTATAAACATAATAATAAAAATCAATTAAAGTAAAATATAGTGATAATTTTCGATTTTAGTGACAATTTTATTCATAAAATATACATTTAAAATTTAGTGGAAATTTAATATATATAAAAGAAAAGTCAGTCATCTGTTTAATTAATTTTTTAATTTGGCATTAATTAGGATGAAAATTCTAGAAATGATATTCAATCTCACATGGAAAACCTTTCCAAAATATAAATAAATGTAAGATGGAAAAGGTCAAGGCAATATTAATAACCCAATTTTTCATAAATGCTCTCCTTCCTTACAATTTTCCAACCTTTAAAAAAAACTAATTATTTTATTAGACAATTTTGCCCCCCATAAATTAACTATAATAGAAACCGCCCCATGCGTCTCATGTTTTGAATTCCAACCAAACAATAAGCCAATAAAAATTCATTTTAGCCCTTCATTTGTTTTTAGCCCTTAAATCAATGGCGAAGTTAGAAATTCCTTTTTAGGAGGTTAAAATTAAATTATATATTTTTACGATAGTAAAACTGTAATTTTATCATTTTAATAGCTTATATCTTCATAATTTTTAAAGGATTAAATCAAAATTTTATCATTTTTGGGGGCCAAAGCACAATTTTATCATTACTAATTAAAATTTTTATAATTTATAAATTATAAATGAACCTAAATGGAAAATTTTTTATTTTAGGAGGCCAAAGCCCTGCTAGCCCCTTGGCTTCACCACTGCCTTGAACTCGTATTATTTGTAAAATTACCCCAAAATAGATGAAAAAAATTAACATCTATTAACTTTGTTGACGTGACATCCATGAGACAGTTCACGTATATATTACGTTAGCAGTTAATTAATTTTTAAAAATTTTAAAAATTAAAATTCTTTTATAATTTTTATAGTTATTAAATATTTTTTTATTTTAATTATTTTTAAATTATTTCTGAATTTTTTAAAATTTAAAAAAATTAATTAATTGCTAAAATAACATCCATGTGGTAATCCACGTGTAGCTATGTCAACAAAATTAACAAACATTAATTTTTCCATCCATTTTGAGTGAAAAAATAAAAATAAAAATATTTTTTTTATAAAATTAAAAATCCAAATAAATTATTATAACAAATAACAAAAAGAAAAATCAGAACCGTGGTTGATGCACGGCTTTTAAAATTTAAATAAAATCGAACGGTTTAGGGAACTAGAATTTAAATTTAATATTTAGTTAATGTTGCAACAATTAATAGTTTTTTTTTTTTCTTCAAAATTATGAGCTGAATTTAGAAATTATATAAAAAGAACAGTTAGAATAACTTAAAAATGGATGACAACAGGTTTCCATATTATATACGTTCAAATGGAATCTGATCTTATACCATAAAGGGTGAGCTATTAAAATTTTGTATATGTGTACTTAAATAAATAATTTATTTCTAAACTTATAAAACAAGTCCGTAAAGATTAGAGTGGAAAGGAAATTGAAAAAATAGAAAAATTAAGAGGATGAAAAACATAATTTTATTTTCTATAACTGTACTCGGTAGGAGAGATGGAAATGAAAAGATAATTACTTTTTCTTTCCTATATTGTTTGGTAGAGTTGAAAAATAGAAAGAAAGAAAATACAACATTTGAAATATGTAACTAACATGCACGCCTCTCTCTTTTTCTCTTCCATCATCATCCCAATTTAGAAGAGTTGATTTTTATACATTATGATAAAAAATGATAGTCTCTCTTATTTTATTTTCTCTCACTTTTCTTTCCCACAAATTACAATCAAAATTTAGAAATTACTTCTTTTTTGAAATAAATGACTTTGTTTTATCATAATTTGTTTATTAAATTATTGACGAAATAAATATATTTATATATTCAATTTACATATAATTTATTAAACATATATTTAACTCCTGTTGATGCATCTTACAAAAAAATGTCTCGAGTTCAACCACATAGGCAGGGGCGAAGCCAGGGGGGTTGGCATGGGCCCCGGCCCCCCTAAAATGTAAAATTGTTATTTAGGCCTTTAATTTTTTTTAAAATTTTAAATTAGTAAAGGTAAAATTACACTTTGACCCCTCCTAAAATTATAAAAATTTGATTTAATCCTTTACAAATTATAAAGATATAAACTATAAAAAAAATTAAAATTTCATCCAACCCCCCCTAAAAAATTGTTCTGGATTTGCTTAATGTTTACAAACCCAAGTGGATGGATTTATTAAACTTTAAAGGTTGTCTTAAATTGTCCTAGTATTATTATTAATGTTGTAAGAATTAGATTAACAGTTAAATTAGTCAAATCATCAATTTTTGGTAGATAGTTGATTTTTTATTTAATAAATAAATAATAATAATGTAAACATTCGTTTTAAAAATTATAACAATTACAAGTGTAAATGAATTAGGCTCAAATGAACGAAACTTTATTCGTGTTGGTTTGTTTATTTATGAAGTTGTTAATGTTTAATTTGTGTTTGTTTAAATTTTTAGCATCATATTTATGTTTGTTCAACGTTTACGTTTATATATTTACCAACATTAAACGAATATATTAACATTAAACCAATCAAACAAAAAAACCTAAATAAACAAACCAATTAAATTAAACTAACATTTCAACAATCATGATGTTTGTTGCGTAAAAATGGAAAAATAAACCGTAAAAAATGTAAAGTAAAAGAGTTCTAGATTTTATTTTTGGGACTAAGAAAGAGATGAAAGATTTATTGTGGGGTCTGCATCGCATTTATCGGATATGTTACAGGCACTTTAGACGAGAATCGATGAGCAACCGAAGAAGGATCAAAACAGACCCAACGTCAGGACGACACGATGGACGACATTGTGATGAGGCGAATGGGAAGTTGTGACGTCATGATGTGTTCTCCTATTTGGCAGCTGCGTTTTAGACTTCAAGTAGGCCTTCTATTCTTAGTTAGACTCTGATTATTCCAAGATTATTTTAATATGATTAGAACTCTAATCTTAGCCTATTTAAAGGGGCTATTGTATCCCTGTTTTATTAAGCCAATCAAGATGTAGTTGTAGGCTTTTTCTTTGAGGGCGATAAGATGTAGTCGCATATGAGTTTTGGTGAGAGTTTCGTAATAATTATGGAGAGTGTTTTTATATCCCTTTTATGAGTGCCCTATGAGATTTAGGATTTTGTTTATCGGTTTGCTCTTTAGAATTTTGAGTTTTGTATTCGGGGTTTTGGGTAATGTACGTTTAGTACATGTAGGTTTATTTTCTCCATATTGTACTCTAGTTTGTTTACTGATTTAGTGAAAAGTTGAAGCCTCCTTTGCCCGTGGTTTTTCCTTCTTTGAGGGTATTTCACATAAAATATTTGTGTTTATTCTTCTTCATTTTTATTATCTCGTTTTTCATACAAGTCAATCCCCGACACTTATGTTAGTGTATGCCAACTAAGGGTATAGTTTTATATTTTAATTTTAGTTTTTATTTGAAGTATTTTAGTTATACAGTAAACTCTCTATGTAATAGTCTTATTTGTTGCTTAGATTTTGCCGGTTATAGAGAGATGGCAGTCAGTGGCGAAGCCAGAGAGGCTGGTAAGGGCCCCTATTCTCCTAAAAAAAAAAAAAAAAATATTTCCATTTAGATCTCTTTATAATTTATAAAATTTTAAATTAATAATGGTAAAATTGTACTTTGGCCCCAAAAAATGATAAAAAAATGATTTAATTCTTTAAAAACTATAAATATATGAGCTATTAAAATAATGAAATTGTATTTTTACTATTATAAAAATATATAATTTAATTTCACCCCAAAAAAAGTTTTCTGGCTTCGCCCCTAATGTCGGTTATACAGCTATAACAACATGTTGTTATAGAGAAATAATTGTTGTAGTCTCACTATAAAAATTCATATTGTGAATTTTCATCAAATAAAGAAAGTGTGAATTATGTTAAAAGAAGAAGAAGAAGAAAAAAGTGAGAATCAAATCAACAAATTTAAAAGACATATAATAGGTGCATGCGTTATTGCTTTAATGCACATTTTATTTTACATTCTTTCTCATGATCAATTATAAAATTCATAAATCTAATAAATTCAATTAACCAATATGAGTTATCAAATTAAATTAATTACTTTATCATGAATTACTAAATTCGAATAATCAATTTATAAGTTTATGATATTCCAAATTGATAATAGAATATTTAATTAGAGAACTTAATAGTTTATTGAATTAATATCTTTAATTCCACCCACTTAAGATTATTTTTATCTAATAAAACATGATTAATAGATTTTTCACATAAAATTTAATCATTTTATTGAAATAATATTTTAATTAAGATCAATTTCATTTAATAAATAATAATTAGTAGGTTTACTTATATGGAACAACTATATTTTATTTAAAAATTTAGACAATATGCCGTTATAGAAAAATAATTTAATAAAGAATGTATTTCATAGCTATAGATGTTACTCTTATAAGTGAAAAGTTGTTATAGAGATTAAAATAAAACATAAAAAATCGGTTCTACTAAAAACTTGAATTTTATAAAGAAATACTATTATAGTGGATGATTATTATAGAGAGAGTTGATTGTATAATTATCGTTTCACCGAACATTTTGTCAAATTGTAACTGATTGCAAGTATATAAATTTTCTTGGAAAAAGAGTCCAAAGTTAAATATAGAAATAGATGGAATATATTATCAAAGTATTTTTCATAGGAAAATATCATTTTTGAATAAATGAGTTTATATATAAATAGATAAATAAACCGTAAATATAAATAAACCGAACATTTTTAACTAAATGAGTTTATAAACGAATAGATAAATAAGCGAGTTTGTTCGTAAACATAAATGAACCAAACACACCTTTGTACAAAATCGTTCGTGTAATAAATAAACATAAATTTTTGTTCATACTCATTTATATAGATTAATAAATAAACATTATATGGATGGTTCGCAAGTAGTTTGTTGAACGCTCCGGTTCATTTTCTACCCTAATAACTGAAATGGTTTTTTTACTAATTTGACCTGTTTTGCATTGGTTCAACCTTCCTCTAATTTTTGAGTATTAGTTGGATCATCGATTCTCGATTTAATTTGTTCAAACGTTTAATCTAACCCAATTGTAACAACCAAGATTATAGTTTGGGATACTAATGAGGTTGGATTAATGGCAATGTTGAAGAAGTCCTGAAAATTTTGAGAATGTCTCATTGACAAGGTTGAAGCCTTAAAAATTTTGAGGTATTGTGGAAATGAAAAAAAGCAAGTGTTTGGGTTAGCATTTGGTGTTTTTGAGATAGTGCAGCCACCAGTCAAGGAAGGGCATGATGCGGCACAGACACACGTGCCCCTCACCACCTTCAGCTGATCATGCTGTGAATGGCCCCCAACCCACCCCCACCAAAAGAAAAATGATTCATTCATCATCTTCGCCTTCACCCAACGGTATTGAACTTTAGACCAAATTCCCAAAGTCAAATCCTCTTTTTTTACTCTCTAATGATGCCACTTTGAACCCAACCATATCCAAATGTTTCGTAATAATGACAGCTACTTCCATTTACCTAAAAGCCCCCCTTTATAAATATCCAATAAAGGGATATGGAACGTAAATAAATTTTATTTTTTAAAAACATTATTAAAAAAATATAATTTACCCAAAATCAATCCTTGTTTTTGACAATAGTGGTAAACAGCATCTGTAATTTGTATTCGGTAAAAAATATCTTTTTACTGGGAAAAGAAAAATGATCATTTACGAATCACAGAAACAGCAGATAAGCAATGGCAAAACCGTAGTTTAAATCAATTTACTTTAATTATCTTTCACTCACAATCGAGTCCAATGTCAACGATTTAACGCACTCAACGGTTACGATTGACTCTGCCAAAATCAGCAAGCTTCCTGGACCGATTCGCGTGGAATCCTGCGGCGCTCGCCAGATGGGGCTTCTTCGTCGACGGTCGAGCTTCTCCGCTGAACGACATGTCCGGTGGCAATCCGCCCTTCTGGTTCCAGTGCGTGTTCGGGCTCGGCCTCATGAGTGGGCTTAAGCAAAACGCTAATCCCGAAATGTTGTTCCTCGTCCCGCCCCTCGGTCTCCTCGCTGCCGTCGGTGTCATTTTCCATCGCGGCGATGCCTCCGGCGAGGCTCCAGATGGCGGTTGCTCACACTCGTCTCCTGAATCCACTTCAATCGCTGGCGACATTCCCCGATCTATGATTCTACATGATCTCCGATCGCCGGGACCGAATTGGTCAAATTGATCCACGCGAGATGTCTTCGATGATTGCTGCTTTTTCCGACGAACGGGAAAGATTGCTGCGAACCATGACGGGGATGCCGATGATGTGGAAGGCTCGTCGCACGAGTCCCGATGAAAATGAACCCTAGGATCGGAATTGAACTTCTCGGATCTCGACCTGAACAGATTCGAAAAAAGCGAGAACCTGTTCTTCTTTTTGAACGATCTGGTGGCTTCAAAATAGGTGGTGGATGTGGTGCTGTAAGTTGGGCCCACCTGAGGAGTGCTGTAGAACCGTTGATTGTGGATCCACGTGGCACTATTATCATCAGATTTCCGCCGACTGACATAAGGAGAAACAGACCGAGGGAAAATCAGCGGCGGAGGGTCATGTTTCCGACCATCTTCAACGGCAGCGCGCGCTAATTGAGCCTGTTGGGCTTGCGCCTGAGCCTGCGCCTGAGCCGCGATGAGCTCCAGAAGACGCTCCCGGAGACAAGTGGCACACACGCCAACGCCGCTACTCAAGTCGGCAAGATGTTTCTTACACCTCATTTAAAAGATTGGTCACAAGACAAAAACAAAAACAACCAACCCCCCCTATGCTCCTCTTTCTTAAGAATTGTGTCTGTGTATTGTGATTTATGAGCAGAGATATATAAACTAGAAAAAAAGGTATTATGTACTGAAATAGTTTGAAATTTGAATGTTGTATAAAGAGAAGAGAATAATTGCAAAAAAGAGGGTGTTTTATAAGAGGGGCATTAGTGGGTAAAACGAAGAGGGGATCTGATGAGGAAATCAAAGGAGAAGGTTTGTCTTCTTTCTCTGTGTAAGAAGAGAGAGAAAGACAAGAGTGCTTGATCTTGATGTCTGTTGGTGTTTATTGATTTTCATGTAAGAAAACACAAAACAATAGGAGGTAGAGAGAGAGAGAGAGAGGTGGAGTTGGAGTATTTTGTTTTGTTGCGTGCTTCGCCTAATTATTTGGGTTTTACTTCTAAGGTTTTTCATTTTTTTTGACCCAATTACTCATAACCTTCGCCTATATAATAATCTTGTTAGGAAAAGTATAAATGGATTTTTTTTTCAAATAATAATATCAAATCATACATTTTTTTAGTAATGTCTATGTTCATTTTGAATACTTCCTTTATTTTCAAAATATTGTTTATATTTAGGACACAAAAGAAACATTGTTTATATTAATATTTTAAAATGTTTCAACGAGTAGTATTATTTGAATGTAAGGTTTTAAAAAGTAGTATTTGTTATTAAATTGTTATAACAACAAACTTATATAAAATGAGATGGTTTATATTGTAAGGGTGCGAAGAGCCATTAAAATAAGGGTAGTTCATATTATAAGTGGTGCAGAGAACTACTGCAAATGGTGGCTTAGATGTGTTGAGATTGTTTTTGAGTAGAGTGTTGGATATACAGTCTTTGTGATTTTTTTATATCATTTATAAAATGAGGTTGGCTTGGCGTGAGTCCAACCATTGAGTTTCCTATTTTATAGGCGTGGGTGGTAAAATAGTGATTATCAACTAAGGGCATTGTTGGAGTCGACTTGAAAGAGTTGATCGAGGTGTTTGTCAAGTTGGGGATGTAATGGATTGATGGATGTTGTTAGGAACTTTTCTTTATATATATATATATATATATATTCCAAAGGTCGTGTGGGCTTGCCTAGCGTGATGTGATGTTTAGGAAAGGCGTTCTTGAGATAGGAATTATGCTTTCAACGTGGTCATAAGGCGGAGCTTTGTTTCTATAGTCTTTCGGGTAGTTTGGTGAGGCATGCTATGATGAGGGTACAACAATTTCCTCTTAATGAAAGACAGGTTATGAAGTAACCTAGATTGAACTGATTTTCTAGTGAGGCTCATTGAAGGTCCTTGGCAAGGCTCATAAAGAGTTTAAAGTGTCATTATGATTGCCCTGATCATTGTCCCCTTGTATTAATTACTTTTATACACATGTTTGTATTTGGTTGATTTTTTTAATGTGCCATTTCTTTGTTACCATCTTCTTGCTTGAAGTGACTTTTCATTTTCACTCATAAATACATATAAATAAGGCTTTTTTAAGACTTCAAGGTCAAAACTCTTTCTTGCTACCTTTTTTTCTCTGTTTCCTACTCTCATTTGTTGCTTTTTGTTAGGGAGCTACTTTTTATTTTATGTCCTTTTTTTTTTCATTCTTCCTCTTATAATGGTCATTGATCCTCCGAGATTCCAAATGAACGTCTTATAGAAAACGAAGAACGATTGTGCACCACTACCATAGAGGAGATGACAACCATGTTGGTACTACAATGTCTAAATCACATAATTATAGATATAACTTCTTGATTTCGTCAATAGTTCATCGAGTGAACAAAGTTATGACTAATTTGAGGGGCTTTTATCTCCCATTGCACCTATTTTAAAGCAGTTTTTTTTTCATCTATATTTCATCCTTGGTTTGTAGAGATACTTCATACAACTTATCCTTTATCAAGATATATTTGTGGGAATAAAATGCAAAATTCTTAGAGAATTGGTGTACCTTGGGGTTGTCACTATCTCTTGGTTAAAACTTGAAATTAACTCACACTAGGAGAACCCTTAAAAGCAAGGGTAAACAAATTGCTATAACTATTTAAAGAAGTATCCTCCTTATGCTTCTTGCAATCCAAGAAATACAACACTAATAGATGCCAAGATGTCCTTAATAATTGTCTGTTCCCTTATATGTGAGGTTTTTTTACTCATCTCTTTGATAGATCCCTCACCTAGGATCAGTACCATTGCCTAAAAACCAATGAGGTTATTTTTAGCAATATGTGATCTCCAAGTAACTTTTAGAGGTTCTGTTTTAATGAGCATAGTCTTAATGATGCGATTGGAGGAGATGGTTGAACTTCTTCATGTGCTAATTATTGTTATTCCACTTATGTCACATATGGCGTAGCTAAGGCATAACATTGACCTCTTGGCAAAGTTAATGCTTGGGGAAGAGAAAAAATCTCCTAATTTTGTTCACCAAAATGTGCTGTTGTGACTCTATGAATGTGGAGCCTCCATTGCCAAAAACTTTATTGAAAACTTTATGAGGAATTCTGTAGAGGCACCTGACATGGGTTTGTGATCTTAATCTTTGCTCGTAGAACCTTATGTTGTTTACTATGCTTAACACATTATTATTATTATTATTTTTGCATAAACCATGGCTTTTATTTATGAAGCTTACGCCTTAATCTTGGTTAAACTTTCTGTTGAAACTTTTATTTTCATTGCCATCTAGATTTACGCCTATTTCAAATTTAACCTAATCTCAGTTTAAGGACTCAGATGCGCCTCCTGATTTAAGCCAAGGGCTATTAGCACAAGTGTTATTGGCATCACCTTCCCCATTGCGTCAAGTAGTTTAATGGTTTCCTAAACTCCTACTTAGTGCAATGTGATCTTCAATAGGTCATTGTCCCCGAAACTAATCTTTGAATGATTTTCTAACTAGATCACAATGGTAGAGCCAGGAGGTACTCAATCGTGCTTTCCCTTTAGGATTTCTGTTAACATAATTGACACCTAGAATTAACACATGAGAAAATTAGAAAATTAAATTGTAGTCTTTTCCTAAATCAAGTTTTACTCCTGTTTCGGTCACTTAGCGATTAACATATAGATCTCCCAACCATATAAACAATTAGCTCATTTTAAATTAACAAAAAAAAACATAAAAGATAAAATGATGAATGTAACACCCTATACCCGACCCGATTGTTGGGTTCGAACTATAGGATGTCACATTCGTTGTTGAAGCAACTACTGTCAATTAATTAACTAATAAGCAATCATACATGTAATTCAATGTTAAAAAATCTGAAAATATAATAAATGATTAATATTTGGATCTTATTCAAGCTTATGAAAGCTCAATATTAACTCAGTCTTGGATTAGGACTAAACTACAAAATTGGGTATCATGATACTAAAGACAGTAGCCAAACTTCAATTTCATCAAGTGGGTATCGCGATATCCAGGGTTTGGTATCACAATATTGAAGACAATAGTCAAGTTACTCAACCTGAGGATCAAATTGAAAAATTTTTAAAAATAGATCAGGGTTGGTATCGTGATATCCAATTTATGGTATCGCGGTACTAAGGACTGCCCAATAAGTCCCTATTTTGACAAAATGCACATTTCAAGTACTTAATCTAAAACTACCATTTCAACTTTGCAAAGATACTTTATAATACCATTCAATTTATACATAACAAATGCCAAATCATACATTTCTAAATCACTTACCAAAACCAACATCTAATTTACATAAAATCAAGTTTAACACAACATTTAAACTTTTAAAGACAACTTATATGCATTCATAACTGATGCATTTCATTTAACCCATTCACACAAGTACCTATTTCATCAAGTTCTTATATAATTGTAACTTTCATACCAATTCTAACAATCCTAACTCCATTGCAAGCTATATACATCTAACCAAAATAACACATTAACCATTAGACATCAAGTGCATTTATACATAGATTTTATACCAATTCAAACCTACTTAACTCATTTACAATTTATACAAGACCTCATATACCATTTCAACTATGATTATTAAACATATACAACTACAATTAAGTTAAACAAATATACACAACCATTTGGCTAAACATTCATTATAAGGTACCAAACTCTAAATGAACATGCACTTAAAAGCAACCCAAAACTTGACTCAATTAGGTATATGCCAACTTAAAACAAAAACAGAATATACTTAAAACAAAAACATAATATTCAAACTTTGTTGAGTTTGGGATTGTTGACTGGCTGCTAAAGTCGCTGTTCAGGATCTCAAATTAAACCTAACATGTGCACAGAAAATGAACTGTACGCTGAGTAATTCGTTTAGTAGTAATCTATGATTCAAGATAAAGAAAATACAAGTAAAAGCTATTATGCATATATTCATGTTAACATACAATTCATTATATATTTATATGCAAATTAACCTATCCTTTATCATTCATTTCATATCAACTACTTCAACTCATTCCACCATTTATTGATACAAGTACAAATTTAATGTTCAACATCATCAATTAGGTAACTATATCCCAATCCATACTGGTATTTCAACAATTTCTGAGCCTAATAGCTCTTTTATACATATTCGACCCAAGGCTCGTTTTCAACTCAATCAAATAACATCATAGTTCATATTTTCATTCCATTTCATTTCTTTACCATTTAACCAAATCTTGAATTTTAAACCTTATTAACTTGACATAGACTTGGTACGATACACAAATCTTTTTGATTTGTCGTAATTCAGTGTAGCAGATTAAACTAGTTTTCGTACTTGAGGAGCTTGACTACGAGCAATTTTAGTATATTTTATTTATGTTTTCTTAGTTTAGGAGCTTGACTACGAGCAATTTTAGTATGTTTTATTTATGTTTTCTTAGTTTAGTTAAATTCAATAAAAAGTACATTTTGAGTCTTTTATTGACCTTAGGGGCCGAATGATGCATAAAGGCGAGCTAACATACTTAGTAAGTGTGCAAGAGACCAATCAAAGGCACAAGAACTTGAAGTTGATCGTTGTATTGAAACATTGGGCACTCGATGTCGCAATATCGGGAGAAGAATGCCAGAATTGCTATACTGCCTTGGATGTCGCGACATAGGCAAGGGATGTCGCGACACACCCCTGAAGCTACCACTAAACCATGCATACTGTCTCCAATGTCACGACACAAGGGCTAGGGTGTCGCGACGTCGGTTCTGTACGGGAAACACTTACGAGCTAGAGGCGTTTTAGTCAGCACAATGGAGATTAAACACGAGAACGTTAGCTGACCTAGGGTTGAGGATGATGACAACCCTAACTCTATAAATAGGCTTTTAAAACACTTGTTGAGGGAAGCTTTTCAGACTTTCAGTTTTTCTTTTTAATTTCAGTTTTTAGTTTTTCTTTCTTTTAGGCTCTAAGTTTATTTTTAGTTCTTTTCTTTTTAGTGTTCTTCGGAGAACGTGGTTTGTAAACGTGACCAAACGTTAGTGGATTGTTTGCGCTTCATCTAATACAAACAAGATTATCTAAACTCTACTCCTGATTCGTGATTTATTTTTATCTTTATAATCAAGATTATTGAGTTTATGAGATCCATGAGGAACTAATCCCCTTATGGGGGATTAACGAGTGGAGGTGTGATTAATTGATTCTTGTGTAAGGTTTTCTTAGCGGATCAGCTGTTTGGGAGAGGAAGAACTTAAACCTTAGGCTTGGCGACCTAGGAAGTCATTTAGGGGGAATTAACCCAAAATTGGTATGACCTATTTGTGAACACCTTAACCTAAATCGATCTAGACTGTGAGGTCGAGAGATAAGTAGTTCTTGCCGACTCATTAGTTTAGTGGATGATCGAGAGATCCTATTGGGGTAATGACTAGTTGATTGAGTAGAAACCCCAAATAGGAATTAGTTATGACCACCGAAGTGAGCTAATCACCCATATCTAGAATTGATTAAAGTTTAGAAATTAAGTTTTCTGAAGTTCTTTATATTTAGGCTTTTGTTATTTCTTTTTAATTATTTATAAAAACCAAAAAAGTCTTTACTTTATGTTTTATCATGTTGCAATTTATTTAAATTACTAATTACTATTATTTACGTTTAAGTTGACATTAATTTAGTAGTTCGCCTCCTTTGGGTACAATCCTCGGAGTACTCACCTACACCGTTGTAACTTTATTACAACTTGACCTATATACTTGCAGACACTGCCCCGATTTCATTTATTTTATTTGCATTATTCACACTCTGGATGTTAGTAAGTTCGGAGGCGGTCAAGTTGTTGGTGCCGTTGCCGGGGAGGCAACGCTACTAAATTGATTTTAATTTTTACGTTCTAATAGAATAATTAGGAAATTAATAAATTATGGATACGATTTTTTTTAATTTCACTAACATCTTCTATTTTCTTTTTGGTTTTAGTACATGACTTGTAGTAGGGGAACACCTATAGAGCCAGTTACTGATCTAGAGAGATTAATTTGCCAAAATCATCGACAGCAACAGCAGATGCAGAATCAACCACCTGCTGCAGGTAATTTACCACACGATAATCCGCTGTTTGACGAGATTAACAATAATAACCCACAGGACTTACCCCCACCATCGTAGTTACATGCAAATATACGTATGTCGTGCAACAAAAGAACCCTAAGGGACTTTGTGTTGCCAAATTTGAAAATGGTTCTAGGAAGCATCACAAGGCTAGCCATCACGACTAACAATTTTGAAAAAAAATTGGCCATGATCCAGATTATCCAGAATAATTTGCAGTTTAGAGGCACAATGATAGATGACCTAAATCAGCATTTAAAATGGTTCCTTCAGCTTTGTGATACATTTAAATATAATGGGGTCACCGATGTCGCTATTCATCTTCGACTGTTCCCCTTCTCCTTAATCGATAACGCTTTTTCTTGGGTAGATTTGCAGGCACCAGGATCCATCACGACATGGGATGAACTTGCAAGAAAATTTCTATAAATGTTTTTGCCTAATAGCAAGACAATCCAACTAAGGAGAGAGATCGCAATGTTTAAACAGTTAGAATGAGAGAGCTTTCACGAAACCTGGGAGCATTTTAAAACGCTAAGATAGAGATGCCCACATCATGGATTACCTAAGTGGATGAGGCTATAAATGTTCTATAATGGGTTGGATGTGCATGCACGTCCAGGACTAGATGGAGCCGTATGAGGAGCTTTAATAAACAGAACGTACGAAGATGCTTATGAGTTGATAGAAAATATGACGATGAATTCCTGCCAGTGGCCAACCAAAAGCTATACATATGGTCAGAAACCATCTACGATAAAAGTTATCCAAAAGGATGATAAGTACCAACAAATTATGGATAGACTCAATCGCGTAAAATCCTTATCTAGTGTGTCATCTATATATGGAGGAGACAAACCGCTCTTTCATTACATTAATAATCCAACTGAGGATGTCAACTACATTGGAAATAGGGGTGGAAATCCTTATTCAAACACTTATAATCCCGATTGGAGAGAATACCCAAACCTGAGATGGGGCAGAAATCAAGGAGGAGGTAACAGTGTACAACCAATTAAAAATACTAATTATCAACCTCCTTATTTGCAAAAGCCTTAGGAAAGGACCAACCCAAATGATCATACTGTATGTGGTCAACGCTTGGATCGGATCAAGGGGGAGATGCAGTCAATGAGGATTGAAGTAAAACAAGTACAGTTTGAGTGCACTAACATTACGAAAACATTGACTAAGCTAGAAGATCAGATGAGCCAATTTATGAGCATGATGAGATATATCAAAAGAAAAATTGGCATTGGAATCACGAGTAACACATAAAATAATCCTCAGAAAGAAGGGAAGGAGCATGTGAAAGCAATCGCGTTCCATTCGGGCAAAATACTGAGTAGCCCAGAAAAATCAGCTTACGAAGAGAATAAAGATGATTCTGAGGATCTTCTAGAAAAGCCCTAAGCAACTGAGACTGAACTTGAATCAGAGGAATAAGCTGAGCTAAAGGACGAGCCAATCAAGGAACCTACACTGACAAGGGTACCATTCCCTTCACTGGTAGAAGAAAAACATAGACGGGATAAGACAGAGTTTGTAAGTTTTCTAAAGCTATTTAAATCCCTAAACATTAACTTGTCTCTTATTTATTTAATTGAAAAAGTTCCTAAATACTCCAAATATTTTAAAAAAATTATGTCTAGGCGTAGGAAAATAAAAACAAGAGAGCAAGTTAACGTAAGCGCCTTATGTAGTGCGATCATATCCAAACAGATGCCCCCAAAACTAAAAGACCCAGAGAGTTTTATAATACCTATAGAGATAGGATATATACATTTTAACAAGGCTCTATGTAATTTAGATACCAGTATTAATTTAATTCCCTTAATTATATATGAAAAACTTGGGTTAAGGGAGTTTAAAAATACTCAAATCATATTATAGTTAGTTGACAGGTCTTCAGTACGACTGAAAGGAGTACTTGAAGATGTGTGGGTCAAAGACAGGAGCTTTATCATTCCGGCTGGTCTTATTATCCTAGATTTTAAAGAGGACCATGAGATACCCATTCTTTTGGGTAGACCGTTTTTAGCGACATCAAGGTCCACCATTGACCTGAAAAATAACGATTTAAAAATGAGGTTCAATGGTGAGACAAAAACCTTTAAATGTGGTCATCGACATAATAAGGTAAATAGGGAGAAATTAGGAAAATAATGTCTTGAAATATTTGTAAAAATCCCTAATTACCTTGAGCCAGGGGAAGTGTTCTTTGTAATCAGTGCAGGTAGAAAAAGCAAGTTCAAAGAATGAGACAAGCGAAGGAAGGTGGAGTGGCACGATGGATGCTGGATGAACACTGATAGAAACAAAACAGGAAGAGCATCCATGAGCACACTGATTGAACTGACAGATGAGTTCGGCAGCAAAACTTGACATTACTAATTGAAATTGAATTTTGTACATATTATTGTATTTTTAACTAACCGATAGTTTAGACTGTAATCCTTATTAAATTATTGTTTAAGTAGAAACTAAGACGCTCCGAAATGAGGAAGTTTGGGTGAAAACAGAGTCAATGTCGCAACACGGTACCCCCATGTCGCTACACATCGTCCATAATTGAAAAAATTGAGAAAATCATCTCGATGTCGAGACACAACACCCTTTTGTCGTGACACAAAGGACAAATTACCTAGGTTTCCAAATTTCTGAGTGTGTTGCAACATCGGTATCCTACCAGGGGTGTCGTGACACAGAACCCCTGTGTCACAACATCGCTAAATTTTTTTGCTGGGGCGACCCGACCTGATTGTGCAACCCACCGAAATTTAACTTAATTTTACCTAATTTTTTACCTTAAAATACCTTTTTTAAATAATAAAAACTCTTTTAGCTAAACCCTAAACCTCTCTTAAATCATCTCAAAATTCTTCAAACCTAACTTGCCCATTTTCTTCTTTATTTTGGTGCAGGTTATACATCAAGCATTCATACGAGAGGTCACAATAACACCTTTAAAGGAACCAAATAAGCCTTCAAGGACAAGGTTAAGAGTTCCAAACCTCAAATTTTACTATTTTGTTATTTTTGAAATAAATTGTTTGAATTTATTAGTTTTTCTAAGTTTTAATATCGAACATGCCCCCTAGGAAAAATAGAAAAACTAATGTACAAGAACCATTGACGATTTCAAATCCTTTAAAATTTCAAAACCAAAATGGTGAAAATTATTTCATCGAGCTTCAAGGCAAAAACTTTATTCAGAAAAGGGATTCGAACTATCGATGGTTCCTTGCAATGAAAATTGGTCTTTAATATGATATCATAGATGGGAGTGTTTCTACATGATTCAAAAGAAAATGTTATTCCTATTGTGCAAGAATTTTATGCTGCTCTTAGGGACAATGAAACCTGGAGACCACACGGTGTCATGTGGAAAATGGTAACAGTGCGAGGTAAGGATATGCCATTCTCCCTAAAAAAGATTTGTAAATATTACAATGCTCCATATTATGACTCTAACTATTTAGAAAACATTGATTTAACGAGATTGCAAGATGTTGATATGGAAATCATTGTTAAATACTTAACTGAAAATCGAGGTGAATGAAACCTTTGGCCAGACATTAGACTACCGAACAATTTCAATCAAGCTATAATGTTTCCAATAGCTAAAATGTGGATGCACTTTTTTTGCACTTGAATTACACATGCTCTTAATGTAACACCCCTTACCCGTGTTCAACACCGGAATCAGATAAAAGGCACTACCGAACTTAACTGACCTAAACATGCAACATCGGGCTATAACACTTCGTCTCAACTTAAAAATTATTTCCTTCATGTACATAACTTCCTTATTACGGGTCTACGAGACCCTAATCTTACATTTGGAATGTTTCGGGACCAAACCAGAAACCTTTAAGCACTTAGAAAACTTTTACTTAAAAACAGGGCCACACGCCCGTATGGAGGAAAGGACACGCCCGTGTGGAATCTCAGACGCCCATGTTCCTCACCCGTGTCCCTCACACGGCCTCGACACGCTCGTGTCTTAGCCCGTGTGCCAAAACCATTGCATTCTGTTTATGACGTCATCACCTCACTATGGTCACACGGCCAAGGCACACGCCCGTGTCCTTAGACCGTGTGTCGAATTAAATTCCAAATTTCAGGTGCAGACTTCACACGGCTTGGGTACACGCCCATGTCCATGGCCGTGTGTAACACCCCTTACCCGTATTCAAGCCGGAACAGGGTTTGAGGCATTACCTAACTAATCTTGCTTAAACATCTCGAATAGGGTTATAAAATTTCGTTTAAACCTATCACTTGCACATACTTGGCCTAGGAGGCCCTAAGCATACTTCCGAGAGGTATCAGAACTAATCCGGGAACTTTTACGAGTTCGAGAAGCTTTTCGACAAAACTGGGGCCACTCGCCCGTGTGGGTCTAGAGACACGCCCGTGTGCCCCTTAGGCATGCCCGTGTCTTCCACCCGCGGTCGACACTGACTAATTTCACACGGCCTTGGCACGCCCGTGGCCCTGGCCCGTGTGCCAAACCTTGACATTCTGGCTTATCCACACGGCCTATACACACGCCTGTGTGCTTTAGCCGTGTGGCGGTTTAAATTCCAAGTGCAAGGTGCTGACTTCACACGGCCTGGGCATACGCCCATGTACTAGCCGTGCCTTCCACACGGTTTAGACACACGCCCGTGTGTCTACCCATGTGTACAATTAGAAGGCTATTTACCAATCACATTGCCACCCTACATTATACACCAATCCCATTCAACATAATTCATGACCCAAAGACACATTAAGCAAAAGGGCATACACAAGGGAAACATAATTCAACATCCATACACAAGGGCATACACTTCAAGAAAATCACTTTCATTAAGCAAAAGAATTTGCCAAGTATTTGCCTAACTTAAGGCTATTTACAAAATGACTTTAGTAACATACATAGCCAACACTTTGGCTAACAATTACAACTTAACAAAATACTCGAGTCCTATACATGCCATACTCAAAATAAGTTTAAATTGTTATACCAAAGTGATGTCGATAGTGTGATTTCCGAACTCCCACGTCCACGATCCTCGAGTTATCTTGGCAATACTACAAAGAAGAAGGGCAATGAAAGGGGTAAGCATAAAGCTTAGTAAGTTTGCATGGAAATAAATAGCAATAATAAGCTCATAATATAATCCATCCATGGCATTAACTAACCATACACAAATCAAAGGCTTCTTGACATACTTACTTACGATTGCCCTTATTTAGCATATACCGTGCCACATATAATAACCGTTTCTTCGTGACTCATTCACGAGTACCTGTAATCACTCATTGACATGACTTTAGTACAATTCTCATTTGTACTTCTAAACTCATCTACTTTTCCCATTAATCACTATGGATGGTCAAAGACGCATATTCATCGTCATTGAAGTAGGTACAAAGCCAATACCACATCCCCGAGGTGGTCTTACATGGAGTCACCCCTAAATGCCAATGCCATATCCCGGATATGGTCTTATATGGGCTTTCACATCAAGTATCGATCCCACATCCCGGATATGGTCTTAAACGATTTTCATATTCACTTCTGAAGCCATATCCCGGATATGGTCTTATACGGGATCTTAACTCGGTGTCGAGGCCATGTCCCAGACATGGTCTTATACGGACCCTACCCATTTCTCATCTCGATGATAGCAATCTCATATTCATTATAGTCCGCTAGGACTTCAACATCATATTCAACATTAATTTCTCAACTTAACGAAGTATCATGCATCAATATGATACCGAGTATTCTCAATTATGCTAACATAAATATTGCATTAATCACATACAAACTTACCTCGTTTTCAAAATGAGCTAGCTCGTCGGTTTAGTCCAAGAATTTGTTCTTTCCCCGCTCGAGGCGGATTCTCGATTCTTCTTGCTCTATAATAGCAAATTAGCTCATTTTAATCACTACATTAAAAAAAGAATCTCAACAATCATGCTTAGGCAAAAATTACTATTTTGCCCCTAGACTTTGGCAAAATGACCATTTTGCCCCTAGGCTCGAAAATTAATTCTAATCACATTTCTACCTTCAACAAGACTAGGTGAACATTTAATACTCTTATAGCTATCATCAAAACTCAACATTTCACATATTTACTACAAATTTGTAACCTTTTCATTAAGGTCCGATTAGGTGTTTTCAAGACAACACATTTCACAAAAGTTGTTCATCTAACAACTAAGACTCAATTTCTTCCATAAAAATGCAGCAAATAACTATAATAGCTCTCATGGAAAAACTCCAAACTTTTCACCATATTGCACATTAGTCCCCTCATTTGAAAGCTTAAGCTTTAGGGGTCTCAAAAGTACAACTATTTTCAAGAAAAGGTCACTAGAACACTTACTTGAATGGATGAGAGCTTGCTGAAATTTTGAGCATTCAAAAACCCCTATTTGCTTGCTATTTTCGGTGGAGAAGGATGAGCAAAAAGATGGATATCATCTTTTCTTTATTCTAATATTAAACTAACAATTTAGTCCACCAAACATCACCAACTTTGACCAACTTGGTCAATTCTTGTCCCCTATGAAGTCTATGGCCGGCCAAGCTAATATTGGGGGTCTAATTGCCTTTTAAAGACCTCCAATTTCCAATCTATGGCTATTTGGTACCCTTATCTTGTAGAATGGAACTTTCGTACTTATGCGATTTAGTCCTTTTTCGCGATTAAACATGAAATCGCTAAAATTAAAGCACCAAAATTCTCATGCACATATACTATCATGCTCTAACTCATATTATAACATGGAAATAAATTTCTCTAATCTCGGATTAATGGTCCCGAGATCACTATTCCGACTAGCCCCTAAATCGGGCTGTTACACCGTGTCTCCCACACGGCTGAGACACACGACCGTGTCTCTGCCCGTGTGTTTACTACTGAGCATAAAGACTTGCAAACCTAGCATGCAAGGGGACACACAGCCTCTCCACACACCCATGGGGCTGACCGTGTGTCACACATGGCCTAGACTCATGCCCGTGTGTTTACCCGTGTGGACAATTATATGGCTATCTACCAAGCCATTTGCCACCCTACAAAGTAACCACACTTATACCAAATCAATTCAACACATATTATGACCATATGACACCTCTAAGAACTCAAAATCAAGACATCCACTCAAGCATACACTTCATGAAATTAATCATCATTGAATATATGAACATGTCAAGTATAGGCCAACTTCCCATGACCATTTACAAAATGAATTGAACAACATTAATAGCCAACACTTTGGCTAGCAAATATGACATAACAAAAAGACCAAGTCCTATACATGCCATACTCAAAATGAATCTAACTTGGCTATACCAAAACGTAGTCGATATTGTGATTTCTGAACTCCGATGTTCCACGAATTTTCGAGCTAACTTGGAAATGCTACAAGGAAAAGGGAAATGAGAGGGGTAAGCATAAAGCTTAGTAAGTTTGCATGAAATAAATAGCAACGTAAAGCTCATAGCTTCATCCATCTATTGCATTGAATAAAACACAAGTCTTAAGCTCATTACCATAAATTATTCATACTTACTCTCACCAATTACACATCATGCCACATCTCGTTATCTATTCTCGTGAATCACTCACATATACCTGTATCACTTCATCACATAGTCTTAGCATAAATCTCATATCTATCATAAGCTTAACTATTTGCCCCATTAAATCACTTGGGATATTCAAGGATACATGATCATCCTCATTCACATAATTGCAACGCCAATGCCGCATCCCGGATGCGGTCTTACATGGGATTACATTTCGATGCCAATGCCATATCCCGGATATGGTCTTATACCGGATCTCATTTAGGTGTCGATGCCATATCCCAGATATGGTCTTATACAAATTTCATATTTGATACCGATGCCATATCCCAGATATGGTCTTACACGGGGTTTCAATTCGGTGCCGAGGCCATGCCCAGACATGGTCTTATACGGGACCTTACCCGTCTCAAGTCTTGATAATAATATTCTCTCATTTATTTAAGTCCAACCGGGACTTCGACATCATAGATTTTCATTATTTCATCATTCAACATCATTTCTCAAAATTCATAGAAACAATATACATCATTATTAACATCGAACATTTCAAGGCTTAATAACATGATGTTGAATTTAATACACACAAACTTACCTCGATTTCAAAATAAGCTAGATTGTCGATCTAGTCCGATACTTTGCCCTTTCCTCGATCGAGTTTAATTCTTCGTTCCTCTTGATCTATAATAACAATTTAGCCCATTTAATAATCTCATCAATCAACACGTCTCAAAATTCATACTTTGGCAAAATTACCTGTAACACCCCTAACCCGTATCCGATGACAGACTAGGGTTAAAGGCGTTACCGGACAGATCGAAAAGCATTTACAGAAATTCATACATTCATTCATCATTCTCAAGCATAGTGTCCCTCAATACAGTCATCGAGACCTTAAACATGCTTATAAACTGAGTTGGGACTAAACTGAAACACATATGAAATTTCATAAAAATTAAAGACTTTTCTAACTTTCAGGGGAGACACGCCCGTGGGAGGAGACCGTGTGCCCTCCACGGCTTCTAGACACCCCCATGTGTCCATCCGTGTTTGCATACTGACTATATCAAGACGGTCACTAGGCACGTCCGTGTGCCATGACCGTGTGCTACCAGACCATATACTGACTTTTCCAACACGGCCACCAAGCACGCCCGCGTGCCATGGCCGTGTGCTCTTAGCTAGCTACTGACTTGTACACCATGGCCAGCTGACACGCCCATGTCGAGGCCGTGTGCAATTTAAGCTATATTCTGCCAATTCAACCACGGTCTTAGGCACGCCCGTGTGCCACAACCGTGTGGCATGATAGGCCATTTAGAAGGCCAAAATGCCACCCATAAGGGTCAACCTACAAGCCATATTTACCAACATATCTCATGCACATATAACCATAAAAAACATACCAAAATAATCATTCAAACCATGCATTAAATACCATCTCCAACCATGACAATTTCAAAGAATAAAACTCATATCATTACAAGCATAATTCATTCATTTGCTCACTCAAACCTTGGCCATTTCACATGCTTTCACCATACCATGATATGCATCATATATCACATTCATTTAAGCAAAGTCTTAATTCAAAAATAGGCAAATCACATGGCTAAGATCACATAACAACTTGTACTAAAATACTAGCCTATACATGCCATATCTAACTTTATACATTTTCAAAGTGTACCAAAATGAGTTTAATAGTGTGATGACGATCCGTGACGGTCCCGAGCCTTCAGTAGGTTTGACGACCTATAAAACAGAGAAAACACACACAGAGTAAGCTTTCCAAAAGCTTAGTAAGTCATATACAAATAAACTTAATAGACAAGTATATAAGCATATAGAAATATAGGCACATTTCATATACATAACATCTTCTCACATATATACTTTGGTTCATACTATTGGCCACATTTGCCACATTCATCAATTCCAAAAATCTCTTATGCACAAAACTATTTCAATGATCTATAACCATCATAGCAAGGTTACATAGGAACTTACCTTATATACACACTTAGTGTATGAATCAACGTACCTGAATCAGATTCACTATTTACATGGCTATTTCGTATCACAAACTTGCCCGTTGAACCGTAAGGATTCTAGTAGGATACTCAGAAAGCTCGGAATGGTCGTACAATGCCAACGTCCCAGACGAGGTCTTACATGCACTCAGACATTGATGCCGCTATCCCAGACAGGGTCTTACACGTATCAATACGATGCCGATATCCCTGACATGGTCTTACACGTAAAGCTTATCTCGATGCCAACGTCCCAGACGTGGTCTTACACATAAAACTTATATCGATGCCTACGTCGCGGACGAGGTCTTACACGAAGTCTCAACTCAACGCCAACGTCCCAGACGTGGTCTTACATGATAAAACAGAACAGATACCTATGTCATGACATGGTTAATCCTATCTACCCTAGGTTCACACGGGACTTCTCGGACTTAGTCACTATATCGAACTTTCCTTGGAATTTATATGCAGAACTTCTCATAGGCATTCATTATCAACATTAATCATATGAAAAATTATAATTACATACATATACATTTATTTGCATAGTGACTTACCTCGGATTCGGTTTATCAGAATGAAAACGGTTACTTGGTTACTTTCGCTTTCCCACGATCTAAATCCGTTTTTCTCGGCTCTTGATCTAAACATATTCAGAATTAACCCTTTTATTCAATAGCTCATTCAATTCAATCCAAATACACACATTTTGGACTATTTGCAATATAGCCCTCACATTTGCACATTTTATCATTTTAGTCCATTTTTCTCAAAACATCAAATTCACAAAATCCATACATGAACAAACTTAGCCGAATACATATGCATCACATACAAGCCCATATTTTTCATCAAATTTGCAATTTAGTCCCTCAAGTTACCATTTTCTCAATTTAGCCCTATTTAGCTAAATTCATCAAAAATTCAAGAACAAAGTATGTTCATCTAACTCATATATTTCATTTAACACCAAAAATCATCAAAAAGCTTGACATATCATCAATGACATCTCACACAAACATTATCAATTCATCAAATTGAGACATGGGTTTTAGAGCTCTCGAAGCAACGATTACAAAAACGTAGAAATTATCGAAAACCAACCGAAAACATACCTCTAATTTGGCTCTCAAATGGCCGAATATGACAAGCTCAACCCTTTCTTTTCTTTCTTATTTTCGGTGGAGAATGCATGAATGAATGTTCCATTTTCATGCTTTATTTTATTAACAATTATATTATTAACCTTATTACCAAATTATCCTTATAATAAAAACATATATAACATATAAATCAAGGTCTTTTTTGACCTTAACCGTCCACTTACAAACTAATGGATTAATTGCCACATAAAATCCTCATACTTATAAAGACATGACAATTAAGTACCTTTTCATGTAGCATTCTAATTTATAAATCAATGCAATTTAGCCCTTTGTTCAAATTAATCACACAGATGGACGAATTAACTTACGAAACTTTAGCACATGCATATACACACATCATAGTCACAAAAAATAATATTAAAATATTATACAGGCTCAGATTTGTGGTCTCGAAACCACTGTTTCGACTAGGGTATAAACTGGACTGTTACATTACCATTTTGCCCTCACACTTTGACAAAATGACTATTTTACCCCTAAGCTCGTAAATCAATTCTAATAGAATTTCCTCCTCTTATAAGCCTAGATGAAAATTTATTTCTCTTATTGCAACCATCAAAACTCAATATTTCACACATTTACTTCTTATTCTACAACCTTTTCAAAAAAGGTCCTTCTAGGTGTTTTCATGATAACACCTTTCATAAAAGTTGTTTATTAAACAACTAGGACTCATATTCTTCCATAAAAATGCAGAAAACATCATAAATGCTCACATGGAAAAACCCTAGGTTTTTAACTATTTTGCAAAATAGTCCCCTCATTAGCAAGCTTAAGCTTTAGGGGTTCCAAAAGTACAAATTTTATCAAGAAAGACCATTGAAATCTTACTTGTAAGGAGGAAATCTTGCTAAAATTTTGAGCTCTCAAAACTCTATTTTACAGCTAATTTTTGGAGGAGAAGATGGAGAGAAAAGGTGATATTTTTCTTCTCTTTATTTAATTCTATTTCATCAATTTAATCCACCTACTACACTAACTTTGACTAATTTTGACTTCTTTGTCCCCCTATGGCCGGCCACCCTCTAACTAAGGGTCAAATTGTACATTAAAGGCCACCAGTTAATATTCTATGGCTATTTGGCACCTTTAGCTTATAAAATGAAACTTTCGCACTTTATGCGATTTAGTCCTTTTTCGCGATTAAGCATGAAATCGCTAAAATTAAAGCACCAAAATTTTCACGCACTTATAAAATCATACTATAACTCATATAATAATATAAAAATAATTTTATTCACCCTCGGATTAGTGATTTCGAAACCACTGTTTTGACTAGCCCCTAAATCGGACTGTTACACTTAATGTTTCTAATGTCAATACGTTTCGAGCTATTTTTTTATATAACATTTTACAGAAGAACCAAATATGCATAGGGCAATGGATCTATCAAAGTATGAAGCGTTACGTTAGTGGCCAGATGGGCGGGATTTTCTTTTCCCATCTCGTGACGACACTTTGCAAGAGTGCAGAGGTTCCAATAGAAGAGAATAAGAAGTTCATACGCCCAAAAAAAAAGCTTAATAGGCAATTCTATGTCTACTCAGTATGTAGAACTCAACTGAAAGCAAATCATAGCTTAGAACCAAAGGAGAAAAGAAAAGATGGACGTCCCGACCTTACTTAAAAAAAAGTGAAATCGACATCTAGACAAGAAATAAGTCAGAGGAGTAGTGCAAAAATCAACGTAATGATAAGATGGATGCAAGAAACAGGCTCTGTTCTTTAAGAATTTGCTAGATATGTTCGGCCCGACGCATCTAGAGTATGAAGAAGAGGAGCAAGAGAGTGAGGAGTAGGAAGAAAGCGATGAGGAGGAATGAGAAAGGAGAATGAAATGAGGAGAAGGATTTGATGATTCGGATGATGATTGAACTATTAATTTTTAATTTTAGGATTGTAATTAATTTTGGATAATTTTTAAATTATTTTTAATGGGTGAAGGTTGAATGACAAATGGTATAAAATGGCAAGGATTCATATGAAAAATGGATGAATTTTATGGTCACATTATGTTAAAGTACTAATTTCTTTGCTATGTTGATAGATTGAGTATCAACATATAAAAGTGTTATAGACGTTGCGTGAGAAACAATTATATGCGAAATTCAGTAAATGTGAGCTCCAGTTACGAGAAGTGAGATTTTTTGGGATATGTGATTTCAGCATAAGGTATTTGGGTTGATTCGAACAAAATCTAAGCAATTGTAAATTGGAAGCCTCCGAGAAATGTTTCTAGATTTTGCCGGATATTATCGATGATTCGTTAAAGGTTTCTCGATAATAACTTTACCACTAATGAAGTTGTTATAGAAAGATGTCTGATTTGTTTGGTTAGCCAAATGCTAACAGAGTTTTGAGCAATTGAAAGCCATGTTGAAAGAAGCTCCAGTCTTGATTTAACCTGAATCAGAGAAGGAATTTGTTTTTTTCAGTGATGCTTCCCTTAACGAATTGGGCTATGTACTGATGCAGAATGAAAAAGTAATAGGCTATGCTTCTCGACAGCTTAAACCGTACCAGAAAAACTATCCTCTTATGCATGATCTAGAGTTAGGTGTGGTTGTGTTTGCTTTGAAAATCTGGAAACACTATTTATACTGTGAAAAATTTCTTATTTTTACAAATAAAAAAAATCTGAAGTATTTGCTAACACGTAAATAATTGAATCTGAGACAGTTTAGATGACTCGAGTTGTTGAAAGATTAGGATTTGATTATCGATTACCAAATGATTAAAGATAATGTTATAGCTGACACTTTGAGTCGTAAGTCTCTGTTTGCTTTGAAGGCAATGAACACATGTCTAACCTTAAAACGTGACAGTTCTATTTTAGTTGAGTTGAGAGCTAAATTGGTATTTCTTCAGAGAATTTGAGAATCACATTAAGACGATCCGGACTTGCTAACGAAAAGGAAGCTCGTTGAAGTCAGTCAAACCATAAAATTTAGTATCGGTGATAATGATAGCTTATATTTTTGTAATCGATTATGTGTACCAAAAGATTCAGGCTTCGAACAAGACATTTTATACGAGGCTTACAACATTACTTATGTAACAGCCCGATTTTTACCTTAATCGGAACGGTGGTTTCGGGACCACGAATCCTAGTTAGAAAAATATTTAAATATTAGTTTCGGTGTTCTGAATGTGTGAATTTGTTGGTGTGTAAATTTCGTTTTAAAATTTTATCGTTTGGATGTCTAATTAAATTAAAAGGGTTTAATCGCGTAAAATGAAAAATTAAGGGTTAATGTGTAAGGGACGAAATGTGATTGTTTTTATATATGGAGTATTAAGATTGCAATTTGGCCATAAGTAGATATTAGTGGCCGGCCAAAATGCATGTAATAGTAGATAGATTATCAAATTATTTTTATTATTGAAAATTTGGTGAATTTAATAACACATAATAATATAATAATAAAACATAAAGTAAAGTGGATGAACATCTTTTATTTCATTTTATCTCTCCATTGCCGAAACTAGAGAAGGAAGAATGAGCTTAAGCTTTTGAAACTTTCGGCCCTTGCATGTCTAATTAAGGTATGTAATTGAGTTCGGTTTTTGATAATTTTTACGTTTTTGAGATCGTTGCTTTGAATACTAGCTAGCCCAAGCTTAAATTTTCAAATTTGATGATGTATTCATGATATGCCATTGTTGATAGTTTGATGAAATTTGTGTTTAGTGATGGAAAATAAATATAGGATTTAGATTATTAAGTTTAATTAAGGCATTTTTAGTAGAAATGTCTAAATAGGATTTAATTGTGAAATTTGTAAATCGAGGGGTCAAAATGTGAAATAAATGAATTGTATGAGCTTGTAATAAGTTTATGAAGATTCGACCCTAAAGAAGTGTGGTCAAATTTTGAGTATTTTTTGTTTTGTGCAATAGGGACTAAATTATAAAAATTGTAAATGTCAGGGGTAAAATAGTAATTTTCCCATTTATATGTTTTTGGATTAAATTGAACGAAAATATGTTTGAATAAGCTAAATTTGAAATTTATTAGATCAAGAACAAAAAGAATCGGGATTGGATCGGGGAAAGGCAAAGTTAATCGAATAGCCGGGAAGTAAAGTCTGTCGATACTCGAGGTAAGTTTTTAAGCAATTGAGTTGCATTGAATATATTTATAATGATGTAAATGAGTTAAATGGAAGTATATATTTATACAATGGATATTGCCGAATGTGATAATGGTTTATGAAATGAATGAGTTGATTCGAAAATAAATATATATGGTCGAAGTTAAGTTTATATGTATATGTATGAATAAGGAGCAAGTTTGAGTGATGCACTAATGTGCAAAATTTAACTTCCGAGCACTAAGTGTGCGAAATCGGATAATGAGCACTAAGTGTGCGAATTTTAAAATATCGAGCACTAAGTGTGCGAAATCGGTCGTTATGCACTAAGTGGGTGAATCAAATTTTCGAGCACTAAGTGTGCGAAATCGGACAAGAAGCACTAAGTGTGCGATTAATTTTTATATCTTGGATTGAATTTGGTAAGTTGATATTATGAGATGATATTAATTGAAATCAAGTAAGTGTGACAATTTAGTTTGGATGGAAAGTATCAATTAAATATATAGTTCGATTGATATAGGTTGACATGGAGAAATGCTTACAAAATCTCATTGATTTCTACATGAATTATATATTGTATTCAGCCATGTGGAATTTCGTATACGGAGTTCATTTGATTAGTTGTAATCTTGAATATGTGATTTATATGGATTTGAAGTGCAAAGTATAAATTCGATAAGTAATATATGCATATAAAATCTATTATCGAAGGCTTGGAAGTTCGACCTTTGGGCTATGAAATGCGAAAGTTTTCAAAAGGTGATATAAACTAAAGTTATGGTTATAAACCTTGGTTGTGATTATACTAATTTGACTTTGCTAGTATAATGTTATAATGCATTGTTGTTGTGAAATTGCTTATAACTTACTAAGCTATGATAGCTTACTGTGTGTGTTTGTTTGTATGGTTTTATAGATTTTGAAGTCTAGTTAAGAGCTCGGGGATCATCGTCAAAGTCTATCGCACTATCAACTAACTTTGGTATTTTTATAAGCTGAATTTTTGAAACTATGGCATGTATAGGCTAGCTTGCGTTTTGGGTTCATTTTGAAGTTGTAAATATTAAGCCATGCGAAAATGGCTAGAAATGATTTTTAAGTTTAGGAAAATATTTCAATCATGGTATATATATATATGTGGGTGATGTATTTAGTATATGCATGATGAAATAGTCTTGAAGGTTGGTATGAACATTCGAATAGGGTATATCATACTTATATAGATATGGGTCTTTGTGCATTTGATATGTTTTGCATCTATGAAATGTTTTAATTTGACTTAGGTGATGGGTTTGATAATTGATTTAAAGGTAGGTCAAATGAATGTTACATAGAGGTTCTATTATATGATCGAATATGAACTAATTTAGATTAGTGTATGAATGAAATTTCAGCATGGTTTTAAAACATATGGATTTGAGTGTGTTTTGATTCGGCTTAAGTATATAGAAATGTCCAAAGTTAATCAAGTGATCATTGTAATAATTTGGTAATGTTTGGTAATGTTTTATAAACAAAGGTGGAAAAATATGTGCTTGTTATGAAGTGAATTATGCATGTTTATAACTAAGTGTTTGAATATCATGCATGAAATTTTTGTTTGTATTGAACATTATGTCCATTAAGTATAAGTATTTTTAGCCTTGATGCAAGTTAGATAATGCAATAATTTGATTGAAAAAGTTGATATATTCGGGAACATGAAATGATTTGTATGAGTGTGCTGAACTGTGTTTGGAAAAAAGGTAATGCCTCGTAACCCTAGTTCGGCGACGGATACGGGTTAGGGATGTTACATTTTGATTGGTATCAGAGCTACAGTTTAGTCGGTTCTCGGACTAACGTAGCGCGTGTGAGTCTAGCTATACATGCCATAATTTTTATTGTGATAGTGTGATGACTTCTGAGAAGAAAATATGTCTTTCTTCTTTCTTATAGTAAGTGGATCCTGATCCCGAACGAGCCGTAGAGATGATGTTGAGAGTGTGGCGCTGCTCCTCGCAAGAAGGGACCGCGCGGTTGAATCTCAACCAGCTACGAGTAACCCAGATGAGGGGGCTAAGCAAGCCTTCTTTAGCATAATGAATGATTGGTTTAATCAGTATATCCGGACAAATCCGGCTGTTCAACAACCCCCGGATCCGAATAATCCACCTGTAGTGCCTGTGGTACATTCGATCATTAATCCTGAGAGATTAAATAAGCCTCCTGTTGATAAAATCAAAAAATACGGACCTGAAGAGTTTAGGGCGACAGCTACTGATGATGCTGAGCGGGCTGAATTTTGGCTCGATAATACTATTTGTGTCTTCGATGAATCATCTTGTACACCCGAAGAGTGCTTGAAGTGTGTTATATCTTTATTACGGGATTCTGCCTACTATTGGTGGAACACATTGGTTTCGGTTGTTCCGAAGGAACGGGTCACTTGGGATTTCTTTGAGATGAGTTTCAAAAAAGTATATCATCAATGATTCATCGATAAAAATGCAAAGAATTTCTCGAGCTTAAACAAGGTCGTATGACCAGATCGATTATGAGCGTGAGTTTGTGAGACTCAGCAGAGATACTGAGAGAGTGTGTTGCAAACCGAGGATGCTATGTGTAAAAGATTCGAGGAGGGACTGAATGAAGACATAAAATTACTTGTCGGCATACTTGAAATAAAATAATTCGTAGTACTTGTCGAGCGGGCTTGCAAGGCCGAAGAGCTCGGAAAAGAGAAAAGAAAAGCTAAGTTCGAAGCTAGAGATTTCCGCAAGAGATCAGCAAGTAAAACTTCTCAGATGGCATCAAAGAAGTTTCGAAATGACAGTAGCCGATCTAAGACTAATGCTGGGATTTCTATACGAGAGCGACCACCAGTGAGTTCACGAGCCACCTCGATTGCTAGTGTTGGCAATACTCGACCGAATAAACCCGAGTGTCAACAGTGTGGTAGGAAACATTTTGGTGAATGTTGGGGCAAGTTCAACAACCGAGTTTTCTACAAGTGTGGTTCGCAGGATCATTTCATTCGGGACTTTCCAGAAGTAGCTGAGAAGAATAATGCTCAGAGTGTGAGATCGAGTGGTGCTGCAGTTAGAGGTAGGCCACCCCGTAATACGGGAGGTAGAAGCGATACTCAGAGAGGGACTTTGGATACAGCTGTTCGATCCGAGGCTCGTGCGCCTGCCAGAGCCTATGCCATTCGTGCCCGAGAGGAAGCTTCATCTCCAGATGTTATCACTGGTATATTTACTCTCTTTAATACTAGTGTAATTGCTCTGATTGATCCCGGTTCAACTCATTCCTATGTGTGTGAAACATTAGTATCCAGTAAGACTTTACCTGTTGAGTCTACTGAGTTTGTGATTCGGGTTTCGAACCCCCTGGGCCGGTGTGTGCTAGTTGACAAGGTGTGCAAGAATTGTCCTTTAATGATTCGAGATTCATGTTTTCTGGCTGATTTGATGCTACTACCATTTGATGAGTTTGATATCATTCTCGACATGGATTGGTTAACCGTACACGATGCTGTAGTGAATTATAGATGGAAGACCATTGATTTGCGGTGCCGAAATAATGAGATAATTCGAATTGAGTCTGCCGATTTAAATAGGCTACCAGCAGTGATATCTTCGATGTTGACTCGGAAGCTTACGAGAAAAGGTTGCGAAGCTTACTTTGTTTATGTAATTGATAGTAAAGTGATCGAAAAGAAGATTGAATCTGTACCAGTTGTATGTGAATATCCGGATGTGTTTCCGAAAGAATTGCCGGGTTTGCCGCCTGTTCGGGAGGTAGAGTTTGGAATCGAGTTAATGCCAGGGACGACTCCGATCTCGATAGCTCCGTATAGAATGGCACCGACTGAATTAAAAGAATTGAAAGCGCAATTGCAAGAGTTGACAGATAGAGGTTTTGCTCGATCGAGTTTCTCTCCCTAGGGTGCGCCGGTGTTATTCGTGAAGAAGAAAGATGGAACTTTGAGAATGTGCATCGATTACCGACAGCTCAATAAAGTGACCATAAATAATAAATACCCGTTGCCGCGCATTGATGATCAATTCGATTAGTTAAAGGGAGCTTCAGTATTCTCGAAGATTGATTTAAGATCGGGTTATTATCAGTTGCGAGTTAGAGACTCTAATGTGCCTAAGACTACTTTCCGAACTAGATACGGCCATTACGAGTTTTTGGTGATGCCGTTTGGACTCACTAATGCCCCTGCTGTTTTCATGGACTTGATGAATCGGGTATTCAGACAGTATTTGGATCGGTTTGTAGTTGTGTTTATAGATGATATTCTGATTTATTCGCGCGATGAAACCGAGCATGCCGAACACTTGAGACTTGTGTTACAGATTTTGCGTGATAAGCAGTTGTACTCAAAATTCAGTAAATGTGAGTTTTCGTTATGCGAAGTTAGCTTCTTGGGGCATGTTGTTTCAGCATCAGGTATTCGGGTTGATCCGAGTAAGATTTCGGCTATACTTGATTGGAGACCCCCGCAGAATATTACCAAAATTTGGAGTTTTCTGGGACTTGCCGGTTATTATAGACGCTTTGTGAAAGGTTTCTTGATGATTGCAACTCTGATGACAAAGCTACTTCAAAAAGATGTTAAATTTGAGTGGACGGAGAAGTGCCAGAAGAGTTTCGATCAGTTGAAAACTTTATTGACTGAAGCTCCAGTGCTTGTTCAGCCAGAGTCGGGTAAAGAGTTCGTTATCTTCAGTGATGCATCCTTGAATGGGTTGGGCTGTGTTTTGATGCAGGAGGGTAAGGTTGTAGCATATGCTTCGAGACAGTTAAAGCCGCACGAAAAGAACTATCCGACGCACGATCTTGAATTAGCTGCTATAGTCTTTGCTATGAAGATATGGCGCCACTATCTGTTCGGTGAAAAATGCCATGTCTATTCTGATCATAAAAGCCTAAAATATTTAATGACTCAGAAGGACCTGAATCTGAGACAACGGCGATGGTTGGAATTGTTAAAAGACTACGAGCTTGTGATTGATTATCACCCAGGAAAAGCTAATGTGGTTACTGATGCTCTAAGCCGAAAATCACTATTTGCTTTACATGCAATGAACGCAGATATAGCTATGACTGACGATGGTGCTATTATTGCAGAACTGAAAGCGAGACCGTTGTTTGTCCAACAGATTTGTGAAGCTCAAAGGGTTGATGATAACTTGATAGCAAAAAGGAATCAATGTAGTTCGAATCTCGACTCGAATTTGATTGATCTTTGAGGATGCTTGAGGTTGTAAACCGAATATGTGTACCAAAGGATCCTGAGTTGATTCGGATGATTTGTAATGAAGCTCATAATAGTAGATTGACTATTCACCCGGGTAGCACGAAGATGTATAACGATTTGAGACAGCATTACTGGTGGCACGGTATGAAAAGAGATATTTCAGACTTCGTGTCGAAATGTTTGATATGTCAACAAGTAAAAGCCGAACATCAGGTGCCATCTGGATTACTTCAGCCGATCATGATACCCGAATGGAAATGGGATCGAGTCACGATGGATTTCGTATCTGGGTTACCGTTGACACCGAGCAAGAAAGATACAATCTGGGTTATTGTTGATAGATTAACGAAGTCAGCTCACTTTATTCCGGTCCGTACAGATTATTCGCTGGATAAGCTAGCAGAATTGTACATCTCTCAAATTGTACGATTACACATAGTACCTTTTTCTATTGTTTCGGATAGAGATCTGAGGTTTACATCGCGGTTTTGGAAGAAACTGCAAGATGCATTAGGTACTAAATTGCATTTTAGCACCGCTTTCCACCCTCAAACGGATGGTCAATCCGAGAGAATTATTCAAATACTTGAGGATATGTTGAGATGTTGTGTTCTCGATTTCGAGGGTACGTGGGAACGATACTTGCCTTTGATTGAATTTGCATACAATAATAGCTTTCAATCGAGTATCAAAATGGCACCTTACGAGGCTTTGTACGGTCGTAAATGTCGTACACCTTTGTATTGGACCGAGCTAAGTGAAAGCAAGATACACGGGGTTGATCTAATCAAAGAGACTGAACAGAAAGTAAAAGTGATCCGCGAAAGTTTGAAAGCAGCGTCAGACCGTCAGAAATCTTATGCGAATTTGAAACGTAAAGATATAGAGTTTCAGATTGGTGACCGAGTTTTTTTAAAGTCTCGTCGTGGAAGAAAATACTTAGATTTGATTGCAAGGGAAAGCTGAGTCCGAGATTTATTGGGCTGTACGAGATTATTGAGCGTATCGGGCCGGTTGCGTATAGGTTGATGTTTTCCATGTTTCGATGCTTTGACGATATAGATCCGATCCTTCTCATGTGATTAGTCCGTCAGAGATTAAAATCAGTCTGTTTTGATCTATGAGGAAGAACCGATTCATATTTTGGCTCGCGAAGTGAAAGAGTTGCGTAATAAGAAAATCCCGTTGGTAAAGGTGCTTTGGCTTAAGCACGGAATCAAAGAAGCAACTTGGGAGCTTGAAGATTCAATGAAAGAACGTTATCCCAACCTATTCACCGGTAAGATTTTCGAGGACGAAAATCTCTAAGGGGGAGAGTTGTAACAGCCCGATTTTGACCTTAATCGGAACGGTGGTTTTGAGACCACGAATTCGAGTCAGAAAAATATTTAAATATTAGTTTCGGTGTTCTGAATGTGTGAATTTGTTGGTGTGAAAATTTCGTTTTAAAATTTTATCGTTTGGATGTCTGATTAAATGAAAAGGGTTTAATCGCGTAAAATGGAAAATTAAGGGTTAATGTGTAAGGGACGAAATGTGATTGTTTTTATATATGGTGTATTAAGATTGCAATTTGGCCATAAGTAGATATTAGTGGCCGTCCAAAATGCATGTAATAGTAGATGGATTATCAAATTATTTTTATTATTGAAAATTTGGTGAATTTAATAACATATAATAATATAATAATAAAACATAAACTAAAGTGGATGAACATCTTTTATTTCATTTTATCTCTCCATTGCCGAAACTAGAGAAGGAAGAATGAGCTTAAGCTTTTGAAACTTTCGGCCCTTGCATGTCTAATTAAGGTACGTAATTGAGTTCGGTTTTTTATAATTTTTACGTTTTTGAGATCGTTGCTTTCAATACTAGCTAGCCCAAGCTTAAATTTTCAAATTTGATGATGTATTCATGATATGCCATTGTTGATAGTTTGATGAAATTTGTGTTTAGTGATGGAAAATAAATATAGGATGTTAGATTGTTAAGTTTAATTAGGGCATTTTTAGTGGAAATGTCTAAATAGGATTTAATTGTGAAATTTGTAAATTGAGGGGTCAAAATGTGAAATAAATGAATTGTATGAGCTTGTAATAAGATTATGAAGATTCGGCCCTAAAGAAGTGTGGTCAAATTTAAAGTATTTTGTGTTTTGTGCAATAGGGACTAAATTGTAAAAATTGTAAATGTTAGGGGTAAAATAGTAATTTGCCCATTTATATGTTTTTGGATTAAATTGAATGAAAATATGTTTGAATGAGCTAAATTTGAAATTTATTAGATCAAGAACAAAAAGAATCGGGATTGGATCGGGGAAAGGCGAAGTTAATCGAATAGCCGGGAAGTAAAGTCTGTCGATACTCGAGGTAAGTTTTTAAGCAATTGAGTTGCATTGAATATATTTATAATGATGTAAATGAGTTAAATGGAAGTATATATTTATACAATGGATATTGCCGAATGTGATAATGGTTTATGAAATTAATGAGTTGATTCGAAAATAAATATATATGGTCGAAGTTAAGTTTATATGTATATGTATGAATAAGGAGCAAGTTTGAGTGATGCACTAATGTGCAAAATTTAACTTCCGAGCACTAAGTGTGCGAAATCGGATAATGAGCACTAAGTGTGCGAATTTTAAAATACCGAGCACTAAGTGTGCGAAATCGGTCGTTATGCACTAAGTGGGCGAATCAAATTTTCGAGCACTAAGTGTGCGAAATCGGACAAGAAGCACTAAGTGTGCGATTAATTTTTATATCTTGGATTGAATTTGGTAAGTTGATATTATGATATGATATTAATTGAAATCAAGTAAGTGTGACAATTTAGTTTGGATGGAAAGTATCAATTAAATATATAGTTCGATTGATATAGGTTGACATGGAGAAATGCTTACAAAATCTCATTGATTTCTACATGAATTATATATTGTATTCGGCCATGTGGAATTTTGTATAAGGAGTTCATTTGATTAGTTGTAATCTTGAATATGTGATTTATATGGATTTGAAGTGCAAAGTATAAATTCGATAAGTAATATATGCATATGAAATCTATTATCGAAGGCTTGGAAGTTCGACCTTTGGGCTATGAAATGTGAAAGTTTTCGAAAGGTGATATAAACTAAAGTTATGGTTATAAACCTTGGTTGTGATTATACTAATTTGACTTTGCTAGTATAATGTTATAATGCATTGTTGTTGTGAAATTGCTTATAACTTCCTAAGCTATGATAGCTTACTGTGTGTGTTTGTTTGTATGGTTTTATAGATTTTGAAGTCTAGTTACGAGCTCGAGGATCATCGTCAAAGTCTATCGCACTATCAACTAACTTTGGTATTTTTATAAGCTGAATTTTTGAAACTATGGCATGTATAGGCTAGCTTGCGTTTTGGGTTCATTTTGAAGTTGTAAATATTAAGCCATGCGAAAATGGCTAGAAATGATGTTTAAGTTTAGGCAAATATTTCAATCATGGTATATATATATATATGTGGGTGATGTATTTAGTATATGCATGTTGAAATAGTCTTGAAGGTTGGTATGAACATTCGAATAGGGTATATCATACTTATATAGATATGGGTGCTGTGCATTTGATATGTTTTGCGTCTATGAAATGTTTTAATTTGACTTAGGTGATGGGTTTGATAATTGATTTAAAGGTAGGTCAAATGAATGTTACATAGAGGTTTTATTATATGATCGAATATGAACTAATTTAGATTAGTGTATGAATGAAATTTCAGCATGGTTTTAAAACATATGGATTTGAGTGTGTTTTGATTCGACTTAAGTATATAGAAATGTCCAAAGTTAATCAAGTGATCATTGTAATAATTTGGTAATGTTTGCTAATGTTTTGTACACAAAGGTGGAAAAATATGTGCTTGTTATGAAGTGAAATATGCATGTTTATAACTAAGTGTTTGAATATCATGCATGAAATTTTTATTTGTATTAAACATTATGTCCATTAAGTATAAGTAGTTTTAGCCTTGATGCAAGTTAGATAATGCAATAATTTGATTGGAGAAGTTGATATATTCGGGAACATGAAATGATTTGTATGAGCGTGCTGAACTGTGTTTGGAAAAAAGGTAATGCCTCGTAACCCTAGTTCGGCGACGAATACGGGTTAGGGGTGTAACAACTTATTTGATACATCCAGGTAGGAACAAAATGTAAAACGATTTGAAGCAAGTGTACTGGTGTTCGAGAATGAAATGAGAAATTTCAAAGTTTGTGACAAAATGTTTAATGTGCCAGCAGGTGAAAGCCAAACATCAAGTTCTGTCAGGTTTGTTACTACTTGTGATGATTCCATAATGGTAATGAGAGCGAGTCATGATGGATTTTTTATTAGGTTTACCTTTGTCGCCAAAAAAGAAAGATGCTATCTGGGTAATAGTTGACAGATTGACTAAGTCTGCACATTTTATTCTGATCAGAATTGATTATTCACTTGAAAAATTAGTTGAACTGTATATCTCAGAGATTTTTAGATTACACGGTGTACCTGTTGGAAAAAATCCAGTTTGAAAACGGTTTTCTTGCACAGAGAAAAATTAAAATTTTGAAAACTGACCCGATTTGTGATATTTATAAGAATACACCTTAACCAAATTCGTACCACAAACTGCTCGAGTGTGAGCTTGAACCAATTGAATAAAAAATACAAAACTAGAAAAAGTTTTGCTTTTGGGGTGAAAACAGAAATTCTCTGTTCTTTAATAGAAACCGATAAAATTATTTTTCTGAAAAATATGTTTATAAGTTGAGAATAAATTCTCTTTATTTTTCGGCAGAATAATAATCTCTCAAAAGTTGTGTTAATAACTCTACCGGTGTCATCTATTTATTGGAAGAGAAGGTAGAACCCTTGTAGAGTTGTAGAGTTTTATTTTAAATAGAAAAACAACATCCTACTTAGATTAGGAGAGGGATGAACAACTCACCCTTGTATTTCTACTAGGGTTGCCGCCCCCTCCATGTTATATGACGAGTTTCGGGCCTCTCTCAGATCGGGTCCAATTATGAGTACTTCCTAGGCCTTTTTGACCTAGTACTGTGCAATATGATCCAACCCGATTAAATTTTTCTATTTCCTAAAATAAACTTTAATATTTACATATTAAATAATTTTCTCCTGCCAAATTTACCCCAATAATTTTTTTGACAATGTTACCCCAGGTAAAATTTTGACGATTTTATCCCCAGCAAAATTTTTGAGAAAATTCGTTCAATATGTCATAAGTCAGTATGTTCACTATGACCGAATGATTTATTTTCATTTTTGGGCTTCAAAATAGTCCAAAAACATAAACTCATTCTTCCACCATTTTTTAAGTAATCCTATATAGGGTTGGGTTGCAAGTTTACATTTCCATTTTTGGAAACCTACATTCATTTCGAAATGATTACATTTCTCCATTTTGGAGAAAACCATAATCATTCCTGAATATTTCCCATTTCTCTTTTTCTATCCATTCTTTTCATTTCTATTCAAAACACGCAATTTTTTTAGTTTTAACGAGCTAGTAGAGGGATCGATTAGACATATGTAGTTGAGGATCAAATGATTTATAATTAAGTTTCAACTTTTCGCCTATTAATTATAAACTCATTTAGTATGTTACCCTCAATGAGATACTATTACGAAAGCAACTACTCAGTGCTCGTCCAATGACTTTGTCATAAGTGTGTTACCTTTATAGTATATCCTTAATCTCTTTGGGATAATATCCATTCTCCCAGTATGATTCTATTTTATCTCATGGTAACCATTACATCTTCCTTCATGAAAATTTAATCACTATCAGATAGTGATCAAGTCATCCATCACAAAGACGAATGACCCATGGCCACGTTTACTTTTCATCAACCATGTAATGCCAATGATAGGATATCATTTACCCATGTTTTGGGCTATGAATTCCACTATTGTGAATGACTCTACATACTATATAATTCGTACACCTAACGCATCAACTTTCGGTTCCTAATCTATTTGAACTTAGGCTTTTACTTACATCAAAGTGTACGAGTCACGCATACATAGTCTGCCATCCATTCAGGATTTAAGTATGTCACACTATGAACGTCACAAGTGAATAAATCCATAAACAGATTCAAGATCTATTCTACTTGGGTCTTGTTCGATGTACTGTTAGTCCAGTCAGTCACATCTATGTCTCTATTTTCTAGGAGTCATCCGCTCCGATGCCCAAGACAAGACATTTTCCCAATTAGACTTGATAGACGACATGTTAGTCTTTCAATCGGTTTGCTCATTTCCGATTAGATTAAGGACATGTTTAGCTTCGTCTACTAATACAAGCTACCTTTTCATATTACGATTTGACCACGTAATACCGCTTAGTATTAGTTAAACATTAGACAACCAATGAGCAACAATTGCTTCCATTTTGAAAAATAGGGAAAAATCATAAAACAGGGTCACGTGTCTGTGTGCCTAGGTCGTTTTACAAATTGCAACCATGTCTGTGTAACTCATTGAAGACGTGTGGACCTAAAAGCAAAAATTTACAAATAATTACACAGTTGTGTGGCTAGGTCGTATGAGAGATTCAGACCCTATGAAAAATACATTGACCAAATCTACAATACCAGACAGACGTGTGGCTAGCCCGTGTAAAAAATTGAAATCATGCTTAACCTAAATTTCCCAATTCATAAAGAGCACACTGTTGTGTCACATGCGCGTTTGTCACACATGGTCGTGTGTTAGCCCGTGTATGCAATTAGGTACATTTTTGTACAAGTTACAAAACCAAATTTTCAAATATAACATAAGTATACACTTAATCAATCCTTAAACATGTTCAAAATGCAAAAAAAAAAAAAGAAAAAAAGAAAAGAAGAAGCCAAAATATGTCATTTTCCTAGTTCCAACCAACATGCCACAAGGAATCATCACAAACATAAATCAATAACAAAATTCATCCCCGTTCATGCCAAGATAGAAAGTGACCATACATGTACCCTATACACAAACAAAATAAAACTTTCAATCATCCAATATTTACAAAAAATGCCAAATCTATAACCTATAAGTTTGATATCAAAACTAATTCACATATCATGCCTAAAACATCTAATCCAATTATCAAACTTTTATGCCATAATCTCCAATACAATCTCACCTATTTGAACATCACATATCATAACCAAACATGCCAAACATTCATGTTAGTCTATCACATTTTCCATACTTATCAACCATCTTCAAAGTTACCATTCAAGCCATAATCCAACATATCAAAATGCCAACAGGCAAACATAATTTATATAACACCATTCACCCCTTACTATTACAAAACACTTAAATACAATTTAACCCCTTTTACATGCCACATAATTGAATTGAATGTTTAAAAGTCTACCAAAATGGAGGCTGGATAGTGTGATCTTTGAGATGATCCGATCATCGAGTTCCGCAAAATGTTAACTACAGGAAATAGAAAACGAAACAGAGCAAACTTTAAATAAGCTTAGTAAGTTCATATGTTCAAAATAATATAACTTACCTTAATTCCCACATTTACATAATAAAATAGTTAACTAAATAATTTTCTCTATTACCACAATTCTTATAATCAGATGAGTTCATCATATAAAAATTGTATAACATTCCATTCGATATAGTTCAATCTCAATCAAAGCTATATCAACAACCATTGAACATATGTACTTTTTCATTATGCATCTATGCTTTATATTATTATAATACTTTTACCATTCATTATTAGTGAATTGCAACAACAATTTTGCCCGATAAACTATAATGAACAAATACAGATACGCGGGTAACCACCCAAAACACACCTGATTACTCAAACGAGCCATACCATCCATGAACACACTTGGGCACTAAGTGCCAAGCCCGTAGGCTACATATCCTTCCTCAGAAACATAATTGGTCACTCTAAAGATGACTTGGTAATTCGTGATAAATGTTGTATTTCGGTACTACCACTGAATAAACAGTACATCATCATCTCATCTCATGTCTTACCCATACAGTGTGTGAAATAACCCTATGGGCATGCCAATTGTATCCTATCCTATGTTCATCCGAGATCAGTACATATAATAGTAATTCACTTTTCAATTCAGTCATTTTTTCACCTTTGTACCAATTTGGAACATTTTAATCTATATTCAAACATTATAAAATACACAATTCAAACATAAAAATTACAAAAATACCCATAACTATACTGTATGAACTTACCAGGGGAAAAACAAAAGTAAGAGTGTTAGGGACTAATATGTAATTTTCTTTTTTCCTCGATTATCTACCGATTCTTGATCTATGCAGTAATTTATTTCCAATTATCTGTTCCAAACACTTTAAATCATCTCATTTCATGTATATGACATCTTTTATTCATTTTTCACAATTTCCCTAAAGTTTTTTTTTATTAAATTTAGTCCCTAAAATCGAAACAACTATCTCTTTCACAATTGAAACCTATTTTTACTTTCCAGTTTTAATTTTACCCTTACACAACCTTATGAAATATGAATTTAGCAAAAAAAAATGCTAATTTTGAATTATTTTCATTTTAGTCCTTACGTTCAAAACCAACAAATTTCACTATACAAATTAGTCTTTAATCCTTTCTAAACTTAAAACAAGCTAATGAACAATAAAAGCTTCCAAGAACATGAATGGTAAACTTTTAAAACTTTAACAATTTTGAAAATGGAGATACAATTTAGCTAAATCAAGTTACAATGAATTGAAAAACAGACTTGAATTGGACTTGCATGCAAGAATAGAAGCTTGGCTGAATCTTAAACTCCTTAGAAATGGTGAAATCGGTTGAAATGAAGAAATGAATAAGATGATGACTTTTCTTTTTTTTCTTTTTGTTATTATTGTAGCATTTACTTAATTACCATTTTAACCTTAAATCTAACTTACAATTTCATTAATTAAATGCACGAACCATCCAAATTTTAGCACTAAGTCTAATTGCCTTATAGATCCTTAAAAATTTATTAAATAAGTATTTTAGCTAATAAAAATTAGTAGCAATTAACTTTTATGATTGTTACGATTTAGTCCTTATACCTTAATTAGTCATTTAATCACTAAAATTTCTAGACTAAAATTTAATTCACCTATATAATATCTCTGTAAACATTTAATGGAAATATTTACATGCTCGGTTTATAGAAACGAGGTCTTAATACCTCATTTTCCAAAACCATTGACTTAAAGACCAAACCACTCATACTTTAATTAACCGTCTAATTAGAAAAAATGTATCAAATCAAAATTCACTATAACATTGTTTTTGACTCATAAATATTAAATAATAATATTTATGGACTCGCTCGTCAAAATTGTTGTCCCCAAACTACTATTTTCAACACCACTGAAAAACGAGTTGTTATAGTATAGAAATTGAAATGGTACAAATACAATAATAATTTCGTGTGAACTAGTAAATATTTAGGGTATGAATGGTATGTCATTATGGTCCAAAAATGAATTGGGTGTTTGATCAGGAATTTAATGACCGGTGGCTTAAGATCCAGCACATGTGGGTTAGTTGATAAGTTGGCATGAAATGGGCACAAAAATGCAGATTTTTGACATTTTTCCCTTGAAGTATCAATACCTTAGGAACGATATTAGTACTTTAGCAAATTTTCTTAATTTCCAAAACTTCGAACCAAAAATGGTATCAATATCGAACTAAAGTATCGATACTCTACCGATACTTTACAAGGGTATCGATACATTTGACCTTTGTTTAGTTTTTACAAAAGAAACAAAATCGTAAAACAGTATCGATACTAGAATAAGTATAGATACTTTGTAAAAGAGGTATCGGTACCATATGACAAATATTGGTACTTGTGATTTAATGAAGAATTTTCTAAACATCGAAACTGTAAATGGTATCGGTACCATTTTAGGGGTATCGATACCTGTTCTGAAACTTTGGAACTTTCCAATTTGGTCTTATTTCATGTTCAAATTTAGTAATTGAACTTTCGTAAGCTCGATCAAACTCCTGAAAAGATTGTATAACGTACTTATGAAATGTTTTGATTATGAATGTTTGTTTTATGGTGTAAATCAATTATTAAATGTTGTAACTGTTTCAGTATCAACTGTAGCATCTTGTAACTCGGACCTAGCAATCGGGTCGGGCGAGGGGTGTTACACAAGAAATCATTGATACTCACTTCCTATTCTACATAATGTAGAATGATATAAATATACATCAAATAAAAGATTCTCGAATCAGAAAATTAGAAACTTAAAATTCCAAACTATTCGTCGATGACTTTGGATTTTCCTTTCCCTCTCGACGAATCCAGGTCGATGTTAGCTACAAATTAACATAAACACATAGCACTAGCAAAAAACAGCCAATTCACACTCAATTATCAATTTATACAAATTTTCAATTTATCCAATTTAATCCCTAAAACCAAAACTAACATAACTTCCAATTTAAAGCTCCAAATTTAAATTTGATTTCACTATTATCCATTAGGGACCTCCTATTTCTTATTTCTACATTCAATTTTACATTTTATTTTGTTTAGCCCTTAATGTACGAAACTATCAATTAAGCTTTACGATTTAGTCCATTTTTATATCTAAGCTTAAAATATATCAATTTAACACCCAAAACATCAAGAAATTAACAATGGCAACTTCCTAAATCTTTAACAATTTTACAAATTGGTACATGAGGTAGCTAAATGAACCTTCCAAGACCTCAAAAACATAAAAATTACAAGAAAATGACTAAATTATACATACCAAATTAAGGCCGAAACTTTAAGCCGTTACTTAGGTTTCCTTCTTTCAGCTTTTGGTGTTTGGGGAAGAAGAAGACGATGTTCTTCTTTCCTCCCCCACTAACTTTAATATATACATATAATTAGTTTAAATTAAACTTAATTAAATTAGTTAAAACCTCAATTAATTAACCATTGACCTTTTTAATTTACCGTCCAATAGCATAGGTTTTCACATGGTCTAATTGCTATTTTAGACCTTTGGCTAATTGCAATTTAAGTCCTCAATTCATTTTCAAATTAAAAATTTATAGCAATTAGACTTTACAATTCAGTCTCTGAGCCCTAATTAAACACAATTTCGATTGAATTACTTATCAAAAATTCAATTCACCTATATAATAATTCTGTAAAATATTGAATAAAATATTTACAGGCTGGATTTACAGAAATGGGGTTCTCTAACCATATTTTTCGATAACACTGGAAATCAGATCATTACAATGAAGCATAATAAAAAAAAACTAAAAAATCTTATTATTAAACAATCTCTTAAAGAGTTGTTACAATTTATAAAAGAATTGGGAATTAAATGTAAACATGACTAACCATAAAACTGAAACTAAACCTAAAAACTAAGGAATCACACTTGCTTATGCTATTTACAAAAGTTTTTTAGGGAAAATCTTGAGCTATGAGTGAAAAGACCAAAAAGCCCATAACATCGAAATAACAATAATTCTAGAAAAATCAAGTTAATGTCGCGACATTGAAAGTTCAATATGATGGCAGTCTCTAGCATAATGTAGTTTTTTCATGTTCTAGCTTTTTCCTCACTCTACCTCTTTTTATTATGCTTTTGTTTTCTCGATCTCGATCCATTGCCTACAACAAGACATTGCAAAAGTTTATTTATTCAAGAGCATTAAAAATAACATAAAATATTAGAAAAAAATTAAAATTCAACTCTAGACTTCCTCCTCCATGGATCAGATCGCATGGGTAGTGGGGTTCATTTTGAGGAGTATAATGATGGGAGTAGGTGACACCCCTTTTAGGTTCTTTAAGTGTTGGTAGTTATGGTGTCCTATTGTGACATCGTCTTTTCTCCGTTGATGAAACACTGATTTGATTTCCTCTGAGTCATGGTTATACTGTTGTCATGGGGATTGCTTTTGGCCCTGAGAGGAATATATTTCTGTAACGACCCGAAGTTTACGGGTATAGGAAAACTGTATTTTCGGGTCATTGTTTTCGTAAAACGGATTCGTAAATATTTATTAGAAATATTTACGAAGTCAGTTGAGTGGTTAATTAGATTCTGGCTAGGTGAATTAGCTTGAATTAATGTTAATTTAGTGTAAGGACTAGATTGAATATAGAGTAAAAGTTGAATAATAGAATCAAGAAAAATTGAAGGACTAAATTAGCAAATAAACCATAAGAGAAAATAAGTGACAAATGTATGAAAAATATAATCCCATGTGTATGTATAATATACATATATTTGTTTATAATATTTAATATATACTTAATATTTAAGTATAAAATATAATAATATATTATAATTAAATAAAGGAATAAAAGAATAAAAATCAAAAGAAAAAGAATAGAATTGGGACGAAACAGAAAGAAAAAAAGAGAAAGAAAGGAGAAAGAAAAAGAAAAGGGGAAATAGGGTTTTTAAGGTTTCAAGCTTAATTGGTAAGTCAATTTAGTCCATTTTCTTGTAATTTTGATATTTTTGGAATCCTAGAACAAAATACTACTTGATATAAGGGAAAAATTTGAAAGTTAGTTGATTTTTAGATATGGTTTATGTTGAATTAATTGAATAATTTGGGTAAGAATTGATAGAATTTTAAGTTAGAATTGAAAAAAAAGATTGAATTGTAAAGTAAATCATAAGTTTTTATGTAGTAGGGACTAAATTGAAAGAATTTTGAAATTAGGGATTTATGATGAAATTGAGTATTGAAGTTAGTTTTAAGTGGGAATTGAATGAAAATATGAAATAGGTTTGGAGAGAATAAAACTAGTATTGATTTAAGGACTAAATTGGAATTTAGACAAAAGTTGTGTATAAATTGAATTAATTAATATGAAATTGTATTGTATTGATAATTTTTAATTGTTTAAATTCCGTAGCTAACATTGAGCCGGAAGCCTCAACTAGGAAAGGAAAAGAGAAAGTCAACGAGGATTAGCTTGGAAAATACGGTTTGTATTTCTATAATCCGAAAACTAAAATTATTGGATGTATTTATTATTATGTATGGTAAGTGAAATTGAGGTGAGTTTGATATATTAATATTGAATTGAATTGCTTTGTGAATATATGTGTATGATTGAAAAGTGTATTGAATTGGAATTGATTGAGATTGTATATTGATTTGAAATTGAATTATGAATTGAGATACCCTATTAACAATGTCGGGCTAAGTCGGATATAGTTGGCATGCCATAGGATTGGAGTGTCCAGGGATACTTCGAATTCGAGTCGATGAGGCACGATAAGTGTCGTATTACTGTTATTACTTCGGATAAATTCGATGAGGTACTGAGTACTGTACTGTTATCTGTTTTACTTCGGCTTGGCCGATGAGACACAGAGTGTCATACTGGTGTGTTGGTTGGATCCGTGTATCCGTCAAAGTCCGAGTCGTGTTAATAGGGATAAATAAATGAATTGGTCAAATTGATTGATACTGAATGATATTGAAATTGAATTGAATACATTATGGTAAAATGCTATTGAATAGCATCTATAAGATTGAAATAGAAGATGAGATAATTGAAAGAGTATTGAATGATGTGTATTGTGAATTTGATTAATTGTTGAATGGATTTGTTATGTGTAAATATGTATTTGAACTTTATAAATTTTTATTTAATAAGTATTCAGTTTATAGAAATACCACTGAGTTATATATTCAGCGAACGGTTTGTTTCCATGCGCAGGTTAGGTCAAAGTCAGACTGTTGAATCAACATCCATAGCCGATCCCGAACTCTAATACGTGGTGAAGTATTTTCTCTTTTGAAATGGCATGTACCTAGGTTGTCTTTTGATGTCATTTTGATATGTGAATATTAATGGTATATAAGATGATAATGGTTGATCTATATATACAAGTATATGTCTTATAATATGGTTATTTATATAGTCTAATTAGGATTGATTTGAATGGTATGTAAATAATTTGTTTAGATAATTTATGTTAGATATCTATAAACATACATGAGTTAGATCATTATATTGCTAGTTCTGACATATTTTAGATGTATTTAATTATGTTTTGGACTGGTTGAAAGATTGGATTTTGAGTTGCTTGTCGTTTAAGGTTTGCAGGGTTGGTAAAATTGTTGTATAAGGCTCATTTTGAGTCCACACGGCCTGGCACACGGGCGTATGACCAGACCGTGTGAGACACACGGCTAATACATGGGCGTGTGGTCTGGCTGTATGTCCCCTACAACTTAAATTTTGGAAACAGAATACCCAGGTTTTAGCACACGGGTAGAGACACGGGCGTGTGTATCAGCGGTGTGAAGGACACGACCTTGAACACGGGCGTGTCCCTTACCCACACGAGCGTGTGAGCCCTGCACCTAGGAAAATTTTTATAAATTCACGAAAAATTTCCGGAGCATTCGAACAAGTCCCGTTCCATTTCTAATATGTGTTTTGGACCTCGAAGGTCCATTATAGGGATTTAATGATTAAATTATACTATGTATGTTATTTTATTTGTGAATTATTGTAAATTGTTCAATATGTCCAATAATGCTCCGTAACCCTGTTCTGGCGACGATTTAGGGTTAGGAGGTGTTACAATTTCTCCTTTTCTCAATTGAGCCCAAAACAACTTTCTTTGGGTTTGCAACTTTCAATATTGTTGGATGGTAAGTTAAGAATTCTTTTTCCGCCCTTGGACCTCAGTAATATTCCTCCACTTGGTGGTTTTTTGGGGGTTGACAAAAATGGATGAGATTTCTTGTTGCTTTATGTTGAAATTAATGATAAGATGGATGATAAGCCTCTATTGCATCATTCTGATCACATCATCTAGATCTATCCCGGTGTTAGTCATGGGAGACATATTGGTCTTCTTGCTTCTACTGATGATAGCCTTCATAGGGTAATAACATAGCGTTTTTGTTTGTTTTCTGTAGACGACACCTATTGTTATAACAATAATATTATACCAAATGTAGAACAATAAAGTTATAGTAATATTTTGTAACACCCCTAACCCATATCCGTCGCCGGAACAAGGTTATGGAGCATTACCAGAATATACAGATCAATTACAGACAATTCATATTACTTAACATTTATATAAGAAATTATTCATAAAATCCCTTATATGAACCATCAAGGTCCAACATACACATTAAAAACAAGTCGAGACTAAACCAGGTACTCAGAAATTTTTTTCGCAAAATTTTAAAATTTTTCCAAGGTGCAGGGGACACACGCCCGTCTGGTCAAGCCGTGTGGCTCACATGGCCAAGAGACACGCCCATGTCACAGGCCGTGTAGGCATTCGAAATAGAGCATACTGCCATGTCCCAGCCCGTGTTAGTACCCGTGTAACTCTCTGACTTGGGTCACACGGCCAAGTCACATGCCTGTGTGCTAGGCCATGTATAGGTGCAGGGGTTACACAGCCAAGCCACACGCCCTTGTGCCAGGTTGTGTGATAAATTCAGAGCATTTTGTTTTGAAATTTTAAAGATGCAGGGGACACACGGCCAAACCACATGCCCATGTGCTAGGCCGTGTGTCACACAATTGAGACACACGCCCGTGTGGATGAAAATAGGCCATTTCCAAGGCCACATTTCTCACCCAATTTTTCTTCCACCTACATTAACATTTAAACACATTCACCAACCAATTCAAGACATTCAAATCAAGCCAAAATCATAACATATTACCACACACAACCAATGTGCTCTTAGGCACCTCAAATGACAATTTATTATGATGTCTACTTAGTGTTCATATTTACCTAAATAACCAAATGTATATATGCATAATCAAGCTCAATACTTCTAACATGATAAATCCACTTATATATATATATATCAAAACATATCAAACATAAGCCATTCAAATGGCTATTATCAATCAAACATTTACATGCCAACATTTTGGCTAATTATCCTATACATGCCATTATAACCAAAATGAGTTTACTATTTATACCGAAATGAGCTGAGGGATAGTGTGATGATGCTCCGACCAACCTCCAACCTTTACGAGCTTTTGAGTACTATAAAATAGGGAAAATAAAACAGAGTAAGCATGTAATGCTTAATAAGTCCGTATAACATGGAATTTAACTTACCATTTAATCACATTAAAGGTAAGCACACAAAACATATTCCAAACAACTTGGCCAAAAGCCTAAACACATATCCTCGTCAACATGTTAGTCATGTATTTCATAAAAATATCAAGGGACATATATGAGCTCATACAATAGAATTGCCACATACATATACTTTCCATATCATGGATTCATATAACATGTACAAACCATTTCCATGTATTTCAGATATATTCAGTAATAATTCATTCTGAATCCATATTATCTCATATCAGAACTTTTCCCGTTGAACCATTTAAAACCTCGATGGATACAAGGGTAGTATACACAAAGTGTACAAAACTGTAATCCGTCAATTCATATTCGTGAATACTCATACGAGCACATAAATGGGAAGTTCTCTCTCGAGCCATATAACAGGAAGCTCATGTGAGCTGTATAACGGGAAGCTTATCCGGGCTGTATAACGGGAAGTTCATAAGAGCCATAATCAGGAAGCTCCGGATAGCCATATATCAGGAAGTTCAAGTGAGCCAATATCGGGAAGCTCCGGAGAGCCATTAATTAGGAAGCTCACAAAGAGCCTTTAATTGAAAAGCTCACGAAGAGCCATATATCGAGATGCTCATAAGAGCTATGGTGTATCTACAACACATGCAAAATCACAACCAATCGGGATGCTCTGAAGAGCAATTAACGGGAAGCTCTCAAGAACCCCATAACGGGAAGCTCGAGAGGGCCAAATATCGGGATGCTCATGAGAGCTAATAACGGGACGCTTTTTCGAGCTATGGTGTGTCCGCAACATATGCAGGACCACAATCAATTCGGGAACCCTATATCCATCGAATTTCATTTATTCAAACTGGACTTAATACTTATCGATCATCGTCGAATATGTAATTAATTTTATACATGACAATTACACAATTCACAAACATAACATTCAATTTAACATATAGACATATAATTTAGTTACACGAACTTACCTCGATAATTGTTCATGTATGTAAAATCTTCTAATCCAACACTTTTTCTTTTCCACTATCTAACTCTGTATTTAGTCTATCCGGATCTAATTAAGCCAAAATAGCTTGTTTGAGTTTAACTCCCACAACTAGGGTTTCCATGTCTTTAATTTGGGAAAGATGATATAAAATGATGATATTTCTTATTTAATTAAAATATCATCTTTTCTTTATTTAATTTTCTATGGATAAATCATCATACTTATCTACTAACTCCTCTTAATGGTCTATTTGCCATATAAGGACCTCAAATTTTGAATTCCATAGCTATTTGATACTTATAGCTATTAGAACTCAACTTTTGCATTTTATGTAATTTGGTCATTTTATCAATTAAACATGTAATCGGTAAAATTTTCTTAACGAAATTTTTATACGATATTCCTATCATACAGTAGCCCATAAAATAATTTTAAACTAATGTTTTAAGGACTCGGATTTATGGTCCCGAAACTAATGTTTTAAACTAATGTTTTAAAGAGATTACTAATTGGTTACAATATTCAAATTATAAAACTTTTTTTAAAAAATAAATTTAATAACGATTAATAATATTATATAAAGAACCCCAAATTATAACATATTGAGAAGGAAATAGCCTAAATTTGAATTATGGTTATAAAAAAATATATTGATTATTAAAATAATATTATCAATGTGGAATTTAAGGGTAAATTAGTTTATTGAGTAGTAGCCACTATTATTGAAAGACGGTTGAAACTTATGAATTTACGTGAATTCGTGTGCGTAATGTTTGTTGGGATTTGAGAGTTATAGAATAAAAAAATATAAATAAGAAAAGGTTTGAAAAGACACTCGCAAGCTTAATAATTAATCCTAATAGCCAGTAACTGTTGCTATTTTTCTTTTCTTTTCTTTTTTTTCAAATTTATTATATTATATATACATTCAATCCTCTCTAACGCAATCATCTGTCGGTTAGATTAAAGAGTAAATTAATTTTGGTAAAATTTTATTTATGTCTACTGTTAAAAATTAATTACTATACGTTAACATAAGATACATATGATTCGTCAAATGTCACTATATTATTATTGCGTCAATCACATTAAATTTTTATTATACAAAATAAAAATTTTAATAAAAATAAAAATTACTTTCTAATTTAATTTAATGTATAAAACTTTTAACACCAATCAACTATGTGTCAAATAATAAATTGTTTACTGACAAACAAAACTTGATTCGGGTTTTTGTTTAAATCAGTAGGAGAGTCAAAAGACGGCCGGATGTTCAAAATGACGCCACCCTATTAACGAAGTCGACATCTGCAGGAGAGAGCGGGGCTTTTTTTTTCTTCATTCTGTGATTTTCAGTCTTGGGTAATTATATTAGATTTAAATTAAATCAGATTAAATATTCAAATAACTATACATTCTTTTTCTATGCCTTTCGTGGGTGAATTATTTTGGTTACTGTATTTTATGTAAATTATAGATTTAGTCCCTATACTTTAATTTAATTATTTTTTGTCTTTGTACGGGATTAAGAACAGAATTTAACCAATCCTTTTATAGACATCAATTATTTTGGTTAAAAAAAATTCAAAATTTGATTTGTTCTATTTTGTTCTTTCATTAAGGGCAAAAATTATATTTCATACAATAATACCTATATTTTACTTGTACAATAATATAACCAAACAAAGTAAATATTTCTATAAGATGGCTTTCAATTTATCTACCAAACATTGACTTATTTATTACTTTTGTTAGCATATTATTTTTTTCTCCTATTAATACATATATGTTAAATAAGCTTCCCTTATGTTATTAAGTTAATAACTAAAACGAGGCATGAGTATTTTATTGAGTTGGTGTCACCTTCGATCGAGTCACCAATTCAATTAGTGAAATTACGAAAATATCTTTCTGTAATTAAAATAAATTATATTATTAGAGGATAATTTAATCTTTTTATTTAAAAAGATAAATTAAAAATATATATGATGGGATTTGAACCTGGACTAATTGAGTTAGTAAAACCTTTAATTTACCCTTTAATCAAAGCTGTATTTTAATATTTTTATACATTTCAACTTTTATTATTCACACTTTTTTATCTCCATCAATTGTCTGTATATATATATATTAACGTATTTGATTGAGTTGGTGTCACAAGTTAACTCCACACCAACTCAAGATTGATGACAATATCATGCTAAACAATTTTAATCTTTTTTTTTTATTTCAACATTGTACATATTTCGTGTGTTATTATTAGTTTCAAACTATACATTTCATTATTTATTGTATGCTAGCACATTTATATTCTCAATTTTTCATTTCCACACACATGCTTGTGATAGGATTTTTAATATATTTTAAGTTGTTATACTTTTCATATATTTTGAATTCAGTTTTTTTACTTTTATTTTAATGAATTTAGTTTATCTTTTTTATTTAAAAATGCAAGTCCAATTGTTTATCCCATTAAACTTCTTTTTAAATAAATTCAAGTATATTACAATGCCATTTTTTAATTACATTGCTATCGTATAAATTTTTTTTTAAAAATTTATAGTATCACGCTAACAAATTTAACAAAAAAATATTCTAACAACAATAATAATTAGAGCAAAATTTTGAAACTTGAAAAATAAATAAAATAATTTTTAAAATAAAATAAATACACTAAATTTTAAAATTATGAAGAGTATACCTCTTTTAACCAATTATATACTTGGTTAACATTATTGTTAAATAAACTAATATTTGTACTAAGTGTTTTGTGATGTGGGCAACTGGGCATGGAGTAGAAGAGAACAAGTTGAATTATAGAAGAGAAGGGGGAAACAACTTTTGATTGGTGTAGGCGGTGTGAACGGAGGTGGACATACAATAAAGATTTTAATAGCCTAGTGACCTAAATGAAAATTTTCGAATAGTTCATTGACCATTGTGTAACCTTTTGAAGTTGAGTAACCAAAATATAAACTTATTAATAATTTAGTAAGATTGGGTGTGGTTTACCCAAAGAATAATGATCTAATACAGTGATGGAGTACATAACCTCCACGTCCCTAACCTTTAAATAAGAGGATAATGCGCACCAATCTACTCAAACCCACGTCCTCTTGCACTGGTAACAATGTCGATGCCAACTAAGTTAAGACTCAGTCGGCTTTATTTTTTTTGGTGAAAAGGATAATCAATACAATAATTATATTAAACTACCAATATTTAATGGGTTTTCTGCAAGCAACTTCATACCCTCATCCTTGTTAAAAGCTAATTTAGCGATGCGATCAGCTTTTATATTCTCTTCTCGAGGAGTATGTATCATTTCTTATTGTAGCATTGTCAACAATATTTGCTGAATATGTCTGATAGGTGTTGAATTAGATGACCTTGAGAAAGCTACTAGAATGGCTTGAATAACCTTCACGCTATCCGTCCGAATCGACACTTTGTCCAAGTTCTTGATATTTAGTACCGTCAAACCATCTAGGATACCCCATATTTCAACATTTAATACAGAACAAAGTCTCAACCTCCTATTAAACCCAATGATCCATTTACCATGGTGATCCCTGAGAACTCCCTTCGCAGTAGCTTCCCTTGAATCCACCTTGACTGCTCCATCAAAGTATAACCGGATCCAATTACCAGTAGAAGAGGATGATGCTTGTGAAGTTGTCCTCATCCTAGTATCTACCTTATATGCAGAATTACATTGCCGAGCCCAATTGTACGAATACCTAATTATTTCATTGACATTCCACGACGATCATTGAAAGATGAAAAGCTTTCTATTCTTCCAAATGCACCAAACAATTAACCCAAAGAATGAAAAGCTTTCTATTCTTCCAAATGCACCAAATAATTAACCCAAAGAAACATGACCAGTTAATACCCTAAAGGTGAAATTGTGCTGATTGCCCAAATTATAAGAGAGCCATTCCCGCATATCCCCGGAAAAAAAATAGTCCTGCTTGTCAACTGGAATAATTTGCGACCATACTCTTTTGACCGTTGAACAATCTCTAATGGCATAGAGAACATCCTCTAAGGTATGTCCACATAATAAACACCGCCCATCCTTCCCAATTCCACGCTTCACCCATTCTACCAATGTGAGTAATCTTTGCTTAAGAAAAAGCCAAATAAACATTCGTACCCTTTGTGGACCCGGATATTTCCACGCTAAGTTCTAACATTCCTCTTTTTGATTCCACGAACCCTCCCTAAGCATTGTATAAACACTCTTAATAGAGAACGACCCGGATCGAAACCTAGCCCAAGAAAGTATATCCTAACCGATAGAAGGATGTGGAGGAGGGATACTTACAATACGTTTAATAATATCTCCCAAAAGCCAAACTTTGAGAAGATCCAAATTCAACCCACCTTCTTCTCTAACCATGTCTTTGAGTCGACAACCCATATTAAGATTAACGTGAGTAGGGATTTGGTTAACTAGAGGGCCAAGTTTTGGAATCTAGTTATCCTTCCAACAACGAACACTATTTCTATCATCCACAAACCAGACAATATTATCTCGTAGCAAGGGCCAAATTTTTTAAAGCGATCTCCAAAGGAAATAACACTTTCTTCAAGATATGGCTTTGGGAATACCTTCTTTAAGCCCATACTTAGACATAAGAACTTGGACCCACAAAGCACTAGTATTGTCCAGAATGTTAAACCCTAATTTCAACATAAAGGAATTAATTTGTTCTCTCATTGGACGAAAACTGAGACTACCACAGGCTTTTGGTTGACATACCACCTTTCAGTTAACTAAAGATATCTTCTTACTCCCTCCTAATGATCCCCAAATAAACTATAGCACCAATCTTTCCATCTCCTCACAAAGCTTTTGAGGAACAAGTAAGGACTACATAAAAAAATTGGGTACCGAAAGAAGAACTGATTGGGCAAGGGTAACTATACCGACAAAGGACAATTTTCTCACATCCCATCTCTGAAGCTTGCTTCGAACCTTATCTGTAACAGCCCGGTTTAGACCCTAGTCAGAATAGTGGTTTCGTGACCACAAACCCGAGGTCAAAATAATATTTTATTATTATTTTCTGTGTGAACAATATGTGATATAGCCTGTGTGAAAATTCTGTGTGATAATTTTATCGATTGTGTGCTGAATTAGAGAAAGGACTTAATCGCGTAAAGTGTAAAATGATGTGTGCTGATTGTTAAGTATTCAATTGTTGATGTCTTTATAATGTGAAGCCCTTAAAAGGCAATTAATCCATTTATTGGTAGTGGGGTGGTTGATGGACAAATATGTCCATAGTTTAAATGATTTCATAAGCATTTCATTGAGGGCAAAGATGGCATTTGATAATTAAGTTATTTTATAACAAAACAAAACATTGAAATGGCCATTTTCTATCCATCTTTCAACCGAAAAATAGAAAAGAGAATAGCCATTGAAGCTTTTGAAATTTCGGCACTTGCTAAGCTAAATTGAGGTATGTTTTGGTTTCGGTTTTTGATAATTTCTACGTTTTCGTAATCGTTGCTTCGTGTTCTAGCTAACCCATGTTGTAATTTTGTGAATTGATGATGTTTTTATGATGAGCCATTGATGAATGCTTGAGCTATGTGCTAGTTGATGGTGAAATATGAAAACTTGGTGTTGGGTTAACATAATTTGTATTGGGATTTTTAGTGAAATTGAGCATTTTAGGCTTAATTGAGAAAATGTGAAATTGAAGGATTAAAATGTGAAATAAATGAAATATGTGGGCTTGTATGAACACAAAGAAAATTCGGCTAGGCTTGTGTGGAAAGAAATTATGTGAATTTGATGATTTTGTGAATTAGGGACTAAAGTGTCGAAATGTGAGGGCCATTATGTAAAATTCCCTAAATATGTGTGTTTGGACTAAAATGAATGATTTGGTAATTGAATGGATTGAATTTGAATGTGTATAGACCAAGAGAGGAGAGGTTCGGATCGAGATCGAGGCAAAGATAAAATGCTCGATTGATCGACCGTTTCGATAGTTCAATGTCCGAGGTAAGTTCGGACATAATATGAATATTTAATTATGTTAAATGCTATGAAGTGAATGTTATGATGATATTGAAATGTGGATGCTATGTGAGAGTTTGAGTTATGTGGCACTAAGTGTGCGTATTCGGAAACGTGACCGAGATGATCAGCACTGTGTGTGCGAAATAATATAAGCTTCGACTTTGTGATTGACACTGTGTGTGCGATACCGATTGAAGAGCGGTTTGATATAAATGCACTAAGTGTGCGATATTAATTAAGCTTCGGCTAAATATCTGGGCACTAAGTGTGCGATTGAATTGAAGAAGAGACGAAAGCTGATCGAAATGGGATAGTGAGTATTGAGTAGCAAATGTAATTGATTACTAGGTGTTGGCTAAGGTACGCTCGGAACCTATGTGGTTGACGAATCTATGAATGAGATTATGAAATGTTAAACGAGCATATTAGTTTTGGATGTTATGATGTATATATATGTATATGCGAAATAATCTTTATGGTGGTTTGTTTGATTTAAATGTGTTATGTTGCGAACTTACTAAGCTTTGGAAAGCTTACTGTGTGATTTGTTTCTCTGCTTTGCAGTGTCAGTAAAGCTAGCTCGGATCCGGGGATCGTCAGCATATCAATCACACTATCGGCAATCTATTTTGGGTACTTTTGGAAAGATGTATATAGATTAAATATGGCATGTATAGACTAGAAATTATGGTATGATTTGTGATGTTTAATCCTTGCCATGTGAGTTGGCTTGGAAGTGAGATAATATTGAGTTTGTGAATGAGCTATGAATGTGGTATGTTTCATGACTTTATGGTTGATGAAAGGGGTGATTAGAAGATGAGTTTTGGTATGGATTATATGATGTTTGAGTTATAAATGTTTTGAGATGTATAATTGATACTTGGATGGACTCATTTGTGATGTCATTAGGTATAGAAGTAAATGATATTGTGGATGACTAATTGGTGTATGGAATGGTATGTTTGAATGCATTTAGAAGCATGAATTGGTGTTGCTTTGAAGCTTGTTGATTGACCCTAGTGTGGGTGGCATATTGGCCTTACAAAGGGCCTGTTATGCATACACGGCCGTGCCTAGTGACCGTGGGATTTAGTCAGTATATAGCCTAAGAGTACACGGCCATGGTACATGGGCATGCCTGGTGGCCGTGGGGATAAGTCAGTATACATGCCCTGTTTTGGCACGGCCAAGACACATGGGTGTGTCTAGTAGCCGTGGGAGGCACACGGCCTGACTGCACGAGCGTGTGACCTCTGCAGTGTTCAAAAAGTTTTAAATTTTTGAGAATTTCCATAAGTGTTCGTTTTAGTCCCGACCTCTTTTTAGCATGTGTTTGAGGTCTTGAGGACCTCAATAAGGGACTTTACAATTATGTTATGATATGCTTTAATGATGATTGACTTTGTGTTGAGAATTGATTATGAAATGTTTCGATTGATCGGTAACGCCTCTTAACCCTATTCCAGCGGCGGTCTCGAGTTAGGGGTGTTACATTATCAATAACAAACCTCAAAAAACTGTTAGTGACCTTTTCATGGAATAAAGGAATTCCCAGATACTTGCCTAAACATTGGACTTTACGGAATCCAAGTATTTTACACAAGTTACTTCCAGCCTCTTCGCCTCTCTTTTTAGAGAAGAAAACATTAGTTTTGTGCGTATTAATTTGATATCTCGAGTAGGCGCAGAAATTGTCTAGTAATGCCTTGATCAAACTAGCCTGTTTACTATCAACTTGACCAAAAATGACCAAGTTGTCAGCAAAGAACAAATGTGAAAGCGCATGACCGGATCTCGACAAACGAATCGGACGCCATATACCAACACTAATGCTAGATCAAATGTTATTCTCAATTCATTCCATACACAATACAAAAAAATGACGTGACAAAGGATAACCTTGTCTAACCCCTCTTGCAGGCCAAAATTTTGGAAATGGTACTCTATCCCATAAAATCAACATATTAGAATTTTTAATGGCTGACATAATAACTTTACTGAGGAAAGTAAGAATACCTACAGCTTGGAGAGAAGCCTCGATGAAATCCCATCTTACCCAATCATAAGCTTTTTCCAAATCTATCTTAATAGTCATCCACCTCCTATTCTTTTGCTTGCTCATCATGGAATGCGCTACTTTTGGGCAATAATGATATTGTCAGTTATGTTCCTCATTGCAATAAACCTCACTCGTTCTAGAGTGATAATTTTGGGGAAAACCACCTTAAAACAATTGGCTATGATCTTCATTACCAACTTGTAAAGAACAAAGCACAAGCTTATTGTCTGAATTGGGTGAAACTCTCTAGATTTGAAATCTTTGGTAATAAGACAATCAATGTATTATTCAACTCTTGATCAATTGCGTGTCCTGCAAATACTTTTTGCACCCATTCACATATAGCTCCACCAATCAATTCCCAGTGATTCTTGAAGAATAATGCGTGAAACCCATTAGAACCCAACCCTTTTAAAGGAGCCGTATCAAATAGAGCTCATTTAATATATTCTCTCGAAACATTCTTACCCAGAAACATAACATCACTGTGATCAAGAATCAGAAACTTACTAGGCGGTAAATCAGATATTAGACTTGGACTTTCACCATAAAGCTTCGAAAAAAATTAACTGCCTCTGACTGTTGTTCCTCTGTATCATAAATCCATTCTGCCTTTTCATTCTTTAAGGTTGTAATCCGATTTTTTCCTTCTTTGGATTGTGCGAGAGTGATAAAACCTAGTATTACTGTCACCTAGATGCAGCTAGTCACACCTAGCTTTCTATTTCTATAGGAGCTCATCATGATGAAAGACAATTTCAAGCTCCTTATGAATCAGAGCTTCCTTCTGAGCTAAATAATACAAATCTGATCTTTCCAGTGCCCACTGAATCTTAGACAATTTCTACATCAGTTATTTTTTCCGAAACCCAAGATATCCATACACAGTTTTATTCCAGTGTTTGATATTTACAGTAAAACTAAGCAGAGACTCAGCCATGTTATCATTAAAATGCCAATTATCTTTGACAAAATTTGAGAAGAAAGGATGGTCCACTCAACCAACCAATAATTTGAAAGAACACCCTCTGATTAAGTTAACCTCTGATCTAAGTGAAAAAAAAAGTAAAGGCCTGTGATCAGATCTTATTCGAGGAACATGAGTTACTAAGCAATGAGGGAAAGCCTTCACCCTAAGCATCTTTCCTATAGCCCTGTCAAGACGTTCAGTGATGCCTTTTATGCCATGTGAACGAAAGACCCCTGAATCTCAAATCCTACAACTTAGCCTCTTTTAGAAAGCTACCAAAAAACAGACACCTCCTCTATTCCAAACAACATCCTTTTTTGTCACTCGGATTAAGAATGGCATTGAAGTCGCCAATCGCAAGCCAAGGAATATCACTAGAAGGAATGACGAATTTTAGACCCTCCCAGAGATCCTTCTTTTTCTACCTAATCAAGCTGCCATACACAAAAGTAACAATAACAGACTAAATATAATTAACTTCGAGAACCCGAGCTAAAATAAACTGAGGGTGATTGCAAATAATTTCTACTTTCACCATCTCCTTCCAACCAATCCAGATGCCACCTAAAAAACCAATCGCCTCAACGCAATGAGAATTTTGAAAATCCAATTTAGTTATAATACTATCAGCCTTGCCACCACTAACCTTTGTCTCGAGAATACTTATAATATCTGGCTTATGTTCCAAATTATATTCACATAGAATCTGTGAAATTTTAACACTAGTACAAACCTAGCAATTGCAAGAGAAAATTCGCAAATTCATAAACAAAACTAATAGAAAGTTACCAACCTTTACTACTTAGAACTCCTAGTTCCATCCATCGGCTTAATCCCTGAATTCATTACCCTCTTCTTGGCATCTTTATTCAGTTGGGCACTGATTAGTTAAACAATCAAATTCATCAATTCAGATAATGAAGCTTTCGAAGTGCCGGCAATTTTAAATCGCTCTCTTTATTCCTTTATGGTTCGATTAAGTTTCCTACCTCCTCTAGATGAGCCTCATTTATCACTCAATTCTCGTCCTTTCCAAACATACTTGCCACCATTTCCCCTAACAGGAGCATAACTACCCCATTAACATTCCACATTCGGATTAGATTTTTCATTAAAAATAACTGCTAAATGCTTTCCACGGTCTAACATGACATTATTCAACTCCATGGTTGTTTCAACCATACCTTCGAAAGTGGGGTTAAAGTGAAAAGTGGTTATTGAAGAGGGGATAGAAGAGAGCAATGGATCTCAAGTTAATGTAGGCTTTGATGTGGGAGAACCTGCCTTCAAATTAACGTCATTAAAGGAGATGTTTTCACTCCCCCCAAATCCACTGTCCACCCGTGAACCAGATGACAAACTCTCACCTATAGCATTTGACATTGGGGCTGACGAAGTTGCTACCTTATTTTGTTTACTGCAAAATAGTGGATTTGTCGATAACAACCCAACACTTGGGTTTTTTGCAGTTGGGCTTTCAATTGGTCTTTTGTCCATATTTTTAGCTACAAACTCAGCAGCTCCCAGGTCCGTTAAAGCCTACCCACGCGCTTTAATAACAACTAGAGTTTGGGTCCTTTCTAATATCACGGGCCCTGCTTTAGAATTTTGATTTATTACCAGCCCAGAACTAGAACCCCCCATTTGGCTCAAACCAAATCCCAAATCCCCTGCAATCTTTTTTTTTTATTTTCCCTTGATCACCGCCACTTCCCTTGGACTTTCCATGCTCTCCACAATTTCCTTACTCTATTGGCTTCTTAAATTAGTCAAAATGGAAAATTTGGAACATGGAGAATCAATCCCCGATATTGCAACTGTCTTACTTTTAATGTCCCTTGAATTTTGCCTAGAAATTTTCTCTACTATCATCCACGACCCATATTCCAACCTGTTACCGTCGCTAGCCACCCCATTTGGGATAATCACTATCTGTTTCTTTTCCTCCACCCGAGTCTTAGCCAACATAGGGCATATTTATTTTTTTGAGATGCTCATATTAACCACAAGTGAAACAAATAATGGGCAATGACTCATACTCCACCCTTTGGAGTTTACCGTTAACAAATACTTGAGAGACTAAAGGCTTATCGAGATTCACATAAACAACCAATCGAGCAAAACGTCCCCTATTCCGGTTATCTGTATTGAAGTCAAGATTAACTACCTTACTGGTCAACTCGCCAATTTCTTCAATGATCTTTCTCTTATACAAAAAACCTGGGAGTCTCGATAGCCTAACCCATGCCATTACCATGCTCGGGTGAGGTTGTAAAGGATCAAAGTTTTTGGTCCAAGGCTAAACTGTAAAATATTGGCCATAAATTAGCCAAGGACCTTGAGATAGTACTTTCTCGAAATCCTCGATGCATTGAAATTGAGCCAAGAAATACCCATTCTCAATATCCATAAGATGGAACGACTTCAGAGGCCTCCAGAGGCTACTAATCCAATCTTGTAAAGCTGCATAACCAATGCTTCTTCCTAATAATTTTAACAACATCATTGCTTCCATCCCCTTGAAAAGAATTTGTTGGATTCTGTCTGAAAAGTCAATAGTTGGAATCCCATTGACGATTGATCTGGTAACATCACCGTTCAAAAGAACTAAGTCTTCATCACCCCTCATACCAGAATCCACTACTACTTTCCCATTATTGTTCATGCCTACACCCAACAACCTATCCTTCCAAGAAAGAGATGGGGTTGGATCCAAATCTACCAACATGTCCACGTCTCCATCTTTGATACCTTCTTAAAACGGACTTTCTTAGTAATACTATGAGCAGAATCCGTAGCACCACCACCACCATCCTCAACGTTCAAAAAGTTCACCATACAGTCGGGAGAAAACTAGCTTAGGAATTTACTTCGGCTTGTTATTTTTAAATATCAATTAAAATGTATGAATATTTTTTAATTCTGAACTTGGAACTCGAGATTGAGTATCCATTGGCTTTTCAACTATACTTAAATTATCAAATTAGTTCTTAAATTTTTTAGTCAAAATTATTATTTAGTTATTGATTTTCTTTTATTTTACTCAAAAAAAGGTAAAACATTCTATTAGAATATGATATGGTTTTATTGGTTGATATCATTTGGGAGTAATAAGAAACAAAATTGATAATTTATATTAAAAGAAACTTCAAAAAGCAACATGAAAATTGAGGGTAATTTACCAAATTATTAATAAAGCCTTCATTAAATAACACAACAAAACGAAAAATAATAATTGACAAGTATATAATATATAATATATAGAAATATACGCATGTATGACAATACTTTATTATTAAGTTTACATATAACTAATTAATAAATTTAAATATATATAAAGAAATATAGAATAATATTAGATTTTGTCACATCCATAACGTGGATGTTAAAACATTTTGTTTTAAATTTTATTCAATAATGAATATAGGTGGAGTGGTAATGAAATTGTATTTTAATACTATTGAGTATTGAATGTATGTTTAGTCTTTGTATTTGTAATTTTTAACTGATTTATTTAAAAACAATATAAAAGTATGAAAAAACAAAAGTGTAATTATAACAATATTAATTATAATTTAAAATAAGAGGTTTTGTAATTTCACAACTGAATTGGTGGTTCAGTTATGAGTGACACCAATTTAATAAAATGCTTAATATAGATATAATATTAAAAACACGATCAAAATAGATAGTGTTTTTTTTTTTGAAAAAATATATAGCTTTTTTAACTAAATTAATTGTTTTTAAAATTTTTTAAAGCGAACTTGGTTGTCAAATTATAACTCACCCATCGTTTAGTTAACTGAAAATTCTAAATATGATTTTTATATTTAAATTAAATTTTATAAATAATTATATTAATAATGAATTATGCTAAATTACTTTATTATATTTATACTATAAATTTAAGTTGAATATTTGTCGATACCAAAATAATATTAACATAACGTGGTAGTAGTAGTATGTGAAAATAAAAATACTTTATTTTTTTATTCAATTATAATTTCTATCATAATTTAAGTTTATATATTTCATATATCAAAATATTAATAAATTTGAGTTTATGTTTCATATATCATAATATTAATTACTTAATATATTATTTTTACATATTTCATTATAGTTTAAGTTTATATATTTATATATGATAATACTAATAAAATTAAATATCATTTAAATATATATTTTTTGTTTTACAATATCATGTCTAAAATAAATATTTTATCTTCCCAAAAACATATTTTAACAATAAAATCAGTTTTGTTCAAAAATATTTCTTAAAATGAATCTTAACTCTATTAGCATCAAAATCACTCACTTGCCTTTGTTGGATGTAAAATAAAAAGAACAATTTGTATTCTATGCAATCTCATTATGTCATAGTATCTATAATTTTACTACACAATCTAGAAGATGTCATTTTAATAATCGATCTTCCTATTAACAAGCATGTATGTGATCTTAAGTGGAGAATTCGCTTTAAATTGCCTAAGTTAGCCTAAATCTTCGAAGTTGAGGACCCTAAATAATTCTCTAACTCACCGAAGCTAGAAAGCTATTAAGCAAAACAAGTAAAAGAGAAAGAAAATTGTATAGTTACAGTTGCGTTTAGGTTTAAATGTTATCCTCAGTCATTTTAGAATTAAATTCTATAGTTATAGTTTAAATTTTAAACATTTCACATGAAACTTGAAAAGCGTTGAAATACTATAATCATATGATAATAATAACTTTAAATCTAATGGGGTGCATAAAACTTGACAGCGTTGACATCATCACTAAACACAACACCTACTCGAAATATCACTAAAAAATATATTCTAAAAAATAACTTAAAATACTTATATTAATAAATAACATTAAAATTCACAAAAAAAATGAAAAAATAACCTAATAAGATACACACAAAAAAGGAAAAACGTGAAGTAAAAGGTTAAAAGCTTACAAATGACCGAACTCCAACTGGATTTTAATATATTTCTGATGAGAAAAAAAGATTTGATAGCTGTGCATCTAACTCAATAAATGTCAACAATGGCAGATTCCTTGATTGCTCGCTGTTACAAAACGAGTAGCTACTTTTCCCCCAAAAAGGTTTCCATTAATAAAAACTATTTAAAATTATTTTTTAGATAAATAAATATTGAGTATAATGGTAAGACACATTATATTTTTAAAAAATATAAATTTAAACATTGAAGACGATATTATTAAGAGGTGTAATCACGAATCTCAGATAAGAGCATGAAAGAAACTGTTGTTTAAATTTCAAATTTGAAATATTTAACCAATTAAATCAATTTATATGGGTAAAACGAGTAGATATACGCAAATAGAAACTAAAAAAAAGAAAAAAAAGATGGTCTACATGGACATCATTTTAATTCAGAAATGAAGTTTTGGAGGGTTGAAATAGAAATGGGATTAAGTAAAGATGTAGCATAAGAGTCAATATCTTCGGTGATATTCATAATTGAAAAACTGATGGGTGCTTTGGCTTTGCTAGTGCCAGTGCCAGTGCCAGCACTAAGAGTCAATATCGTCGGACTCCACAACATTCATTATTTTTTATACTCCTTTTTTTAAGTGCACTAGTTTCAAAAGAATGCAGCACATATTTTATACTGTGAATTTGGCAAATGCCACAATTATATGGTGAACTCATTTGATTAGTCCCTAATTAAAATATTTGTTACCTAATACTTAATCTCATCTCTCTTGATGAGTAAATCCACTAAATTATTATAAAAAAAAAAAGATTTAGTATATGATTTTTTTAAGTCGTAAATAAATAGAAGATTCGATGAACAGTTTAATTTTTGTTCGTTTATTAAATCAAATAAATAAATATAAACAAGATTTGAGATTTGTTTATTAAATGAATAGAACGTGAACAAGGCATGTTGATTTTATTTATATTCATTTACAATTTTTATTTAAGGCTAGTTCAATAAATCATATAAAGCTAGCTTCTTGTTCGATTATTATTTAATTAATAATATTATTATTGATTGTGTGCTTATTTATTTATGGGGAGAAATTCATTTACATCGATCATATTTTTTTATAATTAATATTTTAATGATTTAAAAATATTAATCGTACAAAAATAAACGAAAATAAAAATATACATCGATGTAAATTTATGAACATGTTTACGAAATTTCACAAATAAATTCATTTAAATGTTTATAAATAAGTTTCGTTTGATATAAATAAATGGGTACAACTACATATAATTTTATATAAATAAACAAAGAATAAATAGAAATAAATATAAAAATAAGAAACGAATATGGACAGAAATACATTCATTCAGATTCACTCATTCACAACCCTACTAACTCTCTCACTTTCATAAAATTTTTAATTTTTTTTTTCCTTCAAATGGAAAACAATACAAGTGATGATTCACTGTGAAGCACTTTTGGTGGCATAATTTGACTAAAAAGGGGCCAAGGATTTATTCCTAGATGTGATTTAAGGCAGGCAAGGCAAGCAACTACAGCTAATCTCCCATTCTGTAAAGTAAGCCCCGCAATGGCAATTGGGCACATACCCACTGTTCCACTACTGGAGGTCCCATTTCCTTTATATATATATATATATATATATATATATAGCAACCAATTTGGGTTCTCGCTATCAAGGTCTAATTTTCCTAATATGTAAAAATAAGAGTGAGATATAGTGGAAAGATAGATTATACATTTAAGGGAAGGTTCGTGTTTAAATTTTAGAAATAATATTATTGGGAGTGGCAATCTTGAAGTGAATATATTTAATAGATCCTTCTATTATGGGGACATGATTAAATTAGTCACTCTACTAGTAAATGGAGCAATTTAGTCCCTATACTAATAAAAATAAATCATATAAGGCCAAATTGAAATAGAATTAACATTTATTGTTTAAAAAATTATTTATTATTTAACAAAGTTAATATTTTTAAATTTTTTATAGTTTTACAAATAAATTTTTTTGTTTGGAATTGAATTGGCATTGAAAAAAAATATTTTTTATACAATAAATGTTAACTCTTTCCAAATTGGACTTAATTAGTTCTTTTTAATAATATAGAAGCTAAATTTAAATTGATTTGGTTTAATAACAAATGGACTAATTTGATCTAATGTAAAAACCTCCTGAGTACTTTAACCCTTTATTAGAATACAACTAAAGAGAATTCATGTCACTCAAATTGTCTCACCACAATGCCATAAACTATGCTTCAAAAGACACCTTCCTATGGAAAAAAGAAAATGGCTTGGCTTTCTTTGGTATAACTTTGAATTTCATCTATTTTAAATTATCAAAATCCAATTATCGCACTTTATGAAAATTGTGAAGTTAATCCAATTATTAGTAAACATACATGAACTTGAAGACTGATTTCCATATCAATAATTTAACATAAAGATTTAATTGTGTTACCCTATCAGATTAATTTATTCTGTTTTCGTACGAGTATCAAATTTGGACATATTAAAGTAGAGAGATTAATTTCTTAATTTTTTGTGAAAGGGTGAAATTTCTACTCTTCGTTTTTTATTTTAGTATCTTTAAAATCTATTTGACAATACATGTTCTGAGTTCATAACCATTCCTCCCGTTCCAAAATTCAGACTCATTCCTTTCATGACAAAACAAAATAATGTTCCAAATTGCAGTTTTTGGAAGATCTTTATGGTTGGTTTCTAAACGTATCATGCGTAGATAAAAGAAGCGAAAAGAAACAAGAACGAGAGAAATATAATTTACATAGAAATAGAGCTAAAAGTTTCCCAGAGTTAGGAAAGTGTCCCTCTCATACTCAAGACGGCCAAATGTCTGGATAAGGTCAAGAATGTATCATGCATGCATGATTAACTAAATAAATAGTGTATATTATATAATAAAAATACATATAATAATACTAGCAACTTAAACCTAGCCCTAATCGGCCATAAGTTTCTTACTCGTTCAAACCCATAATAGCCCCCTATGATCATGTGTCTCTTAAAAAATACATATATATAATAATATACTAGGAACTTAAACCTAGCCATAATAGCCCTTTGAACACACACACGTATACAAAATGAATATTCAATCACAGTTTGTTTCAGATCATTTTAAGTTCGGCCATAAATTTCTTACTCGTTCAAACCTACATAATTATTATGTCATCAATACATATTTAAGTCTTTCTTTTGAGTTTTCATTGGTGATATAACAAATAGAGTAAGTCGCATTTTACAATACTGTGAACTGCTTCCTGGGAGTTTTAAGTTGTTCACTGCAAACTAATTAATTAAATAGCAACTATATATATATTATTTTACTCGAATGACTTAGGAACTATATTTTTTTTTAATAAAGGATACTTCGTAGTAGTTAATACATAAGCATGACAAGGTTACGGACTGCAATTAAACTATCACAAGAAAACAAAAAATTGAAAGACACCATCTTCCTCAATTACATAGAAACAATATCTATTACCAAAGATTGGTCACCTTGATTAATTGCTATCGGACATCTTTGACGACAAATTCTTGTAAACTAATTTGATACTACCAAAGTCTCATAATGCCCGAAACTAGTTTTGGTGTTGCTTATCTTTCTATATATCGTGTTGGAGTCTAATCTTCTTTAATAACAGTTGTCGAGAGATTTGATCGCTGGCTTGCCTTTTGATAGTTTTCATGCACGCACCATAATGCAATTAGAAATATAATTAACCCATAAAGAAAAAACTTACTACATAATTACACCATATTGAATTACTTACCAACTACCATTAATGACTTATATATGTTTTCGAATTATTGACAGATTGGAGGTGATGTGATTAGGAGGTGGAAAAATAGTACATGATATCTATAATTTTTTTGATTGATTGATACGATCATATCATAGCATACCTTTTCAGGTAAGGTTTCTTTTGCACTAGATTGCACAATGCATGAGATTTAAATTTGATGAATTATCAGCTTAGAAAAGCAATGAAATGATGAAATATAACAGTGAGCTCCATCCCTTTTAGCTTAGTAGATTCAATGAATTCAATAAAATCATAATATTGCATTAATATAACCACAGTTGAAGTTGAAAGAAGTATACTGTTTCAAGTCATGCATCGGTTTTTTCTTTCTCTTTTGTTTGAGAGCCTTTGGAACTCATCAACCAGGACAAAACAAAAGCAGTCTCAGGGTTAGTGAAGGAAGACCAAAATAATAAATAAATAAATAAGGGAAGAGAAGCAAACAAGACAAGTAATGATAAGAAAGAATATATTACAGCACTAACCTTATTTTAAAGGAATTTACAATTATAGTATAATTACGAATCCCAGCTTTTTGACTTAGCAGCAGTAGATATTCACTCTAAAAACCCATAATTTCGTTTGTAGTGAGTATTACGTAATCTTAACTTTTATCGATAGTATTAGGGCTTCATTGATATTATAACAATTGTTTTATATTTCCGAAGATATATGCATATGAAGTTTCATGATTGATATATGATGGCTTTCTAATTCTATATGATTTGATTATGGCATGGGTAAAGATAGGTAGATTCTAATGATGGGATGAGTTGATTTTCAGAATGGTTGATCTCTTAATATCATATCATGAAAACCATAAACCTTAACAAATACTTTTCCTTAATTAATTAGAATACATTATATATCCATCAAAACTTAGGTGTCCCTGGAGAAAGATATTTCATGTTGTTTAATATTATTTCAACAGTTCATAAATTGTCATTATAACGGTTGAAACCTGAGTATAAATGCGTTTCAGTACACTTAAATCTATGCCTTCCTGTATTAATAACAATGTCAATATCAATTAAGCTAATATTCAATCAGACGGTTAAATTTCAATTTGAACCCCAAATTTGCTAAAAGTTTGTTAAATTTTTAGTATTACATTCTAATATGAATCATAAACCAGTGGCTCTTTCTATTGTGCAGGCAAGATTAGTTGAATTAGCTCACTTTTCTATAGGTTATATATTTACTTATGTGGCTTTCTTGATTGCATCTACATCGGGCAAATTTGGTTAATTCAAATTCCAACACTTATGTTATGTGTTGTATTTGCGATAATCTCATCTCTTTCGATGGAAAAGGGGGGTATGCCCCCTTCTATTTTTACATCTAGGATCTGACTTGTATCATTGATAATAATAGGAACTAAACCGTTATGGCAAAGAAAAGTTTGATTTGTAGGGAGAAGAGGCAAAAATTGGAACAAAAATTTCATTTGATTCGTCGGTCCTCAAAAAAAGAAATAAGAAAAGTTTCGTCATTGTGTGAGAAATGAAAAATTCATGGAAAGTTACAATCCTCACTGCGAAATAGTGCACCCATACGTCTTCATCGACGTTGCTTTTCGACCGGAAGACCGAGAGCTAACTATCGAGAGTTTGGACTATCCGGACACATACTTCGTGAAATGGTTCACGCATGTTTGTTGCCGGGGGTAACAAGATCAAGTTGGTAAGGATTAAAATATTCCTTCCTTTTTCTATTTATTTCTATGATCGATGAACATAGATGGGCCCTTTACCAATAGGCTATTTTATTGTACATATATGAAAGAAGAGGCGCATTCAATCTTTGTTTGTCTATTAGTTTGGTTTCTTTTCATCGCGGAATAGAGTAATTTGGTAGCTTGCAAGGCTCAAAACCTTGAGGTTATGGGTTCAAATATCGTGATATTGCTTCTTGAATTAGGCAGGCTATGGTTACTTCATAATAAACTGTATATGGCCCAAACAATTAAAAATGGAACCCATTTTATCCATTTGGGCCTATGTTAAAACTAACTGAACCTGGAGTTTGATTGTAACTTCAATAATGGGTTTGCCAAAAAAATCACAGCCCTTAATTCAAAATGAATTCCAGAAGGGCAAAATTTTACCGTTGAATTAAAATCCCAAAATACAACAACTCTTGGGATCGGATGATGAGTTGAGGTTGAGATGAGGCTGCTCACATCAACATTCCGATCTGTGAAACACCCAATTCCAATTCCAATCCCAGACCCTAAACCCAATATCGTAAAAACATCGTTGCCGTCAGAATCGAGTGCCGTTGCAAAATCAAAACCAGAACTAAAAGCCTGGTGCGTTTACCTAATTCTTTCCTCCAATCCCCCCATTAAAACCTACGTTGGTGTCACCAACAATTTCTCTCGCCGGTACCATCCTCTTTCATATATCTTCTATTTGAAACTGAAATCCTTATTTGTGTCATTTGTTTTGGGTTTGATTGCTTGTTTTTGAGCAGTAATTGATAAATTTGTAGAAATTGCTTTAAATGTCTGCTTTGTGAATTTGGCTTCTTCTTCTTCTTCTTTTTTCTTCTTTACATAAGAAAATGATTCAAAATAACTAAAAATATTGAGCTTTGATAATTGCAGTTTGAAGCAACATAATGGTGAACTTAGCGGTGGCGCAAAAGCATCTCGTGCTGGAAGGCCATGGGTCTGCGCCTGTATAGTTCGGGGTTTCAATGACCAAAGTGAAGGTGTTTTCACTTTCTTCTACATTCATGTATTTATTACCATGAAATTTGCTAACATGATCGATGTGTTCAATTAGATTAAATACAAAATTTCTGCTATGAATATGATCTTAACATAGCTAAGCACACCTGTTGACGTTTCCTTATTTTATTTTAGCTTGTGAGTTTGAATTCAAATGGAAAATGGTCTCAAGAAAACTGCCTCGCAAAAAGAAGAATAAGGAAGCTGATGATTGCTCCCTAACGTTATTACAACACAGGCAAACAGCTTTGAATAAGGTTAAAGGTATGTTGGATTGCAGTCACTTAGAAATTGAATGGCAAATGAGTACTTCCTAATTCATAATACCTCCAATTCTTGATAATTTTCATTGTCTTCAAAATGTTGTACGAAGAGGTGTTCATCAAAAGATAGAAAATCATTGAATATGTAATACTAATTGTTATAAATGCTACAACCATTTGTAATAAGTGGCCAAAGGGAAAGCCTTAAATCATTATTGATGATGATTTGAATAGTCCCATTTCTTGTTTTTCTTACTTTACCTTGACTCTGTGTAGATAACCTTGACTCTGTGTAGATAACGTAACATTGTTTGATACAAAAAGCATGTTTTTGAAGCAATATAGTCCATTCTGCACCGGTTGGTGTGCACCGTTCCAGTAATAAATCGGAACAATTATTTCTCTTTTTTGTACCGGTGTAAATTCTGGTATGTACCGCACCAGCTTGTTCCAACCAATTTAGGTTGCACCGGCCGGGACATTGCACATTGGACGGTGCATGAATAATGTTTAAAAATAGATAAAATTATTATTATTTAACCAACTTTAATGTTTTTTATTAATCAAATTTAAAATTTAAACAAGGTAAAGGAGCAACTTTAAAATTTTAAGTAGAAAATTAATGAATAATAAAAAGTAAAGAATTTATATAACAAAAAAAGAAAAAGAAAAAAAAAAGACAACTTCTAAATGCTTCACAAACACAACATTTTATGTATGTTTTTGTTAAACTTTCATTTTATATATTTAGTATGAGATGATCTTAGTGTAGAGTTTTTTAAATAATGTTATGGATGATTTGTTGTTTAATGTGTGAGATGTTTTTTTCTTTGTTTACTTTAGATTTGTTAAGTGATGAAATTTTATTTCTGAAGTTTATTGATGAGTATTTTATATAATTAATTAATATTTTTATATTTGAAATTATTTAATCAAATTCATTTGATATATTTAATATTTTACATATTAAATATTTTCAAAAAATCGGTAAATTTGAAACAGTACATCGAAACAGACTGGTAATGATACGTATTGGTTCCAATAGAAAAATGGTGTGCACATCGGACTGGTACTGACTATCTTGATTTGAAGTAAAACTAGTTAATATCATTGTCTTTTTATTTCTTTTTTCTTGTTGGAGCCATGAATCTCGCATAAGTTGTGTATTGAAGTTGATGTTATGATACAAATATTTGTATCATCTTAAACTTGTAAACTTGTAAGGTACTTTGTGTATGTAAAATCGTGAGGTTCCTTTGTAAGTTGACATGGATTGTTAAATTTGGTATGGATGTGCCATTGAGGATAGTGGGTTCTGAGGAGAATGCATGATGATATGAACTACATTGGTTGTGTAGTAGAGTTAGTACAGACATACAAGTGTGTGACAGTATTTACAACTTATGACCGTCTTTTTTTAGACAAAACAAACAGCAATGCCCGGTGCTGGCTGTGGTGCAAAGTTGGATTGACTGTTCTCAATTTAAGTCAATTAACTTAACATTGACAATTATGCTCTTAAATGAAAAGTGACTTAAAGCTTTTTTAGACACAAAATTGCCCCCGCAGTTTTTCACTCTGTCAAGATTCAGTGTCACGACTTCAAAGCTTTGGTGTCGCGACATCCTTGACAGTGGTACACTAGTGGTTGTAGGGGTTCTTCGTTGTCACGGCATCCACGGTCGATGTTGCGACATCATTGGTGTTGGTCACAATTTCTTCACTTCAATACCTTTAGGGATCTCACGGCCTTGGAGGCTTAGTGTCGCAACATCATACCCTCGATGTCGCTACTCTCTTGACAGTCGGCTTTAGGTTGATTTCTCATTGCAGTTTTGCCCCCTAGAAGCAAAGGGACTCGATGTCGCGACTTTTATAGCATCAATGTCGCGATACCTACCTTCGCCACTCAAAGATTTTGTTTGGTTCCTTATGACACCATTTTTCCAATTTGGATCTCAAAAGGAGTAAAACTAAGTAAAAACGTTTATTAATAGTAAAAAGTAAAAATCAACAAAAATATAGAAATGACACCTAAATTACTTGAGAATAAGCTATTAGAGTGTTTTAGATAGCCTAATTTGACATATCAAATTACGGTGGATACTAAGGCAAACAAAATGTTCTTCCAAGAGTTTGGTAACAAGGTCGTTGCCTAATCTTCTGAGTGGATAGGCGGGGTTGAACAATTGAAGGCTGAGTAGAGCAAGGTAGGCTCTCAATAGGAGCTCATGACCAATGCTAGCAATATCTTAGAGACAGGAAAGGAGGAGTTGTCCACCCAAGTTGCGAGGTATGAGAAGTGGTTGGACAAACTAAGGAAGATTTATGTAAGGGATGTGAAAAATAAAAATAAGAAGATTGAGGACTTCAAACAACAAGTGGCTAAATTGTATAAAAAATTAAGTGACGAGGTGGATAAGGTGAACCCCTCGGTCGTTGAGAGTGCCTATCTCACCATACATGTGGCATATGAACCATTTGATTTGCGAGAAGGTGGAGTTTGGGATGTGCAACTGCTTGGAGTCGTACATAAAAAGTACTTTTATCATTTCAGTACCATCCACTCTCAAGTCCCTAATCCCGAGGCTTGTATGGATTTCTACAAGTTGATGGGGCCTAGGAGATGTAGGGCCAGTTCTCCATTGTTTTTCAAAAGCACTTCCGGCTCCAAAAGCACTTTTGGAGGAAAAGCTGTGCAGAACAAGCTGCTTTTGGCTGAAATTTTTAGCTTTTCAGAAGTACTTTTGAAAAACATTTTTAAAAAGGAGAAGCTAAAATTTTTAGCTTTTCCTCTTCCAAAAACACTTTTAGTGCTTAATTACTTTTTCACCCCTCTAATAACATAGTACTTTCCTTTTTTTTTCGTGGTGCTTAATTACAAATGTGTTAAAATCATTAATTAAAAATAAAAAAATATTTTTTAAAATATTAATTACAAATATTTAATAGTTATATTTAAATATTTAAAATGTAGTTTATATATTCTAATTAAATTTTATAAGTAATTAATATTTATTACTTAAAAATATTTAAAATTTATATTTCATATATTAAAATATTAACAAGTTATAGTAATTTTTTTATATTCTTACTAAAATATAATAATATTAACTAATTTAAATTTTATTTAAATTTATATTTGTTACTTGATAATAACATGTCTAAAATAGACATTTTATTTCTCAAAAGTACTTTTTGACAGCAATGCTAAACACTCAAATTTTAAAACAAACTTTTCAAAAGCACTTCTCAAAAGTACTTTTCCACAGCACTTTTCAAAAGCACTTTTTAAAAGCATTGCCAAACTAGCCCGTAATATGAGTTTGCTGCCAACCTTGATGCAAGCAAGACTAATGCGGCCCAATATTTTACCTTTTTTTTTGTGTTTATGCTTTTGCTATTTTTTGTAACTTTTCTTTTTAATGACATATCCCAATTTTTCTTCTGACCATGGTTTTTGCTATTTTAAGGTATTAAGTTTTGCATATTCAAAAAATTTCAAGATATGTAGTTTTCTAGATTTAATAGTTATGATCCTTAAGAAATTAAAGAGTCGTAAGAGGCCAATTGCCTAAAACATATGTAACATTGGTGATCAAACGCTTTGAAAAGCTTATGTCTATGGTAAGGCAAAGTCTTCTGAGAAGTTTGCAACCTAGGTGGTCGAAGGCTTTAAGAAGCGTTGAGCCTATAAAATGTGAGGTCTTTTAAGAGTCTTTTAAGAATTGTTGAGCCTATAAAAGGTGAGGTACATTGCACAATATTTACTCTTACCAAACTTTTGGAAGGTATCAGTAATTATTTACAATATATTAATTATACATTTCATCCACATATGCCTAAAAAAGTTAAATAACGTTCGACCACTCACTGTGAACGCCTATTAGCGAAGAATGTTGCTAATTCCACTAAGGCAAGGATTTTATTTTATATGCACATATATAGTTCACATGGTGGAGACAATACTATATGGAGCTATCATTTAGCTTGCATAATATCGTTTCTATGCTCAAGACTCACATAAGGAGATCACATATACTAGGGTTTGCCCAACAACTAGCGAAAATACTCTGGTTGATATATATTAGAGCTAGGGAGCTCATGCTCATGCAAACATGTTTGTGCATTTAAAAGTTGTATTAAGTTAGGGGTATATGTACACATAGTTCGTAAATATATATACATAGAGCTAGCCAATATGTGAAGCTCACACAATATACATATACTCATACCTCATTTAGTGTGACTACACAACACTTATGGTGCTACCAAATAAAGAAAGAGGAAAAGAAACTATCCTACTTTAGATCTAGATTCATTGTGAATTGACACGAGTGATCACAACATTTGGGAGGGCTTTCATTGGGAAGTTCCATTTCGACTGATTCTAGGGATTGGGAGTTAGTTCATGCTCATCGCACCAACTATTGATATAAGATTTGTGTTTAGAGATTTAAGGACGATTCACCTTTCATGGGCGGAGAGCAAGGTTTTCATAATTGGAGTGGTCGTCAAACTAATTAGACCACCGATTCTTAGTCCAATTGTTTGATTATTTTAACCAGTTTGTTTGTTCAATTAAATAGCTTATTAAAAAATCATAATCGAACTGGTGGTCAAATTGGTCAAACCACCAATTCTCAATCTAATTTGTTTGGTCATGTTGTCTAGTTCAATTAAATAAATTATTGAAAAAATCATAAAAAAGATAAATATGGTTCAACTAATTTTTTAGCTCGATTCAATCGTTTCACAAGTCAACCAATCCAAATCCCTATTTCCACATTGATACCCCGATCGATTCTCGATCTAGCTAGCTGATCCAATTTTGAAAATAATGATGGAGAGCTGTAAGTGGTCGAGTATGGTGATAGAGAGGAGAAAAGAGAAAGTATCAGTACCAAGATAGAGAAAGAAAGAGTATAGTAAGTGTCTTGATCAAGCAAACTATCTTTGTCAAGTATGATCCCTCGACATGAGCTCGCTTTACTGTGGACTTGCGAGGTAGACGTTCCATGATCTTGGTTGGTGAGATCTAGTCTTAATTTTTGGTCTTAGCTTATAAGTGGTTTGACAAGGTAGCAGGATCGCGAGCTTTAATTGAAGAAAGTTGTTGGTGAGCTCCAGAGGTGGTTTGGCGAGGTCCAACGAGATGAAAGGATAGTGAGATCTAGCCAAGTACCGTTGATGGGATCGTCTAATATGAGTACAACAATATGAACAACATTGGTTATATAATAAAGATAGTATTGACATTGTTTAAAACTTATGACTTTGTCTTTTCTAAGACAAAACAAACCCTACCTTTCATATATATTAGAGATGGTTGTGATGTTGAGTCAATATAATATATATATATATATATATATTTCACTCAATATTTCAGATATTAAAATAAATATTGAGCCAAATATATATGAAGTCGACAGATGTTGAGTCTTGTGGTGGTGTGCGTCATGGATATGGTTGTTCTTAATTTTTATCTAAAAAAAGAAAAAAAAAAAAAAGAAAATTCAAGTCAACCGGCTGCATCATGCATAAAACTATTCTTTATGTTTTCCATCCTAATCAATGTGGAGCATGAAAAATAAAATTCCTTTTTTTCCAAAGAGAAATTTCTACTTACCTAACCCAGCCTCAAGTGTATAACATATTTTTCGCCGAGACATCAGATCTAACCAATAAAAATAAATAATCGAACTCTGCTCATCTGCTATCTAGGTATACTTGAAACATCTAGCAAGTCAACGTCACATATTTCACTCCATATTTCCCAATACAACAAGTGGATTAAAGCAATACATAGAGAAGAAATATGTTGGGAGAGGAGATGAACAGCTTCATCAAGGTATGGTTAGCAGTTTTCACATCTCTATGTTATTGCCATGCCATGGGTAAGATGGTTCCAAAAGGTCCCAAAAGACTCATTTTCCTACTCCCCATTGTCTGCCTATTTCTCTACCTCCCTCTCAATCTATACTCGCCCCATTTAGGGGGTCTTACAGCCTTTTTCATTGCTTGGCTTGGTAACTTCAAGCTCTTATTATTTGCTTTCGACAAGGGTCCTTTAAACACACGTATTTCTCTCCCACTTTTTATGGCTCTGGCTTGCCTACCTATCAAGATTCAACAAGATCCAATTAAGGAAAACCCATCATCAAAATCACAAGGAAAATCCAAGGAAGGTACTGTCAACTATGTTATTAAGGGTTTGCTTTTGGCCATTATACTATGGTCCTATAACTTCATTGAATACATACATCCTAATATTATCAAGCTCCTCTACGCTTTGCACATATATTTCTTCCTTGAAATCTTCTTGGCTATAGGGGCAGCCATGGTTCGATCCTTTTATGGGGTGGAGCTGGAGCCACAGTTCAATGAACCCTTCCTTTCAACTTCACTCCAAGACTTTTGGGGCAAAAGGTGGAACCTCATGGTGGCTAGTATCATGCGCCCTACCGTATACGAACCTACCCTAAGATTTTCGTCAGCTGTGATAGGCAGAAAGTGGGCTCCGGTACCGTCGGTTTTGTCAACGTTTGTAGTATCGGGTGCGATGCACGAGCTAGTGTTTTACTATCTGAGGCGCGTGAGTCCCACAGGGGAAGTGAGCTGGTTTTTTATTTTCCATGGAATTTGTTTAACACTTGAGATTGGTTTGAAGAAGGCATTAAGTGGGAAGTGTCGGTTGCCGTGGATAGTAACGGGACCGTTGACAGTTGGGTTCGTGTTGGGCACGGGCGTTTGGCTGTTCATTCCACAGTTCACGCGGTCAAAGTTGGATGTTAGAGCGTTTGAAGAGTACGCTGAAATTGGGGTGTTATTGAAAAGTTCTTGTGAAAAAGTCTTAAACAGTATCTTTTATCACTTATAATATTTCAAAGATTAGCCGTCGACATTGTTGGTCTCAGAATTTTAATATTTCTATTTCAATTATTATTTTATACAAATGATAATATATTATTTGTAATTGTATTTATACATTTTTTTTAAAAAAAAAATTCAAGTTTCTAATAATTTATTTTTGCGTATTCAATAATAAATAATAATAAGTTTTAACCTCAAGGTTGGGTGTTTGTTTGGTCTGACATTTGTTAAGGGAGTAATATATGCTTGATATAAGAATAATGTAAAGCTTGGATTTTGAATCATGTTCAAAATTATAAATATATATATTTATATTTATAATAAAACTTTGACTAATTCATAAAAGGGTAATTGAAATAGTAAAATTGAGGTTTTGATGATGTTTATTTTAAATTTAAGTTTTACCCTTTGTAGATATATTGTATTAAAAATATCATCATCATAATAATATTTATTATTGTTTAAATAATTTTTTTTAATCATTTCTCAATTGAATTGGTATTTAATTAACTCGTGACGTTAACTCAATTAATGAATACAATCTAAAATCGAATATATATATATATATATTATATTATAGAATACACAACATAACATAGATATATTTATTTGTTCACAAGTAAAACAAATATAATACTTACAAAGACACTTTTTTTTTTTTTTTATTATTACTAACACTTTTATTAATAGTAGTTTTAGGAAATACAATTCTCTATTGGGTAAGTAATACGAATACGATTGATGAACCATTCCATAACATGAAATGCTTCCTAGCACGCAATCATTACTTAAAAAATGGAGTTGTTGAAAGGACATGAAACTATGCAAAGGTTTTAAAGACTCCTAAGCTGTTTCATTATTGGAATGTTTAAAGTATATGGTTTGTTAAAGAATATATTCCCTAATCTTCTCCTGATATACGATTACTTCCCCTCCTATTTAAATGGAAAGTACACTTGTATTTCTATATATAATTGTCACTATTCCTTAGAGAAAATCTGTGAGTGTAACTTTTGTAATTTCTTCCTTTCTTGATAACACGTTCGCTAATCTCACAATCCCACCATCCACTGCTTTACCATGCTCACTTTCATTTTTTTTTTCTATAAAAGTTTATTAATAGCTTCTTTCCACCTCCTATGAATAAAAAATTCAACGTTTCATTTAAGACTTCTTATTTTTTTTGGTAAACTTAAATAAATTTTAAATTAGAATAAATCTCAAAATTATATATGAACATTAGTTTAATATGCAAACTTATACATGAATTTTGATTTTGTACAATTTTGTATATGAATATTTTTATTTGACCCAATTCTCACATTATTAACACAATTATTGATATAGCATTATTTTATGTTTATATATTACATACACATAATTATATTTATCTAATATAAAAATAAATTGATATATTTATTCTTTTAAATATGTATGATTGAATTAAAATTAAAATTTCATGTATATATTTAAACCACAATCAAAGTTTTGTATATCAAATTAGATATTAAATCAAAATTATGTATAATTTTTAAATTTATCTTCTCTATGCAACTTTTTATGAACAATCACAACAACTATTCTACCTTTCACTTTATTCAGCCATCCATTGCTTCCATCATCACCACATTTGTTTTCTTATTGCCATCATCTGTTCATGACACTCTGCTTTATTGGTTTGTAATGTTTTCACACCTAAACAAAAAGCTGTCTACACTCTACAGTAGTAATTAATTATATTGAAAACAAAATTTAAAAAATATATATATATATATCCCAAATTTCGTAGTTAAGAAATCATATTTGCCACAAATGAGAAGAGAAACATTTTGTAAAGGAGGCGTCCAGCCGATAATACAATATTACAAGTAAAGAAATAGTGATTAAGATTTAAGACTAACAATTCCAGAACTTTCTATGGTTGCCGGCATAATCCAAATGATTTACAAAGGGTTGGAATGTGAAATTTGCATTCCATACATAAATGATGCCTTAATTAGGAGGCTAAATTAACCCCACAGATGTTACCGAAAGGATTGAATCTCAGGTTGCCCATTGATGAAACAACTTTCAGTTTGCATGTTAAATAATTAATGATTAGGTTCTACAAATAATGACATGGCCATGCAGAAACAGAACAATGTAACTAGCAGCAAATCATTCCCAATTGGTCCCCTAAAGGAATTTCAGCCAACAAAAAAGAAGGAAAAAAGAGAAGTGATAGCTGAACTAAAAGAGTCAACTCTACTCGATGAAAAAAACAGTCAAACATAGTGTCCTGAAAACTATTTCCAGTAACTGCTTTGCTTTCAAAAGGAGTATTAATGTGTAAAGGCAAAAGTCAATATCTACCAAATCCAGGAGGGGCGTTTATGCAATGAGATCAAAAGAACCAATCTATATATTCTACAGCAGCAATCAAGAGAAGCTATTCTTTGTCTACATCCAAGGGCTTTTATCATTGCCCCAAATGTACACAAGCAAAAATGAACACATCCTCGGACATTTTTTGCCATCTTTATCACTTATCTTACATTCTGCCTTGTCTTAATCATCCGTTTCAGAGTTGCAAGCCAAAAGTTGCATTCATCCCACTCATTGGTAGTAAGAAGAACCTGTTCCAGAAACATAGGTAAATACATTGAAACCACTTTCAGTTGCCACTCCTAACAATCCTGACAGCATAAACCAACGTTCTTTTCCCACAATACCTGGATATGTAGAGCTGTCCCAAAATCATTATTGTCCAACGCCTGGCAGAGCTGAATAAGCTTATCAGAAGCATTTTTTGAAATGTCTCCACTGTTGAGTTTGGCAAATAAGGCACCTATTTTCTTTGAATTGTCTTCTATTTCACGCTTCTTGGCTGGGTTCGCCCGTGGTCCTCCCAGTGCTTGAGAGGTCTCATTGAAAAGTCTAGTTAAAGTTGTGATTACAGGTTTCTGGTGGGCTGGAAACCAAACAAGGTAAAGTTATTACCAACAGTAATATGCCTAAAACATTTATATTTCTCCATCTATTAGTTCACAGAACTGCATGAACAGAGATTATTTTGGAAACAAGCACACATTTGATTGATCTCATTTAGGAAGTTCTGATGCTGTGTAGCATACCTTCAACCTCATTTATGTGGATAATGCAAACTTGAAGGATAACTAACTAGCACAAAGAATAGTAAAAGATTTTCACAATTATCAATTTAGAAACAATTTGTTTTGTTTTGTAAATGTTCTCATAAAGGGTGATGATGAAAAGATAAACCTTAATAAACTTTCAGACAGTAAACCATCATTCTGAAATAATCTCAGAAGTTAGGCGGACAGAGCATGCAATGGGTGAAACTCCAAAATCCAATAAACAGGTATGACATTCACATTATTTGAAATCAAGAAACTAGTAATTACCAGGTACATTTGAAGTGTCAGCAGTCTGCACTGTTGGTGGGGGTGCAGCAGGTGCTGCAGCTGGTTGTATTGATGCTGACTGCGTAAGGCTAGTAGATTGCACAGGACTCATGCCAGGTCTTTGAACAACAGGTGTGTCGGTCACTGGCATAAATCCTCTAGGTGTTGGGGTAGGAGCTACAAATTGGGGCACTTTGGGGCCAGGAACTGATCCCATTTGCGATGGGACAGGTGCAGGAGAACCAGTTCCTTGGGGAACAGGATAAGTAGGGTTAGCAGCACCCTGAAAGGCATGCAAAAATCATTTAGTATACCGATCATAGAAGAATAACTATGGCATTGAACATGAACTAGATGTAGCTATACAGACGGGATATAATTGAGAACCCAAGGCAGCTGGCTGCTGGTATTGATCTGCATTTCTTAGACCAGGAGGGTTTGAAGGAACAAAGGGTCTAACAACAGGCTGAGTGGTGCCAGGTGAAGGAGCGAAATTTCCCTGGAAGGACAAAAATATTTAGTCCAGAAACAAACTGAAAAATGAAAATAAAATGCATATAAGAAACCAAAAGGCTATAAAAATTAGAAAGAGTTGTAGAGTTTTTTCTGGGTTTAAGATAAAACAAGTGACAATCAATTTTATGGAGAGCAGCAATGGAGGGTTGTTTGCACATTGAAAAACTGCCAATGCCAAGTTACCTCAGATCAATTGCAAACTTAAAGATTCCCACTTAACAGCAAAGCCATGCTAGTTATAAGCTGGCCTATTGCTGTAATTAAGATTTCATTTGGACCAAATTGTCTCTATGCATTAAGATAGCATGACAGATTAACAGTAAAATAAGAAGAAAATATTATTACAAAATAGCCATCACTTAAGAGTCTACAAAGTAGACTGCTATGCACAAAAGGATACCCAATACAGCATACCTGGGAAACATGAGGAGATTGGGTTGGCACAAAAGTATTTGCAGGTGCTGGTGGTTGAGGTCGATACGAGGGAGGAGGTGCATATCCTCCATATTGGGAGAAAGAACGCTGATAATTTTCATCGTAAGCACTAATAGGAACACTTGGCTGAATTTGTGATGTAGTAGACTCCTAACCAATAACAAAAGGTAACAAAAGGCACAAAAAAAGTCATTCACAACATTACAATAATCAAGGACCGTCCAGTAAAGACACTCCTAAGATAAAAGCTAAAGGAAAAGCACCGGATATATCTGTTGCATAGGTTCAAAGACTGATCCACTTGCTAGATGAGAGTTTTCGAAAGCCATAGATGTAAATTCTTTCTCTGCAGTAGAAAAAAAACAGATTTATCCCCAACAAGCACATATTGCCAAGCACAAAACATAGCTAAGATTTCAGTAAAGCTAATTTCATGATAATCCTCATAAATAGTGTGTGTGAGAAAAACAACTTTAAAATAAACCAAAAAAACTGAGACACCAGAGAAAGAAGTTCCAAGTGCATCACAGGTTTAGAACTACTAATTACAAGAGCTCAAAAACAATTTCTACCAAATTCAATCAGTGTTGTTGGCACAATTAATAATTAGCACTACATCAAAAATCCATATGTAATAGCATTAGAACCACAGCAGCAAGCATAAGCCATCTCCTGAAACACATACCAGGTTCTGTTGAAAGTGCAATACGATCTTTTAAGATAACAAGTTCAGGTGGCAGCTCATCAGACCCCAAAAGCTTCAAGTACTCCATGGCTGTAATTAGAAGCCCTTGACTAGCCAATATTTCAGCATATTTCTCAACAAGCTTGCAGAGAGATGCACTATATTGCTTCTGGCCAGTTGCCAAAGCAAGGACAATAGTCTTTTCCATCAAATCCTAGAAAACAAAAATCTATTGTGGGATTTCAGCCAGACAACTTATTCTTGAAATGTGTTTCAATGAATTGCCAACTTACCTGGAGAAGATCAACATAAGATTTCCCATCATGTTCGGTTGTCAGGCACCTTGACCAAATCTCTACTGTTTTATCAATATTTCCCGCACATATATAACAGAGAGTTGCTGCCAGAGTATTACCAGAAGCCATTAGTTTGGAAGCAAGCGTATCACAGAGTACTGTCCATTCCTCTCTTTGGGCAAACTGCTCATCAAATATGATATATAAGTCCCATAAATAATTTGTTACTACACCACTATAAATCTAAATTACTTCCAAAATATGAACTTACTGTACAGAGGAGTGCAAGTGTTTCTTTCCATAGTTTCAAAGGCCTTCTATTGACAAGACTCATGAGATCATTGTTCACCATTGCAGAGACAACCTTCAGGTGTGGTGAATGGCTCATCTTAAGATACTGATCACATGTGCTCTCCCATAAGGAAGTACCACCAACATGAGCAATAACTAATGCATCAGCCATCTTATTGGCTGCAATGCATTGTGCAACTGCTCCCTTATAGTCACCCACCACCAAAGCACGTAGAACAGCATCATCAAATGATGGATCTGCACTTTCCTCCAGCCCATCTGATTCTTGAGGTGTTAGATCCGTGCTAGGAACTGTGCTCTCAACATGAAAATTATTTTCAGAAGTTGCAACTGGTGTATCAGCCTTGGGACTTGGAAGATTGTTGAAGAAATCCTCCCCATTATCAGCAGCAAAGAGGGTAGCTTCTTTCTCATAGCTCACTTTTTCCTCAAGGGTAATATTAGTCACACTCTGAGAGAGGTCATTTTGTACAGTATCTTTTTCTTCTGCAGGTGGGCTAAAACCAAGATGCATGAGCAACTTTGTCCTAGCTGTCCCATCATCTTCAAACATCACCTTTAAGAAGCCCCACGTTTCTCTATCATGCTGAGATCTGCACAAAATTCCCGTGAACCATAAAAGCCATTAATTGGAAGGAGTAAAGAAATTATTTGACAAAAGACAAGAAAGAAATAATTAGAATTTCTTAGAATCTTAGTACAGATGACATACTCAGACTCTTGAGATTTCTTTTCACATAGAACCCTTAGAGAAGACCTCTCCCCATTTTGGATCGCAGATTCAAATTCAGATGAACGACTGACCAGACTCTTTTCAGCAACTAAGTTGTGCACAAAAACCTGAAAATAGAATACAGGACCATAAGATCCCAAAAAGAAGGAAGAATGTTATTCATATTCTGGTAGGTAAAAACATAATGAAACAAACCTCACTGATATATTTACCTCTGATGACGGAGAAGTACCTACACCATGAATCTGAGGGCGAAATGAGACAACTTTTCCTCCAAATCCAAAAGATACCCCAACAGGACGTTTATACCATTTTGGTGCTCTCAAAGACACTGCATAAAATGAAATTAAAGTTGGTCAGAAAGAGAATGTAAAGCATATATATTCTCATAAACAATAGAGTAAAGAGTAAAAACTAATTAAGCAGAGGTAGCTCACATCTGCCTCTATTGGCAGTCATCAATCATGTTTTCCTAGACCGCCAAAAGCTAAATAGTAGAAAGGTCAAATTATAAGACAAAAGGGGAAAAAATGGGTGGTTCTGCAGTAGCAAATTGAAGTACACCGAACAAACTACAGCACTCAAAATGCATGGTTCTATTTGAAGCATTACCTGCACCAAAATCACCCTCCCCAACACCGTATCGGCTGCAACCCTGCATAATAAAGGTAAAAAGTTAAATGCAAGAAGTGCTAATGTAGAGTACAAGAAAAGAATTCTGAGAGGCAAAAATTGTTGGCAAATCAGACAAATAAACTGGCAAGAATAGTAAGCTTTAAATACTTTCCAGATTAACTACCAAAGAAACATGTCCCATCTACATGCATTAAAAGCCATCATAAACAAATATGTTGCTAGCAATAGGCAGATTGCAATTGTTTAGTCACACAAGTCCAACTGCTAAGAAATTTTTGTTTAACAAAAACCTAATTATGATAGGAAAGGTAACTTGGACAAGGTCACACCTCAATATTGTAAATGCCAATCTTGCCATCAAAGGAAGATGCTGATATTACTCCAGGAATCTTTGTATACCAGTGCACATCAAAGTTCCAGTTGGTACCGGCAGGCAATTCACAGACAATCTAAGCCCCAAAACAGAAATAACCCAATTCAGAATGTAATCTTTTGATAATAAGGAACATACAAATCCAGAAGAAGTGAGGAAGCATATTAGTAATTAAGTCATTCCCCGACCTCTCCAGTCACTGTATCCCAACAAATAGTTCGATTATCTTTGGCACATGTGAGCAAATAAGAGCTGTCAGAGGAACACCATGCCATTGCAATTACACCTGCAATAGCACATGCATTCAAATATTATTATGAACTTAAAATAACACAAATCTTATTTACCTTACAACAATAAAAGACCTACAAAATAATGCATCAAACTTCTACATGAATGGGGACATGAATAACTGTCATGAAAATTAACAGCAAATGACCTAAACCATGAAATGGTCAAAGTCCTAGCTCTATCTGGGATCACTGGCACAGTTCTGACTGAGGGCACCAAATCAATCTCAAAAAACTACTTCCACTCTTGACTTTAGGTAGCTAACTATATACATATCATATTCACATATTATACAGTGTAGTGCCAGCCTGCCAGGTTAAACTGAAAGAGCATATAATTCTCTTATCAAGTACAGAAACAAACACCCCCAAAGTAAAGGTAAAATATCAGCAAGTTAAAAAAAAAAAAAACCCGAGTTGCATCTACTTCTCAAGCATTATTACCTTTTGTGTGCCCTACAAACTCCTTCACCGGTGACATTATGTTCCGCATATCCCAAAGCTGCTTGCAAAAATACCAGAAATTAACAATTTCCTAACAAATGGTAATCCACATTTTAAGCAACATCAACAGGATTATTACCCTTAACATGGGTGAACCATCTTCATCTGAGGCAACAACAAGTTGGGTGGCGACATCAGGATGCCACTGCAAAACAGAACACCGCCTTCTAACTGAATCTGCAAAACTGTCCATTAGAAAACCAAAAAAGATTAGGTCAAATGATGTGCTGGGTCATGATGGAAATAACATGTGGAAACAACCAGAAGTTTTTCAATTGATAGAAAAGATGAACTTTACCTTATCACTGGTTTTTGCTTCTTCAAGTCCCAAACAACTGGAAAATTATAAACATACACATTAGCTACCCTGCTAAACTTAAATGACATGACAGTAAGTCCAGAATCCACTAATTTCCTCACCAGTTGTCCCATTATGAGAAGTTGAGGCCAGTATATGTTGGACCTTACTGTTCCAGGACAGATATGAGATTTCACCTTGAGCAGCAGAACCACTACCCTGCATGAAGGCCACAAAAAAACTATGTCAGATACCTCCATAGTCCACAGGTTGTCTGTTTTTTTTTTTTTTTTTTTAATTTGAAAGGGGGGGGGGGATTTGAAACGTGAAAAGAAACAAGCAATGTTTGCTGCAGTGGAAGATATGGCAATTAGTGGAACAGCAAGGGTGTGAAATGTGTTAATCCTGATTCTATACATGGCTCAGAATCAAAAGACAATGGCCATGCAATACTTTGCCACAGTGAGCAGATAGATGAAGGAGGTTTACAATTCAACAAGTTACTAATGATTGCCACAGACCTTAAGAGGCGGAAAATGAGACGGTTGTGCAGGTGCTGACAAATCCCAGATGCAGATTTCACCATCATCAGCCCCAGATGCTAGTAAGTTTGGAGCAATGGCATTGAACTCGAGACCACGAACCTAAAAGTATGAGGAAAAGAAAAGAAGAAATATACCATGACATCTTCAAATGCTAGATGACAAATATCACATATGTCAAATAGCTAGAGGTTTTATTACACACATAGACACACACAAAAAAAAAAAGAATAAGGAAACTCACAGGTCCTTTGTGTCTAGAAAGACGTCCAACAATAGCTTGTTCACTTGACATAGAGCTGAGGAAATTGTTATGTTTAAACCAAATTATCATGTTGTTTCAAACCGAATAAGACAGTGCTAATGTCAAAATAAAAATCCCAAAACAAAATGAGATTGCTAAAGGAAATACAGAGCAAAAAATGCTAATAATTGGCAAAAAAAAATAGGAAAATGTGAAAGTAATCAATTCCAATCACCTAGAAAAACAAAGATCATAAATGAATAGATAAAAGAATTAAATATTCTATAACACAGGGTCTCAGATAAGAATCATTTTAATCATAAATTTTCTCCAAAAAAGATGATATTCTTTTCCTTCTAGTTCTTAGTCTCTAATAAAATACAACTAGATCCAGATTAACCAGCAACCCAATGCCAACAAGAAGAAGAGTTTCTGCTCAATAACCAAATTCTTTTATAAATGATCAAGTCAAACTAACACAGAACATTCAGTGCTCATGAAACGTGAAGCAAAACTTGAATGTAGCCTACTAAAGACAATGCCAAGATCAGGCACAACAAATTACCAGACATTTTATCCAACTTATTCCACATGGCACAATAAAGCAAGCCATTAACAGTTTATGAGGGAATTAAGTTTCAAAAGTACATCAGTCAGAAGTCACTTTCAACCAACCATTCATCAAATCCAGTTATAATAAGTAATCTAGAACTCGCAAATCATGGGCACATTATTACAATATCAAATCATGAAAAAGCTACCCTCGAAGTAAACAAGCCCAAAAACTTGAATAACCACTTGCTGTAAATAATAAAAAATACCAAATTAACACAAGACAAAAACAATTATTGGAAATCCATATAAATAAACGCGTGAATATAAATTTGATAAGAGCTCAGTACAATCCCAAGTAGATGGAAAGCAGTCACAATTTTCCCATCCAAACAAACATCATACACTTAAAACCTGCAATATAGCCACTTGACTTATTCTAGTGCCCAATTCTTTCACTACATGTCTAATTTAACCGAAATTTAAAGTAAACTAGATTAAATCGACCGATATGAACATTTTATAGAAAGATAAAAAAAAAAGTACCGTATCAGGTTTGAGGGGTTCCAAAGATCGATATTGCCATCAACGAGGCCACCAGCAATGAGCCCGAGTGAAAATTCATCGGAACCAGATCCGTTCTTGCCCCAAGCGAGGCGGTTAAATCGCTCTGAGCTGGGGCACTCGCCTACCAAAGGAAGCTCGCGATCATCACTCTGGAAATCAAACTTGAATATCTCGAGATTCGCGGATGAGCTAAAGGACATATCCACCGCCCCAGCCATTGTCCCCGCTGCCATGTAGGGAGCGTCCGGCGCCATTGCCACTTGCGCCGATCTGTTCACCCCTTTTATACACGCCATTAGATTAAAAGCAAATTTTACGGTACGTTATCCTCCCAAAATACCTATCAAATTATATATCGATGCCGCGAGAAATAAACAAAGACCGATAGCAATTATCGGCACATATGTGAATTGATACGGAAGAAGTTCAAAGAGAGCTGATTTGGATTAATATGGTGAGAATTTTAAGGATTAGGGTTTTGATCTAATTTCGGGAATTCAGAAAGAGGGAAAAAACACTGTGTAGTGAGGTTTCCTCTTTTTTCTTTTTGAGGGGGGGGGCGATTTTCTGAATTTTGTTCTCTTTTGACTGATTGATGGAGGAGAGTGGTAAAGTGGTAATTTTATGAATGGTTTCTTTTTATTTTGGTTTTGTGCTGCAGCTGCTGTGGTCGTTCTTTTATGTTCTGTTCGAGTAACGAATGTCTATAACTCGGACAAAGGATGGAATTGTGAGAGTGCAGATGATTATAGGATTAATTCCACCAAACGCCTATAAACTTCCTTCCACATTTTAAAATAGTCCTAAATTTCATTCAAATTGAAATTTCAAAATATCAAAATTGTATCCATCAGCTTGTTTTTCAATTCTATCCATCAATTTAAATGTCAAACATCAATTTGGATGTAACATGAAACATATTTAAAATACATAAATAAGAGGATAATGCGCTTCAACGCACTTGAACTTACGTCCTCCTACATTGAGAACAATGTCGATGACAACCAAGCTAAGATGAATATGTATATATAATATGATCCACATATTTTAAATATTCTCCTTGTCAAATTTGAGCTGACAATGATATTTGGTTCAAGGAATGTAAGATGAATGTCGGGTATGTTACTTACGCCCTATTTAATTCATTTGGTTAAAATATAAGATTATGTAGAAACATGTTTTACTAAATTATTCTTGTTATAAAATTATGATAAAATTTGATTTTTTATTATAATTTATATATTAATAAGTAAATATATGATGTTGAAATAATTTTATAAATCATAGTTAATATACTAAAAAAAAAATTAGAGTGAATATATTATTTATAACTTTTAAGTATGACATCTATTGTTTCGCTATTAAGAAAAACAAATATTCTTGTTTTTAATTGGATTTAAATTTTATTTAAAAAAAAAGGATGAAATTGATTAAAATAATAAAACTAAATGATAAATTGATCCAAATTAAAAAATAACGCCTATAATCTAAGATAACTTAAGAAATGAGTGGTATTAATATTACACTCTATATTACTAGATGATCGAAATGTTGAAAATTGAAATAATATAATCTTATTTCAAAATATAAAATTATAGGACATAATGTTACATTCGGCGAATCAAACGCATCCTTAATGCTAAAACTAATTATTAGACCAATGAAATATATTGATTAATGTTATATTGATATTTTAAGGATTTGATCAGAAAGTTTCAAAATTTAGAGATTAAATTTAAAATTTGAGTATGACTCAGAGATGTATGAAGCAGTTAAGAATTATTAAGGATAATACGAGTGATACTTGCAGTGAGAAAGACATTGGTTTTCCAGCATATCACAAATCAGAACACGGCAAGTGAATCTACAATCTTTACCTTTGACTTCATCAACCCAAAAGACTAAAAAGACCCTAGGTTTAGTGAAATGAAATCCGAAAAGAAAGGGTTCTGTCTGGTTTTTGTTTGTATTTTCGTATACTTTTTTTTCTTCCTTATGCTTATACTGTTAGTGGGAAAAATTTTTGTTTAAATATCGAAATTAAATTGTATATTATAACGACAATAAAAATAAAATTTAACTAGTTTAATATATTTTTATAATTTTTAAAGAGTTATATCAAATTTTTATCATTTTTAAGAAGTTAAAGTATAATTTAATATTATTAATTTAAAATTTTATAAATAATAAAAAATTTAAATTAAAATTTTACCATTTTTAGGGGGTCATGTCCCTGGGTCTCTAGTAAGCTTCGTCAATGTATATTCTCTCATTGAAATGAATTTATTTATGTCGTCAATTTTAGTTTCTCTACCTTTTAATTATATAAAAATAGTTAAATTTCAATTGTGGTTTATGTTGAAATTTGAGATTTGATATCTGTACTTGATATTTTTATATAATTTTGTACTTCAACTTTTAAAATATCATTAATTAATCTAACTACTTTATTCTAATTAAAATGTTGACGTAATTTAAAGAATCGTTAACATCGTTAAATTTTTTGTTAAATTCAAGTCCATTATAATGCTATTTTTTGTGACATGATTATTGAGTGAGTACTTTTTAAAAAAATTTAGAATGTCACACCAAGAAATTTAACGGAAGAATTTTAATGATATTAACAATTGAACTTAAATTTTTAAATTCGAAAAATAGAGTGACTAATTTCTTAAAAATAAAAAATTAAGGATTAAACTTCGAATATACAGATTGTACAAAAAACTTAATGCACATTGTAACTTTTAAATTTTAACTATTTAGTCCAAACTAATTAACTTAATACAAAACGTGGGTCAAAAATCGTACTAATTAATAGGTAAAGTTTAATTCACTTATAAGTTACATTAAATTTCAATTAATGCAAAACTAATTATAAACAAAAACAAAATTAATTTTCATTTTAATTTTATTTATTGATTTATTGATTTATGATTTGTAAAAGTTAGATATTTTTAAAAATAAGATAATTAATCTGCTTTGGACTATAATAACGTTCTATCAAAGGGTCCTTGGGTGATCTTCAGACACTATTTGATCGTCCAACCTTGGTCGACTCAATTTTCGACCCTTGAGGCTTTTCCACAATGCGTTGTTGCTTGGGTCCATATTCTAAGGCTCTCTGGATCTTTATACAAAAGGAGTATAGTTCAAGAGAATGAGAGTTTGATTGGAAAGGTAGTAAAGATTGATCTTCAAGCGGATAAAGGGTCGCGGGGACAATTTGCATGGTTTGCGGTGCAAGTGAATCTATCAAAACCACTGATATCAAAAATATGGATCACTAGCAGAATTCATCGGATAGAGTATGAATCTCTTCCATCAATTTGCTTCCAATATGGGAGGTTTGGACATCTGAGGGAAGGGTGCCCCCATGTTTCTTTGGAGAAGGAAATGAAAGGTCATGGTGATAATCAATAGGGAAATAATTCATCAAACCAGCAAGGTGACAGCTTGGGTGTTTAGGAAAGGGTGGAAAAAGAAGAGTTTGGAGAGTGGATGGTGGTTGATCGTCGGCAACGACGTCAGCAACGACAGGAAGCAACGGGATCGTGAGTTTTTTAGGGAAATAATTGGGCTAGATCTAGATTCAATGTGCTTTCCGAAATTGGAGAGGTGAAAGACAGATTTCAGGCACCATTTTTGGTATCTTTTCAATTTGGGAAGTAGAATAATGAATGTGCGACAGAGGCTGATTTTTTGGAGAATAATAATGGGTATAGAAATAGCGAAGATAAGGCAAAATCAAGTGACAATTCACGGATTGAGGTAACTAGGAATAAAAATTTAAAAGAAAAAGGGCTAAAAGTATCCAATAAATCCAGGAAACAGAAACAGTTAATAAATGGGCCAATGGGTGTGAAGCTGGGTATCCGAAAGGATGGGTCCAGATCTGGTTCGGGAAGTAGAGATGTTGGGTCAAAAATTGGGCCAGGAAAGAGAATTGGGGAGGAATTAAATGGGCATGTTTTACTTGAGCACAAACACCACATAGTGGTGAATTTGAAAGAAAATAGAAGCCCAAACATGGGAACTGCTAGGGTTGCTAATCTAAGTGAAAATTTGGGATTTACCAATTTGATTTCCCCAAATTCATTTCCAGCGTCATTGAAGAAAAAAAAAACTCACAAAAGACATGCTGAAGATCGGGGACAATGGTAAAGAATCACGCCATTTTGACATGGACTCATCGATTCCTTTAGAACAAACAGTCAATGGGTTAGTTAAAAGTCTGGAAACTGGCGAACATATTACGGGGAGTCGGATGGGAAGTCGTCTGCCAGCCAATTCAGGCTATCTGAAGTTAGAACAAACCTCGGGGTTTCATAGTGTGGCTGTTTAGGTTAAAGAGGCAGGTACAATAGGGATGGACGACTCGTCGGAATGATTATCCTGGTACAGGTTTGTTGAATTTATGATATTTATGTAAGCTTATATTATTGTGTGAAACTGCCATGGTACAGGACATCTAAATTTTCACAGATTTTTAAAGGAATATTTGTGTGATTTTGATCTCGATGTGGTTGTTCTAATTGAAACCAGAGCTAGTGGTATTAAGGCAGAATGTGTTGTTAAGAATATTGGTTTGCCGAATTCTCATAGAGTCAAACCTAGTGGTTTCTCCGGGGGGGGGGGGGGGAATTTGGATTTTTGGAAAGATATTGTGAATGTAATTGTGGAAGTTAACCACTTCCAATTCGTGCATTTGAAAGTGAAGTTTCCGGAGTTAAATGATTAGGTTTTGTTCATTGGGATTTATGGGAGTCCTTGGTGGGTTTTAAGGAAAGAGTTATGGGTGGAGCTTGGTAATATTTCTCAAAATGTAAGGCTTCCATGGATGCTAGTAGGCGACTTCAATGCGATGCTTTATGAAGAGGGAAAACAAGGTAGATCGAGGAAAAATAGATGTAACTGCCCTTTATTCCAACAACTTTGCTATGGCCATAGTTTGAAGGATATAGGTTTTCAAGGTCCAAAGTCTACTTGGAACAGAGGTCCAATGTTCGAACATCTCGACCATGCATTGTGTAATTACTAATGGGATAACTTGGTTCCAAACACTATGGTTCATCATCTTTATAGGATTAAATCTGATCGTCGTCCCTTAGCGATTTGTTTTGGTCAGAAGAACTCTACAAAGCCCCTTGCCTGTTTCGCTTCTTGAGTGGTTGGCTTTCTCATAGTGGCTTTGGTCATTTAGTTAATGAGAATTGGGGAAATGACGATAAGTTGGAGGGGTCAGTTTGGAGTTTTGTTGAAGCTATTAAGAAATGGAATATGGAGGTCTTCGGTAACATTTTTAAGAGAAAACAGATTTTACTGTTATGGATTGGTGGTATTCAACGGTACCTTGAGAGATATCGATCAAGAAAGCTCATTGAGCTAGAGAAAGACCTGCAGACTGAACTTGAAGGTGTCCTAGACAACGAGGAACTTTTTTGGAAACAAAAATCTCGTAGTGATTGGCTATTACTAGGAGATTGAAATACAAAGTATTTTCATTGTCAAGCTAATAGAAAGAAAATGATTAATTAGATTAAATCCCTGAAGTTGGATGTTGGGTTATGGTGCTATGAAGAAGATAGATTAAAATATGAAGTTGTTTCCTTCTATCAGAGATTGTATACCGATGATGTAACTAATGTAGGTCTCTTTCCTGTTAGGAATGTGTTCCCTATTGTTGAACCCAAGCTATTTAAAGCACTTGATCGAAGATTAACAAACTAGGAAGTTCATAATGCTTTGTTTGATATGGCACCACTTAAGGCCCTGATGATTGACGGACTGCATGCCCAATTTTATCAATCACAGTGGAACGTGGTTGGTGTGAGTCACTGTTGTCAATGGTCAGGAGAGTATTTGAGAATGGTAATTTGGAGGATTTCTTCAATCAAAATTTATTCGTGCTTATCCCGAAGGTTGCTACCCCTGAGTTAATTACGCAGTTTAGGCCCATAAGTCTCTGTACCGTTCCATACAAAATACTCTCTAAGGTTATTGTGAATCGTCTCAAACTTGCTATGCCAATACTGGTTGCGAAGAACCAAACTTGTTTTGTGGAATGGCGACACATTATGGACAATATTGTTATTGCACAAGAGGTTATCCATTCGATGAGGGTTCGAAAAGGGAAGAAAGGTTGGATGGCGATTAAAATAGATTTAGAGAAAGCATATGATCGCTTAAGGTTAGAGTTTATTAAATATACTTTTGAAGATGCGAAGATACGTAATAATATTGTTCGCATTATAATGCAGTTCGTCTCGACATCAACAATGCAAATTTTATAGAACGAAAAGTTCACGGATGAGTTTAAACCAACAAGAGGTATAAGGCAATGAGATCCCATCTTGCCATATCTTTTTGTCCTGGCAATGGAGAAACTTGGTCAAGCAATAAATTTGGCGGTTTCGAATGAAAAATGGAAGCCTATAACTTTGGGAAGAAGAGGACCGCCTCTGTCCCATCTATTTTTTGCTGAAGGCTTGGTATTATTTGGGGAAGCAAATTTGGAGAATTTCGAATCTATGCAGTCAATTCTAGATCAATTCTGTTTATACTCTGGCCACAAAGTTAATTCTAGTAAATCTAAAGTGTGTTTTTCGGCTAACATGAATATAGCAGTTAGAAGAATGAGTAGGAATGTCTTAGGCTTTCAGCAGACGGAGGATTTGGGCAATTACTTAGGTGTTCCTCTATTTCATAGGAGAATCACAAAGAGCGCGTTCCAATTTGTTATTGACAAAGTACAGAGGAAACTAAATGGTTTTGATGCCAAGTTGTTATCGATGGCAGGTAGAACAACGTCGGCGAAGTTGGTGTTGTTAGCTATACCCGGATACTTCATGCAGTTTACAATGATTCCTACAGGCACTTGTGAGAAAATTGAACAGATTGTAAAACAATTTGTTTGGGGTTCAACAAGTAATGGGAACAAGACAACCTTGGTTAAGTGGGATACTTGTTGTCAACCTACGATGACAGGGGCCTCGATTTGTGGAGGCTGGTACCTCATAATATCTCATTCCTAATGAAGCTAGCATATAAACTAGTGACGAAGTTGGACTCGTTATGTAACACTCTTAACCCGTATCCGTCACCGAAATAGGGTTACAGAGTATTACCGAACAAACAGAACAGTAAACCATTCAATTCATACATCAATGTAATACATATTCTAATTTCATTCAAATACATTCATAACGTCCCTTAATCGAGCCATCGATGCCCTAAGAAAATAATAGAATCAATCCGGGACTAAATTGAAAACATTTGGAAAGTTTAGGAAAAAGTTGAAAAATTTAGACTACAGGGGTCATACGGTCGTGTGGCCAAGCCGTGTGATTCATACGGTTGAAACACATGCCCGTGTCTTAGGCCGCGTAACAATCGAAATAGGGACACACGGCCGTGTCCCAACTTGTGTCCATGCCCGTGTAACTCTATGACTTGGGTCACACGGCCAAGTCACACGTCTGTATGCCAGGCCGTGTAACTCCTAACTTGCATGCCTTTAACCTACAGGGGACACACGGCCATGTGTCACACACGGTTGAGACACACGCCCGTGTGGACCCAAAATGAACCTTAAAACACAAGTTTACCATTTCAAGTTTGCTTGGACCTTAAGAAACTCAAATACCAACCAATACCTATTCAAAATGACATTAATCAAGCAAAAAACACACCAAAATCAACCTATTAAATACCTAACCAATGTACACTCATTGATACCACAAGTATATATAACTATATTTCAAAAAAAAAACATCAATCCATTCAAGCTAATACCTAGCCAATATACCTATCAAAGATACCTCAATCACAACAATTCTTTAGCACATATAATTCATATTAGAATAAAAAACTATACCTCGTTCTCATGTAATATATAAGTTGGCCATTTACACAAAAGGTCATCTATAATATTTACAAAAACCAAAACATTAACGATAGCCACACAAGAGCCTATACATGCCATATAATCTGAATTAAATATTCCAAAAACTATCGAATTGAGCTGGATAGTGTGACTTGAGTGTCGATCTGATCGTTCAACCTTCTGAGTATATACAATGACATTAAACAACATAAGTAAGCTTAATGAAGCTTAGTAAGTTTGACACATTAAACAATAAATCTTATCGAAGTAAATACAACAGTTCAAACAATAATAATCAACCGTGAGAATTCCCTGTCATCCACAATTTCAATCGATGAATTCATCTATATTCAGATCAATATTTAATAAATAACAAATCTTTCAAATTCATTAAAAAAATTACCTTATCGAGATTTTCTATTCAAAGAATGACTTACGGATAAGAGTACATCGTCAGATCAACCAAAACACACCAGATGCTCATAAGAGCTAGTCCAACCGAAACACACCAGACAGATGCTGATAAGAGCTAGTCCAACTGAAATACTCCAGACAGAAGCTCATAAGAGCTAGTCCAACCGAAACACACCAGACATAGAGTATAACACGAGAGTTCGCAACATATGCTAAACCTCGGTTTACTTGGGTAATATGCAAATATCTCCCACCAATACCATTTCCACTCCAAACCCTTGTAACACACCAAATCACGATTGTACTCTATCCTGCGTTCAATCCAAACCGAGCATCAAATTCAATATTATATCTCAAATTACCATTCATTATCAACAATTAAAAATAAATATGTAAGTTGTACCATGTTAATCTACTCAACAATTCATATTGATGTTAAATTCTAAACCGTACGAACATCTCTGGGCTGAATTGTAGTAGTTGCAGAAGTTCAGAGACTATTCCACTATTTTTCCTTTTCCACGAGTATCTACAGGATCTTGATCTAAAATATAGAATTCCTCAATTATCAGCTTACATTTCACATTCCAATCCATTTTATGATTACCCTTTAATTTTTTGAATTTACACAATTACCCTAAACTTTTACAATTTTTACAATTTAGTCCCTTAACCCGAAATTTATCAAATTAACCATTTTTCTCAAGTCAATATTTTATCCAAATATACTAGGCCTTTAAAAAGCCCATAATAAACATTAAATTCACAATTAAACCCTAAAATTTTGACATTTTAATAATTTAATCCTAAAATAAAAATCTAACAAAAATCACTTTACAAATTCATCAAATAAAATAATCAAAGATCCAAATACATGGTATTCATAAAAAAAATTTCAATATTAATCAATGGAAACTTCCAAAATTTTTAACAGAATAAAAAACGAAGGTACGGGCTAGTTGGACCTAGTTGTAACGATATCAAAACCATAAAAATTACAAGAAAACGGTTCAATTTCCTTACCATGCAAGGAAAAAAGATGTAAAAGCTTCCTAGGTCATCAATGGTGAGGTTCGGCCAAGAAAAAGAGAAAATGAGAAAAAATAAAGCTTTTGTTTTAACTTGTTTCATTAATTTTGTATAATTTACAAAAGTGCCATTAAACCTATTTTCTTTAAATTTTTCTTTAATTATTAATCCCATTACCATCCACTATTAACTAATGAGGTCTAATTGCCTTATTGGTCCTTCCATTTTTAATAATTAAGCTATTAAATCACCAAAATACAATAAATACTAAGTTTTGCACCTTTTACAAATTAGTCCTTTTTCTTTAATTAACTATCTAAACGTTAATATTTTCGAACCAAATTTTAATATGACTTTAGTGACTCCATAAATTTTCTAAAAATAATATTTACGAGTCGATACGACGAAAATTTTTGTCCCGAAACCACTGTTTCATCACCATTGAAAATCGAGCTGTTACAACTTTCCCCCCTTAGGAAATTTTGTCCTCGAAATTGTTACCTGAGAATAGATTCGGATACTGTAGTTTCATTGATTCCTCAGTTTTATAGGTAGATTTTTTTGAACCATGACGATGCCACAAGACTTTTACTAATGGGACTCGTTTGTTCCGCAGTTCTTTGACTTTCCGAGCTAAAATTCTCACTGGTTCTTCTGAATATGTCAAGTTCAACTGTAACTCAATTTCACTATGAGGAATCACAAGCGAAGGATCAGATCTGTACTGTCTCAACATCGAAACTTGGAACACATTATGGATTTTCTCGAGTTCAGAGGGCAAAACTAATCTATAAGCTACAGGGCCGATTCTTTTAACAATCTCGTACTGTCCTATAAATCTCGGACCCAACTTTCCTTTCTTACCAAAACACAACACTTTCTTCCACAGAGAAACTTTTAGGAATACCTGATCGCTAATAGCAAATTCTATATCTTTTCTTCTCAGATCCACATACGATTTCTGATGATCAGATGTAACTTTCAAACTATCTTGAATAACTCGAACTTTGTCTTCAGTTTCTCGTATCAAACCAACTCCTACCATTTTGGATTTACTCAACTCAGAACAATACAACGGTGTTTTACACTTTCTCCCATAAAGAGCTTCAAACGGTGCCATTTTTATACTAGATTGATAACTGTTATTATAAGCAAATTCAACTAACAGTACGTACTTTTCTCATTTACCTTCAAATTCGAGTATACAACATCTCAGCATATCTTCCAGAATCTGAATCACTCGTTTTGATTGCCCGTCTGTCTGAGGATGAAACGCTATGCTGAAATTAAGCTTAGTGCTTAGATCCTCGTGAAGTTTGCTCCAAAATCTCGATGTAGATCTCAGATCTCGATCTGAAATAATAGATGTCGAAACTTCGTGTAATCTCACAATCTTAGATACATATAGTTCTGCTAATCTCTCAGGTGAGAAGTCTGTTCTGACTGAAATAAAATGTGCCGATTTAGTCAATCTGTCAACAATCACCCAGATCAAATCTTTTTTTCTCGGAGTTGCAGGTAAACCAGATACAAAATCTATCATGACTCGTTCCCACTTCCACTCAGGGATCATAACAGGTTGTAGTAAACCTGACGGTACTTGATGCTCTGCTTTTACATGCTGGGAAATCAAACATTTAGCTAAAAATTCACAAATTTCCCGTTTCATACCCGACCACCAGTACATTTGTTTCAAGTCACAATACATCTTCGTGCTACCCTGATGAATAGAGTACATACTGCTGTGAGCTTCAAAAAGAATATCATGTTTTAAACCTAGATTATTCGAAACACAAATTCTATTGCGATAATGAAAATTACCATTATCATCAACACTGTACTCTGAACTCAAATTATTCTGAACCATCTGTCGTTTCATCATCAACTTCGGATCTTCATCTTGCAATTCTCGAATTTGTTGTCAAAACAGGGGTTTCGTTCTCAACTCTGCTAATACAGAACTATCTTCATTTAGAACTAAATGAGCGTTCAACGCTCAAAGTGCAAACAATGACGACTTTCGATTGAGTGCATCCGCAACTACATTAGCCTTTCCCGGATGATAATCAATAACCAGATCGTAATCTTTTAGTAGTTCAAACCATCGTCTCTGTCTTAAATTTAATTCTTTTTTAGTCATTAAATACTTTAAACTTTTGTGTTATGTAAACACGTGACATTTCTAGTGTCTCCAAATCTTCAAAGTGAATACAATCGCGGCCAGCTCGAGATCATGAGTAGGATAATTCTTTTCATGCGACTTTAACTGAAGAGAAGCATAAACTACTACTTTCCCTGCTTGCATAAGTACACAACCCAAACCATTGAGAGACACATCACTATAAACAACATACACTACTCCAGATTCAGACTAAGTCAACATTAGAGCTTCAGTCAACATGTTCTTTAGCTGATCAAAACTCTGTTGGTACTTATCAGACCAAACAAACTCAACATTTTTCTGTAACAATTTAGTCATCGGTGAAGCAATAATCGAATTTTTTTTAACAAAACGTCGATAGTAACCTACTAAACCCAGAAAACTTCGTACTTCTAAAATATTCTTTGGATTTTTCCAATTCATCACAGCTGAAACTTTACTCGGATCAACTCGAATCCCATCTGATGATATTATGTGACCCAAAAATCCAACCTCGCGAAGCCAGACTTCACACTTACTAAACTTTGCGTACAATTGTTTTTCTCTCAAAGCCTGTAATACGATTCTCAGATATTGAACATGCTCGAATTCTGTCTTGGAATATATTAATATATCGTCAATAAACACAACAATAAATCTATCCAAATGAGGTTGAAAAATTCGATTCATTAAATCCATAAAAATAGAAGGAGCATTAGTCAAAGCAAATGGCATTACCAGAAACTCACAATGACCGTAACGAGTTCTGAAAGTAGTTTTTGACACATCATAGTCTTTAACCTTCAGTTGATAATACTTAGATCTGATATCTATATTCGAGAACACTGTGGCACCTTTCAATTGATCAAACAAATCGTCGATGCATGGCAAGGGGTACTTATTTTTTATCGTGACTTTGTTCAATTGCCTGTAGTCTATACAAAATCTTAAAGAGCCGTATTTCTTTTTCACAAACAACACAGGTGCACCTAGGGAGATACGCTCGGTCGAATAAACTATCGGTCTAATAACTTTTGCAATTGTGCTTTCAATTCTTTTAATCTAGTTGGTGCCATACGGTACAGTGATATTGATATCGGTGCAGTTTAGGAACCAAATCAATCACAAACTCAACTTCACGATCAGGAGTCAATCCCGATAACTCTAAAGGGAATACATCAGTGAACTCACTAATAACTGGTAATTGATCTAGCTTCGATTCTAAATCTCTGGTATCAAGAATGTATACTAGAAATGCTTCACTACCTTTTCGTATCAATCTCTGAGCAGAAAAAGCTGAAATAATTCTAACAATATCTTTCGGACTCTCAGACTCAACTGCAATCATCTCTCCTGCCTGACATTTCAAATCAATCCATTTCTGTCTACAGTTTACTACAACATCATGCAACGATAGCCAATCCATACCTAGAATAACATCAAATTCCTGAAAGGGTAACAACATCAAATCGGTAAGGAATTTAAAGCCTCTAACTTTCAATGGACAATTACGACAAACTAAGTTAACTATCACACTCTGACCTAGTGGATTAGTAACTTGAATATCATAATCAGTAGATTCAAAATGTAATTTCTTTTCCTTTACTAATGCAGTACAAATATAAGAATGAGTTTACCCAGGGTCAATGATAAACCATAATTTATACATATTTTAACCCCATGCTTAGCTTATTTTTGGATGAGTTTTCATTAGATTTGATGAATTCGATGCTCCTATCTCTTAATTTCATGTTTTACACTCAGGAGAGCTTAGGAAGTCGAAAAGAACGAGAAACGGGCCAAAAAGGGACAAAATGGACCTATCTTAGAATTCAACATGGCCTGGGCCATTGGACACGGCCGTGCGGTACGAGCAGGATCAAACACGGCTTGGATCAACGTACACGGGCACACCACATGGCTGTGTGTGGTGAGCAGGAGCGAGCACGGCCTAAGGCTATCGAACACGGGCGTGTCACACGGGCGTGTCCCCGCCGTATCAAAGATTAATTCTATCCGAAAAAGGTTACTTGTGGGCAAAGAAAGACGTTCCAAAGCCTATATAAACACCCTAGGGGGTGACCTAAAGGAGGACACTGAATAGAACGCAGAAAATACTCGAAGACCGCCATCGGGAGCAGCTCGGAAGAAGGATCTCCATCAAGACTGAAGATCTCCCATCAAGTTCTTTAGAAGTTTTTGGGTTTTCTTACATTTTGTAGTTTTCCTTATTCTATGATGTTTCCCTCTATCAGTATAAACTAAACTCCCTAAATATCTAGGAAGGATGAAACCTAAGACAGATATTATTATTATTTGATTTATAAGATAAATACTTGTTCTTATTCTTAATTGTGAGTTCTTATTCTTGTTTTGATAATTCAGGTTATTGATTCAAGTCGAATGTGCTTATTTAGTGGAGCAAAAGTCCCTATTTAAGAGTAGATCAACATAATTAAGCGGAGTTGATTGCAACCCTAGACATAGGGCGACGAAAATCTACCGGATTAGAGTCAAATCTAATAAGGGAATCCATAGATTGAGTTAATGCGACAATAGGGGTTTTAATTAGAAAGAGATTTCAATTAATCAACCTAGAGTCAGTTGTTTTTAGTCTTGAAAGAGATATTAACATAAATCAGGGATTTCTACGGATTAAGTCAAGTGAATAAATCGTATGAATCAAAAGTAATAAGTAAAGTCTAGGTGGATTCTTCCTTAGGTATTGCCTATCACATAAGTTGTCTAAAAGTATTTTCACAATTCTTTCGTTGTCGTGTTTTTAATTAAGTTTTAGTTTAAAAGAATTCACTCCAATTTTTAAGCTAGATAATAAGAAGATAGTAATTACTAGTACTCTTGGTCCTTGTGGATACGATATTTACCGGTCTTACCATAACTATACTACTGTTCGATAGGTGCACTTGCCTTTATTGTGATCGTAGTTAGTTTTAGACACATCAAGTTTTTGGCACCGTTGACGGGGACTAAGATATCAGGAATGCTAAATTTTTATTACTTTAGCCATTTTTTTAATTTTATTTGTAATTTATTTTTTTATTTCTATTCACTAATTTTTTCTTTGCTTCTGGCAGGAACTTTTAGTTTAGGACTAGAAGGAACCCGTCAGGACCATTACTTTTTGACAGTGATATAGAAGGTACAGCTCGCAAAAACCGAAGAGAAATAAGGCGAAGTCTACAATACATAGAAGAAGAGCAAGAAGACGAAACTAATACTACTGAAGAGATGGCTGATAATAATCCGCTACCTCTTGTGGTTGCCACAAATTCAGTGAATCAAAATCCTGCTCCTCGTACTTTGTATGATTATGCTAAACCTAATTTAACAGGAACCGAATCAAGTATTGCTAGACCTGCTATTGCTGTAAATAATTTTGAACTGAAACCTAACACTATACAGATTTTTCAGCAGTTTGTTCAGTTTGATGGTTTGCAGGATGAGGGTCTAAACAATCACTTGGCAAATTTTCTGGAATTCTGCGACACTTTCAAAATTAATGGCGTTTCTGATGATGCCATTCGCCTTCGGTTGTTTCCCTTTTCATTGAGGAACAAAACTAAACAGTGGTTGAACTCGTTACCACGAGGATCAATCACTACGTGGGAGCAAATGACCGAAAAATTTTTGTTAAAATATTTTTCGCCGGCTAAAACGGCTAAGTTGAGGAATGATATCTCTTCTTTTGTGCAGATGGATTTAGAGACACTTTACGATGCATGGGAGAGATACAAGGATTTACTAAGAAGGTGCCCTCACCATGGGTTACCTTTGTGGCTTCAAGTTCAAACCTTTTACAATGGTGTGAAACCCTCAACTAGGCAGTTGATCGATTTAGCCGCCGGTGGAACCCTAAATAACAAGACCCCTGAAACGGCTTACGAGTTTATAAAAGAGATGTCACTGAATAACTATCAGTGGCAAGTCATGAGAACAAAGCCGACAAAAGCCCCAGTGTCTTCAACCTCGACGCAATCACCATGCTATCAAACCAGGTAGAGCTTTTAAATAGAAAGATTGATGGTTTGTGTGGTTCTTCGCAGGTACATCCAGTGATGCAGTGCAATGCAAATGGAGGAGGAATGGGCAATACAGAATATCCATCTTACAACCCTGGCATGGAGAATGAGCAGCTGAATTATATGGGTAATAACTCTAACCCTCCAAATATTCCTTACAATAATACATATAATCTAGGATGGAGGAACTACCCAATTTTCTCATGGGGTAATGAAAGGAATCAAAGACCGCAAATCCCTCCAGTTTTCCAACCATCCTACCAGCAAGAGAGAAAGCCGAACCTTGAAGTTATGCTAGTAAAGTTTATTCCAGTGTCAAAGACTCGTTTTCAGAATACCGAAACGGCGTTGAAAAATCAGCAAGCATCGATTCAAGGGCTTGAGAATCAAATTGGACAACTGGTTAAGTTAGTTTCTGAAAGGCAATCAGGTAGTTTACCTAGTAACACCGAACCCAAACCAAAAGAGCATGTGAAGGCAGTTACACTAAGGAGTGGGAAGGAGTTGGTTGAAGCTGAAAAGAAGATGCCACAAGAAACTGATAAGGCAAAGGGCGAGGAAGTAAACGAGAATGTAACACCGGTACTTAAAGAGTATAAACCACCGATCCCATATCCGGCAAAGTTGAAGAAAGACCACATGGACGCACAATTCGGTAAATTTCTTGAACTTTTTAAACAATTACATATTAACTTATCTTTTGCTGAAGCTATTTCACAGATGCCTACGTACGCAAAATTCCTAAAAAAGCTTTTAACAAATAAAAGGAAGTTTGAAGAGCTATCAACCGTGGAGCTTAACGAGGAATGTTCAGCTATTCTCCAGAATAAGCTACCAACCAAATTGAAAGATCCAGAAAGTTTCACTATTCCCTGTTTAATTGGTAGTTTAAATATTGAGAAAGCATTAGCTGATTTAGGTGCCAGTATTAATTTAATGCCTTATAAAATGTTCAAACAGCTTGGTCTTGGGGAACCAAATCCCACTAGGATGAGTATCCAATTAGCTGATAGATCTATTAAATATCCTAGGGGAATTATTGAAGATGTTTTGGTAAAAGTTGATAAATTCATATTCCCTGTTGATTTTGTTGTGCTTGACATGGATGAGGACGTTGAGGTTCCCTTAATTTTAGTACGCCCATTTTTAGCTACTGCTAGGGCTGTTATTGATGTAGGTGATGGTAAACTTGTGCTCAGGAAAGGTGACGAGGAAATTATTTTTAAAATTTATGATGCTATGCGATACTCTAGAGAGCAAGATGATTCCTGTTATTTTATCGATGCCATTGATCATTCTATTCAAGATTCTTTTCAGGAAATCATACATAAAGACACGTTGGAACTGTGTCTTGCCCAAGGGGAGGAGGCCGATGACGATACCAATGAGATGGGGGAGGTAAAAATTTCTTCCCCAAGACAAAAGAAGTATGAGGGCATTGAAATAAACGACGAACTAAAACAAAAACCCTCTATTGAAGAGCCCCCCAAATTGGAATTGAAATAGTTACCAAATCACTTAGAGTATGCATTCCTCGGAGATAATTCTACACTACCGGTAATTATTTCTTCTGAATTAAAACCCAATGAGAAAGACGAGTTACTACAGGTACTAAAGGAGCATAAAAGAGCCATAGCTTGGAAGATTTCTGACATTAAAGGGATAAGTCCATCGTTTTGCACCCACAAAATTTTAATGGAAGATAAATATAAACCATGTGTGCAACCTCAAAGACGATTGAATCCCAACATGAAGGAAGTTGTTAAAGCTGAGGTAATTAAACTTCTAGATGATGGAGTTATTTACCCTATTTCTGATAGTACTTGGGTAAGTCCTGTGCAGGTTGTTCCAAAGAAATGAGGGATGACTGTGGTAACTAACGAAAAGAATGAATTGATTCCAACAAGAACAGTCACAGGTTAGAGAGTCTGCATTGACTATAGGAAGTTAAACGATGCCACGAGAAAAGATCACTTTCCTTTACCTTTCATTGATCAGATGTTAGAAAGATTATCTGGGCATATGTACTATTGCTTCCTAGACGGACTCTCTGGCTACTTCCAAATCCCAATAGCTCCTGAGGATCAAGAAAAGACAACATTTACATGTCCATATGGTATGTTTGCTTATCGTAGAATGCCTTTTGAATTATGTAATGCCTCTGCTACTTTTTAGCGCTGCATGCTAGCCATCTTTGACGAACTTGTGGAGGACATCATGGAGGTATTTATGGATGACTTTTCAGTATTTGGTAATTCTTTCCACCTTTGACTTAAAATTTTAAAACGAGTTCTAATGAGATGTGAGGAAACGAACCTTGTGCTTAATTGGGAAAAGTGTCACTTTATGGTTCAAGAAGGGATTGTGTTAGGTCACAAAATTTCTAGTAAAGGGATTGAGGTTGATAAAGCAAAAATTGAAACCATAGAAAAATTACCTCCTCCTAGTTCAGTTAAGGCTATTAGAAGTTTTTTAGGACATGCTGGATTTTATAGAAGATTTATTAAGGATTTTTCTAAAATAGCTAAGCCTCTAACGAAATTACTAGAAAAAGACGTGCCTTTCAATTTTGATCAGGAATGTTTAGATGCATTCAATACCCTCAAAAATAAATTAATAAATGCTCCGATTATAATTGCACCTGATTGGAATTTACCCTTTGAACTAATGTGTGATGCGAGTGATTTTGCAGTAGGTACGGTTTTGGGAAAGCAAAGAGACAAGCATTTTCAGCCAATTTATTACGCTAGCAAAACATTGACGGCCACGCAAGAAAATTACACCACCACAGAAAAAGAATTGCTAGTTGTGGTTTTTGCATTTGATAAATTTAGACAGTATTTGATATTATCTAAAGTTGTCGTTTACACTGACCATTCAGCTCTTCGTTATCTTTTAACTAAATCTGATGCAAAACCTTGACTCATAAGATGGATTTTACTCTTACAGGAATTTGATTTGGAAATTCAGGATAAGAAAGGAGCTAAAAATCTCGCGGCAAACCATCTTTCTAGACTTGAAAATCCACATATCAAAGAACTCGATTAAAGTAAGATAAATGACTCGTTTCCTGAAGAACAACTCTTTGCTATTTCCGACTCCGAGGTACCTTGGTTTGCAGATATTGCGAATTATTTAGCTGCTAACATCCTGCCAAAAGGGTTAACACATCATCAAACGAAGCGATTCTTTGCTGATGCGAAAAACTATTTTTGGGAGGACCCTTTTCTTTTTCGTATATGTACAGATCAAGTAATTCAGAGATGTGTTACAAAGGCAAAAGCAAGCAAAATACTAGAACATTGCCATTCAGGACCATCAGGAGGACATTATAGTGGGATTAGGACAGCACATAAAACACTCGAATCAGGTTTTTATTGGCCCACTCTGGTCAAGGACGCTAACAGGTATGTTGCTTCGTGTGATAGATGTCAGAGAACAGGTAATATCTCTAAACTCGATGAAATGCCTCAAAAATATATACTATCATGTGAAATATTTGATGTATGGGGTATTGATTTTATGAGTCCATTCCCTAGCTCATTTGGGAATAAATACATCTTAGTAGCAGTTGATTATATGTCAAAATGGGTGGAAGCTCAAGCTTTACCTACTAATGATGCTAGAGTCGTAGTGAGATTTCTTAAGAAACTCTTCTTTCGATTTGGAACACCCAGAGCAATTATTAGTGATAGGGGTACTCATTTTTGTAATACTCAATTTGATAAAGTCTTAAAGAAATATAGAGTACACCACAGAACAGCTACCCCTTATCACCCTCAAACCAGTGGACAAGTGGAAGTAGCAAATCGAGAGCTTAAGCGTATTCTAGAGAAAACAGTAGAATCAAACAAAAAGGGTTGGGCATTAAAAGTAGACGATGCTTTATGGGCCTATAGAACCGCTTTTAAAACTCCCATAGGAACATCCCCATACAAACTTGTCTACGGAAAGAGTTGTCATCTACCATTTGAATTAGAGCACAAAGCATTTTGGGCTATAAAATTCTTAAATTAAGATCTTAAACTTGCAGGTGAGAAAAGATTGATGCAGTTTAACGAGCTAGATGAGTGGCGAGCGAATGCCTACGAGAATTCACATTTATACAAAGAAGCAACAAAGCGACGCCATGATGCTCGTTTGAAGCAACCTAAGCAGTTTGAAGTTGGAGATCTTGTTCTACTATACAATTCGAAGCTCAAATTGTTCCCTGGAAAGCTGAAATCAAGATGGTCAGGTCCATTCGTAATCAAAACCATTTTTCCCTATGGCACAATCGAGGTAACTCATCCGACTCATGGCACATTCAAGGTAAACGGTCAACGACTTAAACTATATAACGGTGAGGATTTTAGAGATATTAGAGAGGAGCTTCAGCTCCGTGAACCTCCATAAAGAGCGGATACAAGGTAAGTCTAGCTTAGGACTCTAAACAAGCGCTTCTCGGGAGGCAACCCGAACACTAACCCCATTAATATTCATATTTTTGATTTTTAGCACCTAACTAAAAACTAACCAAACTAATGAGCGCAGGTTTCCATACCACACAGCCTTACACACGGGCGTGGTCGTGGCCGTGTGGACACTACGGGTAGGCACATCGGCGTGGCGGAGACCGTACAGGCCAAGGACGTAAATTTTCCCCAAAACATGGGCTACGATAAAATGCCACGGTCGTGGTCGAAACTGACTCAAAAACACGGGCGGTGATAAAAGGCCACGGCCGTGCGATACGGTCGTGGTCGATACTGAGTAAGTGACACGGGCATGTAACACGCCCGTGCCAAAAAGTCGTGGGTGAAACTAAGTAAGTCACACGGGCATGCGACACGCCCGTGCCTATAGGCCGTGGTCGACACTGACTAATTACCACGGACGTGCTAACCTCTACACGGGCGTGGGAGAAACGAACGAAGCGTCACACGACCGTGCGATCAAGCCGTGTGACCCAAAACACCCAAGGAACACGGGCGTGGGCCACGATTCAGACGTGCCCTAATTCAAAACTTTTGAAACACACGGGCTAAATAAAGGGCACACGGGCGTGGCCCCTGACTGTGTGCCCTAATCCCTATTTAAAGCACCCCACTGCTCATCTTCCCCAAATTTTCCCCCCAAAACCCTAGCCGCTCTTCCCCAAACAACCCCTCTTTCTTCCTCATTCCAGCCACCGTCGACCCTTTTCCCTCCTCCCATCACTTCCCCCTCCTCCTCTTCCCCTTATTTTTCTCTTTTCCCCTTTCTCTTCCACGCACACTAGCACGCAATCCACGCCCATGTTCGACACCACGCCCGTGCGCCACCTCCACGATCGTGCCACAGCGTCAACACCCCCATCGATTCTTCTTTCTCCGCCATTGCTACTCATTTCATTCATTTTTATCTATTTATTTGATCTTATTCTCTGCTCTTACTATTGTTCTTACCATGATGTCTATTTCTAATTTCTTAGTTTATTTTGATTGTTTAGATTATTTAGTTTGTTTAGTCATTACTTTTCCTTAGGGTTTTTAGCATTACTTACTCAATTATACTATTTAGGACTACTAGGATAGTGCATTTTGGCTGGAAATGATATTTGAAATTTTTGGCTTTTCAGGTACGTAATGACTCCACCACGAGGGAAAAAGACCGCCGTCCCCGCTTCGAAAAAGCGAAAGGGACCCGGTGCGACTTCCTTGAGCGCCTCCGTCGAAGTGCGCCACCCTTACCTACAGTTTCCTCCGGGATCCCAAGATGACCTCTTTCAGACACTTCGCGCGCGACCCCTCTGCGTGGGGAGGTGCACTGATTGGGCCGCCTTGGAGCAGGTCCAACTAGCCGACACCGTCTGGGCCCTCCTGACTACCGATCCGTGGGGGCATTTCTTCGAGATCATCGAGCCAACATACCTAGAGCTCACTTTGGAGCTCTGTTCCACATTCCACCTCCAGACGGTCATGACAAACTTTGATGACCCCGGCACAATCCAATTCCGTCTTAGAGGCCTTGTTCGTGAGCTGAGTGTCCCAGAGTTCGGGGTCGTTTTAAGACTTTACACCGAGGAGTTCATGGAGGACGACGACTTTGAGGATCTCTATCGTCATATCCATCGCTCCCCTTCGTCATGTTGGAACGATTTGGTCCCTGTCTTAGCGACATATGATCCTAGTCACTCTGAGGCCTCCGCTCTCGCCCCATCATTGAGATACTTACACGCCATCTTGGATCATACTCTTACAGGTAGGCGAGAGAGCACCGGCGTCGTCAACACCCACGACGCCTACTTTTTGTGGTGCATGGCGAACGGGCACATTTTCGACTTACCTTACTTCATCGCCCGTGCCATTCAACATCAGACGGAGCGGCATAGGAGAGGGGTCATCTCCATGGGCCCATACATCACACGCCTGGCTCGATACTTTGGGCTCCTCACACTGCAACTCAATCCTCCTCGCTCACCCTTATCGAAAATATGTCCCCGCAGAGCATTCAGAAAATGCTTCACATGAGGATGATTGAGTGCCGATATGGGTTTGATCCTCCCCAGTACCGGCTCTTACAACCCACCGAGCAGGACGACCTAGAGGACATTACTGATGATGTCCCCCCACAGCACGAGGAGCCACTGTCTGCGCCACCACTGCCACGCCGACCAGCTCATGCGGCAGCTTCACTGACTGACATTTCTGAGCACCTCACTAGGTTCGAGTAGTATTATACGCAGTAAATTAATGACAACGCTCGACGATTCGACGGCATCGAGGCGACGCTGCAACAAATTTGTCAGCACTTTCACATTTCGCCGCCACCCTCATCTCATGATCCATCTGGGGATGATGACCTTTGAGTCCATTTATTTTCTATTTTCTTTTCGTTGTCTTTAGTTTATTTAAAGTTTTAAACTATTGAACTATTTCCTTTTCTTGTCTTTAAATTATATTAATTATGTTGATTCCTTTTTATCTTTGGTTATTTATTATCGAGTAATCATAACGAAATCAACTTAATAAAACCCCCTAAAACTTTATTGATGACTCCACAATTTCAAAAGCTTCAAGGTGCTACTAAGGAACTGGAATATTCTTCCTCACCTTCACCTCTGCCTAGTTCATCATGCTTTTCATTGGCTCCATTGCTACAATTGTCATTTTCAAGGATTTCATCCATGATTCAGGAAGTTTCTTCCCTCTCCCTCTCTTATGATTTTCTTACAATATTATCTATCTTTGTACATTGAGGACAATGTACATCTTAAGTGTGGGGAGGTTAACTATAGTACTATTTGAAAATCCCAGAATTATATCTTGTTCTCAAGTGACTTTCTCATATTACTATTAGAATGAAACTTCTATAGATTTATTATTTTCATTGATATGTTTTGGATTAAGTCATAGGTAATTGTGCATTGATGGTTTAAACTTTAAGATATTAGAGAATCAAGCATGATAAGTCTATTTTCAGAATTAAAAATTTCTAGGTTGTTTCCCTAAATTTAAATATTACTTTAAAGTTTGAAATTTGCAAGGTTGACATCAAAAACCATAATTTTTGTGAGATTTTGAGCCTTTTAGAGCATATATTTTTCTTGCTCACTTTATTGTTGGTTATGAGTGTGTCAACATTGAACTGTTATTCTAGAACTTACTTCGATTATGCATGTTGAGACCACACTTTTGAGTTGATATACTGAGATGATAAAGGCACCTAGGTTTTAACCCACGCATTCCACTAAAAAACCTACCTTCATAATTAACCCCTAGTGAACCCTTTTTAGCCTAATAAACCGTTTTCTTGACTCAACCATTAATATTAACCCAAAACCAAATTTTTACTTCTCCTACTTTGACTCCCCTTATGTCGAGATTTGATTTGATCAGCTGCCTAACTATTTTCGTTAATTCAGTTGTTAAATCTCTTCTTATTATTAGAAATACTTATTTAAAAAAAGAAGAAGTTGGAAATCTATTCAGTATTAGTTCTTTGTTAGTTGAGCTCAAGTAGTTAATTTTACATTTTGAGAAGAAGCTCGTGTTATTAGTGATAAGTTTTCAATTGATGTAATTATTCAGTATTAGTCCAATTTTTCTAGTTAGGTAATTTATCAATTCAATCTCAATTTTAACCCTCCTTTTCAGCCTTTATCCACACCTTTAACCCAAGCCCCATTACAACCCTTTTTAAAGACCTTTTGATTTGTGTATCATCTTATTTTATAGTGGTGGAGACTTGATTTTCATGCAAGCCTATGGTAATAACTTTTCATGCTTGACTTTTGAGTGCTTAATCTGAACCTTAAACACTTTGAGTGATTTGAGTGAATCTTTAGTGAGGATGTCAAGTCTTGTCGATTTTGAATCAAAGGTAATTATTTAAGTAAGGGGAAACACCTATGTTTTCATGCTATAAAAATCTATGACTTAGATTGTTTGAATTTCTAGGACTCTTCTAGTTAAATTATCAATGTATGAATTATCTGTGAATTATGATGAGACATTATTGTTAAGAATTATGAGTCGAGAAAGTTAGTTTTAATTGTGAGTTGAGGATTTTTCTTGAGGACAAGCAAATGCTTAAGTGTGGGGATATTTGATAAACCATAATTTATACATATTTTAACCCCATGCTTAGCTTATTTTTGGATGATTTTTCATTAGATTTGATGAATTTGATGCTCCTAATCTCTTAATTTCATGTTTTACACTCAGGAGAGCTTAGGGAGTCGAAAAGAACGAGAAACGGGCCAAAAAGGGACAAAATGGGCCTATCTTAGAATTCAACACGGCCTGGGCCATTGGACATGGCCGTGCGGTACGAGCAGGATCAAACACGGCTTGGATTAACGTACACAGGCAGACTACATGGCCGTGTGTGGTGAGCAGGAGTGAGCATGGCCTAAGGCTATTAAACACGGGCGTGTCACGCGGGCGTGTCCTTGCCGTATCAAAGATTAATTCTATCCGGAAAAGGTTACTTGTGGGTAAAGAAAGACGTTCCAAAGCCTATATAAACACCCTAGGGGGTGACCTAAAGGAGGACACTGAATAGAACGCAGAAAATACTCGAAGACAGCCATCAAAAGCAGCTCGGAAGAAGGATCTCCATCAAGACTGAAGATCTCCCATCAAGTTCGTTAGAAGTTTTTGGGTTTTCTTATGTTTTGTAGTTTTCCTTATTCTATGATGTTTCCCTCTATCAGCATGAACTAAACTCCCTAAATATCTAGGGAGGATGAAACCTAAGACATATATTATTATTATTTGATTTATAAGAAAAATACTTGTTCTTATTCTTAATTGTGAGTTCTTATTCTTGTTTTGATAATTCAGGTTATTGATTCAAGTCGAATGTGCTTATTCAGTGCAGCAAAAGTCCCTGCTTAAGAGTAGATCAACACAACTAAGCAGAGTTGATTGCAACCCTAGAAATAAGGCGACAAAAATTTGCCGGATTAGAGTCAAATCTAATAATGGAATCCATAGATCGAGTTAATGCAACAATAGGGGTTTTAATTAGAAAGAGATTTCAATTAATCAACCTAGAGTCAGTTGTTTTTAGTCTTGAAAGAGATATTAACATAAATCAGGGATTTCTACGGATTAAGTCAAGTGAATAAATCGTATGAATCAAAAGTAATAAGTAAAGTCTAGGTGGATTCTTCCTTAGGTATTGCCTATCACATAAGTTGTCTAAAAGTATTTTCCCAATTCTTTTGTTGTTGTGTTTTTAATTAAGTTTTAGTTTAAAAGAATTCACTCCAATTTTTAGGCTAGATAATAAGAAGATAGTAATTACTAGTACTCTTGGTCCTTGTGGATACGATATTTACCGGTCTTACCATAACTATACTACTGTTCGATAGGTGTGCTTGCCTTTATTGTGATCGTTGTTAGTTTTAGACACATTAGTCAATCAAAGCATACACAGTAACATCAAAGAGATAGAATATACCAGCAATCACATTTGAAGCAATAGCTTTCTCTCTAGCTCGAATAGCATAAGTGCGAGCAGGTGCTCTAGCCTCTGATTGAACAACGGTGTCTTTTACCCTGATACGAGTAGTCCCAACAGCACTATTCTGACCCCAGACATCTACCTTTCTGAGATGTAGACATTTACTTTTCTTTCTGATCTTCATCCTCTTTTGGCGGTTTAGGACAATTTTGAAGAAAATGATTAGTCGGGCCACATCTAAAACAGGCTCCCGACTTAGTTCTACACTCGCCAGGATGATATTTCCCACAACATCTACAATTCGGCTTCGGAGCATTTCGTACACTTCCCACACTATCAAATGGTTTTGTAGATACTCTAAAATCATGCTGAATTGATTTGCTTTTGTTCAGATGCTCAGACACTGAGGTAGCTCGGCTAAAATCTTCTTTAGTCTTCTTTGCCTGTGATGCAGAAAACGACTTGGAAGAACCTCTCTTGTGAAATTATCGAATTTGTCTATCCCGTTGTATCTTACGATTGTACACTTCTTCCAGTTTCTGTGCATGATCAAATAAGACAACAAATTCTTGAATTTCATTACTTCCGATCATCATTCGAATTTCATCATTCAGGCCATCTTCAAATCGGATACACATCTCTTCTTAAGTAGGCACAATTTCTCGGGCATATTTACTAAGATACACAAATTCTCTCTCGTACTCAGCTACTGATCTATTTCCCTGACGCAACTCAAGAAATTCTCTCTTTTTCTTGTCCAGATACCCTTTCCTGACATATTTCTTTTTAAACTTAGTCTGAAAGAAATCCCAGGAAATTTTCTCCCTCTGTACCACAGCTACTATCGTAGACTACCAACTATACGCTTTCTCTTTTAATAATGAAACGACACATCTAAGAAAATCATCAGGAGAGCAAGCCATTTCTTTGAAAACCTGCAAGATATTCTGAAGCCAATACTCAGATTTAACTAGATCATCCTCTGATCTACCCCGAAATTCTTTGGCACCACACTTTCTGAGTTTCTCAATCGGAATATGTCGACTAGGCTCAATCACAAGAGGAGGTGGAGGTGCAACCGAAGGTATAACAAGAGGTATAACAGGGGGTGAAAGTCGTTGAGCCGGATTATTCATTTGCATAAACTCGTTGAACCACTGGTTCATAAACCTAATGAACATATTTTTAAGTTCATGTTCCTAAGTAGGAGGAATCGGAACACTACTACTCATCCCATGATCAGAGGTCTGTACGTTACTGTTAACCTTATCATATTCAACATGATCAGATCCATCTGACATCTTACAATCTATAAGAAAACAAGGTTAGAGCGGATCAAACACGTCACACTATCACAGATTTATATGGCATGTAATTCTAGACATTTTACACATTACGTTCAGCCATAGAATCGAATAAACAGTAGCTATACCATTAAATGTAACACCCCTAACCCGTATTCGTCGCCAGAATAGGGTTACGGAGCATTACCGAACAAACAAAATAGTAAACCATTCAATTCATACATCAATGCAATACATATTCTAATTTCATTCAAATACATTCATAACGTCCCTTAATCGAGCCCTCGAGGCCCTAAGAATATAATAGAATCAATCTGAGACTAAATCAGAAACATTTGGAAAGTTTAGGAAAAAGTTGAAAAATTTGGACTACAGGGGTTACACGGCTGAAACACACTCCCATGTCTCAGGCCGTGTAACAATCGAAATAGGGACACACGGCCGTGTCTCAGCCCGTGCCCGTGTAAGTAATTGACTTAGGTCACACAGCCAAGCCACACGCCCGTGTGCCAGGCTGTGTAACTCTTAACTTGTATGCCTTTAACCTACAGGGGACCCACGGCCGTGTGTCATACACAGTTGAGACACACGCCCGTGTCTCAGGCCGTGTGGACCCAAAATGAACCTTAAAACGCAAGTTTACCATTTCAAGTTTGCTTGGACATTAAGAAACTCAAATACCAACCAAAATACCTATTCAAAATGACATTAATCAAGCCAAAAACACACCAAATCAACCTATTAAGTACTTAACCAATGCACCCTCATTGGCGCCACAAGTATATATAACTATACATCAAAATAAACATCAATTCAACTCATCAATCCATTCAAGCTAATACCTAGCCAATATACCTATCAAAGATACCTCAATCACAACAATTCCTTAACACATATCATTCATACTGGCAAAAAACAATACCTCTTTCTCATGTAATATATAAGTTGGCCATTTACAAAAAAGATCATCCATAATATTTACATAAACAAAAACATTAATGATAGCCACACACGAGCCTATACATGCCATATAATCTGAATTAAATATTCCAAAAACTACCGAATTGAGTTGGATAATGTGACTTGAGTGCCGATCCGATCATCCAACCTTCCGCATATCTACAATGAAATTAAACAACACAAGTAAGCTTAATAAAGCTTAGTAAGTTTGACACATTAAACAATAGATCTTACCAAAGTAAATACAACAGTTCAAACTGTAACGCCCCAAAACTTAGGGGTTTGTAATTTTGCTTAAGTTCATGTTGTGCTTGATCGGCTAGCTATTTGAGTGTATTTGGGGGTCCTAAGGAGGCCTGGGTTCGAGTCTGAGCTTTAGAAAAATTTTAGTTTTTGGCCCTTAAGGGGAGAGGGCTGTTTGCAGTTGAACTTAAGTATAATTGGGTGCGCTAGGATGACACAAGATGAGCTTGTAGCTCAGTGGCAGTAGCGTCATTGGGAAGGCAAGGTGAGTGGGGTTCGAATCCCACAAGTTGTAATTGAGGACTTTTATTTTGTAACTTGAGAATGGAGGAAGCAGAGTTCGGATCAAACTCTTCAAGAGGAGTTGGAGACTTGGTCAAAAGTTTCAAATGGATGGAGGGGAGGAATTCTAGGAGGTTGAAGTGGAGGAAATCGTGGAGATAGATGAGAGTGGGAGTGTTGGCCGAAATTGGGAATGTTGTTAGGGTGAAAATTTCGGCTAAGAGGTGGGTATGTTGCAATTTCGGCTGAGGGGTCTTTTGGGAGCACTTTTGACAACCTGAGTGTGAGTGCAAACTGAAATTTCTTTGTGTTGATTTACTTCTCTTTTGTTCATTTTCGGTCTTTTGCTCGTCCATCATTTCCTCAATTGCTGCCACTCCCTGCCTACACCTCTTTTTCTTCCTTTGGATTCTTTGGCCGAATTCAATACTCTTTCCTTTCTTCTCATCTCCCTTTCTACTCTCTTTAAGATAGCCGAACCAATGCTCCCCTTTGTTCTCAAACACTCCATCTCTTGTTCATTATTTGTTAAGACGAAGCTAACCTCTCATTCCCTTCTAATTACCTTCATTTCTGGGGCCGTCTATTCTTGTTGCTAGAAGAAAGTTGTTCTTGCCGAATTTGAGAGTAAGTAGTTTTGAATCTCTTTTAGTTAAATGGTCATGTCATGCTATTCTTTTCTCTAAGTTACCGAATCTTCCCTTTCTTCTATAGTCTGACATCGATTGGTTTTTAGGTGCTCTCGTGTCGTAGAAGGGGCAAGCGTCTGGAAACAGCCGATACAGTACTCTTAGCCTTGATCAAGTAAGTATTCGCACTTTGTGTTTGGTTGAAGGACCAATCTTGCCTGGGGGTTTGGTTTTCGGCAAGGGTGGATGTTAACCACATCTTTATTCAACTCTTCTAATAAGGGTATATTGAAACGTATGATACATTGCGGGGTTCTTAATCTTCTCTGGTAATCGGAAAAGACTTAGCATCACTCGGTAAAGCAAGGTTGGAGTATATGGAGCATGTGTAGTTTCGGTTTGTTGAGTATTAGGAGGATAACCCTTTTTGATTGGTTGACTAACTGTTGACCTTTTTCTAACGTAGGATCGTTGCTAAGGGATTTGTGTCACGTTCGTTATCGAGGTGTGTAATCTCACACTCATGTTTGTTCTGTTAAATGCGATGATTTGTGAATCGGCTAAAAGCCGAAATACTGAAAAGCCGGAGTATCGGCATCTGAGATCCCTTGAGCGTGCGAGCGCTTGTAGGGATAAACCGTGAACGTTGGCGATAAACTGTTGGAAGTGCCATGAACTCTCTTGTGGGACTGAGGCTGTAATGGGCCTTGTTGAGCCGAAGTGGACTAAGTGGGCCCAATGGGCTAATGGGCCCACAGGGGTAAAATCTATGGTAAGTGCCAGATAATAGAGGCGGCTGCGAAGTCTGCAAAATCGTGACCGAAAATGGGCTGAATGGGCCACACGAGCGTGTGGGCCCGTTTGGGCCAAAATTGGGCTTTAGGTCCAATTGCACCGTTTTGACCGAAAATGGAACCTGTATCGCTCGAGGCGACAGTAGGCCTCCAGAAAGGCCGTTAGAAGGGGTAAAATTATCGAAATACCCTCGGTGGGTAAAATTACCAAAATACCCTCGATGGGTAAAGTTACCAAAATACCCCCGAGGGGTGAAATTACTATTTTACCCCTAAACGACTAGTCACAAGCCCGTGTGACTAGTCCGTGGTCTATTCTGATTTAAAATACTAACATGCAGGGGACACACGGCCAAGTCACACGCCCATGGGCTGACCGTGTGTCACACATAGCCTAGACACACGCCCGTGTGTCTACCCACATGGACAAGAACAAAGCTATTTGCCAAGTTCTTTTCACCCTTCTAGCATACAATCATGCACTCATTCAACACATCCATAATCAACTCAAAATCTTACAATCTCACTTAGATAACTACATCTTTTCATATAATAAATTGCCAAGAATTATGGCATTATACAAAATAGATTATCCATCTAAAGGCCAACACATCATAGCCATATACAACAAAATTCACTAACTTGTCTAGCCCCTATACATGCCATATTCAAAACATTGAGTCTCATGTACCAGTGTGTGCTGATAGTGTGGGCGATCTTTCAATTGATCCTCGTATCTCGATTCAACACTTTTGCTCTATTAGACAAGGGAAAAGAAAGAGAGTAAGCTTTGAGCTTAGTAAGTTTACACATAAACAATTAAGCAACATAGTATAAGCTAAACAACAATTAGCATTATACTAACATATAATGTACAACTATGCTTACTCTTTCTATCCCTTACCACATTTATTCCAACACATCATGAGTCACTTACTCATAACCATTGACATGCACCCCTGCATTCAATATCACATTTACACAATATACAACATATCATTATTTCTCGATAATACATCTACACAGCTAATCCGCACAGCAAATCCACACAGCTAATGTCTCGGTGGTTCCGGACTTAGCCCACCACAATCAATAAATAAGGTAGTATCACACTTAGCCTACCATAAAGGTAATCGTAGTGGTTTCGTACATAGCCCACTAGATAATATACCCAACGATAGCATCGCACATAGCCAGCTCATCGTCATTATGCATTAAGATGGTATCGCACTTAGCCCATCTTTTAGCATTATCACTACACATTCACATATCTATTTACTCAATCATTCATCCATTCACAAAATCTATCACATTCATTCCACTTGAACCACATAGGTTCTTAATCATTCTCAACCATGCTATACACTAGCTAGCATTAACAAATTGTAAGTATGAATGCATTGTTTATGTATAGACTTACCTCAATACTCAAAAGTATAGAAACGTGTAATTTAGTCCACCACTTTGCTCTTGCCTCGGTTTCGATCCGGGCTTTGTCTTTCTTGATCTAAAATGAATAAATTAGCTTATTCAATACAAACATTGACCAAATTGACCCACATCTCATACTTTGGTAAAATTACCCTTTTGCCCCAAATCTTTCTCATAATTACACTATTGCCCCAAGGCTCGTAAAGTGATTTTTATTCAACTTTCTAGCCTTTCATGCTTAGCCGAATCACTTACTCAACTAAAGCAATCATTAATTCTCACTACAACACACATGTATGACCAAACTTAAGATTTTTACAACCTAGTCCCTACATGCATTTTCTATGGGAACTCATTAAGCAAAAGATGTTTCTACTACATCAAGCTTTCATAATCTTTCATAAAACATCAAAACACATGCATGTCATACATGACCACATTTTTGAACATCCATCATAGCTCATCAAATAGCTAAAAATAGCTTACTCATGCAACAAGGACATCAAAAATACAAAGAATATAAAAAATGAGGCTAGATGCACTTACTAGCAAGATTGAAAAATTTGAAGAACCCTAACAATGGCTCTTGAAAATTTCGGCAGCCTTGGAGAAGAAGATGAGTGAATTTTGTCATCTTTTCTCCTATTTTAATCACTTAATTGTTAATTGACCAAAATGCCCTTTTTGATAAACTTTCCATTTTAACTCATCCATGCCCAATTTTGTCCAAATATTAGAAATTGGAAAAATTGCTATTTAAGGACCTCTAATTAATATTCTAAAGCTATTTCACAGAAATAGCTTCTAGAATCTCACATTTTGCAACTTTTGTAATTTGTCCTTTTGGACAATTCAACCGCAATTTCACAAAATTTCTTAATGAAACTTTCACACTAGCATGCATTCATAGCATAAACCTCAAAAACTCATTCATATACCTCGAAATTGTGGTCTCGCACCACTATTCCGACTAGGCCCTAAATTGAGATGTTACAACTCTCCCCCCTTTAGAGATTTTTGCCCCCGAAAATCTTACCAGTAAAGAGGTTTGGATGTTGCTCTCTCACAGCTTCTTCCATTTCCCACGTAGCCTCTTCCACACCGTGTTTCTTCCATAATACTTTCACTAGTGTTATGCTCTTATTTCTCAACTATTTCACTTCTCGAGCCAAGATCTTAATCGGCTCTTCATCATAAGACATATTCGGTCTTATCTCAATTTCCGTCAAAGGAAACACATGTGAAGGATCGGAGCGATACCGTCGCAACATCGACACAGGGAACACATTATGAATCTTTTCCAACTCTACCGGAAAAGCCAACCGGTATGCTACTTGCCCAACTCTATCTGTAATCTTATACGGCCCAATGAATCTTGGACTCAATTTTCTTTTTCGTCCAAATCTCATAATCTTCTTCCATGGGGACACTTTCAAAAACACTTTGTCGCCAACTTCAAACTCAATTTCTTTTCTTTTCAGATCCGCGTATGACTTCTGTCGGTCCGAAGCAACTTTCAGACTATTACGGATTATTTTCACTCTCTCCTCGGTCTCTTTTACTAGATCGACCCAATGGATCCGCTTCTCACTAAGCTCGGTCCAATACAAAGGAGTCCGACACTTACGACCATACAGGGCCTAATATGGAGCCATCCGTACACTTGACTGATAACTGTTGTTGTAAGCAAATTCGACTAAAGGTAGATATCTCTCCCAACTACCCTCGAATTCTAACACACAGCATCGAAGCATATCTTCGAGAACTTGAATCACTCTTTCAGACTGACCATCAGTTTGCGGATGGAACGCAGTACTGAAATTCAACTTTGTTTCCAAAGCCGCTTGAACAACCTCTTCCAAAACCTCGAAGTGAACCTCGGATCCCTATTCGATATTATAGACACAGGTACATCATGTAACCTCACTATTTCTGCAACATACAACTCAGCTAACTTATCCAGTGAATAATCAACACGTACTGGAATAAAGTGAGCCGACTTTGTTAGTCTATCCACAACAACCCACACAACATCTCTCTTTTTCGGAGTCATCGGCAACCCCGTCACAAAATCCATGGTAATCTGATCCCACTTCCATTCGGGTACCATCACTGGCTGAAGCAATCCCGAAGGCACTTGATGCTTAGCTTTCACTTGTTGGCAAATCAGACAATTTGTCACGAACTCTGAAATATCTCTTTTCATACCCGGCCACCAATAAGACTTCTTCAAGTCATTATACATTTTCGTACTGCCCGGATGTACTGAAAAACATCCATTGTGGGCCTCATGCAAAACATTTCGGATTAACTCCTCATCTCTAGGTACACAAATTTTGTCACGGTACAGCAAACAACCATTCGAGCCCACTTGAAAATCGGAATCACTTTCTGACCCACAATTAGCTCTCTTAGCTTGCATCTCACTATCATTTCTCTGAGCCTCACATATCTGTTGAACAAATAGTGGCTTAGCTCTCAACTCTGCCAATATAGCACCATCATCAGACAATGCTAAACTCGTCCTCATAACCCTTAGAGCATACAAGGATTTCCTACTCAGGGCATTCGCAACCATATTCGCTTTTCCCGGGTGGTAATCAATGACTAACTCATAGTCTTTCAACAACTCAAGCCACCGTCTCTGTAGCAAATTTAGATCCTTCTGATCCATCAAATATCTCAAACTCTTGTGATCCGTAAAGATTCGGAACTTCTCACCATATAAGTAATGTCGCCAAATCTTTAACGCGAAAACAATCGCAGCCAACTCCAAATCATGAGTCGGATAATTCTTCTCGTGCGGTTTCAACTATCTCGAGGCGTAAGCGACTACCTTACCCTCTTGCATCAACACGCAACCGAGACCATTAAACGATGTGTCACTGTAAACCACAAACTCTTTCCCCGATTCTGGTTGAACCAAAACCAGCGCCTCAGTCAATAATGTCTTCAGTCTCTCGAAACTCTGTTGATATGTCTCAGTCCATTCAAACTTGACATCTTTGTGCAATAGTTTCGTCATCGGGGTAGCAATCACAGAAAACCCTTTTACGAAACGTGTGTAATATCCTGCTAATCCCAAGAAACTTCTAATTTCTGACACGTTCCTCGGCGGTTTCCAATCCACAACAGTCGATATCTTACTCGGGTCAACTCTAACACCATCACCCGACACAATGTGTCCTAGGAATCCGACCTCACGGAGCCAAAACTCACTCTTGCTAAACTTAGCGTACAACTGCTTATCTCATAAAGTTTGCAAGACAGTTCTCAAATTTTCTTCATGATCGTTCTCATCCCGAGAATAGATCAATATGTCGTCAATGAAGATAACTACAAACTTGTCCACATATGGTCTGAAAACACGGTTCATCAGATCCATAAAAATCGCCGGAGCATTCGTCAAACCAAACGGCATAGCCAAAAATCATAATGGCCATACCTTGTCCGGAATGAAGTTTTCAACACATCTTGCTCCCTCACTCTCAACTGATAATAACCAGACCTCAGGTCTATCTTGGAGAACACTGTAGCTCCCTTCAATTGATCAAAAAGATCATCAATCCTTGGTAAAGGATACTTATTCTTAACCGTCACTTTGTTAAGCTGTCTATAGTCTATACACAACCTCATAGACCCATCTTTCTTCTTCACAAACAATACAGGAGCACCCCACGGTGAGTAGCTCGGTCTTGCAAAACCCTTATCTGTCAACTCTTGCAACTGAACCTTCAGTTCTTTCAACTATAAAGGTGCCATCCTATACGGAGCAATCGAGATAGGTGCCGCTCCCGGAACTAACTCAATCCCAAACTCAACCTCTCTCACTGGAGGTAATCCGGTAACTCTTAGGGAATACATCAGGATACTCGTGATACCACTGCACTGCTTTCAAACTCTACTCCAACCTCTCGAGTATTCAACACAAAAGCAAGATAGGACTCACACCATTTTCTCAAGCATTTATCAGCCACTAAGGAAGAAATCATCACTAGTAGACTATCCGATCCACCTGATTCAACCCGAACCACATCTCTACTCTCACATTTCAAATCAATAAACTTACTACCACAGTTCACTAAGGCACTATGGGTAGTCAACCAATCCATGCCTAGGATTAAATCAAACTCATCAAACGGCAACAACATTAGGTTTGCCGGAAAGCAATGACTCTCAATCATCAAAGGACAATTCTTACACACCTTGTCCACTAACACATGCTTACCTAACGGGTTTGACACCTTAACCACAAAGTCCGTAGACTCAACAGTCATACTCAAACTAGATGCCAATCTCATGCAAATATAAGAATGAGTAGACCCTGGATCTATTAAAGCAATAACAAGTGTGTCAAAGAGAGAAAAAGTACCCGTTATTACATCAGGGGAGGATGCCTCTTCGCGAGCGCGAATAGCATACGTCCTCGCAGGTGCCCGACCCTCCGGTCTCACAGCAGAGTCTCTAGATGCAGCTCTACAACTCTTCCCGCCTCTCGGGTTCCTTGGTGGTCTACCCCTTGCAGACACATCATTGGATCTCATCTCTATCTTCTCTTCCTTATCATCTCTCTCGGGGCAATTTTGGATAAAATGGTCGGGGGAACCACACTTATAATAGTTTTGACTGTTACCCTAACACTCTCCGGTGTGATATCTACCACAACTTGGACACTCCGATTTGTTCTTTGGATTGCCCACACTTTCCATCGAAGTAGCTTGGACTCACGAACCCGAACGAGTATTGGCCAAGTCTCGATGCGAAAAACCCACTGGTGCTGTCGTCCTAGGACTCACTTCTTTGGACCTTTTCGACTGGGCTTGATACGACTTGCCCATCGGCCTCTTTCTAGCATCTCGGGCTTCACTCACAGCCCTTTTCTTTTCTGTACTCAACTCTTCGGCCTTACTTGCCCTTTTGACCAACACCACAAATTCTTTCAACTCCAATATACCCACTAGGAGTTTGATGTCCTCATTCAGTCCATCTTCGAACCTCTTACACAATATGGTCTCTGTCGACACACATTCTTGAGCGTATTTGCTAAGCCTAACAAACTCATGCTCATATTCCGCTACTGACATTCTTCCTTGCTTCAACTCAAGAAATTCCTTCCTTTTTCGATCAGTAAACCTCTGGCTTATATACTTCTTTCGAAACTCTACCAGAAAGAAGTCCCACGTCACCCACTCTCTCGGGGCCATTGACGTCAACGATTTCCACCAATGGTATACCGAGTCCCTCAGCAAGGATACGACACACTTCAAGCTCTTTTCAGGTGTAAAAGAGAGCTCCTCAAACACTCTCATCGAGTTCTCTAACCAGAACACTGCCCTCTTAGGGTCATCATCAACCTTAGCTCTAAACTCCTCAGTCCCGTGTTTTCTAATCTTATCTACCGGGGGTTTCGATATCCTCACTACATCAATACCTTGAGGAGCCACTAGAATTGGCTGAGGTATAGGAGGAGGAGGTGGAGGAGGTTGAGCATTAGGGTTCGCTCGAACATAATCCGAGTACCAATTGCTCATCATCTGGAGAAAGGCTTCCCGAGCCCCTTCGCCTTGACCCCTAGCCTCGGGTCCACTTTGAACAGGCACGGTTCCTTGCGCAGGAGCCGACGCATTACTAGCTGTTTCATCAGCAGTCAAAGGATCGGAATCCATATTCTATATAAAATAAGATTTAAAATCATCAGAAGCAACCACACTATCATTGTACACTTATGGCATGTATAGCTAGACTCTTACACCCGCTACGGTAGTCTTAGAATCGACTAAACCATAGCTCTGATACCACTAAATGTAACACTTCTTACCCATATTCAACGCCAGAACCGGGCACGAGGCATTACCGAATTAAAGACCTCAAGATCGCCACTTAGGCACAACATGACCACTCTCTTTGGCCATCATAACAACCTCAATCCCGACCTACGAGGCCTCTCTCATACACGCGAGGGCTCTCGAGACCATATCGAAAACTCTTACGATTTTAAAATTTTTCCATCTATACAGGGCTCACACGCCCGTGTAAGATTTGGCACGCCCGTGGATGTCACACATGCCCATGGTCACTACCCGTGCATGAAAACTCAAGCATTCTGCCAATGCCCCACGGTTAGGGCACACGCCCGTGCTCTCCACCCGTGGTGCACACTGACTTCCTTAACACTGCCTCGAGTCTAGACACACGCCTGTGTAGCTAGCCCGTGGCCAACATTGATTAACACACACGTTCTAGGCACATGCCCGTGTGACTAGTCTGTGGTCTATTCTAATTTAAAATACTAACATGCAGGGGACACACGGCCAAGTCACACGCCCATGTGCTGACCGTGTGTCACACATGGCCTAGGCACACGCCCGTGTGTCTACCCACATGGACAAGAACAAAGCTATTTGCCAAGTTCTTTTCACCCTTCTAGCATACAATCATGCACTCATTCAACACATCCATAATCAACTCAAAATCTTACAATCTCACTTAAATAACTATATCTTTTCATATAATAAAGTGCCAACAACTATAGCATTATACAAAATAGATTATCCATCAAAAGGCCAACACATCATAGCCATATACAAAAAAATTTTCTAACTTGTCTAGCCCCTATACATGCCATATTCAAAACATTGAGTCTCATGTACTAGTGTTTGCTGATAGTGTGGGCGATCTTTCAATTGATCCTCGTATCTCGATTCAACACTTTTGCTCTATTAGACAAGAGAAAAGAAAGAGAGTAAGCTTTGAGCTTTGTAAGTTTACACATAAACAATTAAGCAACATAGTATAAGCTAAAAAACAATTAGCATTATACTAACATATAATGTACAACTATGCTTACTCTTTCTATCCCTTACCACATTTATTCCAACACATCATGAGTCACTTACTCATAACCATTGACATACACCCCTGCATTCAATATCACATTTACAAAATATACAACATATCGTTATTTGAAGAACGAGGCTAGATGCACTTACTAGCAAGCTTGAAAAATTTGAAGAACCCTAACAATGGCTCTTGAAAATTTCGGCAGCCTTGGAGAAGAAGCTGAGTGAATTTTGTCATCTTTTCTCCTATTTTAATCACTTAATTGTTAAATGAACAAAATGCCCTTTTTGATAAACTTTTTATTTTAACTCATCCATGCCCAATTTTGTCCAAATATTAGAAATTGGAAAAATTGCTATTTAAGGACCTCTAATTAATATTCTAAAGCTATTTCACACAAATAGCTTCTAGAATCTCACATTTTGCAACTTTTTCAATTTAGTCCTTTTGGACAATTCAACCGTAATTTCACAAAATTGCTTCATTAAACTTTCACACTAGCATGCATTCATAGCATAAACCTCAAAAACTCATTCATATACCTCGGAATTGTGGTCTCGCACCACTATTTTGACTAGGCCCTAAATTGGGATGTTATAACTCTCCCCCCATTAGAGATTTTCGCCCCCGAAAATCTTACCAGTAAAGAGGTTTGGATGTTGCTCTCTCATAGCTTCTTCCATTTCCCACATAACCTCTTCCACACCGTGTTTCTGCCATAACACTTTCACTAGTGTTATGCTCTTATTTCTCAACTGTTTCACTTCTCGAGCCAAGATCTTAATCGGCTCTTCATCATAAGACATATTTGGTCTTATCTCAATTTCCATCGAAGGAAACACATGTGAAGGATCGGAGCGATACCGTCGCAACATCGACACATGGAACACATTATGAATCTTTTCCAACTCTACCGGCAAAGCCAATCGGTATGCTACTGGCCCAACTCTATCTGTAATCTCATACGGCCTTATGAATCTTGGACTCAATTTTTCGTTTCATCCAAATCTCATAATCTTCTTCCATGGGGACACTTTCAAAAACACTTTGTCGCCCACTTCAAACTCAATTTCTTTTCTTTTCAGATCTGCGTACGACTTCTGTCGGTCCGAAGTAACTTTCAGACTATTAGGGATTATTTTCACTTTCTCCTCGGTCTCTTTTACTAGATCGACCCCATGGATCCACTTCTCACTAAGCTCGGTCCAATACAAAGGAGTCCGACACTTACGACCATACAGGGCCTCATACGGAGCCATCCGTATACTTGACTGATAACTATTGTTGTAAGCAAATTCGACTAAAGGTAGATATCTCTCCCAACTACCCTCGAATTCTAACACACAGCATCGAAGCATATCTTCGAGAACTTGAATCACTCTTTCAGACTGACCATCGGTTTGCGGATGGAACAGAGTACTGAAATTCAACTTTGTTCCCAAAGCCTCTTGCAACCTCTTTCAAAACCTCGAAGTGAACCTCGGATCCCAATCCGATATTATAGACACAGTACACCATGTAACCTCACTATCTCTCGCAATGCATAACTCACCTAACTTATCCAAGTGAATAATCAACACGCATCGAATAAAGTGAGCCGACTTTCGTTAGTCTATCCCACAACGACCCACACAACATCTCTCTTTTTGAGTCATCGGCAACCCCGTCACAAAATCCATGGTAATCCGATCCCACTTCTATTCAGGTACCATCACTGGCTGAAGCAATCCCGAAGGCACTTGATGCTTAGCTTTCACTTGTTGCGAAATCAGACACTTTGTCACGAACTCTGAAATATCTTTTTTCATACCCGGCCACCAATAAGACTTCTTCAAGTCATTATATATTTTCGTACTGCCCGGATGTACTGACAAACATCCACTGTGAGCCTCATGCAAAACCTTTCGGATTAACTCCTCATCTCTAGGTACACAAATTCTGTCACGGTACAACAAACAACCATTCGAGCTCACTCGAAAATCAGAATCACTTTCTGACCCACAATTAGCTCTCTTAGCTTGCATCTCACTATCATTTCTCTGAGCCTCACATATCTGTTGAACAAATAGTGGCTTAGCTCTCAACTCTGCCAATATAGCACCATCATCAGACAATGCTAAACTCGTCCTCATAACCCTTAGAGCATACAAGGATTTCCTACTCAGGGCATCCGCAACCACATTCGCTTTTCCTGGGTGGTAATCAATGACTAACTCATAGTCTTTCAACAACTCAAGCCACCGCCTCTGCCGCAAATTCAGATCCTTCGATCCATCAAATATCTCAAACTCTTGTGATCCGTAAAGATTCGCACTTCTCACCATATAAGTAATGTCGCCAAATCTTTAACGAAAAAAATAATCGCAGACTAACTCCAAATTATGAGTCGGATAATTCTTCTCGTATGCGGTTTCAACCGTCTCGAGGCATAGCGACTACCTTACCCTCTTGCATCAACACGTAATCGAGACCATTAAACGACACGCCATCGTAAACAACGAACTCTTTCCCCGATTCGTTGAACCGGAACTCGTGCCTCACCAAAAATGTCTTCAGTCTCTCGAAACTCTGTTGACATGTCTCAGTCCATTCAAACTTGACATCTTTGTGCAATAATTTCGTCATTGGGGTAGCAATCACAGAGAAGACTTTTACGAAATGTCTGTGATATCATGCTAATCCCAAGAAACTTCTGATTTCTGACACGTTCCTCGGTGGTTTCCAATCCACAACAGCCGATATCTTAATTGGGTCAACTCTAACACCATCACCCGACACAACGTGTCCTAGGAATCCGACCTCACGGAGCCAAAACTCACTCTTGCTAAACTTAGCGTACAACTGCTTATCTCCTAAAGTTTGCAAGACAATTCTCAAATTTTCTTCATGATCATTCTCATCCCGAGAATAGATCAATATGTCGTCAATGAAGACAACTACAAACTTGTCCACATATGGTCTGAAAACACGGTTCATCAGATCCATAAAAATCGCTGGTGCATTCGTCAAACCAAACGGCATAACCAAAAACTCATAATGGCCATACCTTGTCCGAATGCGTTTTCAACACATCTTGCTCCCTCACTCTCAATCGATAATAACTGCACCTCGTGTCTATCTTGGAGAACACTGTAGCTCCCTTCAGTTGATCAAAAAGATCATCGATCCTTGGTAAACGATACTTATTCTTAACCGTCACTTTGTTAAGCTGTCTATAGTCTATACACAACCTCATAGACCCATCTTTCTTCTTCACAAACAATACCGGAGCACCCCACTGTGAGTACCTCGGTCTTGCAAAACCCTTATCTGTCAACTCTTGCAACTGAACCTTCAGTTCTTTCAACTCTAAAGGTGCCATCCTATACAGAGCAATCGAGATAGGTGCCGCTCCCGGAACTAACTCAATCCCAAACTCAATCTCTCTAACTAGAGGTAATCCGGGTAACTCTTTCGGGAATACATCTGGATACTCGTATACCACTGGCACTATTTCAAACTCTACTCCAACCTCTCGAGTATTCAACACAAAAGCAAGATAGGACTCACACCATTTTCTCAAGCATTTATCAACCACTAAGGAAGAAATCATCACTAGTAGACTATCCAATCCACCTGATTCAACCCAAACCACATCTCCACTCTCACATTTCAAATCAATAAACTTACTACCATAGTTCACTAAGACATTATGGGTAGTCAACCAATCCATGCCTAGGATTAAATCAAACTTATCAAACGGCAACAACATTAGGTTTGCCATAAAGCAATGACTCTTAATCATCAAAGGACAATTCTTACACACCTTGTCCACTAACACATGCTTACCTAACGGGTTTGACACCTTAACCACAAAGTCCGTAGACTCAACAGTCATACTCAAACTAGATGCTAATCTCATGCAAATATAAGAATTAGTAGACCCTGGATCTATTAAAGCAATAACAAGTGTGTCAAAGAGAGAAAAAGTACCTGTTATTACATCAGGGGAGGACGCCTCTTCGCGAGCGCGAATAGCATACGTCCTTGCAGGTGCCCGACCCTCCGGTCTCACAGTAGAGTCTCTAGATGTACCTCTACCACTATTCTCGCCTCTCGGGTTTCTTGGTGGTCTACCCCTTGCTGACACATCATTGGATCTCATCTCTAGCTTCTCTTCCTTATCATCCCTCTCGGGGCAATTTCGGATAAAATGGTCGGGGGAACCACAGTTATAACAGTTTCAACTGTTACCCTAACACTCTTCGGTGTGATATCTACCACAACTTGGACACTCCGATTTGTTCTTTGGATTGCCCACACTTTCCATCGAAGTAGCTTGGACTCTCGAACCTGAACGAGTATTGGCCAAGTCTCGATGCGAATAACCCACTGGTGCTGTCGTCCTAGGACTCACTTCTTTGGACCTTTTCGACTGGGCTTGATACGACTTGCCAATCGGCCTCTTTCTAGCATCTCGGGCTTCACTCACAACCCTTTTCTTTTCTGTACTCAACTCTTCGGCCTTACTTGCCCTTTCGACCAACACCACAAATTCTTTCAACTCCAATATACCCACTAGGAGTTTGATGTCCTCATTCAGTCCGTCTTCGAACCACTTACACAATATGGTCTCTGTCGACACACATTCTTGAGCGTATTTGCTAAGCATAACAAACTCACGCTCATATTCCGCTACTGACATTCTTCCTTGCTTCAACTCAAGGAATTCCTTCCTTTTCCGATCAGTAAACCTCTGGCTTATATACTTCTTCCAGAACTCTTCTAGAAAGCAGTCCAATGTCACCCGCTTTCTCGGGGCCACTGACGTCAATATCTTCCACCAATGGCATACTGAGTCCCTCAGCAAGGATACGACACACTTCAAGCTCTCTTCAGGTGTACAAGAGAGTTCCTCAAACACTCATCGAAGTTCTCTAACTGTAACTCGCCTCTCGAGGTCATCATCAACCTTAGCTCTAAACTCCTTAGCCCCGTATTTTCTAATCTTATCTACCGGGGGTTTCGTTATCCTCACTACATCAATACCTTTAGGAGCCACTGGAATTGGCTGAGGTATAGGAGGACGAGGTGGAGGAGGTTGAGCATTAGGGTTCGCTCGAACATAATCCGAGTACCAATTGCTCATCATCTGGAGAAAGGCTTCCCGAGCCCCTTCCCCTTGACCCCTAGGCTCGGGTCCACTTTGAACAGGCACGGTCCCTTGTGTAGGAGTCGGCGCATTACTAGCTGCTTCATCAGCAGTCAATGGATTGGAATCCATATTCTATATAATATAAGATTTAAAATCATCAGAAGCCACCTCACTATCATTGTACACTTATGGCATGTATAGCTAGACTCTTACACCCGCTACGGTAGTCCTAGAACCGACTAAACCATAGCTCTGATACCACTAAATGTAACACTCCTTAGGCGTTACCGAATTAAAGACCTCAAGATCGCCACTTAGGCACAACATGACCACTCTCTTTGGCCATCACAACAACCTCAATCCCGACCTACGAGGCCTCTCTCATACACACGAGGGCTCTCGAGACCATATCGAAAACTCTTACGATCTTAAAATTTTTCCATCTATACAGGGCTCACACGCCCGTGTAAGATTTGGCACGCCCGTGGATGTCACACACGCCCATGGTCACTACCGTGCATAAAAATTTCAGCATTCTCGCCAATGCCCCACGGTTAGGGCACACGCCGTGTTTCCACCCGTGGTGCACACCGACTACCTTAACACGGCCTAGAGTCTAGACACACGCCCGTGTAACTAGCCCGTGGCCAACACTGATTAACACACACGTTCTAGGCACACGCCCGTGTGACTAGTCCATGGTCTATTCTGATTTAAAATACTAACATGTAGGGGACACACGGCCAAGTCACACGCCCATGGGCTGACCGTATGTCACACATGGCCTAGGCACACGCCCGTGTGTCTACCCACATGGACAAGAACAAAGCTATTTGCCAAGTTCTTTTCACCCTTCTAGCATACAATCATGCACTCATTCAACACATCCATAATCAACTCAAAATCTTACAATCTCACTTAGATAACTACATCTTTTCATATAATAAAGTGCCAACAACTATGGCATTATACAAAATAGATTATCCATCTAAAGGCCAACACATCATAGCCATATACAACAAAATTCACTAACTTGTCTAGCCCCTATACATGCCATATTCAAAACATTGAGTCTCATGTACCAGAGTGTGCTGATAGTGTGGGCGATCTTCCAATTGATCCTCGTATCTCGATTCAACACTTTTGCTCTATTAGACAAGGGAAAAGAAAGAGAGTAAGCTTTGAGCTTAGTAAGTTCACACATAAATAATTAAGCAACATAGTATAAGCTAAACAACAATTAGCATTATACTAACATATAATGTACAACTATGCTTACTCTTTCTATCCCTTACCACATTTATTCCAACACATCATGAGTCACTTACTCATAACCATTGACATGCACCCCTGCATTCAATATCACATTTACACAATATACAACATATCATTATTTCTCGATAATACATCCACACAGCTAATCCACACAGCTAATCCACACAGCAAATCCACACAACTAATGTCTCGGTGGTTCCGCACTTTGCCCACCACAATCAATAAATAAGGTAGTATCGCACTTAGCCTACCATAAAGGTAATCGTAGTGGTTTCTTTACATAGCCCACTAGACAATATACCCAACGATAGCATCGCACATAGCCAGACTCATCGTCATTATGCATTAAGATGGTATCGCACTTAGCCCATCTTTTAGCATTATCACTACACATTCACATATCTATTTACTCAATCATTCATCCATTCACAAAATCTATCACATTCATTCCACTTGAACCACATAGGTTCTCAATCATTCTCAACCATGCTATACACTAGCCAGCATTAACAAATTGTAAGTATGAATGCATTGTTTATGCATAGACTTACCTCGATACTCAAAAGTATAGAAACGTGCAATTTAGTCCACCACTTTGCTCTTGCCTCGGTTTCGATCCGGGCTTTGTCTTTCTTGATCTAAAATGAATAAATCAGCTTATTCAATACAAACATTGAGCAAATTGACCCACATATCATACTTTGGCAAAATTACCCTTTTGCCCCAAATCTTTCTCATAATTAAACTATTTCCCCAAGGCTCGTAAAGTGATTTTTATTTAACTTTCTAGCCTTTCATGCTTAGTCGAATCAATTACTCAACTAAAGCAATCATCAATTCTCACTACAACACACATGTATGACCAAACTTAAGATTTTTACAACCTAGTCCCTACATGCATTTTCTATGGAAACTCATTAAGCAAAAGATGTTTCTACTACATCAAGCTTTCATAATCTTCCATAAAACATCAAAACACATGCATGTCATACATGACCACATTTTTGAACATCCATCATAGCTCATCAAATAGCTAAAAATAGCTTACTCATGCAACAAGGACCTCAAAAATACAAAGAATATAAAAAACGATGCTAGATGCACTTACTAGCAAGCTTGAAAAATTTGAAGAACCCTAACAATGGCTCTTGAAAATTTCGACAGCCTTGGAGAAGAAGATGAGTGAATTTTGTCATCTTTTCTCCTATTTTAATCACTTAGTTGTTAATTGACCAAAATGCCCTTTTTGATAAACTTTTTATTTTAACTCATCCATGCCCAATTTTGTCCAAATATTAGAAATTGGAAAAATTGCTATTTAAGGACCTCTAATTAATATTCTAAAGCTATTTCACACAAATAGCTTCTAGAATCTCACATTTTGCAAATTTTGCAATTTAGTCCTTTTGAACAATTCAACCGCAATTTCACAAAATTCCTTAATGAAACTTTCACACTAGCATGCATTCATAGCATAAACCTTAAAAACTCATTCATATACCTCGGAATTGTGGTCTCGCACCACTATTCCGACTAGGCCCTAAATTGGGATGTTACAACTCTCCCCCCTTTAGAGATTTTCGCCCCCGAAAATCTTACCAGTAAAGAGGTTTGGATGTTGCTCTCTCATAGCTTCTTCCATTTCCCACGTAGCCTCTTCCACACCGTGTTTCTGCCATAAAACTTTCACTAGTGTTATGCTTTTATTTCTCAACTATTTCACTTCTCGAGCCAAGATCTTAATCGGATCTTCATCATAAGACATATTCGGTCTTATCTCAATTTCAGTCGAAGGAAACACATGTGAAGGATCGGAGCGATACCGTCGCAACATCGACACATGGAACACATTATGAATCTTTTCCAACTCTACCGGCAAAGCCAACCGGTATGCTACTGGCCCAACTCTATCTGTAATCTCATACGGCCCAATGAATCTTGGACTCAATTTTCTTTTTCGTCCAAATCTCATAATCTTCTTCCATGGGGACACTTTCAAAAACACTTTGTCGCCCACTTCAAACTCAATTTCTTTTCTTTTCAGATCCGCGTACGACTTCTGTCGGTCCGAAGCAACTTTCAGACTATTACGGATTATTTTCACTTTCTCATCGGTCTCTTTTACTAGATCGACCCCATGGATCCGCTTCTCACTAAGCTCGGTCCAATACAAAGGAGTCCGACACTTACGACCATACAGGGCCTCATACGGAGCCATCCGTAAACTTGACTGATAACTGTTGTTGTAAGCAAATTCGACTAAAGGTAGATATCTCTCCCAACTACCCTCGAATTCTAACACAGAGCATCGAAGCATATCTTCGAGAACTTGAATCACTCTTTCAGGCTGACCATCGGTTTGCGGATGGAACGCAGTACTGAAATTCAACTTTGTTCCCAAAGCCTCTTCCAACCTCTTCCAAAACCTCGAAGTGAACCTCGGATCTTAATCCGATATTATAGACATAGGTACACCATGTAACCTCACTATCTCTGCAACAGACAACTCAGCTAACTTATCCAGTGAATAATCAACACGTACTGGAATAAAGTGAGCCGACTTCGTTAGTCTATCCACAACAACCCACACAACATCTCTCTTTTTCGGAGTCATCGGCAACCCCGTCACAAAATCCATGGTAACCCGATACCACTTCCATTCGGGTACCATCACTGGCTGAAGCAATCCCAAAGGCACTTGATGCTTAGCTTTCACTTGTTGGCAAATCAGACACTTTGTCACGAACTCTGAAATATTTTTTTTCATACCCGGCCACCAATAAGACTTCTTCAAGTCATTATACATTTTCGTACTGCCCGGATGTACTGACAAACATCCACTGTGGGCCTCATGCAAAACCTTTCGAATTAACTCCTCATCTCTAGGTACACAAATTCTGTCACGGTACAACAAACAACCATTCGAGCCCACTCGAAAATCGGAATCACTTTCTGACCCACAATTAGCTCTCTTAGCTTGCATCTCACTATCATTTCTCTAAGCCTCACATATCTGTTGAACAAATAGTGGCTTAGCTCTCAACTCTGCCAATATAGCACCATCATCAGACAATGCTAAACTCGTCCTCATAACCCTTAGAGCATACAAGGATTTCTACTAGTGGCATCCGCAACCACATTCGCTTTTCCGGTGGTAATCAATGACTAACTCATAGTCTTTCAACAACTCAAGCCACCGCTCTCATCACAAATTCAGATCCTTTCGATCCATCAAATATCTCAAACTCTTGTGATTCGTAAAGATTCGGCACTTCTCACCATATAAGTAATGTCGCCAAATCTTTAACGCTGAAAAACAATCGCAGCCAACTCCAAATCATGAGTCGGATAATTTTCTCGTGCGGTTTCAACTGTCTCGAGGCGTAAGCGACTACCTTACCCTCTTGCATCAACACGCAATCGAGACCATTAAACGACGCGACATCAGAAACCACTTAACTCTTTCCCCGATTCTCGTTGAACCAAAACCGTGCCTCACCAATAATGTCTTGGTCTCCGAAACTCGTTGACATGTCTCAGTCCATTCAAACTTGACATCTTTGTGCAATAGTTTCGTCATCGGGTAGCAATCACAGAGAACACTTTTACGAAACGTCTGTAATATCCTGCTAATCCCAAGAAACTTCTGATTTTTGACACATTCCTCGGTGGTTTCCAATCCACAACAGCTGATATCTTACTCGGGTCAACTATAACACCATCACCCGACACAATGTGTCCTAGGAATCCGACCTCACGGAGCCAAAAGTCACTCTTGCTAAACATAGCGTACAACTGCTTATCTCTTAAAGTTTGCAAGACAATTTTCAAATTTTCTTCATGATCGTTCTCATCCCGAGAATAGATCAATATGTCGTCAATGAAGACAACTACAAACTTGTCCACATATGGTCTGAAAACACGGTTCATCAGATCCATAAAAATCGCCGGTGCATTCGTCAAACCAAACGGCATAACCAAAAACTCACAATGGCCATACCTTGTCCGGAATGCAGTTTTCAACACATCTTGCTCCCTCACTCTCAACTGATAATAACCAGACCTCAGGTCTATCTTGGAGAACACTGTAGCTCCCTTCAGTTGATCAAAAAGATCATCAATCCTTGGTAAAGGATACTTATTCCTAACCGTCACTTTGTTAAGCTGTCTATAGTCTATACACAACCTCATAGACCCATCTTTCTTCTTCACAAACAATACCGGAGCACCCCACAGTGAGTAGCTCGGTCTTGCAAAACTCTTATCTGTCAACTCTTGCAACTAAACCTTCAGTTCTTTCAACTCTAAAGGTGCCATCCTATACGGAGCAATCGAGATAGGTGCCGCTCCCGGAACTAACTCAATCCCAAACTCAATCTCTCTCACTAGAGGTAATCCGGGTAACTCTTTCGGGAATACATCCGGATACTCGCATACCACTGGCACTGTTTCAAACTTTACTCTAACCTCTCGAGTATTCAACACAAAAGCAAGATAGGACTCACACCATTTTCTCAAGCATTTATCAACCGCTAAGGAAGAAATCATCACTAGTAGACTATCCGATCCACCACGATTCAACCCGAACCACATCTCCACTCACATTTCAAATCAATAAACTTACTACCACAGTTCACTAAGACACTATGGGTAGTCAACCAATCCATGCCTAGGATTAAATCAAACTCATCAAACGGCAACAACATTAGGCTTGCCAGAAAGCAAGGACTCTCAATCATCAAAGGACAATTCTTACACACCTTGTCCACTAACACATGCTTACCTAACGGGTTTGACACCTTAACCACAAAGTCCGTAGACTCAACAGTCATACTCAAACTAGATGCCAATCTCATGCAAATATAAGAATGAGTAGACCCTGGATCTATTAAAGCAATAACAAGTGTGTCAAAGAGAGAAAAAGTACCCGTTATTACATCAGGGGAGGACGCCTCTTCGCGAGCGCGAATAGCATACGTCCTCGCAGGTGCCCGACCCTCCAGTCTTACAGTAGAGTCTCTAGATGCACCTCTACCACTTTTCCCGCATCTCGGGTTCCTTGGTGGTCTACCCCTTGCAGACACATCATTGGATCTCATCTCTAGCTTCTCTTCCTTATCATCCCTCTCGGGGCAATTTCGGATAAAATGGTCGAGGGAACCACAGTTATAACAGTTTTGACTGTTACCCTAATACTCTTCGGTGTGATATCTACCACAACTTGGACACTCAGATTTGTTCTTTGGATTGCCCACACTTTCCATCGAAGTAGCTTGGACTCTCGAACCTGAACGCGTATTGGCCAAGTCTCGATTCGAATAACCCACTGGTGCTGTCGTCCTAGGACTCACTTCTTTGGACCTTTTTGACTGGGCTTGATACGACTTGCCCATCGGCCTCTTTCTAGCATCTCGGGCTTCACTCACATCCCTTTTCTTTTCTGTACTCAACTCTTCGGCCTTACTTGCCCTTTCGACCAACACCACAAATTCTTTCAACTCCAATATACCCACTAGGAGTTTGATGTCCTCATTCAGTCCGTCTTCGAACCTCTTACACAATATGTTCTCTGTCGACACACATTCTTGAGCGTATTTGCTAAGCCTAACAAACTCATGCTCATATTCCGCTACTGACATTCTTCCTTGCTTCAACTCAAGGAATTCCTTCCTTTTTCGATCAGTAAACCTCGGGCTTATATACTTCTTCCGAAACTCTACCAGAAAGAAGTCCCACGTCACTCGCTCTCTCGGGGCCAATGACGTCAACGTCTTCCACCAATGGTATGCCGAGTCCCTCAGTAAGAATACGACACACTTCAAGCTCTCTTCAGGTGTACAAGAGAGCTCCTCAAACACTCTCATCGAGTTCTCTAACCAGAACTCTGCCCTCTCAGGGTCATCATCAACCTTAGCTCTAAACTCCTCAGCCCCGTGTTTTCTAATCTTATCTACCGTGGGTTTCGATATCCTCACTACATCAATACCTTGAGGAGCCACTGAAATTGGCTGAGGTATAGGAGGAGGAGGAGGTGGAGGAGGTTGAGCATTAGGGTTCGCTCGAACATAATCCGAGTACCAATTGCTCATCATCTGGAGAAAGGCTTCCCGAGCCCCTTCACCTTGACCCCTAGCCTCGGGTCCACTTTGAATAGGCATAGAGTTCCTCCTTGCAGAGCAGCAGCATTACTAGTTGCTTCATCGGCAGATCAATGGATCGGAATCCATATTCTATATAAAATAAGATTTAAAATCATCAGAAGCCACCACACTATCATTGTACACTTATGGCATGTATAGCTAGACTCTTACACCCGCTACGGTAGTCCTAGAACCGACTAAACCATAGTTCTGATACCACTAAATGTAACACCCCTTACCAGTATTCAACGCCGGAACCGGGTACGAGGCGTTACCGAATTAAAGACCTCAAGATTGCCACTTAGGCACAACATGACCACTATCTTTGGCCATCATAACAACCTCAATCCCGACCTACGAAGCCTCTCTCATACACACGAGGGCTCTCGAGACCATATCGAAAACTCTTACGATCTTAAAATTTTTCCATCTATATAGGGCTCACACGCCCGTGTAAGATTTGGCACGCTCGTGGATGTCACACACGCCCATGGTCACTACCCATGCATAAAAACTCAAGCATTCTGCCAATGCCCCACGGTTAGGGCACACGCGTGCGTCTCCACCCGTGGTGCACACCGACTACCTTAACACGGCCTCGAGTCTACACACACGCTGTGTAGCAGCGTGTACACATCTTGATTAACACACACTTTCTAGGCACCGCGCCCGTGTGACTAGTCCGTGGTCTATTCTGATTTAAAATACTAACATGCAGGGGACACACGGCCAAGTCACACGCCCATGGGCTGACCGTGTGTCACACATGGCCTAGGCACACGCCCGTGTGTCTACCCACATGGACAAGAACAAAGCTATTTGCCAAGTTCTTTTCACCATTCTAGCATACAATCATGCACTCATTCAACACATCCATAATCAACTCAAAATCTTACAATCTCACTTAGATAACTATATCTTTTCATATAATAAAGTGCCAACAACTATGGCATTATACAAAATAGATTATCCATCTAAAGGCCAACACATCATAGCCATATACAACAAAATTCACTAACTTGTCTAGCCCCTATACATGCCATATTCAAAACATCGAGTCTCATGTACCTGAGTGTGCTGATAGTGTGGGCGATCTTTCAATTGATCCTCGTATCTCGATTCAACACTTTTGCTCTATTAGACAAGGGAAAAGAAAGAGACTAAGCTTTGCGCTTAGTAAGTTTACACATAAACAATTAAGCAACATAGTATAAGCTAAACAACAATTAGCATTATACTAACATATAATGTACAACTATGCTTACTCTTTCTATCCCTTACCACATTTATTCTAACACATCATGAGTCACTTACTCATAACCATTAACATGCACCCCTGCATTCAATATCACATTTACACAATATACAACATATCGTTATTTCTCGATAATACATCCACACAGCTAATCCACACACTAATCCACACAGCAAATCCACACAGCTAATGTCTCGGTGGTTCCGCACTTAGCCCACCACAATCAATAAATAAGGTAGTATCGCACTTAGCCTACCATAAAGGTAATCGTAGTGGTTTCACACATAGCCCACTAGACAATATACCCAATGATAGCATCGCACATAGCCAGCTCATCGTCATTATGCATTAAGATGGTATCGCACTTAGCCCATCTTTTAGCATTATCACTACACATTCACATATCTATTTACTCAATCATTCATCCATTCACAAAATCAATCACATTTATTCCACTTGAACCACATAGGTTCTCAATCATTCTCAACTATGCTATACACTAGCTAGCATTAACAAATTGTAAGTATGAATGCATTGTTTATGCATAGACTTACCTCGATACTCAAAAGTATAGAAACGTGCAATTTAGTCCACCACTTTGCTCTTGCCTCAGTTTCGATCCGGGCTTTGTCTTTCTTGATCTAAAATGAATAAATCAGCTTATTCAATACACACATTGACAAAATTGACCCACATCTCATACTTTGGCAAAATTACCCTTTTGCCCCAAATTTTTCTCATAATTACACTATTTCCCCAAGGCTCGTAAAGTGATTTTTATTCAACTTTCTAGCCTTTCATGCTTAGTTGAATCACTTACTCAACTAAAGCAATCATCAATTCTCACTACAACACACATGTATGACCAAACTTAAGATTTTTACAACCTAGTCCCTACATGCATTTTCTATGGAAACTCATTAAGCAAAAGATGTTTCTACTACATCAAGCTTTCATAATCTTCCATAAAACATCAAAACACATGCATGTCATGCATGACCATATTTTTGAACATCCATCATAGCTCATCAAATAGCTAAAAATATCTTACTCATGCAACAAGGACCTCAAAAATACAAAGAATATCAAAAACGAGGCTAGATGCACTTACTAGTAAGCTTGAAAAATTTGAAGAACCCTAACAATGGCTCTTGAAAATTTCGGTAGCCTTGGAGAAGAAGATGAGTGAATTTTGTCATCTTTTCTCCTATTTTAATCACTTAATTGTTAAATGAACAAAATGCCCTTTTTGATAAACTTTCTATTTTAACTCATCCATGCCCAATTTTGTCCAAATATTAGAAATTGGAAAAATTTCTATTTAAGGACCTCTAATTAATATTCTAAAGCTATTTCACACAAATAGCTTCTAGAATCTCATATTTTGCAACTTTTGCAATTTAGTCCTTTTGGACAATTCAACCGCAATTTCACAAAATTGCTTCATTAAACTTTTACACTAGCATGCATTCATAGCATAAACCTCAAAAACTCATTCATATACCTCGGAATTGTGGTCTCGCACCACTATTCCGACTAGGCCCTAAATTGGGATGTTACAACTCTCCCCCCTTTAGAGATTTTCGCCCCCAAAAATCTTACCAGTAAAGAGGTTTGGATGTTGCTCTCTCATAGCTTCTTCCATTTCCCACGTAGCCTCTTCCACACCAGAGCCGCCATAACACTTTCACTAGTGTTATGCTCTTATTTCTCAACTGTTTCACTTCTCGAGCCAAGATCTTAATCGGCTCTTCATCATAAGACATATTCGGTCTTATCTCAATTTCTATCGAAGGAAACACATGTGAAGGATCGGAGCGATACCGTTGCAACATCGACACATGGAACACATTATGAATCTTTTCCAACTCTACCGCAAAGCAAAGCCAATCGGTATGCTACTTGGCCCAACTCTCTATCTGTAATCTCATACGGCCTATGAATCTTGGACTCAATTTTCTTTTTCGTCCAAATCTCATAATCTTCTTCCATGGGGACACTTTCAAAAACACTTTGTCGCCCACTTCAAACTCAATTTCTTTTCTTTTTAGATCGCGTCACGATTTCGCTTACAGCCGGTCCGAAGCAACTTTCGGACTATTACGGATTATTTTCACTTTCTCCTCGGTCTCTTTTACTAGATCGACCCCATGGATCTGCTTCTCACTAAGCTCGATCCAATACAAAGGAGTTCGACACTTACGACCATACAGGGCCTCATACGGAGCCATCCATATACTTGACTGATAACTGTTGTTGTAAGCAAATTCGACTAAAGGTAGATATCACTCCTAACTACCCTCGAATTCTAACACAGAGCATCGAAGCATATCTTCGAGAACTTGAATCACTCTTTCAGACTGACCATCGGTTTGCGGATGGAACGCAATACTGAAATTCAACTTTGTTCCCAAAGCCTCTTGCAACCTCTTCCAAAACCTCGAAGTGAACCTCGGATCCCAATCCGATATTATAGACATAGGTACACCATGTAACCTCACTATCTCTGCAATAGACAACTCAGCTAACTTATCCAGTGAATAATCAACACGTACTGGAATAAAGTGAGCCGACTTCGTTAGTCTATCCACAACAACCCACACAACATCTCTCTTTTTCGGAGTCATCGGCAACCCCGTCACAAAATCCATGGTAATCCGATCCCACTTCCATTCGGGTACCATCACTGGCTGAAGTAATCTCGAAGGCACTTGATGCTTAGCTTTCACTTGTTGGCAAATCAGACACTTTGTCACGAACTCTGAAATATCTTTTTTCATACCCGGCCACCAATAAGACTTCTTCAAGTCATTATACGTTTTCGTACTACCCGGATGTACAAACAAACATCCACTGTGGGCCTCATGCAAAACCTTTCGAATTAACTCCTCATCTATAGGTTCACAAATTCTGTCACGGTACAACAAACAACCATTCGAGCCCACTCGAAAATCGGAATCACTTTCTGACCCACAATTAGCTCTCTTAGCTTGCATCTCACTATCATTTCTCTGAGCCTCACATATCTGTTGAACAAATAGTGGCTTAGCTCTCAACTCTGCCAATATAGCACCATCATCAGACAATGCTAAACTCGTCCTCATAACCCTTAAAGCATACAAGGATTTCCTACTCAGGGCATCCGCAACCACATTCGCTTTTCCCGGGTGGTAATCAATGACTAACTCATAGTCTTTCAACAACTCAAGCCACCGTCTCTGTCGCAAATTTAGATCCTTCTGATCCATCAAATATCTCAAACTCTTGTGACCCGTAAAGATTCGGCACTTCTCACCATATAAGTAATGTCGCCAAATCTTTAACGCGAAAACAATCGCAGCCAACTCCAAATCATGAGTCGGATAATTCTTCTCGTGCGGTTTCAACTGTCTCGAGGCGTAAGCGACTACCTTACCCTCTTGCATCAACACGCAACTGAGACCATTAAACGACGCGTCACTGTAAACCACGAACTCTTTCCCCGATTCCAGTTGAACCAAAACCGGTGCCTCAGTCAATAATGTCTTCAGTCTTGTAACACCCTGGTTTTAGGGGTTAGATTTTTGGTGCTTAGCTCGGGTGTTGGCACACTTCAGTGTGTGTTTGGGTAAGTTTTAGGGGTCCTGAGAACCCTAGGTGGTGGTAGATTGCTTTGGTAAATTTGAAGTTTTAGGGGCTAAAAGGGGGAGTTTGGATGGAGAGGGCTTTAAGAGAATTTTTGGTGGGGTTTTGGCATAAGAATTGGCCTTGGTAGAGTGGCAAGGAGACGCCACTAAGAGCTTGGGGAAGTGACGCCTCAGTGCAAGGGAAGGGGGCGGTGTTGAGCTGCGAGGGCAGCACTTTGGCCTTTGTTTTTGCGTCATTGAGGTAAGGAGTTGGGTGGACGGTTTGAAAGGCTTAAAAGGTGGAGAAGACTTGGTCATTTTTTTTTGAATTTTGGCTAGTTAAGTTTGACTCATTCAAACTTTTGAATGGGTGGAAGGAGGTATTTTAGGAGAAGTTTGAGGATTTTTTGGGGATTGGAGCTAGGCCGTGTAGTATAAATAGGGGGAAGGGAGGTGCTCATTTCATTCACCATCTGCTCATCATTCTTTGTAGCCGAAAGATCATTCTCTCATCTCCCTCTTGTGCCGAATTTTGTTGGTTCTTCTCTAATTGCTGTGCCCGAATTTGTAGCAAGAGAGAACCTCTTCTTTCCCCATTTATTTTGCATAGGCCGAAACTTCTTAACCTTTTTCCTTGTAGCCTAAGCCGAATATCCACAGCCTCTTCTCCTTTTTTTTTCTTCTTTATGTTTTAGCCGAATCTCCTCTCACCCTTGTCGAAATATCCTCTTAGTAGCCTAGTGTGGTTGGCCGAATATCTCGCAAGGCGACCTCTCCTAGTTCTCGCTCCATTCGGTTTAAGGAAGCCGAAAGAAGGAAGCATTGAGGAAGTCTCTTGGATTCGATCATCTAAGGGGCATATCGACAAGAGCAAGGGAAGCCTTCGGGATCTCAGATTATTTCGGTAAGGATATTAGTAAGTGACTTAGAATTAGTTGTTTATGACTTCGTTGATTAATCGTGTGGTTCTGATTAAGTGACTTTCGATGGACGTGGATGCGAGTACCGGTCAAGGAGGGGAAAGGAAGGTCCCTGTCCCAAAGTTTAAGAAAAGATCCGTTTCACATGCGAGATTGGCCACCGGTGTGGGCCAACAACGAGAAACGTTAAGCAAATAGCCGTAGTTTCGCTAGACGATAGCATCGAGGATCGAGTCTAGAACTCCTAGTAATAAGGTGTGTAACTAACCCCTGCTTTGTTTCGGGTTTTATGTGTTATATGTTTTACTAACAAGTGCAGTAATGAGTGTGCCATGTATACCCCTAAAGGGTATAGCGATGACCGAGTTAGTATTGGATCTATTGCGGTGTGATTATTTGTTTATGAGTATGTTTATGGACATTAATAAGCATGTGCATGCATTATCATGATTATATTTTATGTGGCATGTGCATGGGTGGGATATGAAAAGAAGGTGCGGGTGTACTCGAGTACGTGGTTGATGTCGACTTTGTGCTACATCGTGGTTTGGCGCCGACCGAGGTCGCGTTGTGGATCTTTGCGATTTAGTTCGGCGTGGTTACCTTGATTGATATGAGCTTTATGCCATATCGTGGCTTGATGGATTGCTTTGTGTGCTCCATCGTGGTTTGATGTTAGCTATACGCTACATCGTGGATGGCATTGGTTGCCTTTTGGAGGGAAAAGGAGAGGGTGACTCGATAGTCCCCGGTGTGTGGTAAAATTTGGATAAGGGGGTGTGTAGCGGATGGACCCTAGGTCGGGTTGGGAATCATGTTGCATTATTGTTTTGTAATAAATATGGAAATGGGCCAAGCCCAATATGACATGAGGATAGGTATGTTTTGGAAACATACGTGGAAATGGGCCAAGCCCAGTTGATATGTGGTTTATTGAGAAATGGGCCTAGCCCAGTATTTGAGTATGATTGAATGTGGGCCAAGCCAGATTGTGGAAATTGTTAAATGAATATATATATATATTACCTGTTGCAATTGATAATTGGGATATTATGTGGCTAGCGTGTGGGTGGATTTCAGTGGTTAACTTACACACTGAGTCTGTATGACTCACCCAACTTTTTAATCATCGCAGGTGAGTCATGATTAGTGGACGGGTTGGAGTGGATACAAGGTGGCCCATGCAGAAGGAGACTTTCATACAGAAGATGTTTTACTTTATTTAAGCATTTTATATTATCAGTATTTTGGTATTTTATTTGATGTAATAAGGGCCTCTTTGATTTAAAATACTCTACTTATTAATGTTGAAGTTTACACTTAGAGATATTTTTGCAAAAGATTCATATTATAACAACTTATAATAATGTTTTAATTCGGAAGTTTTCAACAAGCTTACCTTATTTAATAATTTTAAATGGACACGATTTTCAGCGATAATAAATTTTCAAGTTTAATTCTAAAGTCAAAGATTTCCAACCGTCTTTCCCAGTGACATAACCAGATTCGGTCGTAGTGAATGGGCCGGGTTTGGGGGTGTTACAGTTTGGTATCAGAGCCAAGTTCAAAACTCGGCTTTGAGGGCTTTGGGTCCAAAAACATTTTCAAAATGGGTCTTTAAAATATGGGCTTTTAAGAAATTTTTTTTTTTCGGGTTATTCTGGCATGGCACTGTGACCTCAGGCAGAAGTCCACTGTAAGTACTTGGACTTTTGAAGTAATTTGTTCGTATGAATTGTTATGGGTTTATTTGGGCTCGTAGATAAGAATATTAGGGCTATTGGACCCTAGGAATAGTCTACTCAAACAATTGCATAAAACTTAAGGTTACTAAACAAACTTTGTGATTAAGTCGCCGAGGAGTTAAGGTGTGGCAACCATTGTGCGCATGTCTAGGAGTGGATCGGAAGAGCACGGTACTTAAGCGATCCTCGTGACTCACCTCCTCTTCGCTGAATCCTACCCAGTGCGTAGCTACGGATCACCTTAACCAAAAGGACTTGTTCATAGGCTAAACTAATTATTAAAACCCGAAAGGGACTTAGCCTTGCTGTTTTCTAAATTCCCTATTTTTAAATTTTCAAATTTACCCCTCTGGTTTGTGAAACCTTAAATCTGATTGTGAAGGGCGTTTTTCTTTCGATTTACAAAATTACCAAAATGCCCTTAGTGGCAAAATTACCAAAATGCCCCTGTATTGCAAAATTACTGTACTACCCTCAAATTTTGATAAAATGCTCTTTACCTTGCAAAATACTAAAATCCGAGTTTTCAAAATATTAGGATACTCGACTTGTGGAAATTTCTGAAAATACCACAGGTTGATGAAATTACCGAAATGCCCTTGGTTTCTAAATTTTCAATTTCTCTCAAATATTCCTACTTTACTAAATATCAGAAAAATTCTATTTTGTAAAATGTTGTGATATCTCGATTTTGAGAATTTCTGAAAATGCCCATGATTTCCAAAATTACGAAAATGACCTACTTCTCAGAAATTTCATAACACACTTTGTTTGAGAAACAAAATTTTCAAGATGACTCTTGAGATTTGCAAATTTTGAAAAAAAACCTCTAAGTTGGAGAAACTATTTTCAAAATTGACCCCGAGTTATTAAGAAATATCTCTTTAGGAAAAATGACGAAATTACCCACAGGTAGGAAAAGGAAACTTGATTGCTCGAAAGAACTACTCTCGGAACCTTCATTGCATAAAATTGCTCGTGAATAAAACAGTGAAACAAAATTTCTAATGCATAAAACTTTTTAAACAGATTAAATCGAAGCGCTAGAGATGAGTTCTAGGGGACACGGTAGAGGTAGAATGACAGCTTCGGAACCAGTAGGGTCTGGCTATGGGTCAGAAAGTGAAGTGCCGCCAGCAGTGGGCGCAGAGGAACAAGATCAGACGGAAGAAGATGATGCAGTGTCGCAGGCTATGCTACGAGTGCTGCAGCAAGTGGCAAGAGCTAGTAGGGGAAATGGAACTCGGAAGTCAGTGCCCGAGAGGCTCAGGTCTAATGGGGCTGAAGTTTTTAGGGGAGTATCTGGAGTGGCCCCGAATGTAGCGGAATATTGGTTGGAGGGAGTCGAAAGAATCATGGACGACTTGGATTGTGCCCCAGAGGAAAAGCTAAAAGGTGCTGTTTCGCTTCTTCGGGATGAAGCTTATCGTTGGTGGCTCACAGTCAAACAAGGTGTACTTAGCAGATCGATTGGATTGGGAGTACTTTAAGGAAAAGTTTGAAGGAAAGTACGTTGGAGCAAGTTACTTAGACGCGCAAAGGAAAGCGTTTCTAAACCTAGTACAAGGGAATAAGTCGATAGCAGAGTATGAAAGCGAGTTTGTGCGACTAAGTCGAGACGCCAAAGGAATCGTGGCTCCGATTATGAAAGGAGTGTTCGATTCGAAGATGGGCTACGAGATGAGTTGCGAGAGTTGATCGCGCCTCAAAGAGAAAGGGACTTTGCCATTCTGGTAGAGAAAGCTCGGGTTGCCGAAGAGGTTAAAAAGACTATAAGGGAGAACCAAGAAAAGAATAGGAACGAGAATAAGAGAAATATTGGACCGTCAGCATCGGTTGGTAATGTCCAGAAAAGACCGAGAATCCTGTGCATGCACTTTGTACGGTGGATCGGAATCGTTCTTGTGCTCGATGTGGAAGACCTCACACGGGGAGAGTCTTTGGGGAAATAGTAAAGAATGTTTTCGGTGTGGATCTAAGGCACATCTGGTTAAGAATTGCCCTCAAGCGACGATGGGTCGTGGTTCTAGTCGGAGTCAACCAAGGATGTGGTATTAGGTAAGTTCCTTTGCTTTGGTACTTGCGTTAGTTACTTTGTTTTCTTATGAGTTAGCCTTTCCTGTGTTGCTAAGAGAGGCGTTTCGAATTTTGAGCGCGAATTTAGAGATTGTGTAGGTACGATAGCCTTAGTAAGATCAGAGTGCGCAGCATAAGCGTAAGGTGGTAAGATAGGTTGTATGGACGTTTGATAGTAAAGTAATTTCGAGGACGAAATTATTTCAAGGAGGGTAGAATTGTAACACCCTGGTTTTAGGGGTTAGATTTTTGGTGCTTAGCTCGGGTGTTGGCACACTTCAGTGTGTGTTTGGGTAAGTTTTAGGGGTCCTGAGAACCCTAGGTGGTGGTAGATTGCTTTGGTAAATTTGAAGTTTTAGGCTAAAAAGGGGGAGTTTGGATGGAGAGGGCTTTAAGAGAATTTTGGTGGGGTTTTGGCATAAGAATTGGCCTTGGTAGAGTGGCAAGGAGACGCCACTAAGAGCTTGGGGAAGTGACGCCTCAGGTGCAAGGGAAGGGGGGCAGTGTTCGAGCTGTGAGCGACACTTTGGCCTTTGTTTTTGCGTCATTGAGGTAAGGAGTTGGGTGGACGGTTTGAAAGGCTTAAAAGGTGGAGAAGACTTGGTCATTTTTTTTTTTTGAATTTTGGCTAGTTAAGTTTGACTCATTCAAACTTTTTGAATGGGTGGAAGGGAGGTATTTTAGGAGAAGTTTGAGGATTTTTTTGGGGGATTGGAGCTAGGCCGTGTAGTATAAATAGGGGGAGGGGAGGTGCTCATTTCATTCACCATCTGCTCATCATTCTTTGTAGCCGAAAGATCATTCTCTCATCTCCCTCTTGTGCCGAATTTTGTTGGTTCTTCTCTAATTGCTGTGCCCGAATTTGTAGCAAGAGAGAACCTCTTCTTTCCCCATTTATTTTGCATAGGCCGAAACTTCTTAACCTTTTTCCTTGTAGCCTAAGCCGAATATCCACAGCCTCTTCTCCTTTTTTTCTTCTTTATGTTTTAGCCGAATCTCCTCTCACCCTTGTCGAAATATCCTCTTAGTAGCCTAGTGTGGTTGGCCGAATATCTGCAAGGGCGACCTCTCCTAGTTCTGCTCCATTCGGTTTAAGGGAAGCCGAAAGAAGGAAGCATTGAGGAAGTCTCTTGGATTCGATCATCTAAGGGCATATCGACAAGAGCAAGGGAAGCCTTCGGGATCTCAGATTATTTCGGTAAGGATATTAGTAAGTGACTTAGAATTAGTTGTTTATGACTTCGTTGATTAATCGTGTGGTTCTGATTAAGTGACTTTCGATGGACGTGGATGCGAGTACCAGTCAAGGAGGGAAAGGAAGGTCCCCTGTCCCAAAGTTTAAGAAAAGATCCGTTCATGGCACATGCGAGATTGGCCACTGGGGTGTGGGGCCAAAGAACAGGAAGCGTTAAGCAAATAGCCGTAGTTTCGCTAGACGATAGCATCGAGGATCGAGAGTCTAGAACTCCTAGTAATAAGGTGTGTAACTAACCCACTGTTTCCGGGTTTTATGTGTTATATGTTTTACTAACAAGTGCAGTAATGAGTGTGCCATGTATACCCCTAAAGGGTATAGCGATGACCAGGTTAGTATTGGATCTATTGCAGTGTGATTATTTGTTTATGAGTATGTTTATGGACATTAATAAGCATGTGCATGCATTATCATGATTATATTTTATGTGGCATGTGCATGGGTGGGATATGAAAAGAAGGTACGGGTGTACTTGAGCACGTGGTTGATGTCGACTTTGTGCTACATCGTGGTTTGGCGTTGATCGAGGTCGCGTTGTGGATCTTTGCGATTTAGTTCGGCGTGGTTACCTTGATTGATATGAGCTTTATGCCATATCGTGGCTTGATGGATTGCTTTGTGTGCTCCATCGTGGTTTGATGTTAGCTATACGCTACATCGTGGATGGCATTGGTTGCCTTTTGGAGGGAAAAGGAGAGGGTGACTCGATAGTCCCTGGTGTGTGGTAATTTGGATAAGGGGTGTGTAGCGGATGGACCCTAGGTCGGGTTGGGAATCATGTTGCATTATTGTTTTGTAATAAATATGGAAATGGGCCAAGCCCAATATGACATGAGGATAGGTATGTTTTGGAAACATACGTGGAAATGGGCCAAGCCAGTTGATATGTGGTTTATTGAGAAATGGGCCTAGCCCAAAGTATTTGAGTATGATTGAATGTGGGCCAAGCCAGATTGTGGAAATTGTTAAATGAATATATATATATATTACCTGTTGCAATTGATAATTGGGATATTATGTGGCTAGCGTGTGGGTGGATTTTGGTGGTTAACTTACACATCGAGTCTGTATGACTCACCCAACTTTTTAATCATCGTGGTGAGTCATGATTAGTGGACGGGTTGGAGTGGATACAAGGTGGCCCATGCAGAAGGAGACTTTCATACAGAAGATGTTTTACTTTATTTAAGCATTTTATATTATCAGTATTTTGGTATTTTATTTGATGTAATAAGGGCCTCTTTGATTTAAAGTACTCTACTTATTAATGTTGAAGTTTACACTTAGAGATATTTTTGCAAAAGATTCATATTATAACAACTTATAATAATGTTTTAATTCGGAAGTTTTCAACAAGCTTACCTTATTTAATAATTTTAAATGGACACGATTTTCAGTGATAATAAATTTTCAAGTTTAATTCTAAAGTCAAAGATTTCCAACCGTCTTTCCCAATGACATAATCAGATTCGGTCGTAGTGAATGGGCCGGGTTTGGGGGTGTTACAAGTCTCTCGAAACTCTGTTGATATGTCTCAGTCCATTCAAACTTGACATCTTTGTGCAATAGTTTCGTCATCGGGGTAGCAATCACAGAGAACACTTTTACGAAACGTCTGTAATATCTTGCTAATCCCAAGAAACTTCTAATTTTTGACACATTCCTCGGTGGTTTCCAATCCACAACAGCCGATATCTTACTCGGGTCAACTGTAACACCATCACCCGACACAATGTGTCCTAGGAATTCGACCTCACGGAGCCAAAAGTCACTCTTGCTAAACTTAGCGTACAACTGCTTATCTCTTAAAGTTTGCAAGACAATTCTCAAATTTTCTTCATGATCATTCTCATCCCAAGAATAGATCAATATTTCGTCAATGAAGACAACTACAAACTTGTCCACATATGGTCTGAAAATACGGTTCATCAGATCCATAAAACTCGCCGGTGCATTCGTCAAACCAAATGGCATAACCAAAAACTCATAATGGCCATACCTAGTCCGGAATGCAGTTTTCAACACATCTTGCTCCCTCACTCTCAACTGATAATAACCAGACCTCAGGTCTATCTTGGAGAACACTGTAGCTCCCTTCAGTTGATCAAAAAGATCATCAATCCTTGGTAAAGGATACTTATTCCTAACCGTCACTTTGTTAAGCTGTCTATAGTCTATACACAACCTCATAGACCCATCTTTCTTCTTCACAAACAATACCGGAGCACCCCACAGTGAGTAGCTCGGTCTTGCAAAACCCTTATCTGTCAACTCTTGCAACTGAACCTTCAGTTCTTTCAACTATAAAGGTGCCATCCTATACGGAGCAATCGAGATAGGTGCCGCTCCCGGAACTAACTCAATCCCAAACTCAACCTCTCTCACTGGAGGTAATCCGGGTAACTCTTCCAGGAATACGTCCGGATACTCGCATACCACTGGCACTGTTTCAAACTCTACTCCAACCTCTCGAGTATTCAACACAAAAGCAAGATAGGACTCACACCATTTTCTCAAGCATTTATCAACCACTAAGGAAGAAATCATCACTAGTAGACTATCCGATCCACCTGATTCAACCCGAACCACATCTCCACTCTCACATTTCAAATCAATAAACTTACTACCACAGTTCACTAAGACACTATGGGTAGTCAACCAATCCATTCCTAGGATTAAATCAAACTCATCAAACGGCAACAACATTAGGTTTGCCAGAAAGCAATGACTCTCAATCATCAAAGGACAATTCTTACACACCTTGTCCACTAACACATGCTTACCTAACGGGTTTGACACCTTAACCACAAAGTCCATAGACTCAACAGTCATACTCAAACTAGATGCCAATCTCATGCAAATATAAGAATGAGTAGACCATGGATCTATTAAAGCAATAACAAGTGTGTCAAAGAGAGAAAAAGTACCCGTTATTACATCAGGGGAGGACGCCTCTTCGCGAGCGTGAATAGCATACGTCCTCGCAGGTGGCCGACCCTCCGGTCTCACAACAGAGTCTCTAGATGCACCTCTACCACTATTCCCGCCTCTCGGGTTCCTTGGTGGTCTACCCCTTGCAGACACATCATTGGATCTCATCTCTAGCTTCTCTTCCTTATCATCCCTCTCGGGGCAATTTCAGATAAAATGGTCGGGGGAACCACATATATAACAGTTTCGACTGTTACCCTAAAACTCTTCGATGTGATATCTACCACAACTTGGATACTCCGATTTGTTCTTTGGATTGCCCACACTTTCCATCGAAGTAGCTTGGACTCTCGAACCCGAACGAGTATTGGCAAAGTCTCGATGCGAATAACCCACTGGTGCTGTCGTCCTAGGACTCACTTCTTTAGACCTTTTCGACTGGGCTTGATACGACTTTCCCATCGGCCTTTTTCTAGCATCTCGGGCTTCACTCACATCCCTTTTCTTTTCTGTACTCAACTCTTCGGCCTTACTTGCCCTTTCGACCAACACCACAAATTCTTTCAACTCCAATATACCCACTAGGAGTTTGATGTCCTCATTCAGTCCGTCTTCGAACCTCTTACACAATATGGTCTCTGTCGACACACATTCTTGAGCATATTTGCTAAGCCTAACAAACTCACGCTCATATTCCGCTACTGACATTCTTCCTTGCTTCAACTCAAGGAATTCCTTCCATTTCCGATCAGTAAACCTCTGTCTTATATACTTCTTCCGAAACTCTTCCAGAAAGAAATCCCACGTCACCCGCTCTCTCGGGGCCACTAACGTCAACATCTTCCACCAATGGTATACTGAGTCCCTCAGCAAGGATACGACACACTTCAAGCTCTCTTCAGGTGTACAAGAGAGTTCCTCAAACACTCTCATCGAGTTCTCTAACCAGAACTCTACCCTCTCAGGGTCATCATCAACCTTAGCTCTAAACTCCTTAGCCCCGTGTTTTCTAATCTTATCTACCGGGGGTTTCGTTATCCTCACTACATCAATACCTTGAGGAGCCACTGGAATTGGCTGAGGTATAGGAGGAGGAGGTGGAGGAGGTTGAGCATTAGGGTTCGCTCGAACATAATCCGAGTACCAATTGCTCATCATTTGGAGAAAGGCTTCCCGAGCCCCTTCCCCTTGACCCCTAGCCTCGAGTCCACTTTGAACAGGCACGGTTCCTTGCGCAGGAGCCAGCGCATTACTAGCTGCTTCATCAGCAGTCAATGGATCAGAATCCATATTCTATATAAAATAAGATTTAAAATCATCAGAAGCCACCTCATTATCATTGTACACTTATGGCATGTATAGCTAGACTCTTACACCCGCTACGGTAGTTCTAGAACCGACTAAACCATAGCTCTGATACCACTAAATGTAACACCCCTTAGGCGTTACCGAATTAAAGACCTCAAGATTGCCACTTAGGCACAACATGACCACTCTCTTTGGCCATCACAACAACCTCAATCCCGACCTACGAGGCCTCTCTCATACACACGAGGGCTCTCGAGACCATATCAAAAACTCTTACGATCTTAAAATTTTTCCATCTATACAGGGCTCACACGCCCGTGTAAGATTTGGCACACCCGTGGATGTCACACACGCCCATGGTCACTACCCGTGCATGAAAACTCAAGCATTCTGCCAATGCCCCACGGTTAGGGCACACGCCCGTGCTCTCCACCCGTGGTGCACACTGACTACCTTAACACGACCTAGAGTCTAGACACAGCCCGTGTAGCTAGCCCGTGGCCAACACTGATTAACGCACACGTTCTAGGCACACGTCCGTGTGACTAGTCCCTGGTCTATTCTGATTTAAAATACTAACATGCAGGGGACACACGGCCAAGTCACACGCCCATGGGCTGACCGTATGTCACACATGGCCTAGGCACACGCCCGTGTGTCTACCCACATGGACTAGAACAAAGCTATTTGCCAAGTTCTTTTCACCCTTCTAGCATACAATCATGCACTCATTCAACACATCCATAATCAACTCAAAATCTTACAATCTCACTTAGATAACTACATCTTTTCATATAATAAAGTGCCAACAACTATGGCATTATACAAAATAGATTATCCATCTAAAGGCCAACACATCATAGCCATATACAACAAAATTCACTAACTTGTCTAGCCCCTATACATGGCATATTCAAAACATTGGGTCTCATGTACCAGAGTGTGCTGATAGTGTGGGCGATCTTCCAATTGATCCTCGTATCTCGATTCAACACTTTTGCTTTATTAGACAAGGGAAAAGAAAGAGAGTAAGCTTTGAGCTTAGTAAGTTTACACATAAATAATTAAGCAACATAGTATAAGCTAAACAACAATTAGCATTATACTAACATATAAAGTACAACTATGCTTACTCTTTCTATCCCTTACCACATTTATTCCAACACATCATGAGTCACTTACTCATAACCATTGACATGCACCCCTGCATTCAATATCACATTTACACAATATACAACATATCATTATTTCTCGATAATACATCCACACAGCTAGTCCACACAGCTAATCCACACAGTGAATCCACACAGCTAATATCTCAATGGTTCCGCACTTAGCCCACCACAATCAATAAATAAGGTAGTATCGCACTTAGCCTACCATAAAGGTAATCGTAGTGGTTTCGCACATAGCCCACTAGACAATATACCCAACGATAGCATCGCACATAGCCAGCTCATCGTCATTATGCATTAAGATGGTATCGCACTTAGCCCATCTTTTAGCATTATCACTACACATTCACATATCTATTTACTCAACCATTCATCCATTCACAAAATCTATCACATTCATTCCACTTGAACCACATAGGTTCTCAATCATTCTCAACCATGCTATACACTAGCCAGCATTAACAAATTGTAAGTATGAATGCATTGTTTATGCATAGACTTACCTCGATACTCAAAAGTATAGAAACGTGCAATTTAGTCCACCACTTTGCTCTTGCCTCGGTTTCGATCCGGGATTTGTCTTTCTTGATCTAAAATGAATAAATCAGCTTATTCAATACAAACATTGACCAAATTGACCCACATCTCATACTTTGGCAAAATTACCCTTTTGCCCCAAATCTTTCTCATAATTACACTCTTGCCCCAAGGCTCGTAAAGTGATTTTTATTCAACTTTCTAGCCTTTCATGCTTAGCCGAATCACTTAATCAACTAAAGCAATCATCAATTCTCACTACAACACACATGTATGACCAAACTTAAGATTTTTACAACCTAGTCCCTACATACATTTTCTATGGAAACTCATTAAGCAAAAGATGTTTCTACTACATCAAGCTTTCATAATCTTCCATAAAACATCAAAACACATGCATGTCATACATGACCACATTTTTGAACATCCATCATAGCTCATCAAATAGCTAAAAATAGCTTACTCATGCAATAATAACCTCAAAAATACAAAGAATATAAAAAACGAGGCTAGATGCACTTACTAGCAAGCTTGAAAAATTTGAAGAACCCTAACAATGGCTCTTGAAAATTTCGGCAGCCTTGGAGTAGAAGATGAGTGAATTTTGTCATCTTTTCTCCTATTTTAATCACTTAATTGTTAAATGACCAAAATGCCCTTTTTGATAAACTTTCTATTTTAACTCATCCAAGCCCAATTTTGTCCAAATATTAGAAATTGGAAAAATTGCTATTTAAGGACCTCTAATTAATATTCTAAAGCTATTTCACACAAATAGCTTATATAATCTCACATTTTGCAACTTTTGCAATTTAGTCCTTTTGGACAATTCAACCGCAATTTCACAAAATTGCTTCATGAAACTTTCACACTAGCATGCATTCATAGCATAAACCTCAAGAACTCATTCATATAACTCAGAATTGTGGTCTCGCACCACTATTCCGACTAGGCCCTAAATTGGGATGTTACATCCGCTACAAACAAGGTTTTAGAAATAATAATATTTTTACAGGGAATGACTTGAGCAAATCTGGTTTTGTTAAGCAATAAAAAATGAGATTTTTAAACGGTAGCAAGTTTTAAATTGAAGAAGAGTTTTCAATGAACGCGTAGTTTTCAAATAACTTTTTGATGTGACACGTTAGATCCAGCCATAACGTCTAGGCCGGGTTTGGGGTGTTACATTTAGTGTTATCAGAGCCAGGTTGCAAAACTCGGCTGTGGAATGGGTTTTGAAAATATTTCTAATCTGCTTAAATTTTGGGTTAGAAAGTGATAGTGTTACTGAAAGTGTGGCATACTGAGCCTCCAGCACCAAATCTGTAAGTTTCCTGACACTATACTATGTTATATGCTGAAGTGACTGTACTGAGAAATTACTAGGGTTAGTAGTAGCATACTGAAAACTCCTTAGTTGTAGAAACTAAGACTATAGGAGACTGAAACTGTAGTAAATTCAATATGCGAGAACAACCCTAATTACTACTTTCCATAAGATATCTATTAATAATTATGAGAACTATAAGTTGATTCATATGTAACACCCCATACCCGAATCCGAGGCTTAGACCGGATATGAGACATTACTATGCTTGAACTTGCTTAAACATGTATTTACAGAAAAAAAATTTCGTTCTAAATTAAAAACTTCTCTTTCTTAGACAACTCATACATCTCATTGGCCTACGAGGCCTCAAACTCGCGTTCGGAAACTTTCAGAGTTCAATCAGGAACTTTTCCTCGAAACAGGGGTCACACGCCCGTGTTACGTGGGACACACCCATGTGTCCCTAAGACATGCCCGTGCCTTAATTCCCTAAGACATTTAATCCTCTTACAACTATTCACAATTCCATCAATTTCATGCCTTAATGAACAAATTACAACATTTGCATCTTAAACCATTTTAGGTATTTTTCATGAAAATCCTTTCACAAAAGTTGTTTATCAAACAACTAGGATTCATTTTCTTTCATAAAAATTCAGCAACCAAGACATTTTCCCTCATGGAAAAATCATCAACCCTTCACCATTCTCCAAAATAGTCCCTCCAAATAGCTAGCCCATGCCACAAGGGTTCCAAAAGTACAAATTTTATCAAGAGAAGCTAGTAAAATCACTTACTTGAGGTGATGAGAAGTGGCTCAAAATTTCAGCTTCCATGGGGGGTTTTCTTCTTCAATTTCGGTAGAGAAAGGAAAAATGGGGAAGGAAGATGACCACTTATTATTTTAATCAACTTTTGCTCATGTCATCATGTACCAACCCATACCAATTTTGACTTTTCAACCTTTTATTATCTTCTTGGCCGACCATCACTTTAAAATTGGCCTATTTGCCCATTAAAGACCCCCACATTATGTTCCATAACTATTTGGCACCTCTAGCAAATAAAATAGAACTTTCGCACTTTATGCGATTTAGTCCTTTTTCACAATTTAGATAGAAATCGCTAAAATTAAGGCACCAAAATTTCCATGCATCCTTATAAACATATTATAACACATAACATAACATGAAAATAAATTAGTGATTCCGAGATCACTGTTCCGACTAGCCCCTAAATCGAGCTGTTACACTTCTCCCCCCTTAGGGATTTTCGACCCCGAAAATCTTATCAGGAGGAGTTGCTACCAACATTCTTATAACGCTTCCATCTACTCTTCAAAATCACGAATCCACTTATCCTTAAGTTTCTCTTACCAATAATTAATCAGGTGGTAACGCACACAGCCCACCGTTAATAATATAGTTGATGGTATCGCACACAGCCCAACAATTAATAATTAATCAGGTGGTAACGCACACAGCCCACCGTTAATAATATAGTTGATGGTATCGCACACATCCCATCGATTAATAATTAATCAGGTGGAAACGCATACAGCCCACCGTTAATAATATAGTTGATGGTATCGCACACAACCCATCAATTAATAATTAATCAGGTGGTAACGCACACAGCCCACCGTTAATAATATAGTTGATGGTAACGCACACAGCCCACCGTTAATAATATAGTTGATGGTATCGCACACAGCCCATCAATTAATAATTAATCAGGTGGTAACGCACACAGCCCACCGTTGATATTTAATCAGGTGTTATTGCACTTAGCTCACCGATATTATACATTTACAATTTTTCATCCACATACATTTCTCTAGTTCAAATGTTCATCCGTGAACATCCTCACTCACTATCATTCTTACTTAGATTCTGCAACAATCGTTCACATTAACACAATGCATTAATAAATCTATCTTATGCAACTAGGTGTGTTGATTACACATAACTCACTAGGTTTCTTCATATACTGAATTCATCAAAATTCAGTTCTAACACATACTTGTGCTTCTCACGGCACAACCACACACTCTCTGTTTCAACATACCCGTTGAATCACTCAAATTATTAAATAACTCTCTTGGGTCTCATACATCTAGTGTCACATTGACATCATACCTCAATAGGGTCTCACTTGCATTAACATGTCGATGCCATGTCCCAGACATGGTCTTATGCAGATTCCTACACCGAGGCCACATTCCGATATGGTCTTACACGAAACCTTAACTTACATCATTCCATACTACCTACATTTCTCATTACTCTTTGATTCAATTCTCTTGACATCTCATTAAAAGATAATTCATGCATTCATAGAGTAATTATACATTCGATACAGCATTGGAATATTAAATTAACTCATACGTAATTGTAACATTTGCACATGAACTTACCTCGATGACGAAAATGCCGAAAAGGACTTTTTGCCCACATATCACTTTTAACCCGTTCTAGGTCCGAAACTCGTTTTCTTTGATCTAGAACAATGGAATTTAGTAATTTAATCACTTATAAATCATAATTAACCATAAACTACATTTTAGGCAAAAATGACTATTTTGCCCCTACACTTGAGCAAAATTATGATTTTGCCCCTAGGCTCGTAAATAAATTTTTATCACATTTTCTCGTTAAACAAGCCTATATGAACATTTAATCCTCTTACAACTATTCACAATTCCATCAATTTCATGCCTTAATGAACAAATTACAACATTTGCATCTTAAACCATTTTAGGTATTTTTCATGAAAATCCTTTCACAAAAGTTGTTAATCAAACAACTTAGATTCATTTTCTTTCATAAAAAATCAGCAACCAAGACATTTTCCCTCATGGAAAAACCATCAAACCTTCACCATTCTCCAAAATAGTCCCCCCAAATAGCTAGCCCATGCCACAAGGGTTCCAAAAGTACAAATTTTATCAAGAGAAGCTAGTAAAATCAGTTACTTGAGGTGATGAGAAGTGGCTGAAAATTTCAGCTTCCATGGGGGGTTTTCTTTTTCAATTTCGGTAGAGAAAGGAAAAATGGGGAAGGAAAATGACCACTTATTATTTTAATCAACTTTTGCTCATGTCATCATGTACCAACCCATACCAATTTTGACTTTTCAACCTTTTATTATCTTCTTGGCCGACCATCACTTTAAAATTGGCCTATTTGCCCATTAAAGACCCCCACATTATGTTCCATAACTATTTGGCACCTCTAGCAAATAAAATAGAACTTTCGTACTTTATGCGATTTAGTCCTTTTTCACAATTTAGCTAGAAATCGCTAAAATTAAGGCACCAAAATTTCCATGCATCCTTATAAACATATTATAACACATAACATAACATGAAAATAATTTTCTCTAACCTCAAATTAGTGATTCCGGGATCACTATTTTGACTAGCCCCTAAATCGAGCTGTTACACTTCTCCCCCCTTAGGGATTTTTGTCCCCGAAAATCTTATCAGGAGGAGTTGCTACCAACATTCTTATAACGCTTCCATCTACTCTTAAAAATCGCGAATCCACTTATCCTCAAGTTTCTCTTACCAATAACTCTTTAGCTTTGATACATAAGGTCGAAACGTAACTTGAGACCTAGGTTATTCTTCCTCTGGGGCATTTACTCAGTAATCCACCAATTTGGAACTCTGTATATCTCCAAATAATCGTTCGGATCTTTACTGGTTGATTCACTACAATTTGAATGGCATTCCCCTTCTTGGGAATTTGTCAAATCAAATTTGAAATCTATAAGGTTATATCTCATTTTCTCATTCAAGCGTTTACTAGCTTTAATAATCTTGACTCGTACGCTTTGAAAATTCAGCTTTTAGTGATCAACTACTTCTGACCGTAGACTCAATCATATCGTGAAATGTACTCTATTGTCAAAACATTTATGCACATAATTGCACTTTGTTATTCTTACATTAGTAGATATGCTACTACTAAATCTTATATCAAAACTCCGGTATAAGTTTTGGATTCATCATCATTCAAATTCTATCTCGAGAAATCATCCACAACAGAAAACTTATACAATCTGTATTTATCATCTCAAATAAACTCATTCCGAGCTTATTTAAAATACCATTTACTATCTCACTTCTGAACCCTTTTGTTCAGAAAAGAAAACTCACTTTTGTCATTAACCTCGCGGAAACTAGGATATTACCAACTAAGATCAACCTAGTACTAGCTCGCATTGCTTAAAATGGATCTTTCATAACATCCAACTCACATCACAAACATAAAAGTGATCGTCTTAGGGTCACCAACCTGTCAACTCTGTTTCTCGATTTGATGATCTCAAGTACTAGAACTTTCAAATAAACAGTTCTTTCAATAACTTTCAACTCAACCATCGCGGTTTGAACATTTCTAAGAGCATATCTTTGTATCATGCTCCCCACTCACGAACACACAAAATTTTATTCTCTTTATTGATTCATGCGTGGATATACACAGAACTCGAGTCATATCTCAATACATTAATCTACTCTTTTCTCCACACTGAAAACATATTTCAAGCACACTCTCATCTGAGTTTCTCTTGCTATACTAATCTAAAACCTTTACCATCGTCACATCTCACGGTAGCGGGTACAATCTTGATCAAATCAATAATTCTATTCGGCCTGTCCGAAAACCCATCACACAACGTGAAACTCATGATTTCACTCCTTATACTAGAATCATCCCCAGCTTCCCCCTCAAAACACCCGAATAGGGTTACAAGGAGATAAAAGAATGTCAATTCCAATTACTAAACCGACAACCGTTTAATCTAATTTCACAATCAGCTAACATTCTCACACGATCTCGATTCATGAGATAAACAACCACATCACCCCTGAAAGGCAAAAGATATTAACACGTAATACTTAAAGAGATCATTATGATCCATACAACTATGGTTACCATAATTGAACACTCTCACAGTTCAAACATTGTTTCTTTAACCATTTCGTCCTTAACTCTTTAACAATTCCTTTCATTAATGAACATCAACTTAAGAAGATCTCGATAAACATACACCACAGGCTTCCTATTCACTTGAATCAAATAACCTAGGCTAACTTTCTCTTTGTTCTTAACATTGCATAATCAATACAATCGTCAAAGCATTCAGACATACTTACTCACAATTGCCTTTATTACGCACATACCGTGCCACACTCCGTACTCATTTTCCCTGTGACTCTTTCACGAGTGCCTGTATTCACTCATTCACATGACTTTAGTATAATTATCCTTTCTACCTCTAGACTCATCTATCCGTCCCAAAAATCACTAGGGATACTAAAAAACACATGATATTAACATTAACACAATTTCAAAGCCAATGCCACACTCTAGATGTGATCTTATATGGAAGCACTTCTAAATGCAAATGCCAATGCCATATTCAAAATATGGTCTTATATGGACTGCCACATCAAGTATCGATGCCATATTCCAAATATGGTCTTATACGATCCTCATATCCATTACCGAAACCATATTCTGGATGTGGTCTCATACGGGATCATAACTTGGTGCCGAGGCCATGTCTCGAACTTGGTCTTATACGGGACCTTCTCTGTTTTATATCTCAATGATAGCCTTTTCATTATAGTCCCCTAGGACTTCAACCTCGTGTTCAACAACAATTACTCTATATAGTAGAGTATCATGTATCAATGTGATACAAAGCATTCTCAATTATGCTAACATAAATATTGCATTAATCACATGTAAACGTACTCAATTTGATTCTCATAAACATCTCATCATGATTCAACAGTGGTAAGGGGGTGAAGTCGTAGAGTCCCTAACTTGATTCTCGGGACTACATACATATGATTTACTATTCATTATCAATGAAATATCATCATAGTCACATAACTCATCTCAAGTGAGTTTTCACGTTTATCACGTTACAATTATCTCTATCACTCATAATTTTGAACAGTAACTTTACTTACTCAAGTTCCACACTAATATTTACTTGAGTACTCAACACTTTTCTCTAATTTCTCTTACCATCACTTAATGATTAAAGAATGTCTTACGAGTTTGAGCACGTCGCTTACTAGATTGCGATAGTTCAACTATGGTCTTACTCATATAACACATCATAGTCCAGCTATTTCCTCAGATGTTACCACGATGCCATAGCCTCGCTATGGTCTTACACGAAATCTCATATCAGTACCAATGCCATATCCCTAATACAGGCTTACATGGAACTCATGTTGATGCCGATGCCATATCCCAGATATGGTCTTACACGGGATCGCATGTATCGCCATGGTCCAACCATGGTCTTATTCATCATTTTATCATTGAATCTGTACTCATCTCCTGCATTCTACTTAGTCAAGCTTCCCAGTTTAACTCTCACACCATAATACATATGGTTTCATACAGAGTCATGAAATAAAATATTATACATCATCTACTTTAACAGTCACACATGAGATTCAACTATGTGGACATTTTGATCATACATCATTCAAACAATCGTACATACACATATACCCCATTCTCTGGGTAAATTTACTCACTATATGCACCTAACCCAATAGGTTGAATATATATCACCTTATGCACATCAAGCCAATAAAGATAAGCTGATCACTTTATAATTCTCATTTCATGCATTATCACACACATGTCATATACTTCTATTCATACCTCTTTGAATCTCATCAATGCATAAGATCATTTCAATTACCTTATTATCACTTACAACATTATTGGATTTAGCTCGGTTGGGATCCATCTCTGTCCTAACAAAATAATTTCGTTAGAGCCGGGAGATATCACACTATCACGGTCCACCTATGGCATGTATAGCTAGACTCTTACTCACGCTAGGTTAGTCCGAGAATCGACTAAACCATAGCTCTGATACCACTAAATGTAACACCCCATACCCGAATCCGAGGCTTAGACCGGATATGAGACATTACTATGCTTGAACTTGCTTAAACATGTATTTACGGCTATAAAATTTCATTTTGAATTAAAAACTTCTCTTTCTTAAACAACTCATACATCTCATTGGCCTACGAGGCCTCAAACTCGCGTTCGGAAACTTTCGGAGTTCAATCAGAAACTTTTCCTCAGAACAGGGGTCGCACGCTCGTGTTACTTGGGACACACCCATGTGTCCCTAAGACATGCCCGTGCCTTCCACCCGTGGTCGACACTGACTAAATCCACACGGCCTATACACACGCCCGTGTGCCTCAACCGTGTGATAATTAAATTTCTAAGTGTCAAGTGTAGACTACACACGGCCTTGGCACACGCCCATGTGCCAACCGTGTGTATCACATGGCCTAGACAAACGGCTGTGTGACCAGCCCGTGGTCTATTCTGACTTAGGACTCTAAGCTGCAGGAGACACACGGCCTAGACACACACTCGTGTGTCTGTCCGTGTGGGCACTTAGAGACTATCTTACCAAGCCTTTTACCATTCTCGTTTGCATACATTCATATACTACTTCAAAACCTTCTCAAATCATCAATTAAAACACATGAATTAACACATTTGATTCATAAAAATGAAGTCTTCCTCCCATACATGGGGTAGAACTATTTCTAGTACAATTTCAATCGACTTTTGTCGTCATCTATGTCTATATGCAAACGTTCCATAACTCATTTAGGCCAACACATTTGGCACATTAACAATGACTTAATCAACCTTAAGTACTAGCCCTATACATGCCATAACTCCTAAGGAATTAATATCTCATACCAAGAGTGCGCTTTCGATAGTGTGAAAACATCTCCGTGATCTTCAACCCGAGCTAGCTAAATTAACCTATAAGAGATGAGAAAGGGAGAAAAGTAAGCAATATTGCTTAGTAAGTTCATCTGCATAAACCGACAAATATCGATATTCATTGAATATGGATAATCACAAAGTATTATACTGAGTTTTTCCCATTAACTCGTGGTTACTTAACCACTCTTGAAGCATACTCATTCTATCTCTTACCACATTCGTACCACGCCGCAAGTTAAGCGTTTCGTGTTAAATAGCACGCATTCTCATGACCGATCATCATGTAACCACATAAACAACACATCAAGCAATTTCAATAAGCCACTCATACTACAAATCTCTCGGTGGTCACGCACTTAGCCCACCATTGATCTCTAATAGGGTGGTATCGCACTTAGCCTACCAAATGATTTTATCGGTGATGGTATCGCATTACGACCCATCGATTAATAATTAATCCGGTGTAACGCACGCACGACCCCACCGTTAATAATATAGTTGATGGTATCGCACACAACCCATCAATTAATAATTAATCTGGTGGTAACGCACACAACCCACCGTTAATAATATAGTTGATGGTATCGCATTACACTGACCCATCAATTAATAATTAATCGTGGTAACGCAGCACACTGACCCACCGTTAATAATATAGTTGATGGTATCGCACTTTACGACCTATCGATTAATAATTAATCGGTGGTAACGCATACGACCCACCGTTAATAATATAGTTGATGGTATCGCATTACGACCCATCAATTAATAATTAATCGGTGGTAACGCATATAGCCCACCGTTAATAATATAGTTGACGATATCGCACACAGCCCATCGATTAATAATTAATCAGGTGGTAACGCACACAGCCCACCGTTAATAATATAGTTGAGGGTATCGCACACAGCCCATCAATTAATAATTAATCAGGTGGTAACGCACACAGGCCACATTGCACTTAGCTCACCGATATTATACATTTACAATTTTTCATCCACATACATTTCTCTAGTTCAAATGTTCATCCGTGAACATCCTCACTCACTATCATTCTTACTTAGATTCTGCAACAATCGTTCACATTAACACAATGCATTAATAAATCTATCTTATGCAACTAGGTGTGTTGATTACACATAACTCATTAGGTTTCTTCATATACTGAATTCATCTAAATTCAGTTCTAACACATACTTGTGCTTCTCACGGCACAACCACACACTCTCTGTTTCAACATACCCGTTGAATCACTCAAATTATTAAATAACTCTCTTGGGTCTCATACATCTAGTGTCACATTGACATCATACCTCAATAGGGTCTCACTTGCATTAACATGTCGATGCCATGTCCCAGACATGGTCTTTTGCAGATTCTTACACCGAGGCCACATTCCGATATGGTCTTACACGAAACCTTAACTTACATCATTCCATACTATCTACATTTCTCATTACTCTTTGATTCAATTCTCTTGACATCTCATTAAAAGATAATTCATGCATTCATAGAGTAATTATACATTCGATACAACATTGGAATATTAAATTAACTCATACGTAATTGTAACATTTGCACATGAACTTACCTCGATGTGAAAAGGTAAAAGGACTTTTTGCCCACATATCACTTTTAACCCGTTCTAGGTCTGAAACTCGTTTTCTTTGATCTAGAACAATGGAATTTAGTAATTTAATCACTTATAAATCATAATTCACCATAAACTACATTTTAGGCAAAAATGACTATTTTGCCCCTACACTTGAGTAAAATTATGATTTTGCCCCTAGGCTCGTAAATAAATTTTTATCACATTTTCTCGTTAAACAAGCCTATATGAACATTTAATCCTCTTACAACTATTCACAATTCCATCAATTTCATGCCTTAATGAACAAATTACAACATTTGCATCTTAAACCATTTTAGGTATTTTTCATGAAAATCCTTTCACAAAAGTTGTTTATCAAACAACTAGGATTCATTTTCTTTCATAAAAAATCAGCAACGAAGACATTTTCCCACATGGAAAAACCATCAACCCTTCACCATTCTCCAAAATAGTCCCCCCAAATAGCTAGCCCATGCCACAAGGGTTCCAAAAGTACAAATTTTATCAAGAGAAGCTAGTAAAATCAGTTACTTGAGGTGATGAGAAGTGGCTGAAAATTTCAGCTTCCATGGGGGGTTTTCTTCTTCAATTTCAGCAGAGAAAGGAAAAATGGGGAAGGAAAATGATCACTTATTATTTTAATCAACTTTTGCTCATGTCATCATGTACCAACCCATACCAATTTTGACTTTTCAACCTTTTATTGTCTTCTTGGCCGGCCATCACTTTAAAATTGGCCTATTTGCCCATTAAAGAACCCACATTATGTTCCATAACTATTTGGCACCTCTAGCAAATAAAATAGAACTTTCGCACTTTATGCGATTTAGTCTTTTTTTCGCAATTTAGCTAGAAATCGCTAAAATTAAGGCACCGAAATTTCTATGCATCCTTATAAACATATTATAACACATAACATAACATGAAAATAATTTTCTCTAACCTCAAATTAGTGATTCCGAGATCACTATTTCGACTAGCCCCTAAATCGAGCTGTTACACTTCTCCCCCCTTAGGGATTTTCGTCCCCGAAAATCTTATCAGGAGGAGTTGCTACCAACATTCTTATAACGCTTCCATCTACTCTTAAAAATCGCGAATCCACTTATCCTCAAGTTTCTCTTACCAATAACTCTTTAGCTGTGATACATAAGGTCGAAACGTAACTTGATACCTAGGTTATTCTTCCTCTGGGGCATTTACTCAGTAATCCACCAATTTGGAACTCTGTATATGTCCAAATAATCGTTCGGATCTTTACTGGTTGATTCACTACAATTTGAATGACATTCCCCTTCTTGGGAATTTGTCAAATCAAATTTGAAATCTATAAGGTTATATCTCATTTTCTCATTCAAGCGTTTACTAGCTTTAATAGTCTTGACTCGTACACTTTGAAAATTCAGCTTTTAGTGATCAACTACTTCTGACCGTAGACTCAATCATATCGTGAAATGTACTCTATTGTCAAAACATTTATGCACATAATTGCACTTTCTTATTCTTACATTAGTAGATATGCTACTACTAAATCTTATATCAAAACTCCGGTATAAGTTTTGGATTCATCATCATTCAAATTCTATCTCGAGAAATCATCCACAATGGAAAACTTATACAATCTGTATTTATCATCTCAAATAAACTCATTCAGAGCTTATTTAAAATACCATTTACTATCTCACTTACAAACCTTTTGTTTGTAAAAGAAAACCCACTTTTGTCATTAACCTCGCGGAAACTAGGATATTACCAACTAAGATCAACCGTGTACTAGCTCGCATTGCTTAAAATGGATCTTTCATAACATCCAACTCACATCACAAACATAAAAGTGATCGTCTTAGGGTCACCAACCTGTCAACTCTGTTTCTCGATTGCATGATCTCAGTACTAGAACTTTCAAATAAACAGTTCTTTCAATAACTTTCAACTCAACCATTGCGGTTTGAACATTTCTAAGAGCATATCTTTGTATCATGCTCCCCACTCACGAACACACAGAATTTTATTCTCTTTATTGATTCATGCGTGGATATACACAGAACTCGAATCATATCTCAATACATTAATCTACTCTTTTCTCCACACTGAAAACATATTTCAAGCACACTCTCATCTAAGTTTCTCTTGCTATACTAATCTAAAACCTTTACCATCGTCACATCTCACGATAGCGGGTACAATCTTGATCAAATCAATAATTCTATTCGGCCTGTCTGAAAACCCATCACACGATGTGAAACTCATGATTTCACTCCTTATACTAGAATCATCCCCAGCTTCCCCCTCAAAACACCCGAATAGGGTTACAAGGAGATAAAAGAATGTCAATTCCAATTACTAAACTGACAACCGTTTAAACTAATTTCACAATCAGCTAACATTCTCACACGATCTCGATTCATGAGATAAACAACCACATCGCCCCTGAAAGGCAAAAGATATTAACACGTAATACTTAAAGAGATCATTATGATCCATACAACTATGGTTACCATAATTGAACACTCTCACAGTTCAAACATTGTTTCTTTAACCATTCCGTCCTTAACTCTTTAACAATTCCTTTCATTAATGAACATCAACTTAAGAAGATCTCGATAAACATACGCCACAGGCTTCCTATTCACTTGAATCAAATAGCCTAGGCTAACTTTCTCTTTGTTCTTAACATTGCATAATCAATACAATCGTCAAAGCATTCAGACATACTTACTCACAATTGCCTTTATTACGCACATACCGTGCCACACTCCGTACTCATTTTCCCTATGACTCGTTCACGAGTGCCTGTATTCACTCATTCACATGACTTTAGTACAATTCTCCTTTCTACCTCTAGACTCATCTATCCGTCCCAAAGATCACTAGGGATACTAAAAAACACATGATATTATCATTAACACAATTTCAAAGCCAATGCCACACTCTAGAGGTGATCTTATATGGAAGCACTTCTAAATGCAAATGCCAATGCCATATTCAAAATATGGTCTTATATGGACTGCCACATCAAGTATCGATGCCATATTCCAAATATGGTCTTATACGATCCTCATATCCATTACCGAAACCATATTCTAGATGTGGTCTCATACGGGATCATAACTTGGTGCCAAGGCCATGCCTCGAACTTGGTCTTATACGGGACCTTCTCTATTTCATATCTCAATGATAGCCTTTTCATTATAGTCCCCTAGGACTTCAACCTCATGTTCAACAACAATTACTCTATATAGTAGAGTATCATGTATCAATGTGATACAAAGCATTCTCAATTATGCTAACATAAATATTGCATCAATCACATGTAAACGTACTCAATTTGATTCTCATAAACATCTCATCATGATTCAACAGTGGTAAGGGGGTGAAGTCGTAGAGTCCCTAACTTGATTCTCGGGACTACATACATATGATTTACTATTCATTATCAATGAAATATCATCATAGTCACATAACTCATCTCATGTGAGTTTTTACGTTTATCACGTTACAATTATCTCTATCACTCATAATTTTGAACAGTAACTTTACTTACTCAAGTTCCACACTAATATCTACTTGAGTACTCAACACTTATCTCTAATTTCTCTTACCATCACTTAACGATTAAAGAATGTCTTACGAGTTTGAGCACGTCGCTTACTAGATTGCGATAGTTCAACTATGGTCTTACTCATATCACACATCATAGTCCAGCTATTTCCTCAGATGTTATCACGATGCCATAGCCTCGCTATGGTCTTACACGAAATCTCATATCAGTACCAATGCCATATCCCTAATACAAAGCTTACATGGAACTCATGTTGATGCCGATGCCATATCGGATATGGTCTCACTGCGGATCGCATGTATCGCCATGGTCCAACCATGGTCTTATTCATCATTTTATCATTGAACGTCCGTACTCATCTCCCGCATTCTACTTAGTCAAGCTTCCCGGTTTAACTCTCACACCATAATACACGTGGTTTCAAAGCAGAGTCACGAAATAAAACATTATACATCATCTACTTTAATTGATCACACATGAGATTCAACTATGTGGACATTTTGATCATACATCATTCAAACAATCGTACATACACATATACCCCATTCTCTGGGTAAATTTACTCACTATATGCACCTAACCCAATATGTTGAATATATATCACCTTATGCACATCAAGCCAATACAGATAAGCTGATCACTTTATAATTCTCATTTCATGCATTATCACACACATGTCATATACTTCTATTCATACCTCTTTGAATCTCATCAATGCATAAGATCATTTCAATTACCTCATTATCACTTACAACGTTATTGGATTTAGCTCGGTTGGGAACCATCTCTGTCCTAACAAAATAATTTCGTTAGAGCCAGGAGATATCACAGTATCACGGTCCACCTATGGCATGTATAGCTAGACTCTTACTCCCGCTAGGTTAGTCCGAGAACCGACTAAACCATATCTCTGATACCACTAAATGTAACACCCCAAACTCGAATCTCAGGCTTAGACCGGATATGAGACATTACTATGCTTGAACTTGCTTAAACATGTATTTATGGCTATAAAATTTTGTTTTGAATTAAAAACTTCTCTTTCTTAAACAACTCATACATCTCATTGGCCTACGAGGCCTCAAACTCGCGTTCGAAAACTCTCGGAGTTCAATCAGGAACTTTTCCTTGAAACAGGGGTCGCACGCCCGTGTTACTTGGGACACACCCATGTGTCCCTAAGACATGCCCGTGCCTTCTACCCGTGGTCGACATTGACTAAATCCACACGGCCTGTACACACGCTCGTGTGCCTCAGCCGTGTGATAATTAAATTTCTAAGAGTCAAGTGCAGACTTCACACGGCCTTGGCACACGCCCATGTTCCAACCGTGTGTATCACACGGCCTAGACGAACGGCCGTGTGACCAGCCCGTGGTCTATTCTGACTTAGGACTCTAAGGTGCAGGAGACACACGGCCTAGACGCACGCCCGTGTGTCTATCCGTGTCGGCACTTAGAGACTATCTTACCAAGCCTTTTACCATTCTCGTTTGCATACATTCATATACTACTTCAAAACCTTCTCAAATCATCAATTAAAACACATGAATTAACACATTTGATTCATAAAAATGAAGTCTTCCTCCCATACATGGGGTAGAACTATTTCTAGTACAATTTCAATCGACTTTTGTCGTCATCTATGTCTATATGCAAACGTTCCATAACTCATTTAGGCCAACACATTTGGCACATTAACAATGACTTAATCAACCTTAAGTACTAGCCCTATACATGCCATAACTCCTAAGGAATTAATACCTCATACCAAGAGTCTGCTCAATAGTGTGAAAACATCTCCGGTGATATTCAACCCGAGCTAGCTAAATTAACCTATAAGAGATGAGAAAGGGAGAAAAGTAAGCAATATTGCTTAGTAAGTTCATCTGCATAAACTGACAAATACTGATATTCATTGAATATGGAGAATCACAAAGTATTATACTAAGTTTTTCCCATTAACTCGTGGTTACTTAACTACTCTTGAAGCATACTCATTCCATCTCTTACCACATTCGTACCACGCTGCAAGTCAACTGTTCGTGTTAAATAGCACGCATTCCTGCACCGATCGTCATGTAATCACATAAACAACACATCAAGCAATTTCAATAAGCCACTTATACTACAAATCTCTCGATGGTCACGCACTTAGCCCACCATTGGACTCTAATAGGGTGGTATCGCACTTAGCCCACCAAATGATTTTATCAGCGATGGTATCGCACACAGCCCATCAATTAATAATTAATCAGGTGGTAACGCACACAGCCCACCGTTAATAATATAGTTGATGGTATCGCACACAGCCCATCAATTAATAATTAATCAGGTGGTAACGCACACAGCCCACCGTTAATAATATAGTTGATGGTATCGCACACAGCCCATCAATTAATAATTAATCAGGTGGTAACGCATTTTACACCACCGTTAATAATATAGTTGATGGTATCGCATACTGACCCATCGATTAATAATTAATCGGTGGTAACGCATACTGACCCACCGTTAATAATATAGTTGATAGTATCGCATACGACCCATCAATTAATAATTAATCGTGTGGTAACGCATATAGCCCACCGTTAATAATATAGTTGATGGTATCGCACCACGACCCATCGATTAATAATTAATCGTGGTAACGCACACATCCCACCGTTAATAATATAGTTGATGGTATCGCATACGACCCATCAATTAATAATTAATCGGTGGTAACGCATTACAAATTACCGTTAATAATATAGTTGATGGTATCGCACACTGACCCATCAATTAATAATTAATCGTGGTAACGCATTACGTGACCACCGTTGATATTTAATCAGGTGTTATTGCACTTAGCTCACTGATATTATACATTTACAATTTTTCATCCACATACATTTCTCTAGTTCAAATGTTCATCCGTGAACATCCTCACTCCTTATCATTCTTACTTAGATTCTGCAACAATCGTTCACATTAACACAATGCATTAATAAATCTATCTTATGCAACTAGGTGTGTTGATTACACATAACTCACTAGGTTTCTTCATATACTGAATTCATCTAAATTCAGTTCTAACACAAACTTGTGCTTCTCATGGCACAACCACACACTCTCTGTTTCAACATACCCGTTGAATCACTCAAATTATTAAATAACTCTCTTGGGTCTCATACATCTAGTGTCACATTGACATCATACCTCAATAGGGTCTCACTTGCATTAACATGTCGATGCCATGTCCCAGACATGGTCTTATGCAGATTCTTACACCGAGGCCATATTCCGATATGGTCTTACAGGAAACCTTAACTAACATCATTCCATACTATCTACATTTCTCATTACTCTTTGATTCAATTCTCTTGACATCTCATTAAAAGATAATTCATGCATTCATAGAGTAATTATACATTCCATACAGCATTGGAATATTAAATTAACTCATACGTAATTGTAACATTTGCACATGAACTTACCTCGATGACGAAAAGGCCGAAAAGGATTTTTTGCCCACATATCACTTTTCACCCGTTCTATGTCCGAAACTCGTTTTCTTTGATCTAGAACAATGGAATTTAGTGATATAATCACTTATAAATCATAATTCACCATAAACTACATTTTAGGCAAAAATGACTATTTTTGCCCTACACTTTAGCAAAATTATGATTTTGCCCCTAGGCTAAATAAATAAATTTTTATCACATTTTCTCGTTAAACAAGCCTATATGAACATTTAATCCTCTTACAACTATTCACAATTCCATCAATTTCATGCCTTAATGAACAAATTACAACATTTGCATCTTAAACCATTTTAGGTATTTTTCATGAAAATCCTTTCACAAAAGTTGTTTATCAAACAACTAGGATTCATTTTCTTTCATAAAAATTCAGCAACCAAGATATTTTCCCTCATGGAAAAACCATCAACCCTTCACCATTCTCCAAAATAGTCCCCCCAAATAGCTAGCCCATGCCACAAGGGTTTCAAAAGTACAAATTTTATCAAGAGAATCTAGTAAAATCACTTACTTGAGGTGATGAGAAGTGGCTAAAAATTTTAGCTTCCATGGGGGGTTTTCTTCTTCAATTTCGGAAGAAAAAGGAAAATGGGGAAGGAAGATGACCACTTATTATTTTAATCAACTTTTGCTCATGTCATCATGTACCAACCCATACCAATTTTGACTTTTCAACCTTTTATTATCTTCTTGGCCGGCCATCACTTTAAAATTGGCCTATTTGCCCATTAAGGACCCCCACAGTATGTTCCATAACTATTTGGCACCTCTAGCAAATAAAATAGAACTTTCGCACTTTATGCGATTTAGTCCTTTTTCACAATTTAGCTAGAAATCACTAAAATTAAGGCACCAAAATTTCCATGCATCCTTATAAACATATTATAACACATAACATAACATGAAAATAATTTCTCTAACCTCAAATTAGTGATTCCGAGATCACTGTTCTGACTAGCCCCTAAATCGGGCTGTTACATCATAAAACTTTTTAATCAGATAAATACGCTACGTTGATATGAGCACAAGAGGTCGCGGAAGGGGTACACGTGGTCGTGGTAGAGGTCGATGTGCTAGGGCGGGGTCCTCAGCATCAGAACATATGCCTGAAAGAGAAGCACCAGTATCACCAGTGACTGAAACGGGGTCTCATGACCGAGCTGACAGGGATGATGCTCTGTCCCAAGCGATGTTGCGAGTGCTTGAGAGGGTTACTGGAGTGAGTACTGGGTTAGTGGGCCGAGGGTCAATTTCTGAGTGACTCCGGTCGAACGGGGCGAAAATCTTCAGGGGCATCTCTAGTGTAGCCCCGAATGTAGCAGAATATTTGTTGGAGGTGAGAGCGAATCATGGATGATCTTGACGCGCGCGGTGGAGCAAAAGCGAAAGGAGCAAAGTGTCTTTCTTTGCGAGATGAGGCATATCAATGGTGGCTTACCGTGAAAGAAGGCATGCAGGCCGGCCGTTTGACATGGGACTTCTTTAAAACGGCCTTCCAAGGAAAATATGTCGGGGCAGGTTATGTGGATGCCATAAGGAAGGAATTTTTGAGTCTGGTTCAGGGAAATAAGTCTGTGGCAGAGTATGAGGTGGAGTTTCTGCGGTTGAGCCGGTATGCTCGGGGTATAGTCGCGACTGAATATGAGCGCTACGTGCGTTTCGAGGATGGTCTTCGAGATGAGTTGCGGGTACTGATAGCCCCGTAGAGGGAAAGGGACTTTGCTGCCCTGATCAAGAAGGCAAAGATTGCCGAGGATGTGAAACACTCTGAGCGTCAAAATCATGAGAAGGAAAGGAACAGAAATAAGAGGGATTTTGGGCCCTCAAGTTCTTCTAGTGGGCCTAAGAAGAGGCCTAGGTTTGATGGGCCAGCCCGAGTTGGGGTTCTAGTTGTTGCTGGTCGACCGCAGCCTTATGTTGAGTGTGGGAGACCTCATTTGGGAGAGTGCTAGAAAAGAACTGGGGGTGTTTCAGATGTGGGTCCAAGGATCATCAGTTTAGAAATTGTCCTCGGGAGCTGTTCGGAGAGGCAAGCGAAAGAAGTCGGGCTATGTGCGGCCCGGGGAGAGGTGGTCAGCAACCACCGAGAGGCCGTGGTCCACCCAGAGAGGGAAATGGGTTTGGACATGGTCGTGGAGCACCCAGGCGAGAGTCTTTGGTAACACTGAGGCGAGGCAACTAAGCGTTGGTGTATCTTTGCTTCGGCACCGAGAGGATGGCGACGCTCCTGATGTCATAACTGGTACGTTTCTCATTCATAATGTACCATTTACCGCTTTAATTGATATTGGGTCTACGCACACGTATGTTGCATGTACTGTGACTGAAACATTGGGCATACCGTTCAAACTTACTGATAGAGATATGTCGGTGATTAGTCCACTAGGATAGTTGGTTAGAGTGAATAAACTGTTTAGAGGTGTGCCCTTAAAGGTCCAAGGGGTTATCTTTCCGACGGATTTAATGGAACTGCCATTTGGTGAATTCGATCTCATTTTGGGCATGGATTGGTTAGTAAAACACCGTGTGAATTTGGATTACGCGACCAAGTGTATGGTATTGAAGTCCTCGGAGGATGAAGAGGTGATTGTGATAGGGGAGCAAAGGGATTATTTATCCAACGTGATCTCAGCACTGAGGGCCGAGAAACTGGTTCGCAAAGGTTGCGAGGCGTTCCTAGCTTATGTCAGTACATCTGATGTTAAGGGTTTGTCTGTTGGTGATGTCAGGACAGTAAAGGAGTTTCCGGATGTATTTCCTGAGGAGCTTCCGGGGTTGCCTCCAAATCATGAGGTCAAATTCGGCATTGAGCTTTTACCGGGAACGGCTCCAGTGTCCATCGCCCCTTATAGGATGGTGCCAAAAGAGCTGGTGGAATTAAAGGCTTAGATCCAAGAGCTGCTGGATCAAGGATTCATCTGACCGAGTGTGTCTCCGTAGGGAGCACCAGTATTGTTCGTAAAAAAGAAGGATGGGTCAATGCGGATGTGTATTGATTATCGTCAATTGAATAAACTGACGATTAAGAACAAGTACCCTTTACCAAGAATAGACGATCTGTTTGATTAGCTGCGAGGAGCTACGGTTTTCTCCAAGATAGACCTCAGATCGAGGTACCATCAGCTAAGGGTTAAGGAGGTAGATGTGTACAAGACAACATTCCGGACTCGTTATGGACATTACGAGTTTCTGGTCATGCCGTTTGGGCTAACGAATGCACCAGCTGTTTTCATGGATATGATGAACCGAGTCTTCTAACCCTATTTGGACCGGCTCATGGTGGTGTTTATAGATGATATTCTGGTGTATTCGAGAACCAAGGAGGAGCGTGATTCACATCTCCGAATTGTCCTACAAATATTGAGAGAGAAGCAGCTTTATGCCAAATTCAGCAAGTGCGAGTTTTGGCTGAGAGAGGTGACCTTTTTGGGTCATGTTGTGTCTGCCGAGGGGATTAGGGTTAATCCTCGAAAGTCGAGGCCGTATTAGACTGGAAGCCACCGAAGTCGGTATATGAGATTCGAAGTTTTCTGGGTCTGGCTGGGTATTATAGAAGGTTCGTAGAGGGGTTCTCACTGATTGCTGCACCCCTAACTAAGTTTCTGCGTAAAGGGGTACCGTTTAATTGGATTGATAAGCAGCAGGAGAGTTTTGAGAAACTGAAGAAAATTCTGACTGAAGCCCCGGTATTAATACAGCCTGAGGCTGGAAAGGAATTCATTGCCTACTGTGATGCATCGCACACGGGTTTGGGTTGTGTGCTGATGCAGGAGGGTAAGGTGGTGGCGTATACGTCTCGTCAGCTTAGGCCGCACGAGGTGAATTACCCCACTCATGACTTGGAACTAGCTGCGGTGGTGTTCGCACTGAAGATTTGGAGACACTACTTGTACGGGGAGAAGTCGATCGTTTATACCGACCATAAAATTCTCAAGTACCTCCTTACTCAGAAGGAGTTGAACCTTAGGCAACGAAGATGGATAGAGTTGCTTAAGGATTATGATTGCTCGATTGAGTATCATCCGGGAAAAAAACTAACGTAGTAGCGGATGCATTGAGCCGTAAGGTTGTATCTGATCTAAGAGCAATGTTTGCTCGTCTCAGCCTGTTTGAGGATGGTAGTCTATTAGCTAAACTTCAAGTAAAATCGACGTGGATTGTTCAAATTAAAGAGAATCAGTTGCTGGATGAGTCGTTGGTTCCTCGGTTCCAACTGGTGAAGAAGGGAGAAACTGTGGACTTTGGGCTGAATAGTGAGGGAGTATTATGCTTCTGGGGAAGAGCCTGTGTACCGAGGGATTCTGAGTTAAGACAGTCTATACTGCAGGAGGTGCACAGTAGCCCATACGCTATGCATCCTGGTGGAAACAAGTTATACCGAGATCTGCGTGAACTGTACTGGTGGCCAGGGCTTAAGCGTGAGGTTACCGATTTTGTAAGTAAGTGTTTGACATGCCAGCAAGTGAAGGCTGAGCATCAAGCGCTACGGATCTGCCGCAACTGTTAAAATTCCACTCTGGAAGTGGGAGAGGGTAACCATGGCTTTTGTTAGTGGGTTACCCCTGACGCCTACTAAGAAAGATTCGGTATGGGTTATTGTTGATCGACTGGCTAAGTCCGCCCACTTCATACCGGTTCGCACTGATTACTCATTGCAGAAGTTGGCCAAGTTATATGTGGCGAAAATTGTGAGGTTACATGGGGTACCAGTGTCTATCATCTCGGACAGGGATCCCAGATTCACATCACGATTCTGGAGAGTGTTACACGAAGCTTTGGGTACAAGTTTGGATTTTAGCACAGCATTTCATCCGCAGATTGATGGTCAGTCGGAGAAGGTAATTCAGATTTTGGAAGACATGTTGAGAAGCTGTGTAATTGATTTCAAGGGCAGTTGGGAAGACTATCTGCCATTACCGGAATTTACTTATAACAATAGCTACCAATCCAGTATTCAGATGGCACCGTACGAGGCGTTATATGGTCGTAGGTGTCGTACCCCTACTTGTTGGAAAGAATTGGGCGAGCGGCGACTGTTGGGTCCAGAACTAGTCTCTGAAATTGAGGAGAAAGTGAAATTGATCCGTAATCGATTAAAAGAAGCATCTGATAGGCAGAAGTCGTATGCTGATTTAAAGCGTAAAGAGATTTAGTTCGCAGTGGGTGATTATGTTTTATTAAAGGTCTCACCATGGAAGAAGATTCTGAGATTTGGGCGAAAAGGCAAGTTGAGCCCTAGATTCATCAGACCTTACCAGATATTAAAACGTGTGGGATCGGTCGCCTATCAGTTGGAACTACCTCCTGAGTTAAATCGTATACATAACGTGTTTCATGTTTCTATGCTGAGGCGGTACCGTTCTGATCCTTCTCATATAGTGCCGGTGGAGGAGATCGAGGTAAGACCTGATCTGACTTTTGAGGAAGAACCAGTGTAGATACTGGATCGTGATGATAAGGTGCTGAGGAGGAAATCTGTTCCATTAGTCAAGGTGTTGTGGCATAATCACGGTTCAGAGGAAGCCACGTGGGAGCCTGAGGAGGCGATGCGACAGCAATACCCTCATCTCTTCTGATCAGGTAAATTTCGAGGCCGAAATTTCTTTAAGGGGGTAGAGTTGTAACGCCCCAAAAGTTAGGGGTTTTTAATTTTGCTTAAGTTCATGTTGTGCTTGATCGGCTAGCTATTTGAGAGTGTTTGGGGTCCTAAGGAGGCTGGGTTGAGTCCGAGCTTTAGAAAAATTTTAGTTTTTGGCCCTTAGGGGAGAGGGCTGTTTGCAGTTGAACTTAAGTATAATTGGGTGCGCTAGGATGACACAAGATGAGCTTGTAGCTCAGTGGCAGTGGTGTCATTGGGAAGGCAAGGAGAGTGGGGTTCGAATCCCACAAGTTGCAATTGAGGACTTTTATTTTGTAACTTGAGAGTGGAGGAAGCAGAGTTCGGATCAAACTCTTCAAGGGGAGTTTGAGACTTGGTCAAAAGTTTCAAATGGATGGAGGGGAGGAATTCTAGGAGGTTGAAGTGGAGGAAATCGTGGAGATAGATGAGAGTGGGAGTGTTGACCGAAATTGGGAATGTTGTTAGGGTGAAAATTTCGGCTAAGAGGTGGGTATGTTGCAATTTTGGCTGAGGGGTCTTTTGGGAGCACTTTTGGCAACTTGAGTGTGAGTGCAAACCGAAATTTCTTTGTGTTGACTTACTTCTCTTTTGTTCATTTTCGGTCTTTTGCTCATCCATCATTTCCTCAATTGCTGCCACTCCCTGCCTACACCTCTTTTTCTTCCTCTGGATTCTTTGGCCAAATTCAATACTCTTTCCTTTCTTCTCATTTCCCTTTCTACTCTCTTCAAGATAGCCGAACCAATCCGCCCCCTTGTTCTCAAACACTCCATCTCTTGTTCATTATTTGTTAAGCCGAAGCTAACCTCTCCTTCCCTTCTAATTACCTTCATTTCCGGGGCCACCTATTCTTATTGCTAGAAGAAAGTTATTCTTGCTAAATTTGAGTGTAAGTAGATTTGACTCTCTTTTAGTTAAATGGTCGTGTCATGCTATTCTTTTCTCTAAGTTACCGAATCTTCCCTTTCTTCTGTAGTCTGACATCGATTGGTTTTTAGGTGCTCTCGTGTCGTAGCAGGGGGCAAGCATCCGGAAACAGCCGATACGTTACTCTTAGCCTTGATCAAGTAAGTATTCGCACTTTGTGTTCGGTTGAAAGACCGATCTTGCCTGGGGGTTTAGTTTTCGGCAAGGGTGGATGTTAACCACATCTTTATTCAACTCTTCTAACAAGGGTGTATTGAAACGCAGGATACATTGCGGGGTTCTTGATCTTCTCTGGTAATCGAAAAAGACTTAGCGACACTCGGTAAAGCAAGGTAGGAGTATGTGGAGTATGTGTAGTTTCGGTTTGTTGAGTATTAGGAGGATAACCCTTTTTGATCGGTTGACTAACTGTTGACCTTTTTCTAACGTAGGATCGATGCTAAGGGATTCGTGTCACGTTCGTTATCGAGGTGTGTAATCTCACACTCTTGTTTGTTCTGTTAAATGCGATGATTTGTGAATCGGCTAAAAGTCGAAATACCGAAAAGCCGGAGTATCAGCATCTGAGATCCCTTAAGCGCGCGAGCACTTGTAGGGATAAACCGTGAACGTTGGCGATAAACTGTTGGAAGTGCCATGAACTCTCTCGTGGGACTGAGGCTGTAGTGGGCCTTGTTGAGCCGAAGTGGGCTAAGTGGGCCCAATGGGCTAATGGGCCCACAAGGGCAAAATCTATGGTAAGTGCCGGATAATAGAGGCGGCTACAAAGTCTGCAGAACTGTGACCGAAAATGGGCTGAATGGGCCACACGAGCGTGTGGGCCCGTTTGAGCCGAAATTGGGCTTTAGGCCCAATTGCACTGTTTTGACCGGAAATGGAACCTGTGTCGCTCGAGGCGACAGTAGGCCTCCGGAAAGGCCGTTAGAAAAGGTAAAATTACCTTAATATGCTCGGTGGGTAAAATTACCGAAATACCCTCAATGGGTAAAGTTACCGAAATACCCTCGAGGGGTGAAATTACCGTTTTACCCCTAAACGACAAAATGACCGTTATACCCTTAGTGGTAGTTTAAATGATGTTTGTGTGATATTTACATAACCGTATATGATTGCGATACATTGCATACATGACATATTGCATTGGGTTGAGTTTTTCTGATTTGGAGGAAGTACCGTTATAGTGGCATTGCCACGTATTCTGATTCTAGTGGCTCAGCCACGTATACCATTATTAGCAGCTAGGCTGCACCTTTGGAGAGTTTGGCTGGGTGGGTCGACATGGTCCCCACAAGGAGAGATTGGTTGGTACGGGTGGAGAGTTTGGTGGTTAAGGGTTGGGTTACATGTTCATTGCATTGTTATGATATAGGGCTTAGGCCCAGATTGTTACCGAATAGGGCTTAGGCCCAGACTGATACCGTATGGGCTCAGGCCCAGACTGTGACCGTATTAGGGGATTACACACTGAGTTCTCGTAACTCACCCTTTTTCCTTAACTGTGCAGGTAATCCCCAGCCTTAGTGGATTTGGAGCTGCGAGGGACTCAGCGGTGGCCACACGACCGACATGCTTTAAAACTGAACTTAGCGACTCTATTTTTATTTTATTATAATTATTGGGTTAATAATTTTTGTAATAAGGCCATTGGGATTTTCATTTTAACTTTTATGTGGTACTTCTTTCATTTACAAACTGCTAGGCTATTAAACACGGGTTTTTAAAACAATAACTATTGTTTTTAAAATATCACGTTTCCGTAACTGTTTAATTCAGACTTCCGCTACAAACAAGGTTTTAGAAATAATAATATTTTTACAAGGGAATGACTTGAGCAAATCTGGTTTTGTTAAGCAACGAAAAACGGGATTTTTAAACGGTAGCAAGTTTTAAATTGAAGAAGGGTTTTCAATGAACGCATAGTTTTCAAATAACATTTTGATGTGACACGTTAGATCCAACCATAACGTCTAGGCCGGGTTTGGGGTGTTACACAAACAATAATAATCAACCATGAGAATTCCCTGTCATCCACAATTTCAATCGATGAATTCATCTATGTTCAGATCAATATTCAATAAATAACAAATCTTTCAAATTCATTAAATAGATTGCCTTACCGAGATTTTCCATTCGAAGAACAACTTACGGATAATAGTACATCATCAGATCAACTAGAACACACCAGATGCTCATAAGAGCTAGTCCAACCGAAACACACCAGACAGAGAGTATAACACGAGAGTTCGCAACATATGTTGAACCTCAGTTTACTCGGGTAATATGCAAATATCTCTCTCCAATACTCTCTCCACTCCAAACCCCCGTAACACACCAAATCACGATTGTACTCTATCCCGCGTTCAATCCAAACCGAGCATCAAATTCAATATTATATCTCAAATTACCATTTATTAACAACAATTAAAAATAAATATATAAGTTGTACCATATTAATCTACTCAACAATTCATATTGATTTTAAATTCTAAATCGTATGAACTTACCTGGACTGAATTGTAGTAGTTGCAGAAGTTCAGGGATTATTTTGCTATTTTTTCTTTTCCACGAGTATCTACAAGATCTTGATCTAAAATATAGAATTCCTCAATTATCAGCTTACATTTCACATTCCAATCCATTTTACAATTAATACCCTTTTATTTTTTAAATTTACATAATTACCCTAACCTTTAAAATTTTTACAATTTAGTCTTTTAAACCGAAATTCATAAAAATAACCATTTTTATTAATTCAATATTTTATCCAAATATACTAGGCCTTTAAAAAGGCCCTAATAAACATTAAATTCACTATTAAACCCTAAAAGTTTGACATTTTCACAATTTAATCCTAAAATCAAAATCTAACAGAAATCACTTTACAAATTCATCAAATAACATAATCAAAGCTCCAAATACATGGTATTCATAAAAAAAATTCAATATTAATTAATGGAAACTTCCAAAATTTTTAACAGAACAAAAAACGAAGGTACGGGCTAGCTGAACTTAGTTGCAACGATATCAAAAACATAAAAATTACAAGAAAACGGTTCAATTTCCTTACCATGCAAGGAAAAAAAGATGAAAAAGCTTCCTAGGTCATCAATGGTGAGGTTCGGCCAAGAAGAAGAGAAAATGAGAAAAAAAATAAAGCTATTGTATGATCGAAATAACTAGTTGCTCATATGTATGGCGTTCTCTATCGAAAGTTTGGGCTTAATTTCGAGAGAGATTGTTTTGGAGTTTAGGGAATGTCAGATCAGTTAGTTTTACATAAGATGTTTGGATTCTAAAATTGGGGCCACTACACGAACACCTGCTTCCCAATACTGATTTCTCGACACAACTTAAAGTGGCTAATTTTGTGGATACTAATGGGTGTTGGAAGTGGTCAGAACTGTATAATTATTTCAGCAGGGAAACTTTGGAGTTTATTGCTACTTGTCACCCCTTAATGATGCACTTGGTGATGACATATTCCTTTGGAAGTCGAATAATAATGGTAAGTTCTCTATCAAAACTGCCTATAATAGTATTGTCCAATCTGATTATTTGTAGGATGACAATGGATGGAAAAAGATTTGGAAAAATCCATTACCCCCTAGAATTAAAACACTCTCTTTGGCTGGTGAGGCGCATATGAATCCTTACGAATTGTGAAAGGGTTAGGAGAAAGATGACTGATGAAGCATGATGTTTAATATGTGGGGAGGTTCAAGAGACTGTTTTACATGTTTTACATGATTGTCGATTTGCAACTGAAGCTTGGAAGAAGATAATTTCATCGGATTGTGTTCCCAGATTTTTTTGAAGTGGATCTAGATGATTGGGTGAGTGCTAATCTAAAAGGAGAATTTCAAATGGGGATTGTTGGAGCTGAGGATCAAGTTATGTTTGCAGTTTTTTGTCGGATGTTATGGAAGAATATGAATAATTATGTTTTCCAGCAAGAGATTGAAAGAGTGGAAGATACGGTCAGAGCTACGGAGTGCTTCGCTGTAAATGTTTGCGAGGCAAGCTGTAAAAAAAAAAAAAACTAGAGAAGCCAATATTGATATGATTAAATGGCGCCAACCTAATCCTAGATGGATTAAAGTTAATTTGGATGGAGCAGCTAATAGGAATAGAGATTGGTCAATGGTTGGAGGTGTATTTCGTGATTCTTCTGGAACCTAGATCGAAGGTTTTCGAAGGCTTGTTGGTAGAGGCTCGGCAATGAATTCAGAGTTGTGGGCTATTCTATATGGACTAGAAATAACTCGGATTAGAGGACACAATAAGGTGATTATTGAAACTGATTGTATGTTGGCAGTGGAAATGATTAATGAATTCTTGGGAAGTAAGCCATCGATGACTCTTGTCAAGAGAATAAAAGAAATATCTCGACAGTTTGAATCTGTTAAATTCTAGTTTGTGAAAAGAGAAGGAAACATGGTTGCTGATTGGCTAGCCAGAACATGTCCATCTACTGATGTTAATTTACATATTCTTGATGTTCCTACATTCTATGTTAGGAAATTACTTTTTGAAGATAAATTTGGTGTTCCATATGTAAGAACAAACTAATATAAGGCAATATGATGCATTCTCTTATTTATAAAAAAAAAAAGATAATTACAACAATGATAAAATATATTACTTTTGGGTAAATTACATCGGTGATCACCCAATTATTAGTAAATTTCTTTTTTGGTTACTTAATTATGAAAATTTATAAAATGGTCACACAACTATTCAAATTTTTACTTTTTTGTCACCCGCAGTTAAATTACTAACGGAAAAATAACTTGGCAGCCTTTTAAATTGGTAGAACAACAACTTTAACCCTCAACATTTATACATTGTGTCAATTTAGTTTTAATTCCAAAAAAAAAAAAAAAACTCTTAACATTTACACATTATGGAATTTGATATTTTTGTTGTTGTTTTACTTTTATTTATGACATTGAGGGTTAATTTTAAAAGAATGAGAAAATTTAAAAGTTATTATCTTGAATTTTTGGGTGTTCTCATTTTTGGTATATTTCTGATCAAATTTAGTTGATAATTTGTTTTTCTAAGCTTTTTTGGTGAAAGGGTCATAAAGAAAAGCAATATTGAAAAAGAAAAAAAGACCAAATTACATAATGTGTAAACATTGAGGGTTATTTTTTTTAAAAAATCAAACATAAATTGATGCAATGTATAAAATGTTGAGGGTTAAAGTTACTACTCTACCAATTTTAAAAGTTGTCACATCATCTTTTCATCAGTCATTTAATAGTTGATGACCAAAAAAAGAAAAATTGAATAGTTAGATAACTATTTTGCAACTTTTCATAGTTGAATGACCAAAAAAGAAATTTACCAATAATTGAGTAACTACAAGTGTAGTTTACCCATTAGTTTTTTAAAAATTAGTTAAAACCAGCTTCTTAATTGTACTTTTTAAAATAAAGGATAATTTATTATTAATGCATGTGGTAAAATATTATTATTCGTTATAAATATTTGATGAAATTAAAATTTTATTCATAAATTTGTTATGCTGAACCTTATCAAGCCAATCAACAATACCTGCCATAAGTCGTAAGGAATGATTATCACCTTACATGTACTTATTGGAATCTAGTGCTTTCAGTGCAGTTGTTTTGTCATTATTACTTGTAATTTTTTAATAGATTGGTAATAAAATTACATTTTTAAATTATTATATTTTTTAATCTTGTCGTTAATGGTTTTTGCATGAAAAACAAAATGTATAAGTAAATACTGACTTATTGATTACCTAACGTTTAACTGATATCAAGTTGCAACATATGGTCAGATCATGATGCGAGAAAAAAAAACTTGTAACCACCCCAACCTAGCCTAGATAGTAGACCCGAGCCGAAGAGGTCAAATTACCCACCGAAGTGATCCTGTCTTTTTCAAATCTATTCTCAATTCCCAAGTTGTTTTATAACAGTGAATATCTCATTTTAATCAATTAAAAGCTAACATTAACTTAGCAGCGAAAAAATAAATCAACAATCTTTATATAATAGTCTAACTTGTGTAAAACTCTTAAGACATTAACAACATCCTAAAATAATTACCAATAGGTAATATTAAGTATGGACCATTCCGTCTATATAAATACCTATAAATAACATGCGTCCTAATTAATGTGATTAAAAGTAACTATTCCCTACCATGGTTTTTTAATAATATAAAGCGATAAATAATAATTCATTAGCGAGAACAAGCCGAGACCCTCCACATGTCGAGTCCGTTGGGTTATCTGAAAAGATGGAAAGTAAGTGGGAGTGAGATATGGAAGTTCAATGTGAGTTCTTTTACAATAAACCAATTCAATATTCGATCACAAACATTACGAATAACAAACAATTTCACATATCAATAAATTCAATACGGTAAATCGGGTTTGCTACTTAGGCAAGCGAACATCAACTTTCAATCATAATCAATCAGACGAATTCAATTATCAAATCATTATATCCTTCACCAAAACCATATGCACATGCAATAGTTCAAACATTTCAATACGTGCTTTTCATGAGTATGCTCAATATGTTATGATGTGATCGTTTAGCAATTCGTTTAACAATCGATAATCTTACCCTCGACTGCTAGCAAACCAAATTGGGAGTTCCCCAGAACCCCTCCTCCAAACACACCAATTAAGTAATCCTGGGTTGTCCGACAATGATGACCCGCCACCTCAGGTTGCTCGACAATGATGGCTTACCATATTGCAGTAAAACTATCAGATTAGAAATATATGGTCAAGGCACTAAGTTGCAGTCAAGCTGTCGGTACTGCGGAAACACGGTCGCTCCCAGTAGAAAGTTGTTGGAGTGATCGTGAGAGTACAATACAAAAGTGTTGCAGTTAGGATTTGCTATAACTGTGGGTACATAGTAGGACTGTTGTAGTTAGAATCTACTGAGACTGTGAGTACACATCGAACATTCGTTTAACTATGGAGTCACAACCGCTCGCAGATAATAGTTGTCAGAGGGATTGTGCAGCATAATGAGATTGCAGTTGGAATCTGTCATTCTGTGGGTACACAGTCAATCATTCATTTATGCAGTCAGTATGAGCTACGATTCTTCCTCCTTTCATATTGTTGGTACACAGTTAATCATTCGTTTATGCAGTCAGTATGAGCTACCATTCTTCTTCCTTTCATATCGTCCCCTCCATGCATATGCGATGTAATCATTCTTTTAATGCATACATTCATTTGGTCATTAATACTTTTAACATTCTACTTTATTTCTTAACAACGTCGTTTACGATTATATCCATCAATCAACAGTTCAATAATTTAGGCATACAAGACGTTCATTCGGCATATATAACATTGATAAACACAAAATCATTCATGGATCAAGCAATCAATCAAAAATAATTAAGATCATAAATTCATTCTTTCATATATTCAATTATTCTAATCCTAGTTGTAACACCCCAAACCCGGCCCATACGCCACGGCCGAATTTAGAATGCCACTGCGGAAAACGTTTGAAAAATATTTTGACTTAGAGTGAAAACATAAAAATTTATTGTCTTTAATAAAACATTGTATATTTATAAATCCAAATAAAATCAAGTTGTTACAAATCCTTCGATTTGTAATTTTAACATATATCTTTAAGATATGAGTTACTAAAAATAAAACATTTTCAGATAATAATATAATCGACAATCCAACTTAAAACATAATAAAAATCCTTAAATATTTAAAGTGGCCCTTATTACAATAAATAATAATTCGAAAATACTGATAATATAAAATGCATAAATTAAGTGAAAACATCTTCTGCATGGGCCACCTCGCATCCACTCCAACCCGGTCCAAGCTTTATGCATCACCTATAAGGTTTGAGAAAAATTGGGTGAGTCACACAGACTCAGTGTGTAATTATTTCACATGTCTCCACATATGGGCTTGGCCCATATCCACACAGTCCACATAATCAGTCATGCAAAAATGCATCCCAACCCATCCTAAAGTCCATCCATTACACCTACCTTAGCGCACTGCTGCCCAAGGCCGTGGCTAATCCACCGATCACCTAAGTGATCCCACATAACTTACCTCGGACACTTTGCGCTCAAGGCCATGGCTAAGCCACCGATCACATAAGTGATCCCACATATCAATTAATCCACGGTGATGCACACGACTATCAACCGCCGAGATGGGCACCTAGCCAACACCTCCCTTGATGAAGCACATAGCTAACATCAAGCGCCAATGTAAGCACAAGGCTAACATCGGACCACGCACATAAAGTACACCCTTTCCTTCGATAGTCACATCCCAAGTCCCATGTATCATGCCACAATATCATAAAAATAAACATACATCACATGCTATCACGTTTTCAAACATAGATCATATGTAAATTAACATCATAAAATACTAACCTTGTTAATCGATTATTCAACATGGGTATCCATCATTTTAGCCATTATTGCCATTCAGTACACATCATACGCATATACATAATAACACATATAAACAATCAAGAAACAAAGGCGATAACTACACACCTTTTTGGCACGTTTACTCAATCCCGAAACTCTCTTATTCCAATCGATTTGTTCCTAAGAACCAAAGTCGAAATCGGTCATCACTTAAACTCATACAATGGCCTATGGCCGAATACTACAAATCACCTACTTTGCTTAACTAAATCCCGAATCACCACATAACACTTACCTTGATGAATTAAATTCTTACAATCCACCTTAAGGCTCCTTACCAGTTGGCTACACAAAAGAAACACAATATTATGACTCTACATACATTTGGCCATCCCATAGAAACCAAGGCCAACCATTGGTTTCGACATACTAAATGAAGAAGAAGAGAATTCGATTGCTAAGAAAATACTTACTATACTCGAAACCGATTGGAAGATTGATGAAAAGGAATGTCGACACTCCCTCTAAAGGCTCTAAAAGATTCGGCAAGAACTCCCAAATGGAGATGGGATAATCGGCTAACACAAAATAGGTATAGAAAAGAAGAAAAGAAGTGTAGATGAAAGTTAGGAGAATTCGGCAATGAAGAACAAAGGTTGAGAGGTTTCAGCTTTGTTGCAAATGAGAGGATGGGTTTCGATTTTTAGGAAGTGAATGGAAGGAAAATAAGTTGCAAAAAAGAAAAAGATGCACAAAATGACTTCAAACTTTCGGCTTTTGGTCAAGAAATAGGGTGCAAATTTCGGCAATGGCAAGGGTGAAAAGAAAGTTTCAAAAGAGAATACTAAAGAAAGAAAAAAAAAAGAACCCAAAAAGAACTTCTAGACCTCAAATAGGAAATTTGGCTATTCCCCCCTCCCACTCATGACCGAAATTATCACCCAAAAGAGACCCACATTCGGCCTCCACACTCAAAATTCTTTTTGCCATCAATTCAAACTAATTTTGAATTAAACTCACTCCTAAATTTCTCCTTATTTCCTCCTAATCACATTCAAAATTAAGTCAACCCCTAGTCCACTAAAGCGACTACATTCATAGTCAAATGGCCATAGAAAATTTCCAAAACAACCCTCCATACTTCAAGCCTTATGTCCCCTTATCCTACCCAAATTCCTTGATACCATACCATAAATAAGCACTTGCCTTATTCCTTAGTCTACTATCCATAAATAACAAAGTCCATCCTTACCATAAGTAAAATTTGACCAACACATGCCATACAAAAATTAAAAGTCACCTTAATGTCATCCATGGATTTGAACCTAAGACCATTAGTACACTTCCACGACCACTTGCCACTTTACCAATTAACTCATTGTGATTAAAACCTCAAACTAATTTTCTTAAGGCCAATTTTGCTTAGCTCCCTTCTAAGACTAAAAATCTAATATTTTTCTAAGGCATTCCCTTACATTCTAAAATTAGAAAACCCTTAAAACATATCCAAACACACACACTAAGCCCACTATCACTTGAATTATGCATAAACGCATAACCCCTAAATCTAGGATATTACAGTTCTACCCTCCTTAAAAATAATTTCGTCCTCGAAATTACTTACTAACGAACAATCGTACATCCTAACTCACCACACTACGCTCATCGCTGCGCACTCGATCTTAATAAAACTAACATATTTCTATACACGGTCTCTAAGTTCACACTCGGGGTTCCATCCACTTCACTAGCAACACAAATACGAACTAGCTCTATAACAAACAAGGCAATAAAGGGTATTCCAGACGTAAGAAACTTACCCGTTGTCACATTTGGCACATCACTATCCTCCTCTGACGAATTGCATACACGGACTGTTTGTCTTGCCTCAGTGCTACCATTACCTCGGCCTGGTGCTCCACGACCTCGGCCAGAACCATTTCCTCCATGGTTCAAGACCATGACCCCTCGTCGCTTGTGGACCACCTCGGCCCGCTGCTCATAACCCTGGCCTTCTGTTTGAGCCCTATTCGGATCCTGGGGACAGTCTTTAATCAAATGGGACTTAGACTTACATCTAAAACACTCCCGATTCCGGTTCCAGACTCGCCAACATGATACCTTCCACACCGAGAGCACACGGGACGGTCCAGATTTCCGAGAGTTGGCTTAGAAACACGAGTAGAATTCTCAACCTCGGTCTTTTCGAAGGCTCTCGAGACGATTCGGCGGTCCAAAACTCCTCTTATCCGGTTCCTATCCCTATCTCTCATTACGCCTCACGAGTCCTTAATTTCTCGGCTACCTTAGCCTTCTCTACCAACACAAATGAACTCCCGTTCTTGATGTGGAGCTATCAACAACCTCAAGTCATCCCTTAATCCGTCCTCAAACCGGACACATCGTTCATGCTCAAGTAACTACTCCTCGAGCATACCGACTTAACCTTAAGAATTACGCCCGTACTACACGGACTTGCTCCCTTGAACCGGCCCTTGAGAAATGCCTTCCTCTGCGCATCAATATAATGAGTACCAACATACTTCTTACGGTATGCCGTCTTGACATACTCCCAAGTAAGATCCCCAAGCGTGGCACCATCTCGAATCGTTAGCCACCATTGATACGCCGTCGCGAAGTAACGCCACCATTCCTTCACTTTCTCCTCATCGGTTAAATCGAGCTCATCCATGATTCGCTCTGGTCGCCTCCAACCAATACTCAGCTGTACTGGGTGCCACACCAGATACGCCACGGAACACCTTAGCTCCATTGGCTCGGAGTCGCTCGGGTACGGACTTCCTAGCTCTCATATTTCCACCTGCTCCAGCCACCATCTCAAGAATTCGCAGTACTACTTGCGACACCGCATCATCCCCTGTTTGATCTCGCTGCTCAACACCAAAAGCTGGTTGTGGTGGTGGTACCTCATTCTCAGACCCTTGACCCGATCTAACGGGTTCCGTCATGACCATTACGCTCTCTCTGGCGGCCCACGACGACCACGTCCCCTAGAACTCATTTCTAACGTCGTGATTTAATCTGATTAAAAATTTTTATGCATTAGTAAGTTGTTCCACTGATTAACCGCGAACAAATTTTATGGAAAGAAGTTTCAGAGGTGGTTCTTTCGATCAAACAAAGTTTCAACTTAAGTTCACTATTCTAATTCAGAGAATCACATTCACATTCATCCATAGAGTCACATTCATTCATCCACAAAGCATCCACCATACCACGATGGCATTTTATCCATTCCCGCCTGTGGTAATTTAAATCATTTGTCCTACAAGGGTATTTTGGTAATAAATCAAAATCAAATCTTTATAGATCAAGGGTATTTCAAAATTTTCAAAACTCAAGGGTATTTTGAAACATTTTCTTCCAAATCAAGGGTATTGCAGAAATTTCCGAAATCGGGGTTATTTTGGTAATTTTGTAAGTCAAGGGTAATTTGGTAAATTTCCCAAATCAAGGTATCTGAATATTTCGCAAATAGGGTTTCTGGATACTTTTGCAAAGTAAGAAAATTTCATTAAAATCAAGGGTAGTATGGTAATTTTGAAATCCAAGGGCATTTTAGTAATTTTACCACCAGGGGTATTTTGGTAATTTTGTCAACCGGGAATAATTCGAAAAATATTTTTCCCAAAATCTAATTTAGTGTTTTCAAATCAAGAAGAGCAATTTGGAGATTTGAAAACTAAGGTTTTTATAAAACATTAAGGCTAGTCCCTTTCGGGTTTTAATTATCGGTTTAGCCCGTGAATAAGTCCTCTTAGTTAGGGTGAACCGTAGCTACGCACAGGTAGGATTCGCGTAAAGAGGAGGTGAGTCACTCGGACTGCTTAAATACCAAGCTCTTACTGAATCCACTCCTAGACATGCGCACAATGGTTGCCACACCCTAGCTCGGCGACCTAATCATAGGTTTGTTTAGTGGTTCTTAAGTCTTATGAATCTTGTGTTGGAGTAGACTAGTCCTAGGGTCCATTAGCCCTAATATTCTAATCTACGAGCCCAAATAAGCCCATAACATTCACATATATAAATCACTTCAATAGTCAGAGGTACTTACCTGGTGGACTTCGGGTTGGAGATATAGGTGCCATGCCGTAATAAACTGAAAAATTTATGAAAGCCCAAATCTTTGAAAAGCCCATCTAAAAAAATATTTTTGGGCCCAAAACCCTCAAAGCCGAGTTTTGAACCGGGCTCTGATACCAATCTATAACACCCCAAACCCGGCCCATACACCACGGCCGAATTTAGAATGCCACTGCGGAAAACGTTTGAAAAATATTTTGACTTAGAGTGAAAACATAAAAATTTATTGTCTTTAATAAAACATTGTATATTTATAAATCCAAATAAAATCAAGTTGTTACAAATCCTTGATTTGTAATTTTAACATATATCTTTAAGATATGAGTTACTAAAAATAAAACATTTTAGAGATAATAATATAATCGACAATCCAACTTAAAACATAATAAAAATCCTTAAATATTTAAAGTGGCCCTTATTACAATAAATAATAATTCGAAAATACCGATAATATAAAATGCATAAATTAAGTGAAAACATCTTCTCGCATGGGCCACCTCGCATCCACTCCAACCCGGTCCAAGCTTTATGCATCACTGTAAGGTTTGAGAAAAATTGGGTGAGTCACACTGGACTCGGTGTGTAATTATTTCACATGTCTCCACATATGGGCTTGGCCCATATCCACACGATCCACATAATCGGTATGCAAAAATGCATCCCAACCCATCCTAAAGTCCATCCATTACACCTACCTTAGCAGACCTGCTGCCCAAGGCCGTGGCTAATCCACCGATCACCTAAGTGATCCCACATAACTTACCTCGGCAGACTTGCTGCTCAAGGCCATGGCTAAGCCACCGATCACATAAGTGATCCCACATATCAATTAATCCACGGTGATGCACACAGCTATCAACCGCCGAGATGGGCACCTAGCCAACACCTCCCTTGATGAAGCACATAGCTAACATCAAGCGCCAATGTAGCACAAGGCTAACATCAGACCACGTACATAAAGTACACCCTTTCCTTCGATAGTCACATCCCAAGTCCCATGTATCATGCCACAATATCATAAAAATAAACATACATCACATGCTATCACGTTTTCAAACTTAGATCATATGTAAATTAACATCATAAAATACTAACCTTGTTAATCGATTATTCAACATGGGTATCCATCATTTTAGCCATTATTGCGAGTTCTGAAGTACACATCATACGCATATACATAATAACACATATAAACAATCAAGAAACAAAGGCGATAACTACACACCTTTTTGGCACGGTTTACTCAATCCCGAGACTCTCTTATTCCAGTCGATTTGTTCCTAAGAACCAAAGTCAGAAATCGATCATCACTTAAACTCATACAATGGCCTATGGCCGAATACTACAAATCACCTACTTTGCTTAACTAAATCCCGAATCACCACATAACACTTACCTTGATGAATTAAATTCTTACAATCCACCTTAAGGCTCCTTCTACTTGTTGGCTACACAAAAGAAACACAATATTATGACTCTACATACATTTGGCCATCCCTTAGAAACCAAGGCCAACCATTGGTTTCGACATACTAAATGAAGAAGAAGAGAATTCGATTGCTAAGAAAATACTTACTATACTAAACCGATTGGAAGATTGATGAAAAGGAATGTCGACACCTCCCCTCTAAAGGCTCTAAAAGATTCGGCAAGAACTCCCAAATGGAGATGGGATAATCGGCTAACACAAAATAGGTATAGAAAAGAAGAAAAGAAGTGTAGATGAAAGTTAGGAGAATTCGGCAATGAAGAACAAAGGTGGAGAGGTTTCGGCTTTGTTGCAAATGAGAGGATGGGTTTCGATTTTTAGGAAGTGAATGGAAGGAAAATAAGTTGCAAAAAAGAAAAAGATGCACAAAATGACTTCCAACTTTCGGCTTTTGGTCAAGAAATAGGGTGCAAATTTTGGCAATGGCAAGGGTGAAAAGAAAGTTTCAAAAGAGAATACTAAAGAAAGAAAAAAAAAGAACCCAAAAAGAACTTCTATACCTCAAATAGGAAATTTGGCTATTCCCCCCTCCCACTCATGACCGAAATTATCACCCAAAAGAGACCCACATTCGGCCTCCACACTCAAAATTCTTTTTGCCATCAATTCAAACTAATTTTGAATTAAACTCACTCCTAAATTTCTCCTTATTTCCTCCTAATCACATTCAAAATTAAGTCAACCCCCCCTAGTCCACTAAACTGACTACATTCATAGTCAAATGGCCATAGAAAAATTTCCAAAACAACCCTCCATACTTCAAGCCTTATGTCCCCTTATCCTACCAAAATTCCTTGATACCATACCATAAATAAGCACTTGCCTTATTCCTTAGTCTACTATCCATAAATAACAAAGTCCATCCTTACCATAAGTAAAATTTGACCAACACATGCCATACAAAAATTAAAAGTCACCTTAATGTCATCCATGGGATTTGAACCTAAGACCATTAGTACACTTCCACAGCCACTTGCCACTTTACCAATTAACTCATTGTGATTAAAACCTCAAACTAATTTTCTTAAGGCCAATTTTGCTTAGCTCCCCTTCTAAGACTAAAAATCTAATATTTTTCTAAGGCATTCCCTTACATTCTAAAATTCTAAAAACCCTTAAAACATATCCAAACACACACACTAAGCCCACTATCACTTGAATTATGCATAAACGCATAACCCCTAAATCTAGGATATTACACTAGTTCAGGACCTAAATGCATAATCTAGTTCTCTAGATGCCATTAAAAACATACCCAGGGACTAATTTGCATAACACAGTAAAAGATAAGGTAAAACTGTGATTTTTAAGTTTCAAGGGCCACATGGCCGTGTGACCAGCCCGTGTGTGAAGCCCCAGGCCATGTGCGATGCGAAGAGCGCAGGTGAAGGAGACACACGACCGTGTGTGATAGATCCACATGACTGTGCGTTCGGCCATGTGCAGTGCTCTAGGACATTTGTGATGCGATAGAGTGAGGTGCAGGAGCCACATGGCCATGTGTGAGGCTTCAGGCCGTGTGTGAAACGTAGATGCAGGGGAAAATAGAGGGACATGACCGTGTGTGAGGCCGTGTAATCCACACGGGCAGGCCGCATGCCCGTGTGGTAAGCCGTGTGAGAGTAGGTAGCTTCAAATTTTGCCTCAATTTTTTGTAAAAGAACACACATCTGATTTTCTCGTGACCTCAAGCGACTAGCCCCCATTCAAGTTCGATCCAAACACCTACAAGGGTCTTTCAATTGGAAATATTCAAGAATCAAAAACGTATTTTCAATATTTGTGAAGGTTTTTTTGGAAATATGTTAAATATTTTTAGTCGGATTGAAAGATTTATCAAAATGCGATATCTTCCAGAATTTAAAAGTCCTAGTTGACTAAGAACAAGGTACTTATCGATCTTGATAGAATATTCAATGATTTAGTGACACAAGTTTCAAAAATTTGGAGAAGAACAATTGATGAGGATTGGATTGAATTTTCAAAACTTTAAATAATATTTTTCAGCAAAACTTAAGGGCTTAGAAGAGTTTTGAAGTAGAGAGTTTTGAGAGAAAACTAAGGTATAAATAGAGAGAGTTAGGGTTTCAATTTGATAAAATAACAAATAGGGAATCTTAGTAGAATTAGGGAAGGGCTTAAAGAGTTGAGTTGATGAAGAATTTGAGGGCTAATGGGCAAATAGCCCATTAGTCTAAAAATCTTCAAAATATATGTGAAAGTAGCATGGATAAAACCTAAGATGTGAGGGAAATTTAGGAAGGCCTTAACCATTGGGCTAGTGCCCACATTCATGCTAAAAACACACACAAATAATTTCATAAATCATGTTTCCTAGGTTCTATATGTGCAGAAAAATTTAAAAAGATAAAATCAAATTTATAAGATTTGAACCTTAAGTTCTCAAGATTTCCTACTAGGCTTCTAACCAATAAGGCTAATTTTTAATTCTTAAAAAATCTAAGAATTCTAACCCCTAATTTTTGGGATGTTATAAAAACTTATATTAGTAAGTAATATAAATGGTTCATAATTTAAATAATCAAACTTGAGCAAATTGATTCAATGGACTATTATGTTGTCTATCGAGTCCAATTGGGAGATACCTTATCTTGAGCATCAAAGTGGATGACTCCCAACAAGATAGAAATATAATTGTGATTGTCTAGACTGACAATACATCGGACAAAACCTAAGATGAATTTATCATAGATTTGTTTATGGATTTATTCACTTGTGACGTTCATAATGTGACTTACCTCAATCTTGAATCAGTAATTAACTATGTGTATGTGACTTGTATACTTCGATATATGAAAAGCTTGAGTTCAATTGGTAATAGAGCCAAAAGCTGGTATGTTGGGTATACAACATATTTATGACATATCTTTACTTATAATAGCAGTATTCTTAGTCCAATAAAGGATAAAGGATATTCTCTTATTGACATTGCATAGTTGACGGAAAAAAATATATGGTCATAGGTCATTTGACCAGCACGAATGATTTTATTACTATGTGTTTGTAGATGACAAAATTTTTGGACCAATTATAAAGCGGCACATGTCAAACCAAAATAATTGTGGTTCAAAGGGAAAATTTCAATGGTGAAAATGATGATATCATATATGTGTTGTAATTATTTTTCTCTAATTAATTTAAATTAATTAAGAGATAAATATTTAAATTTTATATTATCACTAATTAAAAAATAGAATAATTAATTGATAATATCAAATGATTATCTTATAATTAATTAATTAAATTAATAAGAGATAAATAATAAATAAAAAATTTTAAATTATTGTAGAATAATCAAGTAGAGTAGTTAAATTCTACAAGAAGTCTCTTTTATTCAAGTAATTGACACTATAAACAAGGGTCACCTTAAGCCATTCTACAAATGGATAAGTTCAAGAAGCCCAAAAAATCTTTGCAAAATTCTCTAAAGAAGCCTAAGAACTTGAAGAAATTCTGAAGAATGTCGAATCAATTTTGAAGAAAAGTCGCCTTCCGATCCAATTCAACTATGGAGAAGAACCCAAAAGTCGTTTATGAAAAAAGCCACCTTTCGATCCGTTTCAATTGAAGAAAGGAGGTGATGGTCACTAAACTAACTATAAATACGACAAAGGCAAGCGCACATATCAAACAATAGTATAGCTACGGTGAGTAAAGATATCGTATCCGCGAGGACTAAAAGTATTAGTAATTGTTGTTTTCTTATTATTTAGCTGACAAATTGGAGTCATGTGTTTTAATCTAAAATTACTAAACTAATTTAACTAAGAATGCAATAGAGAACAAATCAAGGAAATAATCGAATATTAACAAATGAGAGAGATAATACATAGGAAAGAATCCACCTAGACTTCACCTATTATTGTAAATCTGAATTAAACGATTTATTCACTTGGTGTCTTGATCCATAGAAATCCCTAAATTATGTAAATATCTCTTTTGAGAGTAAGAACAACTGACTCTAGGTTGATTAATTGAAATATCTTTCTAATTAAAACCCTATCGTTACACTCGATCTATGGATTCCCCCTATTAGATTCGAATCTAATCCGGTAGATTTATGTCGTCTTATTTCTAGGATTGCATGCAACTCCACTCAATTATGTTAGATCTACTCTTAAACAGGGACTTTTGCTCCACTGAATTAAGCACATTAAATATGAATTAGTATCCCAGAAATATTAAAACAAGAAATTAGCACACATAAATAGGAACAAGATTCAAGTATTTATCATGTAAATTAGAAATCAAATAATAAGATTCATCATAGGTTTCGTCTTCCTAGGTATCTAGGGAATTAGTTCATAATTGTAAATAGAAACATCTCAAAGTTAGAAAAACCACAAGAAACAAAGAAACTCATAAAAAATTCAGAAGAAATTAAAAGGAGGTCTTCGATCTTGATGGAGATCCACTTCCAAATTGATTTCGTTGGTGTTTTTCGAGTGTTTTCTTTGATCTTCTCTGATGGCCCCCTTATGTCTTCTTCTAATTGGTATTTATAGACTTTAGAATGCTTATAAATCTTAACAATTGTGTTTTTCCGCGTGTTTGGGAAGCAAGGTGCAAAATCGACACGGGCTGGCACACGGGCGTGTGTCCAGCCTGTGTGGATCCTAGAAACAACTCATTTTGTCCAATTTTGGCTCGTTTTTCGCTCCTTTCACTTTCAAATGCTCTCCTAAGTATAAAAACATGAATTTAAAGGATCAGGAGCATCAAATTCACTAATTTGCATAATTAATCATCCAAAAACGCATTAAGAATAAGATTAAAATATGTTACTTTTATAGCTTATCAAATATCCCCACACTTAAGCGTTTGCTTGTCCTCAAGCAACATCCTCAACTCACATTAAAATTAATCTTTCTTAACTTATAATTCTCATCAAGAATGTTTTGAAATAATTCGCAAATAATCATACATTGACAATTCAACTAAAAGAACACTAAAGTTCCAAACAATCCAAGTCAAAAAATTTTAAAGCATGAAAACATAGGTATTTCCCCTTATCTAAGTAATTACTTTTAATTCAAAATCAACAGGAATTGACATCCTCACTAAAGATTCGCTCAAATCACTTAAAGTGTTTAAGGTTCAAGAAGAAGCACTCAAAAGTTAAACAAGAAGTGTCCTTACCATAAGCTTGCTTTAAAATCAAATCTCCACCACTATAAAATGATCTGACACACTAATAAAATGGTCTTTTAAGAGGTTGTAATGGGGCTTAGGTTAAGGGTGTGGAGAAAGACCAGAAAAGTTGGTTATAATCGAGATCGCATTGATAAATTACCAAACTAGAAAAATAAACAAATGTTGAATTAAAAACAAGTGCATAAACCAAGAACTATTCAAGAATAAGAAAACGAGCTTCATCTCAAAATATGAATTTAACTGTTCAAGCTCAACCAATAAGACTAATTAATAATTAAAATTTTTTCGATTTTTTTCTCTTTTTTTTTAGAACAAAAAGAAATAATTCAGTAAATCAAACAAAGAACATAGTTAAGCAATTAACCATATCAAATATCGACAAAAAAGGGAGTTAATAAAACGGGAAAAAGTTTTAACAAAAAAAATAGTTATGGGTTAACGATAATGGGTAAATCAAGAAATGGTGTGTTAGGCTCAACGGGGTTCACTAAGGGTTAATTAAAAAGGTAGGCTTTTTATGGGATAAGTGGGTTAAAACCTAAGTGCCTTTATCATCTTAGTAAATCAAATCAATGGTGTGGTCTCGACATGTAACGCGCCAAAAATCCTTAATATTTATTTTCGTATGTTGTGACACAAATCTGTATCTGCTTCAGTGGTTATGTGTTTTGGGAGTGTCTGAGAAGTCCTGGGTTCAAGCCTTAGCTTGGGCAATTTTTTTGTTTTTAATTGAATAAACCCCTATCTCTAGTCAGTAGGCTTATAAATAAATGTTGGTAAAATATGTCAGAATGGGCCTGCTGGTCTAGTGGTTAAGTGGAGTGCAAATGAGTAGGAGGTCTGGAGTTCGAGTCCATTCGCAAACAAAGGAGTTATTTTGCTGCTTATGCCGTGTAGGAATTTTAGTTTAGCCGAAATACTGTAGTGTTTGAATGAGGGTTGAATTCGGCTGTTGAGGAGATTGTGGTGGACGGTTTAGAGGGAGTTTGAGGGTTAGTGGGAGTGTGATGGACGGTTTTAGGAGGGAAGTTAGGGTTATGGGGAGAAATTTAAGGGATTAGGGGGTTTACCAAAAATTTGATCACTTCTTTTCTTTTTCCAATTTCGGCTTTGGCATTGGTTTTCTCTCAACTTTTCCTGTCAACTGTTCTTTTTCCGTGGTGCCGAATATTGCTGTGATTTTTGGCTATTTTCTTTTCCCCTCTCTTTTCTTCTTTTATCTTTTCTCTTGGTTCTGTCGATTCCCTCCTTTCCTTTTTGCTGCCGATTTCTCTTGTTTCCTAACCTTCTCCTTGTTGCCGCAACTTGTCATCTCCATTGTGTTTTCGTGCTTTGGTGGTAAGTTTCGTAACTATGGTGTATTTTGGTTTATGGATTCTTGGTAATCGGTCGACTATTTCATTGATGAAGGTTAAAGGCTGGAGCGATTCGGTTAGTGTTGGAGCAGTGTGGTTCTACTGTTACTCGCTTAGTAGGTAAGGTGGTTGTGTTTGTGAATTAGGGGAACCTTCTCCTTTCTTTTGGTTATGAAGATGTAATATACTGTTAACGTTGGGTCTTTCAGAATTGGCAACGGCAAATTGTGGGAGTGGTGACCTGTCTTGTTCGGTTTTGCAGTGGGGGTTGCTTGGTTTTGAAGGTAAGTAACGAATGGATTAAACGAATCATTGTCAATGTTTTGGTTTTGAATTAACTACGAATTAGGACTGATTGTTGGGTTTGTTTGTCGACCATAGGTGCTGGTGATCTCGAAAATGCTTTTACGTCACAAATGAACCAGGTGTGTAAACACAACTCTACAAACGAAAATCAGTGAAAAGCCGAAAAGTGAGACTGTCAACACCACACGGGCGTGTGGCCGCCCATGTGGCAGGCCGTGTGACCGAACACGGGCATGTGGTCGACGAGACAGGCCGTATGCGACGCATGGGTCGGGCCAAATCGGGCCGTGTAGGCCACACGAGCATGTGAGCCCACACGGGCATGTGGAATTATTGGGCCAGGCCGTGTGATCCATACGGACAAGGCTATTTTGGGTCGTGCGGGCCACACGAACGTGTGGGCCCACACGGGCTGACAACATGGGCATGTGGGCCCAATTTTCACTATTTGATTGCTAAGGTTGCACGGGTCGCCCGAGTTGACTGTGGACCTACTGTAGGGTCGGTAAGATTACCTAGATCCCTAATTGATCAATGATCATTATATCCATGTACTTTATATATATACATGTACGATCGTATTTTGAGCATCTTTCGTTAAAAGCTGCATCAATACACATATGATACCATGATTTGGCATGACATGATTGTATGATGCATTGCATGGGGATGGGTTTATATAGATCGAAGGAAGTGTGTTTGAAAGGCTTGAGCCTAACTTATCGGCAACTTCACCGCAAAACTACTGTTTAGTGCTGCATTTGGTACTTTTTGGAGTGTAGGGATGGGTGGGTTGAATATATCCCCACACGGAGTGTAGGGTTGGACGGATATAGAGTGTAGAGGCTGGCTGGGTAGGACTTGTATACTGCATATTTTGATACTATACTGATTACTGATACTGTAATGGGCCAAGGCCGAAATGCATGACTACCTCTATGCTGAGATGGGTTAAAGCCCAAACCGACATCACATCGATTCGAAAGGGCTTAGGCCCTGCATGATGATTGCTTTCAGTCATTCGTCTATTTTTTCTATATGTGATTACACACTGAGTTTTCGAAAACTCACCCTTCTATTTTAACTGTACAGGTAATCCCTAAACATAGGCGGATCGGTGCGGCAGAGGACTCAGCAGTGGCCACACGACCCATTCCGTTCTATTTTAGTTCTTAATAATGATTTTTTATTTTATTTTGGGGTATTTTACTGTAATAATGGCCTTTTTTGGATTTTCATGGTTAATTTAAGATTTCTACTGTTTTGATTTACAGCTGCTAGTAGTAGGGTTAATCAGGTTTTCAAAAAGAATCAACCGTTTTAACAAAATACACTCAAATACGCAAACTGATTTACAAAGCTTCCGCAATAAGTGACATTTTGAAAATTAACAACATTTTGAAAAAGAATAATTTTGTAATAATGAACTACGTTTGAAAATTAATGACGATCCTAGAATTAACACAAGATTTTGTATGGAGGTTAAATAGAAAAGAGGTTTTTACGACAACTCATCTATTTCGAAAAACACTACCATGTGACATCGCCAGATTCGGCCATAACGTCTAGGCCGGGTTTGGGGTGTTACACGACATGTATAATCGAAGCAAGTTCTAGAATAATAAATAAAATTAACATACTCATAACCAATAATAAAATGAGTAAGAAAAATGTATGCTCTAAAGGCTCAAAATCTCACAAAAAATCATGGTTTTTGATGTCAAACTTGTAAATTTAAAACTTCAAGATAATACCTCAATTTAGGGAAACAACCTAAATTTTTTATTTTGAAATTAAACTTATCATGCTTGATTCTCTCATGTTTTAAAGTTTAAATCAACCGATGCAAAAATATCTACAAAATAATCCAAAACACATCAATAAAAATCTCAAATCAATAAAAATTCATTCTAATGGAAGTATGAGAAAATTACTTAACACAAGACATAATTCAGAGATTTTCTAGTAATTAAATAAATAACCACCCCACAGTTAAGATGTACATTGTCCTTAATGTACAAACAAATATAATCACAGTATAAACAGAATATCATAATAGAGGGAGAAACCTGAAACTGCCCAAAATATTGGATGAAATCGCCAGAATGATGAAAAGTGGAATTGCAGACAGATCTAAATGTAGTGCATGATCCCGAGCAAACTAATAAGAAAATAAACACAAATAGTGAAGAATATTAAGAGGGTACAACTCAATTAAAAACAACCATAAAAATAAAAACATAGTTCAAAAGATAATAAACGAAAGAAGTCTAAGAAAATAAAAATAAAACAACAAAAAACAAAAAGAAAAAGAAAAAGAAAACAAATAAAATCAATGATCCTCATCGTTAGAGGCATCGGTATCGTGAATCGCTGGTGCTGAAAAGGATATATGGAGGTGTTGACATATCTGCTACAAAGTCGTGTCAATACTATTGAACCTCTGAAGATAGTGCTGCTCGAAGCGAGTGAACCGTTCAGAGAGGTCCTCTAAGGTAGCAACATAAGAAGCAGTATGGTGACTCGAAGGTGGATAATATGGTGGATCCTCGTGATGAAAGGGGACATCATCAGTGAAGTCATCGGGCTCATTCTGAGGGTTAGAATAAGATAATCGGTACTGAGAAGGATCCATTCCACGAAGTCGCTCAATCATCCTCATATGGCTCATGCTCGATAATCCCTACGGGGACATCTGACCTACTAGTGTAAGTGAAAAGGACTGCTCCGGTGTGTCGAGGAGACCGAGGCGATGTGCTAGTCGAGTCACATAAGGGCCTAAATAGATAGGACCCTTCCTGCTGATCTTTATTTGATGGCGAAAGGCGAGAGCGATAAAGTAGGCTAAATCGAAAATACGCCTCGTGGCCATGCTCCATAAAAATAGGCGTCAGTTGTATCGATTACTTTGGAGCTCTCTCTCCTACTGGCCAATGTGTGAGCCAAGATGGCATGAATATACAGTAAGTCTGGTGGAAGAGAAGTCGCTTTCGAGTAACTTGCATCATAAGGCATCGTACTCACCGTAAGGTCTACCCAGCAAAGAGATGGCAAGTAGTGGATGTGCCGGTATAATCAGAGAAAACTCTTGGCACTTATGAACTCAGCAATGTAGAGCCCCAATGCCACTCCGAACTCTGGGACACTCATATGTCGTGCCGTACCATCAATTTTGAAAGTGATGGTGTTCGGTTTGTCATGGGTCTTCATCACCTACTGTAGGAGAAATGTCGAAGAGAACTCCAAAGTCAGCTCCAAGTATGTGGGCTCGGTGATGGAAAAGAACTGGTCCTACGGGGCTGTGGAAATGATAGCGCGCATGCTATCAGCTAACTAGACCTACTCCAAAGCGGCCCAATCAATACATCGGCCTAAGCTGAGTGGCCTCAGCCGAAGAAGCTGATATAAGTCCTCCTGGGGACATTGTGGAAATCAGAGATAAGGATAGCGTGCATCGGCGGAAGCGCCCGAAGAGGAGGTTACGCCCAGAGTCTTTCGCTTTTTCAAAGTGGAAACGACGACCTTAGATTTACTGCGTGTGTTCGTCATGGTATGCCTGAAAATAAAAGAATTCAATATTTGAAAAACAATAAATAAAGCATCACCAAATACACAAACAGAGGGTCGACAAATCAAAATCCAAGCAGTCAAAATAGAAATCTGCTCCTAAAACAGTATGTACGAATACCTAATCATGCAAAAACCATATACTTAAGATATTATGAATCAAACTAGAAATAATAAAAATAATAAGAAAGGAATAATAAATAAAATAAACTAAATGAGAAACTAAAAGACAAATAATGAAATAATTAGAATAATAATAGTAACAAATAATAATAAATACTAACCTAAACAAACTGTAACAAATTAGAAATGAAAGTAATGATAAGAGTAATAATATTATAAACAATAAAACAAAGGGAGCAGTCAAAAACATAATCAAACAATAAGAATAAAATTACTAAATAGAGTAAATAAATTAAACAGAAATAAGCAGAATAATAAAATAAAATAAAATAAAAAAATTAAAGAAAATAATAAAATGATAAAATAATAAAGAATTAAAAATAAGGGAAATAGGAAGGACCAACGGTGAGACGGGGCGGTGGCCGGAGTGAGGACGATGCACGGTGGCCGGGGTGCATGGGAGAGGGGCGCGGCATAAAGGAGAGGAGAGGGTCGGAGGGGGTGGCTGGTTCGTATGTGGCTCAGTAAGGGGGGAAAAGAGGGGGCGGCGTAGAAAATAAGAAGGAAGGATGGGGTGAAAAAGGGTAGTGGTTCCGACGAGGGGGAAAATGCAGAAGGGAGGAGGGTCATGTGTGGCTAGAAGGGTGAGAGGGACAGTTGTATGGTAGGTGAGGAGGGGGAGTTGCATCGGAGGGGGGTTTGTGCATTGAAGGGCAAAGGGGGTCGGAGGTAGGATGAAAAGGGAAATGATTTGTGGCGTGGCTTGTTTGGTGAGGATGGGTGATGACTCGAGAATGGAGGAGAGGGGAAAGGGAGACAGCGACGGTGATGGGGTGCGAGGGGGTGGTCAAACTGGTAGAGGGGGTGGCAATGGCGGCTTGGGTTTGTGAGGGAGAGATTAGAAGGAAAAAGGTAAAAGAAAAGAATGGGGCTAGGGTTTAAATGGGTGACACGGTCGTGTAAGGGCCCATGTTGGGCCACATGGTCGTGTCACACGCTAGTGTGGGCTTTCCCAACCTATATGCGATTAGAAACAGTGAACCCAGTCTTCACACAGCCTCGGACATGCCCGTGTGTCCAGGTCGTATGGTACACACGGTCATGTGCCAGGCTGTGTGTGATTTCCTTCACTTCTCGCACGCCTGTGTTAGAGGCTGCCTGGGTCACACGGCCACCCACACGCCAATGTGGCCCGATGATAAACTGAAATAGTAACATATTTTAATCCCACATTTAGTATGCTTTTGGATGAATTTTCCCTTATTTTATGTAATTTGGTGCTCTTAATCCTTTCTTTTCATGTTATATACTCAGGAAAGCACCAGGGGATGAAAAGAACGCAAAACGGGCTTAAAACGGGACAAATGGGCCAAAGCATGAAATCGACACAGCCTGGACCAAAGATCACACGACCGTGCCTCCTTAAAGATCTCGAACACAGCCTGGACCACGATTTACACGGCCGTGCCTCATCAATGAAGTCCACACGGCCTAGCCACGATTCACACGGGCGTGTGCCTGAGGCCGTGCCCTGCCGCAGCCAAGAGGAGTTTTACTCGGATTTGGATGCTTGGAGGCAAAGAGACACACTCCAAAGTCTAATTAAACCCCCAATTAGGAATTGCACTCAAATTAGGATACTTGGAGGCCAAGTAACACATCTCTAAGCCTATATAAACACTCTAGGGGGCAACTTAATGGGGAGTTCGGCAGAAGCCTTCTGCCAGGGCTTTTTTCCAAGGCGGTCAGCTAGGCCAAGGAGCTGAGCCGAAAAGGTCAGGTTTGTGGGAAAATCTCAAAGGATAGCCAGTTGATCCATCTCAAGAAGCCGAAATTCTACTCAAGATGGAGGATCTCCTCTTCAATTCCTTCAGGGGGTTTTAGGGATTTCTTATGTTTTGTTTTATCTTTTCTTTTGAGATATTTTTCTTTATGATTATGAACTAAACCCTTCAGATACCTGAAGGGGATGAAACCTAGATGAATCTTGTTATTGTTTTCTAAACTATATGATAAATACTTGATTTGTTCTTAATTATGTGTGCTTAATTCTTGTGTTGATATTTCGCGGATATTAATTCAAGTATGATGTGCTTAGGTGGTGGAGAAAAAGTCCCTGCTTAAGAGTAGATCTAGCATAATTAAGCAGAGTTGATCGCACGCCTAGAGATAGGGTGACGAGATTTTGCCGGATTAGGGTGAAACCTAATATGGGATGTCCATAGATCGATTTTCATTGCTATTCTAGGGGTTATTATTCGAGAAAGAGATTTAGTTAATTAACCTAGGGTTAGACGTTATTCACCTTGAGAGAGGGTTTAATATACATTAGGGAGTCCTACGGATCAAGTCAAGTGAATAAATCGTCTGGTTCAGTGTTAGATAACAAGTGAAGTCTAGGTGGATTCTTCTAAAGGGTATCGTCTTAATCAACTAAGTTTTTCCTAAGTATTTTCCCAATTCATTCTTTTTGTCTTTGTGTCTTTAGCTTAGTAATTAGTTAATTTAGATTAATAAACAACTTCACTTATTTTAGGCTAAATAATAGAAAGAAAGTTAGTATTAGTACTTTTAGTTCCTTTGGGTTCGACAGTCCGGTCTTGCCTAAGCTATACTACTGTTCGATAGGTGCACTTGCCTCAATCGTTGTCATAGTTAGTTTCCAGATTTGATCATTATCTTTATAAATTTTAAAACTCTGACTTCACAGCGATCAAGTTTTTGGCGCCGTTGCCGGGGAACTAAAATATTAAGAAAACTCTATTTTTATTACTTTAGCCATTATTATTATTATTATTATTATTATTATTATTATTATTATTATTATTATTATTATTTTATTTTTTTTTACTTTGCTAAATTTTCTTTTATTTGCTTTTGTCAGGAAGATTTTAGTTTATAGAGAAAATGTCATTGAATAACTATCAGTGGCAAGTTACAAGGACAAGGCCACCAAAGCGACCAAAGTGTCTTCAACCTCGACGTACACCCAATAATGCAATATGACTCAAATCTAGGAGGCGTGGCGAATCCTGAGTACCCACCCTACGGATATGGCATGGAGAACGAACAAGTCCACTATACGGGTAACTATTCTAGACCTCAAAATAATTTTTATAGTGACACTTATAATGCAGGTTGGAGGTACCATCCTAATTTTTCGTGGGATGATCAAAATAGCCAAGGACTAGAACATCCTTCAAATTTTCAACAGCCACCTCACCAACAGGAAGAGGAGTCGAACATTGAAGAGATGCTGACAAAATTCATGGCAGCCACAGATAACCGTCTCCAAAAAACTGAGACAACACTTAATGACCGACAAGCATCGATCAAAGGGATCAAGAACCAAGTTGGGGAACTTACTGAGTCAGTTGGGGAACTTACTAAGTCAGTTATACAACTTGCTAAGCTGATCTCAGAACTACCACAAGGAAGCTTGCCAAGCAATACTGAAACTAACCCGAGAGAGCAAAATCAAGCCATTTACGATAGTGAAGGGTTAGACGAACCAAACCCAAGGGAAGAACATGTGGTAAGTAAAGGTAAGGTTGAAGTGTGCCATGATATACCAAAACTGACAATTACAGAGTACCAACCTCGTGTGCCATATCCCGATGCAATAAAGAAAGACCATACAGAGGAAGAAGTCGGTGAACTCACACTTCGTGTAGACGATGAAACAATCACTCTTCAAGCTCTTGACTCAGCTAGGACATCGAGTAATAAAGGTACGAACGTTAATTCTATTGATAACCATTTGGTTCAACCTTCTTTACAGGAAGCATCACGAAATCACCTAGTGAGCTAGATCTTAGACACAGTACCCATAAAGAAATAATTCATGAAGAACTAAGGCTTGTGTCGATGAACTAGACGAGTGGAAAACACACTTTAAAGAGAAACTAGGAATACACGAAGTGAAACCGAAGGAAACCCCAGACGAGCTGATAGGAACAACAAATCACTTCAAAATAGGGGATCAGGTATTGTTGAATAAGGAAGACCCTCGAATCACCAATTCAGACCTCAAGACAAACGAATAAATCACTTTTGAGGTACTTAATGTCTTCCTATACGGCACAGTCAAAGTAAGCAATCCTAAATTCAACACTTTTGAGGTAAACATTACTCGACTTAAACTATTTATCAACAACCGAATTGATCGCATGAGAAAGGATTTTCACCTCCTCAAACCACCATGACCATACGAATGAAAGGTAAAGTCTAGCTTAAGACTATAAATGAGCGCTTCTCGGGAGGCAACCCGAGCACTAATCCCATTAATTTTTACATTTTATATTTTTTTTATTTTTTACTTTTATTTTTTCCTTTTAGCACCTAACTATAAACTAATCAAAGTGCAGATTTCTAGACCACACGGCCTTACACACGGTCGTGGCCGTGGCCGTGTGGCCACCACAGGAAGGTACAAGGGCGGGGGCAACCACCAGATCCATAATTTTTATTTAACCCCCTTCTTCCTTTTTCTTTTCCAGTTGTTTTTCTTTTTTTTCACTTTCCATTATTTACTTTTATTTTTATTTCTTTTAATTTTCTTTTATTTTCTTTATTATTTTCTCCATTTAGATTTAGCTTAGGATACAATAAAATTAGGATGGCTGCTTCGAGGACTCAAACAGTTCGAGACACTTCCCCACGTTCACCTCCAATCCTATCCGGTTTCTTTTCATTGGCTTCATCCAAAATTCAGGAAGCTTCACTTCTCTCCCCATCTTACGATTTTATGATTATTTTGATATTATCTATCTTTGTACATTGAGGACAATGTACATCTTAAGTGTGGGGGGGTTAACTATAGCATTATCTGAAAACCCCTGAATTATGCCTTGTCCTACAGTAAGTTTCTCATATTATAATTAGGATGAATTTCTGATGATTTATGATTTTTATTGATATGTTTTAGATTAAGTCATTAATAATTGTGTATTGATAATTAAATTCTAAGAATACTAGAGAATCAAGCATGATAAGTCCATTTTTTTTCAATTAAAATTTGCTAAGCTGTCGAACTGAATTTAAATATTACTTTGAAGTTTGAAATTTACGAGGTTGATGTCAAAAATACCCATATTTTTTGTGAGTTTTTGAGCCTTATAGAGCATATATTCTTTTTCATGCTCACTTTATTGATTATGAGTATGTCAACATTGATTTGTTATTCTAGAACTTGCCTCGTTTATACATATCGAGACCACAACTATGATTTGATATACAAAGATGATTAAGGCACCTAGGTTTTAACCCACTAACTCCATTAAAAGCCTACCTTCACAATTAACCCCTAGTGAACCCCTTTTAATCCTAACAACCCTTTTTATTGACATAACCACTAATATTAACCCAGAAACTCTTTGTTTTTGTTATCCCCATTCCTTTTGACTACCCTTATATCGAGATTTGATTTGATTAATAGCCTAACTATATTTTTATTTCAGTAATTTATCCTTTGTTATGTATTTATGATCCGTTCTAAAAAAAAAAAGTATTAGTACAATGAAAGCGAGCTTGTACAGTTAAAGTCTACATATTGAAGAAGAAGCTCGTATTATTAGTTTAAATTTTCAATCCATTATGTAATTATTCAGTTTATTGCTTCTAGTTAGGTAATTTATCAATTCAATCTTGATTCTAACCTTCTAATTCAGCCTTTATCCACACCTCTAACCTAAGCCCCGCTACAACCCTGACAAAGACCTTTTGATTTGTGTATCATCTCATATTATAGTGGTGGAGATTTGATTTTCAGGCAAGCCTATGGGATTAACTTTCATGTTCGACTTTTGAGTGCCTAAATTTTGAACCTTAAACACTTTGAGTGATTTGAGTGAATCTTTTGTGAGGATGTCAATCCTTGTCGGTTTTGAATTAAAGGTAATTATTTAGATAAGGGGAGACGCCTATATTTTCGAGCTACAAATCTATGACTTAGATTGTTTGAATCTTTAGGACTCTTTGAATTGAATTATCCATGTATAAATTATCTATGAATTATGATAAGATATTGTTGATAGGAATTATGAATTATAGAAAGTTCGTTTTAATTGTAAGTTGAGAATTTTGCTTGAGGACAAGCAAAAGCTTAAGTGTGGGGGTATTTGATAAACCGAAATAGTAACATATTTTAATCCCACATTTAGTATGCTTTTGGATGAATTATCCCTTATTTTATGTAATTTGGTGCTCTTAATCCTTTCTTTTTATGTTATATACTCAGGAAAGCACCAGGGGATGAAAAAAACGCAAAACGGGACAAATGGGCCAAAGCATGAAATCGAAACGGCCTGGACCAAAGATCACACGGCCGTGCCTTCTTAAAGATCTCAAACACGGCCTGGACCACGATTTACGCGATCGTGCCTCATCAACGAAGTCCACACGGCCTGGCCACGATTCACACGGGCGTGTGCCTGAGGCCGTGCCCTGCCGCGGCCAAGAGGAGTTTTACTCGGATTTGGATGCTTGGAGGCAAAGAAACACACTCCAAAGTCTGATTAAACCCCCAATTAGGAATTGCACTCAAATTAGGATACTTGGAGGCCAAGTAACACATCTCTAAGCCTATATAAACACCCTAGGGGGCAACTTAATGGGGAGTTCGGCAGGAAGCCTTACGCAGGCTTTTGTCAGGGCGGTCGGCTAGGCCAAGGAGCCGAGCCGAAAAGGTCGAGTTTGTAGGAAACTCTCAAGGATAGCAGTTGATCCATCTCAAGAAGCGAAATTCTACTCAAGATGGAGGATCTCCTCTTCAATTCCTTCAGGGGGTTTTAGGGATTTCTTATGTTTTGTTTTATCTTTTCTTTTGAGATGTTTTTCTTTATGATTATGAACTAAACCCTTCGGATACCTGAATGGGATGAAACCTAGATGAATCTTGTTATTGTTTTACAACTATATGATAAATACTTGATTTGTTCTTAATTATGTGTGCTTAATTCTTGTGTTGATATTTCGCGGATATTAATTCAAGTATGATGTGCTTAGGTGGTGGAGAAAAAGTCCCTGCTTAAGAGTAGATCTAGCATAATTAAGCGGAGTTGATCGCACGCCTAGAGATAGGGTGACGAGATTTTGCCGGATTAGGGTGAAACCTAATATGGGATGTCCATAGATCGATTTATTGCTATTCTAGGGGTTATTATTCGAGAAAGAGATTTTCGTTAATTAACCTAGGGTTAGACGCGTTATTCGCCTCGAGAGAGGGTTTAATATACGTTAGGGAGTCCTACGGATCAAGTCAAGTGAATAAATCGTCTGGTTCAGTGTTAGATAACAAGTGAAGTCTAGGTGGATTCTTCCTAAGGGTATCGTCTTAATCAACTGAGTTTTTCCTAATTATTTCCCCGATTCATTCTTTTTGTCTTTGCGTCTTTAGCTTAGTAATTCGTTAATTTAGATTAATAAACAACTTCACTTATTTTAGGCTAAATAATAGAAAGAAAGTTAGTATTAGTACTTTTAGTTCCTTTGGGTTCGACAATCCGGTCTTGCCTAAGCTATACTACTGTTCGATAGGTGCACTTGTCTCAATTGTTGTCATAGTTAGTTTCCATGTAACACCCTAAACCCGGCCTAAACGTTACGACCGAATCTGGCATGTCACATGAAAGGAATGTTTAAAAACTGTGCATTCGTTAAAAAGCTCATATTCTTTATAGTTGTGGTGAGAAATCGAGTTTAAGAAATTTTGAATAAGAAATGGTTTATTATCATTTTAGGAAAATCCCATATTGATCATTTAATAATAAGCAATAAGCAAATTGAAAGCTGAAACCAAATAAAATACCCAAGGCCTTATTACATAACAAAAACTCAAATAAAAATAAGTCCAAATAAAAGAAAGCGAATTTACGAGTAAACATATGTATAGCCTCCACGAGTCCACCTCGGCTCCCAAATCCGCGATCTAATGATTACCGCAAAATTTAACTAAGGGGTGAGTCATCGAGACTCGGTGTGTAAATCCCCATCCAACAGGCCCTTACACAATTTCATATGAAAGTATGCATATCATGCACCCAAACCTAGCCATCCGCAACTCCTTTTTCTACCCAAAGTGTGGTACCAAACCTTTGGTGTCCAAGGACACGATATTCATCAATATTGTGGTGCCAAACCACTTTGGTGACTCGAAGTCACAAATAATAGTGATGGGGCCAACCCATCGTGTGATACCAAATCACCTTTGGCGTCAATCCCGTTGTATTATCTCAGGGCCAACCCACGTGGTACCAAACCACCGGGACGAGACGCTATGAGGTGCCAAACCTGCGGTGTCCGGAGACACGAATGTGATACCAAATCACTTTGGTGACTCAAAGTCACTAATAATCCATCGTGGGGCCAACCCACGTGTGATACCAAATCATGGCGGCGATCCCATATCTCAAAAGTGGGGCCAACCCACGGTGGTGTTAACCACGGGACGAGTCGCTATGTGGTGCCAAACCTCTGGAGGTGCCAAACCTCTCGGTGACCGTAGTCACAATGTGGTACCAAACCACCGTGGTGCCGTCGACACGAATATCGCCCCCTCCACTCATATAACCCATGCAATATGACATAATAATTCGTGTATGCATTATGTCATGTATGCTAGACATATATCAAATTTAAGTATAACATGAATTACCATCATAATCGAGATAGACATAAAACAACATAATCACCCTAATCAACCTCTAAGGGTATAACAGTAATTTTACCTAGCAAGGGCATTTTCAGTAATTTACCCACCAAGGGTATATCGGTAATTTACCCACCAAGGGCATTTTCGTAATTTACCCACCAAGGGTATATCGGTAATTTACCCACCAAGGGCATTTTAAGTAATTTACACATCGGTGGTATTTGAAGAATTTACCCACTAAGGGTATGTTCGTAATATACCCTCTGTGGGTATTTTGGTAATTTACCCACTAAGGGTATTTTTGTAATTTTGCACCTACAATGGCCTTACCCAAAGGCCCAAATGTCACCCCGAGCGACTCAGCTACCATTTCCGGTCGTACCGGACGATTGGGCCTAAAACTCGATTCCGACCCATTCGGGCCCACACGCTCGTGTGGCCCACCTAGCACAAATCTAGCCATGTATATAAGTTCCACCTAGTCTAGTTCACTATATACTACACAATCGCACAATTTACTCATAAGGGCCCACGGGCCCATTGGGCCCACTTTGGCCCATCGCGGCCCAAGCAGCCCTAACCCACAAGAATACTACTTATGGCCTCAACTATCGCGTCGAAGCCCCACAAGTGCGCTCGCACGCTCGTGTGGCTACTATTGCCGTGACCGGCACTTCGGCATTTGCCGCTCTACAACTAGAGTAGAGAGAGTTACACACCTGATAGGACTCTAGTGCTAATCCGCGCTCCGACCACTCCTGTGCCCAAACGCCCTCCAAGGTGTATTCATCCTCCTCCTAGAATGCTATATATATAGCTAGCTCTTCACCTTCCTTCTTTGTATCTTTCCGATGTGGGATCCCCGTCGAAGAGAGTTTAAATTCAACTGAAACTCTTCCCGTCTGCACCATAAAATAAATACTCCTTGCTTCTCATGAGATTCGAACCTGTGCTCCCTTGCAACATAATCCATATTTGTTAACCACTTGGCCACAAGCTCCTCTTGTGTCTTAAACCATGCGCAACTAAATATAAATCTATAGCCAAATTCCGAGGTCCAAGTAAAAAGAAAACCAAAATGCAAAAGCCAAGACTTGAACCTTGGACCTCCTTCCTTCCTTGTGGCGTCACCCCCTTGTCTCTTATGTGGCGTCACTTTGCCACTACACCACACACTCCACTTGTGTCATTTTCCTCTACATTTTATTCTTAAGGCCTACCTGCCAACTTCCAGGGTTTTTTTTCCACCTAAAACCAAAATTTCCCCAAAGCTAATATTTGATCCCGGGACTTCATAGAAGCCCTCTAACCTTCCAAAATAACTTACCTAATAAGTCTAACTTGCATTAATGCCGTTCTCAAAAATTTTAAATCAAGGCCCATTGGGCCCAATCCTACTATGCCCAATTTCGGGATGTTACAAATCTACCCTCCTTAAAGAAATTTCGTCCTCGAAATTTCCAACTACAGGAACATTCGTACAACCTAACCTACAACACTGTGCTCACGCTGCGCACTCTGATTCCAATAACCCTAATATACTTTTAACTAGAATTTAGAAATCCTACACATACTAAAAAAAAAAAAAAAAACTAACCATTAAAGCAGACAAATATTTAAAGACGCAATCAACTCTATATCCGAACATCACATCCAACCCAAACACACAGAATAGATATTCAAAATACAAACATATAACAAAGAAAAGTATCGTGAAACTTACGGTGCGGATTGGTGCGGAGACTCGGGTGCCATATTTCAACAAAAAGAACAGATATATATTTTTCTAAACCATTTTCCAAACCATCTTTTGAAAACATTTTTTGAACCCAAACCCACAGCCGAGTTTTTGAACCTAGGCTCTCGATACCATAATTGTAACACCCCAAACCCGGCCTAAGCGTTACGACCGAATCGGCATGTCACATGAAAGGAATGTTTAAAAAGCGTGCATTCGTTAAAAGCTCATATTCTTTATAGTTGTGGTGAGAAATCGAGTTTAAGAAATTTTGAATAAGAAATGGTTTATTATCATTTTAGGAAAATCCCATATTGATCATTTAATAATAAGCAATAAGCAAATTGAAAGCTGAAACCAAATAAAATACCCAAGGCCTTATTACATAACAAAAACTCAAATAAAAATAAGTCCAAATAAAAGAAACGAATTTACGAGTAAACATATGTATAGCCTCCACGAGTCCACCTCAGCTCCCAAATCCGCGATCTAATGATTACCTGCAAAATTTAACTAAGGGGTGAGTCATCGAGACTCAGTGTGTAAATCCCCATCCAACAGGCCCTTACACAATTTCATATGAAAGTATGCATATCATGCACCCAAACCTAGCCATCCGCAACTCCTTTTTCTACCCAGTGTGGTACCAAACCACTGGTGTCCAAGGACACGATATTCATCAATATTGTGGTGCCAAACCACTGGTGACTCGAAGTCACAAATAATAGTGATGGGGCCAACCCATCGTGTGATACCAAATCACTGGCGTCAATCCCGTTGTATTATACGTGGGGCCAACCCATTGCGTGGTACCAAACCATGGGACGAGACGCTATGAGGTGCCAAACCTCTCACGGTGTCCGGGAGACACGAATGTGATACCAAATCTTTGGTGACTCAAAGTCACTAATAATCCATCGTGGGGCCAACCCACGTGTGATACCAAATCGCGGCGGCGATCCCATATCTCAAAAGTGGGGCCAACCCACGGTGGTGTTAACCACGGGGGACGAGTCGCTATGTGGTGCCAAACCTCTGGAGGTGCCAAACCTCTGGTGACCGTAGTCACAATGTGGTACCAAACCACGGTGCCCGTCGACACGAATATCATCGCCCCCTCAACTCATATAACCCATGCAATATGACATAATAATTCGTGTATGCAGATATGTCATGTATGCTAGACATATATCAAATATAAGTATAACATGAATTACCATCATAATCGATAGACATAAAACAACATAATCACCCTAATCAACCTCTAAGGGTATACTTAGTAATTTTACCTACCAAGGGCATTTTGGTAATTTACCCACCAAGGGTATATCGGTAATTTACCCACCAAGGGCATTTTCGTAATTTACCCACCAAGGGTATATCGGTAATTTACCCACCAAGGGCATTTTAAGTAATTTACACATCGGTGGTATTTCAAGTAATTTACCCACTAAGGGTATGTTAAGTAATATACCCTTCAGTGGGTATTTTGGTAATTTACCCACTAAGGGTATTTTTGTAATTTTGCACCTACAATGGCCTTACCCAAAGGCCCAAATGTCACCCCGAGCGACTCACCTACCATTTCAATCGTCTTAGGACGATTGGGCCTAAAACTCGATTCCGACCCATTCGGGCCCACACGCGCTCGTGTGGCCCACCTAGCACAAATCTAGCCATGTATATAAGTTCCACCTAGTCTAGTTCACTATATACTACACAATCGCACAATTTACTCATAAGGGCCCACGGGCCCATTGGGCCCACTTTGGCCCATCGCGGCCCAAGCAGCCCTAACCCACAAGAATACTACTTATGGCCTCAACTATCGCGTCGAAGCCCCACACGTGCACTCGCACGCTCGTGTGGCTACTATTGCCGTGGCCGCAGCACTTCGGCATTTGCCGCTCTACAACTAGAGTAGAGAGAGTTACACACCTGATAGGACTCTAGTGCTAATCCGCGCTCCGACCACTCCTGTGCCCAAACGCCCTCCAAGGTGTATTCATCCTCCTCCTAGAATGCTATATATATAGCTAGCTCTTCACCTTCCTTCTTTGTATCTTTCCGATGTGGGATCCCTTCGTCAGTAGAGTTTAAATTCAACTGAAACTCTCTCTCTGCATCCAGCAAAATAAATACTCCTTGCTTCTCATGAGATTCGAACCTGTGCTCCCTTGCAACATAATCCACGCTGTTAACCACTTGGCCACAAGCTCCTCTTGTGTCTTAAACCATGCGCAACTAAATATAAATCTATAGCCAAATTTCGAGGTCCAAGTAAAAAGAAAACCAAAATGCAAAAGCCAAGACTTGAACCTTGGACCTCCTTCCTTCCTTGTGGCGTCACCCCCTTGTCTCTTATGTGGCGTCACTTTGCCACTACACCACACACTCCACTTGTGTCATTTTCCTCTACATTTTATTCTTAAGGCCTACCGCCAACTTCCAGGTTTTTTCCACCTAAAACCAAAATTTCCCCAAAGCTAATATTTGATCCCGGGACTTCATAGAAGCCCTCTAACCTTCCAAAATAACTTACCTAATAAGTCTAACTTGCATTAATGCCGTTCTCAAAAATTTTAAATCAAGGCCCATTGGGCCCAATCCTACTAGGCCCAATTTCGGGATGTTACATTCTAGGTTCGATCATTATCTTTATAAATTTTAAAACTCTGACTTCACAGCGATCACCCGACCGTGTCTCGCACAAGGCCGTGTCTCTTACCCGTGTAACTCTCTTACTTGATTTAAAAATGAAAAAAATAGCTCAAGGGTTCACATGGCCTAGGACATGCCCGTGTGTGCCACATTGCCATGTCTCCAGACCGTGTGAACCATTTTAGGTCATGTAACTTTTGAATTTTTGAAAAATTAAGTCCTAGAACTCACACGGCCAAGGACACGCCCGTGTGTCTAGGCCGTGTGGGTCACATGGCCATGTTGTCAGACTGTGTAACTCACTGTCGATTGCTCCTTTATACACATGGCCTGGGACACGCCCGTGTGTCCATGCCGTGTGGGTCAAATTTTTTTATTCTAAAATTTAATTTAATTAATTTGAAAATAACATAAAATAAAGTTAACAGAATTAGCAGAATGTTAGACAATCGAGTTACCCCCAGAGAAGTGCTGATTTAGAGTCTAAGCTTGACTTACCTTGTGCGCATGGTTACGATGGTTCGTGGAGCTGAAGCTCCTCTTTCTCGTTATCAATTCTATTATCAAAATAAGGTTTAAGTTGAGTACTGTTTACCTTAAACGTGCCAAATTTAGAATGAGTTAGCTCGATTGTACCGTAGGGGAAGACGTTCAGTACCGTAAATGGGTTTGATCCGTTTGCAATAAGCTCCAAAGGGACAATTCGTGGATCCATTCTGTCTAGTAGTACTTTGTCCCTAACCTTAAATTGGTTCATTCCATTCATATGCTTATCATGGCGTCGCTTTGGCTCTTCATCGTGTTTTCTCGGTTTCTCCTTGACATGTGTCTGCCATTCATCTAATTCATCGAGTTGTAACATTCATTCTTCATAAGTTGTTCTGTTTCTGTCACATTGATTGAAACGTGGCTCCATTAAATTTCTTCAAGGGGTTTCCTACAAAGAAGGTTGAGCCACATGGTTACTCACATTAACAAAACTTTTAATATCATCTCGATCACTAGATGTTCTCACAGAATCATGAGCTTGGAGAGTAATCGTTTCGTCACCTACACGAAGTACTAATTCACCTGTACCAATATCAATTATAGTCCTAGCAGCTACTAAAAAGGGTTGTCCTAAAATTAAAGGTATCTTACTACCCTTATCCATGTCCAACACAACAAAGTCAACGGGGAATATGAATTTATCTATTTTAACAAGCACATCTTCAATAACACCCCTAGGATATCTAATGGTTCTATCTGCTAATTGAATACTCATCCTAGTTTGTTTGGGTTTCCCAAGACCTAGTTGTTTAAACATTTTATAGGGCATGACATTAATACTAGTCCCTAAATCAGCTAAGGTATTATCAATATTTAAACTACCAATTAAACAAGGAATAGTTAAACTCCCTGGATCTTTCAGTTTGTTGGGTAGTTTATTTTGCAAGATGGCCTAGCAAATTGCATTGAGCTCCACAATCGACGAATCGTCTAACTTCCTTTTATTTGCCAAAAGCTCCTTTAAAAATTTGACATAATTGGGCATCTACGAAAGATCTTCAACAAACGGTAAGTTAATATGTAATTTTTTAGGAGTTTAAGAAATATACCAAATTATTCATTCGTGTGGTCTCTCTTTGTCGCGTTAGGATATGGAACTCGAGGTTGATATTCTTTGGCAATCGGCTTTTGCTCTTTTTGGCTTACCTCAACCTTATCGTTATTTACCACAATTTCTTGCCTCATTTCTTCATCTCGAATAGTAATTGCATGAAGTTGCTCACTTGGGTTAGTTTCAGTACTGCTAGGCAAACTACCTTGTGGTCATTCTGAAATTAACTCAGCAAGCTGACCTATTTGGTTCTCAAGCCCTTGAATCGATGCTTGCTAATTTTTTAGTGCTTCCTCAGTGTTTTGAAAAATCATTTTTGACATCGAGATAAACTTCGTCAACATCTCCTCGAGGTTTGGCTTTTTCTCTTGTTGGTAAGGTTGTTGTTGGAAGCCTTGAGGGGGTTGCGCTCTTTGATTTCCTTGACCACCCCAAGAGAAATTGGGATGGTTTCTCCAACCTGCATTGTAGTTATTACTATAAGGGTTATTTTAAGGCCTAGAATTATTACCCATATAATTGATTTGTTCATTCTCTGTGCTAGGAGCGAAGGGTAAACATTCTGGATTATTCATTTCTCCTTCATTTGTATCACATTGCATCATCGGATGTACCTACGTAGAAACATATAAACCATCAATTTTCTTATTTAAAAGTTCTACCTGATTCGATAACATGGTAACCACATCTAAGTTAAAAACACCAATGGCCTTCATCGGCTTTGTCCTCATGACTTGCCACTGATAATTATTTAGTGCCATTTTTTCTATAAACTCATAAGCCGCTTCAAGTGTTTTATTGTTCAGTGTACCACCAGATGCTGCATCAATCAACTGCCTCGTTGAAGGGTTCAAATCGTTGTAGAAGGTTTGAACTTGTAACCATAAGGGTAACCCATGGTGAGGGCACCGTCTCAATAAGTCCTTATACCTCTCTCATGCATCATATAACGTCTCTAAATCTATCTAAGCAAAGGAAGAGATATCATTCCTCAACTTGGTTGTCTTAGCCGGTGGGAAGCACTTTAAAAGAAATTTCTCGATCATTTAAGCCTATGTAATGATGGAACATCGTGGTAAAGAGTTCAACCACTGTTTAGCTTTGTTCCTCAATGAGAAAGAGAATAACCGTAAACGAATGGCATCATCAGTGACGCTATTCATCTTGAAAGTATTGCAGATTTTTAGAAAATTGGCCAAATGAGTATTTGGATCTTCGTCTTGCAAACCATCGAACTGAACATACTATTGTACCATTTGAATTGTATTTGGCTTCAGTTTGAAATTATTTAAAGCAATGGTAGGTCTCACAATACTCGATTCAGCCCCTGTTAGAGTGGACTTGGCATAATCGTACATAGTACGGGGAACATGAGCAGGATCTGCAGCAACTGCAGGAGGTAGCTGAATATCTTGGTTATCACCCACCTCCTCAGTAATAATAATGTCCTCTTGTTCATCTACTATATTCTGTCGATTCTTCCTTGCTTCTCTACAGTTTCTGCAAGCTGTACATTCAATTTCACTATCAAATAGTAATGGCCCCGATAGGTTTCTTCTAGTCATAAACTAAATGTAACACCCCTCACCCGTGTCTAACTCCGGGACAGGGTTCGAGGCGTTACCGGACTTAAACATTCACAATTGTACAAATTGGGTTACCAAATTTCGCCCAAAATTAAAACTTTTCAAACACATGCATTTGACCTTGTCATCTATTTAATCACTTATACCACATAACAAGACATTAACACATATCATGGACAAATAGGCTTACAAGCCAAAATCATCATAAGCCACATCTCATGGCTATAATCAACAAATCAATATAAGCCAATACATTTGACTAATCACAACAACATCCATCATAGAAAAACTAAGTCCCTATACATGCCACTCACTTGAAAATAGTTAACATACACATGTCAATACTCCAAGGATAATGGCTCGATAGTGTGATGCTGCCTCCGACGATCTCCAACCCTGAGCTGACCTGACAAAGCTAAAAGAAATGGAAAGGAGGGAGTAAGCTTTACGCTTAGTAAGCTCGCATGAAAATAATATGCAATGCGATAACATGCTATTTTCATAATCTTTCTATTTATTCAAATTCCAGTTAAGCTATTTTCTTGAGTCACAGTTATTAAATTATTTATATCTGGAGCTACGGAACTCCAAATTAAGATCCATTAATTTTTCATGAAACTAGACTCATTTATATTCTTACCATAAAATTTCCAGAATTTTTGGCTTATCCAATTAGTACAGTTTATTCATTAAAGTTTCTCCTATTTTACTGTTCAACTATTCTGACCTCTCTTCACTACGAATCAATTTTCTCCTCGTAAAAAGTTCATATGACCTTATTATTTAGCTAATTTAAAATTAGACTCATTCAGGATTTCAGGCATATAAATTATATCTCATAATTATTTTTTTAAAATTTTTAATGATTTTTCCAAGGAAGAACAGGGGATCGCGTAATCATTCTAAACCAGTCTCACAGAAATTCAAATATCTCAAAATATATGAATCATTTCTTTGCTATGTTTCTTTTATATGAAAATAGACTCAATAATATTTAAATCAATATCTCATCCAACTTATAATTCAATTTCTACTATTTTTGGTTATTTTTCAAATTCACGTCACTGCTACTGTCCAAAGCAGTTCTATTGTAAATTTTTGCTCTCTCTCACTTTAGTTGTGTTCATCACTTGCCTATACCAATCTTTCCACTTTCCGATTACATATCGAGCATATTGTTCATACGTACATTTTCCACATTTCTCAATTGGTCACATTCACACTTGCACTTATTCATAACATGATCGTATTCAATTACACTTAGTCGTTACACAATCACGTGTATTTTCACTTAGTCAATTTCTCGTTGAACTCATCGGAATAATAACAGATACACGGTGGCCTGCACATAGTACCACCTTTGTAGCCGAAGCTATCTGGTGCACATAGTAGCCTGCACTTAGTACTACACATGTGACCAAAACCATCACTTACACATAGTGGCCTGCACTTAGTACTACACATGCGACCTATCCGTCTGGTACACGTAGTAGCCTACACTTAGTACTACACACGTGACCTAAAACCATCTCGTAGCTCTCTTGTACACATAGTGGCCTTCTACCTCATTCGTATCTTTTCTATTCTGAAGGTTCAACTGGGAATTCTCACTTTTCAACATTTTACCAATTCATAAATTTTCATGCCATCATTTTATACAACTATCATACATTCATAATGTTATATTTAATAGGTCACCAAGAGTGCTCTGCAGAGAGTCCTAGAGAGTGTAGTAACTGCTGTGGCTGGGGATGGCAGGTAGCGGTGGTGACGATCAAGTGGAAAGTGATGAGATCTCCCTTCTAGCAGAGGAACCCGTACAGTTATCTGTTAAAGGGTCGACTGTAATTCCTAGTGAGAAGCCGTCTCTGATCTGTACAATCTGGACAGAGAAGATGTATAATTCAAAAAGTTTTAAGTCTCAAATGAAGTGTATTTGGAAGACTAAGAGAAAATTTGAAATTCAAACGGTGGGGCAGAATTTATATTTAATTGTGTTTGATTTGGAAGAAGATTTGGAAGTGGTTATGGAGGGGAGGCCGTGGTTGTTTAGGAAAAGCCTTATCCTTTTTGAGAGGATCATAGAGCCGACTGATAGAGGGCAGATTTGACTTGTTTCTTTACCGTACTGGTTGAGATTGAACTCATGCCCACCAGAATTTGATAAGAAAGATTTACTGTATGCTATTGGTGTTTCTTTTGGTGGAGTGGTTAGATCTGAAATAAATGAAGAGTTTTGTCGTCTCAGAATTAATATCGATGTGCAGAAACCCCTTCGTCGAGGTATTCTTGTCTCAATTGACAATATTAATAATACATGGATTCCCTTTAAGTACGAGAAGTTACCTATGTTCTACTTTGGCTGTGGTAGAATGGGGCATGGAATTATGGACTGCAAAGAGTTTGATCAAGCAGGAAAAGAAAAAATAAAACTTGATCCTCCTTTCACGTCAGCTTTAAAAGCAGAATCAAAATTAGTTGGGAAGGAAAGTATGAAATTCAACTCTTTTTTGAAGAAGGGGAAAACCTAATGTTCGCATACAGGAGGAGCTGATGTTCAAACACGAAGGAGCACAAATGGGGTAGAAAACAGTTTAAAAGAGGTGCAGTTGAACGTGTTACTATGGAAGGATTCGGGAATCAAGAAGAATGACGAAAGCAAAACCAAGGAAGATGATTGGATGGATGCCAAAAGTGATAAGGAATCAACAAGTTCAGATCTACCTATGAAAGAAAGATGGAAAAGGATAGAATCAGCTCACAATCTGATTAAAAAAAGGGCAGATGACATAAGGAAGAGAAAGGTTGTAGAAGCTGGTTTTGAGAATGGCTGTGATGGAAAAGCTCATGAAGATAAAACAAAAAGGCTGAAACTAGAAGGTGAGAAGCTTATTGGGGAAGCTCTATCAGAAAAATCTCTCGAAGATATGGAGCATGATGATGGTCCAACATATTTAAGATCGGCGGCTGCCAGTAGGCAAGCCGACCGGACGCAATGAAAAGCATAAGTTGGAACGTTCGTGGATTGGGGAGTCCATGAAAGGTGAGAAGGCTGCGATACTTCTTAAAGCAGCAGAATCCCCATATGGTCTTCTTAATGGAGACTAAGAGATTGAAGCTGAAGCTGAAGGTTCACGTGAAGGATTATGTCTTGCATGGAAGGAAGATATTATCGTCACCTTAAGGAGTTTCTCGAGGAATCATATTGATGTAATGGTTAAGGAGGATACTGTAAAAGAGGAATGGAGATTTACAGGCTTTTATGGATCGCCTTATTATAATCGAAAGAATGATACTTGGTCACTGCTTAGGAGACTGGGAGAAGATCAAAGTCTCCCATGGATAGTAAAGGGAGATTTTAATGAAATACTGTACTCCTTCGAGAAGGATGGAGGGCTACCTAGGGATGAGAGGAAAATGGAGGCATTCAGGGAAACTTTAGAAGATTGCAAATTAGAAGATATAGGGCATTCAGGGGTATGGTTTACTTGGGAAAGAGGAAATTTTGCAGAAAACAATGTCAAGGAGAGACTCGATCGAGGAGTTGCAAATGAGAAATGGAAGTGTCTTTTTCCATCGGGTACTATTCACCACTTACCACAGTCGCTGTCTGATCATTGTCCTTTACTCCTAAATACTTTAGGGGATAACACACGGGGTAGTAACTCACAATTCAAATTTGAGGTGTGGTGGATTATGGAAAACTCTTTAGAGGAAGAAATAAAGTCTTCTTGGAATTCATCTACAGGCACAATCATGGAGAAATTGGAGAAGTTGAAAGAACATTTGAAGAGTTGGGCAAGATCAGTGCAGAGGAAAAGAGAGGGGCTGAAAAGGAAGATGACAAAGGACTTGGAGCTATTAGCAGTAAAAGAAAGAGACGATGATACAATAGCAAAAATGATTGAAACCAGAATTAACTTGAATATGGAAATAGACAAAGATGAAATTTATTGGGAATAGAGGGCAAGGGTAAACTGGCTCAAAGCAGGGGATAGGAACTCGTCTTTCTTTCAAAAATCTGCCACATCCCAAAGGAAGAGGAACACTATTTCAAGGCTACACCTTGATGATGGAGGTGAGACCATGGAGGTTAACAGGATGTCTGAAGTTGCCACCTCATACTTTCAAAGTCTTTTTAAGTCAAATGGGATCGGGGAGCTGTCGCATCTATTACAAGGTATTGAAGTTTGTGTTTCAAAAGATATGAATGCTGCTTTACTATCAGACTATACGGAAGAAGAAGTTTTTGCAACATTAAAGGGGATGGGGCCAACTAAAGCTCCAGGTCCAGATGGTTTCCCGGTAATATTTTTTCAGCCCTACTGGCACATAGTAGGCGTAGAGGTTTCGAAATTTTGTCTTGGAGTTCTCAACAAGGGCCACAGTCTGGAACAGCTAAACTCCACAGATATCATACTTATTCCAAAAATCCAAAATCCTACCAATTTAGTAAATTTTAGGCCAATCAATTTGTGTACAGTATTATATAAAATTGTGGCAAAGACTATTGCTAACAGGCTTCAAGGGGTGATTGAGGGATGTATAGATGTAGCTCAAAGTGCTTTTTTCCCAGGGAGGTTAATCACTGATAATGTTATTCTTGCTTATGAAATTCTTCACACATTTTGGCAAAAACGTACAGGGAAGAAAGGATACATGGCTGTCAAACTTGATATGAGCAAAGCTTATGATAGGGTTGAGTGGAGTTTTATAAAGGAAGTGATGTTGAAGATGGGTTTTGCAGAAAAGTGGATTTATCTAATATTGAAATGTATTACCACAACTTCATTCGCTATCAACATAAATGGGGTGAGAGGAAGCGGTTTTCAAGCTACCAGAGGTTTGCGACAAGGAGACCCTCTTAGTCCTTTTCTTTTCCTAATATGTAGTGAGGGTTTATCGGCATTAATGAGATTGGCCATGGACGAGGGTCTGATAAAAGGGGCAAAGGCGAGTAGAAGAGGGCCGAAAATTTCTCACCTTCTTTTTACAGATGACTGCATTTTGTTTGGGGAAGCTACGAACAAAGGAGCATAATTACTAAAAGGGATCCTAAATGAGTACGGAAAATGTTCTGGCCAGTGCGTAAATTTTAACAAGTCCACAGTTTTCTATAGCTCGAACACATCAGAAGAGAGTAAAAGGCAGGTTCTGGATATTCTAGGAGTGAGGCCTTCAATTGATATGGAAAAGTATTTGGGGCTTCCAAACATGGTTGGTAGACGGAAAAAGGAATCTTTCCAGAATCTTAAAGACAACATTCAGATCAGAATAAAGGCCTGGAGCAACAGATTTTTGTCATAAGGAGGAAAGGAGGTTTTCATTAAGTCTGTACTTCAAGCTATTCCAACTTATGCCATGTCATGTTTTTTACTTCCTAGCTCCTTTTTTGGAGAGATTGAAAGGATTATGGCCAGATTTTGGTGGCAAAAAGCAGATGGGAAAAAGGGTATTCATTGGTGTCAGTGGCAACATATGTGTCAACCAAAAGAGGTGGGAGGGATGGGTTTTAGGAGCTTGGCAAAGTTTAACGTGGCACTGCTAGCTAAACAAGGATGGAGGATACTCACGAATCCTAATTCACTAGTAGCACAAACTCTCAAAGCAAAATATTTTCCAAATGTAAGTTTCTTAAACTCGCGCTTGGGGAATAATTGTTCGTACACCTGGAAAAGCATATGGGCAGCTAAAGGAGTCTTATCAGATGGTATGTGTTGGAAAGTAGGAAATGGGTCAGAAATTTCAGCTTTGGATGATTCGTGGATACCAGATTTTAAAAATGTCAGATTATCATCTTATGTTAACAATTTGTGTGATTTTAAAGTTGCCGAACTCATTGATGAAAGCAGTAGGGAATAGAAAGCAGAGGTAATAGTGTCTACCTTCCCGGTGGATGTAGCTGATAAGATTCTTCGTATCCCTCTTGCAAAGAAGGCCCATGACGACATACTAGCCTGGAGTGCAGCGCCATCGGGTGAATTTACAGTACGTAGTGCCTATAAACTATTACATGGTAGTGAAACAGATCCTAGCGCTTATGCGTTACAAACCATCTACAGAAACTTCTACAAAAAATTGTGGGTACTCAACCTTCCCTCAAAAGTTAAAATTACTATTTGGAGAATCTCATGGAACTACCTCCCTACAAGGGTCAACATGCATCTCCGCAGGATCTCCAACAATAGTATTTGCCCACGATGCGGAAGAGAAGCAGAAACCAACAATCATGTGTTCAGAGAATGCCCTGTTACAAAAATAGTTTGGGAAGAGCTTAGTTTTACAGAAATATTAAAAGAACCACAGATGAAGTTTTTACAGTGGCTTACATGGGTTTTCGAATGATGTAACTCTCCTCGACGCAAAATCTTCTGTTGTGCGATGTGGGCTATCTGGGGGGACAGAAACAAGCAAGTTCATGAAAAAAATTAGAAGGTCGGGGAAAGAAATAGCAAACTTCATTAAAAGCTATATATCAGAACTTCAAGACATAAAAGAAAAAATACCTATGGTGTCTAAGAAAGCAGAGAGATGGAAGCACCCAATAGACCAAAATATAAAGATGAATTTTGACGCGGCCTTTAACGGTAAAACTTGCCAAGCAGCAGTGGGTATAGTCGCCAGAAATAGTGAGGGTTCAGTCCTCTTATCTTTCTCTAAGATCCACCCAAAGGTGGAAACTGCCTTTGCTGCTGAAGCAATAGCATGTAGAAAAACTTCTCAACTCGACATCGACATGCAGTGGCCAAGTCTCATCATTGAAGGGGACGCATTAACGATTATAAAGAAATGCAAAGCAAGAAATGAAGATAAGTCAAGGATCGGGGCTTTTATTCAAGATATTCATCATATGAGTGGAAAAATTAAAGATTGCAGATTCAAACATATTCCACGAGTGGCGAACAGATTAGCGCATCTTATTGCATCTGAGACTATGAAGAGGAAGGAAGAAATATGCCTGCTTGGAAGTATTCCGGCATATGCTGAGAAGATGAAAGAGTTGGAAATGAAGGGCACAGCAGTTTGAACCTGGAGAAATTTGGAGAGAAGACGATGAGAGTAGAGTGCGGGAGGAGAAAGGAGGAGATAAATGATCGATTTTGAAATATTGATTGAGGAGAAATGATTGTGAAAGGCTGGAAAGGGTACATCAAGTAGCAGGCAAACAACCTTTCTAGGGAACTGAAAGAGTATTGGGAAAGGAAGAATTTGATTGGACTGTTCGGTGACTCCCCTTTTTTCAGATTGGGCAGATGTCAGAGTAGCCATTAATATGGCTCTAGAGAGTTCTTTCATTTTATTAGTTGTTTGTTTGTTTTTTCGGGCCTGTGAACTGTTTTCAATTTCTACTTGTGTTTAGTTTTTTAATTTCTTTAGGGCCGTTTTATAGTCTGTTTTGTTGAAAGTTTAGGTTTTAATCGGGCCTTCCCTTTATGGACCCTTTTGTAAGTTCATTTTTTTAATTTATAATAAGCCCAATCTGAATTTTGCTTCAAAAAAACTATCATACATTCATAAAACCCATATCAATAAGCCCAATCCAAATTTTGCTTCAAAAAAACTATCATACATTCATAAAACATGCATTTAGGCATATTATGGGTTTACTTTAGGTTATTCGAACTTAGTTGTCGAAATCTCGTCAGGTACAACCGTGTAGCAACTCATACAACCCATGTAATATTAATTTAACATTCAATTCATGTAACATTAATTTGCCATTCAATTTCTCATAACACAACAAACATCACATTTTCCATACCATACATACCATCCATCAACTTCTCCTAAACATATTAAATCATACAATTTATGCCATATCAATAGAGAATTACAATTCAAGCATGATGCTGCATTATTATTAACACACGAACTTACCTCGGACACGAAAATGACAAATTTCCCAATTCGGTCCACAACCTCGATCTAAGACCGAACCTCATTTTCCATGATCTATAATATCACAATTAGCTCATTTATTAGTCACATTATTCAATGTGACCCAAAAATCATATATTTTACAATTTGCACTTTGACCCCTAAACTTCCACATATTTGCACTTTTGCCCCAATACTCGAAAATTAAACTTCAGCCCTTATTCTTATGTTTTATAACATTCTGATCATTTTTCCCTTCTATGGAAACATCAAATTCTTACTCTAACATACACTTATGAACAATAATAATTTTTACCGATTATGTCGTTTCACTCGTTTTTACTGAAAATCGCTTATCAAAAGTCGTTTAACATAATTCTAAGCTTCATATTCTGTCATAAAACATCAAAATACACACTTTTCACCTATGGGTAATTTTCCAAATATAAACCCTAGCTCAAATTAACGGTAGAATTAGCTTAATCGAGTTACCGGGATTCCAAAAACGTAAAGAACATGAAAAACGGGACTAGAACGGACTTACTATGAAGCTTGGAAGATGAAAAAACCCTAGCCATGGTGTTCCCTTGCTACATTCGGCCATGGAGAAAAAAAATGAAGAAGATGATAGCTTATTTCATGTTATTTTGTCTTTATTCATTAATTAAGGCATTTTACCAAAATGCCATTAAATACCTTACTTACTAACCATGTCTATTTTTGTCCATAAAACTTTAATGGTCTAATTACTATTTAAGGACCTCTACTTTAAACCTCCATTTCAATTATGTACTTTATGAACTAGAACACATATTTTGTAATTTATTCAATTTAGTCCTTAAAGTCTAATCGAGCACCTTAGACATATAATTTCTTCATGAAATTTTTACACAAGCATATAAACATATCATAGACCTTATAATAATCATAAAATGATTATTTCTACTTCAGATTTGTGGTCTCGAAACCACTGTTCTGACTAGGCCCTAATTCGGGATGTTACACTAAAGGCACCTGCCAGAAGCAAACAGAAGAAAAATTAAAATGTAAAAATAGCTATGGTGAGTAAAGATATCGTGTCCACAAGGACTAAAAGTATTAGTAATTACCATTTTCTTATTATTTAGCCGACAAATTGGTGTCATGTGTTTTAATCTAAAATTACTAAACTAATTTAACTAAAAATGTAATAGAGAATAAATCAAGGAAATAATCGAATATTAACCGATGAGAGAGACAATACCCAAGAAATATCCACCTAGACTTCACCTATAATTATGAATTTGAATTAAACGATCTATTCACTTGGTATCTTAATCCGTAGAAATCTCTAAATTATGTTAACATCTTTTTCGAGAGAAAGAACAACTGACTCTAGGTTGATTAATTGAAATATCTTTCTAATCAAAACCCCTATTATCGCATTAACACGATCTATAGATTCCCCTATTAGATTTGACTCTAATTAGGTAGATTTATGTCGTCCTATTTCTAGGATTGTATCCAACTCCACTCAATTATGCCAGATCTACTCTTAAATAGAGACTTTTTCTCCACTGAATTAAGCACATTAAACATGAATTAATATTTTAGAAATATTAAAACAAGAAATTAACACACATAATTGAGAACAAGAATTAAGTATTTATCATGTAAATCAGAAATCAAATAAAAAGATTCATCATATGTTTTATCTTCCCTAGGTATCTAGGGAATTAGTTCATAATCGTAAATAGAAACATCTCAAAGTTAGAAAAACCACAAGAAACAAAAAAAACTTATAAAAACTTTAGAAGAAATTAAAATGAGGTTTTTGATCTTGATAGAGATCCACTTCCGAGTTGATTCCGTTGGTGTTCTTCGAGTGTTTTCTTTGACTTTCTCTGATGGCCCCCTTATGCCTTCTTCTAATTGGTATTTATAGACTTTAGAATGCTCAGAAAGCCTAAAAATTGTGTTTTTCCGCATGTTTGGGAAGTAAGGTGCGAAATTGACACGGGCTGGCACAAGGGCGTGTGTCCAGCCCGTGTGGAAAGGCCCAGACCATGTGGATCCTAGAAACAACTCTTTTTGTACAATTTTGGCTCGTTTTTCGCTCCTTTCGCTTCTAAAAGCTCTCCTAAGTATAGAAACATGAATTTAAAGGATTAGGAGCATCAAATTCACTAATTTCATAATTAATCATCCAAAAATGCATTAAGAATGTGATTAAAATATATTACTTTTATAGCTTATTAGAAGGTTTAAACCTATTTTAAAAGCAAGTCAACATGACACTTGAAGCACTCCACACTCGTTTGAGATCAAGTCAAACGACCCTTGGATAAAAGTCAAATTGGAGAGAAGAATCAGAGGATATTTTTCTTTGTATTTAAGAAATTTTTAGAGATTGTAACTTTCTTTTCAAATTTATCAATATATTTGGCTCTAAACTTTCAAGTGAACTTTCGATTCAAAATTTGTGTGTACAATGTTATTAATAAACATTTTCAAGTCAACCTAAATGAAGTTGTTTTGTATGGAAATGTAAAAATTTTCATATACTTACATTAACATTCTAAGGACTGAAGAGATTGTTATAAATACATATAATTTTTTTTTCAATATAGTAAAATGTGTGTTAGTATGCATACCTTAGTATTTGTTGCTAGAAAGTTAAGGCTTGAAAGTGTATCTTGTTCAATTGGAGTTGTTGGCTGCCAAAACCTTTGTATTCTTATCTTGCCTAAAAATGAAGGATTGCACAATTTAAGACCACTAACATATTGAAAGTTCAAATTTCAATTCTTGCATAAAATTAATCTACATTTTTCACTAACTTGTAGTTATGGACTAATCAAATGAGAAATGGATCTAAATATAAAATGTTATTAATGGAAGTTGAGAAAAAAACTAATTTTTGTAACAATCGGCAACTTCATGTTATGGAGAAGAACCCAAATGTAACATCCTGAATTAGGGGCTATGCATTTGATGTGTTTTGTGTGTATGCTTTGTTTAATGTGCTAGTTTAGGGTGTATGGGAGTCTAGGAAAGGCCCGGGGATAAGCCGAACCCCTGGCCAAAATTCTCTTTTTGGGCACTTCAGTGGAAGAGCTAGCTGGAATAGGACCTAAGGGATATTGGTTGTGTTTGGTTGACACAAGCAAGGTGTTGATAAAGTGGCAAGGTGACGCCACATAAGGGTTGGAAGGTAACGCCACAAGGGAGCAGAGAGGGAGCAGGTTCAAGTCGCATGAAGCTCATTTTGGGAGTTCTTTTTTGCGTCAGGGAGAGCAGAAGCAGAATTCGACTGGGACACTACAGGATGGAAGAGTGGACTGAGTCAAGATATTCAAATATGTGGCTGAGAGAAAATAAAGGGGTTTGAATCATTCAAACCATTTTGAATGAGTGATCAGGAGTGAATTAAGGAGAAAAGTAAGGGATTAGCATGTGAAGATGGTGGTGGCCGAATTTTGGAGTGCTTGGGGGGGAGCAAGAATCAGTTTTGGCTTGTTTTGGGTGTGCCGAAATTGTATTAGCCAACATCTATTCTCCTCTCTTTTTCTCCTTTAGCCGAATGTGATAGACCATTTTGAGGCACCTTCTTTTCTTCATTTCCTTTTCTCCTTCTAAGACTCTCAAACCGCATTTTAGCATCGTTTTTACTCATCCCTTCCATTGTTCTCTTATTTATTTTCTCCTCCTCTCATAAGTCGAAACCTTCTACCATTCCCTCGACATTGATTTTATTTCTTCTCATTTGTATTATCTAAAGCCGAAACCCCATTCCTCTTTTCTTCTTCTTGATCGAATCATCTCCTTCCATCATTCGTTCTGTTGACACCTTCATACCTTAGTAGTCCCTCTTTTTTTTTCTCCTCTTTCTTCACTTTATTGCAATTGTTCTGCATTCAGTTACCCTTGTGAGCCGAATCTAAGCCTTGCTCTGATTATTTTCTTCAAGACTCGATTTGAAGATCCGTTGGTGAGTAGTTAATCATTTCTTTTTATTTTCTTCCTTCTTTCTTGACAAAGCCAGAATCTTCTCTCGTATTTGAATCTTCTCTGTGTCAGGAGTCTCGAGTGTCGTTTCTTTTTATTTTTTAGGGGATATTATCGGTGTTAACTTATTACGTGGAGCAAGGTGATAGAGATCTGTTTCAGAACTCAAGCCTATTTGGGTTGATATAGGTAAGAGGGATTCTGTTGCGATTTCTTGTTTTTCTTTCGGTTCTTGGTAGCCAAAGTCGAATGGCTAGTTGGCTTGATGAATTGGATGCTTTGGTCGAATATAGGTGGGGGTCGTGTTCATATTTTTTTCTACGTCGGGGTTGCAGTTAGAAGACTTTCGGGATTCACTCGAATTGTGAACCAAGCCTGAAACTTTCGGCTCTTGTCGATCTAGGTAAGGAAATCTATTCAGTTAAACGTATAATCTCACCCTTATCCTATTCAATGCTTTAACTCAGTCTTCTCACCAAGATCTTTTGATGGAATCCAATACCAATCAGGTAAAGGAGGGGGTTGGACCCGTAAACCCAGCCCCTAAGTTTAAGAAAGCGTCGGCGGTGTCGTGATCGAGATTGGCCTTTGGGTTGTGGACCGGACGAGCAGCAGTAGTAGGCGGTGTAGCGATGCGTTTTACGCTATCGATAATGTCGACGTAGAAAGTATTATTTTTGCGTGTTATCGGTGTGTAAGCCGCACACACTTTATTTTAACTGTAATATAAATTGTATGGGCTGAAAAGTCAAAAAAGGCTGTGTATACAGTCGAAATACCCTTATGGGTAAGGCAAGGAGTGCCAGGTACGTATCTGTAATAACAAAATGTGAGGTTAGATGTATGTGATAATTTATTGCCTTGATAATAGCATGTTGCATTCATTATGACATATATGTTGTGCATGGGATATGGATATGATGATAAAGGGGAAGTGTTGATTATAGGGTCACATAGTGATCGGTGGCGCCGCCATAGTTATTATAAGGTCACATAGTGGTCGATGGCACTGCCACATCTGTTTATAAGGTCACATCGTGATCGGTGGCTAAGCCACAGTTGATTTTAAGGTCACATAGTGATCGATATTATAACGGACAGCATGACTTTCAAGACGGCGTGTAGTGGATGGAAGGTTGATTGTAGAAATCCCCACGGTGTGATGGCTGGTACGGTATGGCATGTAGAGGATGGGAAAACAACTAGGTTGGGCTGGGCTTAATGCATTCATGTAGTTGTATGATACCATGTGTGAGCTAGATATGAGATTGTGGGCCGTGGGCCGTTTTTATGTGTTTGATGGTTTTACACACTGAGTCTCCGTGACTCACCCTTTCCCCAACTTTTCAGGTAATCAGTAGATCGTAGATTTGGAAGCCGAGGCGGACTCGTGGAGGCCATAAAGTCTTTTCTTTTCTTAAACATCTTACTGCTTTAATTTAATTTTTAATTGGGGATTTTGTTGTAATAAGGCCTTCCTGATTTGATATTTGGTTTTATCTAATAATTACACCCGACGCTGTGCCTACTTAGCTTCGAATTTTTAATGATGAGGTTTTAAAAATACGAGTTCACAAAATAACGTTTTCTTTCAAATTGCACCTAGTATAGTAGGTAATTGATTAATTAAAATTTGGAACTTTTCCTAAGCTAACAAATCTTAGTTTTCAAGACATCTCTTTTACCAGAAGGTTTTCAAAACTATGGTTTTCCCCAAAGTAGTCAGAAAAATCGTTTTCACTTAACCCTATAACATACCAGATTCGGTCGTAGCGTTTAGGCCAGGTTTGGGATGTTACAATTTTGGTATCAGAGCCTAGGTTGCAAAACTCGGGCTGTGAAATGGGTTCATGGGTTCAACAATGTTTTATAAAATCGATATGAATGTTAGATAGGGAAAGTGTTTTGTTTGAAATATGGCATCCGAGTCTCTACGGCACCGATCCACACAGGGTAAGTGTTCTAATTACTTGATGGTGTATGCATGAAATGATTGTTAGCATGTAAGAAATATGCTTGTTAGCTTTAGGAAATTCAAACTTTAGAGATTGGAACTTTTGATGTGTTTTGCGGAAACTACTCTCCACAAAACTTCTCGGTGTTAAATGATGGAAGAAATACTAATTCATAAAACTTTTAATCAGATTAAATCGCAAAGCGTTAGTCATAAGCACTAGGGGCGTGGGCGTGGTGTGCGTGGTCGTGGTAGAGGCAGATTGTTTGTGTCGAGAACCGGTGGGATCGGTCATGGGTCAGAAATGAGATGCGGTACCACCAGTGCTGGAAGCATTTGAGACCAAATGACCGGAGATGATGCGGTGTCTCGAGCGATGTTGCGAGTTACGGAGAGAGTTCTTTGCAGGCGAGCATGGGTACAGGAGCTCGTAAATCGTGTCGGAGCGACTTGAGCTAATGGAGCGGAAATGTTTAGGGGTATTTCTGGTGTAGCTCCTAATGTGGCTGAATATTGGCTAGAGGCAGTGGAGCGTATTATGGATGATCTGGATTTCACGGAGGAAGAAAAATTGAAAGCAGTGGTGTCTCTTCTTCGGGATGAAGCGTATCAGTGGTGGCTTACGGTTAGGGATGGTACAGTGGCTGATCGCATTACCTGGGATTTCTTCAAGTCAGCATTTCAGAGTAAGTACATTGGATCGAGTTATATGGATGCACAACGTAAGGCATTTCTGAATTTGGTTCAAGGGAATAAATCGGTAGCTGAGTATGAGGCGGAATTCTTACGTCTTAGTCGTTATGCCCGTGGGATAGTGGCCACAGACCATGAGCGATGTGTTCGGTTTGAAGATGGTCTGAGAGATGATTTGCGAGTGCTGATTACTCTACAACGAGAAAGGGAGTTTGCGGTTTTAGTGGAAAAGGCTAAGATAGCCGAGGAAGTGAAGCGATCCGAAAAGCAGAATCGGGATAGAGATAGAGGTAGTAATAAAAGGAATTTTGGATCGTCAGGGACAGCTGGGCGTTTTCAGAAAAGACCTAGGTTGGATGGGCCGAGTCGGGTTGTGAGACACATTATTCGATCGATCACCTCGAGAGGTGTGCTCGATATGGTAAATTTCATGTGGGCGAGTGTTGGACGGGCAACGGAAGATGTTTCAGGTGTGGGTCTACTGATCATCAGATTAGAGACTGTCCAGAAGAGCGGAGCGGTGCGCAGACCGGGAGGTCGTGGTTATGCTCACCCGGTAGAGGTGGTCGACAACCGCAGAGAGAGGTCGTGGTCGGCCCGGAGGAGGTAATGGTTTTGGTCGGGGCCGTGGAGCACCAAAGCGAAGTGTGGGAACATGGATGCGAGGCGGCCCCGGGGTTAGTCTATGCAGCTAGACGCCGAGAGGAGGGTGATGCATCGGATGTCATAACCGGTACGTTCCTAATATTTGGATTGCCTTATTCTGCACTGATTGATATAAGGTCGACACATTCTTATGTTGCTAGTTTAGTATCTGGAACTTTAAGCATAGACCCTGAGATTGCTTCTAGGGAGATGACTGTAATTAGCCCATTGGGACAATCTATAGTGGTGAACAAACTTTATAGGGATGTACCATTAGAAGTTCAAGGGGTGGTTTTTCCGGCTGATCTGATGGAACTACCATTCGGGGAGTTCGATTTGATCTTAGGGATGGACTAGTTAGTAAAGTATCGAGCAAATCTAGATTGTGCTGCTAAGCGCATGGTGGTCCGTACTCCTGAGGACGAGGAGGTGGTGGTAATAGAAGAAAGGAGGAATTATTTGTCTAACGTAATGTCTGCCTTAAAGGCTGAAAGAATGATGAGGAAAGGATGTGAGGCATTCATAGCTTTGGTTTGTGCTTTGGAGGTCAAGGAATTGTCTGTGGGGGATGTTAGGACAGTGAAGGAGTTTTCTGATGTTTTTCCAGAAGAACTTTCAGGTTTACCCTCGGATCGTGAGGTGGAATTCGGGATTGATCTTTTTCCGGGGACAGCGCCTGTATCTATCGCTCCTTATAAAATGGTGTCGAAGGAGTTAGTGGAACTGAAAGCCCAGATTCAGGAACTTTTGGATTGAGGTTTTATCCGACCGAGTGTATCACCGTGGGGAGCGCCGGTGCTATTCGTTAAGAAAAAGGATGGATCAATGCGTATGTGCATTGACTATCGTCAGTTGAACAAGTCGAAAATCAAGAACAAATACCTGTTGCCACGGATTGACGACTTGTTCGATCAGTTGAAGGGGGCTTCAGTCTTTTCAAAGATAGATTTGAGGTCAGGGTATCATCAACTCAAGGTTAAGGAAGCAGATATTCATAAGATGGCTTTCAGAACTCGCTATGGTCATTATGAATTCCTAGTGGTGCCGTTTGGGTTAACCAATGCTCCAGCAGCGTTTATGGACATGATGAACCGAGTATTTCAACCCTACCTGGACCAGTTTGTTGTAGTATTTATAGATGATATCTTGGTCTATTCAAGATCGAAAAAGGAGCATGATTCACATCTTCGTGTGGTTTTACAAATCTTAAGGGAGAAGCAGTTGTACGCCAAATTCAGTAAGTGTGAATTTTGGCTTAGTGAAGTTACTTTTCTGGGCCATGTTGTGTCGGCAGAGGGGATTAGGGTTGATCCCTGGAAAATTGAAGCTGTGTTAGATTGGAAACCACCTAAGTCTATGGCAGAGATTCGGAGTTTCCTTGGTCTTGCTGGGTATTATCGAAGGTTCGTTGAAGGGTTCTCATTAATTGCAACACCTCTAACCAAGCTGTTGAGGAAAGGGGTACCTTTTGTTTGGGCTGACAAGCAACAAGAAAGTTTTGAGAAGCTGAAGAGAATTTTGACGGAGGCTCCGGTGTTGATTTAGCCAGAGTCTGGAAAGGAGTTCGTGGTTTATTGTGATGCTTCACACACGGGTTTAGGATGTGTGTTAATGCAAGAAGGAAAAGTGGTGGCGTATGTGTCTCGGTAGTTAAGACTGCATGAGGTAAATTATCCCACGTGTGATTTGGAATTGGCGGCAGTTGTGTTTGCTTTGAAAAGTTGGAGGCATTATCTGTATGGGGAGAAGTCCGTCATTTATACGGATCAAAAGAGTCTAAAATACCTTTTCACCCAGAGGGAATTGAATTTGAGGCAGCGGCGGTGGATTGAGCTATTGAAGGATTACGATTGCTCGATTGAGTATCATCCGGGTAAAGCCAGTGTGGTGGCAGATGCATTAAGTCGTAGGGTGATCTCTGATTTGAGAGCAATGTTTGCTCATCTCAGCTTGTATGATGATGGAAGTATATTAGCTGAACTTCAAGTGAAACATTCCTGGGTTAGTCAGATTAAAGCGAAGCAGTTGTTGGATGATGCCTTGAGTGCTCGACTACTTCAAGTTCAGAATGAGGGGGTAGAGGATTATAGTCTGAACAGTGATGGGGCTCTGTGTTTCCGTAAAAAGGTTTGCATGCTGAGGGATGTTGAGTTAAGAAAGTTGATACTTCAAGAAGCGCATAGTAGCCCATATGCTATGCATCCTGGTGGGAGTAAGATGTATAGAGATTTGCGAGAACGGTTTTGGTGGGTCAGTGCAGGCGAGAAATGGCGAATTTGTAAGTAGGTGTTTGACATGTCAACAGGTAAAAGCAAAACATCAGTTGCCTTCGGGTTTGTTGCAGCCGTTAAAGATTCTGCAGTGGAAGTGGGAGAGGATCACGATGGATTTTGTTGGTAGGCTACCCCTTACGCCTATTAAAAAGGATTCGGTATGGGTAATTGTGGACCGATTGACGAAGTCTGCTCATTTCATACCAGTTCGTGTTGACTACTCTCTTCAGAAATTGGCTAAGTTGTATGTAGCAGATATCGTAAGGTTGCATGGAGTACCAGTGTCTCTCATCTCAGATAGAGACCCGAGATTCACGTCAAGATTTTGGAAGGCATTACATCAAGCGTTGGGGACAAAGTTAGATTTCAGTACAACGTTTCATCCACAGTCTGATGGACAATCAGAGAGGGTAATTTAGATCCTAGAGGATATGTTGAGGGGCTGTGTCTTGGACTTCAGAGGTAGTTGGGAAGAATTTCTACCATTAGCGGAATTCGCGTATAACAATAGCTACCAATCGAGTATTCAGATGGCACCGTATGAGGCATTATATGGTCGGAAGTGTCGTACTCCTACGTGTTGGACAGAGTTGGGCGAGCGCCAGTTTTTGGGTCCAGAGTTGGTTTCGAAATCGGAAGATAAGGTTAAGTTAATTCGGACTCGTTTAAAGGAAGCATCGGACAGGCAGAAATCCTATGCTGATCTAAAGCGTAAGGATATAGGATTTGAGGTAAGGGACCAGGTGTTCTTAAAGGTTTCACCGTAGAAGAAGGTGCTAAGGTTTGGGCAGAAGGGAAGCTAAGCCCCAGGTTCATTGGGCCTTATCGTGTGTTGAAGCGTGTGGGACCAGTAGCCTATCAACTCGAGTTACTGCAGAGTTAAGCGGTTATGATGTGTTCCATGTTTCGATGCTAAGACGCTACCGTTCGGATCCATCTCATGTTGTGCCCGTGGAAGAAATCGAAGTAAGGCCTAATCTATCTTTTGAAGAAGAACCAGTGCGGATCTTGGATCGTGATGTCAAGGTGTTGCGTAGGAAGACGGTTCCGTTGGTTAAGGTTTTGTGGCGAAACCACGGTTCTGAGGAAGCTACGTGGGAACCAGAGGAAGCGGTGCGACAGCAATACCCTTATCTCTTTTGACCAGGTAATTTCGAGGCCGAAATTTCTTTAAGGGGGTAGAACTGTAACATCCTGAATTAGGGGCTATGCATTTGATGTGTTTTGTGTGTATGCTTTGTTTAATGTGCTAGTTTAGGGTGTATGGGAGTCTAGGAAAGGCCGGGGATAAGCGAAGCCCTGGCCAAAATTCTCTTTTGGGCACTTGATTGGAAGAGCTATTTGGAATAGGACCTAAGGGATATTGGTTGTGTTTGGTTGACACAAGCAAGGTGTTGATAAAGTGGCAAGGTGACGCCACATAAGGGTTGGAAGGTGGCGCCACAAGGGAGCGAGAGAGGGAGCGAGTTCAAGTCGCATGGAGCTCATTTTGGGAGTTCTTTTTGGCATCGGGAGAGCGAGCGAGTCTGACCGGGACACTACGGGATGGGAGAGTGGCGAGTCAAGATATTCGAATGTGTGGTGAGAGAAAATAAAGGGGTTTGAATCATTCAAACCGTTTTGAATGAGTGATCAGGAGTGAATTAAGGAGAAAAGTAAGGGATTAGCATGTGAAGATGGTGGTGGCCGAATTTTGGAGTGCTTGGGGGGGAGCAAGAATCGGTTTTGGCTTGTTTTGGGTGTGCCGAAATTGTATTAGCCAACATCTATTCTCCTCTCTTTTTCTCCTTTAGCCGAATGTGATAGACCATTTTGAGGCACCTTCTTTTCTTCATTTCCTTTTCTCCTTCTAAGACTCTCAAGCCGCATTTTAGCATCGTTTTTACTCATCCCTTCCATTGTTCTCTTATTCATTGTCTCCTCCTCTCATAAGCTGAAACCTTCTACCATTCCCTCGACATTGATTTTCTTTCTTCTCATTTGCATTACCTAAAGCCGAAACCCCATTCTTCTTTTCTTCTTCTTGATCGAATCATCTCCTTCCATCATTCGTTTACATTGACACCTTCATACCTTAGCCGTCCCTCTTGTTTTTTTTTCTCCTCTTTCTTCACTTTATTGCAATTGTTCTGTGCAGTTACCTGTGAGGCGAATCTAAGCCTTGCTCTGATTATTTTCTTCAAGACTGATTTGAAGATCCGTTGGTGAGTAGTTAATCATTTCTTTTTATTTTCTTCCTTCTTTCTTGACAAAGCCGAATCTTCTCTCGTAGTGAATCTTCTCTCTGTCTTAGGAGTCTATGAGTGTCGTTTCTTTTATTTTTTTAGGGGATATTATTGGTGTTAACTTATTACGTGGAGCAAGGTGATAGAGATCTATTTGAACTCAAGGTGATTTGGGTTGATATAGGTAAGAGGGATTCATGCTGCGATTTCTTGTTTTTCTTTCGATTCTTGGTAGCCAAAGCCGAATGGCTAGTTGGCTTGATGAATTGGATGCTTTGGCGAATATAGGTGGGGTTGTGTTCGCATTTTCTTCTTCACGTCGGGGTGCGGTTAGAAGACTTTGGGATTCACTCGAATTGTGAACCAAGCACGAAACTTTCGGCTTTTTTGTCGATCTAGGTAAGGAAATCTATTGATTAAGCGTATAATCTCACCCTTATCCTATTCAATGCTTTAACTCGGTCTTCGACCAAGATCTTTTGATGGAATCCAATACCAATCAGGCAAAGGAGGAGTTGGACTGTAAACCCACCCCTAAGTTTAAGAAGCGTGCGGTGTCAAGATCGAGATTGGCCGGGTTGTGGACCGGCTTGAGCAGTAGTAGTAGGCGGATAGCGATCGTTTACGCTATCGATAGTGTCGACGTAGAAAGTATTATTTTACGTGTTATCGGTGTGTAAACCCTCACACACTTTATTTTAATTGTAATATAAATTGTATGAAATTTGAAAAAAAAGGAAAAATTTGTGTATCTGATCGAAATACCCTTAATGGGTAAGGCAAGGAGTGCAGTGCGTATCTATAATAACAAAATGTGAGGTTGGATGTATGTGATAATTTATTGCCTTGATATTAGCATGTTGCATTCATTATGACATATATGTTGTGCATGGGATATGGATATGATGATAAAGGGGAAGTGTTGATTATAAGGTCACATAGTGATCGATGGCACTGACACATCTTTTTATAAGGTCACATCGTGATCGGTGGCTAAGCCACAGTTGATTTTAAGGTCACATAGTGATCGATATTATAGCGGATGACATGGTATGCCAAGGCGGCGTGTAGCGAATGGAGGGTTGATTGTAGAAATCCCACGGTGTGATGGCTGGTGTACGGGATGGCGTGTAGAGGATGGAAAAACAACTAGGTTGGGCTGGGCTTAATGCATTCATGTAGTTGTATGATACCATGTGTGAGCTAGATATGAGGTTGTGGGTCGTGGGCCGTTTTTATGTGTTTGATGGTTTTACACACTGAGTCTCTGTGACTCACCCTTTCCCCAACTTTCGGTGTAAGTAGATCGTGGATTTGGGAGCCGAGGTGGACTTGTGGAGGCCATAAAGTCTTTTCTTTTCTTAAACATCTTACTGTTTTAATTTAATTTTTAATTGGGGATTTTGTTGTAATAAGGCCTTCCTGATTTGTTATTTGGTTTTATCTAATAATTACACCCGACGCTATGCCTACTTAACTTCGAATTTTTAATGATGAGGTTTTAAAAATACGAGTTCACAAAATAACGTTTTCTTTCAAATTGCACCTAGTATAGTAGGTAATTGATTAATTAAAATTTGGAACCTTTCCTAAGCTAACAAATCTTAGTTTTCAAGACATCGCTTTTACCGGAAGGTTTTCAAAACTATGGTTTTCCCCAAAGTAGTCAGAAAAATCATTTTCACTTAACCCTGTAACATACCAGATTCGGTTGTAGCGTTTAGGCCGGGTTTGGGGTGTTACACCAAAAGTCGATTCTAAAGAAAGCCGCCTTTCGATCCGTTTCAACTGAAGAAAGGAGGTTCAAACCTGTTTCAAAAGGAAATCAACATGACAATTGAAGCACTCCACACTCGTCTAAGATCAAGTCAAACGACCCTTGGATAAAAGTCAAATCGGAGAGAAGAATCAAATTATATTTTTCTTTGTATTTAAGAAATTCGCAAAGATTGTAACTTTCCTTTCAAAGTTATTAATAAATTTGGTTCTAAACTTGCAAGTGAACTTTCCACTCAAAATTTATGTGTACAATGTTATTAATAAACATTTTCAAGTCAACTTGAATGAAGTTGTTTTGTATGGCGATAGAAAAAAATATTCATATACCTTTTTTTTGAAATGCGAACTGATGCTTTTATTTGATGGGATTTTAGCTAATACTAGATGCAACATTTAATACTACCTACAGCTGTCCTATTTTAAATGGCTACTAGAACAGTGCCTTGGAAATATGAAAGCAGAAAATAAATGAAGTGGTTTAGAAATCAAAACAGACATATGAAAGGCTGTAAACTAAAACAGAAAATGAAAAGCTAATCCTAGAAACCCCTTTTCTTTTCGCTATACCCATGAGTTCTTAATGCATCAGTTGCTATGGAGACTCTTCCTCTATCACCTCTTCAGCATATAACTTTTCAAACACTAGCCTCTATTGATTTCACGAGTTCATCGAATCATTCTATCATTTCCAGATCCGGACTCGTCATTATCACCTCTTCTGCCATTGTTACGATTTCTGTCACGACTCACCAGTTCCTCCATCGCGCTGGGTACCTCTTCCATCCAGTACTGTGGACCATCATACTTCCATCCCTCCTTCGCCAGTCCGTGCGCTACTTTATTGGATTTTCTTTGTATGTGATTAAACTTTATGCTTCTAAATCTGGTAGATTTTCTTTTGATTTCTTGGATATAACCTCGGATAAAAGATCTGTCTTCTGATTCCAGGGTTATTTTTCTAATAACTGTCAGCGCGTCTCCCTCAACATTTACATCTTGGAAGCCCATTTTCGCCGCCATGGTAACTGCCTGTAAACACGCTCTAGCCTCGACCATAGTTGGATCTGCAATATTTTCTCCTGGGTAAGTGCATGATGCCATAACATAACCATATTTGTTTCTTGCAATGATTCCTGACACTGATTTATGTTGGATCTGGTTAAAAGCCGCATCAAAATTAATTTTTATTATATCTCCTCTGGGCGGTCGCCATACATTATTGTTGTTCTCATTACTAATCTTCAGCACTTCACTCGTATGTTTAATTTCTCCATAATATGGGTTGATAAATCCCACAGTTTCATGCACTAGAGCCCTGCTACCATCATGATACATTTTGTTTCTGTTGTGCCAAATAGCCCAGAAAAGGATAGTTCTTTTTGTGCATTCCTCTTCAGTAAGATGTTCATATTCAATCGCTAACCATGCTTTCAAATTTGTTTCCCTGTTGCATGGTGAACTAATACTTCCCAGTTCCCGGAGCACTTGTCGAGTGAAAAAACAGTCCCGGAAGATATGACTCACCGTCTCCTCTTCTTCTTGGCATACTGGACACAGAGTATTATTCACCAATTTGCGGATTTTAGGATTATACAGAACTGGCACATACTCATTAGCCACTTTCCATTATTGTATTCGGATTTTGCTTGGTACCTTAATATTCCAAAGTTTTTTGTAAAACTTAGTTAGGGGATTATGCTGTATATTAGGTTCTTCTGTTGTATTCCTCCATTTGTACCCATTTTTTACTGTGTATACCCCTATGTTATCCCCCTCCAAACTAAGGCATCTTGTGACTCGTTGTTCGCCAATGGGATTGAGACAATTTGATCGGTGTGTCACAGTCTTAAAATTTATAATGAGAATGATCGAGCCTAAAAACTAACTATGACAACGATTGAGGCAAGTGTACCTATCGAATAGTAGTATAGCTTAGTGGCAAGACCGGATTGTCGAACCCAAAGGAACCGAAAGTACTAATACTAACCTTCTTTTTATTATTTAGCCTTAAAATTGAAGTGAATCGGTTTAATCTAGAAAATTAACTAACTACTAAGCTAAAGACGATGAGACAAAAAGAATGAAATTGGGGAAATACTTGTGGGAAAAACCAATTGATTAAAATAATACCCAAGGAAGAATCCACCTAGACTTCACTTGTTATCTAACTCTGAACCAGACGATTTATTCATTTGACTTGATCCGTGATATTCCCTAAGTTATATTAATACCTCCGTCGAGGCTACTAACGTCTAATCCTAGGTTGATTAATTGAAATCTCTTTCTAATTAAAACCCCTAAGATTGCATTAACTCGATCTATGGACTCCCATATTAGGTTTCACCCTAATCCGGCAAAATCTCGTCACCCTATGTCTAGGTGTGCGATCAACTCCGCTCAATTATGCTAGATCTACTCTTAGGCAGGGACTTTTGCTCCTCCACCTAAGCACGTCAAACTTGAATTAATATCTCAGAAATATCAGCACAAGAATTAAGAACACATAATTAAGAAAAAATCAAATATTTATCATATAGTTCAGCAAACGATAACAAGATTCATCTTAAGTTTCATCCCCCTCAGGTATTTGAGGGTTTAGTTCATAACTATAATAGAATACATCTCAAAAGAAAAGATAAAACAAAACATAAGAAAAACTCTAAAACCCCCTGAAGGAATTGAAGAGAGATCCTCCGTCTTGAGTAAAACTCCAGCTTCTTGAGATGAATCAACCGGCTATCCTTCGAGTAATTTCAACAAATCTGATCTTTCTGGCTCAGCTCCTTGGCCTAGCTGGACCCCCTTGAAAGTTGGCCTCTAGGGTGTTTATATAGGCTTTTGGAATGTGTTTCTTTACCCCTAAGTATCCAAATCCGAGTGAAGTTCCTCTTCTCCACGGTAGGGACACGCCCTTGGCACATGCCCGTGTGAATCGTGGCCAGGCCGTGTTCGGGTCTAATTTGGGAGGCACGGCCGTGTTGCATGGGTCCAGGCCGTGTTGATTTCGTGATTTGGCCCATTTGGTCCGTTTTAAGCCCGTTTCTCGTTCTTTTCATCCTCCGGTGCTGTCCTGAGTATAAAACATGAAAAAAAGGATTAAGAGCACCAAATTACACAATTCAAGGCTTAACTCACCCAAAAGCATGCTAAATGTGGGTCTAAAATATGTTACTATTTCGGTTTATCAAATACCCCCACACTTAAGCTTTTGCTTGTCCTCAAGCAAAATTCTCAACTCATGATTAAAACAAACTTCCTTGATTCATAACATTCATCAATAATGTTTCATCATAATTCAAAGATAATTCATACATGGATAATTCAACTCAAAGAGTCCTAAAGATTCAAACAATCTAAGTCATACATTTGTATCACAAAATATCGGTGTTTCCCCTCATTTGAATGATTACCTCTGATTCAAAATCGACAAGGATTGACATCCTCACTAAAGATCCACTCAAATCACTCGAGGTGTTTAAGGTTCAAGAAAAAGCACTCATAAGTCAAACATGAGAAGTTAATCCCATAGGCTTGCATGAGAATCAAATCTCCACCACTATAATATGAAATGATGCACAAATCAAAAGGTCTTTAACAGGGTCGTAACGGGCTTGGGTTAAGGTGTGGATATAGGCTGAATTAGATGGTTAGAATCGAGATTGTCCTGACAAATTACCTAACCAAAAACAACAAACTGAATATAAGTAATTACATCAATTGAAAACTAATAGTACTAATAATTCGAGCTTCTTCTTCAATAATTGGAATTCAAACGTATAAGCTCATTTAATCACAAAACTAATAATGAATATACTTCGATTTTTTTTTTAAAAACAAATCAAATACATAATAAAGGATGAATTTAACTACTGAAATAAAGATCATAGTTAGGCAACTGATCAAATCAAATCTCAATATAAGGGTAGTTAAAAGGAATGGTGATAACAAAAACAAAGGGTTTTGGGTTAGTATTAGCGGGTAAGTCAATAAATGGGTTGTTAGGATTAAACGGGGTTCACTAGGGGTTAATAAGATGGGTAGGCTTTTTAGTGGAGTGAGTGGGTTAAAACCTAGGTGCCTTTATCATCTTCGTATATCAAATCAAAGGTGTGGTCTCGACCTATATAATCGATGCAAGTTCTAGAATAAAAAATCAATGTAGACACACTCATAATAAAAAAAGTGAGCAAGAAAAAGAATATATGCTCTATAAGGCTCAACATCTCACAAAAACTATGGCTTTTTGATGTCAACCTAGCAAATTTCAAATTTCAAGGTAATATTCACATTCAGGTAGACAACCTAGAAAAATTTTTAATTCTGAAAAATAGACTTATCATGCTTGATTCTCTAGTATTTTAAAGTTTAAATTATCAATGCACAATTATTAATGACTTAATCTAAAATATATCAATAAAAATCATGAATCACAGGAAATTTCATTCTAATCATAACATGAGAAACTTACTTAAGAAACAAGACATAATTCAGGATTTGAGAATAATGCAAAAAGTTTGGCACCTAATTTTAGGAATTTGAGAATAATGAAAAAAAAAGTTAGGCACCTTTTTAGGTTGTTCACCCCCCCACACTTAAGATGTACATTGCCCTCAATGTACAAAGATATATATATATATATAAACAATTAAGTAGAAGATTAAAAGATATGGAGAGAAGTGAAACTCCCTGAATTTGGATGGATTCCTTGCGTTGGAGGTGAAAGATAAGTTGGAGGAGGCGTCTCTGGTGGTGGTATGGTGGCCGTCCACAGCCTCTGCGCTAGATGAAGAAATTGGGTAGCTCGTGCAGAATTAGCCAGGAAATAATAATAATAATTCAAACTATACTAATTATATATTTAAAGAAAAGCAAGCTAAAGTGAAGGAAAATAAAAAGTGAAATAAAATTAAAAGAAAAGATTAATGGACCGAAGAGTCCTTATTGTTGGATGGTTTGCGAGGTGGGTGTGACTTCTAAGGCCGCGGTGATGTTGGCAGAGGTCGTGGTGGGGTGATTCCCAAGCAGCCTGAAGAACCTAAAACCAAGAAACTAAAATAGAATAAACTAAATTAAGCATAAGAGTGTTAAAGAGAAGGAAATTAAAAGAGATGAGAAAAGAAAACTAAAAGCTAAATGGTCTCAAAGACCCTTGGCTTTTTGACTAGATGAAGCGGCCGGTATGAACTTATGTAGATCGGTCTCCCACAGGGTGACTATACTTGGATCCTTCCGCTTCTTTGACATGGATGTGGTGGAGCTCAAGGGTTTTGGTAATAACCAAGGGGGAAGAGTATGGAAGGGGAGAATTCTAAATAATGGAATGGAAGAAAGTGGTATGGATGGGGGTGGGTGGTTTAAATAGAAATTTGGGGTTTGGTGCCTTCCCACGCCCGTGTGCCATGGGCGTGCTAAGTCACACGGCCGCATCGCACGGCCGTGTTGTGTTTTGTTCGTTTCTCCAACGCCCGTTTCGAGGTCACTACACCCATGTAGGATCAAACGGTGTCGACCACGGTCGAATCGCACGGCAGTGGCTAGTTAGTTGGAGCCTGTGTGTCTTCCTTCAGTGTCGGCCACGGCCATATCACACGGCCATGGCGGGGTAGTTGGGTCCGTGACTCGAAGATACGATCCGTACTGACTCGTACCATCTCTGCCATGTCAGTACGGAGATTCAGTGTGTCCACACGGCCACGGCCACGGTCGTGTGTAAGGCTGTGTGGTATGGAAATTGGCCTTGGTTAGTTTATAGTTAGTTTCTACAAAGGAGAATTAAGAGTGGAAATAAAGTAAAATAAAATAGGAAGATTATAAGAGTTAGTGCTCGGGTTGCCTCCCGAGAAGCGCTCGTTTAAAGTCTTAAGCTAGACTTACCTCTCGTTCGCAGAATCAGGGTGGTTTGAGGAGTTGAAAGTTCTTCCTCATGCTATCAGTTTCATTATCATGACAGAGTTCAAGTTGAGATGTGCATATACTGAAAGTGCCAAAAATAGGATTACTTACCTTGACTGTGCCGTATGGGAAAACACTGATTACCCTAAAAGGGATTTCTTTGTTTGTATTAGGGTCAGGAGGAGATATTCGAGGGTCTGTTTGGTCTAAAAATACCTGGATTCCTATTTTAAATTGATTTGTCGCTCCTACGAGCTCGTCTGGTGGTTCCCTCGGTTTCTCTTCGTGTATCCCTAGTGTTTCCTTGAAATGTGTCTTCCACTTGTCTAGTTCATCAACTTGATCCCTTCGATCCTCATGAGTTGTTTCTTTGTTGGCATTGGGTCTAGGATCGGGTTTAGTTGTGTTGTTTTGTGGTGCTTCCTGCAAACAAGGGTTAACCGAATGGTTATCAATGGAATTCACTTTCTCACCTTGTTTGCTTGATGTTCTAACCGAATCGAGAGCCTGAAGAGTGACTGTCTCATCACCTACACAGAGTATGAGTTGACCTGCGTCGACATCAATTTTAGTCCGATTGCTATAAAAGGGCCTTCCTAGAATTAATGGAATACTATTGTCCTCATCCATGTCTAAAACAACAAAGTCTACTAGGAATACGAATTTATCAATCTTTACTAGCACATCTTCGATTATACCCCTAGGAATTCTAACAGTTTTATCAACTAATTGAATGCTCATCCTAGTTTGTTTGGGTTTCCCTAGACCAAGTTGTTTAAAAATTTTATAAGTCATGACATTTATGCTTGCCCCTAAATCAGGTAACGCATTATCAATAGATAAACTACCAATTAAGCATGGAATTGTAAAATTCCCTGGATCTTTTAATTTCTGTGGCAATTTATTTTGGAGAATTGTTGAGCACTTTGCGTTGAGTTCCACATGCGATTCCTCGTCTAGCTTTCGCTTGTTTGTCAAACGCTTTTTTAAGAATTTCCTTGAATCTGGCATCTGCGAAAGAGCTTCAAGTAATGGTAAGTTAATATGTAATTTCTTTAAAAGTTTAAGAAACTTACCGAACTGTTCCTCTGTGTCGTCTTTCGTCATCGCCTCGGGGTATGGTATACGAGGTTGGTACTCTTTAATTACCAGTTTTGGCTTTTTACTTTCTTCCTCAACCTTACCTTCTTCTACCACATTCTCTTGTCTTAAACAAGGCTCATTTAACTCTACATTATCATGAGTTGATATGGCTTGAATTTGCTCCTTTGGGTTAGTTTCAGTGTTGCTTGGCAATCTACCTTGTGGTCGTTCCGTCAAGATCTTAGTGATTTGCCCAATTTGATCTTTGAGCTCTTGTGTCAGTGCTTCTTGTTTTTCAAGTTTTGTTTCTATACTTTGGCAACATGTTTCTATTGCTGCTATATATTTTGTCAGCATCTCCTCAAGGTTCGGTTTCTTATCCTGTGGGTACTGCTGTTGTTGGAAATTTGGAGGGTGTTGTTGTCTTTGATTTCCTTGACCACCCCATGAAAAATTGGGGTGGTTCTTCCAACCTAGATTGTAAGTATTGCTATAAGGGTTATTTTGATATCTGAAATTATTACTTACATAGTTCATTTGTTCGCCTTCTATGCTATGTCCGTAGGATGGGTACTCAGGATTCGCCACACCTCCACTTGTTTCGCATTGCATAACGGGTTGTACCTGCAAGGAATTACACAAACCATCAAATTTTTAGTTAACACGTCTACGATTCGATAGCATGGTTTCTTTGCGTCGAGGTTGAAAAAACATGGCGACTTTTCGTGGGCTTTGTCCTCGTGACTTGCCACCGATAGTTATTTAGGGACATCTCCTCTATAAATTCGTAAGTCGCTTTAGGTGTTTTATTATTCGAGTTCCACCATTTCTTTGAATCGATCAACCGCCTAGTTGAGGGGTTCACACCGTTGTAAAAAGTTTGGACACAGTAGCCACAAGGGTAATCCATGGTGTGGGCACCTTCTCAATAGATCCTTATATCTCTCCCATGCATCGTAAAGTGTTTCTAAATCCATCTGCACAAAAGAAGAGATATCATTCCTTAACTTGGCGTTTTGGCCTGATTTAAAAATATTTTAATAAAAAATTTGGTCATTTGATCCCATGTAGTAATTGATCCTCAGGGAAGAGAATGCAACCACTGTTTGGCTTTATTTCTCAAAGAAAAGGGAAATAATCGAAGGCGGATGGCATCATCAGTAACGCCATTAATTTTAAAAGTGTCACAGAATTCCAGGAAATTCGCTAAGTGTGTGTTAGGATCCTCATCCTGCAAACCATCAAACTGAACGAACTGTTGTATCATCTGTATAGTGTTAGGTTTCAATTCGAAATTATTTGCAGCAATAGTAGGTCTAACAATAATAGATTCAGTACCAACTAAACTAGGCTTAGCATAATCATACATAGTTCGAGGAGCCTGATTTTCGGCCATCTCTGGAGGTAGCAGATTATTTTCGGCCATCTCTTCGGTGGTATTGATGATGTTTTCTTGCTCTTTTCCTGTGTATTGTAGACTTCGCCTAATTTCTCTCTGATTTCTGTGAGCGGTTGCTTCGATCTCACCATCGTAAATTAAAGGTCCTGTCGGGTTCCTTCTAGTCATAAACTAGAGGTACCTACAAGGAGCAAAAACTAAAATTTAGAAAACAAAATAAGAGTAAAATTACAGAAAATAAAAATGGCTAAAGTAATAAAAATTGAGTGTTCTTAATATTTCAGTCCCCGGCAACGGCGCCAAAAACTTGATCGGTGTGTCACAGTCTTAAAATTTATAATGAGAATGATCGAGCCTAAAAACTAACTGTGACAACGATTGAGGCAAGTGTACCTATCGAACAATAGTATAGCTTAGTGGCAAGACCGGATTGTCGAACCCAAAGGAACTGAAAGTACTAATACTAACCTTCTTTTTATTATTTAGCCTTAAAATTGAAGTGAATCGGTTTAATCTAGAAAATTAACTAACTACTAAGCTAAAGAAGATGAGACAAAAAGAATGAAATTGGGGAAATACTTGTGGGAAAAACCAATTGATTAAAACAATACCCAAGGAAGAATCCACCTAGACTTCACTTGTTATCTAACTCTGAACCAGACTATTTATTCATTTGACTTGATCCGTGAGATTCCCTAAGTTATATTAATACCTCCGTCGAGGCTACTAACGTCTAATCCTAGGTTGATTAATTGAAATCTCTTTCTAATTAAAACCCCTAAGATTGCATTAACTCGATCTATGGACTCCCATATTAGGTTTCACCCTAGTCCGGCAAAATCTCGTCACCCTATGTCTAGGTGTGCGATCAACTCCGCTCAATTATGCTAGATCTACTCTTAGGCAGGGACTTTTGCTCCTCCACCTAAGCACGTCAAACTTGAATTAATATCCCGAAAATATCAGCACAAGAATTAAGAACACATAATTAAGAAAAAATCAAATATTTATCATATAGTTCAGCAAACGATAACAAGATTCATCTTAAGTTTCATCCCCCTCAGGTATTTGAGGGTTTAGTTCATAACTATAATAGAATACATCTCAAAAGAAAAGATAAGACAAAACATAAGAAAAATTCTAAAACCCCCTAAAGGAATTGAAGAGAGATCTTCCATCTTGAGTAAAACTCCGGCTTCTTGAGATGAATCAACTGGCTATCCTTCGAGTAATTTCCACAAATCTGATCTTTCTGGCTCGGCTCCTTGGCCTAGCTGGACCCCCTTGAAAGTTGGCCTCTAGGGTGTTTATATAGGCTTTTGGAATGTGTTTCATTACCCCTAAGTATCCAAATCCGAGTGAAATTCCTCTTCTCCACGGCAGGGACACGCCATTGGCACATGCCCGTGTGAATCGTGGCCAGGCCGTGTTCGGGTCTGATTTGGGAGGCACGGCCGTGTTGCATAGGCCCAGGCCGTGTTGATTTCGTGATTTGGCCTATTTGGTCCATTTTAAGCCCGTTTCTCGTTCTTTTCATCCTCCGGTGCTTTCCCGAGTATAAAACATGAAAACAAAGGATTAAGAGCACCAAATTACACAATTCAAGGCTTAACTCACCCAAAAGCATGCTAAATATGGGTCTAAAATATGTTACTATTTCGGTTTATCACAATTCTCTGCATTTTTTCCTCACCAAACAAAGCTCGGATTTCCTCTTGTTTTCAGGTAACAGTATCTCTATCAACCAAATCTGACACCGTAGAATACCTGATATTGATTTGTTGACATTGAACTCTCCTGTTTCCAGCTCCCGGTAGCCATGCGTCATTCCAGATGTTGACATTCTTGTCGTTCCCAATTCTCCAGCCAAGCCCCTCTTCCAGTAGGTGTCTGGCTCCCCAGATGCTTCGCCAGGTATACGAAGGGTAAGAACCAATTCTTGCACTCATAAACTCTCCTTTTGGGAAGTACTTTGCTTTCATTACTCGTGCAAACAAACAATTAGGTTGCGTAATAATCTTCCATCCCTGTTTTGCCAACAGGGCCGTATTAAACATTGACAAATTTTTTAAAACCCAACCCTCCCTTCGTTTTGGGGATCCACATATCACTCCACTTACACCAATGAATTCCTCTATTATTTTTTGGGTTACTCCACCAGAATTTACACATAATATTCTCAAGATCATGGCAAAAAGAAATTGGTAATTTAAAGCATTACATCGCATAGATTGGAATAGCCTGTAAAATGGATTTTAAAAATACCTCTTTTCCCCCAACCGATAAAACACAAACACTCCAATTGTTTATCAATTTGTTGAAACGGATCTTTCATCTCAGTGAAAGCCTGTTTTTTTCTTTCGGCCCACGATTGTAGGAAGCCCCAAATACTTTTTCGGGTTATTTGAAATTCATACTCCTAGTATATTACCCACCTGTTCCTGTACTTCTCGTTCGACATTTCCACTAAAGTAGATCAATGATTTGTCAAAGTTGACCTTTTGCCCTGATATTGCTTCATACTCATTAATTATTCTTTTCATGTTGTTAGCACCATCAGTCGATGATTCTTTGAACAGCATACTATCATCAGCAAAAAATAGATGCGTTACTGAAATATTGCTTCTTCATACCTTTGCCCCTAAAATCCTCCCCTCTCTCTTTGCATTGTCAAGTAGACGTGAGAAGCCTTCCGCACAAATAAGGAATAAATACGGACTTAAAGGATCGCCTTGCCTTAACCCTCTTGACGGTCAAAATTCTTCCCCATTTTTTCCATTGGTCACCACCGTATACTTGACACTAGTAATACACCTCATTATAAGTGTAATCCATTCTTCACAAAATCCCATTCGTAGCATCATTTTTTCCACAAAACACCATTCAATCATGTCGTATGCTTTGCTCATGTTGAGTTTTAAAGCAAAACCTTTATTCAATCTTCCTCTTCTTTTATTAAAAGAGTGAAGGATCTCGTAAGCCACTAATATATTATCTGTGATTTGCCTCCCTGGCACGAATGCTCCTTGACTGTCATCAATACAATATTGCAAAGTAAGATGAAATCTATTAACAATCACCTTTGAGATTATTTTATAAATCACGTTGCAAAGGCTAATGGGTCGAAACTGACTCATGTTCTTCGGTGAAATCACCTTAGGAATAAGGATTATACTTGTATGATTCACCTCCTCCATATTTCTTCGACCGTTAAGGACATGTAAACAGTACTTGGTAATATCCTCCCCCACAATATTCCAGTATTTTTGAAAAAAGATTGCAGGAAAACCATCGTTCCCTGAAGCTTTAAGAGGGGCTATAGATTTTATTGCTTCTAAAACCTCTGCTGCTTAAAATTCCTTCCTCAGACTATCATTGAGCTCTTCCGTAATGCAAGGAAATATTGTCGAAATTAAACCATCGCTACTACTAACTGCATTTGACGCAAACAAATCTTTGAAATAATCTGTTGCTATTTTGGAGATTTTGCTAGCCTCAGTCACCCATCTTCCAGAAACATCCTCAAGCCCTTTAATCCTGTTTTTCTTCTGCCAATAAGAAGCCCATCTATGAAAGAATGCTGTATTTCTGTCTCCCATTTGCAACCAATTAACTCTCGCCCGTTGTTCCCAGAAAAGCTCCTCCCTATCAGCTTCTAAATTCATCTCAAATTTAATCTATGTCATCTCCGCTAAAACTTCATCACTGATTTCTTTAGAGCTCAATTCTAACATTCTATAATTCAAATCTTTTGACCGACGTTCTCTAGCCCATTTTTCTTTCTTCGCCCACTTACTTAAATGTACACCCAATTCTTTGAGCTTCGTCAAGGTTTCCTTCTCGTTTGACAACCACCAATGTTTGACTTGCTCATCTAATTCTTTATTCAACATCCAGTCGGTATTGAATCGAAATTGCCTGTGGTGATCATCAGACTGTAAGCTCTCATCCCCTCTCGTATCCACTAACACCGAGCAATGATCTGATAATCCATACTGTAGATGTTGTACCGAATAATCATTGAAAAGATTCCACCATTCTTGGTTAGCAACCCCTCTATCCAATCTTTCTCGAATATTATTTCCAACCAATGTACCTCTTTCCCAAGTGTACCACTACCCAAAAAAACCCCAAATCATTTAATTCACATTCTTCAAGTGCCTCTCTAAAATCATTCATCTGTCTTTCCTCTCTTATTTGTCCCCCTTATTTTTCGTGAGAATATATAATTTCATTGAAGTCTCCCAATACAAGCCAAGGCTTGTTACATCCACGCTTCAAATGTCATAATAAATTCCATGAATCTTTTCGTTCATTCTCCACAGGGGCTCCATAGAACCCCGTAAATCTCCACACTATCGATTCACCTCCTTCTTCTACCTCCACATCTATGTGCAATATCGAATAACTTTTTAGAGTTAAATTTATCCCGTCTCTCCATCCTAATGATAAACCCCCTTTTGCCTCCTCCGCATCAACGTCTATTCCTTGTTCAAATCCACACTTCCTCCTTATTTTCTCCATATGTTTTCTATTAACCTTTGTTTCCATTAGAAACAAAATTTGGGGCTGAATGCGTCTTAATTTATTTTTGAGACGATTTACTACTCGTGACTGCCCCAAGCCACGAACATTCCAACTTACTATTTTCATTGTGCCCGATCGGCCTGCTTGAAAGCGGCCGTCGATACTGCATTATTTAACCCTCCTTCCAACAGTCCCCTACTATTGTCGGAACCACCCCCTTCTGTATTGTATCTTTGCCTCTTCTTTCCGTCCACAAAATCCATAGCCATATCTTCCAATTTTGCTTCCTCCCCCCTTTCCTCAAATTTTCCCGTATCATTCTCTATTCTCAACTCAATAGGCTTTTTTGTATATCTCGTTGCTCTCCCCACTATCCCTGTGCCTCCATAATTTCTTTTTGGTTGGTAACATCATCTCCGAATCTTCTTGTCTTGTTCTCTCCGTCTATCTCCATTTCTGTCCATTTTTTGTCTTCAGAATCCTCCCTTAGCCATCTACTCATTGCTTGCCCTCCCCTCCTTGGTGTGGCTCTTAGTGATATATCCCATCCAAAATCCACTTGTTGATCTCTTAGAGTTAAACGTACTGGACAAAAACTCTCCTCATGCCCAAGTCGACCACATAAAAAACAAAATAATGGAAATTTTTAATATTGAAATAAAGCATATATGAATTGATTTCTCCCTGTACTTATCTTTTTCTTCCTTTTGAGTGGACTTCGCACATCCAATAGAACACGTATCTGCATGTATTTATTCATCCCCTTTGTAATCAATGACACATCATACTCTATAAAATCTCCAATAAAATTCCCTAATTGTCGTGCCATCCCTTTTGTAATGAAACCCGACGGTAAATTATGAATCTGCACCCAAAAAATCGTAGTCCATAATGCGACCACTAAAGGGTTCTCCCCTTTATTAATCTATGAAACACTATCAGATGTCGGTTGAAGAACCATGGCATACTATCCAAGACCCGTTTCAAGTCAACTTCACTGTAAAACCTAAAAAGAATACGCTTATCCTCCACCTCTATAATCGTTACCCCTCTTAGATGATGCCATAAATCTGCCATCGTATTTTTTAATGATGGAAAATTAATTATACTTTCTGTAAGCACCCTCCCTACTAGACATAACTCATAGTTTGATTCGGGACAAAATTCATCTCCTTCCATCACCAAGGATCATCCTCCTCATCCATTATCTATAGATTTGCTAGATCTGCCCCCACCACATTCATATCAGCCATATTCTTACCCAGAACTGAAATCTATTTTTTGTTGTCGCCGAACCCTAGAATAACCCTCTAAACGTAATACTCTTGCCACAAGGCAGACAAAATATTCATATACTTATGCTAACATTCTAAGGACTCAAGAGATTGTTATAAATACATAGAATTTTTTTTCAATATAGTAAAACGTGTGTTAGTATGCATATTGTAATAGCCCGGTTTAGACCCTAGTCAAAACAGTGGTTTCGAGACCATAAATCTGAGGTCAGAAAAATATTTTAATATTATTTTTGGTGTTTACAGCATGTGATTAAGCATGTGTGAAATTTCTGTGAGAAAATTTTATCGATTGTGTGCTTAATTTGCGAAAAGGACTTAATCGCATAAAATGCAAAAGCTGTGTGCTGACTATTAAAGTGCTAATTTGGCATGGCTTATTAAAATGTGAGTCCTTATGTTGTTATTATTCCATAAGATAAATGGATGGACATAAAATCCTTAAGTTAGTGGATTTTAAATGAAATTAAAAAGGCTAAAATTGGTATTTTAAATTTATGTTAATATAATTTAAATAAAATAAAAGATGGCCATTTTATCATCATCCTTGGCCGAAAATTAGCAAGAAAAGAAAAGAAAAAGAGAGTTAGGGGTTCGGCACTTGTAAGCTTCAATTGGTATGTATTTTTAACTCAGTTTTTTATGATTTCTATTTTTTTGTGATTGTTGCTTTATGTTCTCTCAAGCCCATGCTTTAATTTTAGAATTTGATGGTGATTTTGTAATATTCCATTGATGAATGCTTGAGCTTTTTGATGATTGGTGATGAAATATGAAAGATATGTGATAGATTAACATATTTTGTCTTTGAATTTTTGGTGGATTTGAGTAATTTGGGCTAAATTGTGAAATTGAGAAATTAGAGGACTAAAATGTTAAATAAATGAAATATGTGGGCTTGTATGAACATAAGGAGAATTCGGCTAGGCATGTGTGAAATAAAATTATGTGAATTTGATGATTTTATGAAATAGGGACTAAAGTGTCAAAATGTGGAAATGTGAGGGCTATTTTGTAAAATACCCTAAATATGTGTGTTTGGACTAAATTGAATGATTTGGTGATGGAATGAGCTAAATTTGAATATGTATAGATCAAGAAAAGAGGGATTTGGATCGAGATCGAGGCAAAGATAAAGTGCTCGATTAATCGATTCGTTTTGTTACATCGACTCGTTTTGTTACATCGACGTCCAAGGTAAGTTCGGATATAATACGAGTTGTTAAATTTATGTCTAAGTGCTATGAAATGAAAAGATATGTGATTATTGAATTAAAAATGCTATATGTGGAATTGAGAAATATGGCACTAAGTGTGCGAAATTAGAATCGGGACAGAGGTGAATAGCACTGTGTGTGCAAAGTAATGGAAGCTTCAGCTTTGTTGATTGGCACTATGTGTGCGATACCGAGATAAATTCGGTTTAATGTAAATGCACTAAGTGTACGATGATATTTAAGCTTCGGTTATGAAATGGGCACTGAGTGTGCGATTGAATCGAAGGAATAATGAAGATTGATCGAAATGTGGTATCAAGCATTGAGTAGCAAAATTGGTCGTTAACTAAGTGTTGGCAAAGGTATGTATGGAACCTATGTGGTTGATGAAATTGGAAATAGATGAATGGATAGTTATGTGAGTATTTGATATGGAAGAGATTGTGCATTCTTATAAATTAATATATGTGATGGTTTATTTTATGTATTGATTTTGAATCATTGAGTTAATAGTATTATATTACGAACTTACTAAGCTTTAGAGCTTACTGTATGAAGTTTTCTCTATTCTACAGTGTATTTAAAGCTAGCTCGGACCTGGGGATCGTCAGTGACTCAATCACACTATCGTCTATCTATTTTGGTACTTTTGGAATTCGTGTATATTTGGAATATTGATCGTGTCCAAACTAACTATGACAACGAATAAGGGAAGCGCACCTATCGTCTGGTAGTATAGCTATGGCAAGACCGAAAATATCGTATCCTCAAGGACCAAGAGTACTAGTAGTTACTATCTTTTTATTATCTAGCCTAAGTATTAAGGGAATTGTTGTTTAATTAACTAATTACTAGCTAAGGATGCTAAGACATAGAGAGTGAAATGGGAAAATACTTTTGGGAAAAACTAGTTGATTAAGACAATACCCGAGGAAGAATCCACCTAGACTTCACTTGCTATTTAACTCTGAACCAGACGATTTATTCACTTGACTTGATCCGTAGGATTCCCTAATTTATATTAATACATTTTTCGAGGCTACTAACGTCTAACCCTAGGTTGATTAATTGAAATCTCTTTCTAATTAAAACCCCTAGTGTTGCATTAACTCGATCTATGGACTCCCATATTAGGTTTGACCCTAATCCGACAGCTTTTTGTCATCCTATCTCTAGGGTTGCGATCAACTCCGCTTAACTATGCTAGATCTACTCTTGAACATGGACTTTTGCTCCATAGCCTAAGCACATCAATACTTGAATCAATATCCTGAAATATTAAAACAAGGATTAAGAACACATAATTAAAAACAAATCAAGTTTTTATCATATAGTTCAGAAAACAATAACAAGATCCGTCTTAGGTTTCATCCCCCTCAGGTACTTGAGGGGTTTAGTTCATGTTTAATAAAGGATACATCTCAGAAGAAAGTAAATAACAAAACATAAGAAAAACCCTAAAACCCCCTGAAGGAAATTGAAGGGAAGATCTTCTGTCTTGAGCGTGATACCAGCTTCTGAGATGGATCAACTGGCTTTCTTGGAGTAATTCCCTATGTTCAGCCCTCTCTGGCTTCGCCCCCGACCAAAGACACTTTTTAGGTTATACTTAGGGCGTTTATATAGGCTTCGGAATGTCTTTCTTGGCCCACATGTATCCTATTCCGAATGAAACTCATCCTGGCTATAGCAGGGACACTGATCGTTATGTCAGAGTCTTAAAATTTATATAATGAATGATCTAGCCTAGAAACTAACTGTGACAACGATTGAGGCAAGCGCACCTATCAAACAGTAGTATAGTTTAGTGGCAAGACCGGATTGTCGAACCCAAAGGAAGAAAAAGTACTAATACTAACTTTCTTCCTATTATTTAGCCTAAGAATCGAAGTGAATTATTGTTTAATCTACTAAGCTAAAGACGCTAAGACAAAGAGAATGAATTGGGGAAATACTTGTGGGAAAAACCAATTGATTAAGACAATACCCAAGAAGGAATCCACCTAGACTTCACTTGTTATCTAACTCTGAACCAAACGATTTATTCACTTGACTTGATCCGTAGGATTCCCTAATGTATATTAATACCTCCGTCGAGGCTACTAACGTCTAACCCTAGGTTGATTAATTGAAATATCTTTCTAATTAAAACCCCTAGAATTGCATTAACTCGATCTATGGACTCTCATATTAGGTTTGACCCTAATCCGGTAGATTTTCGTCACCCTATCTCTAGGCACGCGAGCAACTCCGCTTAACTATGCTATATCTACTCTTAGACAGGGACTTTTGCTCCACTGCCTAAGCACATCAATACTTGAATCAATATCCCGAAATATCAAAACAAGAATTAAGAACACATAATTAAGAACAAATCAAGTATTTATCATATAGTTCAGAAAACAATAACAAGATCCGTCTTAGGTTTCATCCTCCTTAGGCATCTGAGGGTTTAGTTCATAATCATAAAAATATACATCACAGAAGAAAAGATAAAACAAAACATAAGAGAAACCCTAATACTCCCTGAAGGATTTGAAGAGAAGATCTTCCGTCTTGAGTATGACTCCGGCTTCTTGAGATGAATCACCTGGCTTTCTTCGAGTAAATCCCACGATTCTGACCTCTCCGGCTTGGCTCATTGGCCTAGCTGGACACCCCTGACAACAAGCCCCCTCTTAGGTTATACTTAGGGTGTTTATATAGGCTTCGAAATGTGTTTCTTTGCCTCTAAGTATCCTAATCCGAGTGAAATTCCTCTTTGCCACGGCAGGGACACGCCCGTGCAACACGACCGTGTAAATCGAGTTGTAGGCCGTGGTTGGGTCTGCTAAGGAGGCACGGCCGTGTGCTTTGGGCCCAGGCCGTGTTGATTCCCTACTTTGGCCCATTTTAAGCCCATTTAGTATATCAAATCAAAGGTGTGGTCTCAACATGTATAATCGAAGCAAGTTCTAGAATAACAAATCAATGTTGACACACTCATAATCAATAAAGTGAGCACGAAAAAAGAATATGCTCTAAAAGGCTCAAAATCTCACAAAAAATATGGGTTTTTGATATCAACCTTGTAAATTTCAAACTTCAAAGTAATCATTAGATTCGGGTAGACAACCTAACAAAATTTTTACTTCTGAAAAATAGACTTATCCTGCTTGATTCTCTAGTCTCCTAAAGTTTAAATCACCACTGCTCAATTATCAATGACTTAATCCAAAACATATCAATGAAAATAATAAATCAAAGGAAATTTCATTCTAATCATAATATGAGGAAATTATTTAAGAACAAGGCCTAATTTAGGGATTTGAGAATAATGCAAAAAATTAGGCACTTTTAAGATTCACCCCCCACACTTAAGATGTACATTGTCCTCAATGTACAAAGATATATATGAATAATATTTTAAGAAAATCAAAAGAGAGGGAGAAGTGAAACTTCCTGAATTATGAAATCCTTGGAGGATGGTCAATGATGAACATGATGACTAGGCATAGGTGAAGGTGGTGGAGAATACTCCGGTGGTGTGTTTGTTCCTTGAGTGGCACTTTGAACCTTTTTAATCTGCGAAGTCATCAGTAAAGTTTTTAGGGAGTTCTTATTTAATGGATGTTTGTTATAGTTACTCGAGAGTTAAACAGCCAGAGATAAAAGAAATCAAATTATACTTAAAAATTTAAAGAGTTTAATAATAAAGGAAAATGAACTAAAATAAAAATAAAAATAAAAATAAGAATAAAGAAAATAAAAAGGACTTAGAGGTCATCATCATCGGATTGATCTCGAGGTGGTGGTGGCAGTGATATGTGAAAAAGCTGATAATATCGACCACGGCCGCCTCGCACGGCCGTGTGGATTTATCTCAGCCCGTGTTCTTTAGGTAGTTTCGACCACGACCGCGTTGCACGACTGTGGCATTTAGTCAGAGCCCGTGTCTTGGGGAAAATTTTCGTCCTGTTTCTGTACGATATCCGCCACGCCAATATGCATACTCGTTGTGTCCACACGGCCACGGCCACGCCCATGTGCAAGGCCGTGTGGTATGGAAACCTACGCCTAAAAATTTGGTTAGTTTTTAGTTAGATGCTAAAATTTGAAAATATGGACGTTAGTGGGGTTAGTGCTCGGGGTGCCTCCCGAGAAGCGCTCGTTTAAAGTTTTGAGCTAGACTTACCTGTTATTCGCATGGCCATGGTGGTTTACGGATTCGAAACTCCTTTTTCTTACTACCAATTCTATCAACATATGGTTTGAGTCGGGTAATATTTACCTCAAAAGTGCCAAAATTAAAATGTGTTACCTCGACCGTTTCGTATGGAAAGACCTTAAGTACCGTAAAAGGAGTCGCACCGTTTGTATTAAGTTTTGAAGCGACTATTCGAGGGTCGGTTGTATCTGACAGTACCTGGTCCCCAACTTTGAAGTGATTGGTTCCACCTTTAATACTCGATGTCCTAGCCGTGTCAAGAACCTGAAGAGTGATCGTTTTGTCACTTACACAAAATGTGAGCTCACGTGGTAGTTTATTTCGTAGAATTGCTGGGCACACTGCGTTTAGCTCCAAATGCAACGTATCGTCTAACTTCCGTTTGTTTGTCAAAAACTCTTTTGAAAATTTCCTTGAATCTGGCATCTGCGAAAGTGCTTCAAGAAACGACAAGTTAATATGTAATTTCTTTGGAAGTTTAAGAAATTTATCGAATTGTTCCTCTATGTGGTCTTTCTTTATTGCATTGGAGTATGGCACACGAGGTTGGAACTCTGTAATTACCGATTTTGCTTTATCATGGCTTACCTCAACCTTACCTTCCTCTACCACATTCTCTTGCTTCAATTTTGGTTCATCTAACCCTTCACTATCGTGAGCAGTTATTACTTGCGATTGTTCTCTTGGGTTAGTTTCGGTGTTGCTAGGCAAGATACCTTGTGGTCTTTCTGAGATCAGCTTAGCAAGCTGACCTATTTGGTTCTCGATCCCTTGAATTAATGCCTGCTGATTTTTGAGCATTGTCTCGTTGTTTTGAAAACAGGTTTTTGACACTACGATAAATTTTGTTAGCATCTCCTCAAGGTTTGGCTTCTTTTCCTGCTGGTAAGGTGGTTGTTGAAAGCCTGGGAGGGGTTGTTGTCTCCGATTTCCTTGGCCATCCCACGAGAAATTGGAATGGTTCCACCAACCTGCATTATAAGTGTTACTATAGGGATTATTTTGAGGTCTAGAATAGTTACCCATATAGTTGACTTGTTCGTTCCCTGTGCTAGGGTTGTAGGATAGATATTCTGTGTTGTTCACCCATCTTCCATTTGTATCGTCTTGTATTCAGGATGTACTGCGTGAGAACCATACCAACCATCAAATTTTTTTAAAAGCTCTACGGTTAGATAACATGGTGACCGCGTCAAGGTTGAAAAAACAAAATTTGCTTTATTAGGCATTGTCCTCATGTCTTGCCATTGATAATTATTGATGACATCTCTTTGGTTTTCATGAGTGGTATGTTTTATTTCAATTCAAAAATCAAGGGTCCTGACGGGTTTCTTCTAGCCATAAACTAGAAATACCTGCCAGAAGCAAAGAAAGAGAAAAATTAGCAAAGTTAAAATAAAATAAAAATAAATTGTAAATAAATAAAATGGCTAAAGTAATAAAAATCAAATGTTCTTAATATTTTAGTTCCCGGACAACGACGCCAAAAACTTGATCGTTATGTCAGAGTCTTAAAATTTATATAATGAATGATCTAGCCTAGAAACTAACTGTGACAACGATTGAGGCAAGCGCACCTATCGAACAGTAGTACAGTTTAGTGGCAAGACCGGATTGTCGAACCCAAAGGAACCAAAAGTAGTAATACTAACTTTCTTCCTATTATTTAGCCTAAGAATCGAAGTGAATTATTGTTTAATCTACTAAGCTAAAGACGCAAAGACAAAGAGAATGAATTGGGGAAATACTTGTGGGAAAAACCAATTGATTAAGACAATACCCAAGGAGGAATCCACCTAGACTTCACTTGTTATCTAACTCTGAACCAAACGATTTATTCACTTGACTTGATCCGTAAGATTCCCTAATGTATATTAGTACCTCCGTCGAGGCTACTAACGTCTAACCCTAGGTTGATTAATTTAAATCTCTTTCTAATTAAAACCCCCAGAATTGCATTAACTCGATCTATGGACTCCCATATTAGGTTTGACCCTAATCCGGCAGATTTTCGTCACCCTATCTCTAGGCGCGCGAGCAACTCCACTTAACTATGCTAGATCTACTCTTAGACAGGGAATTTTGCTCCAATGCCTAAGCATATCAATACTTGAATCAATATCCCGAAATATCAAAACAAGAATTAAGAACGCATAATTAAGAACAAATCAAGTATTTATCATATAGTTCAGAAAACAATAACAAGATCCGTCTTAGGTTTCATCCCCCCCAGGTATCTGAGGGTTTAGTTCATAATCATAAAAATATACATCTTAGAAGAAAAGATAAAACAAAACATAAGAAAAACCCTAAAACCCCCTGAAGGATTTGAAGAGAAGATCTTCCGTCTTGAGTATGACTCCGGCTTCTTGAGATGAATCAACTGGCTTTCTTCGAGTAAATCCCATGATTCTGACCTCTCCGGCTTGGCTCCTTGGCCTAGCTGGACGCCCCTGACAACAAGCCCCCTCTTAGGTTATACTTAGGGTGTTTATATAGGCTTCGGAATGTGTTTCTTCACCTCTAAGTATCCTAATTCGAGTGAAATTCCTCTTTGCCACGGCAGGGACATGCCCGTGCAACACGCCCGTGTGAATCGAATTGTAGACCGTGGTTGGGTCTACTAGGGAGGCACAGCCGTGTAAATCGAGTTGTAGGCCGTGGTTGGGTCTGCTAAGGAGGCACGGTCGTGTGCTTTGGGCCCAGGCCGTGTTGATTCCCTACTTTGGCCCATTTTAAGCCCATTTTCTGTTCTTTTCATCCTCCTATGCTCTCCTGAGTATAAAACATGAAATTAAAGGATTAAGAGCACCAAATTCCATAATTCAAGGGATAAATCATCCAAAAGAATGCTAAATATGGAGATAAAATATGTTACTATTACGGTTTATCATACACGCCCGTGTCACACGCCCGTGGTCGACTCTCTTAGCCCTGGCTGATCCTGTTTGCCACACACAGCCATGTGATCTAGCCGTGTATGATGTTCTAGGCCGTGTCTCGGTTGCTACACGAAACGCACGGTAGCGGGTGATAGTCCAGGCCGTGTGAGTCTCTAAGGTAAGCTCATTTTGCCCCTTTTTGGCCCGTTTCTCGTTCCTTTCAATTCCCTAAGCTCTCCTGAGTATAAAACATGAAATTAAGAGATTAGGAGCATCGAGTTCATGAAATTCAATCAAAATTCATCCAAAAGTAAGCTAAATATGGGATTAAAATATGTATATATTACGGTTTATCAAATATGGCAAGTATAGGCTAGTGACTATGATATGTTTTGAATGTTTTAGCCGTGCCATGTGATATGGCTTGGTAGTTTGATGAATTTGGTACTTGCCTTGGATGTGTAAAAAGATGGTTAAAGGTGTGCATATGTGATGTATGAGAGTAATCATTTTGGTATAAATTAGTAGAATGGAAATGGTATGTTTTAAGATGATTTTGGTAGGGATTAGTTGATGCTTAAATTACATGTCTTTGTATGTGTAATTGTTTCTTTGTGTTGGTAAATTGAGATGGATTGAATAGGAAGAGGAATGATGATGTTAAGAGATTAAATTGAGTATGTTTGAATGCTATTTGAGGTATGAAATTGAATTGGTTTGTGCTTGTAGGTGAGACCCTAAGTGTGGGTGGCAATTTAGCCTTGCAAATGGCCTATAATTGCCCACACGGGCGTGTGGCTTGACCGTGTCTCTCGAGTTTGCAAATTGAAACAAGTCAGGCTCAGACACGGGCTAGACACACGGGCGTCTGACTGGCCGTGTGGTGCAAGTCAGTGTCGACCACGGGTGAGACACACGGGCGTGTCTCAGGCCGTGTGGACAAGTCAATATGTATGCCCTATTTTGCCACGGCTTGGATGCACGGGCGTGTCCGAGGCCGTGTGAGGCACACGGCCTGCCCACACGGGCGTGTGACTTCTGTAGCTTTGAAAAATGTTAAATTTTCAGAAATTTTTGTATGTGTTCGGTTTAGTCTCGACCCCTTTCTAACGCATGATTAAGGTCTCATTAACCTAATTAAGGGATTATATGAATGTGAATTGCTATGTTTTGATGTGAAATGAATTTAAATGTTCGAAATGATAGGTAATGCCTCTTAACCCTATTTCAGCATCGATTACGGGTAAGGGGTGTTACATTTTATTGGTATCAGAACTACGGTTTAGTCGATTCTAGGACTAATGTAGTGTGTGTGAGTCTAGCTATACATGCCATATATATAATTGCGATAGTGTGATGAATCCTGACAGTTAAAAATGTGTTTTCGTATAGTAAATGGATCCCAATCGAGTAGTTGCTGATAATGTTGAGAGTAATGCGCCTGCTCCTGCTCAAGGGACAGCGCCGGCTGAGTCTAGGCCGATTGCTAGTAGCCACGAGGGAGAGGCTAAGCAAGCCTTCTTCCAAATGATGAGTGAGTGGTTTTCGGAGTTCGTTTGAACGAATTTGGCTGCTCAACAACCTCCACCCCCACAAGTATCTGTAGTGCCACAAGTGACAGATCCAATCTGATTGAGTAAGCCTCCTGTGGATAAAATTCGAAAGTATGGGGCTGAAGAGTTTAGAGCTACGGTCGATGATGATGCTGAACGAGCTGAGTTTTGGCTCGAGAATACAATTCGAGTGTTTGATGAGATGTCATTGACTCCTGATGAATGCCTAAAATGTGATGTTTCATTGTTGAGAGATACGGCATATAATTGGTGGAAAACGTTGCTATCTGTGGTTTCGAGAGAGAGAATCACCTGGGATTTCTTTCAAGTTGAATTTTGAAATAAGTATAACGATCCAACGATTCATAGATCAAACGTAAAGAATTCCTCGGTAAAACAGGTCGTATGTCGATTCTGAGAATATGAGCGGAGTTTGTAAGATTAAGTCAGTATGCACGAGAATGTGTTTCGACTGAAGCTACTATGTGTAAACGTTTCATTGAAGGGATGAATGAATACATTGAATTTTTTATTGGAATACTTGATTTGAATGAATTTTTAGTGTTAGTTGAAAGAGCCTGCAAAGCTGAAGAACTGAGCAAAGAAAAGAAGAAAGCAGAATCCGAAGCTAGAGATGAAAGAAAAAGATCGATGAGCAAGTCGTATCAACCTCCATCAAAGAGATTCAAAGATGCAAGCAATCATTCAAATGTTTCGTTTGGACATTCGAGTAGAGATCGTGTGAGACAAAGTGTTGGTCCAAGAACTCAAATTCCGATTTAATCAAGCGTTGGAAGTGTCAAAAGCAACAACCTTGAGTGTAGACAGTGTGGAAGACGTCATATCAGAGAATGCTGGGGAAAGTATAATAGTAGAGCTTGCTACAAATGTGGATCACAAGATAATTTTATTCGGGATTGCCCAGAGTTAGTTGAAAAAGATAATGTTTAGAGTGCGAGCCCGAGTAACACGACGGCTAGGGGTAGACCACCCAGAAACACCGGAAATGTGAGTGGAAGTTAGAGAGGGACTACCGATACAACTATGAGATCCGAGGCGAGAGCACCTGCCCGAGCCTATGCTATTCGCGCTCGTGAAGAAGCGTCATCTCCAGACGTCATAACTGGTACTTTTACTCTATTTGATACCGATGTGATTGTATTGATTGATCTAGGATCTACTCATTCATATGTGTGTGTGAATCTAGTATCTAGTAAGACTCTACCTGTTGAGTGTACTGAATTTGTAATTAGAGTATCGAACCCCTTAGGCAAGTGTGTTCTGGTTGATAAAGTATGCAAGAACTATCCGTTGATGTTTTGAGATATTTATTTTCTGGCTAATTTGATGCTACTACCATTTGATGAATTTGATATAATTCTGGGTATGGATTGACTCACTTTGCATAATGCTATTGTGAATTGTAAACGAAAGAGTATTGATTTGAGAAGTCAGAATGGTGAGATAGTTCGAATTGAATCTAGTGATTTGAATGGGTTACTGGCTGTTGTATCTTCAATGAAAGCTTTAAATTATATAAAAAAGGGTTGCGAAGCCTATCTTGCATATGTGATAGATACAAAAGTGACTGAAAAGAAAGTTGAATCTGTACTTGTAGTTTGCGAGTTCCCAGATGCGTTTCCTGAAGAGCTACCGGGATTACCTCCGATACGAGAAGTTGAGTTCGGTATTGATTTAGTACCGGGAACAACTCCTATCTCAATAGCTCCGTATACAACTCCTATCTCAATAGCTCCATATAGAATGACACCGATAGAATTGAAAGAGTTGAAGTCTCAGTTACAAGAGTTGACAGATAGAGGATTTGCACGACCGAGTTTTCGAAGCCGCAAGGGTGCTCTGTGTTGTTTGTGAAAAAGAAAGATGGAACTATGAGGATGTGTATTGATTACCGACAGTTGAACAAAGTGACGATAAAGAATAAATATCCTCTGCCGCGAATCGATGATTTGTTTGATCAGCTGAAAGGAGCTACAGTGTTTTCTAAGATAGATTTGAGATCGGGCTATTATCAGCTACGAGTTAAAGAACTAGATGTGCCGAAAACTACTTTTAGAACGAGGTGCAGACATTATGAATTCTTAGTTATGCCTTTTGGACTAACGAATGCTCCTGCAGTGTTTATGGATTTGATGAATCAGATATTCAGACCGTATTTAAATCAATTTGTCGTGGTGTTTATTGATGACATTCTGATTTATTCTTGTGATGAGACGCAACATGCCGAGCATTTGAGAATCGTGTTACAGACCCTGCGTGAGAAGCAATTATATGCAAAGTTTAGCAAATGTGAGTTCTGGTTACGTGAGGTTGGTTTTCTGGGGCATATTGTATCAGCTGCGGGAATACGAGTTGATTCGAATAAGATTTCAGCAATTTTAGAGTGGAAGCCTCCGAGAAATGTGTCTGAAGTCCATAGTTTTCTAGGACTAGTGATAAACCGCAATAGTAACATATTTTAAGCCCACATTTAGCATGCTTTTGGATGATTTAAGCCTTGAATTGTGTAATTTAGTGCTCTTAATCTTTTGTTTTCATGTTTTATGCTCAGGAAAGCACCGGAGAATGAAAAGAACGAGAAATGGGCTTAAAACAGACCAAATGGGCCAAATCACAAAATCGACACGGCCTGGCCACGACTTACACGAGCGTGTGCCAAGGGCATGTCCCTACCGTGGCAAAGAGAAATTCTATTCGGATTAGGATACTTAGAGGCGAAGTAACACATTTCGAAGCCTATATAAACACCCTAAGTATGACCTAAAAGGGGGAGTCGACAGAAGCCTTCTGTCGGGGCATCCAGCTAGGCCAAGGAGCCAAGCCGGAGAGGTCAGAATCGTGGGATTTACTCGAAAAAAGCCAGTTGATTCATCTCAAGAAGCCGGAGTCATACTCAAGACGGAAGATCTTCTCTTCAATTCCTTCAGGGGTTTTAGGGTTTTTCTTATGTTTTGTTTTATCTTTTCTTACGAGATGTATATTTTTATGATTATGAACTAAACCCTCGATATACGAGGGGATGAAACCTAAGACGGATCTTGTTATTGTTTTCTCGAGCTATATGATAAATACTTGATTTGTTCTTAATTATGTGTTCTTAATTCTTGTTTTGATATTTCAGGATATTGATTCAAGTATTGATGTGCTTAGGCGAGAGGAGGAATAGACCACGCCTAAGAGTAGATCTAGCATAATTAAGCGGAGTTGATCGCAACCCTAGAGATAGGATGACGAAAATCTGTCGGATTAGGGTCAAACCTAATATGGGATTCCATAGATCGAGTTAATGCAATTCCAGGGTTTTAATTATAAAGAGATTTCAATTAATCAACCTAGGGTTAGACGTTAGTAGCCTCGAGAGAGGTATTAATATAAATTAGGGAATCTTACGGATCAAGTCAAGTGAATAAATAAATGCAGTTCAGAGTTAGATAACAAGTGAAGTCTAGGTGGATTCTTCCTTGGTTATTGTCTTAATCAATTGGTTTTTCCCACAAGTATTTCCCCAATTCATTCTCTTTGTCTTAGCGTCTTTAGCTTAGTAGTTAGTTAATTTTAAACTAAACAATAATTCACTTCAATCCTTAGGCTAAATAATAGAAAGAAAGTTAGTATTAGTACTTTTGGTTCCTTTGGGTTCGACATTCTGGTCTTGCCACTAAACTATACTACTGTTCGATAGGTGCGCTTGCCTCAATCGTTGTCACAGTTAGTTTCTAGGCTAGATCATTCATTATATAAATTTTAAGACTCTGACATAACGATCAAGTTTTTGACGCCGTTGCCGGGGAACTAAAATATTAAGAAAGCTAATTTTTTTTACTTTAGCCATTTTATTTATTTACAATTTATTTTTATTTTATTTTAACTTTGCTATTTTTTCTCTTTCTTTGCTTCTGGCAGGTATTTCTAGTTTATGACTAGAAGAAACCCGTCAGGGCCCTTGATTTTTTACAGTGAAATAAAACATACCATTCACAGAAACCGAAGAGATGTCATTGAATAATTATCAATGGCAAGACATGAGGACAATGCCTAATAAAGCAGCCGACGTTTTCAACCTTGACGCGGTCACCATGTTATCTAACCAAATAGAGCTTTTAAATAAAAAAATTGATGATTGGTATGGTTCTATGTAGGTACATCCGGTAATACAGTATGATACAATTGGAGGAGGGGTGAACAACACAGAATACCTATCCTACAACCCTAGCACAGAGAACGAACAAGTCAACTATATGGGTAACTATTCTAGACCTCAAAATAATCTTTATAGTAACACATATAATGCGAGTTGGAGATACCATCCCGATTTCTCGTGGGGTGGTCAAGGACCTTAACTTCCTCCAGTTTTCAACAACCACCTTACCAGTAGGAAAAGAAGCCGAACCTTGAGGAGATGCTAACAAAATTTATCTCGGTGTCAGAAACACGCTTTCAAAACACTGAAACAAAGACTTAAAAATCAAGCAAGCGTCGATTCAAGAGATCGAGAATCAATTAGGTCGACTTGCTAAGCCGATGATCGGAAAAACCACAAGGTATCTTGTCTAGCAATACCGAAACTAACCCAAGAGAGCAACCCCAAACAATAACTGCTCACGATAGTGAAGGGTTAGATGAACCAAAATTGAAGCAAGAGAATGTGGTAGAGGAAGGTAAGGTCCAGGTAAGCCATGATAAACCAAACCCAGTAATTGCAGAGTACCAACCTCGTGTGCCATACCCCAATGCAATGAAGAAAGACCATATAGAGGAACAATTCGGTAAATTTCTTAAACTTCCAAAGAAATTTCATATTAACTTATCGTTTCTTGAAGCTCTTTCGCAGATGCCAGATTCAAGGAAATTTTCAAAAGAGTTTTTGACAAACAAACGAAAGTTAAACGATACGTCGCATTTGGAGCTAAACACAGTGTGCCCAGCCATTCTACGAAATAAACTACCACGTGAGCTCACATTTCGTGAAACACCACAAAACTACACAATGGAGCCAGATCCTAGACCTCGTGTCAATAAAGAAGAAATTCATGAGGAACGAAGGCTTCGGATCGATGGACTAGACGAGTGGAAGACACACTTCAAAAAGGAACTAAAAACACACGAAGCAAAAACGAGGCAACTCCACGACAAACTTAACGATGGGACAACCCAGATTAAGATAGGAGATCAGGTACTCAAAATCTTCCCAAATGGAACAGTCGAGGTAACTAATCCTAAAGTCAGCACTTTTAAGGTAAACAATACTCGACTTAAACTATATATCAATAACCGAGTTGATCGCATGAGAAAGGATTTTCACCTCCTCAAACCACCATGATTATGCGAATGAGATGTAAGTCTAGCTCAAGACTTTAAACAAGCGCTTCTCGGGAGGCAACCCGAGCACTAACCCCACTAACGTCCATATTTTCGAATTTTAGCATCTAACTAAAAACTAACCAAATTTTTAAGCGCAGGTTTCCCTACCACACGGCCTTGCACACGGGCGTGGCCGTGGCCGTGTGGAAACATGACAAAACTTATCCCAAAACACGGGATGCGATAAAACGCCACGGCCGTGCGATTCGGCTGTGGTCGAAACTGAGAAATCTACACGGGCGTGCGACACGCCCGTGGGACCTTTGAGTCCATTTATATTTTTCTTTTTCTCTTATTTTAATTTTTAATTTTTAATTTCTTTTCTTTTATCCTTATCTTCTTTAAATTTATATTACTATATTTTGATTTCTTTAATTTAGGTTCAAGGGGCTGTTAACGAATAGCACCAGATATGTCAGCACCTTCACATTTCATCGTCACACCCACCTCGCGAACCATCCAACAATAAGGACTTCTCCGTCCATTAATAGTTTCTTTTAGTTTTATTTCACTTTTTAAACTCTTTCTTTTTATTCTTTTCTTTAAATATATAATTAGTATAATTAGAATTATTCTTATTATTTCTTGGCTAATTCTTCATGAGTTACCCAAATTTCTTCATCTAGCGCAGAAATTTTTGGCGGCCACTACACCACCACCAAAGACGCCTCCTCCAACCTATCTTTCACCTCCAAATCAAATTTCTACACTTCCAACTCAAGGAATCCATCCAAAACTCAGGAAGCTTTACTTCTCCCTCTTACTATATTATTTTTATTTATCTTTGTACATTGAGGGCAATGTACATCTTAAGTGTGGGGGGTGAATCTTAAAAGTGCCTAATTTTTTTCATTATTCTCAAATCCTGAATTATGTCTTGTTTCTTAAGTGATTTTCTCATATTACGATTAAAATGAAATTTCCTTTGATTCATGATTTTTATTGATATGTTTCGGATTAAGTCATAGTTAATTGTGCATTGATGATTAAATTTTAGAGATACTAGGGAATCAAGCATGATAAGTCTATTTTTCAGAAATTAAAATTTTCTAGGTTGTCTGCCTAAATTGGAATATTACTTTGAAGTTTGAAATTTACGAGGTTGACATCAAAATAGCCATAATTTTTTGTGAGATTTTGAGCCTTGTAGAGCATATATTCTTTTTCATGCTCACTTTATTGATTATGAGTGTGTCAACATCGATTTGTTATTCTAGAACTTGCATCGATTATACATGTCGAGACCACACCTTTGATTTGATATACAGAGATGATAAAGGCACTTAGGATTTGACCCACTTACTCCATTAAAAGCCTACTTTCATAATTAACCCCTAGTAAACCCCTTTGATCCTAACAACTCATTTTATTGACTCACCTACTAATATTAACCCAAAACCCTTTGTATTCGTTATCACCATTCTTCTTGACTACCCCTATATCGAGATTTGATTTGATCGATTACTTAACTATTTTCTTTATCAGTTGTTAAATTCTTTCTTCTTATTACTTGATTTGTTCTTAAAAAAAATCGAAGTATATTCATTATTAGTTCTGTGATTAAGTGAGCTTATACGTTTAAATCCCAATTGTTGAAGAAAAAGCTTGTATTAGAGTATTATTAGTACAAATTTTCAATTGATGTAATTATTTATATTCAGTTCGTTGTTTCTAGTTAGGTAATTTGTCAGTTCAGTCTCGATTCTAACCCTCTAATTTAGCCTTTATCCACACCTATAACCAAGCCCCGTTACAACATGTTAAAGACCTTTTGATTTGTGTATCATCTCATATTATAGTGGTGGAGATTTGATTTTCATGCAAGCCTATGGGATTAACTTTTCATGTTTGACTTATGAGTGTTTTTTCTTGAACCTTAAACACCTCGAGTGATTTGAGTGAATCTTTTGCGAGGATGTCAATCCTTGTCGATTTTGAATCAGGGGTAATTATTTAGATAAGGGGAAACACCTATGTTTTCATGCTACAAAATGTATGACTTAGATTGTTTGAATCTTTAGGACTCTTTGAGTTGAATTATCCATGTATGAATTATCTATGAATTATGATGAAACACTATCGATGAATATTATTGATGAAATTTTGTTTTAATTATGAGTTGAGAATTTTGCTTGAGGACAAGCAAAAGCTTAAGTGTGGGGGTATTTGATAAACCGCAATAGTAACATATTTTAAGCCCACATTTAGCATGCTTTTGGATGATTTAAGCCTTGAATTATGTAATTTGGTGCTCTTAATCCTTTGTTTTCATGTTTTATGCTCAGGAAAGCACCGGAGAATGAAAAGAACAAGAAACAGGCTTAAAACAGACCAAATGGGCCAAATCACGAAATCGACACGGCCTGGGCCCAAGACCACACGACCGTGCCTCATTGATGGACTCGAACACGGCCTGGCCACGACTTACACGGGCGTGTGCCAAGGGCATGTCCCTGCCGTGGCAAAGAGAAATTCTATTCGGATTAGGATACTTAGAGGCGAAGTAACACATTCCGAAGCCTATATAAACACCCTAAGTATGACCTAAAAGGGGGAGTCGACAGAAGCCTTCTGTCGGGGCATCCAGCTAGGCCAAGGAGCCAAGCTTGAGAGGTCAGAATCGTGGGATTTACTCGAAGAAAGCCAGTTGATTCATCTCAAGAAGCCGGAGTCATACTCAAGACGGAAGATCTTCTCTTCAATTCCTTCAGGGGGTTTTAGGGTTTTTCTTATGTTTTGTTTTATCTTTTCTTCTGAGATGTATATTTTTATGATTATGAACTAAACCCTCAGATACCTGAGGGGGATGAAACCTAAGATGGATCTTGTTATTGTTTTCTAAGCTATATGATAAATACTTGATTTGTTCTTAATTATGTGTTCTTGTAACACCCCAAACCCGGCCCATGACCGGATCTGACATGTCACATGAAGAAAACATGATAAATCCTTATGATTCGTACTAAAATAGGTGTAATTTGATTATGGTTAAGAAAACAAGTTTGGGTGTGAATATTTGATAAAATACAACTAATTTTTGAGAGGTTGATTGATGAGTCGAAAATCGAGGTAGTGAACTTTAAAACCATGACTTTTGAAAATGACGTTGAAAATTTGAAAGAGAATCCGAGTTAAATTATTTGTACATATTTATTATGAAAACCATTTATTAATCAATTTTGGAAAACCGTTATTTATGATTTTAGAAAAATCCCCATTTAAAATAATGCAAGAAAAATATTAAGTACGGCTAAACATAAAACCAAATAAAAATATCCCAAAGGCCTTATTACAAATTTAAAACCCAAAATAATAAAAGCAACGAAATGATACGGAAAAGAATTTTACTAAAGTCCAAATATAACAATCCAAAAGTATGGCCTCCACCGAGTCATCCATGGCCCCAAGTCCTTGTCACTGAGCATTACCTACAAGGGTTAAGAAAAAGGGGGAGTGAGTTACAAGAACTCAGTGTAAAATCCCCTTACCGTCATCCACTGGGCCCTTAACCCATATAGCAATATCATGGGCATAAGCCTTTTTACATAACAATCTTAAAATGAAGAAAATGTATGAATGTATGCAACCCAACCCATCCTAGATATCCATCCGCTACACACCGCCCGTACCATCCCATCACACCTGTGGGGATCAAGTCAACCCACCCCGCCAAACACACCAATCGCAGGCAAGTCGCCATTTAATTCGCAGGCAAGATGCCATTTAATTCGCAGGCAAGATGCCATTTAATTCGCAGGCAAGATGCCATTTAATAATATTTGTGGCTGAGCCACTAGAGTCATAATTATGCGAGGCATAGCCACTATACAGATTGTGGCAGAGCCACCAGAATATCATATTCGGTAATATACTCGGCACACAGCCTTGGTAAAAAAAAGATCGACACAGAGTCGTTAATTCATATGTTAGGCACATAGCCTCGGGTAAATACGTTTAGCACAAAGCCATAATCACGATGGCACAAAGCCATATTTAGGTTGACACATAGCCATTATCAGAATTTGTGGCAGAGCCACCAGAATCAGAATGAAACATAATAACAAACATTTTTGTGGCAATGCCACCGGGCTACACTTCTCTTCAACATTTTTCCCATCCCATGCAAATTATGTAAATGCAACATACATAATAAAGCATACATAATAAAGCATAATATCCACAAATATAAACAACAATCATTGATTTAGATATTTATTACGGTAAATCGACCAATTATAGAACTTTGTAAATCGGTCCACTAAAGCATTCTAGCAATTCGGCCCATAGGAGCATTTTAGTAAATCGGCCCGTAGGGGAATTTTCGTAATTCGATAATTTTACCCACTAAGGGTAATTCAATAATCTCACAACCCAGGGGTATTTCGGTAATTTACCCTCCAAGGGTATTTTGGTAATTTCGCAACCCAGACTTAACTACTAATGTGGGGCATAAAAATTAAAACTATCCATCTGCGTCATATTGACTAAATTGACTATAACTCGAGTTAGGAAACTCGAAATTTAGATCCGTAAATTTTACTTAAAACTATACTCATATATATTCTTACTAAAATTTTTATAGAATTTTTGGATTATTCATTTAGTACATTTAATTCATTAAAGTTTCCCTTGTTTCACTGACCAATGGTTCTGACCTCTCTTATCTGAAATTAAAATATCTCACTGTACATTTTTCATATATTGCTCCCACTTATTTCTATTGAAAATAGGCTCACTAAGGAATCTATACATATAAATTATAACTCATAATTCACTTTGTACAATTTTAAATGATTTTTACAAGACAAAACAGGGAACCACAAAGTCATTCAGAACCAGTCTCACTAAAATTAAAATATCACAGAATATAAAATCCCTCTTCCTACTCTGTTTCTTTCATTTAAAAATAGACACAGTAAGCTTTAATTCTATATCTTATTCACTTTCAAATTCCCTTTCTCCTATTTTTCGTGATTTTTCAAAATCACGTCACTGCTTCAATCCAAAACTGTTTCATTGCAAACTATGGTTACCACTACGAACATACGCACGCCCGAGTGGTCGCAGATGCTGGTTTCTGATTTTATTCGATATTTTGACCGAATCATAGAACATTTCATGCAAGAATTTAGAGAGGTATGAGATTACACACCATTTCAAACATGTATTCGGAAGGGTACGAGATTACACACCTGATTTGGATTTCCTAAAGAACCACTCTTCGTTGCCCCCACAATCGTGATCCTTCCCTACTAGATTCAAAAATCCGGCCTTGCACCTTGGCTATTGCAACGAGTTCCAATCAACTTCCGAAACCAAGGCTAAGAGAATGATAAGTAGCAACAAAGGATGGCTTGATTCGACCCTTAATAACAGGGATGAGTAGAAAGGGATAACAAGGTTTGGCACTAGCAACAAGAAAACAACTCTAGGTTCGGTTATGGAGACTATACCGAAAAGAAAACCAATCAAAGAACAAGCTTAAAGAACACAAACCGAAATGGTAGCTATAGGAGAGATTCGACTAAGGAAGAAAAGGGTTAGAAAGACATGGTGAAGTTGATGTTTTGGTTAGGAAAAATTGAAGAAGACCCCAAAATGCCTCGAAAAGGAAAAGTGATCCCAAAAATGTGAAAATGCAAGGGAGAGCTAGAGAAATTCGGCTCCCCCCTCTTCCCCCCTAACAAAACCATGTATCATCTTTACCAAAAGATGAGTGTTGACCAAAATGCTTTCCAAAACATCCTCCACATAATAGGCCAACATGTTCCCTTCTCTTTCCTATTCTTCCATTTCTTTCCTTCCTTTTCCCTTATCTTCCTCCTTACCATATTTCATTAGCCATCTTTCCAACATTAGAAAAGTCTCCCTTTCCATATTTGAAGCCATGACCGACACTTGGAAGAGAAGTACAAAAATTAATCAAAAATTTGAAAAAGATGGGATTTGAACCCCTTCCCTCCAAGCTCTCCACTTGACGCCATAACCTCCTTGCCATATGCTCATTTATGCTAGCAAAGTACACACTTATTACCTTAAGTCTTGATGCCACTTACCTTCTCTCCTTTAAGTGCTTAAACATAAAATTTACCTATAGCCTAACTTGAACCCGGAACTTCCTAGAAACCTCGTAACTTTCCAAAATCACCTTCCTATTAAGTCCAACTTGAAATAATGCCGTTCTATTGTTCTCAAAAATTTTAACACTCCTACTCCCCAAGGCCCAATGGGCCCAATTCTACTAGACCCAAATTCTGGTCGTTACAGTTCTTAATTCTTGTTTTGATATTTCAGGATACTGATTCAAGTATTGATGTGCTTAGGCAGAGGAGGAATAGACCCTGCCTAAGAGTAGATCTAGCATAATTAAGCAGAGTTGATCGCAACCCTAGAGATAGGATGACGAAAATTTGCCGGATTAGGGTCAAACCTAATATGGGAGTCCATAGATCGAGTTAATGCAATTCTAGGGGTTTTAATTAGAAAGAGATTTTAATTAATCAACCTAAGGTTAGACGTTAGTAGCCTCGAGAGAGGTATTAATATAAATTAGGGAATCCTACGGATCAAGTCAAGTGAATAAATCGTCTGCAGTTTGAGTTAGATAACAAGTGAAGTCTAGGTGGATTCTTCCTTGGGTATTGTCTTAATCAATTGGTTTTTCCCACAAGTATTTCCCCAATTCATTCTCTTTGTCTTAGCGTCTTTAGCTTAGTAGTTAGTTAATTTTAAAATAAACAATAATTCACTTCAATTCTTAGGCTAAATAATAGAAAGAAAGTTAATATTAGTACTTTTGGTTCCTTTGGGTTCGACATTCCGGTCTTGCCACTAAACTATACTACTGTTCGATAGGTGCGCTTGCCTCAATCGTTGTCACAGTTAGTTTCTAGGCTAGATCATTCATTATATAAATTTTGAGACTCTGACATAACGATCAACTAGCGGGATATTATAGGCGGTTTGTGAAAGGCTTTTCGATGATTGCGACTCCATTGATGAAATTGTTATAGAAAGATGTTAAATTCGAGTGGTCAGAAAAGTGCCAGCAGAGTTTTGAACAGTTGAAAGCATTATTGACAGAGGCACCAGTGTTAGTCCAACCTGAATCGGGTAAAGAATTTTTAGTTTACAGTGATGCATCGTTGAATGGTTTGGGTTGTGTGTTGATGCAAGAGGGCAAAGTTATAGCTTATGCTTTGAGACAGTTAAAGCTGCATGAAAAGAATTACCCGACACATGATCTTGAATTAGCTGCGATTGTATTTGCATTGAAGATTTGGCGTCATTACCTATTTGGTGAGAAGTGTCACATTTATACTGATCACAAGAGTTTGAAATATCTGATGACTCAGAAAGAATTAAATTTGAGACAGCAGAGATGGTTAGAATTACTAAAAGACTATGAATTAGTAATTGATTATCATTTGGGAAAAGCTAATGTTGTTACTGACGCTTTGAGCCGAAAGTCTTTATTTGCTTTGCGAGCAATGAGTACTACGATAGATCTGTGTGATGATGGTTCAGTTTTGGCTGAGCTGAAAGTGAGGTCGATGTTTATACGTTAGATTTGTGATGGCCAGAAAAGTGATAATGAGATGATGACAAAACGAGCTCAATGTGGTTTGAATTCTAATTCAGAATTTCGAGTTGATAATGATGGTTGTTTGAGATTTTGAGATCAGATTTGTGTTCCAAGAAATTCAGAGTTGATTCAGTTGATTTTGAACGAAGCTCACAATAGTCGTTTGGCTGTTCATCCAGGAAGTACAAAAATGTATAATGATCTGAAATAGTTTTATTGGTGGCATGGTATGAAACGGGATATCTCAGAGTTTGTTTCGAAATGTTTAATATGTCAGTAAGTTAAAGCTGAACGTCAGGTTTCATCCGGTTTGTTACAACCGATTATGATTTCTGAGTGGAAATGGGAGAGAATCACGATGGACTTTGTGTCGGGACTACCTTTATCTCTAGGAAAGAAAGATGCAATCTTGGTGATAGTTGACAGATTAACGAAATCAACTCATTTTGTTCAAGTGAGAACAGATTATTCACTTGATAAATTAGCTGAATTGTATATTTATGAGATTTAGAGATTGCACGGGGTGCCACTATCTATTGTATCTGACAGAGATCCGAGATTTACCTCGCGGTTTTGGAAGAAATTGCAAGAGGCTTTAGGCACAAAGCTGCATTTCAGTATTGCATTTCATCTGCAAACGGATGGTTAATCCGAGCGGATCAATCAGATTCTTGAGGATATGTTGAGATGTTGTATTCTTGAATTTGAAAGTACGTGGGAAAAGCATTTGTCGTTGATTGAATTCGCATACAATAATAGTTTTCAATCTAGCATCAAAATGGCACCATATGAGGCTCTTTACGGTCGAAAATGCCGAACTCTATTATACTAGACTGAGCTTAGCAAGAATAAGATTCACGGGGTTGATTTAATCAAAGAGACTGAGCAGAAAGTGAAAGTGATTTGTGATAGTTTGAAAGCGACTTCAGATTGTCAGAAATCTTATGCAGATTTGAAATGAAAAGATATTGAATTTGAAATCGGTGATAAAGTGTTTTTGAAAGTATCTCCGTAGAAGAAAATACTTCGTTTTCGCAAAAAAGGAAAATTGAGTCCGAGGTTCATAGGGTCGTATGAGATTATTGAACGAATTGGGCCGGTTGCTTATAAATTATCGTTGCCATCTGAGTTAGAAAAGATTCATAATGTGTTTCACGTATCAATGCTTCGACGATACAGATCTGATCCATCTCATGTGATTGATCCTACAGAGGTCGATATTCAGTCATATTTATTGTATAGTGAAGAATCGATCCGAATTTTGGCACGAGAGACTAAAGAGGAAACAAGAAAATTTCTTTAGTGAAAGTGTTGTGGCACAAACACGGCGTGGAAGAGGCTACGTGGGAGCCTGAAGATGTTATGAGAGAACAATATCCGAATTTATTCACTGGTAAGATTTTCGGGGACGAAAATCCCTAAGGGGGGAGAGTTGTAACAGCCCGGTTTAGACCCTAGTCGGAATAGTGGTTTTGAGACCACAAGTCCAAGGTCAGAAAAATATTTTAATATTATTTTTGGTGTTTACAATATGTGATTAAGCATGTGTGAAATTTCTGTGTGAAAATTTTATCGATTGGTATGTGTTTTTAACTCGGTTTTTGATTATTTCTATGTTTTTGTGATCGTTGCTTCGTGTTCTCTCAAGCCCATGCTTTAATTTTAGAATTTGATGGTGATTTTGTAATATGCCATTGATGAATGCTTGAGCTTTGTGATGATTGGTGATGAAATATGAAAGATATGTGATAGATTAACATATTTTGTCTTTGAATTTTTGGTGGATTTGAGTAATTTGGGCTAAATTGTGAAATTGAGAAATTGGAGGACTAAAATGTTAAATAAATGAAATATGTGGGCTTGTATGAACATAAGGAGAATTCGGCTAGGCATGTGTGAAATAAAATTATGTGAATTTGATGATTTTATGAAATAGGGACTAAAGTGTCGAAATATGGAAATGTGAGGGCTATTTTGTAAAATGCCCTAAATATGTGTGTTTGGACTAAATTGAATGATTTGGTGATTGAATGAGCTAAATTTGAATATGTATAGATCAAGAAAAGAGGGATTTGGATCGAGATCGAGGCAAAGATAAAGTGCTCGATTAATCGACTCGTTTTGTTACATCGACGTCCGAGGTAAGTTCGGATATAATATGAGTTGTTAAATTTATGTCTAAGTGCTATGAAATGAAACTATATGTGATTATTGAATTAAAAATGCTATACGTGGAATTGAGAAATATGGCACTAAGTGTGTGAAATTAGAATCGGGACAGAGGTGAATAGCACTGTGTGTGCGAAGTAATGGAAGCTTTGGCTTTATTGATTGGCACTGTGTGTGTGATACCGAGATAAATTTGGTTTAATGTAAAGGCACTAAGTGTGCGATGATATTTAAGCTTCGGCTATGAAATGGGCACTAAGTGTGCGATTGAATCGAAGGAATAATGAAGATTGATTGAAATGTGGTATCAAGCATTGAGTAGCAAAATTGGTCGTTAACTAAGTGTTGGCAAAGTTATGTATGGAACCTATGTGGTTGATGAAATTGCAAATAGATGAATGGATAGTTATGTGAGTATTTGATATGGAAGAGGTTGTGCATTCTTATGAATTAATCTATGTGATGGTTTATTTTATGTATTGATTTTGAATCATTAAGTTAATAGTATTATATTACGAACTTACTAAGCTTTAGAGCTTACTGTGTGAAGTTTTCTCTGTTTTACAGTGTATTTAAAGCTAGCTCGGATCCGGGGATCGTCAGCGACTCAATCACACTATCGTCTATCTATTTTGGTACTTTTGGAAGTCGTGTATATTTGGAATATGACCTGTATAGGCTAGTGACTATGATATGTTTTGAATGTTTTAGCCTTGCCATGTGACATGGCTTGGTAGTTTGATGAATTTGGTACTTGCCTTGGATGTGTAAAAAGATGGTTAAAGATGTGCATATGTGATCTATGAGAGTAATCATTTTGGTATAAATTAGTTGAATGGAAATGGTATGTTTTATGATGATTTTGGTAGGGATTAGTTGATGCTTAAATTACATGTCTTTGTATGTGTAATTGTTACTTTGTGTTGGTAAATTGAGATGGATTGAATAGGAAGAGGAATGATGATGTTAAGAGATTAAATTGAGTATGTTTTGGTATATTTGAATGCTATTTGAGTTATGAAATTGAATTGGTTTGTGCTTGTAGGTGAGACCCTAAGTGTGGGTGGCAATTTGGCCTTGCAAATGGCCTATAATTGCCCACACGGTTGAGCACACGGGCGTGTGGCTCGACCATGTCTTTTGAGTTTGCAAATTGAAACAAGTCGAGGCTCTTTGACAGACTGCTAGACACACGGGCATGTGATTTGGCCGTGGTGGTGCAAGTCAGTGTCGACCACGGGTGAGACACACGGGCGTGTCTCTGGCCGTGTGGACAAGTCAGTATGTATGCCCTGTTTTGCCACGGCTTGGACGCACGGGCGTGTCCGAGGCCGTGTGAGGCACACGGCCTGCCCACACGGGCGTGTGACTTTTATAGCTTTGAAAAATGTTAAATTTTCAGAAATTTTCGTATGTGTTCGGTTTAGTCCTGACCCCTTTCTAATGCATGATTAAGGTCTCATTGACCTAATTAAGGGACTATATGAATGTGAATTGCTATGTTTTGATGCGAAATGAATTTAAATGTTCGAAATGATAGGTAATGCCTCTTAACCCTATTCCGACGTCGGTTACGGGTTAGGGGTGTTACACATATCTTAGTATTTGTTGCTAGGAAGTCAAGGCTTAAAAGTGTATCTTGTTCTATTGGAGTTGTTGGCTGCCAAAACCTTTGTATACTTATCTTGCCTGACAATGAAGGATTGTACAATTTAAGATCACTAACGTATTGAAAGTTTAAATTTCAATTTTTGCATAAAATTAATCGACATTTTTCACTAACTTGTAGTTATGAGCTAATTAAATGAGAAATGCATCTAAATAAAAAATGTTAATAATAGAAGTTGAGAATAAACTAATTTTTGTAACAACTGACAACTTCATGCTATGGAGAAGAACCCAAGAGTCATTTCTGAAGAAAGCTGCCTTTCGATCTATTTCAACTGAAGACATGAGGTTCAAACCTATTTCAAAAGCAAGTCAACATGACACTTGAAGCACTCCACACTAGTCTAAGATCAAGTCAAACGACCCTTGGATAAAAGTTAAATCGGAGAGAAGAATCAAGGGATATTTTTCTTTGTATTTAAGAAATTTGTATAGATTGTAACTTTCTTTTCAAAGTTATCAATAAATTTGGCTCTAAATTTTCAAGTGAACTTTCGACTCAAAATTTGTTTGTACAATGTTTTTAATAAACATTTTAAAGTCAACTTGAATGAAGTTGTTTTGTATGGCAATAGAAAAAATACTCATATACTTACATTAATATTCTAAGGACTGAAGAGATTGTTATAAATACATATAATTTTTTTTCAATATAGTAAAACATGTGTTAGTATGCATATCTTAGTATTCGTTGCTAGGAAGTCAAGTATTTGTTGCTAGGAAGTCAAGGCTTAAAAGTGTATCTTGTTCTATTGGAGTTGTTGGCTGCCAAAACCTTAGTATTCTTATCTTGCCTGACAATGAAAGATTGTACAATTTGAGATCACTAATGTATTGAAAGTTCAAATTTTAATTTTTTTCATAAAATTAATCGACATTTTTCACTAACTTGTTGTTATGAACTAATTAAATGAGAAATGCATCTAAATAAAAAAAATGTTATTAATGGAAGTTGAGAATAAACTAACTTTTGTAACAATCGACAACTGCATGCTATGGAGAAGAACCCAAAAGTCATTTTTGAAGAAAGCCGCTTTTTGATCCGTTTCAACTGAAGAAAGGAGGTTCAAACCTGTTTTAAAAGCAAGTCAAGATGACACTTGAAGCACTCCACACTTGTTTAAGATCAAGTCAAATGACCCTTGGATAAAAGTCAAATCGGAGAGAAGAATCAAAGGATATTTTTCTTTGTATTTAAGAAATTTTCAGAGATTGTAACTTTCTTTTCAAAGTTACCAATAAATTTGGCTCTAAACTTTCAAGTGAACTTTTGACTTAAAATTTATGTGTACAATGTTATTAATAAACATTTTCAAGTGAACTTGAATGAAGTTGTTTTGTATGGAAATAGAAAAAATATTCATATACTTACATCAACATTATAAGGATTGAAGAGATTGTTATAAATACATATAATTTTTTTTAATATAGTAAAACATTTGTTAGTATGCATACCTTAGTATTTGTTGCTAGGAAGTCAAGGCTTAAAAGTGTATCTTGTTCTATTGGAGTTGTTGGCTACCAAAACCTTTGTATTCTTATCTTGCCTGACAATAAAGGATTGCACAAATTGAGATCACTAACGTATTGAAAGTTTAAATTTCAATTTTTGCATAAAATTAATCGACATTTTTCACTAACTTGTAGTTATGAACTAATTAAATGAGAAATGCATATAAATATAAAATGTTATTAATGGAAGTTGAGAATAAACTAACTTTTGTAACAATCGACAACTGCATGCTATGGAGAAGAACCCAAAAGTCATTTTTGAAGAAAGCCGCTTTTTGATCCGTTTCAACTGAAGAAAGGAGGTTCAAACCTGTTTTAAAAGCAAGTCAAGATGACACTTGAAACACTCCACACTTGTTTAAGATCAAGTCAAATGACCCTTGGATAAAAGTCAAATCGGAGAGAAGAATCAAAGGATATTTTTCTTTGTATTTAAGAAATTTTCAGAGATTGTAACTTTCTTTTCAAAGTTACCAATAAATTTGGCTCTAAACTTTCAAGTGAACTTTTGACTTAAAATTTATGTGTACAATGTTATTAATAAACATTTTCAAGTGAACTTGAATGAAGTTGTTTTGTATGGAAATAGAAAAAATATTCATATACTTACATCAACATTATAAGGATTGAAGAGATTGTTATAAATACATATAATTTTTTTTAATATAGTAAAACATTTGTTAGTATGCATACCTTAGTATTTGTTGCTAGGAACTCAAGGCTTAAAAGTGTATCTTGTTCTATTGGAGTTGTTGGCTGCCAAAACCTTTGTATTCTTATCTTGCCTGACAATGACTGATTGCACAATTTGAGATCACTAAGTATTGAAATTTCAAATTTCAATTTTTGCATAAAATTAATCGACATTTTTCACTAACTTGTAGTTATGAACTAATTAAATGAGAAATGTATCTAAATATAAATTGTTATTACTGGAAGTTGAGAATAAACTAACTTTTGTAACAATTGGCAACTTCATGGGAATGAACAACCCACAAACCTGTAAACATGCATAGTAATTGTGACTCTAACTTATCAGTTGTGAGCTCTAATCCGTCTTGCACCTTATGTTTGTCTAACATTTAAAACTTCAATTCCAATTCAAGGATACGTATATCATATTTGAAACACAAATAGGAAGTACAATTTCTCATTTCCATTAGTTAGTGTCATAGGCAACAGATTACATACTAATATCACATAGGAAATGCAACATAAACCAAGATCACATGTAAAATTTGTCTAACACGTAAAGCTTCAGTTTCAATTCAAGGATACATACACTAGATGAGTATTGGAAACACAAGCAACAAGTTCAATCTTTATTTTCTATTAGTTAGTCTCATAGAAAATGGATTAGATGCTATTAAAAATGTCATAAAAATACAACATAAAGTCTGCCAACATTTATATATTACCTAATGAGTAAAATTTATTGCAATTTTCATGAAATAGTATTTTAGACGTCTTCGGCTCAAAGATTTTCTATATCTTAACAACATGAGTATTTGATAGGTTAGTAACCAAGAGATCCATGCAACATAAAGTCTGCCAACATTTATATAATACCCAACGAGTAAAATTTAGTACAATATTCATGAAATAGTTTCAAAGACAGTCACTTCCTCAAGCTTTCGACAATGTAAGATGCATAAAGCCTTACAATTTCCATTTTCAGATTTTTAAGAGCATGAAATGAACCTTTTCGCCAAATGTAGAAGTGAATGTCTAATTACTATGAATTTGAAATATGACTATGCAAAAAAATCCAATGGAAATATAATTTATTAAGTTACTTCCTATCCTTTTTAGGCCAATTTATATAAGTTGAATTGGAATGAAAATTTCCAATGGAACCCCAAAAGAATACACTTACCTTAACTGACTGCACTAGTGACTGAAATAATATTCGGTGTAACACGCTTCTTATTCGCTTCCATCTACAAATCAGATAGGGAAAGTACATCAATATTTAAAATATTTTCTTATAATCAATTCATGAGAATTTTATGTATAGCAAAATAGTGTTACCAAAGAAAAATATGAAATCTATTTAAAAACCTGTAGATTGTATCTCCACACAAGGAATGGAGGCTATGAAGGGCCAATATTCTCCTTTCTCTCTCGAGCATTGGTCTTTTAGAAGTGAGCAGTTCCTGATACAAAGTCTTCCAAGTGTTGTAGGCAACCCTTCCCTTGGCAAGCTTCGAAGCTTAGGACAATCGACAACTTCGAGTTCTTCGAGCGATGGCAATTTTAGAAGCCCTATGGAAAGGGATTCTAGATTATTGAGTTTTGCGATATATATCGAAACTAGAGTTGTGGGAAGCAAACACTTTTCATCTGGAAAGGAAACCAAATCTGGTCCACCAACAATGCTCAAGTCTTTAAGAGAGGTTGAGGTATGTAAGTTCCAATTTGATATTGGTTCCTTGAGTTGTTCACAATCCCAAATCTCAAGTGACAATAGATTAGGGGGCAAACCCCCTTTAGGGAAAGAAACAATACGTGGGCAATCACAAATTGTTAAATACAGAAGAGAAGTGAGATTTAATATCTGATGAGGTAGAGACTTGAGATTTGCACAATTACTGATATTCAAAGTTCTCAAGTTGGGGAGAGACAAATAAATCTCTGGGAAGTATTTCAGATATTGACAATTGCTTATGATCAACTCCATCAGACACTTAAGATTGTTTAAAGAATCTGGTAAGCTTATCAGAGTTGGACAGTTCCAGATATCAATGTATTCAAGTGATGCATTATTGGGCAGTATCCTATCTGAAAGGGGCTCTAGTTGTAAGCATTCCCAAATCTTAAGCATTTTAAGGCTAGTTGGTAATCTACCATGTGGAAAACAAACAAGAGAAGGGCAACTGATGATCTCCAAATTCTCTAGACAAAATGTATTTTTGTTGTTATCAGCTTGCATCAGTCCATCAGGTAGAGAACATAGGCAAATGCAATCTTGGATTTTTAACCTCTTCAATGTGGGAGGTAATCTCCCTCTTGGAAAGCTTGTGAGAGATGGACATTCTTCTATTTCCAAATCTTCAATAAGGCAATCGGTAAGTTCACCCTGCTTCATTATCCAACAAGGGAGGTTCTTAAGCCATGGAAAATCTCTGAGTTGAAGTCGTTTAAGTTTAGGACAAAAACCTATCTCCGGGAAGGATACAAGTTCCGAGCATGATTCAATACGCAAATGCTCGAGAGACGCAAGGCAATGTAGCTCGTTAGGCTCTAATCCTTGTTCATTTCCTGCAAGTGAAAAAGATACACATGGGAACATAGATTAAGGCTTTGTTTACAGTTGAGTTTCAAAAGTGCTTTTCAAGCCAAACCAACTTTTTAAGTAAAAAATATTGGTAAACATGTAATTTTTTAAACCAAACCAACTTTTCAAGCGACCCAAAAAAAACTAAAAATTATAACTTTTCAAAATCCAATTTGGGTGACAAATAATAAAATTGCCCTTCATTTATATTAACTATAAAAGATAGATACGATTTATATATTCAAATTAAACTTTATAAATAATTTATTTTAATTAAAAAAAATATTTAAAATTTATATTTCCTATACCGCAATATTAATAATGAGTTACCATAAATTGTTTTATTCTATTTGTCCTATAATCTAAGTTGAATATTTGTTAAAACCAAAATAATAATAACTTGACATTGTGCTAATAATAACACGTGAGAATGGTGATACTTTACATTTGAATAAATTATTTTTATATTTTACAAAGATAAGATAAGAAGTAAACGACTTGAAGAAAAAAAGAGAAAAAATAAATTATTTTTATATTTTATTGAAATATTGAAATATTAATAAATTTAAATATTATTCAAATGATTTTTTTTTATTTTACTAGATCATGTCTAAACTGAACATTTTATTTCTGGAAAGCATATTCTGATAGCAATAAAGATTTCATTTTAAATTGGGTTTTTAAGTCGGCGAAAAAAATAAAATTTTTAACTTTTGGTTTTTGGAAGAGTGATTTTCAATGAAATTACCTTTTGTTCTTCTCTAATTCTTATATTTTACAACATCATGTCTAAAATAAACAATTTATATGGACATCAACGGTAAACATCAAAATTTTCAAAAACATTTGTTGAGGATACTTTTAAAAACAATTTTCAATCTCAAGCTCAAAAGCACTTTCAACATAAATGATAAACTAGCTGATGGAAATGCACAATAGAAACAACATTGTTAAATTCAGTACCTTTTTGCCATAAGGTTGTCAATCCAATGCAGTTGGAAAGGATAAGATGCTTAAGTGCCCCCGGAAACTGTTCAAACACATTGGGAAGACATGGAAGGTCTGGCACACGCTTGATTCTCAGTGTAGTTAGAGAGGTAAGGTCAACCATGCTCCTTGGAACCATCTTATTGCAGTCTTCAATACTTAGGTCAAGAAGAGATGGGAGGCTCATAACTGAATAAGCCATATTAGGGCACCCTTTGATATTAAGTTTCACCAGAGAAGGTAGGTATCTGGGTAGTTTCTGATACAACTTTGGACAATTATGAATCATAAGCTCACGCAGATTAGGGAATTCATCGTCTTCTTCATCAGGTCTGTTATTAGGATAGCACCAGTACTCCCAATTCGACATATTTTGAAACTGTAGAACTTCCAGAACTGGGAAAGGTTTTGAAGAAGGTAATTTGTCTCTAAAAAACTCAAAATCCAATCTTTTGACTCCATTCATGCCTGTTATTGACAGCTTCTTGAGTGAGGGTAGTCTCCCAAGTGCTGGAAGGGACATAACATTTCTACAGTTTGAGAGGTTTATATCTGCAATATTAGCCATTGAGGAACCACCTAACCAAGATGGAAACTTTGTACCACCATAGCAAGCAACTCTAACTCTCTTAATGTCTTGATGAGGTTGTAGCATGTTGAAAACAGGTAATCCATTTTCGCCATTTCGATGATCAAAGGATTCATGGCCCCACTGCAAATCCAACCCCTCAAGGTTATTCTTATCCTTTAGAACATAATCCCTAGCTTCTCCAGTATCAACCACATTTTCCAGTCCAATAATGGAAATCTCCTTTCGCAAATGCAACAAGCCCTTCAATTCTTTGATGCCAGACCCGCTATCCCTTTGAACGATGAATTTGGACAAGACCTTCAGATTTTTCAGGTTACCAATCTGTATCGGCATCTCTTTTAAACTATCAGTATCAGTAAGATCAAGAACACAAAGATCGATCAGATTCTCAATAGCTCGAGGCAGCTTTGTGAGGTTCTTGCACCCATGCAGTATCAATGTTTGTAAGTTGAAAAGAGATCCCACAGATTCAGGCAATGATTTGATGCGGGTTCGAGATAAATTCAAGTACCGTAAGTGTATCAAATCACCTATGTGATGCGGTAGCTCATCAATGCAATAACCATTGAGACTCAAGACTCTTAGGCAGCCTAACTTTGGCACAAACTGTTGTAAGACAGTATTGCTTAAAAAGGAACTTGCTGCCATGGGCAACATATGAATTGGTAATGCTACCAATGTTCTTAAACTGGTCATTTGAGACAACATTTCGAATCGTTTCGAAACATCATACTGGTGACGAAGGAATGAAAAATGCCGAAAGCTTTCAAGTTTAACTCCATCGTTTAATTTGTCTCCATTGTTGAAGAAGCATATTTCTTTGGAAACAAATTGAGCTAGATCATTTATAAGGTCATGCATCGCATACCTGTTTTTGTTAATAGTTGATTGTTGGAAAAATGATCTCGACCATAAGTCACGAAAATATTCAATTCCTATGTCTTCCATTTGCTTCATCCTTTTGGTGTGGTGCAAGAAACCCTCTGCCTTCCACAAACGAATCAGCTCCTCCTTGTCAAATTCATAATCCTTTGGAAATATGGCACAATAAGAAAAACAACGCTTGAGATGGAAAGGAAGGTGATGATAGCTCAATAGCAAAGCTGGAAGGATACTGTTTCCTTTTTCAGGCAAATCCCAAATCTTACTATTCATTATGTCTTCCCACTCACCAGGGTTCCTTTTAGTACGAAGGAGTCCTCCCAGGGTCTTAGCCGCCAATGGCAAGCCGCTGCACTTCTTTACTATTTCCTCACCGAAGGTTTTTAGGTTTGGGTGCCCTTCAAAATCTGAACCGCCAAGAGCATGCCTAGTGAACAACGAGAGACAATCTTCGTCTGCGAGTTCCCTTAGATGATAAGTTCCACAAGGAGCCATTATTGATGCAGTATCCACATTTCGAGTTGTCACAAGAATTTTGCTTCCCGTGGCCCCTGCAATAAAAGGCTTACATAAGGCCTCCCATTGTTCATAGTTCTCATTCCAAACATCGTCTAAAACAAGAAGAAACTTCTTCCCAGACAACTTCTCCTTTAGGCTTACTTGGAGTAAGTTTAGATCCTTTGAATTCCAACTCGCCGAAGTAACAGCTTCAAGCACTATCGCCGTCAGCCTAATAACATCAAATTCCTCAGAGACACAAACCCAGATTTTCAAATCGAAAGAGCTTTCAACTTTGATATCATTGTACACCAACTGAGCCAGTGTGGTTTTACCCACTCCTGGCATACCCCAAATGCAGGCCACACCGATATCACCAAAGCCCTCATCACCATCATTCATCAGGATATCAAGAATGACCTCTTTATCTTTTTCCCTGCCGTAGACACGAGATTCAACGAGAGAACTGGATCTCAGCCTCTCTGTCACTCTTTCACGCCTTCCTCTATCGTTCTCTACTAAACTCAAATCATTCTTTATGGCAACGGCCGCTTCCAGTCTAGCAGTAAGCTTCTTTATTTTAGACTCCACTTTGGTGCTGAACTTAAGAGTTGAAGGATTAAAATTTACACAGCAAGCTGACATATATTTCCTCATCATCTTGTGGGTGGAGGAAGAAGGACCTGCGTCTTCCTTCATTTGGCGGCGCCGAGCTTCATAGGCAAGCTCATCGATGGTATCTTCGGCGTCATAAGCAATGTCTCTTAGATCCCGTAGCCACAGTTTGACGGAGCAGCTTGTGGATTGTTTCTCCTCAGCATCTTCCAGGCAAGCATTGATTTTGAGCAGCAAATTTTCCCACTTCTTGAGCTCGGATAAAATCTTCTCCTTCCGAGCAAATTTGTTGAAGTGGGTGGAGGAGACGAGGTCCGACAAGGAACGAAACATCCCAGACACTACCGCCTCTACCAAGGAGGAAGCAATAGCTTCCATCAAGGACAAGACAAAAGAAAAAAAGTGTCACGGAAACTGGTAAAATGAAGGAAGCTTTTTTTGACCTGGCATGGAAACCATTACCTTTAATTGACCCCTTCGTTTTATACATAAATCTCCGGCAACCTTGTTCTTTAAGTAGATTGACTACAAAGCAAGATTTTATTAATATTGTACCATGCTTCATAGCTTATCATACCAACCATTCTTTGTTTATAATAAAATTTAGGGATAATATTCCATAATAAAAAAGTTATACAAACACTCTTTTTCTTTTATACATTCTCCATCATGTAGATAAGAAACTTTAAAATATTCTGGATGCTCTACAAAGACGTATAGCTTACGGATCTCATCGTGGTTTCCAAAATTATGCCAACGGAAGGAAATGATACGAATAAGGACTTGTTTAGTAAAACACTATTGAAATTTTTCAACTTCTGAAAGGGATAGTTAAAAACTTTTCCTTTTGTAAAAATATTCTTCATGCTTAATTACTTTTTCACACTTTTAAAAATATAGTACTTTCACTTCTTCTTTTTTATCAGTGCTTAATTACAAATGTGTTAAAATTATTAATTAAAAATAAAAAAATATTTTTTTAAAATAATAAAAATGTGTTAATATTTAATTACAAATATTCAATGGTTATATTTAAATATTTAAAATATAGTTTATATATTCTAATTAAATTTTATAAATAATTAATATTTATTTCTTAAAAATATTTAAAATTTATATTTCATATATTAAAATATTAACAATAAGTTATAATAATTTTTTTATATTCTTACTAAAATATAATAATATTAACTACTTTGAACATTATTTAAATACATATTTGTTACTTGATAATAACATATTTAAAATAAATATTTTTTTCTCAAAAGTTCTTTTTGACAGCAATACTAAACATTCAAATTTTAAACCAAACTTTTCAAAAATATTTCTCAAAAATAATTTTTAAAAACATTGCTAAACTAACCCTAAATTATAATATTCTGCTACCTTTACAGTACATGCAGCAATTACTATAGTAAAAAGATCTGTACCTAGTGAGAAGAGAACGTGATACCATGTTACCCCTTCTATCCACATAGTATAGTGGACCACTAGAATATATATATATATACCAATAATTGTGTTGACGCAAGAAGGTAGTTAAGAACCAAGATTAAATAGCAGGTATGCTATGCCATAACACAGGCCTTCCTCATGGACATTCAACAGGCACTGCCTTTTAGCTATAAAATCTTAATTCAAAACATCTTCTTGAATCAAAACAAACTAGTATCTTGAATCTAAGTTTGAGTTTTGTTGTGCAGGATCCAATAAATGGCAACCACAGAGCATACATTCAAAACTTATTTATAAAATTCATGATTCTCCTTATCCTTGCTTAGACCCAGAAAAGAAAAGAAAGAGTTTAGAAAGCCATAGTATAAAACACACTAGAAATTTTATTAGATGGAAGCTCGATGCCTTCCAAGGTGAAATATATCTCCTTTTATAGATAGAGGAGATAGAAACCGACAAACATAGCTACAGTACAAACTAATAATACATTACAGTACACACTTATATCTTTAAAAAAGTAAAGATTCCTAATAGTATACACTCATGGCTTATAAAGGAAAAGTACTAAAGTAAAAGTGAAAATCCTTCAAGGTGCTTTAATTGTTGGCATTGGAATGAGGAAGCTGTGCACTGTCCATAGAGCTTTCACTGTACTTGTCTTTACACGTCTCCTCATCTTTATACTTATCTTCTTGGATTGAGTTATTATGAAGTCTTATCCTTTCAATTTCAACTAGGCTACAATAGATAGGATACTCTTGGGACCATTCAATGGGGTCTGGAATATCAGCTTTATATTCTTGAAGCGCTTGAAGAATTTGTCTATAATAAGGGCCTTCTGGCACAGTATCCCAGGGAGCATCAATATTTAGAGGAGGCCAGATTTCAAATGGGGTTGTTCGATTAAGCTTGCAAAGATATTTCTGCAGGCTTCTGTATTCATTATCAGAATATGTGACTTCATATAGATTGATTCTATGAACTCAAGCAGTTGGGAAAGAACCTAATTGTGTTGCTCGTCCACACTGTACAAAATATTGTGGTTTATAGAAAATGATCACAACTTCATATTCAGGAGTTCTCATTTGTAATCATATTCAACCACTGATCAAGAGGATGAAACCAACTTAAGAATGTGAAAAGATTTTGATATTCTGGATGGATATTTCCATGAATTGCATTACGCGGGAAATATTTGAGGTTTGAGATAGAGAATCGGATGGCTATTTGATAAAGATGAGTAAAATACCATAAGAACCATTTTAATTCTTTTAGGACTTCAGTGAAACAAATCCATCTGATAGGATGAATAAAAGGATAATTAGGATGAACACTAAATGGTTTAAAAACAAGATCACCAAAATTTCTGAAAATTTGGAGCTGATATTCACACATCATGTCATTGGTTTTTTGATAGAAAGTTTTTTCTTCAACTAACCTCATAACTTTTGGAGGAAAATCTGGATTTAGGTTAGGTAAAATGGAAAAAGCTTGTACAGAGGATTTTGAAGAGGATGGGGTTACTGGTCTGTATATCATTATGGGCCTGGGTTGAAAGGTTCTGAATGCCATAATTTCTTTTTTTGGTCTGTTAAAAGATCTAATAAAACATTGGTCTTTCCTTTAATTTGTTTAACATCAAAGGAATACTTAGAAAACCATTCAGCCCATCTCAAGAGCTGAAGATGTGGAACAATTTTTTGTTTGAACTTGAGCATTTTTGGGAAAGAAGACATGTCCATTTCGACCAAGAAATGGTATCCAATTAAATGAAATTCAAATTTTGAAATACCTTTCTTGACTGCAAGAATTTCTTTGAACATGGAACGGTAATGAATTTCTGCATCAGTAAATTTTCCACTTTTGAATCCACATATGTGTCTTTTCCCTTCAAGTTCTTCAAATAAGATGGCTCCCCAATATTTATCACTTGCATCTATTTGAAGGATTCTTTTTCCATCAAAGGGGATCTGTAATACTGGCAGGTGTTGTAACTTTTCTTTCAGTATTTGAACTGTTTTGGTCTGAGTCATGCTCCATGGAGATGGATTTTTCTTCAACATCTTGGTGAGAGGGTTAATGTATTTAGAGATTTTAGGAATGAAATCTCTAAGATAATTAACAACTCTCAGAAATTTTTAGACTTGCTTCTTAGTTAAATCTTCATCGGGAAACTCAAGAAGTTTTTCAGCAATATGTGGCCCTGAAAAATACTTTCCTTCCTTGAGATTCATTCCAAGATATTCTATCTCTGACTTGTAGATGTGCATTTTCTTTTCAGAGATCATTATTCTATATTGGAATACGAGCTGACTGAACTGATCAAGCAACTTGGAATGAGATTCTTCATCTGGGCTGTACAAGAGAATATCATCAATATAAACCAAGGCACTGTTCATAATTGGCTGAAAAATCCTGGTCATGGTGTAACACCCCAAACCCGGCCTAGAAGTTAGGCCCGAATCTGGTGTGTCACATGGAAGTAAAAACCATCTTTGCAATTATTAAAAACTTGCTTGAGAAATACAGCCTCTTTGTTAAAACCAAAAACACTTAAGCAACTGTTAACTACTTGAAAACGTAATAATCTTTAAAAACCTTTTTAGTAGCGAAAGCATATTTGAAATAAACAATTTACAAAAATGTGACGTTTAGAAATAGAGTTGCAAAATCATTTTGAAATCGTTGCGGAAACGTAGATAAAATACAAGTATTTTGAGAGGTTGTTAATAGTTCGAGAGAAAATATCCGTGTTAAAAATATTTGTAAAAGTTTATTTTGAAATCCATTTGTTAATCGATTTTGGAAACCATTGTTTAAGTTTTTAGAAAATTCCCCTTTTTAAACAATTTAAGAAAAATAATAAAAACATCCCAACCAAAAAGCAAAAATAAAAATAGTCCAGAGGCCTTATTACAACATTTAACCCAAAATAGTAAGGTAATAAAATAAACGAGAAAGAAGTCTAAAGTCCAAATAAACCATTTCCAGAAAGTGCACGGCCTCCTCGAGTCATCCATAGCCCAAGTCCATATCATCAAGCATTACCTACAAGGGTTAAGAGAAAGGAGGGTGAGTTACAAGAACTCGCAGAAATCCCTTTACAGTCATCCATTTGGGCACGAACCCATATAACAATCATCTTGGACCAAAGCCCATAAACAAATAATAAATAAATGAAATGAATGCAACCCATCCCATCCTACAAATTTGCCTAACTCTCCACCCGTACCAACCAATCTCTCCTGTGGGGATCAAGTCAACCCACCCCGCCAGCCTCTCCAATTTGCAGTCAAGCTGCCATTTATACTATTTGTGGTGAGCCACGTAATCATATACTGATAATATAATCGGCTGACCTCGGTAAAAAATGATCGACACGCAGTCGTTAATTCATATGTTAGGCACATAGCCCCGGTAAAAATGATCGACACAGAGTCGTTAATTTATATGTTAGGCACATAGCCCCGGTAAATACGTTTAGCACAAAGCCATAATCACGATGGCAAAAAAATAAAATTTAGGTTGGCACATAGCCGTTATCAGAATTTGTGGCAATGCCACCGGCCTATACTTCTCTTCATTCAAGTTTCCTATCCCATGCAAAATTATGTAAATACAACATTCATAGTAAGGCATCATATTTACAAATATAAACAACAATTATTACTCCAGAGATTTGTTACGATAAATCGGCCCATTAAGGCATTCTATCAAATCAGCCCATAGGGGCATTTTCGGTAAATCGGTCCATAAGGATATTTCGATAAATCGGTCCATAAGGACATTTCGGTAAATCGGTAATTTTACCCACTAAGGATAATTCGGTAATCTCGTAACCCAAGGGTATTTCGGTAATTTACCCTCCAAGGGTTATTTGGTAATTCGGCAACCCCGGACTTAACTACTAATTTGAGCATAGAAAATTGAAACTGTCCATCTGCGTCATATTGACTAAACTGACCATAACTCGGATTAGGAAACTCAAAATTTAGATCCGTAAATTTTCCTTGAAACTAGACTCATATATCTTCTTACGATAATTTTTCCAGAATTTTTTACTTAACCATTTAGTACAGTTTATTCCTTAAATTTTCCCTTATTTCACTGTCCAACGATTCTGACCTCTCTTACCTTAATTTCAAATACCTCACTATACGGTTTTCATATACTGCTCCCACTTGTTTCTAATGAACATAGGCTCACTAATGAATCCATACATATGAATTATAACCCTTAATTCACTTTGTAAAATTTTATACCATTTTTCCAAGACAGATCGAGGAACCACGAAGTCATTCGAAACAGTCTCACTAAAATTAAGATATCTCGTAATATAGAATTCCTTTTCCTTCTCCGTTTCTTCCTTATCAAAATAGACACACTAAGCTTTATTCGATATCTTATTCCCTTTGTAACTTTTCTCCTATTTTTCGTGATTTTTCAAATACATCATCACTTTTTCGATCAAACTGTTTTATTACTTAAATACGATTACCATTACGATCATACATGCGCGCCGAGTGATCACGGATGCCGATTTTCGTTTTCTTTGATATTTTGACCAAATCACAGAACATATCATACAAAATTTCAGAGAGATGTGAGATTACACACCATATCAAACATGTATTCGGAAGGTACGGGATTACACACCTGATTTTGATTTCATAAAGAACCACTCGTCGATGACCTAGAACTATACCAACCAAAAGTTAGCCTCGGATTTCCAAAAGATTTCGTATCACTTACACTTGAATCACTTACCACTATATCTGAAGGTAGAAATATATCGAGTGATTTGTCCCTAAAACATATAGTCAATTAGTCGAAACTTTAATCCGATTTGCAACATAGCCAAATAGAGATATAACGAAAAATCCAAAAATGAACCCCCTTACCTTATCGATATTGGATCCAATTTCCACCGTTTGACTTCGGCTAGAACAATACACGGTCTCCCACTTAAAGCACTACGAAAAGAGAGTGATTAAGACATGAAGAAGTGGAGGATAACACCATTTTTTGATTCACGATCACGATTTACAAGCTGAATAGTGATAAATACTTATTCGGCTAAAGAAAAAGAATATGATCATAGAAAAGAATTCACTTACCGATTTAATCGAAGAAAGAATGTCACCTCAAACGAGAAAGAAATTATGAAGGAGTGATTGTGAATTGTGAGTTTCGGCTATGGAAGAAAATGAACAAGAATAGTTTCGGTTATAAGGGCATGGATTAGAGGAAAAAGATAGTAGAGTTGGAGAATTTCGTGAAAAAGAAAAGAAAGGTTGAGAATGGGTGCTTATCAAATTTCGGTTTTCAAGAGAAGATGAATGAAAATAGTTTGGTCTCAATGGTTTGGTACCTACGGCAACAAGAAAGAATTGAAGAAAAGAAATGTTCACTAATGGCTTGAAGTTTCGGCAAAGATGAGAAGAAATTTGAGAGAAATGGCATAAAAATGCAAGAAGGAATTTTGACCAACCAAGCACCAAAGTTTCTACCAAAACACTAACAAAAATTCGGCTACCCCTCTCACACCCAAAACCGTCCACATTCATGATCAAAATGGTCTAAATTAGCCAACCATACTTTCCATAACATTTCCCTTGAAAAAGGCCACTTGTTCCCCCTACTTTCCTATTTCTCTTGATTCCTTTCCCCAACTTCAACCTTGCCTTTTTCTTTTAGCCACCTTACCAAAATAATGAAGTCAACCTTTCCATGAATGCCTCTTGGCCGACACTTAAGGAAAGGGTGCAAAAATATAAGTCAAAATTTGCACACAAAGTGATTTGAACCTCTTCCCTCAAGGTACTACATGTGGCGCCATAACCCTTTTACCAATTGCTCATTTATGCTAGCAATTTACTCTTTTATTTCCATAAGCCTTGATGCCACTTACTATCTCTCCTTAATAGGCTTAAACACAAAATTTTACTAAGGCCCAACTTGAACCCGGAACTTCATAGAAACCTCGTAACTTTCCAAAATTACCTTCTTAATAAGTCCAACTTGAAATAATGCCGTTCTCTTGTTCTCAAAATTTTAAAACGCTTCTACGCTCAAGGCCCATTGGGCCCAATCCTACTAGGCCCAATTTCGGGATGTTACACATGGTCTTTTCAAATTTGGATGGTGCTGTTGTTAGTACAAAAGGCATTACTTTCCATTGGTAGTGTCTGTTTGGAATGCAAAACCCCGGTTTTGGGCTATCTTCTGGAATAACTCCCAATTGCCAAAATCCAGCTTTAAGATCAAAGTTGGAATACACTTTAGCTTTGGCTAGGCTGGAAAACAATGCCTTCTTGTTTGGCAGTGAAAATTTATCATCTTGAACAAAAATATTAAGGGGTTCATAGTTTACTACTAACCTGATTTTTCCCCTTATCTGTTCAGACCTTTTTTTGACATAAAATGCTTCACATGCCTATTGTGATTTTGAGGGTTCTATTAATCCTTGGTTTTGAAGATCTTCACATTCCTTTTCTGCAAGGTTGAGATGTTCGGGATTCATTCCTTGATGGCTGGCTTTTGTGGGATTTATGTCTTCATTCTTCTTAAATGGTAAAGAAATGAAGAAATCAAAATTTTTCCACAAAGGGTTTGAGCATTTGGAGAGAAATTCAGTATGGGAATCTGCACAAGTAAGGTCTTTGAGTTTTTAAACTATTTGGGATATCTTGTCAGACTTGAAAGTGAACAATTTAGGTACAGTCACAAATGGCTGGAATTGATTTTTATATCTAAGCCCATCTGGAAGGATTCTCAAGCGTTAGGCTTTAGAATAAAGATAAAATCTGATGACAATATCTTTTCCTGGAAGCTTGGATCCAAAAACAGTTGTTTGAACAAAACATCCAGGGAAAATTTGGATAGTAATGGGCTTACTTTTCAAGTATATTGCAAATGGATAATTTGCTACTGAGTTGAGCAAATCATCTGGATTGCCAACAAAATCCTTTGCAACAGCTAATTGGTGTTGGGTTTGTTGTGCTTGCATAGTGGTCATCATATAGATGTATGAGTTTGAAAAATCAGATTCATCTGGAAAATAAGTTGGAATAGCACACAGGGCCTTTTTTGTTGGTTCATCATCTATCGAGAAAAGAGATTCAAGATCATAATCTCTTTTGATTTGAATTCTAGCCTTGTTTTGAATTTTTTGGATCATCTTTGCACCTTTTTTTGTTGTTGGGACAGTTTTTTGCAAAATGCCCATTTTTATTGCAAATGTAGTATCTGAATGATTTTGTACCTTGAGGAGATTTTTTCTTTCTCAAATATCTTTACTTTGGTTTCTATTTTCTTTAGATTCTGGAGGATTTGTTGCGTCTGAAGATAGATCTTTTGAAATGCCTTTTCTTTTTGGTTCTGCAAACACAAGATCGATCTTTTGGGCATTTAAACTTCAAATAAGAATCATCACAAGCTTTGTCAATCCTTTTATCTCCATATAGATAATCTTTGAAGATTTTTCTCATGTTGCAAATATCTTCAAGAGTAATAAAAATTTCCTGTTGAATTTCTCCAGTTGTGAGACTCAAAATGTCTTTGTTTTGTCTTTGGAGAGCTTGATTCACTGCAACTTGTAGAGGATCTGAAATTGAGGCAAGGATTGCTGGCTTGAGATTACTATTGAGTTTTAATGAGTAAAAGAATTTAGTCATAACTTTGAAATGCCTTGACAGATCTCTCTTGTTATAAGAACAAAATTTTCTTTTAAAAAATTCTCGCCTCTTCAGATTGAGCAAATCATCTGGATTGCCAACAAAATGTTGATGTATGATTCAGATAGTAGTATTTATGTCTTGAAGAACCAAGAACTGTATTTTGGAAAAACATGGCTCTAATACCAATAATATGCTTATTTAAGATGATCGTATTGGTGCCTGGATAGACAGCATGGATCATAGTGCATCCAAGCCTGGTAAAAGAAAGTCAAGAAAGAAATATTCTCAGTCTGAATTTTATGCAAGATACAAGGATGGAGATCCGTCAATTGACCCTTTAGGAGAAGATAATGGTAAATTTCTTTACCTGGTTGACTACTCATCAAAAGTTCCACAAATAAACGAAAACCTACCAATAGATTCAAACCCACCAACTCCTCCAAAGCCTGATTCAAATCAGCCAACTTCTCAAAAATATTCCTTTCCTTTTACATCCAAAAGGACAAGAAAAACCCTTTTCCTTAGCCTTGCTATAAGCAAATTCGTAAATAGGTTCAAAAGAATCCATTTCTTGAAATTACACAAATTGCTAAGCTTAAGTTAGTATGTATGTATCAACCTACAGACACATCATACGAACAAAAATTTCACCTTTGCAAGAATTTACCCAACAGGGGTATACACATATTCCTAAAATTCCTCCCAAACTACAAACTGATGAATTAGGAAAACCTACAAAAGTTAGTGCTACAGAAGCTGCTCTGAACTGGCAAACTGAAAATGCCATAGCATAGAATAGGGCTCTTAAAAAACTAGATTCAAAAGTCTCCCATCTGGATACAAAAGTTTCAACAGTAGAAGAAAAGCTAGATGATAACTCCAAGATGGTGAAAGACTTAATTGTTTTCCTACAAAGAAGCCTAAAAGAAATTGCTCGAGAAATAGCTGCTCTAGGACAAGACTTCTTTTCCTATATTGCACAAAGGGATAAATAAATTCAAAAGCTGAAAGATTAGATTAAAACTTCGAAGGAAACATGACTCAAACCAAAGTAGTTCAAATACTGAAAGAAAAGTTACAACACCTACCAGAATTACGGATCCCCTCTGATGGAAAAAGAATCCTTCAAATAGATGCAAGTGATAAATATTGGGAGCCATCTTATTTGAAGAACTTGAAGGGAAAAGACACATATGTGGATTCAAAAGTAGGAAATTTACTGATGCAGAACTTCATTACCACTCCACATTCAAAGAAATCCTTGCAATCAAGAAAGGTATTTTAAAATTTGAATTTCATTTAATTGGATACCATTTCTTGGTCGAGATGGACATGTTTTCTTTTCCAAAAATGCTCAAGTTCAAACAAAAATTTGTTCCACATCCTCAGCTCTTGAGATGGGCTGAATGGTTTTCTAAGTATTCCTTTGATGTTAAACACATTAAAGGAAAGACCAATGTTTTAGCAGATCTTTTAACCAGACCAACAAAAGAAATTATGGCATTCAGAACCTTTCAACCCAAGCCCATAATGATGTACAGACCTGTAACCCCATCCTATTTAAAATCCTCTGTACAAGCTTTTTCAATTTCACCTAACCTATATCCAGATTTTCCTCCAGAAGTTATGAGGTTAGTTGAAGAAAAAACTTTCCATCAAACCAAAGACATAATGTTTGAATATCAACTCAAAATTTTCAGAAATTTTGGAGGTCTTGTTCTTAAACCATTTGGTGTTCATCCTGATTATCCTTTTATTCATCTTATCAGATGGATTTATTTCACTGAAGTCCCAGAAGAATTAAAATGGTTCTTATGGTATTTTACTTATCTTTATCATATAGCCATATGATTTTCTGTCTCACACATCAAATATTTCCCGTGCGATGCAATTCATGAAAATATCCAGCCAGAATATCAAAATCTTTTCACATTCTTAAGTTGGTTTCATCCTTTTGATCAGTGGTTGAATATGATTACAAATGAACGAATGAGAACTCTTGGATATGAAGCTGTGATCATTTTCTATAAACCACAATATTTTGTACAGTGTGGACGAGCTATACAATTAGGTTCTTTCCCAACTACTTGGGTTCATAGAATCTATCTAGATGAAGTCACATATTCTGATAATAAATACAAAAGCCAGCAAAAATATCTTTGCCAGCTTAATCGAACAATCCCATTTGAAATCTAGCCTCTTCCAGATATTGATGCTCTCTGGAATATTGTGCCATATGGCCCTTATTATAGACAAATTCTTTAAGCGCTTCAAGAATATAAAGTTGATATTCCAGACCCCACTGAATGGTCCTAAGAGTATCCTATGTATTGTAGCCAAGTTAAAATTGAAAGGATAATACTTCATAATAACTCAGTCCAAGAAGATAAGTATGAAGATGAGGTGACGTGTAAAGACAAGTACAGTGAAAGCTCTATGAACAGTGCACAGCTTCCTCATTCTAATGCCAACAGTTAAAGTACCTTGAAGGATTTTCACTTTTACTTTAGTACTTTCCTTTATAAGCCATGAGTGTATACTATTAGGAATCTTTACTTTCTTAAAGATATAATTGTGTACTGTAATGTATTATTAGTTTGTACTGTAGCTATGTTTGTTGGTTTTTACCTCCTCTATCTATAATAGGAGTTACATTTCACCTTGGAAGGTATCGAGCTTCCAGCTAATAAAATTTTTAGTGTGTTTTATACTATGGCTTTTTAAGCTCTTTCTTTTCCTTCTGGGTCTAAGCAAGGATAAGGGTAATCATGAATTTTGTAAATAAGTTTTGAAAGTATGCTCTGTGCTTGCCATTTATTAGATCCTGCACAATAGAACTCAAACTTTTAGATTCAAGATACTAGTTTATTTTTATTCAATAAGATGTTTTGAATTAAGATTTTATAGCTAAAAGGCAGTGCCTGTTGAATGGCCATGAGGAAGGCCTGTGTTATGGCATAGCATACCTGTTATTTAATCTTAGTTCTTAACTACCTTCTTGTGTCAACACAAAAATATTTGAGGTCTCCACCATTCTGATGGAAGAACATCTGGGTTCATGATTGTAGTAGCAGCTCTAGTATCAAGAAGTGTGATAACAGTAATAAGCTTACTGTATTTGTCTAAATAGATTCTCACTAGAACTTGGGGCACTGGTACAATATCCTTTGCAACAGCTGATTGGTGCTGGGTTTGTTGTGCTTGCATAGCGGTCATCATATAGATGGATGAGTTTGAAAAATTAGATTCACTGTTTGGAAAATAAGTTTTAATAGCACACATGGCGTTTTTTGTTGGTTCATCGTCTATCAAGAAAAGAGATTCAAGATCATCATCTCTTTTGATTTGAATTCCAACCTTGTTTTGAATCCGTTGGATCATCTTTGCACATTTTTTGTTGTTGGGACAGTTTTTTGCAAAATGCCCATTTTTATTGCAAATGTAGCATCTGGATGATTTTGTACATTAAGGAGATTTTTTCTTTCTCAAATATCTTCACTTTGGTTTCTATTTTCTTGAGATTCTGGAGGATTTGTTGCATCTGAAGATAGATCTTTTGACATGCCTTTTCTTTTTGGTTCTACATACACAAGATCAATCTTTTGGGCATTTGAACTTCAAATAAGAATCATCACAAGCTTTGTCAATCCTTTTATCTCCATAAAGATAATCTTTGAAGATTTTTCTCCTGTTGCAAATATCTTCAAGAGCAATAAAAACTTCTTGTTGAATTTCTCCAGCTGTAAGACTCAGAATGTCTTTGTTTTGTCTTTGGAGAGCTTGATTCACTGCAACTTGTAGAGGATCTGGAATTGAGGCAAGGATTGCTGGCTTGAGATTACTATTGAGTCCTAATGATCAAAAGAGTTTAGCCATAACTTTGAAATGCCTTGATAGATATCTCTTGTTATAAGAACATCATTTTCTTTTAAAAAATTCTCGCCGCTTTAGATTAAGCAAATCATCTGGATTGCCAACAAAATGTTGATGTATGGTTCGGATTGTAGTATTCATGTCTTGAAGAACCAAGAATTGCATTTGTGAATTTTGATCAATTGATTCCACCAATCCTTAACTTTCCTGTAAATCTGGAAATAAATTCCGAGAGAATGTTGTAGAGTTTTTCTTTAGTAAGTTTTCTGGTGTCATGCCAATAATGAAATTCTTGAATTCTAGCTGGTCACTTTCTGGTGGAATGCCATCAACTGTAAAAGTCATCCGACCAATGGATGAACCTTTTGTAGTTTTTGGGACTTGATAGGACGATTCTCCCTATTGGTTTGCATCTGTCTTTGGTTCATCATCAGAAGTAACTTCAACATTTGGTTGAGTTTGAGTAATTTTGAAAATTTTCACCTGACTCATCTTCTGAAGAGGAATTTGAAGAAGAGTCTTTTGATACTTCAGTAGATGATGGCTCTATATGAGAATTGTTTTCTTCTTCTGATAGTTGAATGGCTGAAATTCTTGGTACCATATTTTCTTGACAATCCTTTAAAAAGGATGACAAATGATTCTTTTGGTGTTGAATCATTAAGGATTTAGAAGTTTGCTTCGAGGGAAGAGAAGATAGTGGTGAATCTTCAATTATAGGTCTTTTTCCCAATTGTTTGGACTCATGTTGGGAAGATTTTTCCTCTTAATTTTTTTTTTGTTTTAGCTACTTCTGCTTCTTTCTTTTCTTTATCCATTTTCTTATTTATCTGCATATGAAGTTCATAGAGACTTGGTTTTTTTGTTTTCAGGAGCTGCAAGAAACTTAATGAAAGTTCCATCTGGTGGAGGACTGATCTACCTGATTGAAGGAAATAATAAATATTCTGCATCAGAATCTTTAGGACACATTTCTGGAGGAGGAATTTGTATTGTTTCTTTCAAAGTTTTAGTCTAATCTTTCAGCTTTTGAATTTCTTTATCCCTTTGTGCAATATGGGAAAAGATATATTATCCTGGAGCAACTGTTTCTCTAGCAACTTCTTTTAGGCGTCTTTGTAGGAGAACAATTAAGTCTTTCACCATCTTGGAGTTATCATCTAGCTTTTCTTCTACTGTTGAAACTTTTGTATCCAAATGGGAGACTTTTGAATCTAGTTTTATAATAGCCCTATTCTGTGCTATGGCATTTTTAGTTTTCCAGTTCAGAGCAGCTTCTGCGACACTAACTTTTGTAGGTTTTCCTGATTCATCAGTTTGTAGTTTGGAAGGAATTTTAGGAGTATGTGTATACCCCTTTTGGGTGAATTCTTACAAATGTGGAAATTCTTGTTCGTTTGATGTATCTGTAGGTTGATACATACATACTGACTTAGGCTCAGGAATTTGTGTAATTTCAGGAAATGGATTCTTTTGAACCCATTTAGAATTTGCTTATAACAAGGCTGAGGAAAAAGGTTTTTCTTTTTGGTCCTTTTAGATGTAAAAGGAAATGAATATTTTTGAGAAGTTGGCTGATTTGAATCAGGCTTTGGAGGAGTTGGTAGGTTGGAATCTATTGGTAGATTTTGGTTTGGTTGTGGAACTTTTGCTGAGTAGTCAACCAGGTAAAGAGATTTACCATTATCTTCTCATAATGGGCCAATTGACGGATCTCCATTCATGTATCTTGCATAAAATTCAGACTGATTAGATTTCTTTCTTAACTTTCTGTTACCAGGCTTGGATGCACTATGATCCACGATGTCTATCCAGGTACCAAGGCGATCATCTACACATAACTCACACGTACAATTCAGAGCCCATAGACAGTGTCCTGTTTCAGGGTCTTTGAACATGTAATGTAGTTTTCCATCAGCAGTAAAACTTTCAATAAGCTTTCTTTCTAGACTTGGTTCACAGAGTCCACAGTAATAGTCTGGATCTCCTGGAATATGTCATTCTTTAGGGTCTGGTACTGGTTGCATCATCAACATTGTAGGAAATACAGAAGGTGTTTCTGGTTTCTGAAAGTGATTGTGATCAAACTTAATTTCTGTAGTTCTATCCCTTCTGGAAGTGATCTGGCTTTTTGTGGATTGCATTGGTTGATATTGCTCATGGAGCTTTTCATAATTTGTGATCCATCTTTCAGGCAATAATTTTATCAATTTTTTCTTTGGGATCTGTCTTGGGACATAGATACAGTGGAGTTGGTCCTGTGTATTGGCTGAAATAAGTAGAGAATCACTAGTACCGTGCTTTAAGAGATTAAAAGCATGGTCTTGAACCCGATAAATGATCTGATAATGTAAGGTTGCAATAATGGCTGAAGCGACTTAAGGAGCACCAACTATCTGGATCTGAAACTTCAAGGCTGTCATCAGATTTGGATCATGTAAAGATATGGTGAAGTTGGGAAAAAGTGTCACCATAACAAGTCCAGAATTTAATGTGGCTTCTATCATTGCAATACAGGCATCTTGATATTTTAGATATCTAGAATCCAACAAGGCAATTCTGGCAACAACTGGTTTACCTTCTGTTCCATGGTAATTTAGGGCTAAGCGTATAGCACCAAAATGGATGTAAGTGTATCCAACATCAGCCCATTCTTTTGGAATTTCTGGAAGGATTTCCAAGTTAACAAAATTTTTAGTTGAGTCACCAGAGATTAAATGACTATGAAATCTGGAGGCTTGAACGAATTCTCAAACTTGTTTTGGAGAATGTTGGATCAAAGATTCGATACTCTTTACAGGAGAAAATGTGGGTTTTTTATGAGTACTATAAGGATTTACAGTAGGAAGTTCAGTAGGCTGAACTTTCTTTTCTTCTCTTAAATAAGTGGCTTCATATAAGTAGGAAATCTTCTTACCAGAGTGAGATTTTAGTCGAAAACTAGGCATTGAAATAAGAGCATTGGAAATAGATGGACGGGATAAAGAGGTTTTTGTCATTTTTTAAGGAACTTCTTTTCTGAGAATAAACTTAGACAAGAGAAAATCAAGAACCATTTTGGAAAAATATGGCTCTGATACCAATAATAGTGTTGATGTAAGAAGGTAGTTAAGAACCAAGATTAAATAGCAGGTATGCTTGATGGATCTCGAAACTAACTATTATTTCGACAAAGGCAAGCGCACCTATCGAACAGTAGTATAGCTGTGATGAGTCCAGAATATCGTATCTTCAAGGACCAAGAGTACTAGTATTAACTATCTTTTTATTATCTAGCCTAATTGATCGCTGTAAATCAGAGGTTTAAAATTTATAAACGAATGATCGAACCTGGAAACTAACTCTGACAACGATTAAAGGCAAGTGCACCTATCGAACAGTAGTATAGTTTAGGCAAGACCGGATTATCAAACCCAAAGGAACTAAAAGTACTAATACTAACATTCTTTTTATTATTTAGCCTAAAATAAGTGAAGTTTGTTTATTAATCTAAATTAATTAACTACTAAACTAAAGACTCTAAGACAAAGAAGAATGAATTTTGGAAAATAACTTGGGAAAACTCAGTCGACTCAAGCGATACCCTTAGGAAGAATCCACCTAGACTTCACTTGTTATCTAACCTTGAACCATATGATTTATTTACTTAGTTTGATCCGTAAGACTCCCTAACGTATATTAAACCCTCTCTCGAGGCGAATAACGTCTAACCCTAGGTTAATTAGTGGAACTCTCGTTCTCTTATAATAACCCCCTAGAATAGTAGTAAATCGATCTGTGGACTCCCATATTAGGTTTACCCTAATCTGGCAAAATCTCGTCACCCTATCTCTAGGCGTGCGATCAACTCCGCTTAATTATGTTGGATCTACTCTTAGGTAGGGTCTATTCCTCCTCCACCAAAGCACATTAAATTTGGATTAAGCTCACATAATTAAGAACAAACTAAGTATTTATCATATAATTCAAATTATCAAATAACAAGATTCATCATAGGTTTCATCCCCTTTGGGTATCCAGAAGGGTTTAGTTCATAACAATAAAGGAAAACATCTCAAGAGAAAAGATAAAACAAAACATAAGAAATCCCTAAACCCCCTGAAGGAATTGAAGGAGAGATCCTCCGTCTTGAGTAGAACTCGCTTCTTGAGATGGATCAACTGGCTATCCTCGAGTGAATCCCCACAAATCGCTTCTCTCGGCCTAGCACGACGCGCCCTAAACGATGGCTTTGGGCCCCCTTTCAGTCATACTTAGGGTGTATTTATAGGCTTTTGAAATACGTTTCTTTCTCCCTAAGTATCCTTTCCCGAATGAAGTTGCTCTTCTCCACGGCAGAGGCACGGCCATGGCACACGCCCGTGTAAATCGTGGACTGGCCGTGTTCGAACTTTTTTAATGAGGCGCGGCCGTGTGAGTCGGGGTTAGACCGTGTTTTAGATGATCAGTGAGGCACGACCGTGTGATCTTTGGTCCATGAAACACCCCAAACCCGACCCACAAATCCCGACCGAATCTGGAATGCTTCTTAAGAAAAATTCGTTTTGTCGTTTTGTAAGAAGATGTGATGTTGTGGTAAAAGAATAGATTTGAAGTACGAACTTGTTAAAATCCGTTTTTGTAATTTAAATTTGTATTTACAAAAATCATTTAAAAAAATAAATTATTTATCAAAAGAAAATCCAAATTTAGGACTATTTATTATTAGTTTGAAAACCATAAGTATTTAGATGTCAAAACATTTTCATACGATTATCGAAAATATTTAATTGTTTAGTTGAAATTGATCGAGCAGTAATATAAATTAAAAACGTAAAGTAACATAGCTAATGGCGGCCTTATTACAAAAACATATCCCAAATTAAATCAAGTATATAAGAAAACGTAATAAGTTTAATATAAGGAAAACCGAAATCTTGAGTTGAGCAATGGCCACCTCGTAGTCCTCGCTGACCGGTCCAAATCATTGAGTATCACCTGAAAAGATATCCCACGGAAGGGTGAGTCATGAGACTCAATGTGTAACAATACACTAAAAGTCCAATCGATCATAGCAATAAGCCCATAATATAGCAAATTAAATAATAATCGATTAAATCACATGTACATATAAAATGAAATGCAATCCCGAGCCCAACCTAGATATCCATCCGCTACACACCACCCGTACCTACCAATCACACCGTGGGATTACTAAATCAACCCTCCATCCGCTACACACCATCGAAGGCGCTTCTTTGCGATCAACATGCACATCGCCCTTATAATCGTGGCATAGCCACTGATGATTGTGACAGAGTCACCGGATTCATAATATCGTGACCGAAGTCACCGGATTCATAATGTCGTGACCGAAGTCACTTGCCGGATAATGTGGTAAAACCACCGGAACACTTCCTTTATCAAAATCACCCATATGCCTATGCATTAAACACATTATTTCAATATCATGCCATATAACCCCAAATTCATAACGGAATCATACACATTTCATATTCATGCTTATAGCATTATTAACGATCTGAGATATCATGCCATGTACATTACCCCAAAATCATAACAAAATCGGATATGTCTCATATTAAAATTATACATAGTACTAAGGGATAACGTACCTCAATTCATGTACCATTGAATGGTACCAAGCCATAATCATTCATATTTCTTTATTAACAACTTTTATCAATAATGCTATTAATCTATTAGAAGTTTAGTGTAGGCTACACACCTTGTAAACACGAAGAATGATAGAATACTTAAGATTTCCGACTTTTGCCTACAACGTCGACAAAGACACCTACATAACACTTATATGAGAAATCGATTATCACTAAAAGATATGGCCTTTGGGCGAATATCATTATCTCCTTACCTTGGATTATTCAAATCCCGAATGATTCCCCAAACGTTGGCTACAAAGAAACCCCGAACTTTCCTTCAAGTTTTGGCCAAAGATAATAAAAAGGGATTAGATTCCTAGATTCGGCTAATCCAAAAGAAAAGAAAGAAAATGATTGATAGACAATCCTTACCCGTAATACGTAGATTGATTCACCCTTACTTGAACTATAAAGGATTCGACCTTAACAATTAAAAAGAAAAGAAATGGTGATTTCGGCTTTAATAAAAAGAGAAGAGAAAAGATGGTGGAAATAGAGAATGGTTTTGGCTAAGAGAAAGAAGGAGAAAAGAGAAAGAGAAAGAAAAAGAAAAAGAGAATATGAGATATGCCCTTGGTGCTAGGATGATTTAAGCACTAGAGAGGAAGAAAAGAAATGAGAAATGTCTTCTAAACTTTTTGGTAATGGTCAAGTAAGAAAGGATGAAAGAAAAATGCCTTCAAAAGTGGTAATATTTTGGTACCAAAAAGAGAGAAAAACTTGAAAGAAAAAGAGTACCAATTTGGTCAAAATATGATAGCCAAAACAAAACAAAGTTTTCACCTAATGCAAATGACCATTTCGGCTAAGAAGAAAAATTTTGAGAAAAGGGAAAAGATGCACAAATTGTTAAGATTTTGGTCAACTAACACCCCCTAATCCCATACAACATTCGGCCAACTCACAAGCCAACACAATCCCCCTTTTTCCTCCTCATTTCTTCCCTATCATCCCCTTAATCACTATCACCATTAAACCAACCCCCCTTAGCCCTTATGCCGTCTAGGTTCATGGTCAAATGACCATGGAAAAACTTCCAAAACATCACCCACTCATCAAGCCTTTTGTCCCCTAAACATTCCATAACAACTTGATTCCTTACCTTAACTACTAACTTTCCTTTTTCCTTTGGTCTACTATCCAAAAAAATAAAAGAAGAATCCATCCATACTAGATAAGGCTTGACCGACATTATAAGAAAGAGAACAAAAATTAAAATTCCTTCCAATTGCTAGCTAAGGGATTCGAACCTCTACCCTCATGCATTCACCCATGCGCCATCACCACTTTACTAATTGACTTGTCTTGTGATTAAACCTCAAATTAATTCTCTTAAGGCCAAACTTGCTTAGCTCCCCTTCTAAAACTAAAAATCTAATATTTTTCGAAAGCATTCTCCTATATTCTAAAATTCTCGAAGTCCCTAAAACTCATACAAAGAACACACAACAAAGCACTGCACACATTCAAGCGAAAAATAAAAAAAAAATTCATAACCCCTAAATCCTGGATATTACAGTTCTACCCTCCTTAAAAAAATTTTGACCTCGAAATTACCTGACAAGAATAAGTGAGGGTATTGCTGTCGCATAGCTTCCTCCGGCTCCCACGAAGCTTCTTCCGATCCATGGTTACGCCATAACACTTTGACGAGAGGAACTGATTTCCTTTGTAACATCTTCACATCCCGATCTAGAATTTGAATCAGCTCCTCCTCATAGGACAAATTTGATCGTAGTTCTACCTCCTCAACTGGCACTACATAAGATGGATCCGACCGGTAACGACGTAACATCGAAACATGAAACACATCATGCATTTGCTTCAACTCCGAAGGTAACTCTAACTGATATGCCACTGGTCCAACCCGCTTCAAAACCCGATAAGGTCCTATAAACCTGGGGCTTAACTTTCCTTTGCGACCAAATCTCATCACCTTTTTCCAAGGCGAAACCTTTAGGAACACTTGGTCTCCCACAACAAACTCTATTTCCTTCCGCTTCAAATCTGCGTACGACTTTTGCCTATCAGATGCCTCCTTCAATCGTGTCCGAATTACCTTAACCTTTTCTTCGGATTCAGCCACAATCTCTGGACCCAAAACCTGACGTTCCCCTAATTCTGTCCAACACGTAGGAGTGCGACACTTCCGTCCATATAGCGCTTCATACGGTGCCATCCGAATACTGGCTTGGTAACTGTTGTTGTATGCAAACTCTGCTAAAGGCAAAAACTCTTCCCAGCTTCCTCTGAAATCTATCACACATCCCCTTAACATATCCTCTAATACTTGGATTACTCGCTCAGATTGGCCGTCAGACTGTGGATGAAATGCCGTACTGAAGTCTAATCTGGTGCCCAAAGCCTGATGTAATGCTTTCCAAAACCGAGACGTAAACCTCGGATCTCTATCCGAAATAATCGACACCAAGCACTCCATGCAATCTTACAATCTACGCCACATACAACTTCGCCAATTTACGCGCAAAGAGTAATCAACTCGCATGTGTATGAAATGTGCAGACTTTGTCAATCGATCCACTATCACCCATACCGAGTCTTTCTTAGTAGGCGTAAAGGGAAGCCCACTAACAAAATCCATGGTGATACGCTCCCACTTCCATTGCGGAATCTTTATCGGTGAAGCAATCCCGAAGGAACTTGGTATTCAAACCTTAACTTGGCGACACGTTAAGCACTTCCCAACAAATTCTCAGAACTTCTCGCTTAAGACCAGGCCACCAAAATTGATCCCGAAGGTCCTTGTACAACTTACTACCTCCCGGATGCATCGCATAAGGACTACCATGCGATTCTGAAGAATTCTTCGCCTAAGCTCCTCATCCTTCGGCATCTGGACCTTACCCTTGAAACACAAAACTCCATCATTTGTTAACACCATAATCTTCCAGCTCCCCCAATCTGCACTTGTCGTAGTTTAACACTTAAATCATCATCTACCAACCGTCTTTCTTTCACCGACTCAACCACATCGGCTTTACTTGTAGTTCCGCCTAACAAGCTTCCGTCGTCATAAAGACTAAGATGTGCGAACATCGCCTTAAATCCGACACCACTTTCCTACTTAGGGCATCTGCTACTACATTCGCCTTGCCTGGGTGATACTCTATAGAACAATCATAGTCTTTCAACAACTCCACCCATCTTCGTTGTCTCAGATTCAGCTCCTTCTTAGTCAGCAGATACTTAAGACTCTTGTGGTCCGTAGATTACTGACTTTTCTCCATACAAATAATGCCTCCACACCTTAAGAGCAAAGACTACCATTTGCTAACTCCAAGTCATGCGTCGGGTAGTTAACCTCGTGAGGCCTCAATTGCCGAGACGCATAAGCAACCACCTTCCCGTCTTGCATCAAAACACATCCCAATCCAATGTGAGACGCATCACAATACACCACAAAGTCCTTCCCTGCCTCAGTGAATCAAAATCTGAGCTTCGGTCAAAACCTCTTAAGCTTCTCAAAGCTCTCTTGTCGCTTATCCGCCCACACGAAAGGTATCTCTTTTCTCAACAACTTCGTCAAAGGTGCCGCTTATCGAGGAGAATCCTTCGACGAACCTTCTCGTAGTAACCCGCTAATCCCAAGAAATCTGCGAACCTCAGCCATGCACTTAGGTGATTTCCAATCTAACACCGCCTCAATCTTAGAAGATCCACCCTTATCCCTTCCGCAGACACCACATGGCCTAAAAACACAACTTCTTTCAGCCAAAATTCGCACTTGCTGAATTTGGCATAAAGCTTCTTCTCCCTCAACACTTGCAACACTATCCGAAGATGCTCATCATGCTGTAACTCAGACTTGGAATACACAAGAATGTCGTCTATGAACACAACAACAAACTGATCCAAGTAGGGTTGAAAAACCCGGTTCATCATATCCATGAACGCAGCTGGGGCGTTCATCAATCCGAATGGCATTACCAAAAATTCATAATGCCCATATCTTGTTCGGAAAGCTGTCTTATGGATATCCGCTTCCTTCACCTTAAGCTGATGATACCCCGACCTTAGATCTATCTTTGAGAATACCGTAGCTCCCTTAAGCTGATCGAACAAGTCGTCTATCCTTGGCAAAGGATACTTGTTCTTGATGGTCAGCTTATTCAACTGTCGGTAATCTATGCACATACGCATAGTCCCGTCCTTCTTCTTCACGAACAAGACCGGTGCTCCCCATGGTGACACACTAGGTCGGATAAACCCACGATCAAGCAACTCTTGAATTTGAGCCTTAAGCTCAACCAACTCCTTTGGTGCCATTCTATACGGAGCAATAGAGATCTGGCGCTGCCTGTGCAACAAGTCAATCCCAAATTCCACCTCTCGATCCGAGGCAATCCTGGAAGTTCTTCCGAAAAGACATCCACGAATTCTCTCACAGTCCTGACCTCTTCAACAGTTGCCTCCTTAGCCTCCAAGGCACTGACCAACATAAGAAAAGCCAAACAACCCTTCCTAACCATCTTTTCTCGCCTTTAAGGCGAGATACTACATTTGATAAGTAGTTCCGTCTCTCGCCCATCACCACAACTTCCTTATCGTCCATAGATCTTAGTGACATCCGCTTAGCAAAGACAATCCACATTCGCACGATACTTCACTAGCCAATCCATGCCTAGAATCAAGTCAAATTCTCCAAATGGCAACTCCATTAAATTAGCTTGAAATCTGCGTCCCTTGAACTTCTAAAGGCACTTCCTTAAAGAGCTTATCTACTACTACGATGCATCCCTAAAGGACTAAGTACGATCATCTTCCCGGGTGCGATCTCGAGTTCACATGCGAGTTCGAGATACTTCACTAGCGATGTAAGAATGAGTTGACCCTATATCTATCAAAGCGAAGAAAGGGCAACCCAAAAATAAGAAACGCGTGCAGTGATAAACATCAGTGCATCACTATCTTCCTCCGACGAACCGCATACACCAAACTCGGTTGTCTAGCTTCAGTGCTACCATCGCCTCGCCCGAGTCCCGCAACCTCTACCGTAACCATTACCTCCGCCACTCGAACCACGACCCTCATCGGCCGCTATCCACCGCCGCGGCTGATTAAAACTCGACCTCATGAACGATTCCTCTCTGTATCCAATGGACAATCCCTAATCATATGATCCTTGGACCCGCACTTGAAACATCCTCCGTCTTCTTCCAACATTCTCCCGGTGCATCTTTCCACATTGAGCACAAGTACGGTATTGTCCTTCCGAAGCAACTTAGCGACCTCGCGGCCCATCAACTCTAGGTTTCTTTTGAAAATTCCGGATAACCTCAAGACCCATAGCTCCTCTTATTCTTATTCGACCTCGATCTTTGTTACGTCTCTCGGTCCGCTTAACTTCTTGACTATCCGTGCTCTATCCACTAAAACCGCAAAATCTCTCTCACGATGCGGTGCAATCAACACTGCAGACTCATCTCGCAACCCATCCTCAAATCGACACATCGCTCATAATCGTGAGCTACAATCCTCTCCGCATATCGGCTTAACTGTAAAAACTCCGCTTCATACTCTCGCCTATCGACTTATTTCCTGTGTGCATTTAGGAACGCCTTTCTCTCGAGAGTTAATGTAGCTAGCTCCGACATATTTCCCTTCAAACTTAATCTTAAAATACCCCCAATCCACACGATCCACAGGAATACTTTCCTTGACAGTGAGCCACCACTGGTACGCCTCGTCACGAAGCAGCAAAACAGCACCTTTCAACATCTCTCCTCGGCAGTGCAGTCCAAATCGTCCATGATCCTCTCGACTGTTTCTAACCAATACTCCGCTACATTCGGAGCTACCCCAGATACTCCCCTAAAAACCTCGGCTCCGTTAGATCTAAGTCTCTCAGCCACTGACTTTCGAGCTCCATTACCCATACTAGCTCCTGCTACTCGCTCTAGGACTCGCAGCATAGCCTGCGATACAGCGTCATCTCCTCCAGTTTGCTCTTGAAATTCTGCTCCAACAGCTGGTGGCGGTGCCTCATTTTCGGAACCCTGGCCAGACCTAACTGGTTCCGACATAGCCATTCTGCCTCTACCGCGTCCACGACGACCACATCCCCTAGAACTCATGTCTACTTAGTGTCTTATCTGTTCTTACGAAAATTTAGGCATTAGAGTCTTTTCACTTTCTTGTTTAAAGAAAATTTTATGAAACCGAGTTTTAATCAGTGGTTTTTCCCGTATAAGTACACATATACCTAGGGTCCATGTCTCTAAAGTATAGTTTCCTTAGTCTTATCAACATACTGAAATTAATTTATCAACAAAAGAACTTACCTGGCGGACTTGGGTTGAGACTCGGGTGCCATGCTTCTATTAAATCATTTTAACCAAAAATTTTCAAAAAGTCATTTGGAATTAATTTTGAAAATGTTGTGGGCTTCAAAACCCAAGGCCGAGTGTTTATAACTGGGCTCTGATACCAAGTTGAAACACCCCAAACCCGGCCCACAAATCCCGACCGGATCTGGTATGCTTCTTAAGAAAAATTCGTTTTGTCATTTTGTAAAAGGATGTGATGTTGTGGTAAAAAATAGATTTGAAGTACGAACTTGTTAAAATCCGTTTTTGTAATTTAAATTTGTATTTATAAAAATCATTTAAAAAAATAAATTATTTATCAAAAGAAAATCCAAATTTAGGACTATTTATTATTAGTTTGAAAACCATAAGTATTTAGATGTCAAAACATTTTCATACGATTATCGAAAATATTTAATTGTTTAGTTGAAATTGATCGTAGCGTAATATAAATTAAAAACGTAAAGTAACATAGCTAATGGCGGCCTTATTACAAAAACATATCCCAAATTAAATCCCGAAGTATATAAGAAAACGTAATAAGTTTAATATAAGGAAAATCAAAATACTGAGTTGAGCAATGGCCACCTCGTAGTCCTCGTGACCCGGTCCAAATCATTGAGTATCACCGAAAAGATATCCCACGGAAGGGTGAGTCAACAGAGACTCAATGTGTAACAATACACTAAAAGTCCAATCGATCATAGCAATAAGCCCATAATATAGCAAATTAAATAATAACTGATTAAATCACATGTACATATAAAATGAAATGCAATCCCGAGCCCAACCTAGATATCCATCCGCTACACACCACCCGTACCTACCAATCACACCGTGGGGATTACTAAATCGACCCTCCATCCGCTACACACCATCGAAGGCGATTCTTTGCGATCAACATGCACATCGCCCTTATAATCGTGGCATAGCCACCAGATGATTGTGACAGAGTCACCGGATTCATAATATCGTGACCGAAGTCACCGGATTCATAATGTCGTGACCGAAGTCACCGGACAATATGGTAAAACCACCGGAACACTTCCCCTTTATCAAAATCACCCATATGCCCATGCATTAAACACATTATTTCAATATCATGCCATATAACCCCAAATTCATAACGGAATCATACACATTTCATATTCATGCTTATAGCATTATTAACGATGCAGATATCATGCCATGTACATTACCCCAAAATCATAACAAAATCGGATATGTCTCATATTAAAATTATACATAGTACTAAGGGATAACGTACCTCAATTCACTGTACCATTGAATGGTACCCGAAGCCATAATCATTCATATTTCTTTATTAACAACTTTTATCAATAATGCTATTAATCTATTAGAAGTTTAGTGTAGGCTACACACCTTGTAAACACGAAGAATGATAGAATACTTAAGATTTCCGACTTTTGCCTACAACGTCGACAGCACCTACAAAACACTTATATGAGAAATCGATTATCACTAAAAGATATGGCCTTTGGCCGAATATCATTATCTCCTTACCTTGGATTATTCAAATCCCGAATGATTCCCCCTAAACGTTGGCTACAAAGAAACCCCGAACTTTCCTTCAAGTTTCGGCCAAAGATAATAAAAAGGGATTAGATTCCTAGATTCGACTAATCCAAAAGAAAAGAAAGAAAATGATTGATAGATAATCCTTACCCGTAACACAGAGATTGATTCACCCTTACTTGAACTATAAAGGGATTCGACCTTAACAATTAAAAAGAAAAGAAATGGTGATTTCGGCTTTAACAAAAGAGAAGAGAAAAGATGGTGGAAATAGAGAATGGTTTCGGCTAAGAGAAAGAAGGAGAAAAGAGAAAGAGAAAGAAAAAGAAAAAGAGAATATGAGATATGCCCTTGGTGCTAGGATGATTTCGGCACTAGAGAGGAAGAAAAGAAATGAGAAATGTCTTCTAAACTTTTTGGTAATGGTCAAGTAAGAAAGGATGAAAGAAAAATGCCTTCAAAAGTGGTAATATTTTGGTACCAAAAAGAGAGAAAAACTTGAAAGAAAAAGAGTACCAATTTGGTCAAAATATGATAGCCAAAACAAAACAAAGTTTTCACCTAATGCAAATGACCATTTCGGCTAAGAAGAAAAATTTTGAGAAAAGGGAAAATATGCACAAATTGTTAAGATTTTGGTCAACTAACACCCCCTAATCCCATACAACATTCGGCCAACTCACAAGCCAACACAATCCCCCTTTTTCCTCCTCATTTCTTCCCTATCATCCCCTTAATCACTATCACCATTAAACCAACCCCCCTTAGCCCTTATGCCGTCTAGGTTCATGGTCAAATGACCATGGAAAAACTTCCAAAACATCACCCACTCATCAAGCCTTTTGTCCCCTAAACATTCCATAACAACTTGATTCCTTACCTTAACTACTAACTTTCCTTTTTCCTTTGGTCTACTATCAAAAAAAAAAAAATAAAAGAAGAATCCATCCATACTAGATAAGGCTTGACCGACACTATAGGAAAGAGAACAAAAATTAAAATTCCTTCCAATTGCTAGCTAAGGGATTCGAACCTCTACCCTCATGCATTCACCCATGCGCCATCACCACTTTACTAATTGACTTGTCTTGTGATTAAACCTCAAATTAATTCTCTTAAGGCCAAACTTGCTTAGCTCCCCTTCTAAAACTAAAAATCTAATATTTTTCGAAAGCATTCTCCTATATTCTAAAATTCTCGAAGTCCCTAAAACTCATACAAAGAACACACAACAAAACACTGCATGTAACACCCCAAACCCGGCCCAAACACTACGACCGAATTTGGTTTGTTACAGAGGAAAACAATTTTGTAAATTCCCTTTTAAGCCGATTTAAGTTTTGTCGAAAACATCTCATTTTATATTGTTTTGTTAAAACCATTTAGGTGTGTGAAGAAACCGCACTTAGTTATATTTAAAGATCTATTAAGTCAGGTTATTACCGATTTTGAATGTACCCGATGGCACAATAAAACATTTTGTGTTAATTTTAAGAAAACGTGTGTACCCATTTTTAATATTATTAAATAGTTTAAACAAAATATTCAAAACATGTAAAAACAATAAAAATAATCCTAGGAGGCCTTATTACAACTTGATTAAAACAAAACCAACAATAAAGTATAATAAACTAAAATTTAAAGTTCATTTAATTCAAATATCCTTTGCATGGCCACCTCGAGTCCATCAGGCTCCTCATCCGCGATCTACGAGTCACTGAAAAATGTTAAAGGAGAAGGTGAGTCACCAAGACACAATGTGTAACCCTTCCCCATTTAGTGCAACAACATACACAATTTCTAACAAATTAACATGCACTAAACCATGCACCCAACCTAGCCATCCAAACACCTTTCTCTACCAGTGTGGTACCAAACCTTTGGTGGTGCCAAACCACCGTGACTTAAAGTCACGAAATCAGTCATATTGTGGTGCCAAACCACTTTGGTGGTGCCAAACCTTTGGTGACCCAAGTCACAAATCAAATGATGGGGCCAACCCATCGTGTGATACCAAATCACCGCATCAATCCCATAATGTAAAGCGTGGGGCCAACCCACTTCGTGGTGCTAAGCCACGGGACGAGACGCTATGAGGTGCCAAACCTGCGGAGGTGCCAAACCTCTGGTGACAGTAGTCACAATGTGGTACCAAACCCATGGTGTCCGTCGACACGAATATCACTTTGCCCCCTCCACTCGTTTAACCCACATAAGTCAAGATATGCATAATGTAATTCATGCCAACATGTATTTAAATCGCATATACCAAATATGCCATGCTTTCCAAAAGCATCAAATAGTAAACTCATACGGATGAGGGGCTTACAGATCGCCGCGCTTATATACCGTTATGGTATTAAATCCAAAGCTACATAAATCGATTTAGCATACACAATATTTATATGATTAATCAATCATAAAGTGTGTATGTACACACTGCTTTCTAGCGATAACTCTAAATCCCCAAAGAGGCAATCGGTCACACTAGTTTCCTTGCCCCTATATTCGGCCAAACACAAGGGTTAGTGACATGGCCTATTCGGCCAAACCAATTGAATCTAAAGGGTTATCTCTTGAACCCGAATCCTTACCTACACGCCTTTGAATGCTAGCTACCACACACCAAATATTTCCGCTTCCCTAAATCGGCAATCACATGTTAGTAGCCTTCGGCTTTCGGTTACTAAAAGAATAATCTATTAAAAATAGATCCTTACCACCACTTACCAATCGTTTGATAATGAATGAAGGCTTGGTTTTGAAGATCTCAAGATCCCGGAGCACCTAGATAGATTCGGTTTCAACAAGTATTTAGCACCCTTGCTCACAAGTGCCGAAATCGGCTCTTATTCCTTTAGAAGTCGACAAGAACAAGGGAAACAACATAAAAGGCATTGGCTTTGACCACTTAACCACCTTATGAACCGATTGGAGAAAAGACTAGAGGAGGTCACCTTTGCTTGATATTCGGCCAAGACTACAACAAATAGAGGAAAGAAATTCGGCACACCAAGGGAGTAGATTCGGCTATGATTGTTCAACACAATCAATCAAGGTTCGGCTTGTATGGAAAAAGAGAAAGTAAGAGAGTGAAATAAGAGTTTCGGCTAAGGGTTTGAGAAGAGAAAAGAAAGAAATAGGTGGGAGATTAAGGTATAGGAGATTCAGCCAAGGTTTTAGAAGAAGAGAAGGGTTTTCGATTTTGGGAGAATGAAAAAGGAAAAGATGGAGACTAGCCGAAATTATGAAGAAAAATCACTAAGAAAATTCGGCTTCTCCCCCCCCTATGCTTGTCGTCCACTCCTCTCCAAGGAGTTTAAAATTCAGCCAACTCCTTAACTCTCTCTTGGCCACTAAATTAAAATTATTCAAAATAATTGAATACTCAAATGCCTATATTTTCTCCTTGGAATTAATCAAATAAAATCCATAAAAAATGCTAATATTATCCTTATTATCTTATCATCAAAAAGAGTTTAAAGAGAGAAAATCTCTCCCCCTATTGCCGTCCAAATTAAAGAACAAAAAGAGGGGTTTCCGCGACTCGAACACAAGCTCCCCTTGCTCCCTTGATGGCGTCAACTCCAGCTCTTAAGTGGCCTTCCTTTTGCCACTTTTCCAAGGCCATTTCTGTGTCAAAAGTTCCATCTTTTAATCTTGTAACCCCTACTTACTAAGGCTCCCTACCTTTAAAGCTTACAAAAATATTTTTCCACTATTCCGAGCCTACTCAAGACCCCTAATTAAGCCTTACTACACCATAATTAATGCCACAGCAATTCAAACACGAGAAAAAATAATTCAATCCCAAATAACCCTAATTTTAGGATGTTACAGTTCTACCCCCCTTAAAAATAATTTCGGCCTCGAAATTACCTTGATTAGAAGAGGTGGGGGTATTGCTGCCGCATCACATCCTCGGGTTCCCACGTAGCTTCCTCTGCACCATGGTTTCGCCATAGCACTTTCACCAAAGGTACTGATTTCCTTCGTAGAACCTTGACATCTCGATCTAGGATCTGAACTGGTTCTTCCTCGAAAGATAAGTCTGAGTTTACCTCAATCTCTTCCACAGGCACAACGTGTGATGGATCTGACCGATACCGTCTAAGCATCGACACATGAAAGACGTCATGAATTTGTCTCAATTCTGCCGGCAGTTCGAGCTGATAAGCTACCGGTCCCACTCGCTTCAACACTGTATATGGGCCAATGAACCTTGGGCTTAGCTTCCCTTTTCGCCCAAATCTCAACACCTTCTTCGAAGGTGACACTCTCAGGAAGAATTTATCTCCTACCGCATACTCTATTTCTCTACGCTTAAGATCAGCATAAGACTTCTACCTGTCTGATGCCTCCTTGAGACGAGCCCGAATCACCTTGACTTTGTCCTCAGTTTCTGTCACCAACTCTGGACCCAGAACTTGTCGTTCACCCAACTCCGTCCAACATGTAGGAGTTCGGCATTTTCGTCCATACCAGTGCTTCATACGGTGCCATTTGAATACTTGCTTGATAACTATTGTTATAAGCAAATTCCATAACAGTAGATACTCCTCCCAACTACCATTTGAAATCCAAAACGCATCCTCTTAGCATATCCTCTAAGATCAGTATGACCCTTTCCGATTGCCGTCGATTTGTGGATGGAAAGTCAGATGAAATCCAGTCGTGTACCCAAAGCTTGATGCAACGCTTTCCAGAACCTTGACGTAAATCTGGGATTCCTATCCGAGATGATTGATACTGGCACTCCATGCAACCTCACTATTTCTGACACATATAGCTTAGCTAGCTTCTGAAGTGAGTAATCCACTCTCACCGGTATGAAGTGAGCTGATTTGGTCAGACGGTCCACAATCACCCAAACTGCGTCCTTCTTGCTGGGCGTGCGGGGTAGCCCATTGACAAAATCCATAGTAATCCTCTCCCATTTCCACTGCGGGATCTTCACTGGTTGAAGTAACCCTGATGGCAACTGATGTTCAGCCTTAACCTGCTGACACGTCATACACTTACCGACGCATTCTGTTACCTCACGCTTCAACCCTGGCCACCAAAACTGCTTCCGAAAATCTCCATACATCTTGCTTCCTCCAGGATGCATAGCGTATGGGCTGCTATGTGCATCTTGGAGAATTCTTTGTCTCAACTCCACATCCTTTGGCATACAAGGCCGCCCTTGAAAACATAGTACACCATCCTTTGGTCAAACTATACCCTTCTAATCCACTATCTTGAGCTTGCAACCTCCTTGCATTCAAACTATCATCCACCAATTGCTTTTCCTTAATCTCCTCGATCCAAGTTGGCTTAACTTGAAGTTACGCAAAAGACTTCCATCGTCGTATAGATCGAGGTGAGCAAACATCGCTCTTAAGTCTGTCACGACCTTCCGGCTCAACGCGTACACCACTACGATAGCTTTGCCAGGATGGTACTCAATTGAGCGATCATAGTCCTTCAACACTCAATCCATCGACGCGCCTCAAGTTCAAATCCTTTTGGGTCAAAAGATACCTCGGACTTTTGTGATCCGTGTAGACTATCGACTTCTCCCCATATAAGTAATGTCTCCATACTTTCAAAGCGAAGACTCGCCGCTAACTCCAAGTCGTGAGTTGGATAGTTAACCTCATGCGGTCTTAGCTGACGGGATGCATAGGCCACTACCTTCCCTTCCTGCATCAACACACATCCCAAACCAGTATGGGATGCATCACAATAAACCGTGAACAATTTTTTCCGCCTCAGTCAGTATTCAGAAGCTGGAGCTTTCGTCAGAATATTCCTTAGCTTATCAAAACTTTCTGGCTGTTTCTCCGACCAAACAAATGGAACTCCTTTCCTTAATAACTTAGTCAATGGTGCTGCGATTAGAGAGAACCCTTCCACAAATCTTCGATAGTACCCTGCTAGACCCAGAAAACTTCGAATTTCTGCCACTGACCTAGGCGGTTTCCAATCCAATACCGCTTCAACCTTGCGAGGTCCACTCTAATCCCTTCACGGTGATACCACGTGACCTAAGAAAGTCACCTCCTAAGCCAAAATTCGCACTTATCGAATTTGGCATATAATCGCTTCTCCTCAATACTTGTAGAACTATACGCAAATGCATATCATGCTCCTCCTCCGTCTTTGAATAAACCAATATGTCGTCTATAAACACCACGACAAATTGATCCAAGTACTGCTGAAATACCCTATTCATTAAATCCATGAACGCTGCAGGTGCGTTGGTCAACCCAAATGGCATCACCAAAAACTCGTAATGCCCATACCGAGTACGGAATGCCGTCTTGTGCACATCCACCTCCTTCACCTTAAGTTGATGATAACCTGACCTAAGATCTATCTTCGAGAAAACCGCTGCACCCTTCAATTGGTCAAACAAGTCATCGATCCGAGGCAACGGATACTTGTTTTTGATCGTTAACTTGTTTAACTGGCGGTAGTCGATACACATCCGCATTGAACCGTCTTTCTTCTTGAAAAATAGCACAGGTGCTCCCCACGGAGATATACTTGGTCGGGTAAACCCTCTATCCAAGAGCTCCTGAATTTGAGCCTTCAGCTCCACCAATTCCTTTGGTGCCATTCGGTAGGGTGCTATAGACACAGGCACCGTTCCGGGTAACAAGTCTATACCAAATTCAACTTCTCGATCCGGAGGCAGACCCGGAAGTTCTTCTGGGAACACATCAGCGAACTCCTCTACCGTTCGAACCTTCTCCATCATCTTGACTCCTTAGCCTCCAAGGCACATATTCGAACGTAAACGCCTCAAAACCCTTTTTGACCATCTTCACCTTCAAGGCCGACACCACGTTGGATAGGTAATCTCTTCTATTACCTATCATGACCACCTCATCACCTTCACCATCTTAAGAACCATACGCTTTGTAAAGACAATCCAACCTTGCTTGATACTTAACCAACCGGTCCATTCCAAGAATCAAATCGAACTCCCCAAACGGCTAGGTTCCATCGATCGACCATAAACACGACCCTTGGAGTTCTAAGGGTACATCCCTATATAGCTTGTTTACAACTACAGAGTGTCCTAGAGGGCTAATTACAGTCATTTCCCTAGAAGCAGTCTCAAAGTCTAGGTTCATAGTCTCTACCACACTACTAGCAACGTATGAATGCGTCGAACCCACATCTATTAATGCAACATATGGGAGACCAAAAATTAGGAACGTCTCGGTTATGACGTGCAGTGCGTCCACCTCTCCTCGCGACGCCTCATTTGCATAGACTAAGCCAGTGCGCCTTGCCTCGTGTTACTGCGCCTCGCGCTTGAATTCGTAACCTCGATTAGGACCACCGCCTCCTCTACCATTACCACGACCCTCCGTAGTCCCATAGTTCTATCCTGAGTACGATTTTGCCCATCTGGCTGATTCTTGGCTAACTTCCGAGGATAATCCCTTACACGGTGATCCAACGACCCACATTCAAAGTAACCCTTCTCACCGGTCCAACAACCTCCCCAATGTGATTTTCCACAGCGATTACACTGGGCCGATTTACGATTAGTAGCCATGGGCCTTCCCGCTGATTTGGCCCACTCGCCTAGCCCTTTTCCGAACATTACCACGACCCTGCACGACCCAAAGCCTCTCTCTCGCTTGTTTCTATCATAGTTCTGTTTCACGAGACTCCTTGACTCCTTCGGCTACCTTAGCCTTTTCCACCAAAGACGGTAAACTCACGCTCCTGCTGTGGAGCAATCAGCAACCTTAACTCATCTCTAAGTCTGTCTTCAAAGCGGACGCAACGTTCATGTTTAGTGGCCACGATGCCTCTAGCATATCGACTCAGCCTTAAGAACTCGCCTCATACTCCAGATACTGACTTATTTCCTTGTACCAATCCCAAAAGGCTTTCCTCTTGGAGCATCGGTGTAGCTGGTGCCCACATACTTCTTCTGATAAGCAGTTTTGAAATACTCCCAAGTAAGATCATCTGCCGTAGCACCATCTCGAACGGTGAGCCACCACTGATATGACTCATCCTTTAGAAGCGACACCGCTCCTTTCAGCTTCTCCTCATCCGTCAGGTCAAGATCATCCATGATTCTCTCGGTCGATTCTAACCAATATTTCGCCGCACTGGGTGCCACTCTCCGGAATACCTCAGCTCCGTTGGATCGGAGTCGCTCGGGAACAGATTTTCGAGCTCCCATACCTCCACTAGCCCCAACCACCATCTCAAGGACTCGCAATACAGCTTGCGATACTGCCTCACCTCCTGTCTGATCCTGATCCTCAGCTCTAAAAGTTGGAGGTGGTGGTGGCGGTGGTACCTCATTTTCCGACCCTTGACCCGACCTAACAGGTTCTGACACGGTCATCCTGCCCCTACCGCGTCCACGACGGCCATGTCCTCTAGAGCTCATTCTAACTATCGCGCTTTAATCTGATTAAGAAATTTTTATGGATTAGTAATTGTTCCACTTGGTTACTCGCGAAGAAATTTTATGAAAAGTTCAATAGGGATTCCTTCGATCAATCAAAGTTTTAAGTCTTCTATCCTAGTTTACACAGAAGAGCACATCCATTCCCTAATACTTTTCATACCTATTCACTCTTTGGGCATTTCACGTAGTTTCTATCCTGTGGTATTTTCGTCATTTTCCTATGGGGTAATTTTGTAAATTTTGATAAGCCAAGAATATTTTAAAATTTTTTCCAAAAATAAATTTGTCCTACTATTTTAAAGAGATATTTTAATGATTTTAAAATTAGGGTTTTCATAAAACATGGCTAATCCCTTTCGGGTTTTATTTAGTATGTTTAGCCTATGACCGAGTCCTCTTGGTTAGGGTGAACCGAAGCTACGCACCAGGTAGGAATCCGCGAAGAGGAGGTGAGTCACGAGGACTGCTTAAATACCAAGCTCTTAGGATCCAATCCTAGACATGCGCACCAGGGTTACCACACCCTAACTCGGCGACTTGGTCGTAGGTTTGTTTAATTAGGCTTTTTAAGTCTTATGTATTTGTTGGGGTAGACTAGTCCTAAGGTTCAAACACTTATCATACTAGCTACGTCCCATACCTACCCTTTCTTCAAGTAATAATTCACAAAGAAGTTGGAAGTACTTACAGGCGGATTGGTCTGGGAGACTCGGTGCCATGCTTTGTTCAAAAACCAAAAATAATTCCAAAAAGGCCTACCAAAACATTTTGGGCCTTGGACCCCCACAGCCGAGCTTTGAACTGGGCTCTGATACCAATTTTGTAACACCCCAAACTCGGCCCAAACACTACGACCGAATTTGGTTTGTTACAGAGGAAAACAATTTTGTAAATTCCCTTTTAAGCCGATTTAAGTTTTGTCAAAAACATCTCATTTTATATTGTTTTGTTAAAACCATTTAGGTGTGTGAAGAAACCGCACTTAGTTATATTTAAAGATCTATTAAGTCAGGTTATTACCGATTTTGAATGTACCCGATGGCACAATAAAACATTTTGCGTTAATTTTAAGAAAACGTGTGTACCCATTTTTAATATTATTAAATAGTTTAAACAAAATATTCAAAACATGTAAAAACAATAAAAATAATCCTAGGAGGCCTTATTACAACTTGATTAAAACAAAACCAACAATAAAGTATAATAAACTAAAATTTAAAGTTCATTTAATTCAAATATCCACTGCATGGCCACCTCGAGTCCATCCGGCTCCTCATCCGCGATCTACGAGTCACCTGAAAAATGTTAAAGGAGAAGGTGAGTCACCAAGACTCAATGTGTAACCCTTCCCCCATTTAGTGCAACAACATACACAATTTATAACAAATTAACATGCACTAAACCATGCACCCAACCTAGCCATCCAAACACCTTTCTACCCCGTGTGGTACCAAACCTTTGGTGACTTAAAGTCACGAAATCTGGTCATATTGTGGTGCCAAACCACCGGTGGTGCTAAACCACCGTGACCCGAAGTCACAAATCAAATGATGGGGCCAACCCATCGTGTGATACCAAATCACCGGCGTCAATCCTATAATGTAAAGCGTGGGGCCAACCCCACCGTGGTGCTAAGCCACTGGGACGAGACGCTATGAGGTGCCAAACCTGCGAGGTGCCAAACCTCGGAGGTGCCAAACCTCCGTGACCGTAGTCACAATGTGGTACCAAACCACCGGTGTCCGTCGACACGAATATCCTTTGCCCCCTCCACTCGTTTAACCCACATAAGTCAAGATATGCATAATGTAATTCATGCCAACATGTATTTAAATCGCATATACCAAATATGCCATGCTTTCCAAAAGCATCAAATAGTAAACTCATACGGACGAGGGCTTACCTGAATCGTCGCTTATACCGTTATGGTATTAAATCCAAAGCTACATAAATCAGATTTAGCATACACAATATTTAGCACAGTTAATCAATCATAAAGTGTGTAGGTACACACCTATTTCTAGCGATAACTCTAAATCCCCAAAGAGGCAATCGGTCACACTAGTTTCCTTGCCCCTATATTCGGCCAAACACAAGGGTTAGTGACATGGCCTATTCGGCCAAACCAATTGAATCTAAAGGGTTATCTCTTGAACCCGAATCCTTACCTGCACGCCTTTGAATGCTAGCTACCACACACCAAATATTTCCGCTTCCCTAAATCGGCAATCACATGTTAGTAGCCTTCGGCTTTCGGTTACTAAAAGAATAATCTATTAAAAATAGATCCTTACCACCACTTACCAATCGTTTGATAACGAATGAAGGCTTGGTTTTGAAGATCTCAAGATCCCGGAGCACCTAGACAGATTCGGTTTCAATAAGTAATTAGCACCCTTGCTCACAAGTGCCGAAATCGGCTCTTATTCCTTTAGAAGTCGACAAGAACAAGGGAAACAACATAAAAGGCATTCGGCTTTGACCACTTACCCACCTTATGAACCGATTGGAGAAAAGACTAGAGGAGGTCACCTTTGCTTGATATTCGGCCAAGACTACACCAAATTGAGGAAAGAAATTCGGCACACCAAGGGAGTAGATTCGGCTATGATTGTTCAACACAATCAATCAAGGTTCGGCTTGTATGGAAAAAGATAAAGTAAGAGAGTGAAATAAGAGTTTCGGCTAAGGGTTTGAGAAGAGAAAAGAAAGAAATAGGTGGGAGATTAAGGTATAGGAGATTCGGCCAAGGTTTTAGAAGAAGAGAAGGGTTTTCGGTTTTGGGAGAATGAAAAAGGAAAAGATGGAGACTAGCCGAAATTATGAAGAAAAATCACTAAGAAAATTCGGCTTCTCCCCCCTATGCTTGCCGTCCACTCATCTCCAAGGAGTTTAAAATTCGGCCAACTCCTTAACTCTCTCTTGGCCACTAAATTAAAATTATTCAAAATAATTGAATACTCAAATGCCTATATTTTCTCCTTGGAATTAATCAAATGAAATCCATAAAAAAAATGCTAATATTATCCTTATTATCTTATCATTAAAAAGAGTTTAAAGAGAGAAAATCTCTCCCCCTATTGCCGTCCAAATTAAAGAACAAAAAGAGGGGTTTCCGCGACTCGAACACAAGCTCCCCTTGCTCCCTTGATGGCGTCAACTCCAGCTCTTAAGTGGCCTTCCTTTTGCCACTTTTCCAAGGCCATTTCTATGTCAAAAGTTCCCTCTTTTAATCTTGTAACCCCTACTTACTAAGGCTCCCTACCTTTAAAGCTTACAAAAATATTTTTCCACTATTCCGAGCCTACTCAAGACCCCTAATTAAGCCTTACTACACCATAATTAATACCACAGCAATTCAAACACGAGAAAAAATAATTCAATCCCAAATAACCCCAATTTTAGGATGTTACACTGCACACATTCAAGCGAAAAATAAAAAAAAAATTCATAACCCCTAAATCCTGGATATTACAGTCCAGGCCGTGTCGATTTCATGCTTTGGCCCATTTGTCCCGTTTTAAGCCCGTTTTGCGTTCTTTTCATCCCATGGTGCTTTCCTGAGTATATATCATGAAAAGAAAGGATTAAGAGCACCAAATTACATAAAAATAAGGGATAATTCATCCAAAAGCATACTAAATGTGGGCTTAGAATATGTTACTATTTCAGTTTATCAAATACCCCCACACTTAAGCTTTTGCTTGTCCTCAAGCAAAATTCTCAACTTACAATTAAAACGAACTTCCTGTAATTCATAATCCCTATTGATAGTGTCTCATCATAATTCAGAGATAATTTATACATGGATAATTCAACTCAAAGTGTCCTAAAAATTCAAACAGTATAAGTCATAGATTTTGTAGCACGAAAACATATGTGTCTCCCCTTATCTAAATAATTACCTTTAATTTTAAATCGACAAGGATTGACATCCTCACAAAAGCTTCACTCAAATCACTCAAAGTGTTTAAGGTTCAAAATTTAGGCACTCAAAAGTCGAACATGAAGAGTTAATCCCATAGGCTTGCATGAAAATCAAATCTCCACCACTGAAATATGAGATGAAACACAAATCAAAAGGTCTTTGTTAGGGTTGTATTGGGGCTAGGTTAGGTGTGGAGTAAGGGTGAATTAGAGGGTTAGAATCGAGATTGAATTGACAAATTACCTAACTAAGAACTAATGAACTAATAATAATTACATCAATTTAAAACTAATAGTACTTAATAATACGAGCTTCTTCTTCGATATTTGGAATTTATGTATAAGCTTATTTAATCTCATAACTAATAATGAATAATGGATATACTTCGTTTTTATTTTTTTTAGGAATAATCATAAATACATAACAAGAGATAAATTACTGAAATAAAAACATAGTTAGGCTATTAGTCAACTCAAATCTCGATATAAGGGTAGTCAAAAGGAATGGTGATAAAAAAAACAAAGGATTTCTGGGTTAATATTAGCGGGTAAGTCAATAAATAGGGTTGTTAGGATTAAAAGGGGTTCACTAGGGGTTAATTATGAAGGTAGGCTTTTTTATGGAGTAAGTGGGTTAAATCCTAGGTGCCTTTATCATCTCTGTATATCAAATCAAAAATGTGGTCTCGACATGTATAATCGATGCAAGTTCTAGAATAACAGATCAGTGTTGACACACTCATAATCAATAAAGTGAGCAAGAAAAAGAATGTATGCTCTATAAGGCTCAAAATCTCACAAAAATTATGGGTATTTTGATGTCAACCTCGTAAATTTCAAACTTCAAAGTAATATTTAAACTCAGTTCGACAACCTAGAAATTTTTTAATTTCTGAAAAATAGACTTATCATGCTTGATTCTCTAGTATTCTTCAAATTTAATTATCAATGCACAATTATCAATGACTTAATCTAAAACATATCAATAAAAATCATAAATCATTAGAAATTTCATCCTAATTAGTAATATGAGTAAATTACTTTCAAACAAGACTAAATTCAGGATTTTTGAGGACAATGCAAAAAGTTTGGTACCTAATTTCAGAAATTTGAGAATAATGAAAAAAAATCAGGCCACCTTCTTAAGTTGTTCACCCCTCACACTTAAGATGTACATTGCCCTTAATGTACAAGGTTATATAACATAAATGTAATGTTCAAATCAGAAGATATGAGGATAAGTGAAACTTCCTGAATTTTCGGATGATTCCTTGAGAGTTGGCAGTGGTCCTAGTGAAAGATAAGTTGGATGGCCGGTCTGGATGACGATCCTGCGCTAGATGAAGAAATTGGGTAGCTCATGCAGGATTAGCCAGGATTTATTAAGACAAATAAACTATATATATAATTAAAGACAAGAAAGGTAAAGAGAAAGATACTAAGAAGGAAAATAAACTAAGTTTAAAAGATAAAGGGGCTTGAGAATCCTTATTGGTAGATGGTTCGAGAAGTGGGTGTGACTTTGAAGATGACAGAGGTGTTGGTGATGGTGGAAGTGGCGTGATTCCCAAGCAGCCTGAAGAACCTAAAAATAAGAAACTAAAACAAAATAAACTAAATTAAGTATAATAGAAGTAAAGATAAAAAAAATAAAGGAGAAGATAAAAAATAAAAGAATAGATAATTGGTCTCAAAGACCCTTGGCTTTTTGTTTGGATGAAGCTGCCGGCATGAACTCATGTGAATCGGTCTCTTTTAAAGAGATTGGCCTTTTACGCTTCTTTGCCATGGATATGATTTCATTGTAGCTCAAGAGTCTAAGAATTTATTAGGAGAAGGGAAAAAGAAAGAAAAAGAAAGAAAAGAAGTGGGTGAGAATAGAAAGGAGAGGGGCATGGTGTTTAAATAGGGTTGTTAGTCTGGCAATTTCCCACGCCCGTGGTCTGAGGGTGTGTCGATTCACACGGCCGCCTCGCACGGCCGTGTTACCAGGCGTGTTGGTTTCTCCACGCTCGTGTCTAGCCTGTGTTCGACAAGTCAGTATGTTGGCACGATTTCGCCACGGCGTGTTACGCCCATGGTTGGAAAGTCAGTAGCTTCACACGGTTATGGGCACGCCGTGCCCCTTTTGTTGGTGCCCGTGGTGTAGTTGTTGGATCCGTGATGTCGAAAAGTGGTTGGAATTAATTCGCACGGCCTCTGCTATGTCAGTACGGGGATTCTTATGGTCCACACGGCCACGGCCACGGCCGTGTGCAAGGCCGTGTGTCCTGTAATTCTGCACCCCTTGTTAGTTTATAACTAAGTGTTCAGAAAGAAAATAAGAAAAAGAAAAATAAATTTAAAGCAAAATGTAAAAATAAATTGTGTTAGTGCTCGAGTTGCCTCTCGAGAAGTGCTCGTTTATAGTCTTAAGCTAGACTCTCCTCTCTTTCGGTTTGTTAGGGTGGTTTAAGGAGTTCGAAGTCCTTCCTCATGCTATCATTTGCGTCTTCCTGAAAAAATTTAAGTCGAGATGTGTTTATAGTAAACGTACAAAAAATAGGATTACTTACCTCGACTGTTCCGTGTGGAAAAACATTGGTTACCCTAAAAGATATTTCTTTGTTTGTGCTAGGGTCCGGAGGAGATATTCGAGGATCTGCCTGATCTAACAGCACCTGGTCCCCTATTTTGAAGTGGTTTGTTGTTCCTATTAGCTCTTTTGGGGGCTCCTTCGGTTTTATCTTGTGTGGTTCCGGTTCTTCATCGTGTATCCCTAATTTCTCCTTGAAGTGTGTCTTCCACTCGTCTAGATCATCGACCTGAATCCCTCGATCTTCATGAGTTATTTCTTTGTTGGCATGGGGTTTAGGATCGGGTTGATTGTATTCTTTGGTGGTGCTTCACGAAAATAAGGGTTAACCGAATGGTTATTAGTAGAATTTACGTTCTCACCTTGATTACTCGATGTTCTAGCGAATCGAGAGCCTTGATGGTGACTTGTCTCATTACCTACGCAAAGTATGAGTTCTCTGTATCAACATCAATTTTAGTCTGGCGATCGCTAAAAGGGTCTTCCTAAAATTAGGGGATCGAATTATCCTCATCCAAGTCTAAGACAACAAAATCTCTTGGGAAAACGAATCATCCATTTTTACAAGAACATCTTCGATAATACCCATAGGAATTCTAATGATTTTATCGCTAATTGAATGCTCATCCTAGTTTGTTTGGGTTTCCCTAGACCTAATTGTTTAAACAATTTATAAGGCATGACATTTATGCTTGCCCCTAAATCGACTAACGCATTATCAACATTTAGTCTACCAATTAAACATGGAATTGTAAAACTCCTGGATCTTTTACCTTTTGTGGTAGTCTATTTTGGAGAATTGCTCAAGACTGCGTTAAGTTCCACATGTGACGACTCGCCTAACTTCCGTTTGTTTGTCGAAGCTCTTTTAAAAATTTCCTAGAATCTGGAATCTGTGAAAGAGCTTTAAGTAATGGTAAGTTAATATGTAATTTCTTTAAAAGTTTAAGAAACTTACCGAATCGTTCTTTCGTGTGTCGTCTCTTCTTAATGCCTCGAGGGTAAGGTACGCGAGGTTGGTACTCCTTAATTACGGTTTTGGCTTGTCTCGTGTTACCTCTACTTTACCTTTTTCTACCTCGTTTTCTTGTGTTGGAGTGGGTTCGTCTACTTCTTCGCTTTCTTGAGCTGTTATGGCTTGGATTTGCTCATTTGGATTAATTTCAGTATTACTCGGTAGACGCCCTTGCGGACGTTTGGATAATAGCTTTACAATTTCTCCGACTGACTGGGTAATTTCCCCGATTGCCTTTGTAAGTCCTCCAACTTGGTTCTCGATCTTTTTAATCGATGTTTGTTGGGTGTCGAGTGTTACCTCATTTTTTTGGAGACGGACTTCTGTGGATGCTATGAATTTGTTCAACGTCTCTTCAAGATTCGGCTTCTTTTCCTGTGGATAGGGCTGATTTTGGAAATTTTGAGGAGGTTGTTGTCTTTGATTTCCTTGATTTCCTTGTCCTCCCCACGAAAAATTTGGGTGGTTCCTCCAACCTGGATTATAATTATTACTATATGGGTTGTTATTAGATCTGAAATTGTTACCTATATAGTTCATCTGTTCGCTCTCTGTGCCGGTTGGTAGGGTGGGTACTCAGGATTCGCCATCGTTTCCACTTGCGTCGCGCCTTTGCATGATTGGATGTACTGCGAAGAACACAAACTATCAATCTTCTTATTCATCAACTCTACTTGATTTGATAGCATGGTTACTGCGTCGAGGTTGTAAACTCCGGCTGTTTTTGTTGGCCTTGTTCTTGTAACTTGCCACTGATAGTTATTCAGCGTCATCTCTTCTATAAATTCGTAGGCTACCTCAGGAGTTCTGTTGTTCAAAGTTCCACCGGCGACTGAATCAATTAATTGCCTCGTTGAAGGATTCACACCGTTATAAAAAGTTTGGACTTGGAGCCACAAAGGTAAACCATGGTGCGGACACCTTCTCAAGAGATCCTTATGTCTCTCCCATGCATCGTATAATGTCTCTAAACCCATATACACAAAAGAAGAGATATCATTACGTAATTTGGCCGTTTTGGCCGGTGGGAAATATTTTAATAAAAATTTTTCAGTCATTTGTTCCCATGTAGTGATTGACCCTCGTGGTACGAAGTTTAACCAATTGTTTAGCTTTATTCTTTAATGAAAAGGGAAATAACCGAAGACGTATGGCATCATCAGAAACGCCATTTATTTTGAAGGTATCACAGAACACTAAAAAATTAGCTATATGAGCGTTTGGATCTTCGTCCTGTAAACCATCAAATTGAATAAACTGTTGAATCATTTGTATAGTGTTAGGCTTTAATTCAAAATTATTAGCAGCTATAGCAGGCCTAACAATACTTGATTCGGCTCCTGTTAAATGTGGTTTAGCATAATTAAACATGGCACGAGGAGCATTATTCTCTCCCACATCTTGTGGTCGTGGGTTATTTTTGTCCATCCCTTCAGTAGGATTGGATCTGTCTTCTCGCTCTTCTTCCGTGTAATTTAGGGCTCGCCTAATTTCTCTGCGATTTCTTCAAGCGGTAGCTTCAATGTCACTATCGTATACTAATGGTCCTGTTGGGTTCCTTCTAGTCATAAACTAGAGGTACCTGCGAGGAAAAGAAAGAAAGAAAGTTAATCAAATTTAAAATTAAAACTAAAATTAAAAATAAATTGCGAAAAATAAAAATAATGGCTAAAGTAATAAAAATAGAGTTTTCTTAATATTTAAGTTCCCGGCAACGGCGCCAAAAACTTGATCACTGTAAATCAATGTTTTAAAATTTATAAAAGAATGATCGAACCTGGAAACTAACTCCGACAACGATTAAAGGCAAGTGCACCTATCGAACAGTAGTATAGTTTAGGCAAGACCGGATTATCAAACCCAAAGGAACTAAAAGTACTAATACTAACTTTCTTTTTATTATTTAGCCTAAAATAAGTGAAGTTTGTTTATTAATCTAAATTAATTAACTACTAAACTAAAGACTCTAAGACAAAGAAGAATGAATTTTGGAAAATAACTTGGGAAAACTCAGTCGACTCAAGCGATACCCTTAGGAAGAATCCACCTAGACTTCACTTGTTATCTAACCTTGAACCATATGATTTATTTACTTAGTTTGATCCGTAAGACTCCCTAAATATTAAACCCTCTCTCGAGGCGAATAACGTCTAACCCTAGGTTAATTAGTGGAACTCTCGTTCTCTTATAATAACCCCCTAGAATAGCAGTAAATCGATCTGTGGACTCCCATATTAGGTTTCACCCTAATCCCGGTAAAATCTCGTCACCCTATCTCTAGGCGTGCGATCAACTCCGCTTAATTATGTTAGATCTACTCTTAGGCAAGGTCTATTCCACCTCCATCTAAGCACATTAAATTTGGATTAAGCTCACATAATTAAGAACAAACTAAGTATTTATCATATAATTCAAATTATCAAATAACAAGATTCATCATAGGTTTCATCCTCTTCGGGTATCCGAAGGGTTTAGTTCATAACAATAAAGGAAAACATCTCAAGAGAAAAGATAAAACAAAACATAAGAAATCCCTAAAACCCCTGAAGGAATTGAAGGAGAGATCTTCCGTCTTGAGTAGAACTCTGGCTTCTTGAGATGGATCAACTGGCTATCCCTGAGTGAATCCCCACAAATCTGCCTTCTCTGGCCTAGCACGACGCCCCTAAACGATGGCTTTGGGCCCCCCTTTCAGGTCATACTTAGGGTGTATTTATAGGCTTTTGAAATACGTTTCTTTCTCCCTAAGTATCTTTTCCCGAATGAAATTGCTCTTCTCCACGGCAGAGGCACGGCCATGGCACATGCCCGTGTAAATCGTGGACAGGCCGTGTTCAGACTTCTTTAATGAGGCACGGCCGTGTGAGTCAGGGTTAGATCGTGTTCTAGATGATCAGTGAGGCACGACTGTGTGATCTTTGGTCCAGGCCGTGTCGATTTCATGCTTTAGCCCATATGTCCCGTTTTAAGCCCGTTTTGCGTTCTTTTCATCCCCTGGTGCTTTCCTGAGTATATATCATGAAAAGAAAGGATTAAGAGCACCAAATTACATAAAATAAGGGATAATTCATCCAAAAGCATACTAAATGTGGGCTTAGAATATGTTACTATTTCGGTTTATCACTAATAATTAAGGGGATTTATTTTTAATCTAAAGTCTATTAACTAATTTAACTAACTATGAACGGGATAGAGAGTAAATTGGGGAAAATACTTTTAAACAACTTATATGAGATGGACAATACCTAAGGAAGAATCCACCTAGACTTCACTTATTACTTTTGATTCATGCAATTTATTCACTTGGCTTAATCAGTAGAAATCCTAAATTATATTAATACCTCTCTCGAGGCTACTAACAATCGACTCTAGGTTGATTAATTGAAATCTCTTTCTAATTAAAACCCCTATTGTCACATTAACTCGATCTATGGATTCCCTTATTAGGTTTGACCTAATCCAAGTGATTTCGTCGCCCTATCTCTAGGGTTGCAATCAAATCCGCTTAATTGTGTTGATCTACTCTTAGACGGGGACTTTTGCTCCACTGAATAAGCACATTCGATTTGAATCAATAACCTGAATTATCAAAACAAGAATAAGAACTCACAATTAAGAATAAGCCCAAGTATTTATCTAATAAATCAAATAATAATAAGATCTGTCTTAGGTTTCACCCTCTTAGGTATTTAAGGGATTTAGTTCATACTAAAAGTTGGAAACATCATAAAAGAGAGAAAACAACAAAACATAAGAAAACCCAAAAACTTCTAAAGAACTTGATGGGAGATCCTCAGTCTTGATGGAGATCTTTCTCCTAAGCTATTCTCGATGGTTGTCTTGGAGTATTTTCTCCTTCTACTCGGCGTCTATTCGACGTCTGGTCGAGCTCTCTCTTTAGGTTGCCCCCTAGGGTGTTTATATAGGCTTTGAGATGCCTTACTTGGCCCAAAAGTATCCGAATCCGAATGAAACTCATCTTGGCCACAGCAAGGACACGCCTGTGGTGGACTCCCTTGGCCGTGGTCGATCCTGCTCGCCACACACGGCCGTGTGATCTGCTCGTGGTCAATAGTCCAAGCCGTGTCTAGGTTGTTTCTCGAAAGACACGGTCGTGGGTGATAGCCCAGACCGTGTGAGTCTCTAAGGTAGGCCTATTTTGTCCCTTTTTGGCCTGTTTCTCGTTCTTTTCGATTTCCTAAGCTCTCCTGAGTATAAAACATGAAATCAAGAGATTAGGAGCATCGAGTTCATCAAATATAATGAATATTCATCCAAAATTAAGCCAAGCATGGGGTGATAAACTATAATCTATACATATTTTAATCCCACATTTAGCATGCTTTTTGGATGATTTATCCTTTGAATTGTGGAATTCGATGCTCCTAATCCTTTAATTTCTTGTTTTATACTTAGAGAAGCATTGGAGGATGAAAAGAATGAGAAACGGGCTAAAACTGAACCAAATGGGCAAAGTAGAAAATCAACACGGCCTGGGCCCAAGCCACATGGTCGTGCCCCTTTAGCAGGCTCGACCACGACCTGGATTCGATTCACACGGGCGTGTTGCACGGGCGTGTCCCTACCGTGACAAATGGGAATTTCACTCGGAATAGGGTACTTAAAGGCAAAGAAAGACATTCCAAAAGCCTATATAAACACCCTAAAGGCCAACCTTGAGGGGGCATCCAGCTAGGCCAAGGAGCCAAGCCAGAGAGGTCAGAATTGTGGGATTTACTCGAAGAAAGCCAGTTGATTCATCTCAAGAAGCCGAAATCATACTCAAGACGGAGGATCTCTCCTTCAATTCCTTCAGGGGGTTTTAGGGTTTTCTTATGTTTTGTTTTATCTTTTCTTCTGAGAAATATTCTTTTATGATTATGAACTAAACCCCTCAGATACCTGAGGGGGATGAAACCTAAGACGGATCATGTTATTATTTTCTAAACTATATGATAAATACTTGATTTGTTCTTAACTATGTGTTTTTAATTCTTGTTTTGGTATTTTAGGATATTGATTCAATTATTGATGTGCTTAGGCAGTGGAGGAATATTCCCTGTTTAAGAGTAGATCTAGCATAGTTAAGCGGAGTTGATCGCAACCCTAGAGATAGGATGACGAAAATCTGCCGGATTAGGGTCAACCCTAATATGGGAGCCCATAGATCGAGTTAATGAAATCCTAGGGGTTTTAATTAGGAAGAGATTTCAATTAATCAACCTAGGGTTAGACGTTAGTAACCTTGAGAGAGGTATTAATATAAATTAGGGAATCCTACGGATCAAGTCAAGTGAATAAATCGTCTTGTTCAGAGTTAAATAACAAGTGAAGTCTAGGTGGATTCTTCCTTTGGTATCGTCTTAATCAATTGGTTTTTCCCACAAGTATTTTCCCCAATTCATTCTATGTGTCTTAGCGTCTTTAGCTTAGTAGTCAGTTAATTTTAGAATAAACAACAAATCCCTTAATCTTTAGGCTAAATAATAAAAATCAAGTCAGTATTAGTACTTTTGGTTCCTTTGGGTTCGACAATCCGGTTTTGCCACTAAGCTATACTACTGTTCGATAGGTGCACTTGCCTCAGTCGTGGTGATAGTTAGTTTCTAGGCTAGATCATTCATTATATAAATATTAAGACTCTCGACACTACGATCAAGTTTTTGGTGCCGTTGCCGGGGAACTAAAATATTAAGAACGCTCAATTTTTATTACTTTAGCCATTTTATTTATTTGCAATTTATGTTTATTTTTTATTTTATTTTAACTTTGCTAAATTTTCTCCTTCTTTGCTTCTGGTAGGTATTTCTAGTTTATGACTATAAGAAATCCGTCAGGACCCTTGATTTTTGACAGTGAAATAAAACATACCGCTCGCAGAAACCGAAGAGATGTCACTGAATAATTATCAGTGGCAAGACATGAGGACAATGCCTAATAAAGCAGCCGATGTTTTCAACCTTGACGCGGTCACCATGTTATCTAACCAGGTAGAACTTTTAAATAAAAAAATTGATGGTTTGTATGGTTCTACGCAGGTACATCCGATAATACAGTACGATACAATTGAAGGAGGGGTGAACAACACAGAATATCTATCCTACAACCCTAGCACAGAGAACGAACAAGTCAACTATATGGGTAACTATTCTAGACCTCAAAATAATCTTTATAGTAACACTTATAATGCAAGTTGGAGGTACCATCCCAATTTCTCGTGGGGTGGTCAAGGTAATCAAAGACCGCAACTTGCTCCAGGTTTTCAACAACCACCTTACCAGCAGGAAAAGAAGCCAAACCTTGAGGAGATGCTAACAAAATTTATCGCAGTGTCAGAAACCCATTTTCAAAACAACGAGACAATGCTCAAAAATCAGTAGGCATAAATTCAAGGGATCGAGAACCAGTTAGGTCAGCTAGCTAAGCTGATCTCAGAAAAACCACAAGGTATCTTGCCTAGCAACACCAAAACTAACCCAAGAGAGCAACATCAAGAATTAACTGCTCATGATAGTGAAGGGTTAGATGAGCCAAAATTGAAGCAAGAGAATGTGGTAGAGGAAGGTAAGGTTGAGGTAAGCCATGATAAACCAAAACCGGTAATTACAGAGTACCAACCTCGTGTGCCATACCCCAATGCGATAAAGAAAGACCACACAGAGGAACAATTCGGTAAATTTCTTAAACTTCCAAAGAAATTACATATTAACTTGTCGTTTCTTGAAGCTCTTTCGCAGATGCCAGATTCAAGGAAATTTTTAAAAGAGTTTTTGACAAACAAACAGAAGTTAGACGATGCGTCGCATGTGGAGCTAAATGTAGTGTGCCCAGCAATTCTACGAAATAAACTACCACGTGAGCTCACATTGTAAGTGACGAAATGATCACTCTTTAAGTTCTTGACATGGCTAGGACATCGAGTATTAAAGGTGGAACCAATCACTTCAAAGTTGGGGACCAGGTACTGTCAGATACAACCGACCCTCGAATAGCCGCTTCAGAGATTAATACAAATGGTGCGAATCCTTTTACGGTACTTAAGGTCTTTCCATACGGAACGGTCAAGGTAACTCATTCTAATTTCGGCACTTTTAAGGTAAATATTACCCGACTCAAACCATATGTTGATAGAATTGATAGTAAGAAAAAAGAGTTTCGACTCCGTGAACCACCATGGCCATACGAATAACAGGTAAGTCTAGCTCAAGACTTTAAACGAGCGCTTCTCGGGAGGCAACCCGAGCACTAACCCCACTAACGTCCATATTTTTGAATTTTAGCATCTAACTAAAAACTAACCAAATTTTTAGGCGCATGTTTCCCTACCCATACGGCCTTGCACACGGGCATGGCCTTGTGGAGACAGGGCAAAACTTTTCCCCAAAACACGGGCTGCGATAAAACACCACGGCCGTGCGATTCGGCCGTGGTCGAAACTAAGAAATCTACACGGGCGTGCGACACGCCCGTGGGACATTTGAGTCCATTTATTTTTTTTCTTTTTCTCTTATTTTCATTTTTAATTTCTTTTATTTTATCCTTCTCGTCTTTAATTTATATTATTATATTTTGATTTCTTTAATTTAGGTTCAAGGGGCTATTAACGAACGACCACACTACCACCAGAGACGCCTCCTCCAACTTATCTTTCACCTCCGAATCAAATTTCTACACTTCTGACTCAAGGATCCATCCAAAATTTAGGAAGTTTCACTTTTCACTATCTCTTATGATTTCATATATATCTTTATACATTGGAGGCAAGGTACATCTTAAGTGTGGGGGGGTGAATCTTAAAAGTGCCTAACTTTTTGCATTATTCTCAAATCCCTGAATTATATCTTGTTCTTAAGTAAATGTTCTCATATTAACTGTTAGAATGAAATTTCTTTTGATTTATGATTTTCATTGATATGTTTTGGATTAAGTCATAGTTAATTATGCAGTGATGATTTAAACTTTAGGGGACTAGAGAATCAAGCATGATGAGTCTATTTTCAAAAAAAAATTGTTAGGTTGTTTACCTGAATCTAATGATTACTTAGAAGTTTGAAATTTACAAGGTTGACATCAAAAGCCCATAATTTTTGTGAGATCTTGAGCCTTTTAGAGCATATATTCTTTTTCTTCTCACTTTATTGATTATGAGTGTGTCAACATTGATTTGTTATTCTAGAACTTGCTTCGATTATACATGTCGAGACCACACCTTTGATTTGATATATAGAGATGATAAAGGCACTTAGGTTTTAACCCACTTACTCCACTAAAAGTCTACCCTCACAATTAACCCCTAGTGAACCCCTTTTGAGAATAATAACCCAATTCTTGACTCACCCATTAATATTAACCCAAAACCCACTTTGTATTTGTTATCGCCATCTCTCTTGTCTACCCTTATATCGAGATTTGATTTGATCGGTTACTTAACTATTTCCTTTATTTTAGTTATCAAATTCTATATTATTGTACTTAATTTGTTCTAAAAAAACGAGGTATATTCATTAGTTCTATGTTATTTGAGCTTAAACTGTTAATTTCATTATCTTTAGAAGAAGCTCATGTTATTAGTATTAAGTTTTCAATTGATGTAATTATTCAGTATTAGTACAACTTTCTAGTTAGGTAATTTGTCAATTCAATCTCGATTCTAACCCTCTAATTTAGCCTTTATCCACACCTTTAACTCGAGCCCTGTTACAACCCTTTTTAAAGACCTTTTGATTTGTGTATCATCTCATATTATAGTGGTGGAGATTTGATTTTCATGCAAGCCTATGGGATTAACTTTTCATGTTTGACTCTTGAGTGCTTATTTTTGAACCTTAAACACATTGAGTGATTTGAGTGAACCTTTAGTGAGGATGTCAATTTTTTTCAATTTTGAATTAGAGGTGATTATTTAGGTAAGGGGAAACACCTATAAAAACTACGACTTTGATTGTTTGAATCTTTAGGAACCTTCTGGTTAAATTATCAATGTATGAATTACCTATGGGTTATGATGAAACATTATTGATGAAGGTTATGAATTGAGGAAATTCTATTTTAAATTGTAGGTTGAGAATTTTGCTTGAGGACAAGCAAAAGCTTAAGTGTGGGGGTATTTGATAAACCGTAATTTATAAATATTTTAATCCCACATTTAGCATGCTTTTTGGATGATTTATCCTTTGAATTGTGAAATTCGATGCTCCTAATCCTCTATTTTCATGTTTTATACTTAGGGAAGCATAGGAGGATGAAAAGAACGAGAAACGGGCTAAAAAGGGACCAAATGGGCCAAAGTAGGAAATCAACACGGCCTGGGCCCAAGCCACACAGCCGTGCCCCTTTAGCAGGCTCGACCACGGCCTAGATTCGATTCACACGGGCGTGTCCCTGCCGTGACAAAGGGGAATTTCACTCGGAATAGGGTACTTAGAGGCAAAGAAAGACATTCTAAAAGCCTATATAAACATCCTAAAGGCCAACCTTGAGGGGGGCGTCCAGCTAGGCCAAGGAGCCAAGCCAGAGAGGTCGGAATTATGGGATTTACTCGAAGAAAGCCAGTTGATTCATCTCAAGAAGCTGAAATCATACTCAAGATGGAGGATCTATCCTTCAATTCCTTCAGGGGGTTTTAGGGTTTTCTTATGTTTTGTTTTATCTTTTCTTATGAGATATATTCTTTTATGATTATGAACTAAACCCCTCAGATACCTGAGGGGGATGAAACCTAAGACGGATCTTGTTATTGTTTTATGAACTATATGATAAATACTTGATTTGTTCTTAACTATGTGTTCTTAATTCTTGTTTTGGTATTTCAGGATATTGATTCAAGTATTGATGTGCTTAGGCAGCGAAGGAATATTCCCTGTTTAAGAGTAGATCTAGCATAGTTAAGCGGAGTTGATCGCAACCCTAGAGATAGGATGACGAAAATCTGCCGGATTAGGGTCAAACCTAATATGGGAGGCCATAGATCGAGTTAATGCAATCCTAGGGGTTTTAATTAGGAAGAGATTTCAATTAATCAACATAGGGTTAGACGTTAGTAGCCTTGAGAGAGGTATTAATATAAATTAGGGAATCCTACGGATCAAGTCAAGTGAATAAATCATCTGGTTCAGAGTTAAATAACAAGTGAAGTCTAGGTGGATTCTTCCTTTGTTATCGTCTTAATCAATTGGTTTTTCCCACAAGTATTTTCCCCAATTCATTCTCTGTGTCTTAGCGTCTTTACCTTAGTAGTCAGTTAATTTTAGAATAAACAACAAATCCCTTAATCTTTAGGCTAAATAATAAAAAGAAAGTCAGTATTAGTACTTTTGGTTCCTTTGGGTTCGACAATCTGGTCTTGCCACTAAGCTATACTACTGTTCGATAGGTGCACTTGCCTCAATCGTGGTGATAATTAGTTTCTAGGGTAGATCGTTCATTATATAAATATTAAGACTCTCGACACTACGATCATGGGGTTAAAATATGTGTAAATTATGGTTTATCAAATACCCCCACACTTAAGCTTTTGCTTGTCCTCAAGCAAAATTCTCAACTCACAATTAGAATTAACTTCCCTCAATTCATAATTCTCATCAACAATGTCTTATCTTAATTCATAGATAATTCATAAATGGATAATTTAACTAAAAGAGTCCTAGAGATTCAAACAATCTAAGTCATAGATTTTTATAGCATGAAAGCATAGGTGTCTCCCCTTACCTAAATAATTACCTCTGATTCAAAACCGACAAGGATTGACATCCTCACTAAAGATTCACTCAAATCACCCAAAGTGTTTAAGGTTCAAATTAAGCACTCAGAAGTCAAACATGAAAAGTTCATCCCATAGGCTTGCATGAAAATCAAATCTCCACCACTATAAAATGAGATGATACACAAATCAAAAGGTCTTTAAAAGGGTTGTAATGGGGCTTGGGTTAAAGCTTTGGATAAAGGCTGAATTGGAGGGTTAGTATCGAGATTGAATTGATAAATAACCTAACTAGAAAAATAAACTAAAACTTGAATAATTACATCAATTAAGAATTCATCACTAATAACACGAGCTTCTTCTCAAAATGTAAAATTAAACGTAAGCTTAAATAACATAGAACTAATAATGAATATACTTCGTTTTTTTTAGAATAAGCACATACAATAATAATAAGATAGAATTTAACAACTGAAATAAAGAAAATAGTTAAGCAACCGATCAAATCAAATCTCGATATAAGGGTAGTAAAGAGAAATGGTGATAACAAATACAAAGTAGGTTTTTTGGTTAATATTAATGGGTGAGTCAAGAAATGGTTGATTAGGTTTCAAAGGGGTCACTAGGGGTTAATTAAATGGGTAGGCTTTTTTTAGTAGACTAAGTGGGTTAAAACCTAGGTGCCTTTATCATCTCAGTATATCAAATCAAAGGTGTGGTCTCGACATGTATGATCGAAGCAAGTTCTAGAATAACAAATCAATGTTGACACACTCATAGTTAATAAAGTGAGCAGGAAAAGAATATGCTCTAAAAGGCTCAAAATCTCACAAAAATTATGGTTTTTGATGTCAACCTTGCAAATTTCAAACTTCAAAGTAATATTTAAATTTAGGAAAACAACCTAGAAATTTTAATTACGGAAAATAGACTTATCATGCTTGATTCTCTAATATCTTAAAGTTTAAATCATCAATGCACAATTAACTATGACTTAATCCAAAACATATCAATGGAAATCATAAATCAATAGAAGTTTCATTCTAATTAGTAATATGAGAAAATTACTTAAGAACAAGACATAATTCAGGGTTCTGAGAATAATGCAAAAAGTTAGGAACATTTAAAATTCACCCCCACACTTAAGATGTACATTGTCCTCAATGTATAAAAATAGATATTCACAATATAGTAAGAAAATCATAAGGTAAGGAGAGAAGTGAAACTTCCTGAAGTTTGGATGTAGTCAAAGAAAAGAAACGAGGGAAATTCGGGCCGAGTTAAAGGAGGATGCGCCGGTGGTGGTGGATACTAGGGTCGTGGTGTGGTGATTCCCTAGCAGCCTTTAAGACCCAAATAAAAAAAATCAAAATATAATAAAATAAATTAAGCACAAGAAAGATAAAGAGAAGGAAAATAAAAGAGAAGAGAAAAGAAATAGAAAAAATAAATGGACTCAAATGTCCTTGGCTTGTTGAGTCGATGAAGCGGCCGGCATGAACTTATGTAGAGTGGTCGTGCACGGGTATACCATGCTAGAGTCCTTTCGCTTCTTCGACATGGAGATGGTGGTGAGGATGGTGAAAGAAAAAATGAGGGGAAGGGGAAAGGAAAATGAAGGGAGAATATAGTGAGAAGAGAAAGGGGTGTGGTGGCTGTGGGTTGGGAGAAGAAGAATTTGGGGAGAAAGTGAGAAGAATAGGGGGTTTTAAATAAGATTCAGGGACCTGGTTGCTGCCCACGCCTGTGTGCTGTGGGCGTGTTAAGTCACACGGCCGTGTGGTGGCTTGTTCGTTTCTCCCACGCTTGTGTAGAGGTTTCCACGCCCATGTATCTTTCTCAGTGTCGGCCATGGCCTCGAAGCACGGGCATGTCTCATACCCGTGTGACTTTCTCAGTGTAGACCACGGCCGTATCGTACGGCCGTGGCATTTTATCACCGTCCGTGATTTGGGGATTTTTCGTCCTTGGGTCGTACGATCTCTACCACGCCAATGTGCAAATCCGTGATGTTCACACGGCCACGGCCACGCCCATGTGCAAGGCCGTGTGGTACGGAAACCTACTATTTATTTAACTTGGTTAGTTTTTAGTTAGGTGCTAAAAATCTAAGATATGAAAATTAAAGGGTTAGTGCTCGGGTTGCCTCCCGAGAAGCGCTCGTTTAAAGTCTTAAGCTAGACTTACTTCTCATTCGTATAGTCATGGTGGTTTGAAGAGTTGAAGCTCCTCATTCTTGCTATCAATTCGGTTATCGATGTATAGTTTAAGTCGAGTGGTGTTTACCTTAAAAGTACCGAATGTAGGATTAGTTACCTCATTGTTCCAGTATGGGAAGGTATTTCGATCTGCGTGAAAGGGATCTCTTCGTTTGCATTATGGTAGAAGTGGCGATTCGAGGGTCTTTCTTATCCAACAAAACACGATCTCCGATCTGAAATTGGTATGCCTCATCTTTAAGTTTGACATGGAGTTGCCTCGATTTTACTTCGTGTGTTCTTGGTTTCTCCTTGACACGTGGCTTCCATTCATCTAGTTCATTGATTTGAAGCCTTCATTCCTCATGAGTTATTTCCTTGTTTGCACGAGGTCTAGGATCTGGCTCAGTTGTGTAGTTTTGTGGTGCTTCCTGTAAAGTAGTTTGAACCAAATGGTTATTAATGGAATTTATGTTTGCACCTTGATTACTCGATGTCCTAGCCGAGTCAAGAGCTTGAAGAGTGATCATTTCGTCACGTACACGAAGTGTGAGTTCACCTGTATCAATATCAATTTTAGTTCTGACAGTTGCTAAAAAGGGTCTTCCTAAAATTAAAAGAACATTATTATCCTCATCCATGTCTAAAACGACAAAGTCTACTGGGAATATGAATTTATCAATTTTTACTAGTACATCTTCGATTATACCCCTAGGAATTCTAATAGTTTTATCAGCTAATTGAATGCTCATCCTAGTTTGTTTGGGTTTCCCGAGACCTAGTTGTTTAAACATTTTATAAGGCATAACATTGATGCTTGCCCCTAAATCAGCTAAGGCATTATTAATAGATAAACTACCAATTAAACATGGAATTGTAAAACTCCCTGGATCTTTTAATTTTCGTGGTAGTTTATTTTGCAAAATTGCTGAGCACACTGTGTTTAGCTCCACATGTGACGCCTCGTCTAATCTCCGTTTGTTCGTCAACAGCTCTTTTAAAAATTTCCTTGAATCTGGCATCTGCGAAAGAGCTTCAAGGAACGGTAAGTTAATATGTAATTTCTTTAGAAGTTTAAGAAACTTACCGAATTGTTCATCTGTGTTGTCTTTCTTCATCGCATTGGGGTATGGAACTCGAGGTTGGTACTCTGTAATTACCGGTTTTATTTTATCATGGTTTACCTCAACCTTACCTTCCCCTACCACATTCTTTTGCCTCAGTTCTGGTTCGTCTAACTTCTCACTATCGTGAACAGAGACGGCATGAATTTGCTCATTTAGGTTAGTTTCAGTGTTGCTTGGCAAGCTGCCTTGTGGTCGTTTAGATATGATCTTAGCAAGTTTTCCTAATTGGTTCTCGATCCCTTGAATCGATGCTTGTTGATTTTTGAGCGTTGTTTCAGTGTTTTGGAAACGTGTCTCTGACACCGCGGTGAATTTTGTTAGCATCTCTTCTAGGTTTGGCTTCTTCTCTTGCGGGTAGGGTTGCTGTTGAAAGCCTGGAGAGGGCTGTTGTCTCTGATTTCCTTGACCACCCCATGAGAATTTTGGGTGGTTCCTCCAACCTGGATTATAATTGTTACTATAGGGGTTATTTTGAGATCTAAAATTATTACCCATATAGTTCATCTGCTCGCTTTCTACGCCAGGGTTGTAGGGTGGGTATTTTGTATTGTTCGTCCCTCCTCCATTTGTATCGCACTGCATCACTAGATGTACCTGCGAAGAACCACACAAACCACAATTTTCTTATTAAGGAGTTCTACTTGGTTTGATAGCATGGTCACTGAGTCGAGGTTGAAAACACTGGCGGCTTTTGTTGGCCTTGTCCTTGTAACTTGCCACTGATAGTTATTCAGTGACATCTCCTCTATAAACTCATAAGCCGCCTCAGGGGTTTTGTTATTTAGGGTTCACCGGCGTGGTGAATCAATTAATCGCCTAGTTGAGGGGTTCTGCTTGTTGTAAAAGGTTTGAACTCAGAGCCACAAGGGTAACCCATGGTGAGGGCACCTCCTTAGTAGATCCTTATATCTCTCCCATGCATCGTAGAGTGTTTCTAGATCCATCTACACAAAAAGAAGAAATATCATTCCTCAACTTAGCCGTTTTAGCCGGCGGAAAATATTTTAACAAAAAATTTTCGGTCATTTGTTCCCATGTAGTGATTGATCCTCGTGGTAACGAGTTTAACCACTGTTTAGCTTTGTTTCTCAGTGAAAAGGGAAACAACCGAAGGCGAATGGCATCATCAGAAATGCCATTAATCTTGAAAGTGTCGCAAAACTCAAGAAAATTTGCCAAGTGATTGTTTGGATCCTCATCCTGCAAACCATCAAACTGAACAAATTGCTAGGTCATCTGTATAGTGTTAGGTTTCAGTTCAAAATTATTTGCAGCAATAGTAGGTCTAACAATACTTGATTCAGTCTCTTTTAAACAAGGTTTAGCATAATCATACATAGTTCGACGAACAGGATTTTGATTCACCGGGTTTGCGGCAACCACAGGAGGTAGTGAATTATTATCAGCCATCTCTTCGGTAGTGTTAGTGTCGTCATCTTGTTCTTCTTGTATGTACTGTAGGCTTCGCCTTATCTCTCTACGATTTCTGCGAACGGTACCTTCAATATCACTGTCAAAGAGTAATGGTCCTGACGGGTTCCTCCTAGTCATAAACTAGAATTACCTGCCAGAAGCAAATAAAAGAAAAATTAGCAAAGTTAAAATAAAATAAAAAATAAAATGCAAATAAATAAAATGGCTAAAGTAATAAAAATTTAGTTCTCCTAATATCTTAGTCCCCGGCAACGGTGCCAAAAACTTGATGGATCTCGAAACTAACTATTATTTCGACAAAGGCAAGCGCACCTATCGAACAGTAGTATAGCTGTGGTGAGTCCGGAATATCGTATCCTCAAGGACCAAGAGTACTAGTATTAACTATCTTTTTATTATCTAGCCTAATAATTAAGGGGATTTATTTTTAATCTAAAATCTATTAACTAATTTAACTAACTATGAACGCGACAGAGAGTAAATTGGGGAAAATACTTTTAAACAACTTATATGAGATGGACAATACCTAAGGAAGAATCCACCTAGACTTCACTTATTACTTTTGATTCATGCGATTTATTCACTTCGCTTAACCCGTAGAAATCGCTAAATTATATTAATACCTCTCTCAAGGCTACTAACAACTGACTTTAGGTTGATTAATTGAAATCTCTTTCTAATTAAAACCCCTATTATCGCATTAACTCGATCTATGGATTCCCTTATTAGGTTTGACCCTAATCCAGTGATTTTAAATAAGCCTATCTCTAGGGTTGCAATCAACTCCACTTAATAGTGTTGATCTACTCTTAGACAGGGACTTTTGCTCCACTGAATAAGCACATTCGATTTGAATCAATAACCTGAATTATCAAAACAAGAATAAGAACTCAAAATTAAGAATAAGCACAAGTATTTATCTCATAAATCAAATAATAATAAGATCTGTCTTAGGTTTCATCCCCTTAGGTATTTAAGGGATTTAGTTCATACTAAAAGATGGAAACATCATAAAAGAGGAAAAACAACAAAACATAAGAAAACCCAAAAACTTTTAAAGAACTTGATGGGAGATCCTCAGTCTTGATGGAGATCCTTCTCCTAAGCTGTTCCCGACAGCTGTCTTGGAGTATTTTCTCCTTCTACTCGGCGTCTATTCGACGTCCTGTCGAGCTCTCTCTTTAGGTTGCCCCCTAGGGTGTTTATATAGGCTTTGAGATGCCTTACTTGGCCCAAAAGTATCCTAATCCGAATGAAACTCATCTTGGCCACGACAGGGACATGCCCGTAGTGGACTCCCTTGGCCGTGGTCGATCCTGCTCGCCACACACGGTCGTGTGATCTGCCCGTGGTTGATAGTCCAGGCCGTGTCTAGATTGTTGCTCGAAACACACGGCCGTGGGTGATAGCCCAGGCCGTGTGAGTCTCTAAGGTAGGCCTATTTTGTCCCTTTTTGGCCCGTTTCTCATTCTTTTCGATTTCCTAAGCTCTCTTGAGTATAAAACATGAAATCAAGAGATTAGGAGCATCGAATTCATCAAATCTAATGAATATTCATCCAAAATTAAGCCAAGCATGGGGTTAAAATATGTGTAAATTATGGTTTATCAATGCTATGCCAGAACACAGGCCTTCCTTATGGCCATTCAACAGACACTACCTTTTAGCCATAAAATCTTACTTCAAAACATCTTCTTTAATCAAAACAAACTAGTATCTTGAATCTAAGTTTGAGTTCTGTTGTGTAGGATCCAATAAATGGCAAGCACAAAGCATACTTTTAAAACTTATTAATAAAATTCATGATTCTCCCTATCCTTGCTTAGACCCAGAAAAGAAACGAAAGAGTTTAGAAAGCCATAGTATAAAACACACTAGAAATTTTATTAGATGGAAGCTCGATGCCTTCCAAGGTGAAATGTATCTCCTTTTATAGATAGATGAGATAGAAACCGACAAACATAGCTACATTACAAACTAATAATACATTACAGTACACACTTATATCTTTAAAAAAGTAAAGATTCCTAATAGTATACACTCATGGCTTATAAAGGAAAAGCACTAAAGTAAAAGTGAAAATCCTTCAAGGTGCTTTAACTGTTGGCATTGGAATGAGGAAGCTGTGCACTGTCCATATAGCTTTCACTATACTTGACTTTACACGTCTCCTCATCTTCATACTTATCTTCTTGGATTGAGTTATTATGAAGTCTTATCCTTTCAATTTCAACTTGGCTACAATACATAGGATACTCTTGGGACCATTCAGTGGGGTCTGGATTATCTGCTTTATATTCTTGAAGTGCTTGAAGAATTTGTCTATAGTAAGGGCCATCTGGCACAGTATTCCAGGGAGAATCAATATCTGGAGGAGGCTAGATTTCAAATGGGATTGTTCGATTAAGCTGGCAAAGATATTTCTTGTGAGACCCCTTACCCGTATTCTGCACCGGAACCGGGTACGAGACGTTACCGTACTTAACTCACACAATCATACAACTTTGGGCTATCAGGTTCGTTTCAAATTAAAAATTTTCCATTCATGTGTCTATCACTCTCATAATGGACCCACGAGGCCCTAAATATGCTTCCAAATGGTTTCGGAGATAATTCAGAAACTTCTACGCACTTAAGAAAATTTTGCCTAAACAGGGGCCACACGCCCGTGGGGGATATGACACGCCCATGTATCATCTCACACGCCCGTGTTCGACGCCCGTGGTCGACACTGACTAACTTCACATGGACTTGGCACGAGCGTGGCCCTGGCCCTTGTGCCAAACCTTAAAATTCTGACATATCCAGATGGCCTATACACACGGCCGTGTGCTTCAGCCGTGTGGCGATTTAAATTCCAATTGCAAGGTGCAGACTTCACACGGCCTGGGCATACGCCCATGTGCTAGACGTGCCTCCCACACGGTCTAGACACACGCCCGTGTGTCTACCCATGTGAACGATTAGAAGACTATTTACCAAGCCCTTTGCCATCCTACATTGCATACATACATACTCCCAATTCCATTCAACGTAATTCATGACCCAAAGACACATCTAAATACTCAATTCAACATATCAATAAACCCTCATAATTTGCAATAGGAACTTCCATGAGTAATTTCATATTTTCATAAATAACAAAGTGAGACATCAACCATGACAATATACAATATAGTTATCTTAAAAGGGGGCCAACACATCTTGGCCAAAATAACAAAATAATCTAACTAGTCTAGCCCATATACATGCCATACACAAAATCACTAAGTCTAGATATACCGAGATGAGCTGATAGTGTGGGCGATCTTCTGGTTATCAGCGTACCCCGGCTCAGCTCTTAAACTCTATAAAACAAGGGAAAAGAAAGGGAAAGTAAGCATTAAGCTTAGTAAGTTTACATGTAAACAATATAAAGTTATAGCATTACATACTAAACAAGGAACAATCCACATTCATAATTAAGCTTACTCATTTCTTCCATTTCCATATTCCAACCTTATCACAAGCTTAATGTATACATTCATTAGCATGCTTCCCTGCACTTAGCACCACAATGTCACAAAATACAGCACATCACAAACTCTTAGTCAATTACTCATAATCAAATTACGCGGTGGTTTCGCACTTAGCCCACCATCAGTCTTTATTAGGGTGGTATCACACATAGCCCACCGAAAAGGTTAGTTACGGTGGTATCGCACATAGCCCACCAAATGATAAATAGACGATCGTATCGCACATAGCCCATCGTAATTAAATAACTAGGTGGTATCGCACATAGCCCACCATCAAGTGTTTATTACATGTTTATATGACTATTTCGTCATTCATACAATAATTATACAATAACTACCGCATTCAATCCACTTGAATCACACATGTTCTCAATAATGCCATGCACCAATCAACGACAACAATGTATGTACATAAAATGTATAGTTTACACATAAACTTACCTCGGTGCAAAACGTGTCAACTAACGGTTTAATCCGTAACCTTGCCTTTTCCCCGGTCAAGGTTAATTCCGCGCTCTTCTTGATCTATAATAATAAAATTCATTCATTTAGATCATTCTATGATCATAATGCACCAACATCTACACTTAGGCAAAGATGACCATTTTGCCCTTGTATTATGGCAAAATTACGATTTTGCCCCTAGGCTCGTAAATCAATTTTATCATATTTTCTCAATAAACAAGCCTAGCTGAACATTTATTTCTCTTACAACTACTCACCATTCCCACTATTTCTTGCATTTATGACACAATTTAAATCTTAGCATTCTAGTCATATTTAGGTGTTTTCATGCTATCATCCTTCACAAAAGTTGTTTCTCATCTCCCTAACATTTATTTTCTTCCATAAAACTCAGCTAACAACTTAACTACTCTCATGGAAAGTCCCTAGACTTTCAACCATATCTCAAATTAGTCCCCTCTTTAGCTAGCTTAAGCTTTGGGGACTCCAAAAACACAAAAATCATCAATTAAAACCACCTAAATCACTTACTTGAATATGAATTGAGTGGCTAAAAGTTTGAACCCCCAAGAGCTCTATTTCTTTTTCAATTTTCGGTGGAAAGAGATGAGTGAATAGTGAAAGATGATAGTTTTTCTTTTACCATATTTTTATTCATCTTTTCTCACCTAATTTTGACTAAACATTAAATGCTCTTGTCTCCCCATACCACATGGCCGGCCATCACACTCCAAAATGGCCTATTTTCACTTTAAAGACCTCTAATTTACATTCTATAGTCATTAGGTACTTCTACCTTGAAAATTAGAACTTTCGCACTTTATGCAATTTAGTCCCTTTTCAAAATTAAGCATGCAATCATTAAAATTAAAGTACCAAAATTTTCACATAGTCATATATTAATGCTATAACGCATAAAATAACATCAAAATAATTTTCTTAAACCTCAGATTAGTGATCCCGAGATCACTGTTCTGACTAGCCCCAAAATCGGGCTGTTACAACTCTCCCCCCTTTAGAGATTTTCGTCTTCGAAAATCTTACCAGTAAAAAGGTTTGGATATTGCTCTCTCATGGCTTTTTTCGGTTCCCACGTAGCCTCTTCTACACCGTGTTTTTGCCACAACAATTTTACTAAGGCTATGTCTTTATTCCTCAACTGTTTCACCTCTCGAGCCAAGATTTTAATCGGTTCTTCCTCATATGTCATATCCGGTTGTACCTCAATTTCTGTTGGAGAAATCACATGCGAAGGATCGAAGCGATAACGCCTTAACATCGATACATGAAACACATTGTGCATTTTCTCTAACTCTACTGGCAAATCCAACCGGTATGCCACTAGCCCAATCCTTTTGGTAATCTCATACGGCCATATGAATCTCGGACTCAGTTTACCCTTTCGACCAAATCTCAATATTTTCTTCCACGGGGACACTTTCAGAAATACCTTGTCACCCACTTTAAACTCAATTTCCTTTCTTTTCAAACCGGCATACGACTTTTGTCGGTTTGAAGCAGCTTTCAGACTTTCACCTTTTCTTCAGTCTCTTTAACTAGGTCGACCCCATGAATTTTCTTCTCCCTAAGCTCGGTCTAATACAAAGGAGTCCGACACTTACGACCATTCAAGGCTTCATACGGTGCCATCCGTATACTCGACTGATAACTGTTGCTGTAAGCAAATTTGACCAAGGGTAGGTATCTTTCCCAACTACCTTCGAACTCTAGCACACAACATCGGAGCATATCCTCTAAAACTTGAATTACTCTCTCGGACTGACCATCAGTTTGAGAATGGAATGCGGTACTAAAATTCAACATTGTACCCAAGGCCTCTTGTAGCTTCTTCTAAAACCTCGAAGTAAATCTCGGGTCTCTATCCGAGATAATAGATACAGGCACTCCATGTAATCTTACCACTTCTACAATATACAACTCGGCTAACTTGTCCAGTGAATAATCAACACGCACCGGAATAAAGTGAGCTGACTTCGTTAATCTATCAACGACAACCCACACAACATCTTTCTTTTTCGGAGTCATAGGCAACCCCGACACAAAATCCATGGTGATCCGATCCCACTTCCACTCGGGAACCATCACTGGCTGAAGCAATCCTGAAGGCACTTGATGTTTAGCTTTCACTTGTTGACAAATCAGACATCTTGTTACATACTCCGAGATGTCTCTTTTCATTCCCGACCACCAATAATATTTCTTCAGATCGTTGTACATTTTCATACTGCCTAGATGTACTGGCAAATAACCACTGTGTGCTTCATTTAATATCTTCCGGATCAATTCATCACTCTTAGGTACACAAATCCTATCATGAAACATCAAACAACCTTCCGAACCCATCCAAAAATTAGAATCCTCTCCCAATTCACACTTAGCTCTCTTAGCTTGCATCTCATTATCATTCTTTTGAGCTTCACATATCTGTTGAATAAATAGTGGCCTAGCCCTCAACTCGGCTAATATAGCACCATCGTTAGATCATGCTAAGCTCGTGCTCATAGCTCTCAAAACATACAAGGATTTCCTACTCAAGGCATCCGCAACCACATTCGCTTTTCCCGGATGGTAATCTATTACTAGCACATAGTCCTTCAATAATTCGAGCCATCATCGTTACCGCAAATTTAAATCCTTTTGATCCATCAAATACTTCAAACTCTTATTATCCATGAAGATTCGGCACTTCTCTCCATATAAGTACTGTCGCCAAATCTTTAACGCGAAAACAATCGCGGCCAATTCCAAGTCATGAGTTGGATAATTTTTCTCATGCGATTTTAGTTGTCTCAAGGCGTAAGCGACTACCTTACCCTCTTGCATCAACACACAACCAAGACCATTTAACGACGCGTCACTGTAGACCACAAACTCTTTCCCCAATTCTGGTTGAACCAAAATCGGCGCCTCAGTCAATAATGTTTTTAATCTCTCAAAACTCTGTTCACATCTTTCAGTCCATTCAAACTTAATATCTTTGTGCAATAGTGGTCGTAATGTCAGAGTCTTAAAAATTTATATAATGAATGATCTAGCCTAGAAACTAACTGTGACAATGATTGAGGCAAGCGCACCTATCGAACAGTAGTATAGTTTAGTGGCAAGACCGGAATGTCGAACCCAAAGGAACCAAAAGTACTAATACTAACTTTCTTTCTATTATTTAGCCTAAGAATTGACGTGAATTATTGTTTAATCTAAAAGTAACTAACTACTAAGCTAAAGACGCTAAGACAAAGAGAATGAATTGGGGAAATACTTGAGGGAAAAACCAATTGATTAAGACAATACCCAAGGAGGAATCCACCTAGACTTCACTTGTTATTTAACTCTAAACCAGACAATTTATTCACTTGACCTGATCCGTAGGATTCCCTAATGTATATTAATACCTCCGTCGAGGCTACTAACGTCTAACCCTAGGTTGATTAATTGAAATCTCTTTCTAATTAAAACCCCTAGAATTGCATTAACTCGATCTATGGACTCCTATATTAGGTTTGACCCTAATCCGACAGATTTTCGTCATCCTATGTCTAGGGCTGCGATCAACTCCGCTTAACTATGCTAGATTTACTCTTAGACAGGGACTTTTGCTCCACTGCCTAAGCACATCAATACTTGAATCAATACCCTGAAATATCAAAGCAAGAATTAAGAACACATAATTAAGAACAAATTAAGTATTTATCATATAGTTTAAAAAATAATAACAAGATCCGTCTTAGGTTTCATCCCCCTCAGGTATCTGAGGGGTTTAGTTCATAATAATAAAAGAATACATCTCAAAAGAAAAGATAAAACAAAACATAAGAAAACACTAAAACCCCCTGAAGGAATTGAAAGAGAGTTTCTCCGTCTTGAGTATGACTCCGGCTTCTTGAGATGAATGAACTGGCTTTCTTCGAGTAAATCCCACGATTCTGACCTCTCTGGCTCGGCTCCTTGGCCTAGCTGGACGCGCCCCTCAAGGTTGGCCTCTAGGGTGTTTATATAGGCTTTGGAATGCGTTTCTTTTCCTCTAAGTATCCTATTCCGAGTGAAATTCCTCTTTGTCATGGCAGGGACACGGCCGTGCGAATCAACTTCAGGCCATGTTCGAGCCTGCTAAAGGGGCACGGCCGTGTGTTTTGGGCCCCAGCCATGTTGATTTCCTACTTTGGCCCGTTTTAAGCCCGTTTTCTGTTCTTTTCATCCTTCTATGCTCTCCTGAGTATAAAACATGAAATTAAAGGATTAAGAGCACCAAATTCCATAATTCAAGGGATAAATCATCCAAAAGCATGCTAAATGTGGAGATAAAATATGTTACTATTCCAGTTTATCAAATACCCCCACACTTAAGCTTTTGCTTGTCCTTAAGCAAAATTCTCAACTCACAATTAAAATGAACTTCCTCAATTCATAATCTTCATCAACAATGTTTCATCATAATTCATAGGTAATTCATACATTAATAACTTAACAACAAAGTTCCTAAATATTCAAACAATCAAAGTCATAGTTTTTATAGTACGAAAAATAGGTGTTTCCCCTTACCTAAATAATTACCTCTGATTCAAAATCGACAAAAATTGACATCCTCACTAAATATTCACTCAAATCACTCGAAGTGTTTAAGGTTCAAAAATAAGCACTCAGAAGTTGAACACGAAAAGTTAATCCCATAGGCTTGCATGAAAATCAAATCTCCACCACTGTAAAATGATATGATACACAAATCAAAAGGTCTTTTATGGGTTGTAACGGGGCTTGGGTTAAAGGTGTGGATAAAGGCTTGAATTAGAGGGTTAGTATTGAGACTGAATTGACAAATTACCTAACTAAAAAGTTGTACTAATAATTACATCACAGAAACTTAATACTAATAACATGAGCTTCTTCCAAAGATAATGAAATTAACAGTTTGAGCTCAAACAACATAGAACTAATAATGAATATACTTCTTTTTTTTAAGAACAAATCATACAATAATAAAGAAATTAACAACTGAAATGGAAAGCATAGTTTAGCTAAGTAATCTGTTTAAATCAGACCTCAAATTTAATGTGGGTCAAATTAATTAAAGGGATTTCAACAATAATGGTTTTTGGCTAATGTTGAGGGTGAGTCAATAAAAGGGTTATTAGGATCAAAGGGGTTCACTAGGGGTTAATTGTGAGGGTAGGCCTTTAGTGGAGTAAGTGGGTTAAGACCTAGGTGCCTTCATCATCTTAGTATATCAAATCAAAGGTGTGGTCTCAACATGTATAGTCGAAGCAAGTTCTAGAATAAAAAATCAATGTTGACACACTCATAATCAATAAAGTGAGCACGAAAAGGAATGTATGCTCTAAAAGGCTCAAAATCTCACAAAAATTATGGGTTTTTGATGTCAACCTTGTAAATTTCAAACTTCAAAGTAATCATTAGATTCAGGTAGACAACCTAATTTTTTTTTTAAAATTCTAAAAAATAGACTTATCATGCTTGATTCTCTAGTATCTTAAAGTTTAAATCATCAATGTACAATTAACTATGACTTAATCCAAGACACATCAGTGAAAATCATAAATCAAAGGAAATTTCATTCTAATCATAATATGAGAAAATTATTTAAGAACAAGATATAATTCAGGATTTGAGAATAATGAAAAAAATATTAGGCACTTTTTCACGATAAAATTCACCCCCCACACTTAAGATGTACATTGCCCTCAATGTACAAAGATAGATGGGAATTCATAAAAGATAGGGAGAGATGAAAACTTCCTGAATTTTGGATGGATTCCTTGAGAATGAAACTTGTAAGGATGGAGTAGATGGAAGGCATGATGAACTAAGCAGAGGTGAAGGTATGTGAAAATTTTCCAGTTCCTTAGTAGCACCTTGAATCTTTTTGTAACTGCAGAGTCATCAGTAACTTTTTAGGAGGTTTAGATATTTACTCGAAGATTAGGCAGTCGGAGATAAAAGAAATTGTAATTTTACTAATAAGAGTTTAGAACAAAATAAAAAGTAAAGGTGTGAACTAGCAAATTATAATAAAATGGTTCGTCAAATAAGAGCAAAAACAAAAATGAAAATAAAATTAAAAGATAGAATTAGAAATAAAAAACAGACTCAAAAGTCCTCATCATCGGTTGGGTCACGAGGTGGTGGAGGCGGCGATATGTGAAAGTGATGACAAATCTGCTGAAGGGTCGCCTCAATGCTGTCGAATCGTCGAGCGGTGTCATTGAATTGTTGAGTACAATAGTGCTCGAATTGAGTGAGATGTGCAGAGATGTCTGAAAGTGAAGCAGCCGCATAAACTGGGTGATGGCTCGATTGTGGTTCCTCATGTGGATGTGGGACATCGTCAGTAATGTCCTCAGGGTCCTCTTCCTCGGTGGCATGGGCTAGCCGATATTGGGGAGGATCGGTCCCACGGTGACGCTTGATCATCCGCATGTTTATCATCGTTGAAATGCCCTGTGGGGACATCTGGCCTATTAAGGTGAGGGAGGCGGATTGTGATGCGGTGTTGAGGAGACCAAAGTACAGCGCGAGCCGTGTTACATAAGGCCCCATGGAAATGACCCCCTTTCGATGGCGCTCTGTTTGATGTTGAATGGCCAAAGCGATGAAGTAGGCAAGGTCGAAGACGTGGCCATTTTTCATACACCAGAGGAAGTAGGCGTCATGTGTGTTAACGACCCCGGTGCTCTCTCGCCTTCCTGTCAATGTGTGAGCTAGGATGGCATGTAGGTATCGCAAGGATGGGACGAGGGCTGTCGCTTTGGAGCGATTAGGGTCATAGGTGCCTGTGTTGGGGGCTATATTATACCAACATTGTGCAGAGGATTTATGGATGTGGCGATGGAGCTCCGAAAGATCATGTTCCCTTCTGAAGTCATCCGTGTATAGGCCTAGAGCGACGCCAAATTCAAGGATACTCATTTCCCGAACTAAACCTCCTAGACAAAACTGAATAGTACCCGGGTCGTCGTGGTGTGTCATTACCACCTGCAAATGGAAAGTAGAGCAAAGCTCTAATGTTAGTTCGAGGTAGGTGGGTTCGATAATACCGAAGAAACGTTCCTAAGGCTCAGTCGTCAGGAGTGCCCGAATATCATCAGCAAGTTAAACATGTTCCAAGGCGTCCCAGTCGATACATCGGCCTTGAATGAGCGGTCATACTCGTAGTATTTGAAAAAGTTTATCTTGGGCTCCAGGCGGGAACCGTAGGAATGGATGTCTTACTTCGACCGATGCGCTGGCGGATGATGAACCGATTCCCTTCCGTTTTTTGGAACTAGGGACTGCGATTTTCTTGCCTCGGGAAGATGACATTATGGTCCTGAAAATAATAGATATTTAACGATTCAAGTAACATTTCCAGCCAAGGCATATTGCATAACATTTAGGAACTCAATAATATCAATAAGGACAAGAATCACGATAAGAGTAAACTAATATTTTGCATAAATACTAATCGTTATTATTTAAACACGACCCAAATGAATAAATTGATCTAATAGTTAATATAACTAATATTAAGTAATAAGAATAAACTAACTAGAAACTAAATAAAATTCTAATGATAAAGTAGTTTAATGGAGGAAAATGTAAAAAGGAGAGGTGGCTGGTGGAGTTCTTGGAGAGAAGCGGCACGGTTGGGGTGTTGCACAGGCATGTGCTGCAAATAGATGGAGGAACACGGCTGTGTTGCATTTTTAGACGGGCATGGGTTCCGTCGGCATGGGCGTGGACTAGTTTTCTATGTGTATGTGAGAGAGAGAAGGAGGTAAGGGATAGGGGAAGTCAAGGGAAGAGAGGATTTTGCTGATGGCCAGAATGGGGTAGTGGTTATGGAGAGAAACAACTAGGGTTTTGTTGGGTTGGGGAAAATTTTGGGGGAGACGGTCGTTAGTTGCTTTAAATAGGGGGTGCGTAACACGGTCAGGGGCCACGCCCGTGTTCCCTTTGTTCAGCCCGTGTTTTTCGAGAATTTTAAATTTAGGCGCGTTTATGTTGTGTCCCATGTCCTTATCGCACGGGCATGCCTATCTTTATTCGTTTCTCCCACGCCTGTGTCAATGGTCCTACGTCCGTGTTCATAAGTCAGTGTTGTCCACGGCCTTGGAGCACGGGCGTGTTTTGTAACACCCCAAACCCGGCCCAAACAATATGACCGAATTTGGTTTGCTACAGAGAAAAGATTTTGAAGACCATTTTGAAACCGATTTTGAAATTAGTCGAAATGCCTTTCAATTTAAATTTTCTTTGTTAAAAACCAAACTTAAAATATTTGCTGAGTCGAGTTGTTTACAAATTTCGAATGTACCCGATGGTACTTTAAACCATTTTGCGTTTAATATGAGAAAACATGTGAAACCGTTTTAATATCATCAAGTAGTTTAAACCAAACATTCAAACACGCAGCAATAATGAAATCATACTAGGAGGCCTTATTACAAATAAGCAACATAAACCTAAAAGAAAGATAAATAAAATCCAAAATTCATTTATTAAAAGTCTCCTTTCGCATGGCCACCTCGAGTCCATCCGGCTCCATTTTCGCGATCTACTCATCCGCAAAATGTTAAGGAAAAGGGTGAGTCACCAAGACTCGATGTGTAATCCCCACCCGGTAAAGTAACTCATACACAAGTCATTAATAAACATGCACATGCAACCCAACTAGCCATCCATACTCCTTTTCTACCCCGTGTGGTCAAAACCACTTTGGTGGTCAAAACCACCGATGACTTAGAGTCACAAATCGGATGATGGGGCCAACCCATCGTGTGGTCAAAACCACCGATGACCATAGGTCACAATAATCAAGTGTGGTCAAAACCATGGTGGTACCAAACCACCGGGACTTAGTCGCAAATTAATCAATCGTTGTGGTCAAAACCACCGATGACCATAGGTCACAAATAATCTGATGGGGCCAACCCATCTTGTGGTCAAAACCACCGACGACATAGTCCATAATTCATCCCCTCCTCTCAACAATCCCACCATCACATGCTTATATATCAATTATCATGTTTCATGTCATAGCATTTAACATCATGTAATGGCATACAAATCATATATCAAAAATTACAAATTAGGGACTTACTACGAATTCCATGCTTAGCCATAAGCAAATCACAACCAAAAGATCTAAGGCAAATAAAAATAGCACGTAAATTAATAAAGTGTGTATAGAGATCTTACACACCTATTTTCTAGCAATTCTCGAATATACTAGCGAAATCTCGAGACGTTGTTTCTCCAATTCACCGAATTCCCGTATTTGTCACTTGTCCTATCGAGATTCCTACCAAAACACTTGATAATAATTAGCTTGCACATCTATTCATAACCAAAGCCTATAGCCGAATGTTACTTACCACCTTTCTTTAGGAGAATAAATCCCAAAAGCTTCCCTTAATGGCTATGGCTTCCTCTTACTAATGCTAGAAAAAGAATCCCAAAAAGGATCTTGTGCTCCTTGATATTCGACCAAAGTAACTCTAATGGAGAAGGAAAGATTTGGCTATATAGTAATGAAAGGAGAAAATATGTGAATAAAAATGAGGGAATATAAGTAGAAAAGAGAATAACAATGAGTGAATGGGGATTCGGTTTAATCAACAATGGAAGAAAGAAAAGAAAAGAGGATTTGAGGAAGAAAGAGGTTCGGCCAAATGAAAGAAAAGGGATTTGTGTTTGAGCACAAATCAAAGGAAGAAAAGAGAGATGAGAGAACTGAGATTCGCCAACACCTTGTTTACTAAAAAGAAAAGTGCATAAAATGCCAAAATGAAGTTTTAGTTTCAAGTGGAAAGATGAGAGAAATAAAATAGTATTTTTGGTTCAATGAAATGAAGGCTAAAACAAAAGCAAAATTTGCACAAAATGTACAATAAACATTCGGCCAAAGAAGAGTTTTTGGAGAGGAAAAGCAAAATGCAAAAGATGCACAAAAAGGAATTGGCCAAATATTCCCCCTAAACCACCTAACAAAATTCGGCCACCCACCTAGACACCCATGCCATCCACATACATGCACTAAAGCCTAGGATTACTTTCCAAAACATCCTCCCTATTCCATGCCTTTGTCCCTCATCATGCCATAAGTTCAAGATTCTTATCCCTAAATTAAGCTTTCCTTAATCATAAATTCAACTTACCAAAAGTTATTAGTCCACCTATCATAAATAAGTTTGACCGGCCATCAATGCTAATACACAAAAATAAACCTTCAAAATGCTAAACATACCACTCGAACCTCTAACCTCAAGCTACCTTTCAAGCTCCTTAACCAACTTGCCACTTACTCCTCTTATGCTTTAAATGAATACTTAATTAACTTAAGTGTCAAGCTCACTTAATCCTACTTCATTAAATAAACCATACTAAAATTATTCTAACTTCCTAAATAAAAACAAGCCTTCACAAAACTATTCTAACACACAAAATTCCTACCCGAGCCAACACAAAAATAATACTCAAATTTTCCTAAAGCCCAATTCCCAATCGGCTCAATCCTACTAGGCCCAATTTTGGGATGTTACAATTCTACCCTCCTTAAAGAAAATTCGTTCTCGAAATTTCCAACTAGCTCACAGTCGTACCTCCTATCTCGCCACACTACGCTCCTACTGCGCACTCTGATCTTAAAGAATTATCATATTTCTAAACACATTCTCCAAGTTCAAAATCAAATTTTTCCCACACTTCACCAACTCAAAAGAACAAACTAACGTAACCACAAATAAGGCAATTGAGGGTATTCCAGAGATAAGAACTTACCCGATGTCATATCTGGCACATCTTCCTCCTCGCGACGGCCAACTGCATAAACCAACCTTGGTTGCCTCGCCTCTGTACCTTCAGCACCTCGGCCACGCCCGTTACCATCACCATTACCACGACCTCTCCGTGGTGGTCCTTCATTTCTAACCCGAGCATGGTTTACGACCCTCCGGCTGATTCTTAGCTAACTTCCGGGGACAATCCCCTCACACGGTGATCGAACGATCCACACTCAAAACATCCTCGATTACCATTCCAACACTCCCCCTTGTGAAACTTGCCACACTTATCACACCGTGGCGGCCATTGAGGATTAGTAGCAAAGCAGCGAGCCTAGCGACTTGATCGACCCATCAAACCTCTCCCTCTTACATTTCATTACCCGAGAACCTTGAAGGTTCCGAGCTCCTCTTATTCCAATTCCGTTCTTGGTTCCGCTTTAACTGATTTGTCTTACCTCTTCACAGAACCTTTGATTTCTCTACTAGGACAGCAAACTCCGCTCCCGCTTTGTGGAGCTATCATCATTCTCAGCTCATCTCAGCCCATCTTGAATCTAACACAACGTTCATGCTCGGTACCCACCATACTACGAGCATACCTACTCAACCGGAGGAACTCGGCCTCATATTCCGCCATCGACTTATTTCCACTGAACCCAGTTCAAGAAAGCCTTCACATTATGCGTCTACATAGCTAGTTCCAATATACTTCTTTTGGTAAGCTTCTGAAGAATTCCCACGTGAGATTTTTCGCCACTGTTCCATCCCCTTACGGTGAGCCACCACCACCGATAAGACTCATCCGAAGCAAGGAGATAATACCCTTCAACTTCTCCTCGCGGTGAAATCCAAATCACCCATAATCCTTTCGGTGGATTCCAACCAATACTCCGCCGCACTGGGTGCCACTCCCGACACACCCCGAAATACCTCAGCTCCGTTAGATCGGAGTCGCTCGGGAACAGATTTCCGAGCTCCCAAATTTCCACTAGCCCCAACCACCAACTCAAGGACTCGCAACACAGCTTGCGACACTGCCTCACCTCCGGTCTGATCCTGCTCCTCAGCTCCAAAAGTTGGAGGTGGTGGTGGCGGTGGTACTTCATTCTCAGAACCTTGACCCGACCTAACGGGTTCAGACACGGTCATCCTTCCCCTTCCGCGTCCACGACGACCCCGTCCTCTAGAGCTCATTCTAACTATCGCTCTTTTAATCTATTTAGAAAAATTTTATGGATTAGTACTTTGTTTCACTTGGTTATTCGCGAAGAAAATTTTTTTATGAAGGGAGTTTAATAGAGATTCTTTCGATCACATAAGGTTTTAAGTCCTCTATCCTAGTTCATATACAGAGAAGAACATCCATTCCTAATACCTTTCATTCCTATTCACTCTTGAGACGTTTCATGTCAGTTTCTATCCCAAGGGTATTTTCGTCATTTTCCTCTGAGGGTATTTTCGTAATAAATCGAAAATTTTTTTAAACTTTCGTAATTCAGAACTTTTGAAATTTCCCAAAACTAGAGGGTTTTTTTTCAAAGATTTCTCAAATTAAAGGTATGGCAAAATTTTGGAAACTAGGGTATTTTGGTAATTTTGGTAAACCGGGAATATTTTGAAGATTTTTTTCCAAAATAAATTTTTCCTAATATCTAGAGAGTACTTAAACAATTTTAAAACTCGATTTTTCATGAAAACATGGCTAATCCCTTTTGGGTTTTATTTATTGTGTTTAGCCTATGACCGAGTCCTCTTGGTTAGGGGTGAACAGAAGCTACGCACTGGTAGGAATCCATGAAGAGTAGGTGAGTCACGAGGACTGCTTAAGTACCAAGCTCTTCCGGATCCAATCCTAGACATGCGCACCAAGGTTACCACACCCTAACTCGGCGACTTGGTCGTAGGTTGGTTTAATTAGGCTTTTAAAGTCTTATGTCTTTGTTTGGGGTATCTAGTCCTAATGTTCAACACCTATCACACTAACTACATTCCATACCTACCCTTCTACCAATAATAATTCACAAAGAAATGAGAAGTACTTACCTGAGCGGATCGGTGCCGGAGACTCGGTGCCATGCTGTTCAAACCCAAAATATTTCAAAAAGGCCTACCAAAACATTTTTGGGCCTTGGGCCCCCACAGTCGAGCTTTGAACTTAGCTCTGATACCAATTTTGTAACACCCCAAACCCGGCCCAAACAATATGACCGAATTTGGTTTGCTACAGAGAAAAGATTTTGAAGACCATTTTGAAACCGATTTTGAAATTAGTCGAAATGCCTTTCAATTTAAATTTTCTTTGTTAAAAACCAAACTTAAAATATTTGCTGAGTCGAGTTGTTTACAAATTTCGAATGTACCCGATGGTACTTTAAAACATTTTGCGTTTAATTTGAGAAAACATGTGCAACCGTTTTAATATCATCAAGTAGTTTAAACCAAACATTCAAACACGCAGCAATAATGAAATCATACTAGGAGGCCTTATTACAAATAAGCAACATAAACCTAAAAGAAAGATAAATAAAATCCAAAATTCATTTATTAAAAGTCTCCACTGCATGGCCACCTCGAGTCCATCCGGCTCCATTTTCGCGATCTACTCATCTGCAAAATGTTAAGGAAAAGGGGTGAGTCACCAAGACTCAGTGTGTAATCCCCCACCCGGTAAAGTAACACATACACAAGTCATTAATAAACATGCACATGCAACCCAACTAGCCATCCATACTCCTTTTCTACCCGTGTGGTCAAAACCACTTTGGTGGTCAAAACCACCGATGACTTAGAGTCACAAATCGGATGATGGGGCCAACCCATCGTGTGGTCAAAACCAGCGATGACCATAGGTCACAATAATCAAGTGTGGTCAAAACCACTAGTGGTACCAAACCACCGAGACTTAGTCGCAAATTAATCAATCGTTATGGTCAAAACCACCGATGACCATAGGTCACAAATAATCTGATGGGGCCAACCCATCTTGTGGTCAAAACCATCGACGACATCCATAATTCATCCCCCTCCTCTAATCAATCCCACCATCACATGCTTATATATCAATTATCATGTTTCATGTCATAGCATTTAACATCATGTAATGGCATACAAATCATATATCAAAAATTACAAATTAGGGACTTACGAATTCCATGCTTAGCCATAAGCAAATCACAACCAAAAGATCTAAGGCAAATAAAAATAGCACGTAAATTAATAAAGTGTGTATAGAGATCTTACACACCTATTTTCTAGCAATTCTCGAATATACTAGCGAAATCTCGAGACGTTGTTTCCTCCAATTCACCGAATTCCCGTATTTGTCACTTGTCCTATCGAGATTCCTACCAAAACACTTGATAATAATTAGCTTGCACATCTATTCATAACCAAAGCCTATAGCCGAATGTTACTTACCACCTTTCTTTAGGAGAATAAATCCCAAAAGCTTCCCTTAATGGCTATGGCTTCCCTCTTACTAATGCTAGAAAAAGAATCCCAAAAAAGGATCTTGTGCTCCCTTGATATTCGACCAAAGTAACTCTAATGGAGAAGGAAAGATTTCGGCTATATAGTAATGAAAGGAGAAAATATGTGAATAAAAGTGAGGGAATATAAGTAGAAAAGAGAATAACAATGAGTGAATGGGGATTCGGTTTAATCAACAATGGAAGAAAGAAAAGAAAAGAGGATTTGAGGAAGAAAGAGGTTCGGCCAAATGAAAGAAAAGGGATTTGTGTTTGAGCACAAATCAAAGGAAGAAAAGAGAGAGATGGGAGAAGCGAGATTCGGCCAACACCTTGTTTACTAAAAAGAAAAATGCATAAAATGCCAAAATGAAGTTTTAGTTTCAAGTGGAAAGATGAGAGAAAGAAAATAGTATTTTTGGTTCAATGAAATGAAGGCTAAAACAAAAGCAAAATTTGCACAAAATGTACAATAAACATTCGGCCAAAGAAGAGTTTTGGAGAGGAAAAGCAAAATGCAAAAGATGCACAAAAGAGGAATTGGCCAAATATTCCCCCTAAACCACCTAACAAAATTCGGCCACCCACCTAGACACCCATGCCGTCCACATACATGCACTAAAGCCTAGGATTACTTTCCAAAACATCCTCCCTATTCCATGCCTTTGTCCCTCATCATGCCATAAGTTCAAGATTCTTATCCCCTAAATTAAGCTTTCCTTAATCATAAATTCAACTTACCAAAAGTTATTAGTCCACCTATCATAAATAAGTTTGACCGCCATCAATGCTAATACACAAAAATAAACCTTCAAAATGCTAAACATACCACTCGAACCTCTAACCTCAAGCTACCTTTCAAGCTCCTTAACCAACTTGCCACTTACTCCTCTTATGCTTTAAATGAACACTTAATTAACTTAAGTGTCAAGCTCACTGAATCCTACTTCATTAAATAAACCATACTAAAATTATTCTAACTTCCTAAATAAAAACAAGCCTTCACAAAACTATTCTAACACACAAAATTCCTACCCGAGCCAACACAAAAATAATACTCAAATTTTCCTAAAGCCCAATTCCCAATCGGCTCAATCCTACTAGGCCCAATTTTGGGATGTTACATGTTTAACGCCTGTGTCCTTTACTCAGTGTTGGCCACGGTTTATCTGTACGGGCGTGTTTTACGCCTGTGTCAATTAATCAATATCGACCACGGGTACATCGCACTGGCGTGTATAGTTATCACAGCCCGTGTTCCGTAATTAATTCGACCATGGCTGCATCGCACGGCCGTGTCGATTAGTCGAAGCCCGTGGCTTGAGGAAAAAAAATTGTCCTATTTTTGCACCATCTTTGCCATGCCCATGTACCTGTTCGTGGTGTTCACACGACCACGGCCACGCCCGTGTGTTAGGCCATGTGGTAGGAAAACCTGCGCTTTACGAAATCGGTTAGTTTGGAGTTAGGTGCTAGAAATCAGAAATATAATGTTAGTGCTCGGGTTACCTCCCGAGGAGTGCTCGTTTAAAGTCCTAAGCTAGACTCACCCTGTTTTCGTTTCTAAATGAAAGTTCACAGAGTTGAAGCTCCTCTCTCATATCCCTGAAATCTTCACCATTATAAATTTTTAGTCGCTTACCATTTACCTTGAATGTGCCATGAGTTGGATGAGTTACCTCGACTGTGCCGTAGGGAAAAATAGTTTTGATCACAAATGGACTTGACCACCTCGATTTCAGCTTTCCAGGAAACAGTTTGAGCCTTGAATTGTATAGCAGGACTAAGTCTCCTACTTCGAATTGCTTTGATTGCTTTAAACGAGCATCATGGCGTCATTTTGTTGCCTCCTTATATAGTCATGAGTTTTCATAGGCATTAGCCCGCCATTCGTCTAGCTCGTTCATCTGCATCATCCTCTTCTCACATGCAGTTTTAAGATCGTAATTTAAGAATTTTATAGCCCAAAAAGCTTTGTGCTCTAACTCGAATGGTAGATGACCACTTTTTTTCCGTAGACAAGTTTGTAAGGGGATGTTCCTAGGGGAGTTTTAAACGCTGTTCTATAGGCCCATAAAGCATCATCTACTTTTAATGCACAATATTTCCTGTTTGATTCAACTATTTCCTCTAGGATACGTTTAAGCTCTCGATTTGCTACTTCCACTTACCCACTGGTTTGAGGGTGATAAGGGGTAGCTGTCCTGTTGTGTACTCCATATTTTTTTAAGACATTATCAAATTAAGTATTACAAAAGTGAGTACCCCTATCACTAATAATTGCTCTGGGTGTTCCAAAACGAGAGAAAAGTTTCTTAAGAAACCTCACTACAACTCTAGCATCGTTAGTAGGTAAAGCTTGAGCTTTCACCCATTTTGACATGTAATCCACTGCAACTAAGATGTATTTATTTCCGAATGAACTAGGAAATGGACCCATACATTGAATATTTCACATGATAGTATACATGTTTGAGGCATTTCATCGCGTTTAGAAATATTACCTGTTCTTTGGCATTTATCACATGAGGCAACATACCTGTTGGCATCTTTGAACAGAGTTGGCCAATAAAAACCTGATTCGACCGTTTTATGTGCTGTCTTAATCCCGCTGTAATGTCCTCCTGAGGGTCCTGAGTGGCAATGTTCTAGGATTTTGTTTGCTTCAGCCTTTGTAACACATCTCCGAATTACTTGATCTGTACATATACGGAAAAGAAAAGGGTCCTCCCAAAAATAGTTTTTTGCATCGGCAAAGAAACGCCTCTTTTGATGATGTGTTAACCTTTTTGGTAAGATATTAGCAGCTAAATAATTCACAATATCTGCAAACCAAGGTACCTCAGAATTGGTTATAGAGAAAAGTTGTTCTTCAGGAAACGAGTCGTTTATCTCACTCTCTTCGAGTTCTTTGATATGTGGATTTTTCAGCCTAGAAAGATGATCTGCTGCAAGATTTTCAGCTCCTTTCTTATCCTGGATTTCCAAATCAAATTCTTGTAAGAGTAAAATCCATATTATAAGTCGAGGTTTTGCGTCGGATTTAGTTAAAAGATAACGAAGAGCTGAATGGTCAGTATAAACGACAACTTTAGATAGTATCAAATATTGTCTAAATTTATCAAATGCAAAAACCACAGCTAGCAATTCTTTTTCTGTGGTGGTGTAATTTTCCTCTGCAGCTGTTAATGTCTTGCTAGCGTAATAGATTGGTTGAAAGTGTTTGTCTCTTCGCTGTCCCAAAACTGCACCTACTGCAAAATCACTAGCATCACACATTAGTTCAAAGGGTAAATTCCAATCAGGTGCAATTATAATTGGAGCATTTATTAATTTATCTTTGAGGATATTAAATGCATCTAAACATTCTTGATCAAACACTACACCAAAACAGACTTTTAGCGGCATTTTTAGTGGCGTTTTAATAAAAAACGCCGCAAATATTATACATTAGCGGCGTTTGAAAGAAAACGCCGCAAAAAGTTGAGCAATAGTGACGTTTTTGGCCCAAACGCCGCTAAATATCTGAGCATTAGCGGCGCTTTCGTAAAAACGCCGCTAAAGATCTGAGCATTAGCGGCGCTTTCTTAAAAATGCCACTAAAGATCTGAGCATTAGCGGCGCTTTCTTAAAAACATCACTAAAGATCTGAGCATTAGCGGCGCTTTCGTAAAAACGCCGCTAAAGATCTAAGCATTAGCGGCGCTTTCGTAAAAATGCCGCTATAGATCAGAGCATTAGCGGCTCTTTCGTAAAAACGCCGATAAAGATCTGAGCATTAGCGGCGCCGCTAAAGATCTGAGCATTAGCGGCGCTTCCTTAAAAACGCCGCTATAGATCTGAGCATTAGCGGCGTTTTTATAAAAATGCCACAAAAGGTAAGCTTTAGTGGCATTTTTTATAAAAGCGCCGCAAAAAAAATATATTTTATTTTAGAGTTTAGAGTTTAGAATTTAAGGTTTAATGTCTATAGTTTAGAGTTTTAGGATTTATGACATAATGTTTATTATTTTGGGTTAAGGGTTTATGTTTTATAGTTTAGGATTTATGGTTTAGGGTTTTATAGTTTGGATTTGGGGTTTAAGGTTTGGGATTTAATGTTTAAGGATACTGTTTGAAAACCGAAAAACATTTGGAATTTACTAAGGTTCATGCTATTTTGTACTACACCCATATTATTTGATATAATACTATAAAATATATGTTTTGTACTACACTAACATTGGCCACATGAATTCCCAAAAATTTGGTCTCAGATTATGGTTTAAGGTTTGCGGTTTAGAGTTTAGGGTTCGAGTTTTATGGTCTAGGATTTATGGTTTGGGTTTTTGAGTTTGGGGTTTAGGGCTTGGTGTTTGTGGTTTAGGGTATAATATTTAGGGTCTAAGGTTTATGATTTAGGGATTAATCTTGGATTTTTTAGAATATAAATCAAAATAAGATAAATGTAAATTATTATTTAAAAAAATTTATCAAAATGGGTTAAATCCCAAAAGCATACATGAACAATGGTTTAGTGTGCAATTGTATACATGAACTTTAATTTGATCCAGATCTTGTAAAATATTAACACAATTATTGATATAATTAACATCATTTTTTATTTGTATATTGCATACATAAAAATTTATATTTATTCAATATAAAAATATATTGATGTATTTATATTTTAAAATAATGTGTATGATTAAATCAAAATTAAAGTTTCAACTAGTTTAATTTTTAGTATTTTAGATTTATGGGGTTTAGGGTTTAGTGCTTAAACCATATCGAATAATAAAGTTAGAGTCTTAGTGTTTAGGGATTTAAGTGTTAGGAATTTTGATAAAAGAGATAAAAATCAAATTATTTTAGTGTTTAGGGTTTGCAATAAGATTATTTTTTTAATTACTTCTGCACCTTGTAATATATATATGAGTTGCAGTTTAGGTTTTAAGGTGTATAATTTAGGGTTTATGGTGTATAATTTGGGGTTTAGAGTCTATGATACGCTTTTTAGGTGTATAATTTAGGGTTTTATGATTAAGGTATAAGAAATTAAATTATAAAATTGTACAAATTAAATCTACTGTTAAAAGCAAAACAAAATTAATTTAAAGGAATTTAATAAATAATTAAACTAAAAAAATTTATTGGTATTAGCGGCGTTTTTGAGCAAAACGCCGCAAAAAGCATATCAATAAACAAAACGATGCCGTTTACTTGGAGGCATTAGCGGCGCTAGCCATTAAAACGTCGCAATAGATTAGTATTAGCGGTGTTTCAAAAAACGCCGCAAAAAACAATTAACTTTAATTGAAACCGCGCCATTTTCTTTAGAGTGTTAGTGGCGCTTTCTCTGAAACGCAGCAAAAAACTCGACCATTTAATTGAAACGACGTCGTTTTATTTAGAGTGTTAGTGGAACCAATTAATTCAAACATCGTCGTTTTTGTAGGGGATTTTAGTGGCGCTTTTTGAAAATGCCACAAAACGCCAATTTTATTTAACAAAACGGCGCCGTTTTTCTTTCTCAGTTTATACCTTTGCTTACCCGAGCCATGCCCCCCCTCAAATAGAACCCCTAATCCCTAATTTCTCCCCAAAATCCCCTAGCACTCTCGGTGTCCTCCCCGACCGGACTGCCGCTGCCGGTGTCCTCTCTGCTCGTCGTCGTCGCCGTCGCCCTTCTCTGCCGCAACCCAGACCATACACGAGTTGCTCATCTTGGTAACCTGCTAACCTTATTGGAATGTTCGGTGCATTTTTCATTTGGTTCGTGTGTGAACGAGCTTTACTTATTTAAAAGGTACTTCATGACAATTTCATTTGCTGCGATACTTGACCTTATGGTATTAAGATGAATATGATAAATTGATGAGATAGTTTCTTCTGTTGAAATTTTGCTTTCAGATTTAGGTGGATTTTATGGGTCTACAACCCCTCCCCCCCAAACACACACACATAAAGGCTTTAATCTAAACTAAGGTGGCTGATATTAGAAGGTTTGTTTGCTATATGCATGCCTAATTCCATCAAAAGAAAGTCATTTTAAACCTTTGGACAGAATGAATCAGTTAGTTTTTAAATTTCTGCTTATGTCTCCTTTTCTCTAATTCTTGGTTTACTTGCTTTTAATATCTTATATTGGTATACAATTTTGCCTTGTGGAAAGCTGGATTTTTGTTTTAGTTCATTTAACTTGAGAGTTAATGCTCGAGCATTTTCTACTTATAGAAGGTTATAGGAATTTCGTAGTTGGTCGCTCTTGATTTCTAAATTCTTATTTCCTGAAATTGATTTTATTTCTAATCTGTTCCAGTCTACAAAATCTTTCTGCTTTGAACTTGGAGGGCTGCTTGATTCTGACTTCGTGCTTTGATACTCTTTCGGTATATATCTTTTCATCCATACCGCTAACCAATTTGAGCTAGATGGAATCTGGGCTGCAAATTGCAGCTCACATTTCTGCTTTGTTAAAAGCGTGATGTTTCATTTAAATCATCCATTCCCTTGCCTTTTTAGTTCAGTATTTTGGTGCTCGTGTGAGAATCGCTTTTGGGTTTTATAAATCTGTATGGGAACTCTGATTGTGTTTCTTATGATTTCTCTTTCAATTTCAACATTTTATCATGTTATTGTGAAAAAATTTCAAATTGATCGATCTGTTGTATAAAATTTAATTATTTATTGCTTGGCGTACTTTGACATAAACATGACATTCTTGACATTTTTCTTTTTATTTTCGTAGTGCTTGTATCTCTGTTATTTTTGAATCTTAGCAGATGCAATTTATCCGATGATGGATGTGAGAAGCTTCTAGTAAGTTTCATATTTACCCATTCCATGTTTGTAGAGTTAAAAAAGTTCTGAGATGGCCTTTGACTTATGGGTATTTTCTTTTTGACAGAGCTTGGTAATCTGAAAGTATTGAACTTGGGTTTCAATGACATCAGTGATGCATGTTTGATACACCTAAAAGGTGCTCTCTCACATTGTTAGATAGCATAATAAACTATGTATTTTGGTTTGATATATGTCAACTATACTATTTTGGAGATCTGATAATGAGGAGGATATTGGTAGAACTAAAATTATTTATCTACATAATGAGATTATTCTTTGTGGAACATGTTATAAAGTGTCTTGTGATATATGTATTTTTTGTGAAATTTCTTAAATTACTTTCATGGGACCTACAATCCATTTCTTTTGTAATACTTATTCAGGTTTGACGAATTTGGAGAGCTTATTATTAAATTTACAATAATAGCCGACTTTTTCTCCAACCTTATTCATTTTTAATTTTTCTGAAAAATATAAGCTTTTAATTGATATATTATGTATTTTTATAATGGTATACCCTTTAACTTTACAAATTTTCATTTTAGTCCTACATTTTATTTTTCCTCTCTTTTAGCTCTTTAACTTGCTTTGTGAAATTTAAACAAAGGTAGCAATTTATTTTTTTATAAAATAATATGATATTATGAAATTTAAATCAATAAAATATGATACTCCAAAACAACAAATGATATGCCTATAATTTTAGTTTATGGGAAATATTATTAAAGTTGCAGTTGTTGATGCACTGAACTATCAAAATATTATTGTTTTTGGTACTCCAAAACAACAAATGATAAGGCAATACCTTATAATTCTTTGATTTGGCTGCATTTTTTTTTACTCATTTAGATCTTCTATATTATTTTTATTGTTGTATATATTTCGACATGTTGAATTGTCGGTAGCCCTCTCTTTGCATTTAATCGATTCATCGCTTCTGCTCCTCCTGCAACTTGTGGTTCAACTGAAGCTGCCATTTAATCTTCGAATTAATATCTGGTAGTGATATTGATAAAGTTTTTATATTTGGTTCACATGAATTAATTATATTAGGTGTTAATCGTATATTTGGTGCTAATCTGGAAATGAAATGGCCATATTTATTTTGCAGATTGTTCTACCCTACTTTCATCTGCAGATTGTTCGAACTTAGTTTCTTCTGCAGATTGTTCTCCGTTAGTTTGTTGGTAAGTTTTCACTGTTTAGATATAGTTGTTCTCCTTTTTTTTATATCATAAGTATGAGTATAGTTGTAAATCAAATACGCATGTTACTTATGTTAAAACAAATTATTGGTGACTGCAGCCTCTGTTTCTTAGTGAGAGTGGAGTAGACCAGCTTCTTGAAATTATTAAGGTACATTTTAGTTAAAAATTCTGATCAGTAACAATTATATCATGATGAATTTGTCCAAATTGCTGTCCAAAAAAACAAAGATTCAAAGTATATAGGCTGGAAACCTAACGGGTTGCCTTATATCTCATTTTAAGATATAATGGATCCTCCCCAGGTGTAACAATGCCACCTATGATGAATCTTAAAAAATTCCTGTCCAAATTGCTGTCCAAATTGCTGTTTATTATCCTACTTGGTTGGTATATATGTTGTTTATTATATTGTTGTCCAAAAACAAAAAAGATTCAAAGTATATAGGCTGGAAACCTAATGGGTTGCCTTATATCTCATTGTAAGATATAATGGATCCTCCCCAAGTGTAACAATTCCACGTATGATGAATCTTAAAAATTCTGTCCAAATTCTTTGTCCAAATTGCATTTATTATCCTACTTGGTTGGTATTTATCTTTCATTTATTATATTCTTTGTCCAAAAAAAAAAAAAAGATTCAAAGTATATAAATTTTGAAACCTAACGGGTTGTCTTATATCTCATTGTAAGATATAATGGATCCTCCCCAGGTGTAACAATGCCACGTATGATGAATCTTAAAAAATTCCTGTCCAAATTGCTATCCAAATTGTTGTTTCTTATATTGTTTCAACTGGTATATAGCCTATTTTTTATATTGCTGTTTATTATACTGTTTCAACTGGTATAAAATGACATCTTTAATCGTTAGCTTAATGGATCCATTTTTTTGGTAGTTTGCGCTTTTTGTTGCCAGTTTTACTTGTAAGTGCCATATAACTTGTGTTCATTTCTATTTTTACCTCTGCTGCTTGTGCTGTTTTTTCCCATTCACTTTTCTGTTATCTGCCATAGTGTAAGTTATTTTTCTAAAAAGTCAGTGAATTAATGTTGTCTGATTTGATTTTATTTAAACTAGTTGGAATGAATGGTAAATTGGAACGTACAAATTGGAGTATAAATGCATAACTTAAATTGGAGTATAAATGGTATCGAAAGCAGGGTAGGTTACTTAGGTTTTGTCGTACATAATTGTGTGTAAAATAATATAATATTATGAAATTTAAATAATTTAAAAGTCTGTTTTATTTTAATATGAAAATCAAATTCTTCTTTTAAAAATAGTATTTAAAAGAATTTTAAAACAAAAAATTATTTTTTTTACTCATTAATTTATTTTGGTTTGGGTGTTAATAATGTTTCATTTTAATTTTTAATATTTGATTGTTTTTCAAACTTATAAATATTTTGTTATCAATATAATAATAATATTGACCATTATTTAAAAATATTTTAATATAAAAATCAAATTCTTTTTTAAATAAAGTAATTTATAAACTTTTTAAAATGAAAATTTTGTTTGTTACTCATTAATTACTTTGTTAAGTTATTTCTTTTTTTTATGTTTTTTTCTTTATTTAAATATATTTTAATATAAAAATCAAATTACTATTTTTTTATATTAATGATCATTATTTTTAATATTTAATATTTTTAAATGTTTTTAAAACTTATAAATTTTTTTATCAATAAAATAATAACGATCATTATTTAAATAACTTACATAATTGACATAACTCACATAACATACATAACTTACATAACTTACCTAATACATAACTTACATAATTTTAGATTAAACTTCATAGCTTACATAATACATAACTTACATAATTTTAAAAGAACTCAGATGCAAGTGACCACGATTGAGCAAATTGTTGAGGTTCAAAGAAAATATGAAGAACTCCACCAACAGCTTAGCGGAGCACGATGCGGTGATGTGATAAGGAGGCAAACAACAAAGAATGAGGAGGCGTGGCGAGAGCGAGGAGGCAGAGGCAGCAGCGATGGTAGCAGAGCAGAACAAAAAGTACGATGAGCTCCAACTACAGCTTCAAACATATGATCACGGATGTTTGTGAATGCAAAAAGCCGCCATCTTAGACATTAATTTTCTCGTTGTAAGATTATTTTTGACATTGTTACATTTAACATTATTATAAGAATAATTTAAGTTATACTTCATTTATTAATTTATATCATATATCTTTTATTGAATTTGAAGTATCATTATAATTAATGCTTTTGGTGGGATTTCTATGCTACATTTGTTGTTTTGGGTTGAAATTATATCCTACATTTGTTGTTTTTGGTTGGTTTAATGCAGGAAGGGTATGATATTGGAAAAAAAGGCCTATTCCAAATCTGTACAAATTAGCAGCGTTTTTGGAAAAAGCGCCGCTAAAAGTCATGACCTTTAGCGGTGATTTTGAGAAAAGCGCCGCTAAAAGTCATTACCTGTAGCGGCGTTTGTGGTAAAAGCGCCGCTAAAAGTCATGACCTTTAGCGGCGTTTGTGGTAAAAGCGTCGTTAAAAGTCATGACCTTTAGCGGCGTTTGTGGGAAAAGCGCCGCTAAAAGTCATGACCTTTAGCGGCATTTGTGGGAAAAGCGCCGCTAAAAGTCATGACCTTTAGCGGCGTTTTTTCTCATAAACGCCGCTAAAGTTTGCGCCGTTTGTTTTAGCGGCGTTTTTTGCGGCGCTTTTAAAAGCGCCACAAATACTATTAGTGGCGCTTATAAACGCCGCTAAAAGTCTGTTTTGCTGTAGTAAAAATTGAAAGGTACATCTTTCTCTAGTAATTTCGTTAAAGGCTTAGCTATTTTAGAAAAATCTTTAATGAATCTTCTATAAAATCCAGCATGTCCTAAAAAGCTTCTAATAGCCTTAACTGAACTAGGTGGAGGTAATTTTTCTATGGTTTCAACCCTTGCTTTATCTACCTCAATCCTTTTACTAGAAATTTTATGTCCTAACACAATCCCTTCTCGAACCATAAAGTGATATTTTTCCTAATTTAAAACAAGGTTCGTTTCCTCACATCTCATCAGAACTCGTTTTAAATTTTTAAGGCAAAGATGGAAAGTGTTACCGAATACTGAAAAGTCGTCCATAAATACCTCCATAATGTCTTCCATAAGTTCGTCAAAGATAGCTAGCATGCATCGCTGAAAAGTAGCAGGAGCATTACATAATCCAAAAGGCATTCTACGATAAGAAAACGTACCGTATGGACATGTAAATGTTGTCTTTTCTTGATCCTCAGGGGCTATCGGGATTTGGAAGTAGCCGGAGAGTCCGTCTAGGAAGCAGTAGTACATATGCCCAGATAATCTTTCTAACATTTGATCCATAAATGGCAAAGGGAAGTGATCTTTTCTGGTGGCTTCATTCAACTTTCTATAGTCAATACAGACTCTCCAACCTGTGACTGTTCTGGTGGGAATCAATTCATTCTTTTCATTGGCTACAATGAGTCATGCCTCTTTTCTTTGGAACAAACTCGCTTGCAGGACTTACCCAAGTCTTTGTCGAAATAGGATAAATTATTCCGGCATCTAGAAGTTTAATTACCTCAGCTTTAACAACTTCTTTCACGTTGGGATTCAATCATCTTTAAGGTTGCACACATGGTTTATACTCATCTTCCATTAAAATTTTGTGGGTGCAAAACGATGGGCTTATTCCTTTAATGTCAGAGATTTTCCAAGCTATGGCTCTTTTATGTTCCCTTAGTACTGTAGCAACTCGTCTTTCTCTTTAGGTTCGATTACGAAGAGATAATTCTTTGGTAGCGTAGAATTATCCCCGAGGAATGCATATTCTAAGTGTTTTGAAAACTGTTTTAATTTTAATTTGGGCGGCTCATCAATAGAGGGTTTTTGTTTTAGTTTGTCATTGATTTCAATGCCCTCTTCTTTTGTTTGTCTAGAGGAAGATGTATTAGAATTCAACTCATCGATATCATCATCTACCCCCTAATCTTGGGTAAGACACAGTTCCATCGTGTCGTTATGTATGATTTCCTGCAATGAATCTTGAATAATATGATCAGTGGCATCAATAAAATAACAGGAATCATCTTGTTCTCTAGAATATCGCATAGCATCGTAAATTTGAAAATTAATTTCCTCATCGCCTACCCTTAGTGCAAGTTTACCATCACCTACATCAATAACAGCCCTAGCAGTAGCTAAAAAGGGCCGTCCCAAAATTAAAGGCACCTCAACGTCCTCATCCATGTCAAGCACAACAAAATCAATAGGGAATATAAATTTATCAACTTTTACCAAAATATCTTCGATAATTCCCCTAGCATATTTAACGGATCTGTCAGCTAACTGAATACTCATCCTAGTGGGTTTAGGTTCCCCAAGACCAAGTTGCTTAAACATTTTGTAAGGCATTAAATTAATACTGGCACCTAGATCAGCTAGTGCTTTCTCTATGTTCAAACTACCAATTAAATAGGGAATAGTGAAACTTCCTGGATCTTTCAATTTGGTTGGTAGCTTGTTTTGGAGGATGGCTGAACATTCTTCATTAAGTTCCACCGTTAAAATTTCTTCGAACTTCCTTTTATTTGTTAGAAGCTCTTTTAGAAATTTTGCATACGTTGGCATCTGCGAAATAGCTTCAACAAAAGGTAAGTTAATGTGCAACTGTTTAAAAAGTTCAAGAAATTTACCATATTGTGCGTCTAAGCGGTCTTTCTTCAACTTTGCTGAATATGGGATCGGTGGTTTAATTTTTTCACATACCGGCGTTGCATTCTCCTCACCTTTCTCCTTATTAGTTTCTTGAGGTATCTTTTTTTTTATTTCAATCAATTCCTTCCCACTCCTTAATGTTACTGCCTTTACTTGCTCTTGTGGTTTAGGTTTGGTATTATTAGGTGAGTGACCTGGTTGCTTGTCAGAAACTAACTTGGTCAGCTGTCCTAGTTGATTCTTAAGTTCTTGAATTGATGCTTGCTGACTATTCAATGTCGTTTCGGTATTTTGAAAATGTCTTTCTGACACTGCAATAAATTTTGCTAGCATATCTTCAAGGTTAGGCTTCTTTTCCTGTGGGTAGGGCTGTCGTTGGAAGTTTTGAGGGGGTTGTTGTCTTTGATTTCCTTGACCACCCCATGAAAAGTTGGGGTGGTTCCTCCAACCTGGATTATAATTGCTACTATAGGGGTTATTTTGAGATCTAAAATTATTATTACCCATAAAGTTCATCTGCTCGCTTTCTATGCCAGGGTTGTAGGGTGGATATTTCGTATTGTTCGACCCTCCATTCGTATCACACTGCATAACTGGATGTACCTGCGAAAAACTATACAAACCATCAATCTTTTTATTTAAGAGTTCTACCTGATTGGATAGCATTGTTATTGCGTCGAGGTTGAAAACTCCGGCTATTTTTTTTTGGCCTTGTCCTTGTGACTTGCCACTGATAGTTATTCAGTGACATCTCTTCTATAAACTCGTAGGCCGCTTCAGGAGTTTTGTTGTTTAGCGTTCCGCCTGCGGCTGAATCAATCAACTGTCTTGTTGAAGGGTTTACACCATTGTAAAAGGTTTGGACTTGTAGCCACAAGGGTAATCCATGGTGTGGACACCTTTTCAATAGATCTTTGTATCTCTCCCATGCATCATAAAGTGTCTCTAAATCCATCTGCACAAAAGAAGAGATATCATTCCTCAACTTAGCCGTTTTAATGTGAAAAATATTTTAATAAAAATTTTCGGTCATTTGCTCCCATGTAGTGATTGATCCTCGTGGAAGAGAATTCAACCACTGTTTGGCTTTATTCCTCAAAGAAAAGGGAAACCAGAAGACAAATGGCATCATCTAGAAACACCATTTATTTTGAAGGTATCACAAGATTTCAAGAAAATTTGCTAAGGGGTTGTAAGGATCCTCATCCTGCAAACCATCAAACTGAACAAACTGTTGTATCATCTGTATAGTGTTAGATTTCAATTCGAAATTATTTGCAGCAATAGCAGGTCTAACAATACTTGACTCAGTTCCTGTTAAATTAGGTTTAGCATAATCATACATAGTTCGAGGAGGAGGATTTTTGGCAACTACAGGGGGGTGGATTATTCTGGTGATCAGCCATCTTTTCCGTGTCATTAGTATCGTCCTCTTGCTCTTCTTCTATGTAATTTAAGCTTCGCCTTATTTCTCTACGATTTCTGTGAACGGTGCCTTCAATATCACTGTCGTAGATTAAGGGTCCTGTCGGGTTCCTCCTAGTCATAAACTAGAGGTACCTGCTAGGAACAAAATAAAAGAATTAGCAAAGTTAAAAACAAAATAAAAGTAAATTGCAAAAAAAAAAAAAACTTGGTCGCAATGTAAGAGTCTTAAAATTTTATATAATGAATGATCTAACCTAGAAGCTAACTGTGACAACGATTGAGGCAAGCGCACCTATCGAATAGTGGTATAGTTTAGAGGCAAGACCGGAATGTCGAACCCAAAGGAACCAAAAGTACTAATACTAACTTTCTTTCTATTATTTAGCCTAAGAATTGAAGTGAATTATTGTTTAATCTAAAAGTAACTAACTACTAAGCTAAAGACGCTAAGACAAAGAGAATGAATTGGGGAAATACTTGAGGGAAAAACCAATTGATTAAGACAATACCCAAGGAGGAATGCACCTAGACTTCACTTGTTATTTAACTCTAAACCAGATGATTTATTCACTTGACCTGATCCGTAGGATTCCGTAATGTATATTAATACCTCCGTCGAGGCTACTAACGTCTAACCCTAGGTTGATTAATTGAAATCTCTTTCTAATTAAAACCCCTAGAATTGCATTAACTCGATCTATGGACTCCCATATTAGGTTTGACCCTAATCCGACAGATTTTCGTTATCCTATGTCTAGGGTTGCGATCAACTCCGCTTAACTATGCTAGATCTACTCTTAGACAGGGGACTTTGCTCCTTTGCCTAAGCACATCAATACTTGAATCAATACCTGAAATATCAAAGCAAGAATTAAGAACACATAATTAAGAACAAATCAAGTATTTATCATATAGTTCAAAAAACAATAACAAGATCCGTCTTAGGTTTCATCCCCCTCAGGTATCTGAGGGGTTTAGTTCATAATAATAAAAGAATACATCTCAGAAGAAAAGATAAAACAAAACATAAGAAAACCCTAAAACCCCCTGAAGGAATTGAATGAGAGTTCCTCCGTCTTGAGTATGACTCCAGCTTCTTGAGATGAATCAACTGGCTTTTTTTGAGTAAATCCCACGATTCTGACCTCTCTGGCTCGGCTCCTTGGCCTAGCTGGACGCGCCCATCAAGGTTGGCCTCTAGGGTGTTTATATAGGCTTTGGAATGTGTTTCTTTGCCTCTAAGTATCCTATTCCGAGTGAAATTCCTCTTTGTCACAGCAGGGACACGCCCGTGTGAATCGACCTCAGGCCGTGTTCGAGCCTGCTAAAGGGGCACAGCCGTGTGTTTTGGGCCCCGGCCGTGTTGATTTCCTACTTTGGCCCGTTTTAAGCCCATTTTTCGTTCTTTTCATCCTCATATGCTCTCTTAAGTATAAAACACGAAATCAAAGGATTAAGAGCACCAAATTCCATAATTCAAAGGATAAATCATCCAAAAGCATGCTAAATGTGGAGATAAAATATGTTACTATTCTGATTTATCAAATAGTTTCGTCATCGGGGTAGCAATCATGGAGAACCCCTTCACAAAACATCTGTAATACCAGGCTAAACCCAAAAAGCTTCTGACTTCTGACACGTTTCTCGATGGTTTCCACTCCACAATAGCCGAGATCTTACTCGGGTCAACTCTAATACCATCACCTGACACAATACGTCCTAGAAATCTGACCTCTCGAAGCCAAAATTTGCTCTTGTTAAATTTAGCATATAATTGTTTGTCTCTTAAAGACTGTAAGATAATCCTCAGATGTTCTGCATGATCACCCTCATCTCGTGAATAAATCAATATGTCATCAATAAAGACAACCACAAATTTGTCTAAATATGGTCGGAAGACACAGTTCATTAAGTCCATAAAAATCGCAGGGGCATTCGTTAAACTGAACGGCATGACCAAAAACTCATAATGGCCATACCTCGTCCGAAATGCGTTTTTCGGCACGTCTTGCTCCTTAACCCTCAACTGGTAATAGCCAGACCTCAGGTCTATATTGGAGAACACCGTAGCTCCCTTCAGTTGATCAAATAGGTCATCTATCCTTGGTAAAGGATACTTATTCTTCACCGTCACCTTGTTGAGTTGTCTGTAGTCTATACACAATCTCATCGACCCATCCTTCTTCTTTACAAAAAGCACCGGAGCACCCCACGGTGAATAGCTCAGTCTTGCAAAACCCTTGTCCGTTAACTCTTGCAACTAAACCTTTAGTTCTTTCAACTCTAGTGGGGCCATCCTATACGGAGTAACCGAAATAGGTGCCGTTCCCAGAACTAACTCAATTCCAAACTCGACCTCTCTAACTGGAGGCAATCCGGGTAACTCTTCCGGGAATATATCCGGATACTCGCATAGAACCGGCACTATTTCAATCTTTACTTCAGACTCTTGAGTATTTAACACGAAAGCAAGATAAGACTCGTACCCTTTTCTCAAATATTTCTCAGCCATCATGGATGAAATCATCACCGGTAAACTATCTGACCCACCTGATTCAACCCGAATAACATCTCCATTTTCACATTTCAATTCAATAAATTTACTACCACAGTTCACTAAAACACTATGGGTAGTCAACCAATCCATGCCAAGAATCAAGTCAAATTCATCAAACGGTAACAACATAAGGTTTGTCGGAAAACAATGACCCCTAATTGTCAAAGGACAACTTCTACACACCCTGTCAACTAGCACATGTTTACCTAACGAGTTTGACACCTTTACCACTAATTTCGTAAACTCAATAGTCATACTTAAACTAGATGCCAACCTTATACAGATATAGGAATGGGTAGACCCCGGATCAATCAAAGCAATAACAAATGTGTCATAAAGAGAAAAAGTACCCGTTATTATATCTGGAGATGATGCCTCTTCGCGAGCGCGAATGGCATAAGTCCTTGCAGGTGCCCGACCCTCTGGCCTTACAGCAGAGTCTCGTGATGCACCTCTACCACTAGTCCCACCTCCCGGGTTCTTTTGTGGCCTACCCCTAGAAGATGCACTGCTTGATCTTATCTCTTGCTTCCTCTTTTTGTTATCCTTCTCAGGACAGTTTCGGATGAAATGGTCGGGGGAGCCACACTTATAACAATTCTGGTTGTTTCCCCAACACTCCTCAGTGTGCACAACTTGGGCACTTCAGGTTGGACTTTGAATTGCCCACACTTGCCATCGAGGTGGCTTGAACTCTTGAACCTAAGAACGTGTCACCTCGCTCTCTTTGCAAAAATCCAACTGATGCGGTCGTTCGAGGATTCACTTCCTTGGACCTCTTCGATTGAGCTTGATAGGATTTACTCATCGGCCTTTTTCTTGCATCCCAGGCCTCACTCACGGCTTTCCTCTTTTTCTTACTCAATTCTTCAGCCTTACTCTCCCTATCCACCAATACCACAAATTCTTTTAGTTCTAAAATCCCAACTAAAAGTCTCACATCCTCATTCAGCCCATCTTCAAACCTCTTGCATAAGATAGCTTCTGTTGACACACATTCTTGTGCGTACTTACTAAGCCTAACAAATTCACGCTCATATTCTGCCACAATCATTTTTCCTTGTTTAAACTCAAGGAATTCCTTCTGTTTCTAATCAACAAAACGCTGACTTATATACTTCTTACGAAACTCTTCCAAAAAGAAGTCCCACATTACTCTCTCCTTAGGAACCACTGATGTCAACGTTTTCCACCAAAGGTATACCGAGTCCCTCAGCAAAGACACGACACATTTTAAACTCTCCTCAGGTGTACAGGAGAGTTGGTCGAATACTCTCATCGAGTTCTCAAGCTAGAACTCTGCCCTCTCAGGGTCATCATCTATATTAGCTTGAAAGTCCTCAGCCCCTTGCTTCCGGATTTTGTCTACCAGGGGCTTAGTTGTCCTCACTAAGTCTATACCTTGGGGAACCACAGGAACTGGCTGAGGTATAGGAGGGGGAGGAGGAGGTTGGGCATTGGGGTTTGCTCGCACATACTCCGTGTACCAGTTACTCATTATTTGAAGAAAGGCTTCCTGAGCCTTTTCTCCTTAACCCCTAGTCTCGGGTCCATTCTGCACAGGCGCAGTCCCTTGCGCGGGAGTCGGTGCATTACTAGCTATGTCATCAGCAGCCGATTGATCGGGACCCATACACTATATATAAACAAAGTTTAAAATCATCAGAAGCCACCACACTATCATTATACGCTTATGGCATGTATAGCTAGACTCCCACACACGCTACGGTAGTCCTAGAACCGACTAAACCATAGCTCTGATACCACTAAATGTAACACCCCTTACCCGTATTCTGCACCGGAACCGGGTACAAGGCGTTACCGTACTTAACTCACACAATCATACAACTTTGGGCTATCAGGTTTGTTTCAAATTAAAACTTTTCCATTCATATGTCTATCACTCTCATAATGGACCTACGAGGCCCTAAATATGCTTCCAAATGGTTTCGGAGATAATTCGGAAACTTCTACGCACTTAAGAAAATTTTGCCTAAACAGGGGTCACACGCCCGTGGGGGAGATGACACGCCCATGTATCATCTCACACGCACGTGTTCAACGCCCGTGGTCGACACTGACTAACTTCACACGACCTTGGCACGCCCGTGGCCCTGGCCCGTATGCCAAACCTTGACATTCTGACATATCCACACGACCTTGTGCTTCAGCCGTGTGGCGATTTAAATTCCAATTGCAAGGTGCAGACTTCACACGGCCTGGGCATACGCCCATGTGCTAGCCGTGCCTCCCACACGGTCTAGACACATGCCCATGTGTCTACCCAAGTGAACGATTAGAAGACTATTTACCAAGCCCTTTTCCATCCTACATTGCATACATACATACTCCCAATTCCATTCAACTTAATTCAAGACCCAAAGACACATCTAAATACTCAATTCAACATATCAATAAACACTCATAATTTGCAATAGGAACTTCCATAAGTAATATCATATTTTCATAAATAACAAAGTGAGACATCAACCATGACAACATACAAACTAGTTATCTTAAAAGGGGGCCAACACATCTTGGCCAAAATAACAAAATAATCTAAATAGTCTAGCCCCTATACATGCCATACACAAAATCACTAAGTCTAGATATACCGAGATGAGTTGATAGTGTGGGCGATCTTCTGGTTATCGGCGTACCCCGGCTCAGCTCTTAAACTCTATAAAACAAGGGAAAAGAAAGGGGAAGTAAGCATTAAGCTTAGTAAGTTTACATGTAAACAATATAAAGTTATAGCATTACATACTAAACAAGGAACAATCCACATTCATAATCAAGCTTACTCATTTCTTCCATTTCCATATTCCAACCTTATCACAAGCTTAATGTATACATTCATTAGCATGCTTCCCTGCACTTAGCACCACAATGTCACATAATACAGCACATCACAAACTCTTATTCAATTACTCATAATCAAATTACGCGGTGGTTTCGCACTTAGCCCACCATCAGTCTTTATTAGGGTGGTATCGCACATAGCCCACCAAAAAGGTTAGTTACGGTGGTATCGTACATATCCCACCAAATGATAAATAGACGATGGTATCGCACATAGCCCATCGTAATTAAATAACTAGGTGGTATCGCACATAGCCCACCATCAAGTGTTTATTACACGTTCATATGACTATTTCGTCATTCATACAATAATTACACAATAACTACCGCATTCAATCCACTTGAATCACACATGTTCTCAATCATGCCATGCACCAATCAACTATAACAATGTATGTATATAAAATGTATAGTTTACACATAAACTTACCTCGGTGCAAAAAGTGTCAACTAACGGTTTAATCCGTAACCTTGCCTTTTTCCCGGTCAAGGTTAATTCCGCGCTCTTCTTGATCTATAAAAATAAAATTCATTTATTTAGATCATTCTATGATCATAATGCACCAAAATCTACACTTAGGAAAAGATGACCATTTTACCCTTATATTATGGTAGAATTACAATTTTGCCCCTAGGCTCGTAAATCATTTTTTTATCACATTTTTTCAATAAACAAGCCTAGCTGAACATTTATTTCTCTTACAACTACTCACCATTCCCACTATTTCTTGCATTTATGACACAATTTAAATCTTTGCATTCTAGTCCTATTTAGGTGTTTTCATGCTATCATCCTTCACAAAAGTTGTTTCTCATCTCCCTAATGATAAATCGTAATATATACATATTTTAATCCCACATTTAGCGTAATTTTGGGTGATTTATTCCCTAAATTGTGGAATTTGGTGCTCATAATCCTTTAATTTCATGTTTTATACTTAGGAAAGCACTGGAGGATGAAAAGAACGAGAAATGGGCCGAAAACGGACCAAATGGGCCAATGTAGGAAATTAACACGGCCTGGGGTTTCACCACATGGTCGTGCCTCCTTAGCAGACCCGACCATGGCCTAGAACTTGATTTACACGTCTGTGCCTCCCTAACAGACCCAACCACGGTCTACAATTCGATTCACACGGGCGTGTTGCACGGGCATGTCCCTACCGTGGAAAAGAGGAATTTCACTCGGATTAGGATACTTAGAGGTGAAGAAACACATTTCGAAGCCTATTGATAAACCGTAAAGGTAACATATTCTAAGCCCACATTTAGTATGCTTTTGGATGATTTAAGCCCCAATTTACGTAAAAAGGCGCTCTTAATCCTTTCTTTTCATGTCTTATACTCAGGAAAGCACCCGATGACGAAAAGAACAAGAAACGGGCTTAAAATGGACCAAATTGGGCCAAGCCACGAAATCAGCACGGTCTGGACTTCAAGACGCACGGTCGTGCCACCATTCCTACTAGAACACGGCCTTACCACGACTTACACGGCCGTGCCTCATTCAACAGTGTCCAACACGGCCTGGCCACGATTTACACAGGTGTGTGCCATGGCCGTGCCTCTGTCGTGGAGAAGAGCAATTTCATTCAGGAAAGGATACTTAGAGAGAAAGAAATGTGTTTCAAAAGCCTATAAATACACCCTAGGTACCAGCTGAAAGGGGGCGGAGAGCTAGGCCAAGCCAAGCCGAAAAGGGCATTTGTGTGGGAATCACTCAAAGATAGCAGTTGATCCATCTCAAGAAGCGGAATTCTACTCAAGACGGAGGATCTCCTCTTCAATTCCTTCAGGGGTTTTAGGGATTTCTTATGTTTTGTTTTATCTTTTCTCTTGAGATGTTGTCTTTTATTATTATGAACTAAACCTTCGGATACCAGAAGAGATGAAACCTATGAGGAATCTTGTTATTTGATTTTTTGAATTATATGATAATAACTTAGTTTGTTCTTAATTGTGTGAACTTAATCCAAATCTAATGTGCTTAGGTGGAGGAGGAATAGACCACGCCTAAGAGTAGATCCAACATAATTAAGCGGAGTTGATCGCACGCCTAGAGATAGGGTGACGAGATTTTGCAGATTAGGGTGAAACCTAATATGGGAGTCCACGGATCGATTTTTTGCTATTCTAGGGGTTATTATAAGCGAACGAGAGTTCCACTAATTAACCTAGGGTTAGCGTTATTCGCCTCGAGAGAGGGTTTAATATACGTTAGGGAGTCTCACGGATCAAACTAAGTAAATAAATCATATGGTTCAAGGTTAGATAACAAGTGAAGTCTAGGTGGATTTTTCCTAAGGGTATCATTTGAGTCAACTGAGTTTTCCCAAAAGTTATTTCCCAAATTCATCCTTTTTGTCTTTGCGTCTTAGCTTAGTAAGTAGATTAGTTTTAGTTTAAACAATCATCACTTTATATTAAGGCTAAATAATAAAAAGACGTTGAGTATTAGTACTTTTAGTTCCTTTGGGTTCGATAATCCAGTCTTGCCTAAACTATACTACTGTTTGATAGGTGCACTTGCCTTTAATCGTTGTCAGAGTTGGTTTCCAGGTTCGATATTCTTTTATAAATTTTAAAACTCTGATTTACAGCGATCAAGTTTTTGGCGCCGTTGCCGGGGAACTAAAATATTAAGAAAACTCTATTTTCATTACTTTAGCCATTAATTTTATTTTTCGCAATTTATTTTTATTTTTAAATTTGCTAAACTTTCTTTCTTTCTTTTCCTAGCAGGTACCTCTAGTTTATGACTAGAAGGAGCCCGAGAGGACTTTTAGAATACGGCAGTGATATTGAAGCTACCGCTCGAAGAAATCGCAGAGAAATTAGGCGAGCCCTAAATTACCAAGGAGAGCAAGAAGACAGATCCAATCCTATTGAAGAGATGGAAGAAAATAATCTTCCACCACAAGATGTGGGAGAAAATAATGCTCTTAGTACTATGTTTGATTATGCTAAACCGCATTTAACAGGAGCCGAATCTAGTACTGTTAGGCCTACTATAGTTGCTAATAATTTTGAATTAAAGCCTAACACTATACAAATGATTCAATGATTTTTTCAATTTGATGGTTTACGGGGCCGAAGATCCAAGCGCTCATATAGCTAATTTTTTAGAGTTCGTGATACCTTCAAAATAAATGGCGCTTTCGATGATGCCATACGTCTTTGTTATTTCCTTTTCATTAAAGAATAAAGCTAAATAGTGGTTAAACTCGTTACCACGAGGGTCAATCACTACATGGGAACAAATGACCGAAAAATTTTTATTAAAGTATTTCTCACCGGCCAAAACGGCCAAATTACGTAATGATATCTCTTCTTTTGTGCAAATGGATTTAGAGACATTATACGATGCATGGGAGAGATATAAGGATCTCTTGAGAAGGTGTCCACACCATGGTTTACCCTTGTGGCTCCAAGTCCAAACTTTCTATAACGGTGTAAACCCCTCAACGAGGCAACTAATCGACTCATTGTACCGATGGAACCTGAATAATAGAACTCACGAGGCGACCCTACGAGTTTATTGAAGAGATGTCGCTGAATAACTATCAGTGGCAAGTTACAAGAACAAGGCCAACAAAAACAGCTAGAGTTTACAACATCGACATAGTAACCATGCTATCAAATCAGGTAGAGTTGATGAATAAGAAGATTGATAGTTTGTGTTCTTCGCAGGTACATCCAGTCATACAGTGCGACGCAAGTGGAACTGTGGTGAATCTTGAGCACCCACCCTACCAACCGGGCACAGAAAGCGAACAGATGAACTATATAGGTAACAATTTCAGATCTAATAATATCCCATATAGTAATAATTATAATCCAGGTTGGAGGAACCACCCAAATTTTTCGTGGGGAGGACAAGGAAATCAAGGAAATCAAAGACAACAACCTCCTCAAAATTTCTAAAATCAGCCCTATCCACAGGAAAAGAAGCCGAATCTTGAAGAGACGTTGAACAAATTCATAGCATCCACAGAAGCCCGTCTCCAAAAAATGAGGTAACACTTGACACCCAAAAAACATCGATCAAAAAGATCGAGAACCAAGTTGGAGGACTTACAAAGGCAATCGGGGAAATTACCAGTCAGTCGGAGAAATTGCAAAGCTATTATCCGAAACGACCGCAAGGGCGTCTCACCGAGTATCTTGAAATTAATCCAAAGGAGCAAATCTAAGCCATAACAGACTCAAGAAAGCGAAGAAGTAGACGAACCAGTCTAACACAAGGAAACGAGGTAGAAAAGGTAAAGTTGAGGTAACACAAGACAAGCCAAAACCGGTAATCAAGGAGTACCAACCTCGCGTACCTTACCCGAGGCATTAAGAAGAGGCGACACTGAGAAGAACGATTCGATAAGTTTCTTAAACTCTTAATGAAATTACATATTAACTTACCATTACTTGAAGCTCATGCAGATGCCGATTCTAGGAAATTTTTAAAAGAGCTTCGACAAACAAGCGGAAGTTAGGCGAGTCGTCACATGTGGAACTTAACACAAAGTGCTCAGTAATTCTCCAAAATAGTCTAACACAAAAGCTAAAAGATCCGGGAGAGTTTACAATTCCATGTTTAATTGGTAGACTAACTGTTGATAATGCGTTAGCTGATTTAGGGGCAAGCATAAATGTCATGCCTTATAAATTGTTTAAACAATTAGGTCTAGGGAAACCCAAACAAACTAGGATGAGCATTCAATTAGCTGATAAAACGGTTAGAATTCCTAGGGGTATTATCAAAGATGTTCTTGTAAAAATTGACAAATTCGTTTTCCTAGTAGACTTTGTTGTCTTAGACATGGATGAGGATAATTCAATCCCCCTAATTTTAGGAAGACCCTTTTTAGCGACTGCCAGGACTAAAATTGATGTTGATGCAGGAGAACTCATACTTTGCGTAGGTAATGAGACAGTCACCATCAAGGCTCTCGACTCGGCTAGAACATCGAGTAATCAAGGTGAGAACGTAAATTCTACTTATAACCATTCGGTTAACCTTTATTTTCAGGAAGCACCACCAAAGAATACAATTGAGCCCGGTCCTAAACCCCATGCCAATAAAGAAATAACTCATGACGATCGAGGGATTTAGTTTGATGATCTAGACGAGTAGAAGACACACTTCAAGGAGAAATTAGGGATACACGACGAAGAACCGGAACCACACGAGATAAAACCGAAGGAGCCCCCAAAAGAGCTAATAGGAACAACAAATCACTTCAAAATAGGGGACCAAGTACTGTTAGATCAGGTAAATCCTCAAATATCTCCTCCGGACCCTAGCACAAACAAAGAAATATCTTTTAGGGTAACCAGTGTTTTCCCACACGGAACAGTCGAGGTAAGTAATCCTACTTTTGGTACTTTTACTATAAACACGTCTCGACTTAAATTTTTTCACGAAGACGCAAATGATAGCATGAGGAAGGACTTCTAACTCCTCAAACCACCCTGACAAAGCAAACAAGAGGAGAGTCTAGCTTAAGACTATAAACTAGCGCTTCTCAGGAGGCAACCCGAGCACTAACATAACTTATTCTCACAATTTACTTTAAATTTATTTTTCTTTTATTCTTTTCTTTCTGAACACTTAGTTATAAACTAACAATGGGTGCAGAATTCCAGGACACACGGCCTTACACACGGCCGTGGCCGTGGCCATGTGGACCATAAGAATCCCCGTACTGACATAGCAGAGGCCGTGCGAATCAATTCCAACCATTGTTCGACGTCACAGATCCAACCACTACACCACGGGCACCGACAAAGGGGCACGCCCGTTCCCCATAACTGTGCGAAGCTACTGACTTTCCAACCACGGGTAGAACACGCCCGTGTCTTCCAACCGTGGTCGACTCAAAAACAAAAGTGGGGTAACCAACACGCCTAGGAACATGGCCGTGCGATGCGGCCGTGTGAATCGACACACCCTCAACCCATGGGCGTGGTAAATTGCCAGACTTGAGATTCTATTTAAATACCATGCCCCTCTCCTTTCTCTCCTTACCTACTATTCTTCTTCTTCTTCCTTCCTTTCTTCTCTCCCTTTTGTTTCTTTTTCCTTTTTCCTAATAAATCCTTAGACTCTTGAGCCACAACAATATCATATCCATGGCAAGGAAGCGTAAAAGGCCAATCACAGTCTCCTCAAAGGAGACCGATTCACATGAGTTCATGCTTGTGACTTCATCCAAACAACAAGCCAAGGGTCTTTGAGACCAATTATCTGTTCTTTTATTTCTATCTTCTCCTTTATTTTCCTTATCTTTACTTCTCTTCTACTTAATTTAGCTTATTTTATCTTAATTTCTTAATTTTAGGTTCTAAAGGCTGCTTGGGAATCAAGCCACCACCACCACCATAACCTCAGCCTTAGAAATCACACCCAACAATAAGGACCTCCCAGTCCATCCATCTTTTCTTTAAATTTTAGTTTTCTTCTTAGTCCCCTTCTCTTTATCTTCCTTGTCCTTAATTTTATATTTAGTTTACTTTAATTATGTCTTAATGATCCCTGGCTAATTCTCCACGAGCCTCCCAATTTCTTCATCTAGCGCAGGTTCGTCATCCAGACGGCCTATCACCACCACCAAAGGCACAATCTCCTCTCAAGGAATCATCCGAAAATTCAGGAAGTTTTCACTTATCCCCATATTTGATGATTTTATTACAAGGTTATTATATATTTTTGTACATTGAGGGCAATGTACATCTCAAGTGTGGGGGGTGAACAACCTAAAAAGATACCTAACTTAAATCCCTGAATTTAGACTTGTTTGAAAGTAAATTACTCATATTACTAATTAGGATGAAATTTCTGATGATTTATTGTAACATCCCAAAATTGGGCCTAGTAGAATTGGACCTATTGGGCCCAATGGGCCTTGAGCGTAGAAGCGTTTTAAAATTTTGAGAACAAGAGAACGGCATTATTTCAAGTTGGACTTATTAAGAAGGTAATTTTGGAAAGTTACGAGGTTTCTATGAAGTTCCGGGTTCAAGTTGGGCCTTAGTAAAATTTTGTGTTTAAGCCTATTAAGGAGAGATAGTAAGTGGCATCAAGGCTTATGGAAATAAAAGAGTAAATTGCTAGCATAAATGAGTAATTGGTAAAAGGGTTTTGGCGCCACATGTAGTACCTTGAGGGAAGAGGTTCGAATCTCTTTGTGTGCAATTTTGACTTTTATTTTTGCATTCCTTCCTTAGTGTCGGCCAAGGTATATATATGGCAAGGTTGACTTCTTTATTTTTGGTATGGTGGCTAAAGGAATTAAGGAAAGGTTGAGGTTGGGGAAAGGAATCAAAAGGAAAAGGCAAGTAAGGGGAACAAGTGGCTTATTTCATGGAGAATGTTATGGAAAGTATGGTTGGCAAAATTTTGACCCTTATGGCTATGCATGTGGACGGTTTTGGGGGTAGATAGGTAGCTGAAATTTTACTTTGGCTTTTGGTAAGGTTTTGGTATTGTTTTGGCCAAAAATCCCATTTGCAACTTTGTGTCATTTTCTCTCCAAATTTCCTCTTCTCTTTGCTGAATTTTCAAGCCTTTAGTGTGCATTTTTGTTTCTTCTTTCTTCTTGATTGCCGAAACTCTAAAGCCATTAGTGAGTACTTTTCTTTCTTTGTTTTGCCGAAACCACCTAGCCTAATTGATCATCTTCTCCGTCTTTCAAGTTGGGTTTTTCTTTCTTGATTAAACCGGGTAAGTGTTTTTATTCAAATCTTTTCATTCTTTTTCTCTTTAGCCGAATGAGAGTCCCTCATTATTTGGTTGTTTCATCTTGATTCTAAAACTGAAATGGTGTTCTCCCTTACTCCCTCACATCTTGATAATCTTTTATTTGTAGTATTCTAGTGGATTGGCCGAATACCACTTCATTGCCTAATCATCTCAAGTCATAAGTCAATTGGTGGGAATTGGGATTATCATCGATTAAGGTAAGGAGTTTTTTTCATAGTCCATTCGATATCACTACTCGGTTATTGTGTTAATCGGATCGAAGTTTCGACTAATCGATTATGTTTTAGGGACGAAATCACTTGATATGTTCTACCTTCGGACATAGTGGCAAGTGATTCAAGTGTAAGTGATACGAAATCTTTTGGAAATCTGAGGCTAACTTTTGGTTGGTATTGTTCTAGGTCATCGACGAGTGGTTCGTTAGGAAATCAAAATCAGGTGTGTAATCCCGTATCTTCCGTATACATATCTGAACTGGTGTGTAATCTCACACTTCTCTGAAAGTTTGTATGAAATATTCTGTGAATCGGTTGGAATACCGAAGAAAACCGAAAACTGGCATCCGTGATCACTCGGGCGTGCGCATGATCGTAGTGGTAATCGTATGTTGTAATAAAATAGTTTCGGTTAGGAACAGTGATGTGTATTTGAAAAATCACGAAAAATAGGAGAAAAGGAATTACAAAGTGGATAAGATATCAGATTAAAGCTTACTGTGTCTATTTTGATATGGAAGAAACGGAGAAGGAAAAGGAATTTTATATTTTGAGATATCTTAATTTTAGTGAGACTGGTTCTGAATGACTTCGTGGTTCCCTGATCTGTCTTGGAAAAATGTTATAAAAGTGTACAAAGTGAATTATGAGTTATAGTTTATATGTACAGATTCCTTAGTGAGTCTATTTTCAATAGAAACAAGTGGGAGCAACATATGAAAACTGTACAGTGAGATATTTAAATTTTGGGTAAGAGAGATCAGAATCGTTGGTCAGTGAAACAAGAGAATCTTTAAGGAATAAACTGTACTAAATGGCTAAGTCAAAAATTCTGAAAAAATTATACTAAGAAGATATATGAGTCTAGTCTCAAGGAAAATTTACGGATTTAGATTTTGAGATTTCTAACTCAAGTTATAGTCAATTTAGTTAGTACGATGCAGATGGACAGTTTCGATTTTTATGCTCCACATTAGTAGTTAAGACTAGGTTGTGAAATTTCCAAAATACCCTTAGGTTGCGAAATTACCAAACTACCCTTAGTGGGTAAATTATCAAAATTACAAAAATGCCCCTATGAGTCAAAATTATGAAAATGTTATGTGGGCCAATCTGATATTTTGGTAAATGGGCCGATCTGGTATTTTGCTATATGGGCCAATCTGATATTTTGATAAATGGGCCAATATGATATTTTGATAAATGGGCCAATCTGATCTGATATTTTGATAAATGGGCAAATCTGATATTTTGATAAATGGGTCAATCTGATATTTTGATGAATGGGCCGATCTGATATTTTGCTATATGGGCCAATATGATATTTTGCTAAATGGGCCAAATCTGATATTTTGCTTAATGGGCCTTTTGATTAATTGTTGTAATGGGCCATAATTTTGTAATAAATATATGAATAAATTGTTGTGAATGGCTATGCATTATATACATGATTTGCATGGGATGGGATAATGATGAAGAGAAGTTCTGGTAGCTCTGCTACATAAACCGTGGCTCGCCACAAATCTGAAAAATGGCAATGCCATGTAAATTCTGTTAATCTGGTGGCTTGTCCACAAATCTGATATAAATGGCTTAATGCCTACGTTTGGTGTGTTGGCGAGGTGGGTGACTAAAGCTCCCCACAGGTGTGCTGGTTGGTACGGATGGTGTGTAGCGGATGGAAAACTAGGTTTGGTTTGGGAATTGCATATCATATGCATATTATATTTGATACATTATTGTTGTTGTAAATGGGCTTAGGCCCAAAATATTGCTAATTGGGTTCCGGCCCAATGAATAACGGTAAGGGGATTTCACACTGAGTTTTTGTAACTCACCCCCCTTTCTCTTAACCCTTGTAGGTAATGCTTGATGATATGGACTTGGGCTATGGATGACTCGAGGGAGGCCATACTTCGGAAATGGTTTATTTGGACTTTAGACTTCTTTCTCGTTTATTTTATTACTTTACTATTTTGGGTTAAATGTTGTAATAAGGCCTCTGGACTATTTTTAATTTTGCTTTTTGGTTGGGATGTTTTTATTATTTTTCTTAAATTGTTTAAAAAGGGGAATTTTCTAAAAACTTAAACAATGGTTACCAAAATCGATTAACAAATGGGTTTCAAAATAAACTTTTACAAATATTTTTAACACGGATATTTTCTCTCGAACTATTAACGATATTTTCAAAAGACTTGGATTCTCTTTCGAATTTTCAACGTCGTTTTCAAAAGTCACGGTTTTGTAAGATCATTAGTTCAAATTTATCGATTTATCAATCATATCTTTGAGGTTAGTAGTATTTTATCAAATCAAACTTGTTTTCTTGATTTTTAACAAAGCAATATTTTAGTACGAACAAAAAGGGTTTAACATGTTTTGCTCGTGTGACATACCAAATCCGCTCATAACGCATGGGCCGGGTCTGGGGTGTTACATTTATGATTTTTATTCATATGTTTTAAATTAAGTCATTGATAATTAAATTCTAAGAATACTAGAGAATCAAGCATGATAAGTCTATTTTTCAAAAATTAAAAATTTGCTAGGATGTCAAACTGAGTTTAAATATTATCTTGAAGTTTGAAATTTACGAGGTTGACATCAAAATACCCATAATTTTTGTGAGTTTTTGAGCCTTATAGAGCATAAATTCTTTTTCTTGCTCACTTTATTGATTATGAGTATGTCAACATTGATTTGTTATTCTAGAACTTGCATCGATTATACATGTCGAGACCACACCTATGATTTGATATCTGAGAGATGATGAAGGCACCTAGGTTTTAACCCACTTACTCCACTAAAGCCTACCTTCACAAATTAACCCCTAGTGAACCCCTTTTAATCCTAACTACCATATTTATTGACATAACCACTAATATTAACCCAGAACCCCTTTGTTTTTGTTATCACCATTCCTTTTGACTACCCTTATATCGAGATTTGATTTGATTAATAGCCTAACTATGTTTTTATTTCAGTAATTATGTATTTATGATTGTTAAAAAAAACGAAGTATATCCATTATTCATTATTAGCTATGTGATTAAATGAGCTTATACATAAATTCCAAATATCGAAGAAGAAGCTCGTATTATTAAGTACTATTAGTTTTCAATTGATGTAATTATTATTAGTTCATTAGTTCTTAGTTAGGTAATTTGTCAATTCAATCTCGATTCTAACCCTCTAATTCAGCCTTACTCCACACCTTAACCCTAGCCCCGTTACAACCCTAACAAAGACCTTTTCATTTGTGTTTTCATCTCATATTTCAGTGGTGGAGATTTGATTTTCATGCAAGCCTATGGGATTAACTCTTCATGTTCGACCTTTGAGTGCCTAATTGTAAACCTTAAACACTTTGAGTGATTTGAGTGAATCTTTTGTAAGGATGTCAATACTTGTCGATTTCAAATTAAAGGTAATTATCTAGATAAGGGGAGACGCCTATGTTTTCGAGCTATAAAATCTATGACTTATATTGTTTGAATTTTTAGGACGCTTTGAGTTGAAGTATCCATGTATAAATTATCTCTGAATTATGATGAGACACTATCAATGACAATTATGAATTACAGGAAGTTCATTTTAATTGTAAGTTGAGAATTTTGCTTGAGGACAAGCAAAAGCTTAACTGTGGGGGTATTTGATAAACCGTAAAAGTAACATATTCTAAGCCCACATTTAGTATGATTTTGGATGATTTAAGCCCCAATTTATGTAAAAGGTGCTCTTAATCCTTTCTTTTCATGTCTTATACTCGTGAAAGCACCCGATGGCGAAAAAGAGCGAAAGCGGGCTTAAAGCGGACCAAATTGGGCCAAGCCACGAAATCAACGCGAGTGCGGACTTCAAGCGCGCGCGGCCGCGCTACCATTCCTACTAGAACACGTCCTTACCACGACTTTACGGTAGTGCCTCATTCAATGATGTCGGACACGGCTGGCCACGATTTACACGGGCGTGTGCCATGGCCATGCCTCCGTAGTGGAGAAGAGTAATTTCATTCGGAAAGGATACTTAGGAGAAAGAAACGTGTTTCAAAAGCCTATAAATACACCCTAGGTACCAGGTGAAAGGGGGCGGAGAGCTAGGCCAAGCCAAGCCGAAAAGGTCGGATTTGTGGGAATCACTCGAAGATAGCCAGTTGATCCATCTCAAGAAGCGAATTCTACTCAAGACGGAGAATCTCCTCTTCAATTCCTTCAGGGGGTTTAGGGATTTCTTATGTTTTGTTTTATCTTTTCTCTTGAGATGTTGTCTTTTATTATTATGAACTAAACCTTCGGATACCCAGAAGGGATGAAACCTATGAGGAATCTTGTTATTTGATTTTTTGAATTATATGATAATAACTTAGTTTGTTCTTAATTGTGTGAACTTAATCCAAATCTAATGTGCTTAGGTGGAGGAGGAATAGACCCTGCCTAAGAGTAGATCCAACATAATTAAGCGGAGTTGATCGCACGCCTAGAGATAGGGTGACGAGATTTTTCCGGATTAGGGTGAAACCTAATATGGGAGTCCACAGATCGATTTCATTGCTATTCTAGGGGGTTATTATTAACGAGAGTTCCACTAATTAACCTAGGGTTAGACGTTATTCCCCTCGAGAGAGGGTTTAATATATGTTAGGGAGTGTCACGGATCAAACTAAGCAAATAAATCATATAGTTCAAGGTTAGATAACAAGTGAAGTCTAGGTGGATTTTTCCTAAGGGTATCGTTTGAGTCAACTGTGTTTTCCCAAAAGTTATTTCCTGAATTCATCCTTTTTGTCTTTGCGTCTTAGCTTAGTAAGTAGATTAGTTTTAGTTTAAACAATCATCACTTTATATTAAGGCTAAATAATAAAAAGACGGTGAGTATTAGTACTTTTAGTTCCTTTGGGTTCGACAATCCGATCTTGCCTAAACTATACTACTGTTCGATAGGTGCACTTGCCTTTAATCGTTGTCAGAGTTGGTTTCCAGGTTCGATCATTCTTTTATAAATTTTAAAACTCTGATTTAAAGCGATCACCTATATAAACACCCTAAGTATAACCTAAAAAGAAGGCTTTTGTCAGGGGGCATCCAGCTCGACCAAGGAGCCGAGCCAGAGAGGTCAGAATTGTGGGATTTACTCGAAGAAAGCCAGTTGATTCATCTCGAAAAGCCAAAATCATACTCAAGACGGCAGATCTCTCCTTCAATTCCTTCAGGGGGTTTTAGGGTTTTCTTATGTTTTGTTTTATATTTTCTTCTGAGATGTATTCTTTTATTATTATGAACTAAACCCCTTAGATACCTGAGGGGGATGAAACCTAAGACGGATCTTGTTATTGTTTTCTGAACTATATGATAAATACTTGATTTGTTCTTAATTATGTGTTCTTAATTCTTGTTTTGATATTTCAGGATATTGATTCAAGTATTGATGTGCTTAGGCAGATTAGGAATAGACCCTGCCTAAGAGTAGATCTAGCATAGTTAAGCGAAGTTGATCGCAACCCTAGAGATAGGATGACGAAAATATGCCGGATTAGGGTCAAACCTAATATGGGAGTCCATAGATCAAGTTAATGCAATCCTAGGGGTTTTAATTAGAAAGAGATTTCAATTAATCAACCTAGGGTTAGACGTTAGTAGCCTCGAGAGAGGTATTAATATAAATTAGGGAATCCTACGGATCAAGTCAAGTGAATAAATCGTCTGGTTCAGAGTTGGATAACAAGTGAAGTCTAGGTGGATTCTTCCTTGGGTATTGTCTTAATCAATTGGTTTTTCCCACAAGTATTTCCCCTTTTCATTCTTTGTGTTTTAGCATCTTTAGCTTAGTAGTTAGTTAATTTTAAATTAAACAATAATTCACTTCAATTCTTAGGCTAAATAATAGAAAGAAAGTTAGTATTAGTACTTTTGGTTCCTTTGGGTTCGACAATCCGATCTTGCCACTAAGCTATACTACTGTTCGATAGGTGCACTTGCCTCAATCGTTGTCACAGTTAGTTTCTAGGCTAGATCATTCATTATATAAAATTTTAAGACTCTGACACACGATCAAGTTTTTGGCGCCGTTGCCGGGGACCCAAAATATTAAGAACGCTCAATTTTTATTACTTTAGCCATTTTTAATTATGGCAATTTACTTTTATTTTGTTTTTAACTTTGCTAATTTTTCTTCTTTTATTTTGTTCCTAGCAGGTTATGACTAGAAGGAACCCGACAGGACCTTTAATTTACGACAGTGATATTGAAGGTACCGTTTGCAAAAATCATAGAGAAATAAGGCGAAGCTTAACTTACATAGAAGAAGAGCAAGAAGACGAAACCAATACCACCAAAGAGATGGCTGAAAATAATCCGCTACCTCCGGAGGTGGCCGAAAATCATTCTCCTCGAACTATGTATGATTATGCTATACCTAATTTAACAGGAACTGAGTCAAGTATTGTTAGACCTGCTATTGCTGCAAATAATTTTGAATTGAAACCTAACACTATACAGATGATACAACAGTTTGTTCAGTTCGATGGTTTGTAGGATGTGGATCCTAACACACACTTAGCAAATTTCCTAGAATTTTGCGATACCTTCAAAATAAATGGCGTTTCTGATGATGCCATCCGTCTTCGGTTATTTCCCTTCTTTTTAGGAATAAAGCCAAACAGTGGTTGAATTCTCTTCCACAAGGGTCAATCACTACATGGGAGCAAATAACCGAAATTTTTTTATTAAAATATTTTTCGCCGGCTAAAACGGCTAAGTTAAGGAATGGTATCTCTTCTTTTATGCAGATGGATTTAGAGACACTTTAAGATGCATGGAGAGATACAAAGATCTATTGAGAAGGTGCCCACACCATGGATTACCCTTGTGGCTACGAGTCCAAACCTTTTATAATGGTGTAAACCCTTCAACCAGGTAGTTGATTGATTCAGCCGCCGGCGGAACCTTAAATAACAAAACACCTGAGGCTACCTACGAGTTTATTAAAGAGATGTCACTGAATAATTATCAGTGGCAAGTTACAAGGACAAAGCCAACTAAAGCAATCGGAGTCTTCAACCTTGACGCAGTAACCATGCTATCCAATCAGGTAGAACTCTTAAAAAAAAGATTGATGGTTTTTATAGTTCTTCGCAGGTACATCCAGTGATGCAGTGTGATACGAATGGAGGGTCGAACAATACGGAATATCCACCCTACAACCCTGGCGTAGAAAGCGAGCAGATGAATTATATGGGTATTAATTTTAGATCTCAAAATATCCCCTATAGTAACAATTATAATCTAGGTTGGAGGAACCACCCCAATTTTTCATGGAGAGGTCAAGGAAATCTGATCGCTGTGAAGTCAGAGTTTTAAATTTATAAAGATAATGATCGAACCTGGAAACTAACTATGACAACGATTGAGGCAAGCGCACCTATCGAACAGTAGTATAGTTAAGGCAAGACCGGATTGTCGAACCCAAAGGAATTAAAAGTACTAATACTAACTTTTTTTCTATTATTTAGCCTAAGAATTAAGCGAATGGTTGTTTAATCTAAATTAATTAACTACTAAAACTAAAGACTCTAAGACAAAAAAGAATGAATTTGGGAGAATAACTTGAGGAAAAACCAATTAATTAAGACGACACCCAAGGAAGAATCCACCTAGACTTCACTTGTTATCTAACTTTGAACCAGAAGATTTATTCATTTGACTTGATCCGTAGGATTCCCTAATTTATATTAAACCCTCTCTCGAGGCGAATAACGTCTAACCCTAGGTTGATTAATTGAAATCTCTTTCTAATTAAAACCCCTAGAATTGCATTAACTCGATCTATGGACTCCCATTTTAGGTTTCACCCCTAATCCCAAACAACGCCTCGTCACCCTATCTCTAGGCGCGCGATCAACTCCGCTTAACTATGCTAGATCTACTCTTAGGCAGAGACTTTTTCTCCTCCATCTAAGCACATCCAACTTGAATTAATATCCGCGAAATACCAACACAAGAATTAAGCTCACATAATTAAGAACAAATCAAATATTTATCATATAGTTCAGCAAACGATAACAAGATTCATCTAAGTTTCATCCCCCTCAAGTATCTGAAGGTTTAGTTCATAACAATAAAAGAAAACATCTAAAAAGAAAAGATAAAACAAAACATAAGAAATCCCTAAAACCCCCTGAAGGAATTGAAGAGGAGATCCTCCGTCTTGAGTAGAATTCCAACTTCTTGAGATGGATCAACTGGCTATCCCCTAGCGAATCTCCACAAATTTGCCCTCTCTAGCCTAGCAAGACGCCCTTTGACGGTAGCTTTAGGCTCCCGTCGACTCCCCTGTCGACCCCCTTTTTAGGTCATACTTAGGGTGTATTTATAGGCTTTTGGAATGTGTTTATTTGCCCCTAAGTATCCAAATTCGATTGAAATTGCTCTTTTCTGCGGCAGGGACACGGCCATGGCACACGCCCGTGTGAATCGTCTTTAGGCCGTGTTCGAACTTCATTAATGAGGCACGTCCGTGAATTTTTTGGCTTAGACTGTGTTCGAGATTATTGAGGAAGCACGGCCGTGTGGTCTTGGGCCCAGGTCGTGTTGATTTAGTGTTTTGGCCCATTTGGCTCGTTTTAAGCCCGTTTCTCGTTCTTTTCATCCTCCGGTGCTTTCCTGAGTATATAACATGAAAAGAAAGGATTAAGAGCACCGTTTTACATAAAATAAGGGATAATTCATCCAAAAGTATGCTAAATGTGGGCCTAAAATATGTTACTTTTACAGTTTTATCAAATACCCCACACTTAAGCTTTTGCTTGTCCTCAAGCAAAATTCTCAACTTACAATTAAAATGAACTTTCCATGATTCAATATTCCTATCAACAATGTCTCATCATAATTCATAGATAATTTATACATGGATAATTTAACTCAAAGAGTCCTAAAGATTCAAACAATCTAAGTCATACATTTGTAGCACAAAACATAGGTGTTTCCCCTCATCTAAATAATTACCTCTGATCCAAAACCTACAAGGATTGACATCCTCCCAAAAGATTCACTCGAATGACTCGAAGTGTTTAAGGTTCAGAATTAAGCACTCAAATGTCAAACCTGAAAAGTTAATCCCATAGGCTTGCATGAAAATCAAATCTCCACCACTGTAATATGAGATGATGCACAAATCAAAAGGTCTTTGAAAGGGTTGTAACGGGGCTTGGGTTAAAGGTGTGGTTAAAGGCTGAATTAGAGGGTTAGAATCGAGATCGAATTGAAAAATTACCTAACCAGAAACAAAGAACCTAATAAAAGTAATTACATCAACTGAAAGCTAATAATACTAATAGTACGAGCTTCTTCTTCAATATTTGGAATTCAAACGTATAAGCTCATTTAATCACAACTAATAATGAATAATGAATATACTTTTGATTTTGATTTTTTTTAAGCACAAATCATAAATACATAACAAAGGATAATTTACTGAAATAAAAAACATATTTAGGCTATTAATCAAAACAAATCTTGATATAAGGGTAGTTAAAAGGAATGGTAATAACAAAAACAAAGGGTTTCTAGGTTAAAATTAGTGGGTGAGTCAATAAAAATGGTTGTTAGGATCAAAGGGGTTCACTAGGGGTTAATTATGAAGGTAGGTTTTTTATGGAGTAAGTGGGTTAAATCCTAGGTGCCTTTATCATTTCTGTATATCAAATCAAAGATGTGGTCTCAACATGTATAATCGATGCACGTTCTAGAATAACAAATCAATGTTGACACACTCATAATCAATAAAGTGAGCAAGAAAAAGAATTTATGCTCTATAAGGATCAAAATCTCACAAAAATTATGGGTATTTTGATATCAACCTCGTAAATTTCAAACTTCAAAGTAATATTCATATTTAGGTAGACAACCTAGAAAATTTTTAATTTCTGAAAAATAGACTTATCATGCTTGATTCTCTAGTATTCTTAGAATTTAATTATCAATGCACAATTATCAATGACTTAATCTAAGACATATCAATAAAGATCATGAATCATAGAAATTTCATTCTAATGATAATATGAGAAATTTACTTTAAGAAACAAGACATAATTCAGGATTTGAGAATAATGAAAAAAGTTTGGCACCTAATTTTAGAAATTTGAGAATAATGAAAAAAGTTAGGCACCTTTTTAGGTTGTTCACCCCCCACACTTAAGATGTACATTGTCCTCAATGTACAAAGATATATATATATATAGATAATTAAGTATAAATTCAAAAGATATGGAGAGAAGTGAAACTTCCTGAATTTTGGATGGATTCCTTGAGTTGGGGGTGAAAGATAAGTTGGAGGGGTCGGTCTGGATGACGATCCTGCGCTAGATGAAGAAATTGGGTAGCTCATGGAGGATTAGCCAAGATATAATAATAATAATTAAAACTATACTGATTAAATAATTAAAGAAAAGCAAGCTAAAGTGAAGAAAAATAAAGATGAAACTAAAATTAAAAGAAAAGATAAATGGACCGTAAAGTCCTTATTGTTGGGTGTAATTTCTAAGGCTGGGGATATGGTGGTGGTCGTGGTGTGATTCCCTAGCAGCCTTTAGAACCTAAAATTAAGAAACTAAGATAAAATAAACTAGATTAAGCAAAAGAGTGTTAAAGAGAAGGAAAATAAAGGAGAAGAGTAAAAAAGAATAAAAATTAAATGGTCTCAAAGATCCTTGGCTTGTCGAGTGATTGAAGCGGCCGGCATGAACTTATGTAGATCGGTCTCCATGAGGGAGACTGTGCTGGGATCCTTCCGTTTCTTCGACATGGCCAAAAGATTGAGAAGAATGCTATAAGAATGAAGAATGCTAAGAATGTATGGTGTATAAGGGTGCAAGGGAGGAAGAAGGGTGAAAATTAGGTGAGAAGAGGGAGGGGTGGGTGGTTTAAATAGAATTCTCAAATCAGGTATAATCACACGCTCATGTACCGTGGGCGTGCTAAGTCACACGGTCGCATCGCACGGCCGTGGTGGGCTTCATTGGTTTCTCCCACACCCATGCTCAGGTCGCCACGCTTGTTGGTGCTAAGTCAGTGTCGTCCACGGCTGCGTCGCACAGCCGTGGTGTTTTGTCAGTGCCCGTGGGTTGGTGGTTGGAGTCCGTGACTCAAAGATTTGATTCTTTCTGACTTGTACCCTCTCTACCGTGTCAATACGGTGATTCTGCACCTCCACACGGCCACGGCCACGGTCGTGTGTAAGGCCGTGTGGCCTGCACTTTTGGTTAGTTTAAAGTTAGGTGTTTTAAGACTAAGAGAAGAAAAGAAAATGAGAACAAAAGCAAAAGTTACTAAGGTTAGTGCTCAGGTTGCCTCCCGAGAAGCGCTCGTTTATAGTCTTAAGCTAGACTCTCCTCTCATTTGTATGTTCATGGTGGTTTGAGGAGTTGAAAGTCCTTCCTCATGCTATCGGTTTCATTATCATGATAGTATTTAAGTTGAGATGCGTTTATATTGAAAGTGCCAAAGATAGGATTACTTACCTCGACTATTCCGTATGGAAAATCACTGATTACCCTAAACGGTATTTCTTTGTTTTTGTTAGGGTCAAGAGGAGATATTCGAGGGTCAGTTTTTTCTATCAATGCCTAATCTCAAATTTTGAACTTGTTTGCTTTGTGGAGTGGCTCTGGTTCTGCTTCGTGTATTCCTAATTTCTCTTTGAAATGCGTCTTCCACTCGTCTAGATCATCGATCTGAATCCCTTGTTCTTCGTGTGTTATTTCTTTGTTAACACTGGGTCTAGGATCGGGTTCAGTTGTATTCTTTTGTGGTGCTTCCTGAAAAGAAGGGTTAACTGAATGGTTATCAATAGAGTTTGTTTTCTCACCTTGGTTACTCGATGTTCTAGCCAAATCAAGAGCTTTGAGAGTGACTGTCTCGTTACCTCCACGAAGTATGAGTTCTCCTTCATCAATATCAATTTTAGTCCTGGCAGTTGCTAAAAATGGTCTTCCTAAGATTAAGGGGATCGAATTATCCTCATCCATGTCTAAAATGACAAAGTCTACTGGGAATACGAATTTTTTAACTTTTACTAGTACATCTTCGATTATACCCCTAGGAATTCTAACAGTTTTATCAGCTAATTGAATGCTCATCCTAGTTTGTTTGGGTTTCCCTAGACCTAGTTGTTTAAACAATTTATAAGGCATGACATTTATGCTTGCCCCTAGATCAGCTAACGCATTACCAATAGATAAACTACCAATTAAGCATGTAATTGTAAAACTCCATGGATCTTTTAATTTCTGTGGTAGTTTATTTTGTAAGATTGCCGAGCACATTGCGTTTAGCTCCACGTGTGATGCCTCATCTATCCTTCATTTGTTTGTCAAAAGCTCTTTTAAAAATTTTCTAGAATCTGGCATCTGTGAAAGAGCTTCAAGTAACGGTAAGTTAATATGTAATTTGCTTAAAAGTTTAAGAAACTTACCGAACTGTTCCTCTGTGTCGTCTCTCATTAATGCTTCGGGATATGGTATGCGAGGTTGGTATTCTTTGATTACCAGTTTTTGCTTATTATTACTTACCTCAACCTTACCTTCTTTGACCACATTCTCTTGTTTTGAATTGGGCTCGTCTAACCCTTTACTTTCTTGAGCTGATATGGCTTGGATTTGCTCTTTTGGGTTAATCTCACTGTTGCTTGGTAGACGCCCTTGCGGTCGTTCAGAAATTATCTTTGCAAGCAGTCCAACCGTGTTAGTAAGTTGTCCAACTATCTTAGTGAGTTCCCCGGCTTGGCTCTCGATCCCTTTAATTGATGCCTGTTGATTCTTAAGGGTGGTCTCAGTGTCTTGGAGACGGTTATCTGTAGCTGCCATGAATTTTGTCAGCATCTCTTCAAGGTTTGGCTTTTTCTCCTGTGGATAGGGCTGATTTTGGAAATTTTGAGGAGGTTGTTGTCTTTGATTTCCTTGATTACCTTGTCCTCCCCATGAAAAATTTGGGTGGTTCCTCCAACCTGGGTTATAATTATTACTATAAGGATTATTATTGGATCTGAAATTGTTACCTATATAGTTCATTTGCTCGTTCTCTGTGCCCGGTTGGTAGGGTGGGTACTCAGGATTCGCCACAGTTCCACTTGCGTCGCAGTGCACTACTAGATGTACCTGCGAAGAACACAAACTATCAATCTTTTTATTCATCATCTCTACCTATGTTGATAGCATGGTTACTGCATCGATGTTGAAAACTCCGGCTGATTTTGTTGGTTTTGTCCTTGTAACCTGCCACTGATAGTTATTCAGTGACATCTCTTCAATAAACTCGTAGGCTACTTCAGGAGTTCTGTTGTTCAGGGTTCCACCGGTGGCTGAATCAATTAGTTGCCTCGTTGAGGGGTTTACACCGTTATAGAAAGTTTGGACTTGGAGCCACAAGGGTTGTAACAACCCGGTTTAGGGCCTAGTCAGAATAGTGGTTCGAGACCACAAATTTGAGGGTCATGAATGAGTTTTTGAGGCTTATATTATGTATGCATGCTAGTGTGAAAGTTTCATGAAGCAATTTTGTGAAATTGTGGTTGAATTGTCCAAAATGACTAAATTGCAAAAGTTGCAAAATGTGTGTTTCTAGAAGCTATTTGTGTGAAATAGCTTTAGATTATTAATTTGAGGTTCTTAAATAGCAATTTACCGAAATTCTAATTTTTGGACAAAAATGGACATGGATGAGTCAAAATTTAAAGTTTATCAAAAAGGGCATTTTGGTCATTTATCAAATAAGTGATTAAATAGGTGAAAAGATGATAAAAATTCACTCATCTTCTCCCCAAGTTGCGAAAATTAGAAAAGCCATTGTTAGGGCTCTTTCAATTTTTCAAGCTTGCTAGTAAGTGCTCTTAAGCCCGGTTTTTTATATTCTTCGTATTTTTGAAGTCCTAGTAGCATGAGTAAGCTATTTTTAGCTATTTGGTGAGCTATTATGGATGTTCAAAAATGTACATATGTATGACATGCATGTATTTTGATGTTTTATGGAAGAATATGAAAGCTTGATGTAGTAGAAACATCTTTTGCTAAGTGATTTTCCATGAAAATGCATGTAGGGACTTAGTTGTGAAAATCTTAAGTTTGGTCATACATGGGTGATTTAGTGAGATTTGATGAATGCTTTAGTTGAGTAAGTGGTTCGGCTAAGCATGAAAGAGTAGAAAGTTGAATAAAAAGTACTTTACGAGCCTTTGGGACTAAAGTGTAAATATGAGAAAGTTTAGGGGAAAAATAGTAATTTTGCTAAAGTATGAGATGTGGGTCAATTTAGTCAATGTGTGTATTGAATAAGCTGATTTATTCATTATAGATCAAGAAAGACAAAGCCCGGATCGAAACTGAGGCAAAAGCAAGGTGGTGGACTAAATTACACATTTCAATACTTTTGACTATCGAGGTAAGTCTATGCATAAACGATGCATTCATACTTACAATTTGTTGATGATAGCTAGGGTGTAGCTAATTCGAGATTGATTTAGAACCTATGTGGTTCAAGTAGAATGAATGTAGTAGAAATGGTGAATGAATGTATGATCGAGAATGATTGGGAATCTATGTGGTTTAAGTAGACTTGTGCATGTGTTGTGATAATGCTAGATGGTAGGCTAAGTGCGATACCATCCTAATGCATATTGACGACGAGCTAGCTATGTACGATGCTATCGTGAGGTATATCATCTAGTGAGCTATGTGCTGAATCACTACGAATACCATTGTGGTAGGCTAAGTGCGATACCACATTATTAATCAAATGTGGTGTGCTAAGTGTGAAACCACCGAGATATTGGCTGTGTGGATTAACTGTGTGTATTAACTGTGTGGATTAGTTATGTAAACTAGTTGTGTGGATGAGTTTGTGTGGATAAGTTATGTGGATTGATTTGTGTGGATGTATTACGATAAATAATGATGTGTTGTATATTACGTAAATGTGATATTGAATGCAGGGGTGCATTTCAATGGTTATGAGTATGTGACTCATGATGTGTTGGAAATGTGGTAAGGGATAGAAAGAGTAAGCATAGTTGTGAATTACTTGTTGGTATAATGCTAATGGTTGCTTAGCTTATACTATGTTGCTTATTTGTTTATGTGTAAACTTACTAAGCTGAAAGCTTACTCTCTTTCTTTTCCCTTGTCTTATAGATTAAAAGCGTTGAATCGAGATACGAGGATCATCAGAAGATAGCCCACATATCAGCACACTTTGGTACATGAAACTTAATGTTTTGTATATGGCATGTATAGGGGCTAGATAAGTTAGTAAATTTTGTTGTAAATGGCTAAGAGGTGTTGGCCTTTAGATGGATAGCTTATTTTGTATAATGCCATGGTTGTTGGCTATTACATTATATGAAAGAAAGATGTAGTTTTCTATGTGAGAATGCACTTCAATTTGAGTTGATTATAATGGTGTTGGATGAGTATATGTTGTGTATGTTAGAAGGGTGAAAAGAACTTGACACTTAGTCTTATTCTTGACCATGTGGATAGACACACGGGCATGTGTCTAGACCATGTGTGACATACGGTCAGCCCACAGGCGTGTGCTGTGGCCGTGCGTCCCCTGCATGTTAATATTTGAAAACAGAATAGAACATGGACTAGTCACACGGGCGTGTGCCTAGGGCGTGTGGGATTAATCAGTGTTGGCCACGGGCTAGCCACACGGGCGTGTGTCTAGACTCTAGGCCGTGCGAGGAAGTCGGTGTTCACCACGGTTGGGAGCACAGGCGTGCCATGGCCGTGGGGCAATTGGCAAAATGCTCGAGTTTTTAGCACGGCTAGGGAACATGGGCGTGTGTGTTCATGCACGGGCGTGTCTAATCTTGCACGGGGGTGTGAGACCTGTATAAAAGAGAAAAATTTTAAGGATCGTAAAAGTTCTGGATTAGTCTCGAGAGCCCTCGTGTGTATGAGTGAGGCCTCGTAAGTCAAGAATGAGGTTATAGTGAGTAATGAAGTTGAGCCTAAGTGGCGATTAAGTGGTTTGAGTTCGGTAACGCCTCGGGCCCGGTTCCCGGCGTAGAACCCGAGTAAGGGGTGTTACAAGGGTAAACCATGGTGCGGACACCTTCTCAAGAGATCCTTGTATCTCTCCCATGTGTCATATAATGTCTCTAAATCCATTTGCACAAAAGAAGAGATATCATTCTGTAATTTGGCCGTTTTGGCCGGTGGGAAATATTTTAATAAAAAATTTTCGGTCATTTGATCTCATGTGGTGATTGACCATCGTGGTAACAAGTTTAACCACTATTTGGCTTTATTCCTTAATGAAAAGGGAAATAACCGAAGCCTTATGGCATCATCAGAAACGCCATTTATTTTGAAGGTATCATAGAACTCTAAAAAATTAGCTATATGAGTGTTTGGTTCTTCGTCCTGTAAACCATCAAATTGAAAAAATTGTTGAATCATTTGTATAGTGTTAGGCTTTAATTCAAAATTATTAGCAGCTATAGCAGGCCTAACAATACTTGATTCGGCTCCTGTTAAATGAGGTTTAGCATAATCATACATAGTACGCGGAGCATTATTTTCTGCCACATCTTGTGGTGGTGGATTATTCTCATCCATCCCTTCAGTAAGATTGGATTCGTCTTGTTGTTCTTCTTCTTGGTAATTTAGGGCTCGCCTAATTTCTCTGCGATTTCTACGAACGGTAGCTTCAATATCACTGTCATATAATAAAGGTCCTCTCGGGTTCCTTTTAATCATAAACTAGAGGTACCTGGAAGGAAGAAGTAATAAAAGAAGAAAAATTAGCAAATAAAATAAGAAATAAAATTGAATTGCAAAAAAAATAAATGGCTAAAGTAATAAAAATAGAGTGTTCTTAATATTTTAGTTCCCCGGCAACGGCGCCAAAAACTTGATTGCTGTGAAGTCAGAGTTTTAAATTTATAAAGATAATGATCGAACATGGAAACTAACTATGACAACGATTGAGGCAAGCACACCTATCGAACAATAGTATAGTTAAGGCAAGACCGGATTGTCGAACCCAAAGGAACTAAAAGTACTAATACTAACTTTCTTTCTATTATTTAGCCTAAGAATTAAGCGAATGGTTGTTTAATCTAAATTAATTAACTACTAAAACTAAAGACTCTAAGACAAAGAAGAATGAATTTGGGAGAATAACTTGAGGAAAAACCAAATAATTAAGACGACACCCAAAGAAGAATCCACCTAGACTTCACTTGTTATCTAACTCTGAACCAGACGATTTATTCATTTGACTTGATCCGTAGGATTCCCTAATTTATATTAAACCCTCTCTCGAGGCGAATAACGTCTGACCCTAGGTTGATTAATTGAAATCTCTTTCTAATTAAAACCCCTAAAATTGTTTTAACTCAATCTGTGGACTCCCATATTAGGTTTCACCCTAATCCGGCAACGCCTCGTTACCCTATCTCTAGGCGCGCGATAAACTCCGCTTAACTATGCTAGATCTACTCTTAGGTAGGGACTTTTGCTCCTCCACCTAAGCACATCCAACATGAATTAATATCCGTGAAATATCAACACAAGAATTAATCTCACATAATTAAGAACAAATCAAATATTTATCATATAGTTCAGCAAACGATAACAAGATTCATCTAAGTATCATCCCCCCTCAGATATCTGAAGGTTTAGTTCATAACAATAAAAGAAAACATCTCAGAAGATAAAACAAAACATAAGAAATCCCTAAAACCCCCTGAAGGAATTGAAGAGGAGATCCTCCGTCTTGAGTAGAATTCCGACTTCTTGAGATGGATCAACTAGCTATCCCCTAGCGAATCTCCACAAATCTGCCCTCTCTGGCCTAGCAAGACACCCTTAGACAGTAGCTTTAGGCTCCCGTCGACTCCCCTATCGACCCCCTTTTTAGTTCATACTTAGGGTGTATTTATAGGCTTTTGGAATGTGTTTCTTTGCCCCTAAGTATCCAAATCCGATTGAAATTGCTCTTTTCTGCGGCAGGGACACGGCCATGGCACACGCCCGTGTGAATCGTCTTTAGGTCGTGTTCGGACTTCATTAATGAGGAACGGTCGTGTATTTCGTGGCTTAGACCGTGTTCGAGATTATTGAGGAAGCACGGCCGTATGGTCTTGGGCCCAGGCCGTGTTGATTTTGTGCTTTGGCCCATTTGGCTCGTTTTAAGCCCGCTTCTCGTTCTTTTCATCCTTCGGTGCTTTCCTGAGTATATAACATGAAAAGAAAGGATTAAGAGCACCTTTTTACATAAAATAAGGGATAATTCATCCAAAAGTATGCTAAATGTGGGCCTAAAATATGTTACTTTTACAGTTTATCAAAATTAGAGACAACAACCCCCTCCAAACTTCCAACAACAGCCCTACCCACAGGAAAAGAAGCCGAACCTTGAGGAGATGCTGACAAAATTCATAGCGGTGTCAGAAACACGTTTCCAAAACACCGAAAAAACACTTAAAAATCAACAAGCATCGATTCAAGGGATCGAGAACCAGTTAGGGCAACTTGCTAAGCTGATTTACGAACGACCACAAGGAAGCCTACCAAGCAACACTGAGACTAACCCAAAGGAACAAATTCAAGCCATAACAGCTCATGATGATGTAGGGTTAGATGAGCCCAATTTAAGGCAAGAAAAAGCGGTAGAGGGAGGTAAGGTTGAAATAAGTCATGATAAACCAAAACCAGTAATCAAAGAGTACCAACCTCGCATACCATATCCCGAAGCAATGAAGAAAGATAACACAGAGGAACAATTCGGTAAGTTTCTTAAACTTTTAAAGAAATTACATATTAACTTACCATTCCTTGAAGCTCTTTCGTAGATGCCAGATTCAAGGAAATTTTTAAAAGAGCTTCTAACAAACAAACGGAAGTTAGGCGAGGAGTCGCATGTGGAACTAAACGCAGTATGCTCAGCAATGTTGCAAAATCGACTACCACGAAAATTAAAAGATCCAGGGAGTTTTACAATTCCTTGTTTAATTGGTAGTTTATCCATTGATAATGCTTTAGCTGATCTAGGGGCAAGTATAAATGTCATGCCTTATAAAATGTTTAAACAGCTAGGTCTAGGGAAACCCAAACAAACTAGGATGAGCATTCAACTAGCTGATAAAACTATTAGAATTCCTAGGGGTATAGTTGAAGATGTACTCGTAAAAATTGATAAATTCGTATTCCTAGTAGACTTTGTCATTTTAGACATGGATGAGGACAATACGATCCCTTTAATTTTGGGAAGACCCTTTTTAGCAACTGCTAGAACTAAAATTGACATTGATACAGGTGAACTCATACTTCATGTAGGCGACGAGACAGTCACTCTTCAAGCTCTTGACTCGGCTAGGACATCGAATGATAGAGGTGGGAAAGTAAATTCAATTGATAACCAATTTGTTCAACCTTCCTCACAGGAAGCACCACGGAACTACACAACTGAGCCAGATCCTAGACCTCATGCAAATAATGAAATAACTCATGAGGAACGAAGGCTTCAGATCGATGAACTAGACGAGTGGAAGACACATTTTAAAGAGAAATTAGGAATACACGCAGCAGAACCAACGCCATTCCATGGGACAAACAAATTTAAGACCGGAGATCAGGTATTATTAGATAAAACAGACCCTCAAATATCTCCTTCAGACCTTAATACAAACGAAGAAATCTCTTTTAAGGTAATCAATGTTTTCCCATACGGAACAGTTGAGGTAAGTAATCCTATTTTCGGCACTTTTAAAGTAAACGCTACTCGACTCAAGTAATATCATGATAGTAGAACTGATAGCATGAGAGAGGATGTTCAAATCTTCAAACCACCATGATTATGCGAATGAGAGGTGAGTCTAGCTTAAGACTTTAAACTAGCGCTTCTCGAAAGGCAACCCGAGCACTAACTCTGTTTTTTTTACATTTATTTTTACTTTTATTTCTCCTTTTTAGCATCTAAGTATTAACTAACCAAAGTGCAGATTTCCATACCACACGGCCCTGCACACGGCCATGGCCATGGCCATGTGGACACCATAGATTTTCGTACTAACATGGCAGAGGTTGTACGAGCCGATGACGAAAGATCCCCAGATCACGAACGATTATAAACTACCACGGCCATGCGATATGGCCGTGGTCGACACTGAGAAAGAGACACGGGTGCGATATAGCCGTGGTCGACACTGTTTTATCAAACATGGGCATGGTGACCATGAAACGGGCGTGGGAGAAACGAACGAAGCATAACACGGCCGTGCGATACAGTAATGTGATGTACCAGATTTAAATCTCTATTTACTACACCCCTTGCTCCCTTTCTCACCCACTCTCCATCCCCCTTCACTCTTCCCCCTCCATTTTCACCTTACCCATGTCAAAGAAATGGAAGAATCTGAGTACAGTTGATCGTGTGTCAGAGTCTTAATATTTATATAATGAATGATCTAGCTGAGAAACTGATAAACCGTAAAAGTAACATATTTTAATCCCATATTTAGTATGCTTTTGGATGAATTATCCCTTATTTTATGTAACTTGGTGCTCTTAATCCTTTCTTTTCATGTTATATACTCAGGAAAGCACCAGGGGATGAAAAGAACGCAAAACGGGCTTAAAACGGGACAAATGGGCCAAAGCATGAAATTGACACGGCCTGGACCAAAGATCATACGACCGTGCCTCCTTAAAGATCTCGAACACGGCCTGGACCACGATTTACACAGCCGTGCCCCATTAATGGAGTCCACACGGCCTGGCCACGATTCACACGGGTGTGTGCCATGGCCGTGTCCCTACCGCGGCCAAGAGGAGCTTTACTCAGATTTGGATACTTGGAGGCAAAGAAAGGCATTCCAAAGCCTATCCAAACACCCAAATAGGAATCCTATTTGAATTAGGATACTTAGGGGCCAAGCAAGGCATCTCAAAGCCTATATAAACACCCTAGGGGGCAACTTATTCGAGGAGTTCGACAGAAACCCTCTGTCGGGGGAGTCGACGGGCGGTCAGCTAGGCCAAGGAGCCAAGCCGAAAAGGTCAGATTTGTGGGAAACTCTCAAGGGATAGCCAGTTGATCCATCTCAAAAAGCTGGAATTCTACTCAAGACGGAGGATCTCTCCTTCAATTCCTTCAGGGGGTTTTAGGGATTTCTTATGTTTTATTTTATCTTTTCTTCTGAGATGTTTTTTCTTTATCGTTATGAACTAAACCCTTCAGATACCTGAAGGGGGATGAAACCTAGATGAATCTTGTTATTTTTTTCTGAGCTATATGATAAATACTTGATTTGTTCTTAATTATGTGTGCTTAATTCTTGTGTTGATATTTCGCGGATATTAATTCAAGTTGAATGTGCTTAGGTGGTGGAGCAAAAGTCCCTGCTTAAGAGTAGATCTAGCATAATTAAGCGGAGTTGATCGCGCGCCTAGAGATAGGGTGACGAGATTTTGCCGGATTAGGGTGAAACCTAATATGGGAAGTCCATATATCGATTTACTACTATTCTAGGGGGTTATTAATGGGAAAGAGATTTCAATTAATTAACCTAGGGTTAGGCGTTATTCACCTCGAGAGAGGGTTTAATATACGTTAGGGAGTCCTACGGATCAAGTCAAGTGAATAAATCGTCTGGTTCAGTGTTAGATAACAAGTGAAGTCTAGGTGGATTCTTCCTAAGGGTATCGTCTTAATCAACTGAGTTTTTCCCAAGTATTTCTCCAATTCATTCTTTTTGTCTTTGCGTCTTTAGCTTAGTAATTAGTTAATTTAGATTAATAAACAACTTCACTTATTTTAGGCTAAATAATAGAAAGAAAGTTAGTATTAGTACTTTTAGTTCCTTTGGGTTAAACAATCCGGTCTTGCCTTAACTATACTACTGTTCGATAGGTGCACTTGCCTCAGTCGTTGTCATAGTTAGTTTCCAGGTTCGATCATTCCCTTTATAAATTTTAAAACTCTGACTTCACAGCGATCAAGTTTTTGGCGCCGCTGCCGGGGAACTAAAATATTAAGAAAGCTCTATTTTTATTACTTTAGCCAATTTTTTTTTTTTTGCAATTTATTTTTATTTTTATTTTTACTTTACTAATTTTCCCTCCATTTGCTTTTGGAAGATAATTTTAGTTTTTAGAGAAGATGTCATTGAATAACTATCAGTGGTAAGTTACAAGGACAAGGCAGCCAAAGCAGCCAGTGTCTTCAACCTCAACGTACACCCAATAATGCAATATGACTCAAATCTAGGAGGCATGGCGAATCCTGAGTACCCACCCTATGGATATGGCATGGAGAACGAACAAGTCCACTACATGGGTAACTATTCTAGACCTTAAAATAATTTTTATGATAACACTTATAATGCAGGTTGGAGGTACCATCTCAATTTCTCGTGGGATGATCAAAGTAGCCAAAGACCAGAACTTCCTCCAAACTTTCAACAACCACCTCACCAACAGGAAGAGGATTCGAACCTTGAAGAGATGCTGACAAAATTCATGACAGCTACAGATAACCGTCTCCAAAAAACTGAGACAACAATTAATGTCCAACAAGCATCGATCAAAGGGATCAAGAACCAAGTTGGGGAACTTACTGAGTCGGTTGGGGAACTTACTAAGTCAATTATACAACTTGCTAAGCTGATCTCAGAACTACCCCAAGGAAGCTTGCCAAGCAATACTGAAACTAACCCGAGTGAGCAAAATCAAGCCATTTACGATAGTGAAGGGTTAGACGAACCAAACCCAAGGGAAGAACCTGTGGTAAATGAAGGTAAGGTTGAAGTGTGCCATGATATACCAAAACCGGTAATTACAGAGTACCAACCTCGTGTGCCATATCCCGATGCAATAAAGGAAGACCACACAGAGGAAGAAGTAGGTGAACTCACACTTCGTGTAGACGACGAAACAATCACTCTTCAAGCTCTTGACTCAGCTAGGACATCGAGTAATAAAGGTACGAACGTTAATTCTATTGATAACCATTTGGTTCAACCTTCTTTACAGGAAGCATCACGAAATCACCTAGCTGAGCTAGATCTTAAACCTCGTACCCATAAAGAAATAATTCATGAAAAACTAAGGCTTCAGGTCGATGAACTAGACGAGTGGAAAACACACTTTAAAGAGAAACTAGGAATACACGAAGTGAAACCGAAGGAAACCCCAGACGAGCTGATAGGAACAACAAATCACTTCAAAATAGTGGATCATGTATTGTTGAATAAGGAAGACCCTCGAATCACCAATTCAGACCTCAAGACAAACGAAGAAATCACTTTTGAGGTACTTAATGTCTTCCTATACGGCACAGTCGAGGTAAGCAATCCTAAATTCAACACTTTTGAGGTAAACACTACTCGACTTAAACTATATACCCATAACCGAATTGATCGCATGCAAAAGGATTTTCACCTCCTCAAACCACCTTGACTGTAACACCCCAAACCCGACCCAAACACCACGACCGGATCTGTTTTGTCACTTGGAAAGAATTTTACAAAAACGCGAACTTTGGAAAAACTTCTAAGTTATTTTTGAAACTCCAAGTTTAGTGGTTCATTTGAAAACTTAGTAAAAACTATATTTAGCCCATACTTGTGTATAGATGACATTTGTAAACGCTAGTTGCGACATTCTAGTAGTCATAAGGTTCGCTTTTAGATTTTTGTGCGTAAAATCATTGATTTAGTTTTGAGGAAAACCCCTCTATCCTTTACACTCCTCTTTGGCAGTCATGCTGACCGTCACACTGCTCAAAGCTGATATAACGTGGTCTAGCCACCGATAAATATGTGACCAAGTCACCGATACGATAAGGCACTGAGCCATCAAATTAGTGTGACAGTGTCACCGATATACACTTCCCCTTCATATCATTATCATACCAAATCCCATGCACATGTAACATAGCATAATAAACAAGTCATATAGTATCATACATTCAATATTTAGAGCACGCACACAATCATGCTATCAACATAACCATAAGGCTTAATCGAAAACAACTAACACGATGTTTCTGGCTTTACCCTTCATGGGTAACCCAATAGCCATTCTTTGAGATTTCGGCTTTCAAACATACACATAAGCGTTTTATACAATTAAAGAATAGTGTGGTAATTACACACTGTAAACACGAAGAACTATACTATCAATCTCATTAACGTCCTCACTCGTAGGGATCACAACGACCGCTTATCCTCTCAGAAAGCCGGTCCACAACCCGGTGGAAAGTCTCGAGCAGTGACACCGCACGTTTTTAAACTTAGGGGTAGGGACTACGAGTCCGGCCCCCTCCTTTACTTGGTGGTATTTGATTCCATGAAAGAGATCTTGGTCGGAAGACCGAGTTAAAGCATTGAATAGGATAAGAGTAAGAATACACGCTCAATCAAGAGATTTCTTACCTAGATCGTGAAGCAGAAAGCTTGGGCTTGGTTTAAGAATCGATTGAATCCTAAAATGTTACTATGTTAGAACCGATCCTCACATAAATTAAAAGAATGGCCTTTCGGCCAAACAAGCAAATAGGAAACTCTTACCACCATTCACCAACACTACTTACCAAAAGTCTTCCAACATGAGACTGGATGCGAGAAAGAACACGAACACAAAGCCCCTCCTACATTCGGCCAAAGCACCCAAAGTACCAAGTTAACCCCTTCGGTTTACCAACCAGCAAGAGAATAAGAAAGAATCAAAAAGAAGAAAACGCTTACCACCCAGCAGGAAGAAACCAATTGAGAAGGTAGGGAGAAAGAGTGACGGCAATCCTCTACAGCAAGAGCGAATGAAGGAGATGAACACCCAAAGGAGATTCGGCCAAAAAGAAGAGTAAGAACAAACTCAATGAGAAGGAAGAGAAAATAGGTTTCGGCTTTGAGAAGAACAAAGGAAAGATATAAGAAGAAATGGGCTAGAGAGATTCGGCTTTAGAAGAAAAATGGAGAAGAAGTTGAAGCGGACAAGTGTTTCGGCTTTGAAGATACAAATGGGAGAAAATAAAGAAATGGAGAATGTGATAGGAGAGTTCGGCTAAGGGATTATGATATGAAAAAGAGAGTGTATGAACAAAAGAAGAAGAAAGGGTTGAGGTTTCGACTTTTGGTTGAAAAGAGAAAGAATGCAAAAAATGAAGTTCCTCAAGAGCTGATTTCAGTTTGAGAATAAGAGAAGAAAAACACTTGTTCACCAATTGCCAAAGAGAATAATGTTTGATTTGCTAACTCTCAACTCAAAGTGACCTATAGAAGAATCGGCCCTCACCCCCACACCTACACCTACAACCGAAAATGCACACAAGAAGAGAATGAAATGCCTAAACCACTTTCGGCACATGAACTTGCCTAGCCCCCAAAACCGAATGCCTACTCAACCCCACTTTGACCGAATTTTCCCCCAACACACCCAAAAATTCGGCCAACACTCTCCTCCACCTCTATCCCCTTGATTCCCTCCTACTTTCACTCTCATCCCCTCATTTGAATCGGTTGACAAAATCAAATTCCACCTTTCACTCTTGTCCATCTATTTGAAATATTTGACTTAGTCCACTTCCACTCTTCAAGGTCCCAAACCGAATCCATCACCTCTCATCCTGACACCAAAAAGAATTCTCAAAATGCAAACTATGCGACTCGAACCTGCTCCCTCACTGCTCCCCTGTGGCGTCACTTACCTGTTCCTGAAGTGGCGTCTCCTTGCCACTTTACCACTGCACTTCTTGTGTCAACAACCACAAGCATTACTCCTTAAGGCTTTTCCCAGCTAGCTCCCCCCCTAAAGTGCCAAAAATTGAAATTTTCGCCAAGGCTTCGGCTTAACCCCAAGCCTTCCTGGGGACCCCAAAAATAACAAATTAACACATAAAGCATTCTAAACACACAAAAACATAACAGAAACAAAGCCCCTAGACCCCGGATGTTACAGTTCTACCTCCTAAAAGAAATTTCAGCCTCGAAATTACCTGGTCAAAAAAGATGGGGGTGCTGCTGACGCATAACATCCTCTGGCTCCCACGTGGCCTCCTCTGAACCGTGGTTCCGCCACAAAACTTTGACCAAAGGGACTGATTTCCTTCTCAAGACCTTAACACCTCGATCTAAAATCTGCACAGGTTCCTCTTCGAAAGACAGGTCTAGACTTACTTCAATTTCCTCCACCGGCACAATGTGAGACGGATCAGAATGATAGCGCCTCAACATTGAGACATGGAACACATCATGCATCTATTTCAATTCTGAAGGCAACTCAAGCTGATACGCCACTGGCCCCACACGTTTAATACCCGATAAGGCCCGATAAACCTGGGACTTAGCTTGCCCTTCCGCCCAAACCTCATTACCTTCTTCCACAGTGAAACTTTTAGGAAAACTTGATTACCCACTGCAAATTCTATATCCTTACGCTTCAGATCAGCATAGGATTTCTGCCGGTCGGACGCTTCCTTCAACCGAGTCTGAATCAACTTAACTTTCTCCTCTTTCTTTAAAACCAAATCCGGACCCAAGATCCGACGCTCACCCAATTCTGTCCAGCAAGTAGGTGTACGACACCTCCGTCCATACAACGCTTCATAGGGCGCCATCCGAATACTAGCACGTAGCCATTTGTTGTGTTTAATTTCGCCAACGGTAGAAACTCTTCCCAACTACCCCAGAAGTCTATGACACAACCCCTCAACATATCTTCCAAGATTTGAATTACCCTCTCAGACTGACCGTCGGTCTGTAGATGAAAAGTTGTGCTGAAGTCTAGTCTCGTACCTAACGCCTGATGCAGTGCCTTCCAAAACTGCGACGTAAACTTAGGGTCTCTGTCTGATATGATGGATACAGGTACCCCATGCAATCTCACAACCTCTGCCACGTACAGTTTAGCCAGCTTCTGCAGAGAGTAGTCGACACGAACAGGTATGAAATGAGCAGACTTCGTCAACCGATCTATAATCACCCATACCGAATCTTTCTTAGTAGGCGTAAGAGGTAGCCCACTAACAAAGTCCATCGTTATCCTCTTCCACTTCCACTGTGGAATCCTCACCGACTGCAATAACCCCCAAGGCAGCTGATGCTCTGCTTTCACCTGCTGGCACGTTAAACACTTCCCCACAAACTCGGCAATTTCCCGCTTCAATCCAGGCCACCAAAACTGTTCACGCAGATCCTGATACATCTTATTCCCTCCAGGATGCATCGCATAAGGGCTACTATGCGCCTCCTAAAGAATCATCCGCCTCAACTCAACATCCTTTGGCATGCAGACCCTTTTACGAAAACACAAAACCCCATAACTGTTCAAACTATAATCCTCCACTCCACCATTCTATACTTGTAAGAGCTGAGCACTTAACACATCGTCCAAAACTTGCTTCTCTCTAATCTGAGCTATCCAAGTCGGTTTCACCTGAAGTTCCTCTAGCAAACTCCCATCATCATACAGGCTGAGATGGGCAAACATCGCTCTTAAATTGGATATTACCTTCCGACTTAACGCATCTGCCACCATGTTAGCTTTACCTGGATGGTATTCTATCGAGCAATCATAGTCCTTCAATAACTCAATCCACCTCCGTTGCCTTAAATTTAACTCCTTTTGGGTAAGGAGGTACTTTAAACTCTTGTGGTCAGTGTAGATGATGGACTTCTCCCCATATAGGTAGTGTCTCCAGATCTTCAGAGCGAACACTACCGTAGCCAACTCCAGATCATGCGTGGGATAGTTCATCTCATGCGGTCTTAATTGCCGAGATGCATACGCAACTACCTTCCCACCTTGCATTAACACACACCCTAACCCCGTGTGTGAAGCATCACAATAGACAATGAACTCTTTCCCTGCTTCAGGCTGAATCAAAATCGGAGCCTCTGTTAAGATCTTTTTCAGCTTCTCGAAACTTTCCTGCTGCTTGTCAGTCCAGACAAATGGTATCCCTTTCCGTAACAACTTAGTTAAGGGTGCTGCAATTAAGGAGAAACCCTCAACAAACCTTTTATAGTAACCAGCTAACCCCAGGAAACTTCGAATTTCCGCCACAGACTTAGGCGGTTTCCATTCCAACACTGTAATATCCTAAAATTTGAGTATCTGTTGTGTTGGTTTGGGTATGAATTTTGTGTGTTAGCATAGTCTTATGAAGGCTTGATTTTATTTAGGAAGCTAGAATAAATTTTAGTATGGTTTATTTAATGAAGTGGATTAAGTGAGCTTGACACTTAAGTTAATTTAAGTGTTAAATTAAAGCACAAGAGGAGTAAGTGGCAAGATGGTTAAGGAGCTTGAAAGGTTGTTTGAGGTTAGAGGTTCGAGTAGCATGTTTAGCATTTTGAAGGTTTATTTTTGAATCCTAGCATTTATGGACGGTCAACCTTTGTTTATGATAGGCTGGACTCTTAATTTTGGTAAGTTGAATTTTGGTTTAAGGAAAGCTTGAAATTGGGGATAAGAATCTTAAGGTTATGGAAGGTTATCTTAAAGTTATGGTATTATGAGGGGACAAAAGGCATGGAATATGGAGGATGTTTTGGAAACTTTATTCAAGGCTTTAGTGCATGCATGTAGATGGCATGTATGGCTAGGGGGGTGGCCGAATGTAATAGGTAGTTTGGGGGGGGGGAATATTGGCAAATTTTTGTCATTTGAACATCTTTTTGCATTTTTGTTTTCCCTCTCCAAAAACTCTTTCTTTGGCCTAATGTCATTGTGCATTTTGTGCAAATTTAGCTTTCGTTTTAGCTCTTATTTTGTTGAACCAAAAATGCTATTTCCTTTCTTTCATCTTTGCTTTTGAAACCAAAACTTCATTTTGGTATTTTTGCACTTTTCTTTTAGGCAAAATAGGAGTTGACCGAATCTCATCTCTCCCACATCTCTCTTTTCTTTTCTTTTTGACATTTGTTCATAATCACATTTTCTTTTACACTCTCTTGGCCGAATATTTCTCCATCTCAAATACCATTTCTTTTTCATTTGTTCAAAGATAAAAAAACATCTACTTCCATTCTATTTTTCTTTTCTTTTTTCACTTCACCATAGCCGAATCTTCTACTTCCTTTTAGTATTATTTTTGGCCGAATATTCAAGGGTAGACTCTCCTTGGTTTTCTTCTATCGATTTTGGATAAAAAGGGGTAAGTGTTCATGGACGTTTTTCTTTCTTTTCTTTCTCGTTTCTATGATGTTTTCTTGTAGATAAAGGCCAAACCTTTGGGCATTATTTTGCAAGGTTCTAACCATTTTTTTTAGGATTCGATTATTCTCTTAGGCTCATTGGGATTTCAGAAGCAATCGATTTAAGCCATTCCTTTAGCAAATCGAAGTTGGTAAGTCAAGTGGTAAGGATTCTATACTCTTAAAGTTGGTTGAGGAAGCCTAAGGTTATTTGGATTAAGATATGTTGTTGGCCGAATGGTTTTCATTAAAATATTGTGATATGGCCGATTGTAGGACAAAGTGATCTAGTGCGGTAGATCGGATCATCGGATTTTAGTATTGCTTTGGTGAAAGGTGTGTATCTTACACACTTTATAACTTGGTTTATATATGTATATTTGTGTGTTATATAACTAATCATATTATGAAAGTGGGTAAATCGATGAGATCTGGATATGATACCATGATGGTATGAATGAGGATTCGGGTAAGTCCGTTTCAATATGTTGTTAATACATGTGGATTGAAATCATGATCTACGATTTATGATAAATTCGTTATGAGATACATATCAAAGTTTATTGACATGATTTGTCTATCTATTGCATTGGTATGGGCAATATGAGAGGAGGGGGAAGATTGATATCGTGTCTTGAGACACGAGAGGTTTGGTACCTCTCGGTGATTTGGTATCACATTCGTGTCTTGGACACCGGAGGTTTGGCACCTCATAGCGACTCGTCCCCGTGGTTAATACCACCGTGGGTTGGCCCCACTTTTGAGATATGGGATTGTCGCGCGGTGATTTGGTATCACACGTGGGTTGGCCCCACAACTTGATGATTCGTGTCTTGGACACCGGTGGTTTGGCACCACCGGTGATTTGGTATCACATTCGTGTCTTCGGACACCGGAGGTTTGGCACCTCATAGCGACTCGCCCCACGTGGTTAATACCACCGTGGGTTGGCCCCACTTTTGAGATATGGGATTGTCGCCAGTGATTTGGTATCACACGTGGGTTGGCCCCACAGATGGATTATTTTTGACTTTGGTCACGGTGATTTGGTATCACATTTATATCGTGACTTCGGTCACGGTGGTTTGGCACCACCGGTGGTTTGGTACCACACGGGGTAGAAAAGGAGTTATGGATGGCTAGGTTGGGTGCATTATACATATATGTTGCTTTGTCATAATTTGTGTAAGTATGTGGTATTTACCCGAGAGAGGGAATATGCACTGAGTCTTGGTGACTCACCTTCTCCCTTATATTTTCAGGTGATTCGTGAGATCGCGGATATGGAGCCGGATGGACTCGAGGAGGCCATGCAATAAAATTTTGTTTTACATGAACTTCCATTTGGGTACTTTATTTTAATTTGGTTTTCATATTTTATGGATTTGTAATAAGGCCTGTTTAATTATGTTTTGGATTATTTTTATATTTTGAATATATTTAAAATATGGCTTATAAATTACTTGGTTAATCTAAAAATTGAGCTCAAAGTTTTCGAACTAAAAACTCTTAATGGTTTTAAAAATCTTACCATCGGGTAATATGAATAGTTCGATAGAAAAATTACAAGTTAAGTGTTTTCAACAAATTAAGTGATTTCCAAAATTCAACTTTCTATACTCAATTGCAAACGGATTTTCAAAGTGATATTTCAAATTTTCTTAACAAGGTATAAATGTTTTCTATCCTATGATTCATCAACTAAGTTTTAAAGTTTTATGTAATTCAAAGTAAATCTCAGTTTTAACTTATTTTCGACAAATAAAGAATTTCAAAGAGTTTTTCACAAAATTTAATTGTTAATTCGATTCTTTCAAAAATATTTTCCTTAGTGACATACTAGATTCGGTCGTGGCGTATTGACCGGGTTTGGGGTGTTAGAAACACAACCTTGATCTTCCGAGGATCAACCCTAATCCCCTCTGCAGACACAACATGACCCAAGAAGGTAACTTCCTCCAACCAAAATTCACACTTACTGAATTTGGCGTATAGTTGCTTCTCCCTCAAAATCTGCAGAACCACCCGAAGATGTGAATCGTGCTCTTCTTCTGTCTTGGAATATACCAGGATGTCGTCTATGAATACCACAAAAAACTGGTCCAGATAGGGTTGGAATACCCGGTTCATCATATCCATGAACGCAGCTAGCGCATTCGTCAATCCAAACGGCATTACTAAAAACTCATAGTGACCATAGCGAGTTCAAAACACCGTCTTATGAATATCTGGTTCCTTCACCTTGAGCTGATGATATCCTGACCTCAAGTCTATCTTCGAAAAGACTGAAGCCCCTTTAAGCTGATCAAACAGGTCATCAATCCTCGGCAGCGGGTACTTGTTTTTAATCATCAACTCATTCAATTGACGGTAGTCAATGCACATACGCATCGACCTGTCCTTCTTCTTCACAAACAGCACCGGCGCTCCTCACAGAGATACACTTGGTCGGATAAAACCACGATCCAACAACTCCTGGATCTGGGCCTTAAGTTCTGCCAGCTCTTTCGGTGCCATCCTATAAGGGGCGATGGACACTGGAGCTGCACCTGGAAGTAGCTCAATTCCAAACTCCACCTCGCGGTCCGGAGGAAACCCTGGAAGTTTCTCAGGAAAAACATCCACAAACTCTTTCACTGTTCTAACCTCATTAACAGTCACTTCCTTTGCATCCAATGCACTGATAAAAGCTAGGAATGCCTTGCACCCTTTCCGGACCATCTTAACGGCTCTTAACGCGGAAACCACACTGGGCAAATAATTCCTCCTTTCCCCTATCACAATTACCTCTTCGTCCTCTGGGGTACTCAACACCATTCGCTTAGTCGCACAATCCAATTTAGCACGATGCTTAACCAACCAATCCATGCCCAAGATGAGATCAAACTCCCCGAATGGTAACTCCATCAGATCAGCCGGAAACAAAACTCCTTGAATTCCTAAAGGCACATCCCTAAATAATTTGTTCACTACTAAGGATTGTCCTAAAGGGCTAACCACAGTCATCTCTCTAGCAGCTATTTCAGATTCTATACTTAAAGTCTCAGATACAGTGCTAGCAACATAAGAGTGGGTCGATCCAATATCAACCAAAGCAAGAAATGGTTTATCAGCTATAAGAAACGTACCGATTATGGCGTCCGGTGCGTCGCCATCCTCTTGCCACCGTGCTGCATAGACTAAACCTAGCTGTCTTGCATCTGTACCACTGACACCCTTGCCCGGTGCTCCACGACCCCGACCAGAACCATTCCCTCCTCTGATCGGACCACGACCTCTCGGCATCTACTGTCCACCCCTCCCTGGCTGCACATAACCCTGACCTACAATCCGCGCCCTGGTCATTTCTAGCGGACAATTCCTTATAAGATGATCTTTTGACCCACACTTAAAACATACTCTATCTCTTCCCCAGCACTCTCCTGCATGTGACCTCCCACACTGAGCACACTGTCGAAATTGCCCAACAGCAACTGGCATTGCAACACGACCCGGCCCATCGACCCTAGGCCTCTTTTGGAAACCCCCAGATGACCCTGACGATCCATAACTCCTCTTATTTCTACCTCTATCCTTGTCCCTATTTTACCTCTCAGTCCGCTTTACCTCCTCGGCTATTTTAGCATTTTCCACCAGGATAGCAAAATCCCTCTCCCGCTGCGGAGCTATCAACACTCGCAACTCGTCTCGCAGCCTATCTTTGAACCACACGCAACGCTCATAATCGATCACAACTATCCCTCGGGCGTAACGACTCAACCGCAAAAATTCTGCCTCGTACTCAGCCACCGATTTACCCCCTTGTACCAGATTCAGAAATGCTTTCCTCTGAGCATCCACGTAACTTGCCCCTACATATTTCTTCTAAAATGCAGCTTTGAAGAAATCCCAATCAATGTGATCTGCCGAAGTACCCTCTCTTACGGTGAGCCACCATTGATATGCCTCGTCTCAAAGAAGAGACACCGCTCCTTTCAGTTTTTCCTCTACCGTGCAGTCTAAGTCATCCATAATCCGCTCGACTGCCTCCAGCCAGTACTCAGCTACATTCGGGTCCACACCAGAAATACCCCTAAACGTTTCAGCCCCGTTTACTCGAAGTCGCTCAGGAATAGACTTCCGAGATACTATCCCAGTGCTTGCCCCAACAACCCACTCCAACACACGCAGCATTGCTTGAGACAGGGCATCATCCCCACCAGTTCTATCTTGTGATCTCGCTTCTGCCACAGGTGATGCTGGCGCTTCACCTTCAAGCCCATGCCTTGCTTCTGAAAACTCAGCCTCAGCACCCCGGCCTCTACCACGGCCGCGTGCAACACGTCCACGTCCTCTAGCACTCATGTTTGTCGTTTCGTCTTAATCTACTTTACAAATTTTATGCATTAGCTTTTCTTTTCACCGTTGATTAATGAGTAATTTTATGAGAATAGGGTTTTAAGTGGTTTTTCCGCCAAGCACATGTATACCTAAAAGGTTTTCATCTCTAAAGTAGAGTTTCTTAATCCTATCATCTACTGTAATATATACACATAATACATGCACTTCATGCAAATCACCCAACAATCAGAAGACTTACCTTGCAACCTTGGGCCGGAGACTCGGGTGCCATACTTCCAGAAAACATGTACATAAATATTTTCCTTCTAATCCATCTTAAACCTAAATTGTTGAAAACATTTTGAACCCATAACCCAAGGCCGAGCTTTTAAAACTTGGCTCTGATACCAAATTTGTAACACCCTAAACCTGGCCCAAACACCACGACCGGATCTGGTTTAACACTTGGAAAGAATTTTACAAAAACGCGAACTTTGGAAAAACTTTTAAGTTATTTTTGAAACTCCGGGTTTAGTGGTTCATTTGAAAACTTAGTAAAAACTATAGTTAGCCCATACTTGTGTATAGGTGACATTTGTAAATGCTAGTCGCGACATTTAAGGTTCGCTTTTAGATTTTCGTGCGTAAAATCATTGATTTAGTTTTGAGGAAAACCCCTTTTATTTCATCTTATGAAGAAAACGTTTTGTCAATCAAGTTTTAGATATAAATGTCTTGACAATTAAAACCATAATTAAAACCAAAATAATAGTGGCCTTATTACAAATCAAAAATCCCCAAAAGTAACAAACGATAAATAAAATAAAGTTTTAATAGAATAACCCATGCATGGCCACCTCGAGTCCAATCCAGCCCAATCCACTGAACTAAGAGTCACCTGCAAATTGTTTAAGCAAACAGAGTGAGTCACAAGACTCAGTGTGCAATTAGTCCACATAATCCACAAGTGGGCCTGAGCCCCCAAACACAATCGGCCGAAGCCCAATCATTATAGCATATCAAAATAATCAGTATGATAACCCAACCCAGCCTAATATTCCATCCTCTACACTCCGCTCCATATGTCCATCCTCAACACACCTGTGGGGATTTCTACAATCAACCCTCCATCCTTTACACTCCTCTTTGGCAGTCATGCTAACAGTCACACTGCTCAAAGCCGATATAACGTGGTCTAGCCATCGATAAATATGTGACCAAGTCACCGATACGATAAGGCACTAAGCCATCAAATTAGTGTGACAGTGTCACCGATATACACTTCCCCTTCATATCATTATCATCTCAAATCCCATGCACATGCAACATAGCATAATAAACAGGTCATATAGTATCATACATTCAATATTTAGAGCACGCACACAATCATGCTATCAACATAACCATAAGGCTTAATCGAAAGACAACTAACCTGATGTACCGGTTTTACCCTTCATGGGTAACCCAATAGCCATTGCCGAGATTTTTGGCTTTCAAACATACACATAAACGTTTTATACAATTAAAAAATAGTGTGGTAATTACACACCTGTAAAACGAAGAACTATACTATCAATCTCGTTAATGTCCTCACTCGTAGGGATCACAATGATATGCTTATCCCTCTCCGAAGCCGGTCTACAACCCGGTGGAAAGTCTCGAACGGCTGACACCGCACGTTTTTTGAACTTAGGGGTAGGGACTACGAGTCCGGCCCCCTCTTTTACTTGGCTGGTATTTGATTCCATGAAAGATATCTTGGTCAGAAGACCGAGTTAAAGCATTGAATAGGATAAGAGTAAGAATACACGCTCAACTGAAGATATTTCTTACCTAGATCGACAGAAGCCGAAAGCTTCAGGCTTGGTTTAAGAATCGATTGAATCCCTAAAATGTTACTATGTTAGAACCGATCCCTCACATAAATTAAAAGAATGGCCTTTCGGCCAAACAAGCAAATAGGAAACTCTTACAACCATTCGACCAACACTACTTACCAAAAGTCTTCCAACCGCAGACCAGATGCAGAAAAGAACACGAACACAAAGCCCCTCCTACATTCGGCCAAAGCACCCAAAGTACCAAGTTAACCCCTTCGGTTTACTAACCAGCAAGAGAATAAGAAACAATCGAAAAGAAGAAAACGCTTACCACCCAGCAGGAAGAAACCAATTGAGAAGGTAGGGAGAAAGAGTGACGGTAATCCTCTACAACAAGAGCGAATGAAGGAGATGAACACCCAAAGGAGATTCGGCAAAAATGAAGAGTAAGAACAAACTCAATGAGAAGGAAGAGAAAATAGGTTTCGACTTTGAGAAGAACAAAGGGAAGATATAAGAAGAAATGGGCTAGATAGATTCGACTTTAGAAGAAAAATAGAGAAGAAGTTGAAGCAGACAAATGTTTCGGCTTTGAAGATACAAATGGGAGAAAATAAAGAAATGGAGAAGGTGATAGGAGAGTTCGGCTAAGGGATTATGATATGAAAAAGAGAGTGTATGAACAAAAGAAGAAGAAAGGGTTGAGGTTTCGGCTTTTGGTTGAAAAGAGAAAGAATGCAAAAAATGAAGTTCCTCAATAGCTGATTTCGGTTTGAGAATAAGAGAAGAAAAACACTTGTTCACCAATTGCCAAAGAGAATAATGTTTGATTTGCTAACTCTCAACTCAAAGTGACCTATAGTAGAATCAGCCCTCACCCCCACACCTACACCTACAACCGAAAATGCACACAAGAAGAGAATGAAATGCCTAAACCACTTTCGGCACATGCACTTGCCTAGCCCCCAAAACCGAATGCCTACTCAACCCCACTTTGACCGAATTTTCCCCCAACACACCCAAAAATTCGGCCAACACTCTCCTCCACCTCTATCCCCTTGATTGCCTACTACTTTCACTCTCATCCCCTCATTTGAATCGGTTGACAAAATCAAATTCCACCTTTCACTCTTGTCCATCTATTTGAAATATTTGACTTAGCCCACTTCCACTCTTCAAGGTCCCGAACCGAATCCATCACCTCTCATCCTGACGCCAAAAAGAATTCTCAAAATGCAAACTATGCGACTCAAACATGCTCCCTCACTACTCTCTTGTGGCGTCACTTACCTGTTCCTTAAGTGGCGTCTCCTTGCCACTTTACCACTGCACTTCTTGTGTCAACAACCACAAGCATTACTCCTTAAGGCTTGTCCCAGCTAGCTCCCCCCCTAAAGTGCCAAAAATTGAAATTTTTGCCAAGGCTTTGGCTTAACCCCAAGCCTTCCCGGGGACCCCAAAAATAACAAATTAACACATAAAGCATTCTAAACACACAAAAATATAACAGATGCAAAGCCCCTAGACCCCGGATGCTACATTGGCCATACGAATGAGAGGTAAAGTCTAGCTTAAGACTATAAACGAGCGCTTCTCGGGAGGCAACCCGAGCACTAACCCCATTAATTTTTGCATTTTTAATTCTTCTTTCACTTTTTCCTTTTTAGCACCTAACTATAAACTAACCAAAGTGCAGATTTCCAGACCACCCGGTCTTACACACGGCCGTGGCCGTGGCCGTGTGGCCACCACAGGAAGGTACAAGGGCGGGGACAACCACCAGATCCATAATCTCTATTTAGACCCTCCCCTTCTTCCTTTTTATTTTTCAGTTGTCTTTCTTCTTTCATTTGCCATCATTTACTTTTATTTTTATTTTTATTTTCCATTATTTACTTTTATTTTTATTTTTATTTTTATTTTTATTTTTATTTTTATTTTCTTTATTATTTTCTTCTTATTCTTCATACCATTTAGATTTAGCTTAGGATACAATAAAAACAGTCTGGCTGCTTCGAGGATTCAAATTCAAATGGTTCGAGATGCTTCCCCATGTTCACCTCAAATTCCTATCCAGTTTCTTTTCATTGACTTCATCCAAAATTCAGGAAGTTTCACTTCTCTCCCTATCTTATGATTTTATGATTATTTTTCTATTATCTATCTTTGTACATTGAGGGCAATGTACATCTTAAGTGTGGGGGGATTAACTATAGCATTATCTGAAAATCCCTGAATTATGCCTTGTCTTAAAGTAAGTTTCTCATATTATGATTAGAATTAAATTTCTGATGATTTATGATTTTTATTGATATGTTTTAGATTAAGTCGTTGATAATTGTGCATTGATAATTAAATTTTAAGATACTAAAGAATCAGGCATGATAAGTCTATTTTTCAAAAAAAAAAATTAGGATGTCTACCTGAATTTAAATATTACTTTGAAGTTTGAAATTTACGAGGTTGACATCAAAATACCCATAATTTTTGTGAGATTTTGAGCCTTATAGAGCATAAATTCTTTTTCTTGCTCACTTTATTGATTATGAGTATGTCAACATTGATCTGTTATTCTAGAACTTGCATCGATTATACATGTTGAGACCACACTTTTTGATTTGATATACAGAGATGATAAAGGCACCTAGGATTTAACCCACTTACTCCACTAAAAACCACCTTCATAATTAACCCCTAGTGAACCCCGTTTAATCCTAACAACACATTTATTGACTCACCCACTAATATTAACCCAAAACCCTTTTTATTTGTTATCACCATTCTTAACTACCCTTATATCGAGATTTGATTTGATTAGTTGCCTAATTATGATTTTTATTTTAGTAACTTATCCTTTATTACGTATTTATTATGTATTTATGATGTAAAAAAATGAAGTATATTCATTATTAGTCATGTGATTAAATGAGCTTACACATTTAAATTCCAAATATTGAAGAAAAAGCTCGTAGTATTAGAATTATTAATTTTCAATTAATGTAATTACTTATTATTCAGTTCATCGTTTCTGGTTAGGTAATTTGTCAATTCAGTCTCGATTCTAACCCTCTAATTCAACCTTATTCCACACCTTTAACCCAAGCCCCGTTACAACCCTTTCAAAGACCTTTTGATTTGTGTTTCATCTTATATTTTAGTGGTGGAGATTTGATTCTCATGCAAGCCTATGGGATTAACTCTTCATGTTTGACTTTTGAGTGCCTAATTTTGAACCTTAAACACTTTGAGTGATTTGAGTGAATCTTTAAGTGAGGATGTCAATCCTTTTCGATTTTAAATCAGAGGTAATTGTTTAGATGAAGGGAAACACCTATGTTTTGTGCTACAAATGTATGACTTAGACTGTTTGAATCTTTAGGACTCTTTGAGTTGAATTATCCATGTATGAATTATCTCTGAATTATGATGAAACACTATTAATGACTATTATGGATTGAGGGAAGTTCGTTTTAATTATGAGTTGAGAATTTTTCTTGAGGACAAGCAAAAGCTTAAGTGTGGGGGTATTTGATAAACCGTAAAAGTAACATATTTTAATCCCACATTTAGTATGCTTTTGGATGAATTATCCCTTATTTTATGCAATTTGGTGCTCTTAATCCTTTCTTTTCATGTTATATACTCAGGAAAGCACCAGGGGATGAAAAGAACGCAAAACAGGCTTAAAAGGGGACAAATGGGACAAAGCATGAAATCGACATGGCCTGGACCAAAGATCACACAGTCGTGCCTCCTTAAAGATCTCGAACACGGCCTGGACCATGATTTACACAGCCGTGCCCCATTAATGGAGTCCACACGGTCTGGCCACGATTCACACGGGCGTGTGCCATGGCGTGTGTCCTCGCCATGCCAAGAGGAGTTTTACTCGGATTTGGATACTTGGAGGCAAAGAAAGGCATTCCAAAGCCTATTCAAACACCCAAATAGGAATCCTATTTGAATTAGGATACTTAGGGGCCAAGCAAGACATCTCAAAGCCTATATAAACACCCTAGGGGGCAACTTATTCGGGGAGTTCGACAGAAACCCTCTGTCGGGGGAGTCGACGGGCGGTCAGCTAGGCCAATGAGCCAAGTCGAAAAGGTCAGATTTGTGGGAAACTCTTAAGGGATAGCCAGTTGATCCATCTCAAGAAGCCGGAATTCTACTCAAGACGGAGGATCTCTCCTTCAATTCCTTCAGGGGGTTTTAGGGATTTCTTATGCTTTATTTTATCTTTTCTTCTGAGATGTTTTTGTTTATCGTTATGAACTAAACCCTTCAGATACCTGAAGGGGGATGAAACCTAGATGAATCTTGTTATTGTTTTCTGAGCTATATGATAAATACTTGATTTGTTCTTAATTATGTGTGCTTAATTCTTGTGTTGATATTTTGCGAATATTAATTCAAGTTGAATGTGCTTAGGTGGTGGAGCAAAAGTCCCTCCTTAAGAGTAGATCTAGCATAATTAAGCGGAGTTGATCGCGCACCTAGAGATAAGGTGACGAGATTTTGCCGGATTAGGGTGAAACCTAATATGGGAAGTCCATAGATCGATTTACTGCTATTCTAGGGGGTTATTAATGGGAAAGAGATTTCAATTAATTAACTTAGGGTTAGACGTTATTCGCCTCGAGAGAGGGTTTAATATACGTTAGGGAGTCCTACGGATCAAGTCAAGTGAATAAATCGTCTGGTTCAGTGTTAGATAACAAGTGAAGTCTAGGTGGATTCTTCCTAAGGGTATCGTCTTAATCAATTGAGTTTTTCCCAAGTATTTCCCCAATTCATTCTTTTTGTCTTTGCGTCTTTAGCTTAGTAATTAGTTAATTTAGATTAATAAACAACTTCACTTATTTTAGGCTAAATAATAGAAAGAAAGTTAGTATTAGTACTACACCTTAACCCAAGCCCTGTTACAACCCTTTCAAAGACCTTTTGATTTGTGCATCATCTCATATTACAGTGGTGGAGATTTGATTTTCATGCAAGCCTATGGGATTAACTTTTCAGGTTTGACATTTGAGTGCTTAATTTTGAACCTTAAACACTTCGAATGATTTGAGTGAATCTTTTGTAAGGATGTCAATCCTTGTAGGTTTTGGATCAGAGGTAATTATTTAGATGAGGGGAAACACCTATGTTTTGTGCTACAAATGTATGACTTATATTGATTGAATATTTAGGACACTTTGAGTTAAATTATCCATGTATAAATCATCTATGAATTATGATGAGACATTGTTGATAGGAATATTGAATCATGGAAAGTTCATTTCAATTGTAAGTTGAGAATTTTGCTTGAGGACAAGCAAAAGCTTAAGTGTGGGGGTATTTCATAAACCGTAAAAGTAACATATTTTAATCCCACATTTAGTATGCTTTTGGATGAATTATCCCATATTTTATGTAAAAAGGTGCTCTTAATCCTTTTTTTTTCATGTTATATACTCAGGAAAGCACCGGAGGATGAAAAGAACGAGAAACGGGCTTAAAACAGGCCAAATGGGCCAAAGCACGAAATTGACACGGCCTGGGCCCAAGACTACACAGCCGTGCCTCCTCAATAATCTCAAACACGGTCTAGCCACGAGATACACGGGCGTGTCACCTCATTAAAAGTCTAAACACGGCCTAAAGATGATTCACATGAGCGTGTGCCATGGCCGTGTCCCTGCCGCGGAAAAGAGCAATTTCAATCAGATTTGGATACTTAGGGGCAAAGAAACACATTCCAAAAGCCTATAAATACACCCTAAGTATGACCTGAAAGGGGGAGCCCAAAGCTATTGTTTAGGGGCGTCTTGCTAGGCCATAGAGGGCAGATTTGTGGGGATTCGCTCAGGGATAGCCAGTTGATCCATCTCAAGAAGCCAGAATTCTACTCAAGACGGAGGATCTCCTCTTTAATTCCTTCAAGGGGTTTTAGGGACTTCTTATGTTTTGTTTTATCTTTTCTTCTGAGATGTTTTCTTTTATTGTTATGAACTAAACCCTCAGATACCTGAGGGGGATGAAACTTAGATGAATCTTGTTTTCGTTTACTGAACTATATGATAAATGTTTGATCTGTTCTTAATTATGTGTTCTTAATTCTTGTGTTGATATTTCACGGATATCGATTCGAGTTTGATGTGCTTAGGTGGAGGAGCAAAAGTCCCTGCCTAAGAGTAGATCTAGTATAGTTAACCGGAGTTGATCGCGCGCCTAGAGATAGGGTGACGAGGCGTTGCCGGATTAGGGTAAAACCTAATATGGGAGTCCATAGATTGATTTAATGTAATTCTAGGGGTTTTAATTAGAAAGAGATTTCAATTAATCAACCTAGGGTTAGACGTTATTCGCCTGGAGAGAGGGTTTAATATAAATTAAGGAATCCTACGGATCAAGTCAAATGAATAAATCGTCTGGTTCAGAGTTAGATAACAAGTGAAGTCTAGGTGGATTCTTCCTTGGGTGTCATCTTAATTAATTGGTTTTTCCTCAAGTTATTTCCCCAAATTCATTCTTCTTTGTCTTAGAGTCTTTAGTTTTAGTAGTTAATTAATTTAGATTAAACAACCATTCGCTTAATTCTTAGGCTAAATAATAGAAAGAAGGTTAGTATTAGTACTTTTAGTTCCTTTGGGTTCAACAATCCGGTCTTGCCTAAGCTATACTACTGTTCGATAGGTGCACTTGCCTTAAATCGTTGTCAGAGTTAGTTTCCAAGTTCGATCATTCTCTTTATAAATTTTAAAACTCGACAGACATACGATCAGAATTCATGTTCATAAATCTAACCATGTATGACATGCTTGTAAAATGATGTTTTATGAAAGATTATGAGAGTTTGATGTTAGATAAACATCTTTTCCTAAATGAATTTCATGAAAAATGCTAGTAAGGACTAGTTTGTAAAAGTTGTGAAATTTGTCATACATGATAGAAATAGTGAGAATTGATTGTTGCTATAGTTCAGAGAATGAATCAGCTAAGCATGAAGTTCATGAAAGTTGAATAAAAACCACTTTACGAGCCTTGGGGCAAAAGTGTAATTATGAGGAAGTTTAAGGGCAAAATGGTAATTTTGCCGAAGTATGAGTTAAGAGTCAATTTAGTCAATGTGTGTATTAAATGAGCTAAATTATTATTATAGATCGAGAAAAACGAAGCCCAGATCGAAACCAAGGCAAGAACAAAGTCGAGGACTAAATTGCATTTCTACATACATTTTGTACATTGAGGTAAGTTTGTATGATTTTTAAGCTTTGTAATTAATATCATTGAATTGCTTAGTATGATGTAGAATATATCTTAATTCCATGAGATTTTTGATGCTATGTTAAACAAAGAAATCAATGAGATTAAGTATGAGAAAGTCCTAATTTAAGTTGAATTACATAGGGTACTCGATCTATCACATGAGACAAGGAAGTCCGTATAAGACCAAGCCAAGGCATGGCATCGACAATCAAGCAAGTTATCATGTAAGACCAAGACAAGTCTTGGCATTGAAGAGTTATTATGAGATGAAGACCCATATAAGCCCAAGCCAAGGCATGGCATTGGTGAGTCTCCATGTAAAGATGTCATGTAAGTCCAAGACAAGTCTTGGCATTGAAAAGCTATCATGAGATAGAGATCCCATGTAAGTCCAAGCCAAGGCATGGCATTGAAGAGTAACAAGTAAGATTTCATGAAAGTCCAAGCCAAGGCTCGGCATTAACCCGTTCATGAGTAAAGATACCAAGTAAGACCATGTCAAGACATGGCAATGGTAAGTTCCCAATGGAACACACAAGGAAGACTTTGTGTAAGTCCATATCAAGACATGGCATCGATTCCAAGTTGAGAGATCCCATGTAAGACCATATCTAAGGTATGGCTTTGGCATCGAGATATTTGTGAGATGAGATTCAGTATCCTCAGTTATTCATAGTAATTCATCGGGCAAAAGAGTAAAGAATAAATGAGAAAGCAAGAAAGTTAAGCAAGTAAAGCTATCATCAAAGTATGCTAGTCATAGTTAACTAAGAGTATTATACATATTATGAATGATGAAGTTAATATTATGCTTTCCTTAACAAAGTATGCTAATATATATGATTAAGTGATACAGGTACCTTGTTTACCTTACAAGTACGAGACTAGTAAGTACCATGATAAGTGTAAGAATCATTAAGAGTAAGTAAGCTCAAGCATGTGAACTTAGCAATGCCTTTGCTTATGATGAATGAGTATGTTAAGTATATATGTATACGTTGTTATATGCATTACATGCAAACTTACTAAGCGAAATGCTTACGTCTTTAATTCTTTCTTTCCATGTAGTCCCACCAAGCTAATCTCGTGGGTCATCATCATCGGAGCTCAGAGCACACTATCAATCGCTATTTTGGTATAGCCAAGTTATTTATATTAAGTATGGCATGTATAGGAAGCATTTCATTTTGAGTTATGTTTTAGAATTAGCCAAAGTGTTGGCTATCAAGCTTAGTATTCTTTTTGTATATGGCCAAAGAGATGGGTCATGAATGATTAAGTATGTATGTTTTTATCTATCAATAAAGTATGCATCCTTGTTCATGTTAGATGTGATACTTGAGTTATTGAATTGAGTATTGGATTGATCTTGATCTCAGGGTGGCAATTGGCTTGGAAAATAGCCTCTAGGTGCCCACACGGATAGACACACGGGCGTGTGTCTAGGTCATGTGTCCCCTGCACATTAGTGTTTTAAGTCAGAATAGACCACGGGCTAATCACACGGCCGTTTGTTTAGGCCGTGTGTGACACACGGTTAACACATGGGCGTGTGCCCTGGCCATGTGAAGTCTGCACCTTGCACTTGTAATTTGAATTGCCACACGGCTGAAGTACACGGGCGTGTGTATGGACCGTGTGGATAAGTCAGAATACCAAAGTTTAACACACGGGCCAAAGCCACGGGCGTGTCAAGGCCATGTGAAATTAGTCAGTGTCGACCACGGGTGGAAGACACGGGCATGTCTTAGGGGTACACGGGCGTGTCCCAAGTCACATGGACGTGTGACCCCTGTTTCGAGGAAAAGTTCCCGATTGAGTTTTGAAAGTTTCTGGATAGGTGTTTAAGGCCTCGTATGCCCATGAAACGTATGTTTTGATTAAGAAAGAGAAGTTTCTGTTTCGAAACAAAATTTTACAGCCTGTAAGTACATGTTTACTTAAGTTCAAGTATGGTAACGTCTCGTATCCAGTCTCAGTCTAGGACTTGGGTATGGGGTGTTACATAGTTGTTACAGTTACTCGAGAGTTAAACAGTCAGAGATGAAAGAAATCAAATTATACTTAAAAATTTAAAGAGTTTAATAATAGAGGAAAATGAACTAAAATAAAAATAAAAATAAAAATAAGAATAAAGAAAATAAAAAGGACTCAGAGGTCCTCATCATCGGAGTGATCTCGAGGTGGTGGTGGCGGCGATATGTGAAAAAGCTGATAATATCGACCACGGCCGCCTCGCACGGCCGTGTGGATTTACCTTAGCCCGTGTTCTTTAGGCAGTTTCGACCACGGCCGCATTGCACGACCGTGGCATTTAGTCGGAGCCCATGTCTTGGTGAAAATTTTCGTCCTGTTTCAGCACGATATCCGCCACGCTGATATGCATACTCGTGGTGTCCACACGGCCATGGCCACGCCCGTGTGCAAGGCCGTGTGGTATGGAAACCTAAACCTAAAAATTTGGTTAGTTTTTATATAGATGCTAAAATTCAAAAATATGGACGATAGTGGGGTTAGTGCTCGGGGTGCCTCCCGAGAAGCACTCGTTTAAAGTCTTGAGCTAGACATACCTATTATCCGTATGGCCATGGTGGTTTACAGATTCGAAACTCTTTTTTATTACTATCAATTCTATCAACATATGGTTTGAGTCGGGTAATATTTACCTCAAAAGTGCCGAAATTAGAATGTGTTACCTCGACCGTTCCGTATGGAAAGACCTTAAGTACCATAAAAGGAGTCGCACCGTTTGTATTAAGTTATGAAGCGACTATTTAAGGGTCGGTTGTATCTGACAGTACCTGGTCCCCAACTTTGAAGTGATTGGTTCCACCTTTAATACTCGATGTCCTAGCCGTGTCAAGAACCTGTAGAGTGATCGTTTCGTCACTTACACGAAATGTGAGATCACGTGGTAGTTTATTTCGTAGAATTACTTGGCACACTGCGTTTAGCTCCACATGCGACATATTGTCTAACTTCCGTTTTTTTGTCAAAAACTCTTTTGAAAATTTCCATGAATCTGGCATCTGCGAAAGAGCTTCAAGAAACGGTAAGTTAATATGTAATTTCTTTGGAAGTTTAAGAAATTTACCGAATTGTTCCTCTGTGTGGTCTTTCTTTATCGTATTGGGGTATTGCACACGAGGTTGGTACTCTGTAATTATTGGTTTTGGTTTATCATGGCTTACCTCAGCCTTACCTTCCTCTACCACATTCTCTTGCTTCAATTTTGGTTCATCTAACCCTTCACTATCGTGAGCAGTTATTGCTTGCGGTTGCTCTCTTGGGTTAGTTTCGGTGTTGCTAGGCAAGATACCTTGTGGTCTTTCTGAGATCAGATTAGCAAGCTGACCTATTTGGTTCTCGATCCCTTGAATTAATGCCTACTGATTTTTTAGCATTGTCTCGTTGTTTTGAAAATGGGTTTCTGACACTACGATAAATTTTGTTAGCATCTCCTCAAGTTTGGCTTCTTTTCCCTATTTGGTAAGGTGGTTGTTGAAAGCTTGGGAGGGTTGTTGTCTCACGATTTCCTTGGCCATCCCACGAGAAATTGGAATGGTTCCACCAACTTGCATTATAAGTGTTACTATAGGGATTATTTTGAGGTCTAGAATAGTTACCCATATAGTTGACTTGTTCGTTCTCTGTGCTAGGGTTGTAGGATAGATATTCGTGTTGTTCACCCCTCCTCCATTTGTATCGTCATTGTATTACGGATGTACTGCAGAGAACCATACCAACCATTAAATTTTTTATTTAAAAGCTTTACATGGTTAGATAACATGGTGACCACATCAAGGTTGAAAACATCGGCTGCTTTATTAGGCATTGTCCTCATGTCTTGCCATTGATAATTATTGATGACATCTCTTCTGGTTTCTACGAGTGGTATGTTTTATTTCTTTGTCAAAAATCAAGGGTCTGACGGGTTTCTTCTAGTCATAAACTAGAAATACCTGCCAGAAGCAAAGAAAGAGAAAATTTAGCAAAGTTAAAATAAAATAAAAATAAAAATAAATTGCAAATAAATAAAATGGCTAAAGTAATAAAATTAAGCGTTCTTAATATTTCAGTTCCCCGGCAACGGTGCCAAAAACTTGATCGTAATGTCAGAGTCTTAATATTTATATAATGAATGATCTAGCCTAGAAACTAACTGTGACAACGATTGAGGCAAGCGCACCTATCGAACAGTAGTATAGCTTAGTGGCAAGACCGGAATGTCGAACCCAAAGGAACCAAAAGTACTAATACTAACTTTCTTTCTATTATTTAGCCTAAGAATTGAAGTGAATTATTGTTTAATCTAAAATTAACTAACTACTAAGCTAAAGACGCTAATACAAAGAGAATGAATTAGGGAAATACTTGTGGGAAAAACCAATTGATTAAGACAATACCCAATGAGGAATCCACCTAGACTTCACTTGTTATCTAACTCTGAACCAGACGATTTTTTCACTTGACTTGATCCGTAGGATTCCCTAATTTATGTTAATACCTCCGTCGAGGCTACTAACGTCTAACCCTAGGTTGATTAATTTAAATCTCTTTCTAATTAAAACCCCTAGAATTGCATTAATTAGATCTATGGACTCCTATATTAGGTTTGACCCTAATCCGGCAGATTTTCATCATCCTATGTCTAGGGTTGCGATCAACTTTGCTTAACTATGCTAGATCTACTCTTAGACAGGGACTTTTGCTCCACTGCCTAAGCACATCAATACTTGAATCAATACCCTGAAATATCAAAGCAAGAATTAAGAACACATAATTAAGAACAAATCAAGTAATTTATCATATAGTTCAGAAAACAATAACAAGATCCGTCTTAGGTTTCATCCCCCTCAGGTATCTGAGGGGTTTAGTTCATAATAATAAAAGAATATATATCAGAAGAAAAGATAAAACAAAACATAAGAAAACCCTAAAACCCCCTGAAGGAATTGAAAGAGAGATCCGCCGTCTTGAGTATGATTTCGGCTTCTTGAGATGAATCAACTGGCTTTCTTCGAGTAAATCCCATGATTCTGACCTCTCTGGCTCGGCTCCTTGGCCTAGCTGGACGCCCTGGCAAAAAACACCTTTTAGGTTATACTTAGGGTGTTTATATAGGCTTCGGAATGTGTTTCTTCGCCTCTGAGTATCCTAATCCGAGTGAAATTCCTATTTGCCACGGTAGGGACACGCCCGTGCAACACGCCCGTGTGAATCGACTTCAGGCTGTGTCCGAGCCTGCTAAAGGGGCACGGCCGTTTGCTTTGGTCCCAGGCCGTGTTGATTTCCTACTTTGGCCCATTTGGCCCGTTTTTCGTTCTTTTCATCCTCCTATGCTCTCCTGAGTATAAAACATGAAATTAAAGGATTAAGAGCACCAAATTCCATAATTCAAGGGATAAATCATCCAAAAGCATCCTAAATGTGGAGATAAAATATGTTACTATTACGATTTATCAACAGTCTCCCCGCGGGAGACCGATCTACATAAGTTCATGACGGCCGCTTCATTCACTAGACAAGCTGAGGATATTTGAGGCCATTTAGTTTTTATTTTTCTTTTCTGTTCTCCTTTATTTTCCTTCTCTTTGACTCTCTTATGCTAAATCTAGTTTATTTTATTTTAGTTTCTTGGTTTTAGGTTCTTCAGGCTGCTTGGGAATCACACCACCACGACCCTAGTATCCACCTCTACGAAATGTCTTCCTCCAACATGGCCCGAACTTTGATTTTTTTCTCTGACTCCATCTAAAATTCAGGAAGTTTCACCTCTTTCCCTATCTTGTGATTTTCTTATTATAATTGTTATATTTGTACATTGAGGGCAATGTACATTTTAAGTGTGGGGGGTGAAATTTATTCAGGAAAGTGTCTAACTTTTTTCATTATTCTCAAATCCTGAATTATATCTTGTTTTTAAGTAATTTTCTCATGTTACGATTAGAATGAAATTTCCTTTTATTCATGATTTTTATTGATATGTTTTGTATTAAGTCATTGATAATTATGCAGTGATGATTTAAACTTTAGGAGACTAGAGAATCAAGCATGATAAGTCTATTTTCAGAAGTAAAAATTTTGTTAGGTTGTCTACCTGAATTTAAGTATTACCTTGAAGTTTAAAATTAACAAAGTTGACATCAAAAGCCCATAATTGTTGTGAGATCTTGAGCCTTTTAGAGCATACATTCCTTTTCGTGCTCACTTTATTGATTATGAGTGTGTCAACATTGATTTGTTATTCTAGAACTTGCTTCGATTATACATGTCGAGACCACACCTTTGATTTGATATACAGAGATGATAAAGGCACCTAGGTTTTAACCCACTTACTCCATAAAAAGCCTACCCTCACAATTAACCCCTAGTGAACCCTTTTGAGACTAACAACCCTTTTATTGACTCACCCATTAATATTAACCCAAAACCCACTTTGTATTTGTTATCACCATTTCTCTTGACTACCCCTATATCGAGATTTGATTTGATCGATTACTTAACTATTTTCGTTATTCCAGTTATTTAATTCTATCTTATTATTATTGTACTTGATTTGTTCTTAAAAAAATGAAGTATATTCATTATTAGTTCTATGTTATTTGAGCTCAAACTATTAATTTCATTATCTTTAGAAGAAGCTCATGTTATTAGTATTAAGTTTTCGTGATGTAATTATTTAGTATTAGTACAACTTTTTAGTTAGGTAATTTGCCAATTCAATCTCGATTCTAACCCTTTAATTCAGCATTTATCCACACCTTTAACCCAAGCCCCGTTACAACCCTTTTTAAAGACCTTTTGATTTGTGTATCATCTCATTTTACAGTGGTGGAGATTTGATTTTCATGCAAGCCTATGGGATTAACTTTTCATGTTTGACCTTTGAGTGCTTAATTTTTGAACCTTAAACACTTCGAGTGATTTGAGTGAATCTTTAGTGAGGATGTCAATTTTTTATCGATTTTGAATCAGAGGTAATTATTTTGGTAAGGGGAAACACCTATTTTTCGTACTATAAAAACTATGACTTTGATTGTTTGAATCTTTAGGAACCTTCTGGTTAAATTATCAATCCATGAATTACCTATGAATTATGATGAAACATTATTGATGAAGGTTATGAATTGAGGAAATTCTATTTTAATTGTGAGTTGAGAATTTTGCTTGAGGACAAGCAAATGCTTAAGTGTGGGGGTATTTGATAAACCGTAATATATACATATTGTAATCCCACATTTAGCGTACTTTTGGGTGATTTATTCCCTAAATTCTGGAATTTGGTGCTCCTAATCCTTTAATTTCATGTTTTATACTTAGGAAAGCACCGGAGGATAAAAAGAATGAGAAACGGGCCGAAAACGAACCAAATGGGCCAAAGTAGGAAATCAACACGGCCTGGGGTTTCACCACAGGGCCGTGCCTCCTTAGCAGACCCGACCACAGCCTACAACTTGATTTAAACGGCCGTGCCTCCCTAGCAAACCCAACCACGGTCTACAATTCGATTCACACAGGCGTGTTGCACGGGCGTGTCCCTGTCATGGCAAAGAGGAATTTCACTCGGATTAGGATACTTAGAGGCGAAGAAACACATTCCGAAGCCTATATAAACACCCTAAGTCTAACCTAAAAAGAAGGCTTTTGTCAGGGGGCATCCAGCTAGGCCAAGGAGTCGAGCCAGAGAGGTCAGAATTGTGGGATTTACTCGAAGAAAGCCAGTTGATTCATCTCAAGAAGTCGAAATCATACTCAAGATGGTGAATCTCTCCTTCAATTCCTTCAGGGGGTTTTAGGGTTTTCTTATGTTTTGTTTTATATTTTCTTCTGAGATGTATTCTTTTATTATTATGAACTAAACCCCTCAGATACCTGAGGGGGATGAAACCTAAGACGGATCTTGTTATTGTTTTCTGAACTATATGATAAATACTTGATTTGTTCTTAATTATGTGTTCTTAATTCTTGTTTTGATATTTCAGGATATTGATTCAAGTATTGATGTGCTTAGGCAGAGGAGGAATAGACCCTGCCTAAGAGTAGCATAGTTAAGCGGAGTCGATCGCAACCCTAGAGATAGGATGATGAAAATCTGTCGGATTAGGGTCAAACCTAATATGAGAGTCCATAGATCGAGTTAATGCAATCCTAGGGGTTTTAATTAGAAAGAGATTTCAATTAATCAACCTAGGGTTAGACGTTAGTAGCCTCGAGAGAGGTATTAATATAAATTAGGGAATCCTACGGATCAAGTCAAGTGAATAAATAAATGCAGTTGAGTTAGATAACAAGTGAAGTCTAGGTGGATTCTTCCTTGGGTATTGTCTTAATCAATTGGTTTTTCCCACAAGTATTTCCCCTTTTCATTCTTTGTGTCTTAGCATCTTTAGCTTAGTAGTTAGTTAATTTTAAATTAAACAATAATTCACTTCAATTCTTAGGCTAAATAATAGAAAGAAAGTTAGTACTAGTACTTTTGGTTCCTTTGGGTTCGACAATCCGGTCTTGCCACTAAGCTATACTACTGTTCGATAGGTGCGCTTGCCTCAATCATTGTCACAGTTAGTTTCTAGGCTAGATCATTCATTATATAAATTTTTAAGACTCTGACACACGATCAAATTTTTGGCGCCGTTGCCGAGGACCAAAAATATTAAGAACGCTCAATTTTTATTACTTTAGCCATTTTTAATTATTGCAATTTACTTTTATTTTGTTTATAACTTTGTTAATTTTTCTTCTTTTATTTTGTTCCTAGCAGGTACCTCTAGTTTATGACTAGAAGGAACCCGACAGGACCTTTATTTACGACAGTGATATTGAAGGTACCATCCGCAAAAATCATAGAGAAATAAGGTGAAGCTTAACTTACATAGAAGAAGAGAAAGAAGACGAAACCAATACCACCGAAGAGATGGATGAAAATAATCCGCTACCTCCGGAGGTGGCCGAAAATCATGCTCCTCGAACTATGTATGATTATGATAAACCTGATTTAACAGGAACTGAGTCAAGTATTGTTAGACCTACTATTGCTGCAAATAATTTTGAATTGAAACCTAACACTATACATATGATACAACAGTTTGTTCAGTTCGATGGTTTGAAGGATGAGGATCCTAACACACACTTAGCAAATTTCCTAGAATTTTGCGATACCTTCAAAATAAATGTTGTTTCTGATGATGCCATCCGTCTTCGGTTATTTCCATTTTCTTTGAGGAATAAAGCCGAACAGTGGTTGAATTCTCTTCCACGAGGGTCAATCACTACATGGGAGCAAATGACCGAAAAATTTTTATTAAAATATTTTTCGCCGGCTAAAACGGCTAAGTTAAGGAATGCTATCTCTTCTTTTGTGTAGATGGATTTAGAGACACTTTATGATGCATGGGAGAGATACAAAGATCTATTGAGAAGGTGCCCACACCATGGATTACCCTTGTGGCTACAAGTCCAAACCTTTTATAATGGTGTAAACCCTTCAACTGTGCGGTTGATTGATTCGATTACGGCATGAACCTTGAATAACAAAACACCTAAGGCTGTTTACAAGTTTATTGAAGAGATGTCACTGAATAATTATCAGTGGCAAGTTACAAGGACAAAGCCAACTAAAGCAGCCGGAGTCTTCAACCTCGACGCAGTAACCATGCTATCCAATCAGGTAGAACTCTTAAATAAAAAGATTGATGGTTTGTATAATTCTTCACAGGTACATCCAGTGATGCAGTGTGATACGAATGGAGGGTCGAACAATATAGAATATCCACCCTACAACCCTGGCGTAGATAGCGAGCAGATGAATTATATGGGTAATAATTTTATATCTCAAAATAACCCCTATAGTAACAATTATAATCCAGGTTGGAGGAACCACCTCAATTTTTCATAGGGAGGTCAAGGAAATCAGAGACAACAACCCCCTCCAAACTTCCAACAACAGCCCTACCCACAGAAAAAGAAGCTGAACCTTGAGGAGATGCTGAAAAAATTCATAGCGGTGTCAGAAACACGTTTCCAAAACACTGAAACAACACTTAAAAATCAACAAGCATCGATTCAAGGGGTCGAGAACCAGTCAGGGCAACTTGCTAAGCTGATTTTTGAACGACCATAAGGAAGCCTACCAAGCAACACTAAGACTAACCCAAAGGAACAAATTCAAGCCATAACAGCTCATGATGGTGTAGGGTTAGATGAGCCCAATTTAAGGCAAGAAAAAGCGGTAGAGGGAGGTAAGGTTGAAATAAGTCATGATAAATAAAAAATGATTTATGTTCCAGCTAGCCCCAAAATCGGGCTGTTACATTTCTGCAGGCTTCTGTATTCATTATTAGAATATGTGACTTCATCTGGATAGATTCTATGAACCCAAGCAATTGAAAAAGAACCTAATTGTGTAACTCGTCCACACTGTACAAAATATTGTGGTTTATAGGAAATGATCACAACTTCATATCCAGGAGTTCTCATTTGTTCATTTGTAATCATATTCAACCACTGATTAAGAGGATGAAACCAGCTTAAGAATGTGAAAAGATTTTGATATTCTGGCTGGATATTTCCATGAATTGCATTACACAGGAAATATTTGAGGTTTGAGACAGAGAATCGGATGGCTATATGATAAAGATGAGTAAAATGCCATAAGAACCATTTTAATTCTTCTGGGACTTTAGTGAAACAAATCCATCTGATAGGATGAATAAAAGGATAATCAGGATGAACACCAAATGGTTTAAAAATAAGATCTCCAAAATTTCTGAAAATTTGGAGTTGATATTCAAACATCATGTCTTTGGTTTTTTGATTGAAAGTTTTTTCTTCAACTAACCTCATAACTTCTGGAGAAAAATCTGGGTTTAGGTTAGGTGAAATGGAAAAAACTTGTATAGAGGATTTTAAAGAGGATGTGGTTATTAGTCTATACATCATTATGAGCCTAGGTTGAAAGATTCTGAATGCCATAATTTCTTTTGTTGGTTTGGTTAAAAGATCTGCTAAAACATTGGTATTTCCTTTAATGTGTTTAACATCAAAGGAATACTTAGAAAACCATTCAGCCTATCTCTAGAGCTGAGGATGTGGAACAATTTTTTTTTTTTGAACTTGAGCATTTTTGGGAAAGAAGACATGTCCATCTCGACCAAGAAATGGTATCCAATTAAATGAAATTCAAATTTTTAAATACCTTTCTTAACTGTAAGGATTCCTTTGAATGTGGGGTGGTAATGAAGTTCTGCATCAGTAAATTTCCCACTTTTGAATCCACATATGTGCCTTTTCCCTTCAAGTTCTTCAAATAAGATGGCTCCCTAATATTTATCACTTGCATCTGTTTGAAGGTTTCTTTTTCCATTAGAGGGGATCTGTAATGCTAGCAGGTGTTGTAACTTTTCTTTCAGTATTTCAACTGCTTTGGTCTGAGTCATGCTCCATGGAGGTGGATTTTTCTTTAACATCTTGGTGAGAGGGTTAATGTATTTAGAGATTTTAGGAATGAAATCTCTAAGATAATTAACAACTCCCAGAAATTGTTGGACTTGCTTCTTAGTTAAATCTTCATCAGGAAACTCAAGAAGTTTTTCAGCAATGTGTGGCCTAGGAAAATACTTTCCTTCCTTGAGATTCATTCCAAGATATTCTATCTCTGACTTGTTGATGTGCATTTTTTTTAGAGATCATTGTTTCATATTGGAATACGAGCTAAATGAACTGATTAAGAAACTTGGAATGAGCTTCTTCATCTGGGCTGTACAAGAGACTATCATCAATATAAACCAAGGAACTATTCATGATTTGCTGAAAAATCCTAGTCATGGCCTTTTGAAATTTGGATGGTGATGTTGTTAGTCCAAAAGGCATTACTTTTCATTGGTAGTGTCTGTTTGGAATGCAAAACCCTATTTTTGGCCTATCTTCTGGAATAACTCCCAATTGCCAAAATCCAACTTTGAGATCAAATTTGGAATAGACTTTAGCTTTGGCTAGTGATGTGAGCACGGCCGAGAACTTTTCTGAAATGAGCAAGGATTACGCGAGGCTTCTCACTAAGTCTACGAATCGAGCTCGGCCTAGCACCTTAAACGATCTTCGCATCTTAGTGCAAGCTGACTTCAGCTCAGTTTCAGCTCCCTGAGCTCTATCTAGCTCGAATCAGCTCACTTAAGCTTAAATCAGCTCGTTTGAGCTCGTTTATAGTTTACTTCATTTTAGCTCATTTTAGTTGCTGGAATAAAATTATAGTTAATTTAGTTTAAGTTATTTAATTATTTTAGTTAAGTTTTAATTTTGTTTTTAAGCTATTTAACTTGTCTAAATAATTTCGGGATTAATAGGTTTAAGTCATTTAATTTGTCTAAATTACTACAGTAATTTAAGTTGTCCTTAGCTCATTTAATTTGTCTTAAGTCCTACAGTCAGTTAAAGTGTCCTAAGCTAAGACAACTTAATTAGGCTCATTGAAGGTGCTTTGACCGAATTTTAATGTGTTTGTAGGTGACCATTTGGCTGGAATAAGCTAGGTGCATGGACGGCATTAAGAGGAGCCTTTAAGCTGAATTAAAAGTCAGCAGCTCATTTCCCTTCCCAAGTGGTTGTTCGTGTATTGCAAGGGACAAAGGAGTGTTCACACTAGTTTATTCAGCTCATACATTCCTTTTACACCTAGGGGCTAATTGAATCCATCTATTCACACCTTGTGGCTGACTGCATTCAAGTGTTCACATTCAAGGGCTGTTCGTGCGCCTCAAATGCCATCAATATGGATGCTGCTTATTCGGCTGCCCAAGGATGAATTAAAGAATGTTTTATAGCTCCATGGCTGCTCATTCATTGGACATTTTAGCTCAACTCACCAGCTCATTAATTTAAGTGAATTGGAAGACTAAATGAGCTGACCATTGAAGCTCCATTCGGCTGAACATGGACTCAGTCTTTTAATGATTTTATTCTAGTCTGTTCTAGACTATTCTAGCCGAATTACTTAGCTCCTAAGCTAGTTCATTTTAGCTCCTAAGTTGGTTTATTTTGTCCATTCGGCTATCCATGCTTAGGTCTATAAATATTTGTAGTCTGAATATTTTAGTGACTTTTTCCCAAATTTATATGAACATTGTTCTTTGTGAGGTTTCCTCATCTCTTATTTCGTACGAGTCTCGTGTGACTTATCTTGCTTGCAAGTGGCGTCTATCGAACTTGTTTTTGAACTTATCACCTTAACCGGTGTGGCGTTCACCTATCCAACTTTCCATCCAACCACTTTAACCATATAAGAATCGGGGTGACACTGTTATATAGTGTTGAATCATTCTTAGTGTTAAGTTCGTATTTCCATCCCCATCTTTTATTTTCAAACATCACCTATCTTTATTTCTTTGTTAAACCGAACTTATCCATCCTTAACCTATCCAAACCAATTTGTTAAGCTTCCGCCTACCTTAACCAAAAATACCCATTTTCAACGAATAGAACAATCTCCTCGTTGACGATTGGGCACACAAGTGAACGACTCAACTAAACTGAGTCAAATCATATTATTTGGTATCAGAGCTTGCAATCGAGGAGCGCCGACGTTCTAGTCAATCCCGAAGTAGGTTCGTGAATTAAAAAAATTCGAATTAAAACAATATATCGAATCAAATTCTCTTATATTTATTTTCATTGTATTTGAAATTAATATATATATACGAGTATTAAAAGAAAAAAGGTGTGAAGTTGTTGAAAGTTCTTGTTTTGTTTCTCAACCTCTCTATTTCTGGTCATTGAGATTGCTCTTCTATCAATTTCCTCCCTTCCCAAACGCCACACTTATACTCAAATTTTTATTTTTGTTCAGCCTACTCACACCCTAAACATCATATTCTTTGCAACCCCTTTGAAACTGACCCCGAAGTAACCAAATAGGTCTAACTGAGATGAAATACGAAATTGTGGGAAAGAGGTCAAGTGGTAAAAGGCAAAGAGTGGTGAGTGCATTAGAGAGACGAAAAAGCCTAAAACGAGTGTAAACACGAGTGGAGCGAAAATCAATTATTTTCTTTCCGAGTGGAACTGTGAGGCTTTTGAGGTGAGGTTTTTAAAATTCTTATGTCAAGAAGTCCTGAAAGAAACATGGCGGACATAAACGAAAGGCAACCAGTTCTGAATGTGCGGAACTAAAACTTGCAACCCTTGCTTCGAGAAGTTGAACGGTTGTTCGATCGCAAGTTGGAGCCAATACAAGAACGACTTGATCATGTGGAAAGAAGACCCCAACGAGAAAAGACTCCTCTAAGTCCACCGAGAAATCGAGGCCGACAACGAGTTCAAGACGATGAACCATCTGAACCAAGTGAGGTCGAAAGTGATCAAGGCTCTCAAGTAAGTGACCGGAGGAGAGGCTAAAGTCATCGAGGCCAACGAGACCGAGAAAGGTTTCACGATGACTTAAAAAGCATTAAGTTGACAATTCCTCCATTCCAAGGCCGATCGGATCCCAAAGCCTATCTCGAGTGGGAAAAGAAGATCAAACTTGTGTTTGAATGTCACAATTACTCCGAGTCCAAGAAATTCAAATTCTCCGATTACGCCATGATTTGGTGGGACCAACTCTCGACGAGTCGGAGGCAAAATGGCGAGCGCCCTATTAATACTTAGGCCGAGATGAAGGCCGTGATGCAACAAAGATTTATTCCTTCATACTATCACCGGGAGTTGTATCAAAAACTTTAAAATCTCTCCCAAGGAACAAAAAGTATGGAGGATTACTACAAGGAGATGGAAGTTGTTATGACTCGCGTGGATGTACAAGAAGATCGCAAAGCGACCATGGCTTGATTTTTGGCCGGTCTCAACCGCGAGATAGCCAATATCGTTGATTTGCAACATTATGTGGAGATTATCGATATGGTGCACATGGCAATCAAAGTCAAGAAGCAACTCAAAAAGAAAAGTATTGTTCGAGGCTATTCGACTCCAAACATGTCTAAGTGGAATGAAGGCACGAGCAAGAATGCTTCGGCAAGTCAAGCAAAGGAACCGACGGTGCCTGCAAAATCTGCCAAGGCTGTGACCGAAACTAGCAAAGGCAAGGCCATTGACAACAATCAAAATCAGACGCACGATATTAAATGTTTAAGTGTCTCGGAAGAGGTCACCTCGCGAGTCAATGCCCAAATCGAAGTGCGATGGTGATCCGACCCAACAGAGACATAGAATCGAAAAAGGAAGACGACGGTGAAAGTGAGGACGAAAACCCTTCTGAAGAAAATGACGAGTTAGAATATGTGGTGGAAGGAGAGATGCTCGTAGTGAAAAGGAGCCTAAGTACCCAAGGCACCGGAAGCGAAAATCTTTTCTATACTCGCTGCCATGTAGTTGGAAATGTATGTAGTTTGGTTATTGATGGAGGTAGATGCACCAATGTCGCAAGCACACTCATGATAGAAAAGTTAGCTTTACCGACTACTAAACACCCGAGCCTGTACAAGCTGCAATGGCTCAATGAAGGTGTTGAATTAAAGGTAACCAAACAAGCCCTCGTCCCATTCTCTATTGGAAAATACCATGACGAAGTCCTTTGTGATGTGGTACCTATGCACACGGGGCATCTACTGCTTGGAAGACCATGACAATTTGACCGAAAGGTCAAGCATGACGGGTTTTCCAATCAATACACTTTCAAACACCAAGGCTGGAATGTCACCTTGGTACCCCTTTCGCCACAACAAGTGTTGGAGGACCAGCAACGACTCAAGAAATCTGTGGAGAGCATGAGAGAGAAAGAAGGAAATCAAAAAGAAAAAGAGAGAAAAGAATTCAAGTTGTGAAAAAAATAAGAGCGTTGAAAAAAATAAGAGCGTTGAAAAAAGAAAAGAAAAAGAGAATGAGAATGAAAGAAAAATGAGCGAGAAAAAGAAAGATGTTTTAATGAACCGATGTCTTCAGGTTTCTTCATCTTTTCAGGTTAATTCAACCAAGGAGCTTCGATTGCATTACATTTCCAATGAGAGAAGGTTTATGTTGATCAAAAAAGGTAAAAATGAACCTTGCTTTCCTGCTCCTCAAGGTAAACAAGGTATGACTTCCGAGAGCTATAAACCCTCTCTGCTCTATTCGGTTGGTAACAAACATCTTGTTGATAATTTGGCTTTTGCAAGTTACCTAAATCGTGATGAGTTTAACTGTTCTGCTTTGTTTAAAAATGATCTATCTGTTTTGGTTGATGATGATGTTGATGCAATTGTGGGTGAGCTAATAGTCAATCGCCCATTGTAAGGTTTGATTGTACAGAATCGTGACGCGAATGAATCGTCGTTACTTGGTCGTGATGAAAATATGTGTTCATTAAATTGTTGTGAGAAATTAATTTGCTTGAATGAAGATGCACGGAAGAGATTCGAGGCAAATGAACATTTTAAAATACCTGTGCCTACATTTCTTTTGACTCATTTTTTGGGTGAAACTTTGTTTGATGATCAGCTAGGCTGTATGAAATATGTGTGTTTGGGACAAATTGATCAAGTAATATGTTCGAATAATTTCTTCATGCCTTTTGATTTGACTCTTATGCATAATCTATTGTCGAACATGAAGATTTCATTTGGACAGATTTTTGAGAGGCCATTCACCCCTTTCGTCCATAATGAGCCAAGTAAGAACATGAATTTAAACTAAACAAGCAACTCGACTTGAAGACAAGTCATTTTGAAAAATGGGGGAATGATGTGAGCACGGCCTGGAAGGATTATGCGAGGCTGATCACTAAGTCTACGAATTGAGCTTGGGCTAGCACCTTAAACGATCTTCGCAGCTTAGTGCAAGCTGACTTCAGCTCGGTTTCAGCTCCTCGAGCTCTGTCTAACTCGAACCAGCTCACTTGAGTTTATAGTTTACTTCATTTAAGCTCATTTTAGTTGCTGGAATAAAATTATAGTTAATTTAGTTTAAGTTATTTACTTAATTTAGTTAAGTGTTAAATGTGTTTTTAAGCTATTTAACTTGTCTAAATATTTTTGGCATTAATAGGTTTAAGTCATTTAATTTGTCTAAATTGCTACAGCAATTTAAGTTGTCCTTGGCTCATTTAATTTGTCTTAAGTCCTACAGCCATTTAAAGTGTCCTAAGCTAAGACAACTTAATTAGGCTCATTGAAGGTACTTTGACCGAATTTTAATGTGTTTATAGGTGACCATTCAGCTGGAATAAGCTAGGTGCATGGACGGCATTAAGAGGAGCCTTTAAGCTGAATTAAAAGTTAGCAGCTCATTTCCCTTCCCAAGGTGGATGTTCGTGTATTGCAAGGGACAAAGGAATGTTCACACTAGTTTATTTAGCTCATACATTCCTTTCACACCTAGGGGTTGATCGAATCCATCTATTCACACCTTGTGGCTGATTGCATTCAAGTGTTCACATTCAAGGGTTGTTCATGCGCCTCAAATGCCATCAATATGGCTGATGCTTATTCGACTGCCCAAGGATGAATTAAAGAATTTTTTAAAGCTCCATGGCTGGTCATTCATTGGACATTTCAGCTTAACTCACCAGCTCATTAATTTAAGTGAATCGGAAGACTAAATGAGCTGACCATTGAAGCTCCATTCGGCTGAACATGGACTCAGTCTTTTAATGATTTTATTCTAGTTTGTTCTAGACTATTCTAGCCGAATTACTTAGCTCCTAAGCTGGTTCATTTTTTCCATTCGGCTATCCATGCTTAGTGATAAACCGTAATTTATACATATTTTAATCCCACATTTAGCATGCTTTTTGGATGATTTATCCTTTGAATTGTGAAATTTGATGCTCCTAATCCTTTAATTTCATGTTTTATACTTAGGAGAGCATCAGAGGTCGAAAGAAACGAGAAACAGGCCGAAAATGGAGAAAATGGGCTTATCTTAGAGACTCACACGGCCTGGGCCCAAGCCCCTGCCTGGCCGTGCCCCTTAGCAGTGGTCGACCACGGCCTGGATTCGATTCACGGGCGTCTTTGACAGGCGTGTCCCTACCGTGACAAAGAGGAATTTCACTCAGAATAGGGTACTTAGAGGCAAAGAAAGACATTCCAAAAGCCTATATAAACACCCTAAAGGCCAACCTTGAAGGGGGCGTCCAGCTAGGCCAAGGAGCCAAGCCAGAGAGGTCAGAATTGTGGGATTTACTCGAAGAAAGCCAGTTGATTCATCTCAAGAAGCCGAAATCATACTCAAGACGGAGGATCTCTCCTTCAATTCCTTCAGGGGGTTTTAGGGTTTTCTTATGTTTTTTTTTATATTTTCTTCTGAGATGTATTCTTTTATGATTATGAACTAAACCACTCAGATACCTGAGGGGGATGAAACCTAAGACGGATCTTGTTATTATTTTCTGAACTATATGATAAATACTTGATTTGTTCTTAACTATGTGTTCTTAATTCTTGTTTTGATATTTCAGGATATTGATTCAAGTATTGATGTGCTTAGGCAGTGGAGGAATATTCCCTGTTTAAGAGTAGATCTAGCATAGTTAAGCGGAGTTGATCGCAACCCTAGAGATAGGATGACGAAAATGTACCGGATTAGGGTCAAACCTAACATGGGAGTCCATAGATCGAGTTAATGCAATCCTAGGGAGGTATTAATATAAATTAGGGAATCCTACGGATCAAGTCAAGTGAATAAATCGTCTGGTTCAGAGTTAAATAACGAGTGAAGTCTAGGTAGATTCTTCCTTGGGTATTTTCTTAATCAATTGGTTTTTCCCACAAGTATTTTCCCAATTCATTCTCTGTGTCTTAGCACCTTTAGCTTAGTAGTTAGTTAGTTTTAGATTAAACAACAATTCCCTTAATTCTTAGGCTAAATAATAAAAAGAAAGTCAGTATTAGTACTTTTGGTTCCTTTGGGTTCGACATTCCGGTCTTGCCACTAAGCTATATGATCGCTGTGAATCAGAGCTTTAAAATTTATAAAAAAGAATGATCGAACCTGGAAACTAACTCTGACAATGATTGAGGCAAGTGCACCTATCGAACAGTAGTATAGCTTAGGCAAGACCGGATTATCGAACCCAAAGGAACTAAAAGTACTAATACTAACTTTCTTTCTATTATTTAGCCTAAAATAAGTGAAGTTGTTTATTAATCTAAATTAATTAACTACTAAACTAAAGACTCTAAGACAAAGAAGAATGAATTTGGAAAATAACTTGGGAAAAACTCAGTTGATTTAGACGATACCCTAGGAAGAATCCACCTAGACTTCACTTGTTATCTAACACTGAACCATACGATTTATTCACTTAGTTTGATCCGTAAGACTCCCTTACGTATATTAAACCCTCTCTCGAGGCGAATAACGCCTAACCCTAGGTCAATTAGTGGAACTCTCGTTCTCTTATAATAACCCCCTAGAATAGCAGTAAATCGATCTATGGATTCCCATATTAGGTTTCACCCTAATCTGGCAAAATCTCGTCACCCTATCTATAGGCGTGCGATCAAATCCGCTTAATTATGTTGGATCAACTCTTAGGCAGGGTCTATTCCTCCTCCAACTAAGCACATTAAATTTGGATTAAGCTCACATAATTAAGACCAAACTAAGTATTTATCATATAATTCAGAAAACAATAACAAGATTCATCATAGGTTTCATCTCATTCGGGTATCCGAAGGGTTTAGTTCATAACAATAAAGAAAAACATCTCAAGAGAAAAGATAAAACAAAACATAAGAAATCCCTAAAACCCCCTGAAGGGATTGAGGAGAGATCCTCCGTCTTGAGTATAATTCTGGCTTCTTGGGATGGATCAACTGGCTATCCCTGAGTGAATCTCCACAAATCGCTTCTCTCTGCCTAGCACGGCGCGCCCTAGATGATGGCTTTGGGCTCCCCTCTTAGGTCATACTTAGGGTGTATTTATAGGCTTTTGAAATACATTTCTTTCTCCTAAGTATCCTTTCCCGAATGAAATTGCTCTTCTCCACAGCAGAGGCACACGGCCATGGCGCGCGCCGTGTAAATCGTGGACAAAGCCGTGTTGGATTTCTTTAATGAGACACGGCCGTTTGAGTCGGGGTTAGACCGTGTTCTAGATGATTGACTTGGCACGACCATGTGAGTCCAAGTCCAGGCCGTGTCAATTTCCTCTTTGGTCTGTTTTGGTCTGTTTTGAGCCCGTTTCTCATTCTTTTTATCCTTGGGTGCTTTCCTGAGTATAAGACATGAAAAGAAAGGATTAAGAGCACCTTTTTACATAAATCAAGGGATAATTCATCCAAAAGCATACTAAATGTGGGATTAAAATATGTTACTATTTCGGTTTGTCAAATACCCCTACACTTAAGCTTTTACTTGTCCTCAAGCAAAATTCTCAACTTACGATTAAAACGAACTTTCTATAATTCATAATAGTCATTGATAGTGTTTCATCATAATTCAGGGATAATTTATACATGGATAATTCAACTCAAAGACTCCTAAAAATTCAAACAATCTAAGTCATAGATTTTGTAGCACAAAACATAGATGTCTCCCTTCATCTAAATAATTACATCTGATTCGAAATCGACAAGGATTGACATCCTCACTAAAGATTCACTCAAATCACTCAAAGTGTTTAAGGTTCAAAATTTAGGCACTCAAAAGTCAAACATGAAGAGTTAATCCCATAGGCTTGCATGAAAATCAAATCTCCACCACTGAAATATGAGATGAAACACAAATCAAAATGTCTTTGTTAGGGTTGTAACGGGGCTAGGGTTAAGGGTATGGATATAGGCTGAATTAGAAGGTTAGAATCGAGATTGACCTGACAAATTACCTAACCAGAAATAATGAACTAATAATAAAAATTACATCGATTGAAAACTAATAATACTAATAATACGAGCTTCTTCTTCAATATTTGGAATTCAAGCGTATAAGCTCATTACAACTAATAATGAATAATGAATATACTTCTGATTTTTTTTAAGAAAATCATAAATACATAACAAAAGATAAATTACTGAAATAAAAACATAGTTAGGCTATTAATCAAATCAAATCTCGATATAAGGGTAGTCAAAAGGAATAGTGATAACAAAAACAAAGGGGTTCTGGGTTAATATTAGCGGTTATGTCAATAAATAGGGTTGTTAGGATTAAAAGGGGTTCACTAGGGGTTAATTGTGAAGGTAGGCTTTTTAATGGAGTTAGTGGGTTAAAATCTAGGTGCCTTTATCATCTCTGTATATCAAATCAAAAGTGTGGTCTCGACATGTATAATCGATGCAAGTTCTAGAATAACAAATCAATGTTGACACACTCATAATCAATAAAGTGAGCAAGAAAAAGAATATATGCTCTATAAGGCTCAAAATCTCACAAAAATTATGGGTATTTTGATGTCAACCTCGTAAATTTCAAACTTCAAAGTAATATTTAAATTCAGTTTAACAACCTAGCAAATTTTTAATTTCTGAAAAATTGACTTATCATGCTTGATTCTCTAGTATTCTCAGAATTTAATTATCAATGCACAATTATCAATGACTTAATCTAAAACATATCAATAAAAATCATAAATCATCAGAAATTTCATCCTAATTAGTAATATGAGTAATTTACTTTCAAACAAGACTAAATTCAGGATTTTGAGAACAATGCAAAAAGTTTGGTCTATCTAAGATTCACCCCCCCCCACACTTAAGGTGTACATTGCCCTCAATGTACAAAGTTAGATAATAACACAATAATACTAAAATCATAAGATATGGGGAGAAGTGAAACTTCCTGAATTATGGGTGGATTCCTTGAGTCGGAGGTGAAAGATGACTTATGTAGCAGTGAGTTACTCCTAGTGATTTGTTCGTTATTTTTTAGTGTACCATTGAAACTGCGAAGTCATTAGTTAGATGTCTAGGGGTCAAAATTAAGCCAGTGTTAGTAATACTCTAAGGTTAGATAGCCAACAATAATATGAATAAAATAAGGGTATGAAACATATACGGCAAAAGAGTTTAAATTAAGACAAATAAAAATTAGAACGAAAGAACTAAAAATAAAGGAAAGAAAACTAAGAATAAGGAAAATAAAAGGACTCAGAGGTCCTCATCATCAGCTGGGTCCTGCGGTTGTGTTGCTGAAGAGATGTGGAAATGTTGACAAATCTGCTGGAGGGTGGCCTCGATATCGTCAAAACGTCGAGTCGTGGTCGAGTGAATTGCTAAGCTGATGATTGCTCGAACTGAGTAAGGCGTGCAGAAATGTTCGAAAGTGAAGCTGCTGCATGGGTGGGCTGCTGGCTTGGGAGTGGTGGCTCGTGTGGTAGTGGGACATCATCAGTAATGTCCTCGAGCTCCTCCTCGTCAGTGGGTAGGGCTAATCGGTATTGAGGGGATCAGTTCCACGTCGATGCTGGATCATCCTCATATGTAGCATCGTCTGGATGCCCTATGGGGCCATCTGCCCTATCAGTGTGAGTGAGGAGGTTTGTTCGTCGGTGTTTAGGAGCCCAAAATACCGAGCTAAGCGTGTGATGTAGGGCCCCATCGATAAAATCCCCTTCCTGTACGGCTCTGTCTGATGTTGAATTGCACAGGCGATGAAGTATGCTAGGTCGAAAAGGTGCCCTTCTGACATGCACGATAGGTAGTAGACGTCGTGCTTGTTTACCACCCCTATGCTCTCACGTCGTCCTGTGATGGTGTGAGCAAGAATGGCGTGAATATATCGTAGGGGTGGGCCAAGGGCTGTCGCCTTCGAGCGACTGGGGTCGTAGGCATTCGTGGTGGGTGCTAAGCTGCGCCAACAGTAAAGGGGAGTGCAGTCGAGTTGACGGTCTAACTCGGAGAGTGGATTTTCTTCTATAAATTCCTCCGTATAGAGTCCGAGTGCCGTGCCGAATTGCGGTACGCTTAGTCGACGTACCGTACCTCCTAAGCGAAATTGCGCTGTGCCCGGGTCATCGTACTAGGCCATCACTGTCTGTAAGGTAAAAGTAGTGCAAAACTCGAGGGTGAGTTCCACATAAGTTGGCTCAATGATAGAGAAAAATTGCTCCCACGGCTCGGTCGATATGAGGGCTCGAATATCAGTTGCTAATCCGACCTGTTCCACCGTGTTCCAGTTAATGCATCTACCGGTTCCTAGAGGTCTTTCCCGGAATGCTTTGTATCATTTTTCCTGAGCTTCTTGAGAGAATTGGAGGAAGCGGTGTCTTAATTCGGAAGATGCGCTGGCTGAGGATGATCCGGACCCCTTTCTTTTCTTAGTTGGTGCGGCCGTGGTTCGTTTCCCTCGTGATGACGACATTGTACCTGAGAATAAAGAATATTCAAGTAACGGTTGTACCAAATTGTCATCTAGGCCCAAGATATTTAAATTCTAAACACAATTATTCACCTATGAGCAACCAATTCTAATTCTACATAGGAAGGTTTGTAAAAGATTTTAATCAACAGAGAATATGAAATCCATCTAATAACGATAAATAGCACACATAACTAATCATCAAGATTATGAACATTCAATAAGTTCTAAAATGAGTTCTAAAAGAAAATAAATCATATTTAATATTAAAACTTTAAACAAAACAAAATAATATGACATAATATGAAAATTATCAAGCTTTAAGTCAAGAAAATGAAGTAGTGGAGGGAACCAGGGGTCGTGATGGTGGGTATCAGCAGGACACGGGCGGGGCAAGGTGGTGCTGCGATTTTCTAGGTTTGCACGGCTGTGGCGTGGGCGTGTTTTTCCTACAGCAAGGTGATGGCATGGGCGTGTTCACGGTTTTAGTGTGGTTTTCTTGAAAGAAAAGAAGGTTGAGGGTTTGATGGGACGGTAGAGGGTTTGAGTGTGGCCGGATTTGAGAGGGATGAAGCTTAAAATTTGGTTTAGGTTTGATTTGGGGGAAGGGTGACGGTTAAATTTGCTTAAATAGGGATACGAGCACGGGCAGGGGCCACGCCCGTGTTTAATTTTTACGCGCTCGTGTTTTTCGCGATTTCGAATTTTAGGCGCGTTCAGGTGGATTTGCCACGACCGTGTTGCTTATGCCACGCCCGTGCTTGATAAGTCAGTAACCTCACACGGTTGGGTGGCACGGGCGTGTTTATCCCGGGCTTAACAAGTCAGTAACCTCACACAGTTAGTAGGCACGGCCGTGTTTAGTCCGTGCTTAATAAGTTAGTAACCTCGCACGGGTAGTTGGCACGGGCGTGGGATATTATCGCAGCCCGTGTTGAGGAAAAAGATTCTTCTTTGTTGAGCACGGTATCTGGCACGCCTATGGTTTATCCCCTGGCTTCCGCACGGCCACGGGCACGCCCGTGTGTAAGGCCGTGTGGTCTAAAACCTGCACTTTATTAGATTAATTAGTATGAAGTTAGATGCTAAACAGTTAAAAGTATAATGTTAGGGAAGTTAGTGCTCGGGTTGCCTCCCGAGAAGCGCTTGTTTATAGTCTTAAGCTAGACTTTCCCTGTTTCCGGTTCTAAAAGAAGGTTCCTAGAGCAGAAGCTCCTCTCTCATATCTCTAAAATCTGTACCATTATAAATTTTTAGTCGGTGACCATTTACCTTGAATGTGCCCTTAGTGGGGTGGGTTACCTCGATTGTGCCGTATGGAAAAATTGTTTTGATCATGAATGGGCGTGACCATCTTGATTTCAGCTTCCCAGGAAATAATTTAAGCCTTGAGTTATACAGTAGGACCAAGTCCCCTACTTCGAATTGTTTCGACTTCTTTAAACGAGCATCGTGGCGTCGCTTAGTTGCCTCTTTGTATAGTTTCGAGTTCTCGTAGGCCTCAGCTCTCCATTTTTCTAGCTCGTTCATCTGCATCATTCTTTTCTTTCCTGCAGTGCTAATATGAAAATTTAAAAGCTTTATTGCCCAAAAAGCTTTGTGTTCTAACTCAAATGGTAGATGACAGCTTTTCCCGTATACAAGTTTGTATGGGGATGTCCCTAGAGGGGTTTTAAATGCTGTTCTATAGGCCCATAAGGCATCATCTACTTTTAATGCCCAATCTTTTCTATTTGATTCAACCGTTTTTTCTAGAATGCGCTTAAATTCTCGGTTTGCTACTTCAACTTGCCCACTGGTTTGAGGGTCATATGGGGTAGCTATCCTGTGGTGTACTCCATACTTTTTTAAGACTTTGTCAAATTGAGTATTACAGAAATGAGTGCCCCTATCACTAATGATAGCTCTAGGCGTTCCAAATCGAGAGGACAGTTTCTTGAGGAACTTAACTACTACTCTAGCATCATTAGTAGGTAGAGCTTTGGCTTCCACCCATTTAGACATGTAATCAACTACCACTAGGATGTATTTATTTCCGAATGAACTAGGGAATGGCCCCATAAAATCAATACCCCATACATCAAATATTTCACATGATAGAATATATGTTTGAGGCATTTCATCACGTTTAGAGACATTACCTGTTCTTTGACATTTATCACATGAAGCAACATACCTGTTGGCATCCTTAAATAGAGTGGGCCAATAAAAACCTGATTTGAGTATCTTATGTGCTGTCTTAATACCACTGTAGTGTCCTCCTGAAGGTCCTGAATGGAAATGTTCTATAATCTTACTTGCTTCTGTCCTTGAAACGCATCTTCGAATTACCTGATCTGTACATATTCAGAAAAGAAAGGGATCTTCCCAAAAATAGTTTTTTGCATCAGCAAAGAATCGTTTCTTTTGGTGATGTGTTAATTTTTTTGGCAAGATGTTAGCGGCTAAATAATTCACAATATCCGCAAACCATGGTACCTCAGAATGAGTTATCGAAAAGAGTTGTTCTTCTGGGAATGAATCGTTTATCTCTCCTTCATTCAGCTCTTCGATATGGGGGTTTTCGAGTCTAGAGAGGTGATCAGCTGCAAGGTTCTCAGCTCCTTTCTTATCCTGTATTTCCAAATCAAATTCTTGTAAAAGTAAAATCCATCTTATGAGTCGTGGTTTCGCATCGAGTTTAGTTAATAGATAACGAAGAGTCGAGTGGTCAGTGAAAACGACAACTTTAGATAATAATAAATCTTGTCTAAATTTGTCAAAAGTAAAAACTACAATCAGCGATTCTTTCTCCGTGGTGGTGTAGTTTTCTGTCTTTGTGTCAAAGTCTCGCTAGCATAATTGATTGGCTAAAAATGCTTGCCTCTTCGTTGTCCTAGAACTGCACCTACTGTGAAATCACTTGCATCACACATTAGTTCAAAGGGTAGATTCCAATCAAGTGCAATTATAATCGGAGCATTTATTAGTTTATCCTTAAGGATATTGAATGCGTCTAAACATTCCTGATCAAAATTGAAAGGAACATCTTTTTCTAGTAATTTTGTTAAAGGCTTAGCTATTTTAGAAAAATCCTTAATGAATCTTCTATAAAATCCTGCGTGTCCTAAAAAACTTCTAATGGCCTTAACTGAACTAGGAGGAGGTAATTTTTCTATGGTTTCAATCTTTGCTTTATCTACCTCAATCCCTTTACTAGAAATTTTATGTCCTAATACAATTCCCTCTTGTACCATAAAGTGACATTTCTCCCAATTTAAAACAAGGTTTGTTTCCTCACATCTCATCAAGACTCGTTTTAAATTTTTAAGGTAAAGATGGAAAGAATTACCGTATACTGAGAAATCGTCCATAAATACCTCCATAATATCTTCTACAAGTTCATCAAAGATTGCCAACATGCAACGTTGAAAGGTAGCAGGAGCATTACATAATCCAAAAGGCATTCTTCGATAAGCAAACGTACCGTATGGGCATGTGAACATTGTCTTCTCTTGATCTTCAGGTGCTATTGGGATTTGGAAATAACCGGAGAGTCCATCTAGGAAGCAATAGTACATATGTCCTGATAACCTTTCTAGCATTTGATCAATGAAGGGTAGAGGGAAGTGATCTTTTCTAGTGGCGTCATTCAGCTTCCTGTAATCTATGCAAACTCTCCAACCTATGACTGTCCTGGTAGGAATTAGTTCATTCTTTTCGTTAGCTACCACGGTCATGCCTCCTTTCTTTGGGACAACCTGCACAGGGCTTACCCACTTGCTGTCAGAAATAGGATAAATTATTCCAGCATCTAGAAGCTTAATTACCTCGGCTTTCACGACTTCTTTTACATTGGGATTTAATCGTCTTTATGGTTGCACTCATGGCTTGTACTCGTCTTCCATTAAAATTTTGTGGGTGCAAAATGTTGGGCTTATTCCCTTAATGTTAGAGATTTACCAAGCTATGGCTTTTTTATGTTCTCTTAGTACCTGTATCAACTCCTCTTTTTCCTGAGGTTCTAGCTCTGAAGAGATAATTACTGGTAACGTATAACTCTCCCCAAGGAATGTATACTCTAAATGTTTTGGCAGTTGCTTTAATTCTAATTTAGGTGGTTCATCAACAGAGGGTTTTTATTTTAAGTCGTCATCGAATTCAATGCTTTCTTTCTTCGTTTGTCTTGATGACGATATTTTTGAATTTAGCTCGTGGTCTTCATCTTCTTCCCCCTCTTCTTGAGTGTGACACAGTTCCATCGTGTCATCATGTAGAATTTCCTGTAATGAGTTTTGAATGATATGATTAGTGGTGTCAATATAATAACAGGAATCATCTTGTTCTCTAGAATATCTCATGGCATCATAAATTTGAAAAATAATTTCCTCATCGCCTATCCTTAATGCAAGTTTACCATCACCTACATCGAGCAATAACTGACCACAGCGAGAGCTAAAAAAGGGCGCCCTAGAATTAAGGGAACCTCAATGTCCTCATCCATGTCAAGCACAACAAAATCAACGGGGAAAATAAATTTATCGATTTTTACCAAGACATCCTCGATAACTCCTCTAGGGTATTTAATAGATCTATCAGCTAACTGAATACTCATCCTAGTGGGTTTTGGTTCCCCAAGATCTAGTCATTTAAACATTTTATAAGGAATTAAATTAATATTGGAACCTAGATCAGCTAATGCTTTATTAATATTTAAACAACCAATTAAATAAGGAATAGTAAAACTTCCTGGGTCTTTTAATTTGGTTGGTAGCTTGTTTTGGAGGATGGCTGAACATTATTCATTAAGCTCCACCATGGATACTTCTTCAAGCTTCCTTTTATTCGTTAGGAGTTCCTTTAAGAATTTTGCGTACGTCGGCATCTGTGAAATGGCTTCAACAAAAGGTAAGTTAATATGTATCTATTTAAACAGTTCAAGAAACATACCGTATTGGGCGTCTAATCGTTCTTTCTTTAACTGCGCTGGATATGGGATTAGTGGTTTACTTTCTTTGCGTATTGGAGTTACATCCCCAACTCTCATGTCCTTTGCTTTGTCATCTTCATGTAGTATTTTTTCTTTGGTTCAAATAACTCCTTTCCACTTCTACCGGTATATCTTGTCTTTACTTGTTCTGTTACTTTAGAGAAAATCACTGAACGAATTTTGAAAACCATTTCAGTAAGTTGTCCAACTGACTGAGCGATTTCTCCAACTTGTTTCTCTATCACTTTGACCGATGTTTATTGGTCATCAAGTGTTGTCTCAGTCTTTCAGAAACGGGCTTCTGTGGATTCTATGAATTTGTTCAACGTTTATTCAAGATTTGGCTTCTTTTCCTGTGGATAGGGCTGATTTTGGAAATTTTGAGGAGGTTGTTGTCTTTGATTTCCCTGACCCCCCCATGAAAAATTTGGGTGGTTCCTCCAACCTAGATTATAATTATTACTATATGGGTTATTATTAGATTTGAAATTGTTACCTATATAGTTCATCTGTTCGCTCTCTGTGCCTGGTTGGTAAGGTAGGTACTCAGGATTCGCCACAGTTCCACTTGTGTCGCACTGCATGACTGGATGTACCTGCGAAGAACACAAACTATCAATCTTCTTATTCATCAACTCTACCTGATTTGATAGCATGGTTACTGCGTCGAGGTTGTAAACTCCGGCTGTTTTTGTTGGCCTTGTTCTTGTAACTTTCCACTGATAGTTATTCAGCGACATCTCCTCAATAAACTCGTAGGCTGCTTCAGGAGTTTTATTATTCAGAGTTCCACCGGCGGCTGAGTCGATTAGTTGCCTCGTTGAGGGGTTTACACCGTTATAGAAAGTTTGGACTTGGAGCCACAAGGGTAAACCATGGTGCGGACACCTTCTCAAGAGATCATTATATCTCTCCCATGCATCGTATAATGTCTCTAAATCCATCTACACAAAAGAAGAGATATCATTATGTAATTTGGCCGTTTTGGCCGGTGGGAAATATTTTAATAAAAAAATTTTGGTCATTTGTTCCCATGTAGTGATTGACCCTCGTGGTAACGAGTTTAACCACTGTTTGGCTTTACTCCTTAATGAAAAGGGAAATAACCAAATACGTATGGCATCATCAGAAACGCCATTTATTTTAAAAGTATCACAGAACTCTAAAAAGTTAGCTATATGAGTATTTGGATCTTCGTCCTGCAAACCATCAAATTGAACAAACTGTGGAATCATTTGTATAGTGTTAGGCTTTAATTCAAAATTATTAGCAGCTATAGCAGGCCTAACAATACTTGATTTGGCTCCTGTTAAATGAGGTTTAGCATAATCATACATAGTATGCGGAGCATTATTTTCTGCCACATCTTGTGGTGGAAGATTATTTTCGTCCATCCCTTCAGTAGGATTGGATCTGTCTTCTCGCTCTCCTTCTTGGTAATTTAGGGCTCGCCTAATCTCTCTGCAATTTCTCCGAGCGGTAGCTTCAATATCACTGTCGTATTCTAAAGGTCCTCTCGGGTTCCTTCTAGTCATAAACTAGAGGTACCTGCTAGGAAAAGAAAGAAAGAAAATTTAGCAAAATTAAAATTAAAACTAAAAATAAATTGCGAAAAATAAAAATAATGGCTAAAGTAATAAAAATAGAGCTTTCTTAATATTTTAGTTCCCCGGCAACGGTGCCAAAAACTTGATCACTGTGAATCAGAGCTTTAAAATTTATAAAAAAGAATGATAGAACCTGGAAACTAACTCTGACAACGATTGAGGCAAGTGCACCTATCGAACAGTAGTATAGCTTAGGCGAGACCGGATTATCAAACCCAAAGGAACTAAAAGTACTAACACTAACTTTCTTTCTATTATTTAGCCTAAAATAAGTGAAGTTGTTTATTAATCTAAATTAATTAACTACTAAACTAAAGACTCTAAGACAAAGAAGAATGAATTTGGAAAATAACTTGGGAAAAACTCAGTTGATTTAGACGATACCCTAGGAAGAATCCACCTAGACTTCACTTGTTATCTAACACTGAACCATACGATTTATTCACTTAGTTTGATCCGTAAGACTCCCTAACGTATATTAAACCCTTTCTCGAGGTGAATAACGTCTAACCCTAGGTTAATTAGTGGAACTCTCGTTCTCTTATAATAACCCCCTAGAATAGCAATAAATCGATCTATGGATTCCCGTATTAGGTTTCACCCTAATCCGACAAAATCTCGTCACCCTATCTCTAGGCGTGCGATCAAATTTGCTTAATTATGTTGGATCTACTCTTAGGCAGGGTCTATTCCTCCTCCACCTAAGCACATTAAATTTGGATTAAGCTCACATAATTAAGAACAAACTAAGTATTTATCATATAATTCAAAAAAAATAACAAGATTCATCATAGGTTTTCATCCTTCTGGGTATCCAGAAGGGTTTAGTTCATAACAATAAAGAAAAACATCTCAAGAGAAAAGATAAAACAAAACATAAGAAATCCCTAAAACCCCCTGAAGGGATTGAAGGAGAGATCCTCCGTCTTGAGTATAATTATGGCTTCTTGGGATGGATCAACTGGCTATCCTTGAGTGAATCCCCACAAATCTGCCTTCTCTGGCCTAGCACGGCGCCCCTAGATGATGGCTTTGGGTTCCCCCTCTTAGGTCATACTTAGGGTGTATTTATAGGCTTTTGAAATATGTTTCTTTCTCCCTAAGTATCCTTTCCCGAATGAAATTGCTCTTCTCCACGGCAGAGGCACGGCCATGGTGCACGCCCATGTAAATCATGGACAGGCCGTGTTCGGATTTCTTTAATGAGACACTGCCATTTGAGTCGGGGTTAGACCGTGTTCTGGATGATTGACTTGGCACGGCCGTGTGGGTCCAAGTCCAGGCCGTGTCGATTTTTTCTTTGGTCCGTTTTGGTCTGTTTTGAGCCCGTTTCTCGTTCTTTTTATCCTTGGGTGCTTTCCTGAGTATAAGACATGAAAAGAAAGGATTAAGAGCACCTTTTTACATAAATCAATGGATAATTCATCCAAAAGCATACTAAATGTGGGATTAAAATATGTTACTATTTCGGTTTATCACTATGCTACTGTTCGATAGGTGCGCTTGCCTCAATCGTGGTGATAGTTAGTTTCTAGGCTAGATCATTCATTATATAAATATTAAGACTCTCGACACACGATCAAGTTTTTGGCGCCGTTGCCGGGGAACTCAAATATTAAGAACGCTCAATTTTTATTACTTTAGCCATTTTTATTTTTTGCAATTTACTTTTATTCTATTTTTAACTTTGCTAATATTCTTTCTTTTCTTTGTTCCTAGCAGGTACCTCTAGTTTATGACTAGAAGGAACCCAACAGGACCCTTAATTTACAACAGTGATATTGAAGGTACCGTTTGCGTAAAAATCAGAGAGAAATAAGTAAGCTTAGATTACATAGAAGAGAAGAGCAAGAAGACGAAACCAATACTACCTAAAAGATGGTGGTGAGAATAATCCGCTACCTCCAGAGGTGGCCGAAAATCATGCTCCTCGAACTATGTATAATTATGCTAAACCTAATTTAACAGGAACTGAGTCAAGTATTGTTAGACCTGCTATTTCTGCAAATAATTTTGAACTGAAACCTAACATAATTCAGATGATACAGCAATTTGTTCGGTTTGATGGTTTGCAGGATGAAGATCCAAATAATCACTTGGCGAATTTCCCAGAACTTTGCGATACTTTCAAAATAAATGGCGTTTCTGATGATGCCATCCGTCTTCGGTTGTTTCCCTTTTCTTTGAGGAATAAAGCCAAACAGTGGTTGAATTCTCTTCACGAGGGTCAATCACTACATGGGATCAAATGACCAAAAAATTCTTGTTAAAATATTTTCCACCGGCCAAAACGGCCAAGTTGAGGAATGATATCTCTTCTTTTGTGCAGATGGATCTAGAAACACTATATGATGCATGGGAGAGATACAAGGATTTGTTGAGAAGGTGCCCTCACCATGGGCTACCTTTATGGCTTCAGGTTCAAACCTTCTACAACGGTGTGAACCCCTCAACGAGGAAATTGATCGATTCAGCCACCGGCGGAACCCTGAATAACAAAACTGCTGAAGCGGCCTACGAGTTTATAGAGGAGATGTCACTGAATAACTATCAGTGGCAAGTTACAAGGACAAGACCAACAAAAATAGCCAGAGTTTTAAACCTCGATGCAGTAACCATGCTATCAAATCAGGTAGGGATGTTAAATAAAAAGATTGATGGTTTGTGTTCTTCGCAGGTACACCCGGTAATGCAGTGCGAAACAAGTGGAGGTGTGGCGAATCTTGAGTACCCACCCTACGGACATGGCATGGAAAACGAATAGATGAACTATATGGGTAACAATTCTAGACCCCAAAATAACCCTTATAGTAATACTTATAATCCAGGTTGGAGGAACCACATAAATTTCTCATGGGGTGGTCAAGGAAATCAGAGACAACAACCCCCTCCAAACTTCCAACAACAGCCCTACCCACAGGAAAAGAAGCCGAACCTTGAGGATATGCTAGCAAAATTCAATTCAGCGTCAGAAATTCATTTTCATAATACAGAAACGACGTTGAATAATCAGCAAACATTAATTAAAGAGCTTAAAAATCAACTAAGACAGCTGACCAAGTTAGTTTCTGAAAGGCAACCAGGTCGTTTACCTAATAATACCGAACCTAAACAACAAGAGCAAGTAAAGGCAGTAACATTAAGGAGTGGGAAGGAATTGGTTGAAGCTGAAAAGAAGATGCCACAAGAAACTAATAAGGAGAAAAGTGAGGAACCAAGAATGTAACACCGGTACGTGAAGAATTTAAGCCACCGATCCCATATCCGGCAAAGTTGAAGAAAGATCACTTAGATACACTGTAACATCTCGATTTAGGGCCTAGTCGAAATAGTCATGCGAGACCACAAATCTGAGGTTTATGAATGGGTTTTTAAGGTTTATGCTATGAATGCATGCTAGTGTGAAAGTTTCATGAAGCAATTTTGTGAAATTGCGGTTGAATTGTCCAAAAGGACTAAACTGTAAAAGTTACAAAATGTGAAATTCTAGAATCTATTTGTGTGAAATAGCTTTAGAATATTAATTAGAGGTCCTTAAATAGAAATTTTTCCAATTTCTAATTTTTGGAAAAATTTGGGCATGGATGAGTTAAAATAGAAAGTTTATCAAAAAGGGCATTTTGGTCATTTAACAATTAAGTGATTAAAATAGGAGAAAAGATGGCAAAATTCATTCATCTTCTTCTCCAAGGCTGCCGAAAATTTGAGAGAGTCATTGTTAGGGTTCTTCAAAAATTTCAAGCTTGCTAGTAAGTGCATCTAGCCTCGTTTTTTATATTCTTTATATTTTTGAAGTCCTTGTTGCATGAGTAAGCTATTTTTAGCTATTTGATGAGCTATGATGGATGTTCAAAAATGTGGCCATGTATGACATGCATGTATTTTGATGTTTTATGGAAGATTATGAAAGCTTGATGTAGTAGAAACATCTTTTGCTAAATGAGTTTCCATAGAAAATGCATGTAGGGACTAGTTTGTAAAAATCTTGAGTTTGGTCATACATGTGTGTTGTGATGAGAATTAATGATTGTTTTAGTTGAGTAAGTGATTCGGCTAAGCATGAAAGGCTAAGAAGTTGAATCAAAATCACTTTACGAGCCTTGGGGCAATAGTGTAATTATGAGAAAGATTTAGGGCAAAAGAGTAATTTTGCCAAAGTATGAGATGTGGGTCATCTTGGTCAATGTGTGTATTGAATAAGCTTATTTATTCATTATAGATCAAGAAAGACAAAGCCCGGATCGAAACTGAGGCAAGAGCAAAGTGGTGGACTAAATTGCACGTTTCTATACTTTTGAGTATCGAGGTAAGTTTATGCATAAACAATGCATTCATACTTACAAATTGTTAATGCTAGATAGTGTATAGCGTGGTTGAGAATGATTGAGAACCTATGTGGTTCAAGTGAAATGAATGGATGAATGATTAAGTAAGTAGATTTGTGAATGTGTTGTGATAATGCTAAATGGTGGGCTAAGTGCGATACCATCCTAATGCATATTGACAATGAGCTGGCTATGTGCGATACTATTGTTAAGTATATTATCGAGTGGGCTATGTGCGAAACCACTATGAATACCTTGTTGGTAGGCTAAGTGCGATACTACCTTATCAATTGATTATGGTGGGCTAAGTGCGAAACCACCGAGACATTAGCTGTGTGGATTAGCTGTGTGGATGTATTATCGAGAAATGACAATGTGTTGTATATTGTGTAAATGTGATATTGAATGTAGGGGTGCATGTCAATGGTTATGAGTAAGTGACTCATGATGTGTTGGAAATGTGGTAAGGAATAGAAAGAGTAAGCATAGCTGTACATTATATGTTAGTATAATGCTAATTGTTGTTTAGCTTATACTATGTTGCTTAATTGTTTATGTGTAAACTTACTAAGCTCAAAGCTTACTCCATTTCTTTTCCCTTGTCTTATAGAGCAAAAGTGTTGAATCGAGATACGAGGATCAATTGGAAGATCGCCACACTATCAGCACACTCTGGTACATGAGACTCAATGTTTGTATATGGCATGTAGAGGGGCTAGACAAGTTAGTGAATTTTTGTTGTATATGGCTATGATGTGTTGGCCTTTAGATGGATAATCTATTTTGTATAATGCCATAGTTGTTGGCACTTTATTATATGAAAAGATGTAGTTATCTAAGTGAGATTGTAAGATTTTGAGTTGATTATGGATGCGTTGAATGAGTGCATGATTGTGTATGCTAGATGGGTGAAAAGAACTTGGCAAATAGCTTTGTTCTTGTCCATGTGGGTAGACACACGGGCGTGTGTCTAGGCCATGTGTGACACACGGTCATCCCATGGGCTTGTGACTTGGCCGTGTGTTCCTTGCATATTAGTATTTGAAGTCAGAATAGACCACGGACTAGTCACACGGGCGTGTGCCTAAAACGTGTGTGTTAATCAGTGTTGGCCACGGGCTAGCCACACGGGCGTGTGTCTAGACTCTAGGCCGTGTTAAGGTAGTCAGTGTGCACCACGGGTGGAAGGCACGGGCGTGTGCCCTAACCGTGGGGCATTGGCAGAATGCTTGAGTTTTCATGCACGGGCAGTGACAATGGGCGTGTGTGACATCCACGGGCGTGTGAGCCCTATATAGATGGAAAAATTTTAAGATCGTAAGAGTTTTCGATATGGTCTCAAAAGCCCTCGTGTGTTTGAGAGAGGCCTCGTAAGTCGAGATTGAGGTTGTTGTGATGGCCAAAGAGAGTGATCATGTTGTGCCTAAGTGGCGAACTTGAGGTTTTTAATGCGGTAACGCCTCGTGCCCGGTTCCAGCGTTGAATACGGGTAAGGGGTGTTACACTTAGTGGTATCAGAGCTATGGTTTAGTCGGTTCTAGGACTACCGTAGCGGGTGTAAGAGTCTAGCTATACATGCCATAAGTGTACAATGATAGTGTGGTGGCTTTTGATGATTTTAAATCTTTTTTTATATAGAATATGGATTCCGATCCAATGACTGCTGATGAAGCAGCTAGAAACGCGCCAGCTCCTGCGCAAGGAACCGTGCCTGTTCAAAGTGGACCCGAGGCTAGGGGTCAAGGGGAAGGGGCTCGGGAAGCCTTTCTCCAGATGATGAGCAATTAGTACTCGGACTATGTTCGAGCGAACCCTAATGCTCAACCTCCTCCACCTCCTCCTCCTATACCTCAGCCAATTCCTGTGGCTCCTCAAGGTATTGATGTAGTGAGGATATCGAAACTCCCGGTAGATAAGATTAGAAAACACGGGGCTGAGGAGTTTAGAGCTAAGGTTGCTGATGACCCTAAGAGGGCAGAGTTTTGGTTAGAGAACTCGATGAGAGTGTTTGAGGAACTCTCTTGTACTCCTGAAGAGAGCTTGAAGTGTGTCGTATCCTTGCTGAGGGACTCAGCATACCATTGGTGGAAGACGTTGACGTCAGTGGTCCTGAGAGAGCAGGTGACGTGGGACTTCTTTCTAGAAGAGTTCTGTAAGAAGTATATAAGCCAACGATTTACTGATCAAAAAAGGAAGGAATTCCTTGAGTTGAAGCAAGGAAGGATGTCAGTAGCGAAATATGAGCGTGAGTTTGTTAGGCTTAGCAAATACGCTCAAGAATGTGTGTCGTCAGAGACCATATTGTGTAAGAGGTTTGAAGACGGACTGAGTGAGGACATCAAACTCCTTGTGGGTATTTTGGAGTTGAAGGAATTTGTGGTGTTGGTCAAAAGGGCAAGTAAGGTCGAAGAGTTGAGTACAAAAAAGAAAAGGGCTGTGAGTGAAGCTCGAGATGCTAGAAAGAGGCCGATGGGCAAGTCATATCAAGCCCAGTCGAAAAGGTCCAAGGAAGTGAGTCCTAAGACGACAGTACTTGTAGGTTATTCGCATCGAGACTTGGGCAATACTCGTTCGGGTTCGAGAGTCCAAGCTACTTCGATGGAAAGTGTGGGCAATCCAAAGAACAAACCGGAGTGTCCAAGTTGTGGTAGATATCACACCGGAGAGTGTTGGGGTAACATTCGAAACTGTTATAAGTGTGGTTCCCCCGACCATTTTATCCGAAATTGCCCCGAGAGGGTTGATAAGGAAGAGAAGCAAGAGATGAGATCCAGTGATGTGTCTGCAAGGGGTAGACCACCAAGGAACCCGAGAGGCGGGAATAGTGGTAGAGGTGCATCTAGAGACTCTGCTGTGAGACTGGAGGGTCGGGCACCTGCGAGGACGTATGCCATTTGCGCTCGCGAAGAGGCATCCTCCCCTGATGTAATAACGGGTACTTTTTCTCTCTTTGACACACTTGTTATTGCTTTAATAGATCCAGGGTCTACTTATTCTTATATTTGCATGAGATTGGCATCTAGTTTGAGTATGACTGTTGAGTCTACGGACTTTGTGGTTAAGGTGTCAAACCCGTTAGGTAAGCATGTGTTAGTGGACAAGGTGTGTAAGAATTGCCTTTGATGATTGAGAGTCATTGCTTTTCGACAAACCTAATGTTGTTGCCGTTTGATGAGTTTGATTTAATCCTAGGCATGGATTGGTTGACTACCTATAGTGTCTTAGTGAACTGTGGTAGTAAGTTTATTGAATTGAAATGTGAGGGTGGAGATGTAGTTCGGGTTGAATCAGGTGGATCGGATAGTCTACCAATGATGATTTCTTCCTTAGTGGCTGATAAATGTTTGAGAAAAGGGTGTGAGTCCTATCTTGCTTTTTGTTTTGAATACTCAAGAGGTTGGAGTAAAGTTTGAAACAATGCCAGTGGTATGTGAGTATCCAGATGTATTCCTGGAAGAGTTACCGGGATTACCTCCAGTGAGAGAGGTTGAGTTTGGGATTGAGTTAGTTTCGGGAGCGGCACCTATTTCAATTGCTCCGTATAGGATGGCACCTTTAGAGTTGAAAGAACTGAAGGTTCAGTTGCAAGAGTTGACAGATAAGGGTTTTGCAAGACCGAGCTACTCACCGTGGGGTGCTCCGGTATTGTTTGTGAAGAAGAAAAATGGGTCTATGAGGTTGTGTATAGACTATAGACAGCTTAACAAAGTGACGGTTAAGAATAAGTATCCTTTACCAAGGATTGATGATCTTTTGATCAACCAAGGGAGCTACAAGATGTTTCTCAAGATTGACACGAGGTCCGGTTATTATCGATTGAGAGTGAAAGAGCAGGATGTGTTGAAAATCGCATTTCGCACTGTATGGCCATTATGAGTTTTTGGTTATGCCGTTTGGTTTGACGAATGCACCGGTGATTTTTATGGATCTGATGAACCGTGTTTTCAGACCATATGTGGACAAGTTTGTAGTTGTCTTCATTGACGACATATTGATCTATCCTCGGGATGAGAACGATCATGAAGAACATTTGAGAATTATCTTGCAAACTTTAAGAGATAAGCAGTTGTATGCTAAGTTTAGCAAGAGTGAGTTTTGGCTCCGAGAGGTCGGATTCCTAGGACACATTGTGTCGGGTGACGGTGTTAGAGTTGACCCGAGTAAGATATCGGCTGTTGTGGATTGGAAATCGCCGAGGAACGTGTCGAAAGTCAAAAGTTTCTTGGGATTATCGGGATAGTACAGACTTTTTGTAAAAGGGTTCTCTGTGATTGCTACCCCGATGACGAAACTATTGCACAAAGATGTCAAGTTTGAATGGACTGAGACATGTCAACAGAGTTTCGAGAGACTGAAGACATTATTGACTGAGGCGCCGGTTTTGGTTCAACCAAAATCGGGGAAATAGTTCGTGGTTTACAGTGACGCGTCATTTAATGGTCTCAGTTGCGTGTTGATGCAAGAGGGTAAGGTAGTCGCTTACGCCTCAAGATAGTTGAAACTGCACGAGAAGAATTATCCGACTCATGATTTAGAGTTGGCTGCGATTGTTTTCGCGTTAAAGATTTGGCGACATTACTTATATGGTGAGAAGTGCCGAATCTTTACGGATCACAAGAGTTTGAGATATTTGATGGATCGAAGGATCCGAATTTCATGCATGCAGACGGTGGCTTGAGTTGTTGAAAGACTATGAGTTAGTCATTGATTACCACCCGAAAAGCGAATATGGTTACGGATGCCCTGAGTAGGAAATCCTTGTATGCTCTAAGAGTTATGAGGACGAGTTTGGCATTGTCTGATGATGGTGCTATTCTGGCAGAGTTGAGAGCTAAGCCACTATTTGTTCAACAGATATGTGAGGCTCAGAGAAATGACAGTGAGATGTCAGCTAAGAGAGTTGGGTGTGAATCAGAAAGTGATTCTGATTTTCGAGTGGGCTCGAATGGTTGTTTGCTGTATCGTGACAAATTTGTGTACCTAGAGATGAGGAGTTAATCCGAAAGGTTTTGCATGAGGCCCACAGTGGATGTTTGTCAAGACATCCGGCAAGATTTGAAAATGTATAATGACTTGAAGAAGTCTTATTGGTGGCCGGGTATGAAAAGAGATATTTTAGAGTTCGTGAAAAAGTGTCTGATTTGTCAACAAGTGAAAGCTGAGCATCAAGTGCCTTCAGGATTGCTTCAGCCAGTGTTGGTACCCGAATGGAAGTGGGATCGGGTTACCATGGATTTTGTGACGGGGTTACCGATGACTCCGAAAAAGAGAGATGTTGTGTGGGTTGTTGTGGATAGACTAACGAAGTCGGCTCACTTTATTCCAGTACATGTTTATTATTCACAAGATAAGTTAGCTGAGTTGTATGTTGCAGAGATAGTGAGGTTACATGGTGTACCTGTGTCTATAACATCGGATAGGGATCCGAGGTTCACTTCGAGGTTTCTGGAAGAGGTTGCAAGAGGCTTTGGGAACAAAGTTGAATTTCAGTACTGCGTTCCATCCGCAAACCGATGGTCAGTCTGAAAGAGTGATTCAAGTTCTCGAAGATATGCCTCGATGCTGTGTATTAGAATTTGAGGGTAGTTGGGAGAGATATCTACCTTTAGCCGAATTTGCTTACAACAACAGTTATCAGTCAAGTATATGGATGGCTCTGTATGAGGCCTTGTATGGTCGTAAGTGTCGGACTCCTTTGTATTGGATTGAGCTTAGTGAGAACCGGATCCATGGGGTCGATCTAGTAAAAGAGACCGAGGAGAAAGTGAAAATAATCCGTGATAGTCTGAAAGTTGCTTTGGACTGACAGAAGTCGTACGCGGATCTGAAAAGAAAATAAATTGAGTTTAAAGTGGGTGACAATGTGTTTTTGAAAGTGTCCCCATGGAAGAAGATTATGAGATTTAGACGAAAAGGAAAATTGAGTCCAAGATTCATAGGGTCGTATGAGATTACAGATAGAGTTGGACGAGTAGCATACCGGTTGGCTTTGCCGGTAGAGTTGGAAAAGATTCATAATGTGTTCCATGTGTCGATGTTGCAACGGTATCGCTCCGATCCTTCACATGTGATTCCTTCGACGAAAATTGAGATAAGACCGGATATGTCTTATGATGAAGAGCCGATTAAGATCTTGGCTCGAGAAGTGAAACAGTTGAGAAATAAGAGCATAGCACTAGTGAAAGTGTTATGGTAGAAACACAGTGTGGAAGAGGCTACTTGGGAAACGGAAGAAGCTATGAGAGAGCAACATCAAAACCTCTTTACTGGTAAGATTTTCGGGGGCGAAAATCTCTAAAAGGAGGAGAGTTGTAACATCCTGATTTAGGGCCTAGACGGAATAGTGGTGCAAGACCACAAATTCGAGGTTTATGAATGGGTTTTTGAGGTTTATGCTATGAATGCATGCTAGTGTGAAAGTTTCATGAAGCAATTTTGTGAAATTGCGGTTGAATTGTCCAAAAGGACTAAATTGCAAAAGTTGCTAAATGTGAAATTCTAGAAGCTATTTGTGTGAAATAGCTTTAGAATATTAATTAGAGGTCCTTAAATAGAAATTTTTCCAATTTCTAATTTTTGGACAAATTTGGGCATGGATGAGTTAAAATAGAAAGTTTATCAAAAAGGGTATTTTGGTCATTTAACAATTAAGTGATTAAAATAGGAGAAAAGATGACAAAATTCATTCATCTTCTTCTCCAAGGCTGCCGAAAATTTGAGAGAGCCACTGTTAGGGTTCTTCAAAAATTTCAAGCTTGCTAGTAAGTGCATCTAGCCTCGTTTTTTATATTCTTTGTATTTTTGAAGTCCTTGTTGCATGAGTAAGCTATTTTTAGCTATTTGATGAGCTATGATGGATTTTCAAAAATGTGGCCATGTATGACATGCATGTATTTTGATGTTTTATAGAAGATTATGAAAGCTTGATGTAGTAGAAACATCTTTTGCTAAATGAGTTTCCATAGAAAATGCATGTAGGGACTAGTTTGTAAAAATCTTGAGTTTGGTCATACATGTGTGTTGTGATGAGAATTGATGATTGTTTTAGTTGAGTAAGTGATTCGGCTAAGCATGAAAGGCTAAGAAGTTGAATAAAAATCACTTTACGAGCCTTGGGGCAATAGTATAATTATAAGAAAAATTGGGGCAAAAGAGTAATTTTGCCAAAGTATGAGATGTGGGTCATCTTGGTCAATGTGTGTATTGAATAAGCTTATTTATTCATTATAGATCAAGAAAGACAAAGCCCAGATCGAAACCGAGGCAAGAGCAAAGTGGTGGACTAAATTGCAGGTTTCTATACTTTTGAGTATCGAGGTAAGTCTATGCATAAACAATGCATTCATACATACAAATTGTTAATGCTAGATAGTGTATAGCATGGTTGAGAATGATTGAGAACCTATGCGGTTTAAGTGAAATGAATGGATGAATGATTAAGTAAGTAGATTTGTGAATGTGTTCTGATAATGCTAAATGGTGGGCTAAGTGCGATACCATCCTAATGCATATTGACGATGAGCTGGCTATGTGCGATACTATCATTAAGTATATTATCTAGTGGGCTATGTGCGAAACCACTATGAATACCTTGTTGGTAGGCTAAGTGCGATACTACCTTATCAATTGATTGTGGTGGGCTAAGTGCGACACCACCGAGACATTAGCTGTGTAGATTAGCTGTGTGGATTAGCTGTATGGATGTATTATCGAGAAATGGCGATGTGTTGTATATTGTGTAAATGTGATATTGAATTTAGGGGTGCATGTCAATGGTTATGAGTAAGTGACTCATGATGTGTTGGAAATGTGGTAAGGAATAGAAAGAGTAAGCATAGTTGTACATTATATGTTAGTATAATGCTAATTGTTGTTTAGCTTATACTATGTTGCTTAATTGTTTATGTGTAAACTTACTAAGCTCAAAGCTTACTCCCTTTCTTTTCCCTTGTCTTATAGAGAAAAAGTGTTGAATCGAGATACGAGGATCAATTGGAAGATCGCCCACACTATCGGCACACTCTGGTACATGAGACTCAATGTTTGTATATGGCATGTATAGGGGCTAGACAAGTTAGTGAATTTTTGCTGTATATGGCTATGATGTGTTGGCCTTTAGATGGATAATCTATTTTGTATAATGTCATAGTTGTTGGCACTTTATTATATGAAAAGATGTAGTTATCTAAGTGAGATTGTAAGATTTTGAGTTGATTATGGATGCGTTGAATGAGTGCATGATTGTGTATGCTAGATGGGTGAAAAGAACTTGGCAAATAGCTTTGTTCTTGTCCATGTGGGTAGACACACGAGCATGTGTCTAGGCCATGTGTGACACACGGTCATCCCATGGGCGTGTGACTTGGCCGTGTGTCCCCTGCATGTTAGTATTTGAAGTCAGAATAGACCACGGACTAGTCACACGGGCGTGTGCCTAAAACATGTGTGTTAATCAGTGTTGGCCACGGGCTAGCCACACGGGCGTGTGTCTAGACTCTAGGCCGTGTTAAGGTAGTCAGTGTGCACCACGGGTGGAAGGCACGGGCGTGTGCCCTAACTGTGGGGCATTGGCAGAATGCTTGAGTTTTCATGCACGGGTAGTGACCATGGGCGTGTGTGACATCCACGGGCGTGTGAGCCCTGTATAGATGGAAAAATTTTAAGATCGTAAGAGTTTTCGATATGGTCTCGAGAGCCCTCGTGTGTTTGAGAGAGGCCTAGTAAGTCGGGATTGAGGTTTTTGTGATGGCCAAAGAGAGTGGTCATGTGTTGCCTAAGTGGCGAACTTGAGGTTTTTAATGCGGTAACGCCTCGTGCCCGGTTCCGGCATTGAATACAGGTAAGGGGTGTTACACGCACAATACGGTAAATTTCTTGAACTTTTTAAAGAGTTACATATCAACTTAACTTTTGTTGAAGCTATTTCGCAGATGCCGACGTACGCAATATTCGTAAAAGAGCTTCTAACCAATAAAAGGAAGTTTGACGAGATATCAACAGTGGAACTTAATGAAGAATGTTCAGCCATCCTCCAAAACAAGCTACCAACCAAATTGAAAGATCCAGGAAGTTTCACTATTCCCTGTTTAATTGGTAGTTTAAACATTGAGAAAGCACTAGCTGATCTAGGTGCCAGTATTAATTTAATTCCTTATAAAATGTTTAAGTAACTTGGTCTTGGGGAACCAGAACCCACTAGGATGAGTATTCAGTTAGCTGACAGATCTATTAAATATCCTAGGGGAGTTATCGAAGATATTCTGGTAAAAGTTGATAAATTTATATTCATTGTTGATTTTGTTGTGCTTGACATGGATGAGGACATTGAGGTACCTTTAATTTTAGGGCGCCCCTTTTTAGCTACTGCTAGGGCTTTTATTGATGTAGGTGATGGTAAACTTGCGTTAAGGGTAGGCGACGAGGAAATTATTTTTGAAATTTACGATGCTATGCGATATTCTATAGAACAAGATGATTCATGTTATTTTATTGATGCCATTGATCATTTTATTCAAGATTCTTTGCAGGAAATCATACATGACGACACGATGGAACTGTGTCTTACCCAAGGTGAGGGGGTAGATGATGATGCCGATGAGTTGAATTCTAATACATCTTCCTCTAGACAAAAGAAAGAAGAGGACATTGAAATCAACGATGAACTAAAACAAAAAACCTCTATTGATGAGCCACCGAAATTAGAATTAAAACAGTTACCAAATCACTTAGAATATGCATTCCTCGGGGATAACTCTACACTACCAGTAATCATCTCTTCAGAACTGAGACCCGAAGAGAAAGACGAGTTGCTACAAGTATTAAGGGAACATAAAAGAGCCATAGCTTGGAAAATTTCTGACATTAAAGGAATAAGCCCATCATTTTGCACCCACAAAATTTTAATGGAAGATGAGTATAAACCATGTGTGCAACCTCAAAGACGATTAAACCATGTGTGCAACCTCAAAGACAATTGAACCCCAACGTGAAAGAAGTTGTTAAAGCTGAGGTAATTAAACTTCTAGATGCTGGAATAATTTATCCTATTTCTGACAGTACTTGGGTAAGTCTTGTGCAGGTCGTTCCAAAGAAAGGAGGCATGACTGTTGTAACCAACGAAAAGAATGAATTGATTCCTACAATAACAGTCACAGGTTGGAGAGTCTGTATTGACTATAGAAAGTTGAACGACGCCACCAGAAAAGATCACTTCCCTTTACCCTTTATTGATCGGATGTTAGAAAGATTATCCGGGCATATGTACTCATCGCTTCTGGACAGACTCTCCGCTACTTCCAAATCCCAATAGCCCCGAGGATCAAGAAAAGACAACATTTACATGTCCACAAAGACGCTTTTTTTTATCGTAGAATGCCTTTTGGATTATGTAATGCTCCTGCTGCTACTTTTCAACGCTGCATGTCGCCATCTTTGATGAACTTGTGGAAGACATTATGGAGGTATTTATGGACGATTTTTCAAAGATTTGGTAATTCTTTCCATCTTTGCCTTAAAAATCTAAAACGAGTTCTAATGAGATGTGAGGAAACGAATCTTGTTTTAAATTGGGAAAAGTGTCACTTCATGGTTCGAGAGAGGAATTGTTTTAGGACACAAAGTTTCTAGTAAGGGATTGAGGTTGATAAAGCAAAGGTTGAAACCATAAAAATTTACCTCCTCCTAGTTCGGTTAAGGCTACTCGAAGCTTTTTAGGACATCTTTGGATTTTATCAAGATTTATTAAGGATTTTTCTAAAACAGCTAAGCCTTTAACAAAACTACTAGAAAAGGATGTGCCTTTCGATTTTGATCAGAATGTCTAGATGCATTTAACACCCTTAAAAATAAATTAATAAATGCTCCAATTATAATTGCACCTGATTGGAATTTACCTTTGAACTAATGTGTGATGCGAGTGATTTTGCAAGAGGTGCGTTTTGGGACACAATGAGATAAGCATTTTCAGCCAATTTATTATGCTAGCAAAACATTGTGACGCACAAGAAAACTACACCACCACGAAAAAGAATTGCTAGTGTGTGGTTTTGCATTTGACAAATTTAGACAATATTTGATATTATCTAAAGTTGTCATTTACACTGACCATGCAGCTCTTCGTTATCTTTTAACTAAATTCGATGCAAAACCTCGACTCATAAGATGGATTTTACTCTTACAGGAATTTGATTTGGAAATTCAAGATAAGAAAGGAGCTGAAAATCTTGCAGCAGATCATCTTTCTAGGCTTGAAAATCCACATATCGAAGAACTAGATGAGAGTGAGATAAATGACTCATTTCCTGAAGAAAAACTGTTCACTATATCTAACTCTGAGGTACCCTGGTTTGCAGACATTGCAAATTACTTAGCTACTAATATCCTACCAAAAAGGTTAACACATCAGCAAAAGAAGCGATTCTTTGCTGATGCGAGAAACTATTTTTGGGAGGATCCTTTTCTTTTCCGTATATGTGCAGATCAAGTAATTTGGAGATGTGTTACAAAAGAAGAAGCAAGCAAAATCTTAGAACATTGCCATTCAGGACCTTCAGAAGGACATTATAGCGGGATCAGGACAGCACACAAAACGCTAGAATCAGGTTTTTATTGGCCTACCTTGTTCAAAGACGCTAACAGGTATGTTGCTTCATGCGATAAATGTCAGAGAACAGGTAATATCTCTAAACGCGATGAAATGCCTCAAACATACATGCTATCATGCAAATTTTTTTATGTATGGGGTATTGATTTTATAGGCCCATTCCCTAGTTCATTTGGGAATAAATACATCTTAGTAGTGATGGACTATATGTCAAAATGGGTGGAAGCTCAAGCTTTACCCACTAATGATGCCGAATGGTAGTGAGATTTCTTAAGAAACTCTTCTCTCGATTTGGAACACCCAGAGCAATTATTAGTGATAGGGTACTCATTTTTGTAATACTCAATTTGACAAGGTCTTAAAAAAATATGGAGTACACCACAGAACATCTACCCCTTATCACCCTCAAACCAGTGGACAAATGGAAGTAGCAAATCGAGAACTTAAGCGTATTCTAGAGAAAATAGATGAATCAAACAGGAAAGATTGGGCATTAAAAGTAGACGATGCTTTATGGGCCTATAGAACAGCGTTTAAAACTCCCATAGGAACATCCCCATACAAACTTGTCTACGGAAAAAGTTGTCACCTACCATTTGAGTTAGAGCACAAAGCTTTTTGGGCCATAAAATTTTTAAATTACGATCTTAAAACTGCAGGTGAGAAGAGAATGATGCAGTTGAACGAGCTAGATGAATGGCGAGCTAATGCTTATGAGAACTCACGACTACATAAGGAGGCAACAAAGTGACGCCATGATGCTCGCTTGAAGCAATCAAAGCAATTCGAAGTAAGAGATTTAGTCCTGTTATACAATTCAAGGCTCAAATTGTTTCCTAGAAAGCTGAAATCAAGATGGTCAGGTCCATTCGTAATCAAAACTATTTTCCCTACGGCACAATCGAGGTAACTCATCCAACTCGTGGCACATTCAAGGTAAATGGTCAGCGACTGAAAATCTATAATGGTGAAGATTTTAGGGATATAAGAGAGGAGCTTCAGCTCTGTGAACCTTCATTTAGAAATGAAAACAGGGTAAGTCTAGCTTAAGACTTTAAACGAGCGCTTCTTGGGAGGCAACCCGAGCACTAACTTCACTAATGTCATATTTTCAATTTTTAGCACCTAACTACAAACTAACCAATTTAATAAAGCGCAGGTTTCCCCACCACACGACCTTGCACACGGGCGTGGCCGTGGCCGTGTGGACACCACGAATGGGTACATGGGTGTGGTGGAGATTGTGCAGAAACAGGACAAAAAAAAATTTTCCCCAAGACACGGGCTTCGACTAAACGCCACGACCGTGCGACTCGGCCGTGGTCGAAACTGCCTAAAGACCATGGGCTGCGACAAATCCACACGCCCGTACGTTGCGACCATGGCCAATACTGATTAATCGACACGGGCGTGCGACACGCCCGTGCCCAAAAATCATGGTCAATTCTGAGTAAAACGACACGGGCGTGAGCCACGCCCGTGCCTCAAGGCCGTGGTCGACACTGATTAAAAAACCAGGGGCGTAGGATCCTCTACACGGGCGTGGGAAAAGCGAACAAGATAGCACATGGCCGTGTGATATGGCCGTGTGTCACAACACGCCCAAGAAGCACGGGCGTGGACTACACCTCAAACGCGCCTAAATTTAAATTTCTCAAAACACACGGGCCAAATAAATGGAACACGGGCGTGGCGACGGATCGTGTTCCCTACCCCCTATTTAAAGCAGCCCACACCCGTCTCCCCCAAAAATCTCCCCTCCCCAAACCCTAGTCGTTTCTCTTAAACAAGAAACCACCATTTCCCTTCCCCATTCCGGCCACTGGCACTCTTTTCCTCTCCTCCCTTCACTTCCCCTCACTCCTTTCTCTCCCTTCTCTCTCTTTCTCTTCCTCATCCACACGCAGTCTACGCCCATGCGATGTTACCACACCCACGCATCCTTCCACAACCATGCGCCATCTCCCCACCTCTATTGGTTCACGTTACTTCCCCCTCTATACCTTGTTACTACTTTTATTTAATCCATGTTTAGTCTCTTTTAGAACTTCGATTTATTTCTTTAAATCTTTAGTATTCATTTTGGATTATTAATTTTGATATTCATTTTTACTTAAGTTTTATAGATAATATTATTCTAAATTTTGCACCTCTAGTATTAGGAGAATACCTAGGAAAAATCTTCCATGTTAATATTATGAGACAATAATATTAGATTCATAAGTTCTATCATAGCAAAAATTGGGATGATGTTATTCTATCTATCTTACAGGAACATAATGTCGTCTTCCCGAGGCAAGAAAATCGCAGTCCCTGTCTCGAAAAAACAAAAGGGACCCAGCTCGTCATTTTACAGCGCATCGGCCGAAGTAAGACACCCATTCTTACGGTTTCCTCCTAGAGCTCAAGAGGAACTTTTTCAGATCCTACGAGCGCGACCTCTCAGTCAAGGCAGATGTATCGACTGGGTCGCCCTGGAACAAGTACAACTTGCTGATGATGTTCGGGCCCTACTAACCATGAACCCTTGGGAGCGGTTCTTCAGTATTTTCGAGCCCACCTACCTCGAACTAACATTAGAGCTTTGCTCCACTTTTCATTTGCAGGTAGTAATGACGAACCATGACGACCCAGGCACCATCCAATTTCACCTAAGTGGTTTGGTTCGCGAAATGAGTGTCCCCGAATTTTGAGTTGCTTTGGGCCTTTACACGGATGAGTTCATGAGGGAAAATGATCTTGCAAAACTCTATCGCCATATCCATAACTCTCCTGCGAGATGTTGGTATAATATAGCCCCCGCCTCGGCCACTTACAATCCTAGTCACTCAAAGGCGACAGCCCTCGCCCCATCTTTGAGGTACTTACACGCCATTTTAACTCATACATTGACAGGACGGCGAGAGAGCACCGGGGTAGTTAACACCCATGACGCCTATTTCCTATGGTGCATGGCGAACGGGCACGTTTTCGACCTTTCCTACTTCATTACTTTAGCCATCCAGCATCAGAAGGAGCGACACCGTAAGGGGGTCATTTCAATGGGGCCTTATGTAACACGACTCGCGAGACACTTTGGTCTCCTCAATACCGCAGCACAATCAGCCTCGCTCACCTTGATAGGCCAGATGTCTCTACATGGCATCTCGACGATGATAAATATGCGGATGGTTAAACGTCACCGTGGGACCGATCCTCCCCAATACCGGCTAGCCCATACCACCGAGGAGGAGGACCTTGAGGACATTACTGACGATGTCCCACACCCACACGAGGAGCCAACACCGAGCCATCGCCCAGTTCATGCAGTAGCTTCTCTTTCAGACATATCTGAGCGCCTCACATGATTTGAGCAGCATTGTTTCCAGCGCTTCGATCACATCGACGCCACTCTCCACCAGATATGTCAGCACTTTCACATCTCATCGCCGCCCCCACCGCGCGAGCCATCGGACGATGAGGACTTCTGAGTCTTTTCTCTTCATATGCCTATGTTATTTTTAAATTTTCCTAAAAAGACTTATTTTTAAATTTTACTCTTATCTTTATTTTTTTATTTTATTTTTGTCTTATCTTTATTTCAATTATTTTTAGATTCCATATTAGCTGTTATCCAATTTGCATCTTTCCGCGAAAAAATTTGAGTAATCCTTATTCTGAAGAACCTAATGATTGTCTCGCAGTTTAAAACCCTAAAATAGAACTATGGAATAACCATCTATACTGAGGAAAACATGCCATGCCTCCTCCAACTTATCTTTCACCTCCGAATCAAATTTCTACACTTCTGACTCAAGGATCCATCCAAAATTCAGGAAGTTTCACTTCTCCCTATCTCTTATGATTTCATATATATCTTTATACATTGAGGGCAATGTACATCTTAAGTGTGGGGGTGAACTTTATTTTGAAAAAGTTCCTAACTTTTTGCATTATTCTCAAATCCCTGAATTATGTCTTGTTTTTAAGTAATTTTCTCATGTTACTCTTAGAATGAAATTTCCTTTGATTTATGATTTTTATTGATATGTTTTGGATTAAGTCATAGATAATTATGCAGTGATGATTTAAACTTTAGGAGACTAGAGAATCAAGCATGATAAGTCTATTTTTCAGAATTAAAAATTTGCTAGGTTGTTGACCTAAATTTAATTATTACCTTGAAGTTTGAAATTTACAAGGTTGACATCAAAAAGCCATAATTTTTGTGAGATTTTGATCCTTTTTAGAGCATATTCTTTTTCTTGCTCACTTTATTGATTATGAGTGTGTCAACATTGATTTGTTATTCTAGAACTTGGTTCAAATATACATGTCGAGACCACACCTTTGATTTGATATACAGAGATGATAAAGGCACCTAGGTTTTAACCCACTTACTCCACTAAAAGCCTACCTTCATAATTAACCCCTAGTGAACCCCTTTGATCTTAACAAACCATTTATTGACTCACCCACTAATATTAACTCAAAACCCATCTTGTATTTGTTATCACCATTTCTTTTGACACTCTTATATCGAGATTTGATTTGATTGGTTGCCTAATTATTTTATTCATTTCAGTAGTTGAATCCATCTTTTATTACTTGATTTGTTCTAAAAAAAAACTTAGAAAATCTATTCATCATTAGTTCTATGTTCTATGAGCTTAAAACAGTTAAATTCACATCTTTAGAAGAAGCTCGTGTTATTAGTATTACAAGTTTTCAATTGATGTAATTATTCATTATCAATTCGTTATTCTAGTTAGGTAATTTGTCAGGTCAATCTCGATTCTAACCCTCTAATTCAGCCTTTATCCGTACCTTTAACCCAAGCCCCATTAAAACCCTTTTAAAGACCTTTTGATTTGTGTATCATCTCATATTATAGTGGTGGAGATTTTATTTTCATGCAAGCCTATGGGATTAACTTTTCATGTTTGACTTACGAGTGCTTTTTCCTGAACCTTAAACACTTCGAGTGATTCGAGTGAATCTTTAGTGAGTATGTCAACCCTGTCGATTTTGAATTAGAGGTAATTATTTAGATAAGGGGAAACACCTATGTTTTCATGCTACAAAAATATATGACTTAGATTGTTTGAATCTTTAGGACTCTTTGAGTTGAATTATCCATGTATGAATTATCTATGAATTATGATGAGACATTGTTGATGAGAATTATGAGCTGAGGAAAATAAGTTCTTAATTGTAAGTTGAGAATTTTGCTTGAGGACAAGCAAATGCTTAAGTGTGGGGGTATTTGATAAACCGTAATTTAAACATATTTTAATCTCACATTTAGCATGCTTTTTGGATGATTTATCCTTTGAATTGTGAAATTTGATGCTCCTAATCCTTTAATTTCATGTTTTATACTTAGGAGAGCATCGGAGGTCGAAAGGAATGAGAAACGGGCCGAAAACAGAGAAAATGGGCTTATCTTAGAGACTCACACGGCCTGGGCCCAAGCCACACATCCGTGCCCCTTTAGCAGGCTCGACCACGGCCTGGATTCGATTCACACGGGCGTGTTGCACGGGCGTGTCCCTACCGTGACAAAGAGGAATTTCACTCGGAATAGGGTACTTAGAGGCAAAGAAAGACATTCCAAAAGCCTTTATAAACACCCTAAATGCCAACCTTGAAGGGGGCGTCCAGCTAGGCCAAGGAGCCAAGCCAGAGAGGTCGAATTGTGGGATTTACTCGAAGAAAGTCGGTTGATTCATCTCAAGAAGCGAAATCATACTCAAGACGGAGGATCTCTCCTTCAATTCCTTCAGGGGTTTTAGGGTTTTCTTATGTTTTGTTTTATATTTTCTTCGAGATGTATTCTTTTATGATTATGAACTAAACCACTCGGATATACGAGGGGATGAAACCTAAGACGGATCTTGTTATTATTTTCGAACTATAATGATAATACTTGATTTGTTCTTAACTATGTGTTCTTAATTCTTGTTTTGATATTTCAGGATATTGATTCAAGTATTGATGTGCTTAGGCAGTGGAGGAATATTCCCTATTTAAGAGTAGATCTAGCATAGTTAAGCGGAGTTGATCGCAACCCAGAGATAGGATGACGAAAATCTATCGGATTAGGGTCAAACCTAATATGGGAGTCCATAGATCGAGTTAATGCAATCCTAGGGGTTTTAATTAGAAAGAGATTTCAATTAATCAACCTAGGGTTAGACGTTAGTAGCCTCGAGAGAGGTATTAATATAAATTAGGGAATCCTACGGATCAAGTCAAGTGAATAAATCGTCAGTTGAGTTAAATAACGAGTGAAGTCTAGGTGGATTCTTCCTTGGGTATTGTCTTAATCAATTGGTTTTTCCCACAAGTATTTTCCCAATTCATTCTCTGTGTCTTAGCATCTTTAGCTTAGTAGTTAGTTAATTTTAGATTAAACAAAAATTCCCTTAATTCTTAGGCTAAATAATAAAAGGAAAGTCAGTATTAATACTTTTGGTTCCTTTGGGTTCGACATTCTAGTCTTGCCACTAAGCTATACTACTGTTCGATAAGTGTGCTTGCCTCAATCGTGGTGATAGTTAGTTTCTAGGCTAGATCATTCATTATATAAATATTAAGACTCTCGACACACGATCACTTAGGTCTATAAATATTTGTAGTCAGAATTTTTTAGTGACTTTTTGCCAAATTTATATGAACATTGTTCTTTGTGAGGTTTCCTCATATTTTATTTCGTACGAGTCTCGTGTGACTTATCTTACTTGCAAATGGCGTCTATCGAACTTTTTTTTGAACTTATCACCTTAACCGGTGTGGCGTTCACCTATCCAACTTTTCGTCCAGCCACCTTAACCATATAAGAACCGGGGTGACACTGTTATATAGTGTTGAATCATTCTTAGTGTTAAGTTCGTATTTCCATCCCTATCTTTTATTTTCAAACATAACCTATCTTTATTTCTTTGTTAAACTAAACCTATCCATCCTTAACCTATCCAAACCACTTTGTTAAGCTTCTGCCTACCTTAACCAAAAATACCCCTTTTCAAAGAATCAAATAATTTCATCGTCGACGATCGGGTACACAAGTGAAACGACTCAACTAAACCGAGCCGGATCACATTATTAAAATTTATCATCTTGTTTGGCAGAGAATAATCCCTTCTTGTTTGGCAGTAGAAATTTATCATCTTGAAGAAAAAGATTAAGGAGTTCATAATTTACTAGTAATTTGAGTTTTCCTCTTATTTGTTCAGACCTTTTGCTGACATAAAATGCTTCACATGCCTATTGTGATTCTGAGAGTTCTATAATCCTTGGTTTTAAAGATGTCCACATTCATTTTTTGTAAGGTTGAAATGTTCGGATTCATTCATTGATGGCTGGCTTTTGTGGGATTTATGTCTTCATTCTTCCACAAAGGGTTTGAGCATTTGGAGAGAAATTCAGTGTGGGAATCTGCACAAGCAAAGTCTTTAAGTTTTTAGACTATTTGGGATATCTTGTCTGACTGGAAGGTGAACAATTTAGGTACTGGCACAAATGGTTGGAATTGATTTTTATATCTAAGCCCATCTGAAAGGATTCTCAAGCGTTGGGCTTTAGAATAAAGATCAAATCCAATGACAATATATTTTCCTGGAAGCTTAGGTCCAAGAACAGTTGTTTGAACAAAACATCCAGGGAAAACTTGGATAGTAATAGGCTTACTTTTCAAGTATGTTGCAAATGGATAATTTACTACTGAGTTGAAGAATGTTGTATGAGGTCTCCACCATTCTGATGGAAAAACATCTGGGTTCATGATTGTAGCAGCAGCTCCAGTATCAAGAAATGCAATAACAGTAATAGGCTTACTATATTTGTCTAAATAGATCTTCACTGGAACTTGGGGTACTGGTACAATATCCTTTGTAATAGCTGATTGGTGCTGGGTTTGTTGTGTTTGTATAGCGGTTATCATATAGATGGATGAGTCTGAAAAATCAGATTCACTGTCTGGAAAATAAGTTAGAATAGCACACATGGTCATTTCTGTTGGTTTATCATCTATCGAGAAAAGAGATTCAAGATCATCATCTCTTTTGATTTGAATTCCAACCTTGTTTTGAATCTGTTGGATCATCTTTGCACTTTTTTTGTTGTTGGGACAGTTTTTTGCAAAATGCCCCTTTTTATTACAAATGTAGCATCTGGATGATTATATACCTTGAGGAGATTTTTTCTTTCTCAAATATCTCCAATTTTGTTTCCATTTTCTTGAGATTCTAGAGGATTTGTTGTGTTTGAAGATAGATCTTTTGAAATGCCTTTTTCTTTTTGGTTCTGCATACACAAGATCGATCTTTTGGGCATTTGAACTTCAAATAAGAATAATCACAAGCTTTTTCAATCCTTTTATCTCCATAAAGATAATCTTTGAAAATTTTTCTCCTGTTGCAAATATCTTAAAGAGCAATAAAAACTTCCTGTTGAATTTCTCCAGCTGTGAGACTCAGAATGTCTTTGTTTTGTCTTTGGAGAGCTTGATTCACTGTAACTTGTAGAGGATCTAGAATTGAGGCAAGGATTGCTGGCTTGAGATTACTATTGAGTCCTAATGAGCAAAAGAGTTTAGTCATGACTTTGAAATACCTTGACAAGTCTCTCTTGTTATAAGAACATCCTTTCATATGGGCTTAGCTATAAAAATCAATTCCAACCATTTGTGACAGTACCCAAATTGTTCACTTTCCAGTCTAACAAGATATCTCAAATAGTCCAAAAACTCAAAGACTTTACTTGTGCAGATTCCCATACTATTCCCATACTGAATTTCTCTCCAAATGCTCAAACCCTTTGTGGAAAAATTCTGATTTCTTCATTTCTTTACAATTTAAGAAAAATGAAAACATAAATCCCACAAAATCCAGCCATCAAGGAATGAATCCCGAACATCTCAACCTTGTAGAAAGAATGTGAAGATCTTCAAAACCAAGGATTAATAGAACCCTCAGAATCACAATAGGCATGTGAGGCATTTTATTTCAACAAAAGGTCTGAACAGATAAGGGCAAAACTCAGATTAGTAGTAAACTATGAAACCCTTAATCTTTTTCTTCAAGATGATAAATTTCCACTGCCAAACAAGAAGGCATTGTTTTCCAGCCTAGCCAAAGCTAAAGTCTATTCCAAATTTGATCTCAAAGATGGATTTTGGCAATTGGGAGTTATTCTAGAAGATAGGCTAAAAACGGGGTTTTGCATTCCAAACAGACACTACCAATGGAAAGTAATGCCTTTTGGACTAACAACAGCACCATCCAAATTTCATAAGGCCATGACCAGGATTTTTCAGCCAATCATGAATAGTGCCTTGGTTTATATTGATGATATTATCTTGTACAACCCAGATGAAGAAGCTCATTCCATGTTGCTTGATCAGTTCAGTCAGCTCGTACTCCAATAGGGAATAATGATCTCTGAAAATAAAATGCACATCAACAAGTCAGAGATAGAATATCTTGGAATGAATCTCAAGGAAGGAAAGTATTTTCTAGGGCCACACATTGCTAAAAAACTTCTTGAGTTTCTCGATGAAGATTTAACTAAGAAGCAAGTCCAACAATTTCTTGGAGTTGTTAATTATCTTAGAGATTTCATTCCTAAAATCTCTAAATACATTAACCCTCCCACCAAGATGTTGGAGAAAAATCCACCTCCATGGAGCATGACTCACTACACCAAAACAGACTTTTAGCGGCGTTTTTAGTGGCATTTTAAAGAAAAACACCGCAAATATTACACAATAACGGCGTTTGAAGGAAAACGCCGCAAAAAAATGAGCAATAGCGGCGTTTATTTCCAAAACGCCGCTAAAAAGGATAAATAGCGGCGTTTTTTCCTCAAACGCCACTATAAATCAGAGCATTAGCAGCGCTTTTGAACAAACGCCGCTAAAGGTCTGAGCATTAGCGGCGCTTTTGAAAAAATGCCGCTAAAGGTCTGAGCATTAGCGGCGCTTGTGAAAAAGCGCCGCTAAAAGTTTCTTGCTTTGAATTATATTTTATTTTGATAAATTCACTTATAAGCAATGAGAATGTTTCATTTTAGTTACTTAATTATGAAAAGTTACAAATTGCTAACTAAACAATTTAGAAGTTTTCATTTAAGTTACAAATTAAGCTATTAAAATTGATTTAATTAGGGTTTAATGTTTAGTATGTTAATTTCATGGTTTAGGGTTTGTTATTTTGGTGTATGGGTTTAGTGTTTTAAAGTTTGTTGTTTGGGTTTATTGTATAGTGTTTAATATCTTAGTGTTTACCGGTATTAAGGTTTAAGTGTTAGTGGTCAGGGGTTAAGGTTTAGGGTTAGGTGTTTAAGGGGAAATAGTTAATTGGTTAGGGTTTTGAGTTTAGGGTTTATGGTTTATGGTTTATAGTTTTAGGGTTAGAGGTTTGGGGGAAATGGTTAATGTGTTAGGTTTCTAAGTTTAGGGTTTATGGTTTAAGTTTAGGATTTTAGGATTTAGGGTTTAGGGTGTTAGCTATATGACCCAAAATCCCGAAACTGAAATCCCTCATGAGGGATTTATGGTTAATGTGTTAGCTATTAAAATATATGGTTTGTACTACACTAATATTGGCCACATGAATTCCCAAAAAGTTGGTCTCGGATTATGGTTTAAGGTTTGCAGTTTAGAGTTTAGGGTTCGAGTTTTATGGTCTAAGATTTATGGTTTGGGGTTTTGAGTTTGAGGTTTAGGTTTTGATGTTTGTGGTTTAGGGTATAATATTTAGGGTCTAGGGTTTATGATTTAGGGATTAATCTTGAATTTTTTAGAATATAAATCAAAATAAGATAAATGTAAATTATTATTTTAAAAATATATATATCAAAATGGGTTAAATCCCAAAAGCATACATGAACAATGGTTTAGTGTGCAATTGTATACATGAACTTTAATTTGATCCAGATCTTGTAAAATATTAACACAATTATTGATATAATTAACATCATTTTTATTTATATATTGCATACAAAAAATTTATATTTATTCAATATAAAAATATATTGATGTATTTATATTTTAAAATAATGTGTATGATTAAATCAAAATTAAAGTTTCAACTATACATTTAAACCACAATTAGAATTTCACATCTAGAATTACACATTAAACCAAAATTCATATATAATTCGAGATGTATCTATATCAAAATTTAGGTGTATACATATAATTAAATGCCATTTATATAAAAATCTAAACAACTAATGCAGACTATACTTAAAAGAATAATGTTGCTGTAAAAAGAAAGAAAAAAGAAATTCGTAAAAGAATTGATAATGGTAATTAAATTTTTAAAATTTAATAATAAAAAATTAAAAAATTAAAAAATTAAAAACTTAAAAACTTAAAAACTTAAATATTTAATATTTAATATTTTTATTAAAAAGTTCAATACTCAAAATATAATAAAAATAAAAATTCAAAAAAAATGGTAATCTCAACACAAAAATTTAAAAAAAATAAAAAAATATAGGTCAAAAATAGAAAAAAATTAAAATTACAAAAAAACGCCACAAAAAATGGAGCTATAGTGGCGTTTATTAAAAACGCCGCAAAATTATCCCATTGAGTTAGGGTTTCAACACTACAGTTGCCCAAGTATAAAACCATATTTTTTCCCAAAATTTTATTCTTTCTCTCACAAGCCAAAAACCTAGTTATTAATCGTGAAGCAAACCATGGTCGATCTTCATTTCCTCTCCACTTTGGCTTTTTGGTCTTCATCAAAACTTAATCTTTTCACAAATTTGTTCACTCGATTATATCTTTTATTGTTTTCTAGACTTTCAAACGTAGGAATGGTGGTCGCAAAAAGCATGGCCGTGGCCATGTCAAATTCATCCATTGTTTCTAAGCGCTGTGGCAAATGTCGCCCAAGGTATTTCAAATTTCGTAATCTGTTTTTCCTCACCATTCTTTCGCTTCTTTTTAATTCATCCGGTTTTTGTAAATGTTTTCAATCTAGGTTGTTTGTTAAGAAAATGAAAAAAAGTTCTACTTTTGGGAAGAGTGTATGAATCTAAGAGAAGTTAAGGTAAGTTTGTAATATTTCTTTGAATGTTAAGAGTCTTTTACTTTTTACATAAGCCTTAATCTTAAGAGCGTGTTCCATTTATTGTGTACCCTCGTCTAAGAGAAGTTGAGGTAAGCTTTTCAAATTTTCTTTGACAAAATTAGTGAATTATTATCTGCAGGCCCTTCGTAAACTAAATCACCCTAATATTGTAAAGTTAAAGGAGGTTGTCAAGGAAAACAATGAACTATTCTTCATTTTTGAGTACATGGTAAGGGTGCTTTTCCAACTTCACATTATTATTCTGCCAAAGCATGGGTTTTATGATTTTATCTTCCACATAACTATTGTATCTTTATTCCCCACAATTATAATTTAAGTTGCCTTATTTCCAATATTTTTGGTCAACACAAAGCTTGGGGACATGACTGATTAGACTAGAACTAGGAACATAGAGAGAACTAGTCCATGTCTTGGTTACAAATACCATTTTGGAATCATTTCTTAAGCAGGTGCTAGGTTACCAGGATCTGTTCAATTAATTACAATGTTTAAGCTTTTAAAATTTGAAAAGGATTCACTTTTGAAGAATTCTATAATTGATTCTAGTGAAAGAGTTGTGCAGATACTAACTACTCCTCCCTTTTCCCAAAGACAGCAGGGGGAAAAAACAAAGAAAAGAAAAGAAAAATCTCTCCAATTTTATCTCTTTCAACAAAATATCATAGATTTTTTCTTAAACAATAAAGGTTTCAAGTGGTTGTTTTTGCTCTTGATCTCACTATTGAACATAACTCTTTCCTTTAAATATAATGATACAATAATTGTGTATTCAGATAATTCATTGCCAATGGCTTATTTGCATCTTCAATTGAGATCATCCATAGTGCAATAAATTATTTCTGTCATCAAGTATGAAGTGAATGAAACCCTTTCAAGTGCAATTGTAAGAGGTTGGGTATTTCTTTCTAGGAACATAATCTTTACCAAATCATGAGAGAGCGGCGGGAACCTTTTTCTCGAATGGGAGATACGCAGACTTCATGTCTCGAGATGTTGCAAAGACTTGCTCACATGCATAGAAATGGATATTTTCATCCGATTTGAAACACAGTAAATCTTCCTTTCATGTCCGCATTTTGAAAGTCGTTATGGTGGATATCTTTATAGTGAAGTATTTTCTTTTTCAGAGAACTTGGTGACAAAGGATGTTCGAAAATTGCGGATTTTGATTGGCAAGAGAAGTATCATCGATGCCTCCTTATACTGAGAATATGTTTCTACTCGATGGTGAGTAATTGTGTGGTGGATATCATCTCATTTACTTTGCATTCTTGTTTGTTTATGTTCACACAATATGGAAGCGATCTTGCTTTGTTCATCCAAAGATTATTTTCTCTTCTAATGATTTGTGGGTTAAACACGTCAAAGTACCGTTCTCCGTAAGTCTTGTTGCAATCTTCCTCTTACACTCCTGCTATTGGTATGTGGGTGGTACTTGATTTAATTATCTTTGTGTGTGTACATATGTGCATCTTCTTTTAGTAGCTTTATAATCTTTGTGGGACCAATGCGAACTTTACTTGCATCGGATGATTTGTTTTCCATGTTGGTTTGATTTTTGTCATTTCTTTCTTTCAGATTTCGTGTCACTTTAAGGTTTATCCATATATATTTTGCTTGAATGATGTCCGATAATAGTAGCGTTATGAGATATGTGGGTTGTTGGTGCTATATTAGCGGAGCTTTTTACTTCATCTCCTATTTTTCTGGTGAAAGGTGATTTATTATTTTCGAGTTTTTCTCTTTAATCTACCCATGTCTCATCTGTATCCAATAACTTATTTTACGTATGGATTTTCTTTGTTGAATTATAAAAATTTAGCAAAATCTTATTTTAATGATTACATACTTTTTTTCTTCTTCTTGATAGGACAAAAATATTCTTGAACCATTTTCTCGCATCAAATCAGCCTCTAGTCTCCAATTTGTGGAAAATGTTAATATTGAAGGAACAAGATTTCAAAGGTACAAAGCCTTTATTACCTTTCATGGTACATTAGTATTGTTTGATTTTGGTGCCATTTTTTTCGTTGATGCTTTTGCTCAGATTTTACATTATTATCCTTGGAGGATTAAGTATTTTATATTTCAAATATGCTTTTGCTCGATTTTATATTTCAAAGGCCTCGATGTGTGTCTCACTTTTGCATCTCATATTATCATTTTTTTCAATATCCTACATATGGATTCATGGAAATTTTTGTTGGTCTTGGTTGACTGTAACTTGTGCATTTTTACTGCATTAGTGTTATTATTATTAGGAATGGTTTCATTTAACATTTTTTCCGAAAGTCTTCTTTTCTTTGCTAAATATTCTAAACAAGATAATTTACTTTTAAGTATCAAATGTACAGAATTAGTTTAACATAGTAGTTTGACCAAGAGAATAATCTTTGTTAAGAGGTTGTGAAATGGCTAAAGAGCATATGAGTGACTCTTTTTGTCCTATGTACTCGTATTGCTTGTCTCAGATAGGTTGTATGTGAAAGGGAATTTTCTTGTTCATCATCCATTTCTTCACATATTAGTTAATCGAATTTCTATATCCGTAGCGGATGTGACATTTTCCTTTGTGGATTAGCATATGGAGGGACTTTATTATCTCCCATCTACTTTCCCTTGTCTTCGATTTATCATCCCTCTCTTCCTTGAGTTTTATCATGAAAAGGAAGAAGGTATGTGTAATTTTTCCATTCTAACTACGATGAGTTGACTCGGTTTCATTTGGTACTTGCAGGGAAGTCAAGAAGGAGATACTATATTTATTGGCCAATACCTATTTACTGGAAATGAAACTACTTCAATGTGGTTAGAGGTAAGGAAAAGTTGAAGGAGTGAGTTCATTCGACTAGACAAAATAGTGGCCTACCTACATCCCGTATTGGGCATTTCTTATGGTTTTCGCCACTTTATTTAGAGCAGGACAAAGATTGTGTCACTTGCAAATGACAAATATATTACCCGGAGAATGAAGGTTATGGGATTCTAAGGTATATTAATGTAATTTATGTCATGGTCCGTAGTAGATGAGGTTATGTAATTTATGGCGATTTTATATATTATAGTTCATTGTGCATCAACAAACATTTAATTGAAGGAATCATCAGAGCTAGCTTCTTGTACTTTATAGTATCTTGCTCTTTGGTGCATTTTGGCACGTGCTTCTTTGTATATAAACTGTTATCCTATTAACGCTTGTCTGCGTGCTGTGATAATAGTGCTGATTTTATTGCATATGCTTCTCTTTGATATCTGCTCTTTTTATAATTTTTATTTTTTTTATTTTTTATCACCTTTAGCGGCGTTTTTGTAAAAGCGCCGCTAAAGATATGACTTTTGGTGGCGTTTTCTATAAAAGCGTCGCTAAAAGTAGTGATCTTTAGCGGCGTTTTTTAAAAACACCGCTAAAGACCTGGACTTTTAGCGGCGTTTTTTAAAATAAACGCCGCAAATTTTAGCGGCGTTTTCTATAGCGACGTTTTTGCGGCGCCGCTAAAGGCAAAAAAAACGCTGCAAAAAGTCTGTTTTCCTGTAGTGACTCAGACCAAAGCAGATCAAATATTGAAAGAAAAGTTACAACACCTGCGAGCATTACAGATCCCCTCTGATGGAAGAAAGAATCCTTCAAACAGATGCAAGTGATAAATATTGGAGAGCCTTCTTATTTGAAGAACTTGAAAGGAAAAGACACATATGTGGATTCAAAAGTGGGAAATTTACTGATGCAGAACTTCATTACCACTCCACATTCAAAGAAATCCTCGCAGTCAAGAAAAGTATTTCAAAATTTGAATTTCATTTAATTGGATACCATTTCTTGGTCGAAATGGACATGTCTTCTTTCTCAAAAATGCTCAAGTTCAATCAAAAAATTGTTCCACATCCTCAGCTCTTGAGATGGGCTGAATGGTTTTCTAAGTATCCCTTTGATGTTAAACACATTAAAGGAAAGACAAATGTTTTAGCAGATCTTTTAACCAGATCAACAAAAGAAATTATGGGATTCAGAACCTTTCAACCCAAGCCCATAATGATGTACAAACCAGTAACCCCATCCTCTTCAGAATCCTCTGTACAAGCTTTTTCCATTTCACCTAACTTAAATCCAGATTTTCCTCCAGAAGTTATGAGGTTAGTTGAAGAAAAAACTTAAATCCAGATTTTCCTCCAGAAGTTATGAGGTTAGTTGAAGAAAAAACTTTCCATCAAAACACCAAAGACATGATGTTTGAATATCAACTCCAAATTTTCAGAAATTTTGGAGGTCTTGTTCTTAAACCATTTGGTGTTCATCCTAATTATCCTTTGTTTCATGGAAGTCCTAGAAGAATTAAAATGGTTCTTATGTTATTTTACTCATCTTTATCATATAGCCATCTGATTCTCTATCTCAAACCTCAAATATTTCCTGCGCAATGCAATTCATGGAAATATCCAGCCAGAATATCAAAATCTTTTCACATTCTTAAGCTGGTTTCATCCTCTTGATCAGTGGTTGAATATGATTACAAATGAACAAATGAGAACTCCTGGATATGAAATTGTGATAATTTTCTATAAACCACAATATTTTGTACAGTGTGGACGAGCTACACAATTAGGTTCTTTCCCAACTACTTGGGTTCATAGAATCTATCAAGATGAAGTCACATATTTTGATAATGAATACAGAAGCCTGCAGAAATATCTTTGCCAGCTTAATCGAACAACCCCATTTGAAATTTGGCCTCCTCCAGATATTGATGCTTCCTGGAATCCTGTGCCAGATGGCCCTTATTATAGACAAATTCTTCAAGCACTTCAAGAATATAAAGCTGATATTCCAGACCCCACTGAATGGTCCCAATAGTATCCTATGTATTGCAGCCAAGTTGAAATTGAAAGGGTAAGACTTCATAATAGCTCAACCCAAGAAGACAAGTATGAAGATGAGGAGACGTGTAAAAACAACTACAGTGAAAGCTCTATGGACAGTGCATAGCTTCCTCATTCCAATGCCAACAGTTAAAGCAACGGTAGCGATGCGACTAGCTATTGTCGCAATAAAATTAGATATTATAGCAATGATATTAAAATCACAGATGAGATGTGTGTTTTACAGTAATATATTTTCAACATTACCCACTTGGAGCTTGAAATCCCAATGAAAATAAAAGCTTTCAGTGCATTTAAATTGGTTTTGTTATGTTTTCCAAATGCAACTTAATGATATGTTAGAAAAAAGAAAAAAGGTTTAACTTTAATTAAATCTAAATGAATTTTTTTTTTTTTTTGGTGTCTGTTTTACTATTTATTTAGAGTTCGTAATTATTTTTCTTAACAATATCATCTCTAAAATTTATATATGTATTTTTTTTTTTTGAAAATATAATATGTTTTATCATTATAGCAAAAGTCTTAGTATATTGGTTTAAATATATATATATATACACTTGCAATTTGTGACCCACACTCGTGATGAACAACTTTTGTTTTGGATCTAAAATAAGAAAGAATACAGATAAATTATAAAGAAAAGAAGAAAAGGCAGTGCGCCTGCATGATGACAAAGGAGAAAAGCAGTGCGCCTGCATGATGAAAAGGAGAAAAGCAGTGCGCCTGCATGATGACTAAGGAGAAAAGCAGTGCAAAAGGTTAAGGTAAATATGGGATTATGTTTATTAAAATGTACTTAAGAATCATAATGGCGCATAGGTTGTAAAGTTGTAATGGCGTAAAGGATGCAGAATAATCTTGGTTTAGTTCAACTTCAATCGCAAGTTCCAAGCATCTGCTTCACCTTCCATCATCCTTTATTGCCCCTTTACTCAACCTCCAAAGAAAGACAAATTATACCTTATTCTTTTCTATTGGTATAACTATAAAGGTCTTTGTTGAGGTAATGTTTTTTCAAGAATGATAATTTAGGCTAAATACGTGAGAAAGAAGTTTACTTTACGTCAAGATTTGGGTTGTATCAACGTCAGGTTGAACCCTAAACAAACATTTCGCAGAGGAAAAAACTACACAATGGCACTGATTCCAAAACTTCGTTGTAATAAGAATAATATTTCATCTTTCTTTTAGATTCCTCAAACTAAAGTTTTCATTCACATCTTTCATAGCAATATTGGAATACCTACGCGGCTAAGCACATGATTCTTTTCTTGAAACTTGAATTTTAACCACTATCTCCTTTCGCTAAAGTAATAGTTCTATTCCAACAGAAATTAAAAAATATTATTAAACAATATAAATTATAAAACAAACATAAAAAAAAAATACTAAAAGAAAATTCGTATGTCATTTATTTTTATAAATTAGCTTTATATTTAATGTTTAATACGACGTATATATATATTGCATGTTATTTTTGTCAGAGTTTGTTAAGTGATAAACTCTACTTATATGCTATGGACAGTTGATATTACTGCATGTTAAAATCAGCTAACAACAAAGAATGGAAATGAAAAAACAAAAAGTAATAAATGGCGTATTTATTATATTGAATAGACTCTAATAATCCATAAAATCGGGTCTTGATATATATACATGATTAGTTAATGGTCAATTCAGATTTCAGTGCTAACAATTGGACTTACCAATTCCAAATTGTCCATTAACTGAAAATTCACTTAGTTACAACTGTTAATTAACTAATCAGACTTAACTAATGACTAACAACTAATTGCTTAACAGCTAACACAACTAACATTAGTTTAGCAAAGCTCATTCCTTAATCCCAACTAGTTGCTCCTGTCAACTTCTGGTCTGCAACTAACTCCTAGCTTGGTCCTGAATTTGGTGAACATACCAACAGACAGAGGCTTGGTGAGCTCATCTGCAACTTGGTCTTGTGCTAGAACATGACCAACAAGCAATGTGCCTGCTGCCACCTTTTTTTGCCCAAAAAAATAAGTCAAGCTCTACATGCTTGAACTTAGAGTGCAGAATTAGATTCGCTGAAACTACCAAAGCATCTAAATTATCACACCATACAACAGCCTTGCCACTAACTTGAACTTGCAACTCAGTCAACAAGGACTCTAGCCATGTAACTTCTATAGTGGCATGACCTAAACTCCTATACTTAGCCTCTATAGTGGATCAATAAATCACATGTTGCTTTCTAGAGCATTTGGAAACAAGATTGCCTCATAGGAAAATACAGAAGCCAGTAGTGGAACGCTTGTCATCAAAATCAGTGCCCCAATTAGCATCTGAGTAACTAATAAGAGACAAATGAGATGCATCAGTGAAAGATATTCCATACTCCAAGGTAGCCTGCAGATATCTCAAGATACATTTTACTACTTTAAAATGTTGATCAAGAGGCTTGTACATGAATTGACACAATTGATAAAGCAATCTCAAGCCTAGTAATAACTATGTACTGCGATGCCCCTACTATACTCTTGTATTCTGACTCATTTTTTATACGACTCCCTACATGAGCAGACAAACTGCATGAAGTGATCATAGGAGTGGGAGTTCCCTTAGACTGATCCATGTGACTCCTCAACAAATCCAAAATATACTTCCTTTGACTAAGAAATAGTCTTGTAGGAGTATAAGTCACCTTTATACCTAAGAAATAACTCAGTTTCCCCAAGTCTTTGAGAGAAAACCTTGAATCCAGAGACTGAACAAAGACATCTACACGTCTAATTGTTACCAGTGACAATTATGTCATCCACATAGACCAATACATAAAGTACCATATCTCGTGATCTTTTGATAAAAAGAGAAGCATCTAATTTGGACAAAACAAAACCTATAGCCACCAAGTACTTTCTTAGCTTGTGGAACCAGGCTCGAGGAGTCGCTTGAGCCCATACAAAGCCTTTTTCAACTTGCATACTAGTTGTTGGTCTCCCTTGTGTTGTTCAACCCCTGGTGGTTGAAGCATATAAATATCTTCTGTGAGATCACCATTCAAGAAAGCATTTTGATATCAACTTGTCTTAACTACCAGCCAAAGGTCAGAGCAAGAGTTACGATCACTTAGATTGTTTTTGGCTTAACCACTAGACTGAAGGTCTTTTGGAAGTCAATACCAGCCTCTTGCAGGTATCCTTTTACTACTAATCTCCCCTTGTAGCGAGCAACGAAACCATCAACATTTCTTTTGAGCTTTAAAATCCATTTACACCCTCACAACCTTCCCATTTGCAGCTAGAGGCATTAAATCTCATGTATGGTTCTTAATAAAGGCATCAAAATCTTGTTGAGTAGCCTTGGTCCATTCAACACAGGTGAAGGCCTCTTCAATGGTCAGATGCTCTTGGTCACAAACTTCAGTTAAAAACACCTTAAGCTTGAAGATTCCACTCTTGGAACATGTCTGCATTGGATGAGTGTTGGAACAGCACTTAGTCCTTCCGCTTTTTTTATATTTTGCAATCTAGCCTTATCTATGTTTTATATATTTATAATTTTTACCCTATAATTTGATTTTATTTCATTTTAGCCCCTTTAAGAACGATGTCGTTTTGGGAACAGGAAATAATTTTCCAATTGGTCCCCTTTATTTCGCGCGCGTTTCATTTTGGCCCTTTTATTATTTATTTTATTTAATTTATTCCTTTTATTTTGTTTAAGTTTCAATTAAACCTTTATCTATTTAAATTCTTTTATTTATTTATTTATTTATTTATTTATTTATTCATTTATTATTTCCTTCACATTTAAATATTTAAGTTTTTATTTTTATATTCTTTTTGATTATTTATTGTTCTTTTTTTAATATTCAAAATTGATTCATTTCCTTCATTGTGCATTTTATTTTATTTCATTTTTTTTATTATCATTATTATTATTATCATTATAATCATTATTATTATTATTATTATTATTATTATTATTATTATTAGTTTATGTTTAGATTATTGATATTAAAATTAATACATCATCTCATTTATTTATCTACTTATTATCCTTTTTATATGTATAATATATATATATATATATATATAATGTTTATATTTTTTTATTTGTGCACTTATCATCAATATTATTTTTACTATTATCGTTTACATCATTTTAAATATTATGTTTATATCATTTTAAATATTATATTAGTTTTCACCCAAATTCTTAAAAAAGGAAAATTTTCAAAAAAAATAGGCAATGTTCCGTATTTGAAAGATTCGATAAAATCGTGCCCTAACTTACAGGGTTTCGATTTTTCTCGTTGAATTCGAATAATCGAATATCCTTTTAAAAATTAAAACACGTGAGATTTCAAACAAAAAAATAAAGGCCAAATTATTCTCAAAGATTCGAAGTGCCACGTCCTAACTTACAGGACGTGACGTTTAGTTGCCTCGAGATAAGAAGGTTTTCAATATATTCTTCGACTTATTCAAGCAGACTTTTAAGGAAAAATAACATAACGTACAAAGAGGGATCGTAGTTTAAATTCTTTCCGAGTTTTCAACTTTCGACATAAAGACATCAAATAATCAATTAGGTACCAATTTTGGGCGTAACGAGGGTGCTAACCCTTCCTCGTGCGTAACCGACTCCCGAACCCGTTTTCTAGATTTTTGTAGACCGAAAAACATTACTTTGATAAATCAAATATTCTGTTAAAACAATCAAATTACGAGGTGACCCAATCACACCTCATAAAAAAGGATTGGTGGCGACTCCCAATTTTCGTTTTTAAAAATAAAAGTCGACCTGTCAAAAATGGTTTCGACAGCCATGTTCACAAGATATGTTGTGTCAAAACTAACAACATCATGAAAGTCTTCGTAATCAATTTTACTCTAAGGATGGATCTGAATAATATTCTTCAACATTCTAGAACCATCAAGGTCAAATTGGTGGAAGAAATCCCTATCTTAATTTTGCATTTTGCAAAAAGAAAAAAAAAAACTTCTGCAAATACTAAGCATCCACCTGTCGCATGATCAACCTATTGTTGCAATGGATATAATTTCTATAATTCTTTGGTAAACACTCCATTTGATCTGGTCCACTTGATTGAACTTGTAGCAATTTAATGTTCTTGCAAATTGGAAAACCAACCATATAATTTTCCTCAAGGGTTCTACATAACCGATTAGAAACATGTCTATATCCAAACATTAGCCTTGACATGTGAGGCATGAGTTCATGTTAATGATATGTGATTATACTACTAACGTGCCACATATAATTACCTCCAAAAACAACATTCTCCCTGGCAGGACAACATATTTCTTACTCTTCTTCCTCTCATTAGATTTCCCACTTTTATCACGGAATTTTTCCTACTTAATGATCTCCTCATCACACTAGATCCTTTCAACTTCGCATGCGATTGGTAAAAGTTGAACAATTCATCAAGGCTTCTAAATCACATTCCTTTGGTTGGGCCAAATACTTATTCATTATCATGTTCAACCTCTATCTAATTCTCACCGGCATTAGAACCTTTTACATTATTATCATAAGACCCATGAACATCAACATCTTGATCATTAAGTTCTTCACATTGAATCTCATTTGCCCTATTTGTGTTTGAAGCAAAGCCCGCATCAAATGATGTGTCATTTCTTCCTTCTCTGCTCAATAAATTATCATCATCAAAAGATCCAAACAAATCATTGAAGGTTTCAGTGACATTACTGGTTTGGTTATAGTTGTGATTTTCTGATTCTTGAATCCACCAATCAGCTCGTTCTACATTGATTGTATGAGAATTTTGTGTTTCATAAGGATTTTCCAATTTTTCAACAAAGCTTTTTCTTTAAAACTCTTGAATCTTGATATAAGTTTGAATAGAAAACCAAAATTGACAGGAATAGAATAGGTGAAAGGCAGGAAGTTGAAGTAATATGACTTTTCCTGAAACGATAATGTGATACTAAAACTAGTCCCTTTTATATTTTTTAACCTATCAATTTTCCTATTTATTATAAATTCAATTTGCAAAACTAAATGATGACGGCTAATAATGAAACTTAATTAAATATGTAGGTGAAGAGCTAATTCACATCCAAAAACATATAACAATAATTGCAGAGATGAGAATAAATTAATGGAGGCCACATCCCAAAATAGGGGTTAGAAGAAATAGGGATAAAATTTAAAATTTTTTTTCCTTTTTAAGCATAGAATAACAGAACTAGAATGCCTTAAAAAATTATTGTTGTTAAAAAATATCAAGAAATAATATATATAAATTTAATGATTAAAGTGTTAGCTTCCATCTCTTAAGAGTTTAGGTTCAAATCCCACAACTCCTACTTTCTTTTTTAAATTTTCAGCAACTTAGGATAAAAGTCGCACTAAGACAATTAATATTTGAGATAAAAATTAAATGGCTTAGGCTTAATGGTTAGCATGCTAGTTCCCTTCCCAATGGACTCAGGTTTGAAACACGCCTCTCCCCTCCTCTTTCCATTTTAAATTCTGATCTAGCAAAAATATGGAGAAATTGCTAGTGGCGCCCTCAACTTTGGAAAAATTACAATGACGCCCTAAAAATTTGTAAAGCTTAGAAATTTACCCCAATCCAATCTCAACTAGAATTCATATCTTATCATTCTTCAAAATTTAAATAGAATTAAAATTCCATCATCTTTTTATCTTCTTATCCTAATTTGAAATCATATCTTATCCTTCTTTAAAATTTAAATAGAATGAAAATTTCATATATTTTTATCTTTTTATCCTAATTTGAATTTCAAATTACTCCTTTTCAAATTCTAATAAAATTTATCCTCATTTCTTCTATTTATTCTCTATTTTTCCTTCAAAACCCCTATTGCAAAATTCTTTCAAATTCTTGAGTTCTTTCTGTTTCTCTTCCATTGTTAAATCGGTTTTCAATTAAGGAATTCAAAATCTTCAAAATCATCTATTTTTTTCTCAAGAAGATCATCAATCTCTCCAAAGCTAAGTTTTTTAAGTCTTCAAATCAATTGTGAGATCTAAACTTAAGTCATTATGTATAATTAATTGTTGAATTAGAAGTAACTAATTTGTTTTATGCGAACTCTAGGTTAAACATGCGAACCCTAGATTAAATATGCGAACCCTGTATATGTTACATGTGAATTGTATATACATGTTATATACAAACCCTACATATGATATATGCGAACCAATGTACATGTGATATTATTTTTCTTACGCGCACAAAATCTATGTGTGTACATGTGAGATCAATGAATACATGAACACATGCCTTTTAATGCTAAAGCATAAGATATTGAATGTTGCATAAATTGATGATAAATAGCATAAATATGCTAAGTTAATGTGCATAATTACACGAAATCGAGAATGGAGGATGGAGAAGTTCCGTAAGAGAAAGTGGCAATTTATATCCACACTAAAAGTCAGTACTGCGCGAAGTAAGCGACAATGTCATCGGAAATGGATAAGCCGAGATGGTAAGCTAAAAAGCCACCAGATCGAGTCGACCGGGGATTATAGTTTATGTACAGGACGGGATGGTCGTTTTAGAGCTAATTCGATGAGATGCTTACAACGAGTATAGTTTATGTACATGACAGGATGGTCGTTTTAAAACACCATCAAAACCAGACCAAATCGGGGTGGTAGTAATAGTCATCGTCACAGATGACCAGTGAACGACCATCGTCACCAGAAATCAAATCTGGGATGGTCAGTTATGTGAGATGGTGTGTTGAGTAATGCTTGAGATCGGTTCTGTAATATCCCGATTTAAGGCCTAGTTGGAATAGTGCTGCGAGACCACAAATTCGAGGTATATGTATGAGTTTTGAGGTTTATGTTATGTTTTCATGTTAGTGTGGAAGTTTCATGAAGCAATTTTGTTAAATTGCAGTTGAATTGTCCAAAAGGACTAAATTGCAAAAGTTGCAAAATGTGAGATTCTAGAAGCTATTTGTATGAAATAGCTTTGGATTATCAATTAGATGTCCTTAAATAGTAATTTTCCCAAATTCTAATTTTTGGACAAAAATGGGCATGAGTGGATGGTATTGGAAAAGTTTGACTAAGGGGCATTTTGGTCATTTGTCAATTAAGTGATTAAAAAGAGAAAAAGATGACAAAATTTCATTCATCTTCTTCTCCAAGCTGCCGAAAATTTCAAGAAGCCATTGTTAGGGCTCTTCAATTTTTCAAGCTTGCTAGTAAGTGCATCCAAGCCCCGTTTTTTATATTCTTCCGTATTTTTGAAGTCCTAGTAACATGAGTAAGCTATTTTTAGCTATATGTTGAGCTAGGATTGATGTTCAAAAATGTAACCATGTATGACATGCATGTATTTTGATGTTTTATGGAAGAATATGAAGGCTTGATGTAGTAGAAACATCTTTTGCTAAGTGAATTCCATGAAAAATACATTTAGGGACTAGTTTGTGAAAGTCTTGAGATTGGTCATACATGAGTGATTTAGTGAGAATTGATGATTGCTTTAGTTGAGTAAATGATTCGGCTAAGCATGAAAGGCTAGAAAGTTGAATGAAAATCACTTTACGAGCCTTGGGGCAAAAGTATAAATATGAGGAAGTTTAGGGGCAAAATGGTAATTTTGCTAAAGTATGAGATAAGGGTCAATTTAGTCAATGTGTGTATTGAACGGGTTGATTTGTCATTTTAGATCAAGAAAGATGAAGCCCGGATCTTAACCGAGGCAAGGGCAAGGTCGTGGACTAAATTGCACATCTCCATACTTTTTGAGTACTGAGGTAAGTTTACGTATGAACAATGCATTTATGCGTATACATTGTTAATGCTAGCTAATGTGTAGCATAATTGAGAACCTATTCAATTCTAGTGGAATGAATGAGATAGTAGTTGTGAATGGATGAATGTATTACAAGTAGACATGTGAATGTGTAGTGATAATGCTTGATAGTGGGCTAAGTGCGATACCACCTTGATACTTAAAAATGATGGGCTGTGTGCGATACTATTGTTAAGCATATTATTTAGTGAGCTATGTGCGGAATCACTATAATTATCCTTTGTGGTAGGCTATGTGCAATACTACCTTATGATCTGATTGTGGTGGGCTAAGTGTGAAACCACCGAGTAGTTTAGCTGTGTGGATGTATTATTGAGAAATAACGATGTGTTGTATTTTGAGTAAATGTGCTATTGAGTGCAGGGGTGCATGTCAATGATTATGAGTATGTGACTCATGATGTGTTAGAGATGTGGTAAGGGATAGAAAGAGTAAGCATAGTAGTGGATGTGAATTACATATGTTAGTACAATGCTAATTGTTGTTTAGCTTATACTAGAATGCTTAAATTGTTTGTGTGTAAACTTACTAGGCTCAAAGCTTACTCCTTTCTTTTCCCTTGTCTTATAGAGAACAAGGATTGAATCGTGATACGCGGATTAATCAGAAGATCGCCCACACTATCAGCACACTCTGGTACATTGGACTTAATGTTTTGTATATGGCATGTATAGGGCTAGATAAGTTAGTGAATTTTGTTGTATTGGCTAAGATGTGTTGGCCATTAGATGGATAAACTATTTTTGTATAATGCCATGGTTGTTGGCTACTTTATTATATAAAAGATGTAGTTATCCATGTAAGATTGTGTTTCAAAATGAGTTGGCTATGGATGTGTTGAATGAGTACATGTTGTGTATGCTAGAGGGGTGAGAAGAGCTTAGCAAATAGCTTTGTTCTTGTCCATGTGGATAGACACACGGACATGTGTCTAGGCCATGTGTGACACACGGCCAGCCCACGGGCGTGTGACTTGGCCGTGTCACTTTGGCAAATTCGAGTGTTATAGGCCACGGGCTAGCCACACGGGCATGTGTCTAGGCTTTAGGCCGTGTAAAGTAGTCAGTGCTCACCACGGGTGGAGAGCACGGGCGTGTGCCCTAGCCGTGGGACTTTGGCAGAATGCTTGAGTTTTGTGCACGGTTTGTGGACATGGGCGTGTGTGACTACACACGGGCGTGTATCATCTTACACGGGCGTGTGGCCCTGTTGGAATGGAAAAATTTTAAATTCGTAAGAGTTTCCGATATGGTCTCGAGAGCCCTCGTGTATATGAGTAAGGTCTCGTAAGTTGAGAATGAGGTCGTTATGGTGACTAAGAGAGAGTAGTAGTCAAGTTGAGCCTAAGTGGCGATCAAGTGGTTTTATTTCGGTAATGCCTCGGGCTCGGTTCCAGCGTAGAATACGGGTAAGGGGTGTTACAGGTTCGGATGGGTGGGTGGGAAATTAAAACATAAAATTACATCATAATTATATTTTGTGTATGTATTGATTTATTATATGTTCCTCCTATTATGCTTAAATTATTGTACTATGAATTAAATACTTTATTGTTCGATTGATTATATATAATGGTTTAAGATTAGTCTCACGTTGAGACATTACAAGCTCATTCCCCATTTTCCTTACTTCTCAGGTAGCGCAGAGAACTAGGACTTGGAATGGCATCGAAGGACCCTCGGATTAGCAAGTCATTTCCTTTATTAGAGTTCTACTTTTAAGTTTTATTCAAAATTTTCCTTAATTTTTTTTCGTAATTATTTAGTATTTCCTCGTTTTTTTTTTATGTTTTAGGTTTGGGATTTGTTAACTTGTTTATTTTATGCATGACATTTAAATATTACTGTAATATATGCCATTCAGTTTAGAAAACTATCATTTGTTTTCCGTTGCTTTATAAAATACTTAAAATTTTGGATAAGTTTTTCAAATCCTCACATTAATATTGTAATTGAATTACTAAATAAATTCGAATTAAATTAATGAGTATTTTCTTAAAAATAAAATAGTGATTTTCAATCAAATCAACTTAAGTAAAAAAATGGCATTATGGGATCACTTCAGTGATCGAATGTAACACCTTCGATTTAGTCAAAACTTCTAGATCAAGTCATAAGTGATACATAGCAGGAAAAACTAATATGCCGAAACACAAATAATACTGATGTTATTTTACACATTCTGTACTATTTATGTTCAAAAAGTTACCTTTAGCAAAATACCAAATTGATTGGGCCATCCTTCTAACATTAAAATTGAGCTATGACTTGAAAAAGTTAAGCCCAAAACCTTAAACCATTAAAACTGGTAGGGGAATGCTATCTAATTCCAAGCAGCTAATTTTATTTTATTTTATTGAAAAAGACAAAATCCAAAGCAAGTGTCAGAGAAAAAGTGAATGGTAATTTGATAAGACCATTATAGAAGAAAACATAGAGAGAAAACAAAGAATTTGATATCTTCATTCATGCTTTTTGTTGTACACTGCGGTACTACATATATGTGTGTGCCATTAAATACACAGAGATTTTACAACTGTCGTCTCATTCTAGAATTATTCATGCGGTGACTCCATTAGCTCCAACACTTGTATCAGCTTCATAATTTCATCAACACCCTTTTGGAATACTAACTTCGTTTGAACTTTAATTACTTTTCCTTAAACACTTCTTATTCTTAAACCAGATTTAAACTCTCAAAGATTTATTAAAAGGGTTAATTTATATTTTAAAAATAGAATTTTGTGGATATATTAATAAAAAAGATTAAGATTGTATGTCTAGTTATGTATTGTCAAAAATTAAATTATGTGATATTAGATATCTAGAAGAATTTTCTAAAAATTTCTTCATGAATATCAAAAATTAAAAAATGAAAATATAAATTTCTGAAAAAACCAATATTTCCATAAATTACCAGCACCATAGGATGAGATTTGTATGAAAAAATACGATTCTTATTTAGAAAAGCATAGTAAAATATCTGGTGTAGAATCAGAAATTATAGATTCTATAGGAAATAGAATTAATTTTGCAAAAAAAAAAAAAGAATTACTATACATTGTTTACAAAGTAAGGCCTCTAAACAAGTTAAGCATAAACTAAGTAATAGGCATTGTACAAAAATTCTAGAAAATGGATGGAAATTTGGATATAAATCAGTAAGTCCAAATACTATAAAAAAAACATAAAAAGAAAAATTAAAGAAATAAGCTAGTTAGATAGAAACCAGAAAATAAGAAAAATTCTGGTTATAATAAAAAGAAAAGATTTATTAGAAGAAAAACTTCTAAAAATCTTTAAAAAATAAAAATGTAAGTGTTTCATATGGGACGAAGAAGGTCATATGGCACCAAATTGTCCTAATAAAGGAAAAAGTGTAAGAAAAATGATTAAAACACTTGAAGAACAAGATTTAGAAATATGTTCAAAAGAGGAAATAAATCCTGAGGAAATATTATACGAATTAATATCATAAACGGATTTTGATACAGATGAAGAAGAATATATATTTATGTTTAATATAGGAAGCAGTTCTAATAATCAGTTAGAAGAAATTCCTAAGAATGAACAACAAGATATAAAATTAGGAAATATAATTGGAGAAGAAAAAGACTTTTCTGATGAAATGATAGAAAAAATTAATAAAAATTATACTTCTAAAAAAGAAATTTATAAAATATCTAAATATAAGATATGGTATCAAAGACATATAGAAAAAATAAGTGGTAATAAAGTTGCTAAAGACACTAGAGGCGGATTAACAGAAATCCCACTATTTAATAAAGATAAAATTAAGAGGATTAAAAAGAAATATCCTCAAGTTAGATATATACATTTAGGAATTATAATGATAACTATAAGAGCATTGTCATGATATACCAATAATAACAGTTTTATTAGATAAAAGATTTGAAAATCCAATAAGAGCACTTATTGGAGGAATTAAATCAAACTTACATGCAGGAGTAATAGTATTTAAAGTTAAACCAAATTACTTTATATCTATTACAGATCCTTTGATAGAAGAATGTTTATGTCTTAGAATTCAGACAAAAAATTCTGAAATTAATGATTTAGCAAAAGATCTAGCACTTAGTTGTACTTCTATTAATGAATATACTAATACAGCAGAAGTAGAAATCAAAGAAATTAATAATAAAATTATTGAACTCTTTGAACCTAATAAAATCAGTATTGAAATACAACAAAAAATATTACTCAAGCTAAACAAGCAAAATATTTTAGTAAATTTGACTATAAATCAAGATTCTGGCAAATCATGCTAACAGAAGAATCCAAACCTTTAACAGCTTTTAGTGCACCTAATGGACATTATCAATGGAAAGTAATGCCATTTGAATTATGTAATACACCACAAATCTTTCAAAGATGGATGGATTCTATATTTAATAAATATAATTTTTTTGTGTAGTTTATATAGATAATATTTTGATATTTTCAGATACACTAGAATTACATAGAAATAATTTAAATATAATTTCTTAAAAATTCATAAAACATGGAATTATACTAAGCCCTAAGAAAATAGAGCTAGAAAAACCAGAAATAGAATTTTTAGGATTAAAATTATCTACAGATGGTCTTAAACTACAAGACCATTTTATAGTAAAAATAAAAGAATTCCCTGAAAAAATTGAAGATAAAAAGTAGCTTCAACAATTTCTAGGAATTATAAATTATGGAAGAAATTTCTTTCCTAATTTATCTGAAAAAATAGGTATGTTATATGAAAAATTAAAAAAGGATAAACCTTTTATCTAGTCTAAAACAGACTCTGAAATTATAAAAAATTTAAAATCTGAAATCAATCAAGCTCCAAAAGTTTATTTACCTAAACAATGTGATAAATTAATTTTAGAAACAGATGCTTCACAAAATCATTGGGGTTGTATTTTAAAAGCCAGAACAATAAATAACGAAGAATTAATATGTGGATATAGTTCGGGAAAATTTAAACCGAATGAAATTAATTATGTCATATATGAAAAATAATTATTAGCTATAAAGAAAAGAATAAAAAATTATCTTATATATATAGCACCTGAAAAGTTTATCATAAAAATTGATAATCAGGCAGTTAAACACTTCCTTACTAATAAAAGTTTGGAAACGGTACCTAGAAGAATTAGATGGTATAATGAATTATGTACTTTTAATTTTGAAGTTTTATATGTAAAAGGAACTGACAATATTATTGTTGATTATCTTAGCAGACCTTGTGGATAGAGGTAAAAAACTCTAAAAAAAGTCGGTGAATGGACTATTGTTTATAAAAGGCCCAACAAAGGGAATATTTTCAAATCAATAAATCCTAATCAAGGATTTGTGACAATACCTTCTCAAATACCTTTTTTCCTAATCAAGGATATTACATTCCATATCCAATGGTAAGACAACCAGTTGGAACTCAATTATCATTTACACCACAACCGGTAAGTCAATTACTCTGATCTCAATATCCAAATTCAGCATACCAAGCCAGTTATGCTGAAATCATAAAAAGAGCAAAAAAGTTTTGTGCATCAAAAAATTTGTTGAAACCACAACAAATTTAAGAAATAAAAGATTTTTATAATCTAGGTTTACCATCAGAATTATATAATTTTATTAATAAAATATGGAAAACCTATATTGTTGGGCAAAGAGCTAATTTCAGAAGAGCTCTTACTAAGCTTTCACAATTTTTAGTTGAAAAAAAAAAAAACTAAAGAACAAGAAGCTCATGATTTATTATTAAAATCTATCTCATATCGAGATTGGGAAGAACTAGAAATTAGTTATTTAGATATTAAGGAGATAAACAATCTTCTTAATATATTTCAGTATTTTATTAATAAAGGAACAAATAACCTGGTTATAAATAAAATGTTTAGATTATGTTTATATAATAAGGCTAGGAATATTCTGCCTGTAGAAATATTTACAAAAATAAATGAAGCTATTTGCAACCAGCAAGCTCAATTTCAAAAAGCTTTTTCAGAATACTTTCTACAAGCTTATGTTTTTACAAATGATTTAAATGAAAAATCCCTACTATAAAGTTTAGACTTGATCATGAACAATTTGATATAAGCAATATTGAATGGGGTTTTGTTAAAAAAATAACAGTTCAATTTTTTTCTTTTCATTTATTAAAAGATTTTTCTGCATTTATTAAGACTATGTTTTTACGTATGGTATATGAAGATGATTTTTATTATTATTTTTATCTTGAAATCAGCAGTCTTATTGGTATAGCTGAAAAAGAAAAATTTTATCAGCCATATCAAATATGGATCATTAAAAAAATGATCGGAGGACCCAACCTTTCAGCAGCTAGAGAGGAGAAAGAATACTTGACAAAAGATATTGACAAGTGTTACAATAATCCTAGTTATTATCAGAATAGATTTAATGACCAAAACCCAATATCTACTTCAGCAAAAATCTTATTGCCTCTGAACTGATGGAAGAAGAATATTGGCATATGATTCTGGAGTTGGATACAGTCAAGAAGATAGAAATAAAGAATTAGTTCAACTATTAAAAAAGATAGCTGACATGGAGATTGACGATTTTCCATCACACATAATAGAAGAAATAAAAAATATATGGGAAAATTGGAACTCACCAAGACTGTCAATTGATTCATTACATCTAGATGAAATTGAAGAAATGAATCTAGATAATATCCAGGAGAGATAAAAGACAAGCCAATTGGAAGAAACCAATAAAGAAAAATACCAAAAATGAAGCAACTTGGGAAATCAACATCCAGGTTCAGACAAAAAAGGAGACAACCACATCACGACAAAAACTATCAAATCAATGATGATACATCATCTTTATCAGAAAAACTGTGCGGGCATCGAAGTTAGTTTGGAAAACCTTTCCCTATCCACTTCTCATCCACCATCCTCTCTTCATATCTACTTCTCATCCACTAACCTCTCTTTCTTTGTAAAAAACCTTTTCCTTACTACTAGTTTCATTTTGTAAATTTTTAATATTATTTATGGTCTCCCATATCCCCTTAAATTTGTATCAGAGAAAAGTATACTAGTTTCATTTTGTAAGTTTTTATCAGTATACTAATAATAAACATAGAAGCCAAACAAAATCTAGCAAAATATTTTAAACAAACCAACCAACCAAAAAGGGAAAAAGTGAACACATGCACATCAATGGGTCCATTCATGAAGGTCTAATATATAAGGGATATGATGCTTTCAATCAAACATATAAAACAAGTAGTAACAGCTATAAATGTGTTTAACCCTTGGGTTAGCCATTTGGGTGTGCGTATGCCTTAATTAGACTGAATACTTAGTTATGGTTGAGAAAAAAAAAATCTTCTTATATTGACATTGAAGTACAATTAGAATCTGCAGTGTGATCATTTTTTCTTTTCCCAAATCCACTTAACAAACATGGATTCATTGCCCAAAACTGCTCTGAAAAAATCCAAAACCCAGGCCCAGTCATCAGCAATAATTAGCAGCTGGTATTAAGGGATAAATCCACTGTTGGGTACAAACCCATGTTTTCCATCTCTCTCATTCTTCATGTTTTCATGATCATCATCAAAGTTAGGTCCATATAGTCATAAGATTGCTTCTGGAATGCCAAGCTTGCCGCTAAGATATAATTGCGTTGGAACCTCACATTTTTGGAGACCTGAGACTGCATCCGACTGTGCCAAAGTTAATGACCCTGACAATGCTATTAATGGCTCCAGCAAGAAACTTTTACTCTCATTTTCTCTTTCGTCTTTTTTTATTTCTACCAGTAAAGCTTTACTTGTATCAATACCTGGAACAGTTTGTTTAATAACCCCAAATCAAAATCATTAGCAAAATCTTGCAAATTCACTAATTTCTCCAATCTGTTAAAATATCCTCACCTGCAAGGTATCCACCATGCACATAACCATTAAATCTTTCACTTGTGTGTTCACCAGTAAAAAAAATGCGTCCAACTGGGGCCTGAACGTAACACACACAAGTGTTATTATGATTGAATATGCCAATGCAGCTGGCATTCTGATGTTGTTTTAAGAATTATATATTAATATATAATATATTAATCCACCAATCCTCACATCACACACAAGAAAGAATTTAACTGTGAATTATCCGATAAACAAGTTAGAGTTGGTTCATTCATTTTGATATCATGAAATTCTTGGATGTTATTACTAATGGAAGTGAGAGACTGAGATTCAGAATCAATATAAAATACAAAAAGTAAATAGTAGTAATGACTTACCTTAATATCATTAACAACTTGGTTATTAGAGATTATGGGGTAATTGCTGTAGCTGCCACGCTGGAACCTATTATTCCACCATCGGGGAACAAGTATATCTGTAGCAGTAGGTATGTCGGGCCCAAACATGTCCCTCAGCACACCCATTGCTTCCTTTAACGTCTCTTCATCAGATTGAGCTTCAACACGTTTTGATTCACCATTGGTCAATGTTACCACCAAAATATTCGAACCAGGGTATGCATTTTCCATGTGCTGATCAGCATAGCAACAAATCAGCAGCCAATTTAGATGAATTGATGATGCAATCTCTCATATAAAATGCTTCAAGAAAAGATGTATGGATTCTCGTTTAGCTAGGCAGAACTTAAACTACCATGGTTGAAATTTAAAGTCTAAAACCTTCCTAGCATACCACCAGTACCTCTTTCTCCATAAAAACAGAGAAACAGCGCAGATAGTGACTGGCTCCCATAATGCAACCAAAGTTCAGAGCTCCATGACAATGACAAAATAATTTTATATACAGCATAAAGGAGAAAACCATTATGTGGTGGTAGTTGGTAATATCTACACGGAAAAATAACTGTTAATATTTTAATTGTTGTCCTTTAGCTGAAGAAGCTGCCCCCAGAACTTGATTTCGGATCTTGGTAATACAAAGTAGTATTGTCATGTTATCAAAATTCCAGGGTACTAGTCAACATATCATGTGGGCAGCTAGGTTGTTAAATGTAAATTACATTTCCTAACAGATAAGAAACCAACAAAGTCAACCCCACCAACCTCTTTACAGATTACCTTATTGTATTCTGTATTTAATTAGTGACTGTGAATAATCATTTATGTGACAGAACAGCAATTTCGTTATACGGCAGCAGTAATAAGAGGATGGGTTTAGATCAAAGATCAAGTAGATGGCAACAATATAATAAAGGGAGTCACGATTAAACCTGCCAAAATGTGTAATAGCCTCTCCGCTCGTGAGCATAGATGAAGAACTCTTTGTCAGTCCCACAAGGCCAAAACTTATACGGGAACTTGAGGAAGATCTTGGTATATACCATCACATCACATTTCTCTATGGCATCCGTTTTCCACCTCTGTTATCATTAAAAGTTTTTTTCTTAATATTTGTATTTGTTTTTTTATAATTGAGAATGGAATGAGGTTACTTGGTATCAAACCCATAAGACTTTGAATTAAAAAATTGTTAGCTTAATTTTATATTTTTAATCAAATAAATTTTGGACAAGTTACTTCAATTTTAAATTCCCAAAGCCAAACAATTTTACTATCCAATTTCACCTTCCAATTAAAAGAATAAATAAATAAATCTGCAGCTAAAGTGTCTTCTCTCTCTGGTTTCATTTTTAAGGCTAAAAGTGGTTAACAGGAAACAAATTAACAACTAATTATTCCCTCTTATCTGGAGACATCTGACTTTTGTTATGAGTAAGGAACGAGGATACGTACAATGAACAAAAGAAAGCAAGAGGATACGTACGGGCAAGGGCGGCCTGAAGCAAATGAGGTCGCTTTGGAGAACACCGATGCTAGCTGACAAAATGACGTAGTTGGCTTCGTAAACACAACCATCCTCTGTTTTCACCGTGACGCCGTTTCTCGAGTGCTGTAATTCCCTGACAACCTGCCCCAAATCCATGCACGAAGAAACATGTCCCGCATCATAATTATACAATATTTAATAGAAATGTGTTTTAAAAATAATTGTGAGATTCTGAGAAGTCAACGCAAGAAAACCCGTGCAGTTTCACATATATCAGAAGCAGAAAACCGAAAGATTTTATTGAAGCCTAAAAGAGGTACATGGAGCCCCATCTCCCCATAACCCAATTATGGGAGGTTTTGTAAAAGGCACCGTGAATGGTAGGAAAAACATGGAAAATGGTGATTTGAGTGCAATCGATGCAGTAAAGACGACAGCGTATTAAATGCAGAAAATGACGAAACTTTCCATCTGCATTTTATTATGTGAGTCTGATAGGACATCTCAACTCCTGGGTGTTGTTCTCTGGTCATTGTGGACAGTATGCAGCATAGGGGGGAATTGGGGAATATGGGTCCTACAGTTGTTGATAGTGAGGTAAAAAGTGCCTGAAAGTTTTGAAAGAGATGAATTCATGGCTATATATGATTGAAATGAGAAATGTAAAGGTCAAATTATAGCCTGTTCAATAGTTTCCAACGCTTTGTATCATTGAAATTGTTCACTTATAGTTGGGAACAGGCCCAACATTTTGGGGTTGACAAAAATAGTTTCCTATTTTTCAACATTGGTAAATATCATTACATTGATGGAAAATTAAGGGGTCAGCTTATAAATCAAGACAAGAAACAAGCACAAAAATTCCAGTGTTTTCAGCGAAATATTTGATATCAGCATAATTAGTAGTAGAGACTGCTATGATCATGATGATGGCAGCAAGATAAGGAAAGAAGCAATGATAATTAATCAAGAAAAGATATTAAGTATAAAAATAGAGAAATGGGAATAAAAATAGAGAAATGGGACCCGCCATAGAGAAGAAAAAGGTGTATCTAAGAGAAAATATTAAAATAAACAAAGGTTAAAATAGCTTTCAGTAAACGTCATTATCTGCAAACTCCCAAAAGTGGGTCAATCAATCTTAACAGCAAAAGGAAAGCAGTGCATGCATATAAAAACATAGCTTGAGATTTTATTTTTCTTTTTTGCACACTATCAGGTCTTGTGTGTTTCTTATCTTATTGCCCTATGTCCCTTTGTTTTATCCCATGATTGAGTGGCAAAAAACAAAACAATCCACATAATATGGACTAAAAAATATGATTAAAAAAGCAAAACAAATGGAAGAGGGAAACAAGGGAAATCAATCAGATGGTTTAAATACCTTATTGAGTTTGAGGCGATTATCCAGGATTTTTCCCTCCGACGTCAATAGAAAATCCTCTGCTATTTTATACAGTAAATACTCATAACCCCTTTCATCTGCCACCAAAAATTCTCTTTCCCCAAAATCTACGTATGTTGATATTGGCTCCACCTCTGTTTTTTAAAAAAATGGAAAAACTTTAAGCCCTGTTCAATGTGAAAGTTTTTTTCATTTAAGATTCCTAATGAGTAATGACACTATCATTGAAGTTCTGATGACTTTTTCTTCATTTGCATTTCCATGGCTTGAATTGTCTTAGCATCCAAACAGAGGAAAACAAAAATGAGTTGTGGAACTTGCCTGCCATCTCGAAATCGTGTAATATAAAGTCAATCGCGAGCTCTATCGGTGTATTCGCTGTTCTGAAAAATAAAATCCACAAAAAGTAAGCAAAAAAGGAATAGTACAATTAAAATTCACTCACACCTAAGAGAGGAAAAAAATCAAATAATTATGAAATCATCATAGATTCTCCTTACAAAGGTAACTCGGCTCCATTGGCAACATCCTCGACAGAGTTTGACTCTAGGTCCCTTAGTTTCTGTATCGCCAAGTCCACCGCTTTCTTGTATGAGTCTGCGGCGACTGCACTCGGAAAGATCTTCCCACTGAAAATGTTCAACTTCAATTTACATATGACACAGAATTTTTTGTCTCGAAAAGCAGACTCAACAACAGAAAAGAAAAAGGCAATTTACGCCGGGGAATCCAAAATATCCACACGGCTATTATTAAGAGGGAATTTTTTTTCCTCATTCACTCAGTTTCTAAGCACAATGATCCACCGCCAAATGAAATAGTCAAAATTTTCGGGTTTCGGATTCGGACCTTCGATCGTAGATGTTATAGCGGGCATTACTGTAGTCAGAGAAGCAGGTTCGGAGGCCAAACTTAGAAGCTATCTCCCAAACGGGATTGGACGCTTTGCCACCTACACCGGCGATCCAACCCGCTCCAAGCTCCACCGACACCCCTCCGAAACTTTCCTTCCGGATCCTACCTCCAATTCTACCGGAAGCTTCCAAAATCAGCAAATCCGCAATTCCGTTGTCAGCCAAAACCTTCGCCGCCGATATACCTAACCAATTTAAAAGATCATCGATTAAAAAATATAATCCCTCTCGTGAGCGATCCCTTTCAAATTGTTAACTCATAATAACATGTAATATAATACATCCATATTCCACATATTTGTTCGTTTAAAACATTTAACGTATTACTATTTGGTTAGATAGTCTAATGTTACCGACCAGAGATGCCGGCGCCGATGATGATGACAGCGGAGCGTGAAGAAGAATCCATTGAGGAAAAAAAAAGGAAGTTGTGAAGAGATAATAAAGAGAATGGAGTGTATGTGTTGTTTGACTGTTAAGTCTGTTGGCGAGAGACTGAAAGGCAGAAATAGCGGGAGTCAGTTTATATAGGCCTCTTTCTCTCTCTCTCTCTCTCTCTCTCTCTCTCTAATAAGTTCTTACAACTTAATTATTTTTAATTAAAAATGTGTTTTTGATTTATTACATTTTTTTTTTGGTTTTTTTGGATGATAGTAATAGTGCCGTAGAAAAGACAATCAAAACCAGCTAAACATTAATTACATTAACCTTAACATATTTTAATATTTGAGGAAATGTATTTACTTCGATTAAATTCTGTTATTAGTATTTATACTTTTTAAAAGTTGTGGATTTAGGCCTTTAATTTGATCAATTTTATTATTTTTATTTTTTGAATTTCTCAATTTTAGTTCCTGCACTTTTTCAAAATTTGAATTTTAGTCTTAACTCCTAATCCAAATAGTAATAGTTAAATCAATTTGGTTAAATTTAATTACTAATCATGTGCTCTACATATAGTAGTAGATTTGGTCCATATTCTGCAATTAAATCCTTCTAAATCCCTATACTTTTTTAAAATTTGAAATTTCAATCTGACAATTGTTAATCCCTTAACTAGATTTATAGTGAGCAATATGTGGAAATAACAAATTGACATGGTATTACACATATGATAATATTTTTGGTGCATCAGATTTTGAAAATAAATAGAATTTAACTTAATGAATTTAACAGTTATCATTTGGTAATGACTAAGATTTTAAATTTTAAAAAATGCATGGACTATAAGAGTACCAAATTAAAATATAGAGATTAAATCACGACTTTCACAAAGTATAAGAAATAATAACAAAATTTAACCTTTTATTTATCTAGGAAAAGCATTAAAAAAAATAGAGACAAAATAAAAATAATAAAATATCAAATTTTTATTAAAAGGTTATAATTGTAAATATATATTATATTCAATAATAATTAAATAAAAATTGATTTTTAACTAATTTCAATTATAACTAGATAATACAAAACCTTTTCCATTCCTTAACCTTACTCGCTTTTAATTTATAGTTTTTACTAATTTCAATTTAAATTAGATATTACACAATATTTTTCTTTTTTTACTTTACACTACTTTACTTTCCCTTCCCCTTCTTTTACTGCTTCCATCCAAACATAACGTAGAGTAAAATAGACGTTATTGACTTGATTGAAGTGTATTATTATTAGTATTTTGAAAAGTGATTTAAGGGTATATTATATGTATAGGATTAAGACTTTAAACTGAAATAATTTCATCATTATTAATATAATATGTTTAGAGAAGAATATACAAACAACAAACGTCCTTGAAATGCCCATACATTATGCTTCCATTTCAGCCGTTTTGTTTACCACCTGGAAATTAGCTGATCCACAAAAAACTTTGTTAGTTTTTTATTTGGTTATACTATACACAAAATCACTCAATTATTAATAAGTTTATGTTTTCTTCATTCAACTTCAAAAAGTTAGCGATGATTATTGAACTATTTGAGAATTTTTTATTTAAATCATTGAATTATTCAAAAAATTTTATTTAAGTCATTGGATTATTAGGTTTTTTTCTTCTAAAGTCCAGGTAGCGAACGATGGATCAACAAATATCGACGAGTAGAAGAACATACTTTAAATCCAAGTTGATTTGACATTTAATTTCAGAGATCAAAGAAAAAAAACTATTTAGATTTTGGTTCGCAGATTCATGACGTTTAAAGTTCTTTTATGAAAAAAAATTGAACTACAAAAGAAAAGGAGGAGGAGAACTTTCAATTTGTGCAAGCGGTGCATAAAAAGAAGGCCATACAACAACAATTTTAACAGTTTGGTGACTTAAATAAAAACTTCAAATAATTTGATGACCATTTTATAACTTTTTTAAGTTGAGTGACCAAAATATAAACTTAATAATAATTTAATAACTTTAAATATAATTTACACTTTTTATTTAATATATCCTCTTTAAATTACATTAATCCCCACAAACATGCCACATGATTTGAGAGATTCACATACGTTGACAAAAAAGTGTAAAGGTAAACTTTAATATTTTTTCGTATAATTATTATATAATAATTTAATCTATTCCATTTATATAAATCATGTAGGTCAAGTTTAGAGTAAATTAAAAATTTTTAATTATTTATTTTATGTAAAATTTCAATTGTTAAATAAATATCGGATTAATTCAAAAAACTTATATGTATGATAAATATAAATATATTAATAAATTTAACGATTAAATTATTAAAATATTAATCTTACAAAAATTATTAAAATATTAAAACTACTCTAATTTTATAGCCGTATAAGTAAATTCATCTCATATATCTAACTAAATTCACAACAAGATAAAATTTAATCTTAGAAATTGGGATATCAAAATTTCCAAAAAAAATTATTGTTGTTATACTAAAACCCCATCAACATTATATGAAATGATATCTAGACTTATTCAACGGTCGAATTACCCATCCAAGTAAGAATGTGCATTTAGACCCGAAAATAAATTAGGACAAAAAATTAAATCAGTTTAAAATATAGGTTAAACTTGAACTCCAATATTAAAAATTAAAGTTCGGCCCAACCCCCTTAATTTAATCAAGTTTATAATATATTATGTAATTTATATCACTTCTCATAAAAATGTAATTTATATCACATAAAAACTAAATACTATACCATAATATAAATGTTAAAAAATGTCTAATTGTTTATGTTTAAAATTTTAATTTAAAAGATCTTTTTAATACAATATTAAAGATAACACGGTTTGAACTTATGTCAAACACCACAAATGCTTGAACTATCACTCCATTCAAATCAATATTAAATAATAATATGTATCTTTATTAAATATTAAATAAAAATAATTATATTTTTAAAAAATATAATCAAAATTAATTGAATTCGTACCATTTGAGACTCATATTTCAAATCAAGTCGAACTTGAACAATTAAATATTATATTAATACTATGCATGACTTCAGCTCAATCTCTACCGAATTAATCCATAAACATCTACTATCATCTTTGTTTTTGGTTTTTTATTTTTAAATTTTATCATGCTAATACACGTTTATGATTTACATAATCTTAATAAATTACACAGTAAACCGTTTCAGCTTAAATTAATTAGCCCAACCACATTCATCATTTGATTGAAATTAAATCGATCAGTTAAAATATTAATTCGAAAAGAAGTATCAAATTAGTTAGATTTCAGAAATTAATATGAACCGGATTAAAAAAATCAATTTTATTTTTATGATTTATTTAATCTAACTGTACCAATTGGTTCCGCATTCATTCATTCATTTGTACCTTAACATATTCCATTTTATTGCAAGTGAAAAATCAGATCGGCTTCATTTTTATGTAATTAGTTTTAGGGTAAGATAAAAATTGATTCAAAATATTAATAACGAGTAATTAATTGATTCAACCATAACCAAAGTGAAAAATATATATATATATTTAAAATTCCAAAAATTATAAAAAATAGTGAGTAACCGATTTTTTTTATTTTTTTTTTGTTATCCACGTAAGAGCATATAGCCATTGCCAAATATGAAATACCAATATCATAAGCATACGAGGATTGCGGTTTGGCACGTGAATAATAAGTTAAGCGTGCACGTACACGTGGCTTTCATCTGCTTTGTCACTGATTTCATTCTTTGAATCAAGACACTATTGGAAGGGGCTGTTTAGTAATGCTTAAAAAAAAATATTTTTACCTTCAAAAATATTTTTAGAAGAAAAGTTGTGTTAAATAAGTTATTTTTGGCTGAAATTTTTGACTATTTACAAGCATTTTTGAAAAAGAGAAGTAAAAGTTTTTAGCTTTTCATCTCCCAAAAGCATTTTTAGTGCTTAATTACTTTTTTATCCCTCTAATAATATAATACTTTTTTTTTCTTGGTGCTTAATTACAAATGTGTTAAAACCATTAATTAAAAAAATATTTTTTAAAATACTAATTACAAATATTTAATGGTTTATTTAAATATTTAAAATATAGTTTATATATTCTAATTAAAATTTATAAATAATTAATATTTATTGCTTAAAGATATTTAAAATTTATATTTCATATCTTAAAATATTAACAACAAGTTATAATAATTTTTTTATATTCTTACTAAAATATAATAATATTAACTAATTTAAAAATTATTTAAATACATATTTGTTACTTGATAATAACATGTCTAAAATTGACATTTTATTTCTCAAAAGCACTTTTTAACAGTAATACTAAACACTCAAATTTTAAAACAAACTTTTCAAAAGTACTTTTCAAAAGCATTACCAAACTAGTTCTTAGAAGGAAGAGATTGAAACCATTCAACCAATAATTAATCAAGTTTTTCTATATTTATAATTTTTACAACCTTTAAACAATTTATGCGATTAAATCGAACAAATCAATAGTCATTGGTCTCATCAATTTAATCACTAATCCGATTTTAAAAATCTTGAATCAAAATGTAAGTAAAAGGAACCCTTTTGGCTGTATGATCTTTTGCTTTTGTATTGCTACCTAACTTACAAACATTAATACCCCCGAGATATTAATTTATAATTTCATTATTTTTTAGAGGATTAAATACTTTTTTTATATTTAAGGATTAAAATATAATTTTATCACAAACTAATTTATTAAATTATTATTTTTAAAGGAACTTAAGGGAATTTTTTTCATTTTAAAAGAGATCAAGACCTCTGCCAACCTCCCTAACATTGTTTCTGCATATAGATCGATCACTTCAAATACAATAGTCAAACATAATAAAAAATAAAAAAAATTCGAGTATATTGCTTCTGCATAATTTTTTAAAATATTTTTATATAACTTAATATTAATATAAAGGTAAAAATTAAACATTAACATTATTTTAAAAGATATTGTAATATAATATATATGATTACAAAATCAGCAAATCAACTTTAAACAAAATTAATCAACATGGAAAGACCAAAAACTAAAAAAAAAAAATCACCAACAATTTATGTGATATTATACAAATATTTGTTTTAAATTCAAAATTTAACAAACTGGTTTCAACATCCCCGCAGAAAAAATCATTTCAAGACAAATAAGGGTTAGGAAGTGGCACCTCACAACATTTCTTTTGCCTAAAAAAATGTTAATTTTTATTTTTAAAGAACAAAAATCGTACAAGGAAGACAAAAAATGTCAATTAATAAGTTTAGATAAGGTGTCAAATACATACCTAATTTGGGATATTTTTAGCTATTATATATATATACGCACATATATAGTCATATAGATAATAAAAGCAGTAAATAATTCTAAAAAAACAAATAAAAATTAAAAGAAATACAATTTTCTTCTTTTTAGTGTGAGTTTGATCTTTTATGTCAAATTTTTTTATATTAAAATTATATGTGTTTAATTTTTTAATATTAAAATTGTTTCATCTTTGTTTTTCTTTAAAATACAATTTTTTAAAATAAGATAATATAATATGTATTAATTTAAAATTAATTATATCGATAAACTATATAAGAAAATTTTAAAATTTTATTTATATTTATAATAATATTTAAATGTATATTTATTTATTAAATAATTTTATTATAATAAAATTTTAAATAATAATTTGTTAGAATAATAATAAAAATAAATTATATAATGAAATTTTAAATAGCATTTGTAATAGGCCCAATTTGCCCGGGCCCATTAACTAATCAGATTCAAACCAAAAAAAGACAAATAAATATTAAAAACCAAAAAACAATAATAAAACCCAAATTTAACAGTCCATTAACCAAGAATAATAACAGTCCAGTCCTTTTATACAAACCCAATAAATTAAACTAACCCAAATCTATTATTAAACCCCCAGACCCAAGATCAAAACCCAAATCACTACCTAAAGCCCGAATGGCCCAAGATCTTCAACATGTTCCATAAACCCTAGAGGGTTCTGGAATCAGCCAGCGCCGCAACCCTTCTCCGCTTCCACACGTGTGTCGCCCCACGCTAGCCGAACGCTCGGGCCATCCATCCTCCATAGTTGTACCTGCAACGAAAAACAACAATAACAGAGAATAGCAGAATTATTTCGTGATTTGTAAAATGGCAGATTGCCATTCAGTTTTTTTGAAGGTTTAATAACAAATAAAAATTGCGTCGTTTGAGTCTTTGGAATTCAGGTGCCGAAACGGCACCGTTTGGTGCTTAACCCGCGTGCCCGACCCGATATCCAAAGGATCCGTGCGCTTCTGCGGTGAATGAATAATTTGCGTGTTTAGTCTCTCTTTTTCGTGCTGCTATTTGATTAGATCCGTTATGCATTTTCTTTGTTTTTTAATAGATCTCTGTAAATTGAGCGCCATTTCAATTTGGTCCATTCTATGTGCTGCGTTTTGGTTATTGAAATATTTGCTAGTTTGATCCCTGACCATTTATGCGCAATTTAGATTGCTTCTTAACTTTGTTTTAATAATCTTATTTATTTATAAGTAGTCTTTTAATTTTATTTTTATTTCGATTAAGTATTTGTTAGTTTTTGTTCACGATCTTTGCAACCTTTTTTATGGAACTAAATTTATTTATTATAGAAGTTGTTTTAATAAATTATTTTGAATTATTTTGTTGATTTTATAATGTTTTAATTTGTTTTATACTTCCATTTGTATATATTTTAATTTATTATATAAATATTTAATTTCAAAATCTTCTTTTATATGTTTCTCTGTTTTAAAGTTTTGTATAATGTTTAATTTAAATACTCTTATTTATTATTAATTCATACATACATATATATAATTAGTATCAAAATTATTTTATTTCATGTACCTATTGTTGATTTCATAATATTTTATGTATATATTTTCCTTTAAATTTAGTATACATAATTTATTTTTTTAAGAGACCATATTTTATTATATATTTTCGCTCATTTCCAATACTTTTATATATTGCTATCTATATATATATACATTTTTTTATAATAAATCTTTCATCTCACGTATATTATTTATTTAAATTAATATAGATTACTTAATATATTACATCTTTTGATTTTCTACATACTTAATGTTTATTTTAAAATTCCTTTATATATTACTATTTAATATATGATTTTGTTCTCTTTATGTCTTATTGATTTTTAACTTTTCATGCATATCATTTGTTTATTTATTTATTTATTTTATTGTTTGTATATATATATCAATGATTTCAAATTGTTCTTCTTACAAATTATTTGTTTTTTTAAATTTGTTATACTTTATTTGTGTTAATTGGCTTGGTATTTCTTTTTAAAATTAGTTTAATTTATTATCTTTTGAATGTTAATGTTAATACTATTATTCATCTTGTATAAGTGTTATTGCTATAAATCCATATTTCATGCTTGTAATTATGCTTGTATTTCTTTTTGTTGTATCACGATTCCAATTCCAAATTTCATCCAATTTCAAACCAAATGTTTTGAACCGATTTTGAAATCACCTATTTGAAAACTTTTTGAAATAAGGCAATATTTAGTATTTGGAAACTCGAGAAATTGTGCCCTAACGTGTTGAGTTGCATTTTTTCGTTTGACCAAATAACTAAATAACATTTTAATTGCTTGTTTTGAAAATCAAAGATAATCTCGGTATTGAGGCATAAATATGTCATATCCTAACGTGTTGGATGTGATGTCTTATTTCCTTAGAACGAGTGAATCTTGAGATTCAATTCAAATTGATTAGCCTTTTCCAAAAAGGATTACATTTTAAAATTTTTTAGATTTTCAACATACGGACATTAGTTAATCAATTTGGTACCAGTTTTGGGCATACGAGAGTGCTAATCCTTCCTCGTGTGTAATCGACTCCCGAACCTGTTTTTCTATTTCGTAGACCAAAATTATTTTTACAAGGTGATCCAATCCCACCTAAACAAAAAGGGTTGGTGGCGACTCCATGTCTCATTTTTAAGTCGACCCCGTTTTTTCAAAAAAATAAAAAAATGGTTTCGACAACATTTTATTAAAATAATAAAAATATCAATATATTTTTAATGATATTATTTAGAGTAATTAAAAAATTAATTAAAAAATAAAAAATAATATATCAAATAATATTAATAGTTTTTAAAAATTAATTTTAATAAAATTAAAGTAGACTCAATAATTTTATATTTTATTTTATATATCCTACAATATAAATCCAAGTACCATAATCCGTAATATTTTTCATTTGTCATTTTTTATATTATATAAAATTTTTAGTTTTAAGAAATATAATTTTATAAGGTTAATTTGTTTTATTGATTAAATAAAAATAATTAAAAAATTTTAACTAGAAAACATAATATCTAATTAAATATTTATATTTTTATAATCTAAATTCAAAATATTATAAAAATATAAAATAATTTCTTAACAAAAAAATAAAATTAATTAATTAGTTATCAAATTGTAATGTTATCTTTTTATTTAGTAACATTTTAATTTTATAAATTTTTTAACTATTAAACTTAAGAACATTGTCATGAAATAATAACAAGTTTTTAAAATATTAAAATATATTTTAAAACATAACAATTTTAAAAAGTATATTAAATTTAATAATTAAAATTTTAATATATTGAATGAAGATATATTGATATATAACATATTTTAAATAATTTTTATTGGTTTATTTTAAATAAAATATTAAATTGACAAAAATTGTAAAGCTAAGCTTTTTATCATGCTTAATTTTTAAACAAAACTAATAAGAAAAATTTAATTACAGAAGTAAAAATAAGCTGTTCAAAAAATAAATATGAAGTATAAGAGTTATTCTTAAAATATTACGTTAAATTTATGAAAAACTTAAATGAAATTATAATATTAAAGTTTTCCTTCCATATTTTGTTAACAAATTATAAATCTATATAAAATAAAGTAAAAATCCTTAAAATTCTCTAAAAACTCTTTTCCCTTTATGAAATATTTGCAAAAAAATCATATAAGAAGAACCAATACATGGTTAATTGCTTTTCTTTATTGGTGAATATGTTTAAAATTATTTTTATTTGTGAAAATGTTTAAAGTTATCTTATTTACTGTTCTTTTCTTTTGGTGAAGATGTTTTAATTTATCTTGGTGAAAATGTTTGATATTATTATTTTTTTATTGGAAACTATATAAAAGCAAATCCCCACAACAATTAGTTTTAAAACCATTTTATGTTATGAAAAATAAATCTTACCAATTAAGTTTATTTAATAATAATTAATTCACTTATATATATATTTTTTTATTTTTTACATGTGCCTTTAATATATATATATATATATACAGGGGCGAAGTCAGGGGGGCTGGCATGGCCCCGGCCCTCCCTAAAAGGTAAAATTGCTATTTAGGCTTTTATTTTTTAAAATTTTAAATTAGTAAAGGTAAAATTGCACTTTGGCCCCCCTAAAATTATAAAAATTCAATTTAATCCTTTACAAATTAGAAAGATATAAACTATAAAAAATTAAAATTTCATCCGGCCCCCCTAAAAAATTGTCCTGGCTTCGCCCCTGTATATATATATATTTAACATTAAGCTTAATATAGGTTCTTGTCATAATTGTTCTTTTTGATATAATACTTACAACTGCCCATAGCTCCTCCCCACCCTTAAATAAGAGAATAATGCACTTCAGCGCACTCGAACTGACGTACTGCTGCACTGGCAATAATACCGATACTAATCGAGTTAAGACTCAATCGATTAATATGTATGTTCTTAAATTATTATTATTAAAATATAAATAAATTAAAATTTTTAATGTATACGATATACCAAAAAGATAAAATTTGTCATCGTATTTTAATATTCAAACTGGTTTCAAAATTTAATATCTTACCAAACTCTATCATCTATTAATTAAATTTTTTAATGAAACAATATGTAAGATTTAATAACTAAAAATATAATTTGGCTTTAAAGTAATATACAATTGCAGTAAAAGAATATTGAAATATATGCAATCAATTTGGATAGAGTACAGCCTCCATAAATGAACCTTTAATAAATTAATAATCTCGATTAAATAATATTTTTTTATGGTCCCGACTTAGGTCAAGGAGATAAAATAATAACCTCGCTAAATGTATAAGATAATCATTTTAAAAAAAATCTTTAAGGGCCTAATAAAAATATAAAATAATAATTCATTAAATATAATGAAAATTTTATATACAATATGTAAAACTAAAGTGCTTTTTAGACAAATCTTAGTTTTTTTTCAATTTTGTAAAAAATATAAAGATTATATGAAAATTTTATATGCAATACATAGTTTATTTATAATAAAATTTTTAATCTATCCAAGGAATATGTACGTATTAGATTTTGAAATCATTAACTCTTTTTTCTTTTTGGTTATATGAACCAATTAATTAACTCTTTTTTTTTGTTGTTGTTACATGAATCAATTAACTTTGATTCATTGCACCTACATGCATATTAGATTTTGATAATAAAAAAACTCATGTATGAAGTATGAAATATTATCTAAATTAATAAATATTAATTTATCAATAAACTAATAACCTCGATAAAATAATAATTTTTTCGAGTCCCAAGAGTATTATTTTATAGAGGTTTTATTGTATATCAAATCAAATATAGTATAATTTAACAACATTGTTTACAGTGTAACACTTACACAAATATATTAGTTTATTCGTAATATAAAAGGGGTTAAATGTTCAAATTATGGTATTTTTTAGGGCTTGTACATGTAAGAGTCAAATCATTCAAAATGGTTACATACAAGGTTAACTTTTATAAAAGTGCTCAAATAATACTTCAATCAATTTGTAGTAAAAATTAGGTGAATTTTGATGTGTTTAGTATAAAACATATAAACAACATGATCAAATATTGCTTGAAAAGAAAACAAAGTAATAAAAACATAATTTGAAACTTGGTATGTGACATTTGAGAAGCCCTTATTTGAGCACTTTAAAAAATGTTTGACCCTTATTTGAGCACTTTTGGAAATGTTTAGCCCTTATTTGACCATTTTAAAATGTTTGATCTTCATTTGAATACTTTTATAAAGGTTAGGTCATTATATGATAATTTTTAAAAAAATTATTCCCAAAAAAGTTGGAGCATTTAAGCTTTAAAATATATAAAATAATCGTATATATTAAAAGTAGATTTGTTTAAAAATATTAAATCTATTTATATTTAAGTTAATTTTATTATGAAGTATACATTAGTGGCTGTAAAATTTTTTAAATACTAAAATTTTTATTTATTAAGGGGAAATGTAATATCTTATTGTTAGAGAAATATTAAATAAAAAATAATTTAGAATTGTACCGTATTTAATTTTTTTTTGAATCGGTAGGAAAATTATAATTGAAAGAAATTAAATGTATTAAAGAACCATGTGAATTTAAATAGTGAATTGAATTTAGAAAATATTATGAGTTCATTCTGGTGGAACAAAAGCAATGGCAAGAGAGGAATGCATTGGTGTACTTGGAAAGCGTTGAGCGTATCTAAGGAAGCAGGTGGGATGGGTTTTCGTGACTTGAATTCTTTTAATATTGCTTTGCTAGCCAAACAGGGTTGGCGTTTATTGCGTAATCCTAATTCGTTACTAGCGCGAACTTTGAAAGCTAAATATTACAAAAACTCAGATTTCCTCAAATCAGACTTGGGTAATTTACCTTCTTTTACCTGGAAGAGCTTGTGGGCGGCAAAAGGTTTTCTTTTGCAAGGGATGGGCTGGAGGATTGGAGATGGAAAGAAAGTCTCTATTTGGGATGACAAATGGATCCCTGGAAATGAAATGCTCAATAGTCAGAACTCAGATATGAATTCAAATCTAGAAAAAGTTACAGATCTGTTTGATTCGAACATAAGGAGATGGAATGAAGATTTAGTCCGTAATACCTTTACTGCGAGAGTTGCTGAGAAGATCTTATGTATCCCGTTGTCCCGGAATCTACATGAAGACTTTGTTATCTGGCAAGAAGAACCAACTGGGGAGTTCTCAGTCCGAAATGGACACCGACTGTAACATCCTAGGAAGGGCCTATGCATTTTTCAGATCAATTGTATGAAATGACAAGTCTTAAGTATTATGAATAAATTTTTGATACTTTTGGAAACCTAGAAATGAATGAAAATGGAAATGAAAATGGAGATGGAAATGAAAATGGAAATGGAAATGGACATTTTTGGAAACTTAGACATTTTTGGAAACCTAAACATTTTTGGAAATGATCCAAAAATGGAAACTTGAACATTTCGGGAAACTTGGATATATGAGAGAAATAAAGGAGTTTTATTCACATAAATATGTGAATAATAAGAGATAAATAAAGGAGTTTTATTCACATAAATATGTGAATAATAAGAGAAAGAAATAAAGGAGTTTTATTCACATAAATATGTGAATAATAAGAGATAAATAAAGGAGTTTTATTCACATAAATATGTGAATAATAAGAGATAAATAAAGGATTATTTTCTAATGAGATAATTGAGGAGATAATTGATGGATTAAAGGCTTTTATCTTTTAAATAAAAGAGATAATATTATCAAAAGAGGAGTGGTGGCCAAGTAAAGGACTCCTAGGGTGATAACTTTGGCTATAAAAGGAGGACAGGAGGGCTACTCATCAACATTTGCTCCCCTCTTCCTCTCTCGCGAAATTCTCCTAGGCAAAACCCTCTCGCCGAATTTTCATTAAGCAAAAATCCTCTCTTTTTCTTCTATTTTCTTCTCCGTTCTCTTTGTTAGTTTGAATCTTTGTGGATTCTAAGAAAGAGGGCAATCATCCACAACATCAAAAGGGGATCTTTCGGGAAATCTAAGGATCTAAGGTAAGGATTATAAATATAAATATGTGGTTAAAGATTATGATTCACGTTTTCAAAGTTAGATCTAATCTAACACGAAGTTATAGGATTTCAACAGCTTATAAAGGAATCCTCTTGATTTGGAATCCCATCATAAGGTAAGGGATATTCGCCAAGGCATAATTTGTTTAAGTGTTTTCCATTATTTCAAAACCGAAAACCGACATGGTTACATACCTAGTATTAGCCGATTTCAAGGAAGAGGAATTCTAGCAACTGTTGGGACTTGATTAAATCAATTCGGCAACTAGGTAAGTAATTCTACTTCTAGTAGGATCTGGTTTTAAGACCAAATAGGTTTATTTATATGTTTTAATTAATGGCCGAATATAGGAGTGAAAGATCTAGATCGGTAGATCGCTTCTACGGAATTCACGGAAACTATTAAGCTTTAAAAAGGTGTGTACTCTTACTAACTTTCAATAAATTGTATGGCAATCATTAAATATATAAATATGTAACAAGTATGTGAATGTGGCTAAGCACCACAAATGTGGTAAGGAGTACCAGTGCACGTTTCCTACTTTTGATAGGATTGTGAATGTGATATATTTTGAACATGTGATTAGTAACATGAATGAAAATTAAGTATGTGAAATATGTTATGAAATAATTGGGGCATTCGGGATATTTGTGGAGGAAGAAAGTGAAGGTGATGACTACGGTCTCACCAACGTAAAGTGGTGACTACGGTCACATAAAGTGAAAAGTGGTAACCGGTTACATCCAGTGAATACGAGTGTCTAATGACACAACATAAGTGGGCGATGAGCACGTCGACCGCAGCGATCGCTTCGATGGTGTGTAGCGGATGGAGGGTCGACTTAGTAGTCCCCGATTGTGCACAAAGTTGGTACGGGTGGTGTGTAGCGGATGGACAAATAGGTTTGGATTTGGGTTGCATCATCCTTTATTTTGTATGAACATGATATTGATATGACTTGTATGCCTGATTTGTTGGAAATTAGTACTATGTACACATTGAGTCTGTTGACTCACCCGTTGGGAATTATTTTTCAGGTGATGTGCAAGAATGGACCGGGTTGGCGGGGAGCTAAAGGTGGCCATGCATCGCTTGAAGAAATTATTTGGAATTTGGACTTTATGAAATTTTAGTACTTTAAACTTTATTTTGGGTTGAATGATGTAATAAGGCCATAAGGCCCAGTTGGATTTTCTTTATTCCTGTTTATTTTTATTTAAATATGATACAAATTATGTTTGATTAAAGATAAGTAAATTTATTTCTTTTAAAATAATAAACCCAAAAATTATTTTGTCACCTTATTTAAGTTGGATTTCCAGAATTTATTAAATAGGTTTCAAATTAAGCCCAACCCAAAACAATTTTTTTTAAAATTACACAAATTTTCTCTAAGTCATTTAGAACATTGAAAAACCGATTTATTTAAGGAACATACCAGATCCGGTTCAAGCTCGTGGGCGGGTGTGGGTGTTTCAGATTGGTATCGAGCCAGTTTTAAAACTCTCGACACTGTGGGCTCAAGGCCAAAACGTTTTCAATTCAAGCCCAAATGAATTTCTTTGAAATAAGCAGGTTTTATGGCATGGCACCTAAGTCTCCGACCATGATCCACGGTAAAGTACCTTTAACCATCCGTGTGATTATGTGAATTATGAATTGTAAAAGGGTAGCAAAGGCATGGAACGTAGAATAGTGTGATAGGAACTTGAACCCTAGGATTAGACTACTCAAACACTTGAAACTCATAAGACTTAATGAACTTAACAAACCTATGACTAAGTTATTAAGCTAGGGTGTGGCAACCCACAGACGCATGTCTCAGGATTGGATCCGGAAGAGCACGGTATTTAAGCGGTCCTAGTGACTCACCTCCTCTTGGGTATCCTACAGTGCGTAGCTTCGGTTCGCCCTAACTCGAAGGCTCGGTGGTGTGGCAACCTGCGTGCGCATGTCTAGAAAGGTCGGTGAGAGCTTGGTATTTAAGCGATCCGCGTGACTCACCTCCTCTTCATTCGAATCTGCTCAGTGCGTAGCTTTGTTCACCCGACCAAGAGGGCTCGGTCATAGGCTAAACACAAAGAATAAAACCCGAAAGGGACTTAGCCGTTTTTCTTTTATAAAAAAATAAAAAAATGTATAACCAAAATTTAGTTTTAAAACTCTTAGAAACTTATGAGAACTATTCTACAACATTTTCTTAAAAAAAAAAATATATACCCTTGGTTTATAAAATGACCAAACCACCCATAGTTTTAACAAAATTTCATTACTTTATCAAATGTTCAAAAACCCTAATTTGTAAAATATCAAACTATCTTGATTTTGGAAAATTACAAAATTGCTCTAACTTACAAAATTACCAAAACGACTACGATTTTCCAAAATTTTTACAATATCATTGCTTTGAAAAGTGTAACTCTCAAAGGAACCCTCAATGTTTTACAATCTTGGAAAATATCCTAACTTAATAAATTTTACAAATTTACCCCGATTTTTGGAAAAATTATCAAAATACCCCCGAGATCAAAAATTACCGAAATACCCTGGATTTCAAAATTCTTCCAAAATTTCCCGGAACTTTAGAAGTACCAAAATACTTTCGTCAAAATCACCAGGAACTTTTTATTTTTGAAAATTTACGAAAATACCCCTGTAGGATAAAATTACGAAAATGCCCCCGGGTAGTGGAAAAGCAAAATAACGAAAACGACAACAAGAATTACAACGTTTCTTTGAATGAACGAAAGTTCATATTTGTTGATGGATGAATGAATGAATGCAAGATCTGTATGCATGTATGAATCTGAAAGAACCACTCTTAAACTCTTCTTCATAAGATATCATCGGGTAATAAGTGAAACAAGAATACTAATACATAAAATTCCTTAATCGGATCTAAATCGATAATGAGCTCAAGAGGACGTGGTCGCCGTGGAAGAGGTAGAGGAAGGATGACTGTTAGATCGGGACAAGGTTCGACAATGAGATACCACCACCACCATCACCCCATTTGTCAATGTTGAGCAGTTGAGGCTCGCATGAGGAAGATGCCGTGTCGCAGTCAGGCCGCGAGTTTTGGAATTGGTGGTGGTGCAGAAACAATTCAGAAATCGTAAGTTCGTGCTGAGCGGCTCCGTGCTAATGGAGTGAAATGTTTAGAGGAGTATCGGAGTGGCACCAAAGATCTGGTGAAATCTTGGTTGGAAGCAACCGAGCGCATCATGGATGAGCTCGACTTGACCCCGAGGAGAAGTTGAAAGGGATGACGGCACCATTACGCGATGAAGCGTATCAATGGTGGTTAACCGATTCGACGGTGCCACGGCGGAAGATCTCGACCGGGAATATGCTAAGGAAGCATTTCGGAAGAAGTATATGGGAACCGGTATATAGATGAGCAAAGGAAGGCTTTTCAGGGTTGGTACAAGGAAGTAGGTGCATCACCGAATATGAAGCGGAATTCTTGAGGTTGAGCCGATATGCCCGAGGAGTAGTGGCGATCGAGCATGAACGCTGTGTTCGTTTTGAGGACGGACTTAGGGACGATTTGAGACTTTTGATAGCACCGCATCGGGAGCGGGAATTCTCCGCCTTGGTGGAAAAGGCTAAAGTGGTGGTGAGGAATTAAGGACACCACCAAGCAGGTCATGGACAGAAATAAGCCCAAAAGAGGTTTTGGGCCATCCGGAAAAGGCCACAAGAGGCCTAGAGTTGACAGCCACAAAGTCAACAGTTTGGTACTGGGCCGGCAATTTCGCCCTTGTGAACATTGTGGAAGGAAGCACGGGGAGAGTGTTGGAAAAAGGCGGACGATGTCTCAAGTGTGGGTCCAAGGACCATATGATTAAGGATTGCCCCAAGCTATTAGATGAGAGCCAACCAAAGACTCGTAATGCTAACCAGGTGGTAGAGGCGAATGAGCAGACCTCAAAGAGGTCGTGGGGTCGCCAACAGAGGTAGTGGCGGGAGGCCGTGGAGCTCGGGTGGTCGAGGTGCGGCTAACTAACGCCAAGCAAGGCAACCGGGTTTGGTTTACGCGGTTCACGGAGGGAAGAGGAGACGCGGATGTTATATAACTGATGACGTTCTTTATTCATGACAAACCCTATTTTGCTCTTATTGATGTGGGCTCAACTCATTCCTATGTTGCATGTAGTGTGGTTAAAACACTAGGCCTAGACTCGAACTTTCTCGACAGGCGGATAATCGTAGTAAGCCCTTTAGGCCAAACGGTGAGGATAGATAGGATCTTTCGGAATGTACCCCTAGAGATTCGGGGAGCGAACTTTCTGGGGTGACTTAATGGAATTACCCTTCGGAGAGTTTGAGCTTATACTTGGAATGGATTGGCTAGTAGAGCATCGAGCCGTGTTGGATTGTGCGGCTAAACGTATGGAACTAAGAACCCCGGAAGATGAGGTAGTAGTGATGATCGGAGGAAGGAGGAACTACTTGTCTAACGTAGTTTCAGATCAAGGCCGAGAAAATGGTTAAGAAAGGATGTAAGGCATTCTTAGCCTTCGTGAGTGCGTTAAGAGGAGAAGAGGAAGGTGTTAAGGGAGTTAGAATAAAGAAGGGATTTTGAGGATGTATTTCCGGAGGAGTTGCCCGGAATACCCCAGATAGAGAAGTGGAATTTGGAATAGATTTGCTACCAGAGAGCAGCCTCCCGTGTCAATCGCTCCTCACCGAATGGCACCAAAGGAGTTAGTGGAGCTCAAGGCTCAAATCCAAGAGTTGTTGGATCGTGGGTTCATTCGACCCGGTGTGTCTCCGTGGGGAGCACCGGTTCTCTTTGTGAAGAAGAAGGATGGAACTATGCGGATGTGCATAGATTATCGTCGATTGAACAAACCGACCATCAAGAACAAGTATCCTTTGCCAAGGATAGATGACTTGTTCGACCAACCGAAAAGGGCATTTGTGTTCTCAAAGATCGACTTAAGGTGGGGTATCATCAATCGAAAGTGAAGGAGGGCGATATTCATAAGACCGCTTTTAGGACAAGGTACGGTCATTTTGAATTTGTGGTGATGCCGTTTTAGTTGACGAACGCACCGCCGGCGCGTTCATGGATATGATGAATAGGGTTTTCCAACCCTACTTGGATAGATTCGTCGTGGTGTTCATCGACGTCATTTTGGTGTATTCCAAGACGGAGGAGGAGCACGATGAGCATCTCCGAGTTGTGTTAGAAGTGTTAAGGAAAAGAAGCTTTATGCCAAATTCAGCAAGTGCGAATTTTGGCTCAAGGAAGTGGCGTTCCTAGGACATGTGGTATCCGCAGAAGGAATAAGAGTGGATCCTAGGAAGATCAAGCGTTGTTGGATTGGAAACCACCTAGGTCGGTGGCTGAAATCGAGAAGTTTCTTAGGCTTGGCAAAGCTATTACTGAGAAGGTTCGTGGAAGGATTCTCGTCAATAGCCGCACCTTTGACAAAGTTACTAAGGAAGGAAGTACCGTTTGTGTGGACGGATAAGCAACAGGAGAGCTTTGAAAAGCTTAAAAAGGTCTTGTGATGTAGCTCGGTGTTAATTCACCAATGAGGCGAGTAAAGACTTCGTAGTATATTGTGATGCTTCGCATTTGGTGGTTAGCCGTGTGTGCTAATGCAAGAAGGAAAGGTAGTCGCTTATGCATCTCGACGATTAAGGCCGCATGAGGTGAACTACCCAACTCATGACTTGGAACTCGCGGCGGTGGTTTTCGCCCTCAAAGTTTGGAGGCACTACCTTTATGGAGAAAGGTCATGAATTTACACGGACCACAAAAGCCTTAAGTATTTGTTGACTCGAAGGAGTTGAACTTGAGGCAACGAAGGTGGGTGGAGTTATTGAAAGATTATGACTATTCGATAGAATACCATCCGGCAAGGCGAATGTGGTAGCCGACGCCCTAAGTAGGAAGGTTGTGTCGGATTTAAGGGCTTTGTTTGCTCACTTAAGTTTTATGAAGAAGACTAAGCTTTGTTGGCGAGTTACAAGTCAAGCCAACTTGGTGAAGAAGGTGAAAGAGGGACAGTTGGCGGATAAGGACTTAAGTACTAAGTTATAGCAAGTACGACAAGGAGGATTAAAGGATTATGGCGTCAATGATGAAGGAGTCTTGTGCTACAAGGAAAAGGTTTGTATGCCGAGGGATAAGGAGTTGAGACAAAGGATTCTTCGGGAAGCGCATGGTAGTCCTTATGCTATGCATCCGGAGGCATCAAGTCATATAGAGATCTAAGGAACAATTTTGGTGGTCGACACGAAACGAGAGGTGACCGAATTTGTGGGGAAATGTTTGACATGTCGGCAAGTAAAAAGGTGAACACCAAGTCCCATCAGATTGCTTCAACCAATTGAGATTCCCCAATGGAAGTGGAAAAGAATTACCATGGACTTAGTTAGTGGGCTTCCCTTACGCCCACTAAGAAGGACTCGGTATGGGTGATAGTGGACGTTTGACCAAGTCCGCACATTTTATCCCCGTGAGGATCGACTATTCCCTTCAAAAGTTAGCCAAGTTATATGTGGCGGAGATCGTGAGGCTACACGGGTACCGATGTCGATCATCTCGATAGAGACCCAAGGTTTACGTCTCGATTTTGGAAAGCACTTCATCAAGCATTAGGCACTAAGCTAGACTTCACTACGACTTTTCATCCACAATCGACAGGCGATCCGAACAGGTTATACAAGTGTTGGAAGATATGCTAAGAGGTCGTGTGATGGATTTCCGAGGAAGTTGGGAAGATTACTTGCCTCTAGCCGAGTTCGCCTACAACAACAAATGCTATCAGGCAAGCATTCGGATGGCACCATACGAAGCATTGTATGGAAGGAAATGTAGAACACCAACTTGTTGGACCGAGTTAGGAGAACGCCGCGTTTTGGGTCCGAGTTAGTGGCGGAAAGCGAGGAGAAGGTGGAATTAATTCGGGCACGGTTGAAAGAAGCTTCGATAGAGCGAAGTCGACGCTTGGACCTTAAGAGGAAAGAAATTGAGTTTGAAGTAGGAGACCAAGTGTTTCTAAAGGTCTCACCTTGGAAGAAGGTTATGCGGTTCGGTCGCAAGGAAGCTAAGCCCAAGGTTTATAGGGCCCTATCAAATCTTGAAGCGAGTTGGGCGGTGGCATACCAATTGGAGTTGCCACCGAGTTGCATCAAATGCACGACGTATTTCATGTGTCCATGCTACGCCGCTATCGATCGGATCCGTCTCATGTGGTACTGTTGAAGAAGTGGAGTTAAGGCCGATCTATCCTACGAGGAGGAGCCGATTCGGATCTTGGGCGTGACGTGAAAGCACTACGAAAGAAGTCGGTGCCTTTAGTCAAGGTGTTATGGCGCAATCATGGATCGGAAGAAGCTTCGTGGGAGCCAGAAGAGACAATGCGACAGCAATACCCTCAACTGTTTAGTTAGGAAATTTCGAGGACGAAATTTTATTTTAGGGGGGTAGAACTGTAACATCCTAGGAAGGGCCTATGCATTTTTCAGATCAATTGTATGAAATGACAAGTCTTAAGTATTATGAATAAATTTTTGATACTTTTGGAAACCTAGAAATGAATGAAAATGGAAATGAAAATAGAGATGGAAATGAAAATGGAAATGGAAATGGACATTTTTGGAAACTTAGACATTTTGGAAACCTAAACATTTTTGGAAATGATCCAAAAATGGAAACTTGAACACATTCGGGAAACTTGGATATATGAGAGAAATAAAGGAGTTTTATTCACATAAATATGTGAATAATAAGAGATAAATAAAGGAGTTTTATTCACATAAATATGTGAATAATAAGAGATAAATAAAGGAGTTTTATTCACATAAATATGTGAATAATAAGAGATAAATAAAGGAGTTTTATTCACATAAATATGTGAATAATAAGAGATAAATAAAGGATTATTTTCTAATGAGATAATTGAGGAGATAATTGATGGATTAAAGGCTTTTATCTTTTAAATAAAAGAGATAATATTATCAAAAGAGGAGTGGTGGCCAAGTAAAGGACTCCTAGGTGATAACTTTGGCTATAAAAGGAGGACAGGAGGGCTACTCATCAACATTTGCTCCTCTTCCTCTCTCTGCCGAAATTCTCCTAGGCAAAACCCCTCTCTGCGAATTTTCATTAAGCAAAAATCCTCTCTTTTTCTTCTATTTTCTTCTCCGTTCTCATTGTTGTTTGAATCTTTGTGGATTCTAAGAAAGAGGGCAATCATCCACAACATCAAAAGGGGATCTTTCGGGAAATCTAAGGATCTAAGGTAAGGATTATAAATATAAATATGTGGTTAAAGATTATGATTCACGTTTTCAAAGTTAGATCTAATCTAACACGAAGTTATAGGATTTCAACAGGCTTATAAAGGAATCCTCTTGATTTGGAATCCCATCATAAGGTAAGGGATATTCGGCCAAGGCATAATTTGTTTAAGTGTTTTCCATTATTTCAAAACCGAAAATCGACATGGTTACATACCTAGTATTAGCCGATTTCAAGGAAGAGGAATTCTAGCAATCTGTTGGGACTTGATTAAATCAATTCGGCAACTAGGTAAGTAATTCTACTTCTAGTAGGATCTGGTTTTAAGACCAAATAGGTTTATTTATATGTTTTAATTAATGGCCGAATATAGGAGTGAAAGATCTAGATCGGTAGATCGCTCTACGAATTCACGGAAACTATTAAGCTTAAAAAGGTGTGTACTCTTACTAACTTTCAATAAATTGTATGGCAATCATTAAATATATAAATATGTAACAGTATGTGAATGTGGCTAAGCACCACAAATGTGGTAAGGAGTACCAGTGCACGTTTCCTACTTTTGATAGGATTGTGAATGTGATATATTTTGAACATGTGATTAGTAACATGAATGAAAATTAAGTATGTGAAATATGTTATGAAATAATTGGGGCATTCGGGATATTTGTGGAGGAAGAAAGTGAAGGTGATGACTACGGTCTCACCAACGTAAAGTGGTGACTACGGTCACATAAAGTGAAAAGTGGTAACCGGTTACATCCGGTGAATACTGAGTGTCTAATGACACAACATAAGTGGGCGATGAGCACGTCATTCGCAAATGATCGCCTTCGATGGTGTGTAGCGGATGGAGGGTCGACTTAGTAGTCCCCGCGATGTACTGAGGTTGGTACGGGTGGTGTGTAGCGGATGGACAAATAGGTTTGGATTTGGGTTGCATCATCCTTTATTTTGTATGAACATGATATTGATATGACTTGTATGCACGATTTGTTGGAAATTAGTACTATGTACACATTGAGTCTGTTGACTCACCCCGTTGGGGAATTATTTTTCAGGTGATGTGCGCAGAATGGACCGGGTCGGCAGGAGCTAAAGGTGGCCATGCATCGCTTGAAGAAATTATTTGGAATTTGGACTTTATGAAATTTTAGTACTTTAAACTTTATTTTGGGTTGAATGATGTAATAAGGCCATAAGGCCCAGTTGGATTTTCTTTATTCTGTTTATTTTTATTTAAATATGATACAAATTATGTTTGATTAAAGATAAGTAAATTTATTTCTTTTAAAATAATAAACCCAAAAATTATTTTGTCACCTTATTTAAGTTGGATTTCAGAATTTATTAAATAGGTTTCAAATTAAGCCCAACCCAAAACAATTTTTTTTAAAATTACACAAATTTTCTCTAAGTCATTTAGAACATTGAAAAACCGATTTATTTAAGGAACATACCAGATCCGGTTCAAGCTCGTGGGCCGGGTGTGGGGTGTTTCACCGACTACTCTCACAAAACGGACAGACTCAAATACAAGACAACTTCAAAAAAATTTACAAACGCTTGTGGAACCTAGATCTACCCGCTAAAATTAAGATTACAGCTTGGTGAAGTTCTTGTAACTATTTTCCTAACTATAGTAATTTATATTACAGAAGATTAATGGGAGCTATCAATTGCCGAAGATGCCAGATGGAAGCGGAGACGAGGGAGCATTTATTCAGAGACTGTCCTGTTACAAAGGAAATATGGGAAAAATTAGATATTGTTGGGCCTGTCTCAGAAGAGAATATGGAGTATAATGAATGGTTACGGAAATTTTTTGAAGATAATTCGCTGAGCAAGTGCAAAAAATTCGTATGTGCATTATGGGGGATTTGGACATTCAGGAACAAACTCATTCATGAGAATGAAATAAAAAAAGGGACCCAAATTGCAGAGTTCGTATCAAACTACTTAAGGGAACTTGACGGGGTAAAGCAGATCTTACCTTGTAGAAGCGCATACACGAACAGATGGGAAGCTCCTGCTGGGATGTGTTGGAGGATTAACTTTGACGCGGCTTTCAATAGACAAAGAAATGAATCGTGCTCTGGGTTAGTGATTAGAAATGGAAGAGCAGAAGTGTTGTGTTCAAAGATTATAATTAATAAGAATATACCGACTGCGTTTGCTGCCGAGGCGCTAGCATGTTATCAGGCCATCGAGCTGGGACTCCATCTTGGCCTACGGGATGTGGAAATCGAAGGAGATGCAAGGACGGTGATCAGAAAACTACAAGGAAAGGAGGAAGATAGATCGGAAGTCGCGGCGTATATCAAAGATTCAAATGAAATGGCTCTTCAGTTCAGATTTTGTGTTTTTCTGTTTCTAAATAGGGAAGCAAACGAGGTTGCGCATAAAATTGCTTCTGAGGGATTAAAAAGGAAGGAAAATACTTATCTGTCAAAAAGGATTCCGACTGGCGTTGAATCGGCGGTGATGGCAGATCGCAGGAGGACGGAAAATGAGCAAGAGCAAAGAAGACGAAGCTGTTAAAGGAGAAGATGAAAGATTGTGAGAGGATGATTATGGTGTTTGGGGGTTTTCTCTGCTGAGAAGAACAAGGAGATTTCGAAAAAGAGACTGTGTAGTCAGGGGGTTTTCTTCTTGGAAATGAAGGGAATCATTAAATGCGACTCTGATAACTTCACTAACACCGTTTGAGATTTTCAAGATGGGGTTTAATGTTGATAACAGCTGGGACGCAACCCGTATAGCTTCCCCATCATTATCTGCTGCTGGACTTAGTGGATATTGGGCCATTTTTATGTTTAGTGTACTTGTTTTTAAGTCTCGTTCTGTTGCTTTAATATTGGGCTTAGGGGTTTTATTTTCGTCTTAGTTGTTTTAATTTTGCTGCTGTTTGTTTCTTTATGTTTTCTGACTTTAAGTTTGGCCTATATTTATGAAAGTCCAGTACATTATTATCAAAAAAAAAAAAAATAATGAATTGAATTTTTGGGAATTTTTTTTTGTGAAATGATGATTTAGTAAACCAAATGTTTTTTTTAAGAAATTAAAAATTAAAAATTTATTTTAGAAAAGGATAAATGGAGAATGGATTGTATGTAACAGGTCCCGTGTCATCATGTATCTCTTTTTCAATTATATAATAATATTTCAACAATTTTTTTCATGCCATTGATACATAATTTTGGTAATTTTTTTAACTCGAACCTTGAAACCTTAAACCCAAACCCGAATCTAAAACCATAAATCCTGAACCAAAAGGTCAAGTTCAAGGCTCAAGGTTTAGGGTTCAGGTTAAAAAAGTTACCAAAATTATGTATCAATGACATGAAAAAATTATTAAAATACCATTAAATAATTAAAAAGAGATACAGAACGAGTATTTCATACCATCCTTTCTTTTAATATATAGTTATTAATATATTAATTATAAATGAAAACTCAATTAAATGAAACATTTAGTATGACAGATGTAACTTAAAAGAGTTATTCCAGTAATGATTAAAAATGGTAAGTATATGTTGATGTAGTATGTAGATAATATGCATACCCATATTCCATAGATGATTGTTTTGAAGAAGGTAAAAAAGTTCTAAGAAAGGTGGGTTTCTTGATGGCATAATTTATGTTAAAAATATATTAAATATTTGATTTATTATAATTTATAATTTACTAAATTAATGTCACTTTAACAAATAAAATCCCATAGCGCATAATACATTGCTTAAATTAAAGGTTACTCCATAACACAGTATTGCCTAATTAAGCAAAAGTGAGAGAAAGCCCCGGCCGGCCGCCGACCACTAAACGTTTGACCTTTAGTAACTATATAGTTACATTTTTCATATGATATAAATTGATTACGCGAGGTAAGTAAAAATATTATATTTATTACAAATTAATATAAAAATTAAATGCAATTTTGGTTAAAATTATAATGTTAAAAGTTTTAAAAATATAGTATTTTAAGTTTAAGTTTCATAATTTGTTTGGTTTTTAGTGATTATAAAAAGATAAAAATATCCTTATAATAATATAATTTATTTTGTAAATAAATATTTTTTAATAATGTCCAAATTCGTTAATATTATGATATTTTAGTAAGAATATAAAAAATCTTTTTATCGTAACTAATTATTAATTTTTTATATATGAAATATAAATTTTAAATATTTTTAAGCAATTAATATTAATTATTTGTAAAATTTAATTTGAATATATAAATTATATTTTAAATGCTAAAATATAGTATTACAAATTTAAATATAAAATGTTTTATATTTGAAATAAATTTCATTAGAGAAATAATTATATACCCAATACATAAAATATATTGGATTATAAATAAGGGTTAAAAATGTAATTTAATTTGTATTTTTGAAATAATAAAAAAAGATTATTAGCAGGAGTAAATAATAGTAAGGCCATTAACGAGCAAGGACGATATTGTATCATTAGGGTAATCCAATGACACAAAGACAAACTTAATTATTATAACGTAATGAATGAATTAATGGTAGAGGAGCAAAGATTTTGTTAGGTATATAATAGAGTCACATGACAATGTTTCTATAATCCAAGTGGGCTCTACTTAGAGCTCCCAAGGAGTTTTGCCACAGCACACAAATATCTCCATGTGTTTGGATGTTTTGATTATATTTATGAAAATACTTACGCACAAAAGTGTTTAAATTAATGTTATACAAAATATTTGTGCATGAGAAAAAACCATGATTGACGTAGACAACATTTCTTTTTATTTATTTTGGGAGAATTTAAGAGTAAATAACGCTATTGAATTTCACAATTTCTTTTCATATTGTTAATTTTTTTTATTCATATTAGTTTTAAAAATTGATAGTGTTTTTCAATTTGGTGATTGAATTTTTAAGTAATGAAATAATACAATTTCAGAATGCCATGTCGTCGCACATTAATGGAATCTAAATCTAAAAGACCAAGTTGCAAAAAGTTGTCAAGTTCATACACTAATTTAGACCAAGAAAAGTTCAAGGATCAAGTTGAGAAAAATTATCAAGTTCACCTCTAACTAGACCTCTTGATGTTGCTCGAGCAATATTAATTTTCACCCAACCACTCAATGGAGACCTCTATTCAATTTTTTGAATCACCTGGTTTGGCTTAAGGAGTAATTATGGTTTGCAGTCTTAACACTTCTCGCCTAGACCAAATTCTATAATATTATCAACAAAAATATTCTCATCTACAAAGACAATAAGATTTCTTTGTTTCTAGAGCTTCCAACAAATAATTCTAAATACAAGTTCCCATTCAATGTCATTGAAGGAAAAACCCAACACATTTTTCAATTTGCAAGCAACCCATGGAATACAAGGAAGACTGAAGAATCTATACCTTGTTGTATTCAGTATAAGTTTACTCCAAATGGCCTTTGCAACTTGGGAGTATGTGTCAAAGGCAATTCCACATCTACATCTCTCAACATTAGTCATCAATCTATCCTTTAAAACCAACCATAAAAAATTTATCACTCGTTGAGGCCCCTTGTAGCTCTACACATTAAACCAAGTTCCATCCTTTGGATCTTTGTTGTCCTTTGTTAAAAAATCATAAGCACCTAGAACAGAAAATTCCACATCCTTAGACCATTGCCATGCCATGTGAAATATTCAAACCAATATATACATTAGGAGGTTGAATGTCACAATCTTCAATAAGCTAGCTTGGTCCAATTAGGGAGTAAACTTGCTCCATTGCCAATTCCCTCGTGCATCTACCATATCTTTACCTGTTAACTAAAAAATACCAAGAAGGGTGAATTGATGTTTAAGAAAATCTCAAAAGAAAGCTAGAAAGATTAAAAATAAACCAACACAAAGATTTACAGTGGTTCTACCTTAATTGCCTACCTCCACTACCTTGGCTTCTCTTGCTAAGGATTTTCTCAATCCTTTCTTTTAAAATTGATGCTTTTCAAGGGTAAGGTATAATATTTACAATCTCCTATCTTTTGAGGGTTTTCTATCCAAAATATTAAGAAAACCTTCACAAATGAGAAGAAAAGATTGGCAAACAAGGATTGACCTCTTTGTGTTTGTAAGTTTAAGCTCTCTCAATTACAAATAAACACTTCAATAAAGAAATGAAACTAAACTTAACAAGTGTTTATGTAGAAAGTTTGAATGTGAAAAGAATAAAAGAATAAATCTTGAAATATAAGCTCTTTGATCTTTAACTTAAAGAGTTTGAAAGCTCTATTTACAAGCTCTCATTGTTTTTTTAGCAATTTAGGGTTATTGAAGGGGGTAAATAATTGTTTGGAGCATTAAATGTGTGAGCCTTTAAAACCTTGCACGTTAGGGGACCAATCCCTTAAAGATTTTTTAGATACTAACTTTAGGGGGGATCGATCCCTTTGTACTTAAAACTACATTTTTTACTCGTAATCACTGCATGTTGTATCTAATGCTTTTCAGTAAACTAAAATATATAAGATACGAATATAATCAATTTATACAAGTATTCTTGAGTTTGTTTGGACTTGAAATTTTTTTAAAGATCAAATTGTAAAGTTTTAAATGATGGATATGTAGTGAATGTCTTGTTAAGAAGTCAAAATTGAGTATTTGAACTTATTTGGTATGTTTTAGGTATGTTTTGAATCAATTGAAAGTGGTTGTTGGGTTTATGTTGTAAGGTTTCATTAGAAAGTATGAAATAGGTACTAAATGGTTCACTTTTACTAAAAATAGGGGCCATGTCGTGACCTCAAATTTTGGACGTCGCAACGTTGCCATTACAGTGAGTGACGTTGTGACGAGCTAGGGCTTGTCGTCGTGACGTGACATACTGAATGGCCACATCATGACGAGCACTAGATAAAGTTGCGACATCTATCCATACATTTGTAAAACTTTACAATTTAGTCCTATTTCGTACTTGACTTGTTAAAAGAGCTTTCATAAGCTCGATTAAGGCTCGAAATTATTTGTTTAACCTTAAATGAATGTGAATTACAATGAATTGAATGTGTAAATAATTGTTATTATGAACCTGATGGTAGTTGCTCCGGTGACGATTGTAGCATCCTATAACTCGGACCTGATGATTGGGTCGGGCGAGGGGTGTTACATTCCATCCATTAAGTCGATTCTAAATTTTATCAATAATAAATTGATATGTACTATTTGTTACCCTTATATTAAATAAAGGTACTCCAAAATATGTACCAAGGCTCGAAACTTGCTGAAACCCAAGCTTATTGCTTATCAAAGTAGCCACCTCACTCATTCTGTTTGTTGAGAACAATATTTGAGTTTTCTAAGCATTAATTTTATGCCCGGGGTAGAAACCTGCTAAAACCTAAACACTAATTAATGTTATGACTCTCTATGTCGATAATAAACAAGTGGAAAGGGGATATCCTTTCCTAATATCCCTTATTGGCCTAAATTCATTACTTAGTTCCCTACTCCAGAGTATTAATACCTCTTATTGGCCTAAATTCATTAATTAGTTCCCTACTCCAGAGTATTTGCATCGAAGAAGTGGACACACATTGCATTGTAACTTGTATAGAATTGAAAGGTGTCCAAGCTCCGATAGAGAATCTTTAATAAGGTCCCATTGTAACTAATTGCATGCCTTCTCTGTGCCCAACTTAATTGCAATCAATCCTATTTTACCCTTTTGGATTTTCATCGTGTTGACCCAAGTTTTTTAATTGGTTGTCTATGTGCCAATGGAAGTGGCACCTTCCACTATAATTGTGGCTGGTACATAACTTGCCTTATTAGTTGGCATGTTTAACCAAAATATTTTGACGATTTGCTTACATTTTTTTTGAGGATTTGGTGCAACCAATCTCATGTTTATGATTGGAGAAGAGATTGAATAAAGTAATATTATTTTTCAAGGATTCTTATATGGTCCACTTGCCTTATATATTAAGATATGCAATCCATGAAGATATGAGCTAATTTATGATATTTTGTATCCTTTTATTAAGTATAATTGATTTGATGAGATTTGGGCAGATCAAGATGGATTAAAGGTTACCTTGTAAAGATGGATTCATATTCTAAATATGAAAGGCTTGTTCAACCTTGATAGAGGTTTTATTATTAAGGCAAGTACTTTTTTAAGTGGTTGTCGATGTACTAATAGAAATGGCCACTTGTTAGCACATCGACAAACAATATAACTTACCTTTTTTGGAGTTGAAAATCTTTTCAACCAAATTAGTTGGGAAAAGACTCAAATAATTTTGTGGACATGTGTTGGCCCATATTTTAAGATCCTTCTTGTGGAGTTACAAATCTTTAAAGATTAGATTGAATCAAGCAATCAAATCCTTTGCTTTGTGGAGATTGGATCGGGAGCATTGAAACATATCTTTCAACAATCCAACTTACTTTGGTCATTATTATATTATATTATATTTAGCTAGTTTAGTTGTTGTTTAATACAGATTTAGATTGGAATTGATCTCTAGTATGTTAGCAATTCTCGAATTTCTATATATTTGAAAGACTTGTATAGGTTGAAGTACAAAAAGTTAATAACACTTATTTGTTAATCGAGAAATGTTTTGTGAGAGTGCATTGAGAGTGTAAAATAAGTTTATTTCTTGGTTTTTTGGCCTAAGTAATTTAGATGTGAGTGATTTAGTCTTTGGATACAAAAGTGATGTTACAATACCGGGGTGTGATAGAAGTAAGGTCACTTGTTGTATTGAGTTCAAAGATAGTGGATTCATCTTACTAAGCTAGGCTCCGTAAACGTAGTGAAACCAAACTACGTAAACAATTTCTTGTCCCTTATTTTTGTATTGTTTTTCACATTGTCATTTGATCTATCGTAATTTGATATATCAAATTAAGCTCCTCATTATGCTTAAAGAGCTTATTTCCGAGCACTTTATATGTTTTTGTCGCGTTTTTACTTAGTTTTCGTTTTTTCCTTAATAAGTGAAATAGTGTGTTTTATGCTACTTTTGAGACCCAAAATGGCCAAATGCACCATAGGGACCCTAACGGTTGATTGAGTGTTATAGGGAGTCAATGATGGCCCGAACGTGAATGAAAATATCACCTAGAAGGGGATATTGCAATATCAAAGCATCAAAGTCATGATACCTCTGATAATGTTGAAACGAGAAGAATTAATACCATCTACAATGGTATCACGATACCAACCATGGGTATCATGATACCCAACATCCAAGAAACCCCCCATGTCAAGACTGACATGGGTATCGCGATACCACCGTTGTGAGAGGACAAAAAATGACTGCAGGGGTAGTCATTGTCCAAATTCAACACCTATCAAAACACATGCTGATGGGTATTTTGGTCAACAAAAATATGGTCTGATGCCTGCTGAAAAAGGCCAAAGTTAGGTTGAAGAGAGGGGACAGTAGACAGAAGTTTTAGCTTAGTTTTCTTAGTTTCTTCTTCATCTTTTTAGGGTTTAGTCTTCTCCATAGTTGTAGGGTTTAGTTTTTTTTGCATTTCTTAATTAGTTAAGGTGGTTATTACTGTAGTTCATGTTTATTTACATGTTCATCACCTTAAACTCTTTTGTAATCACATTTTAATCCTAGTTTAATATAAGTTAGCTTTGTTTTCCTTTACTTATTAAAAATCACCGCTTTAGTATTTTTGTTCATTTATCTTGCTGCCATTGTTGTCTTCTCCAAACTTTTGTAAGAAAGCTTGGGTTTTTACTCATTTTTCTTCAAGTTTAAGTTAATGTTATTTTTATCCATTCATTTGTTATTTTGGTGTTTAGACATTAGCATGAGTAGTTAAATACTAAGTGGTTGGTTGATGGAAGTGATGGGAAATTGATTTTTGGGTTCAGAGACTAAATCGCAAAAACTAGACTAAATCGAATAGACTTTAAAACTTAGGATTGACGACCCTAAAGGAAAATTAAGATAAGTGAGACCGAGAGGAGATCTTATCGGGTTTCAATTTGATAGTCCCATGTTAGTTTGGTGAGGTCGAGAGATAAATTGGACTAATTTGTCAAAATTGGTAAAGTTTAGGCCGAGAGTTAAAATTGAACCAATTTAAGATTACTAGCGATTTAGATCCCTAATTCGAAGGTTAACCAACCTCATGAAAACAACCAACCGCTACATGTTATCGTATTTGTTCAAATTTGCTAGTTTCATATTTTGTTTCATTTGCAATTTAGTTCTTTGTTTTTTTTAGGTAATTAATTAGCGTAATTAAACTTGGGAATGGCTTGTAGTAATATAGTACTTAGTGAATAGTTATCTAGACTCCTTTGGTTACATGTTCATAGTTTAGGAATTGCTTAATCACCAACTCCTTTGGGTTTGACCTCTTGGAATACTCTAGTGTTCCATCGAACAATATGAATATTACAATTGACACTGTCCGCTTGCAATTAAAACTGCATCTTTAAAATTGCTTTATAAAATTGTTTGTTTTACGCACACGCACGACACGCGATGATAGCAAGATAAATTCGTATTTTTAATATATTTATTTTTGGATAATTATCAAATAAAATGCTATTACATTTTGATTTTTCTTATCATGAATGAAGTTGGTGTGCTGAATTCAAACTCTTACAAAAAAAAGGGCTAAATTGGAACAAAAAGTAAAGAGGAGGGCTTGATTGAAAGATTGAAGATTCAAAGATGATTGGATAAAGATTGAAGGGTTGAAGTTTTTTTTTTAAAAGTGGCTGGATAAAGATTGAAGGATTTTTGATATTGTTACAACTCAGTAATTAGTTTAAATTCTAGTTTAAAATTGATTTTTAAATTTTGAATTATTTAGTGATAATATTTAGAATTATTTAGTGATAATATTTAGGAAAAATCTAGCTAAATTTTAGCACTAAAAGTGTATATAAATACCTAGTGGCTACAACCAATTAAACATACTTTTACCTTTGGTATTTAATAAATTCTTTATTTTTTTTTCTTTTCTCCCTTCTTGCGTCACCCATATTCTGTTCTTTCAATTTTTTTTTTAACTTTTAGCTTTTTGGTTTAATTCCCTTCCAAGGCCCTTTCCTTTTCCACCTTTCACAATTCCACAAAACTACTTTCAAAGCATGATTTTTTTCATGATTAACTAAATCCTTTTTAGCCTTAGCCCGGTTATCACTTCGACAAAGTAATTGTGAGATATAAACCCACACTAAAGACTTTGCAATTCGATATTCGCTATCTCCCTGGTATATGGGATAGTACAAATTCGTCCCTCAAAGTTGATTCGATTTCAATTCAAAAAGCGTGCGTTTGGTTGGAATCATTTGGAGTACAGTTGGGAAGATGAGTCGGCGGTGTTGTATTCAAAATCCCGCGAAAAAATTGGCGTGTTCAATTGGAAAAAGCTAGTTGGATTCCATCAAAGGAGCTAGTGATCGGATTTAAACGACCCACATGGTTGAGATCGTTAATTCGAGTTGGGCTTTTCAGATCGCAAGGCTGTCGAAGTCTTAAATTACGGGTACGTGCCATGTGTTGAAAATTTGACAAGGGTCGACTTGCAGGTGATACCGGGATCGACTACAAGAGGAAGAGTTGGCGGTTTGAGGGATCCTCGATTCCTATAACCAGCTTATTGATTGGAAGGGAAAATCTATTTCAAGGATCGATTCAAGATTGGAGTACACCAAGGCTAAGGCTAAGCTTAAAAAATATTTTATTTATCCATTTATTTTATTTCGTTAAATTTATTTTTGTATTTTCGAATATATTTTTATTTTATTTATTTTTCGTATTTCCTTATTTTATTATATTAATCAATTTAAACCCCCTTTTTTTAATTTTTTTCAGCTCTACTACGCACAAGTCGTGGGAAAGACTGTGGCCGCGACAACGAATCTGGTTACAAGAAAAGGCGAAATTAGATAACCAGTCCCTGTGGATTCGACCCTACTACTCTATATTTCAATTTATTCTTATATTTGTTTTAGGAATTTATATTTGGTGGTTTCGACGCCCATCAAATTTTGGTGTCGTTGCCGGGGACTGGTAAAAATTTCTAATTTTTTTTTTGTTTTCTTTATGACCATGTCAGAATGAGGGACTCTAGCATTTGAACCAGATATAGAAAAGTTGGCTCGAACACTTCGAAGAGAAGCAATTCGGCTCGGTAAACAACCACAACCTGATTTTGAAGAAGGATATTACACCGAAGATATTTACTCATCCGAAGATTCAGACGGCATGGCAGATCAAACTATACGCCAACTTGCAGCTGCACCGGACGAACAACAACAGCTATGCATAACTTATCCGGCGGGCGAAACACCGTTTGAGTTGAAGTCAGGATTAATACATTTATTGCTTACTTTCCGCGGTTTGAAAAATAAGAACCCCATACTCATCTGAAAGAGTTCCACATGGTTTGTCTAAGCATGAAACCAGAAGGAGTAACTGAGGATCAAATAAAACTACGAGCTTTTCCTTTTTCATTAGCTGGCTCTGTTAGAGAATGGTTGTTTTATTTACCTCCGGGATCTGTTAATACTTGGACTGATATGTCTTGATTGTTTCTTTATAGGTTTTTCCTAGCAGCTCGAGTAGCCGAATTAAGGAGGAGTATAGTCAGAATACAACAAAAAGAAACAGAATCACTCTATGAATATTGGGAGCGATACAAGAAGTTGTGCTCAAGTTGCCTACAACATGGTCTGTCTGAACAGTCACTCCTACAATATTTCTATGAGGGGTTACTCGTACTGGAAATGAAGATGATTGATGCCGCTAGTGGAGGGGCTCTTGTGAACATGACTCCCCAAAGAGCTAGGGAATTAATTTCGACTATGGCTATAAATTCTCAACAGTATCGACCACCTATGGAACCTACGAGAAGGGTTCATGAGCTAAGTACTCCTTCCATAGTAAATAAGATTGATGAACTTACTAATGTGGTTAAAAATATGCTTGCAGGACAGACGAACCTAGCTCAGTTGTGCGAGATTTGTGCTAAGCCTGATCATCCTACCGACTCGTGCCCGATTTTACTTGAAGACACAACTACACAAGTAAACATCGTTGGGAACTTCCCAGGGCCACCTCAAAGGCGTTTTGATCCATATTCAAGCACATACAATGTAGGATAGAGGGATCACTCAAACCTGAGCTATGGGTCGAACCCTCAATACAATCAACCATATCAACAAAGACCACATTCGCCTCAACAGTAACAACCTCCAAAGTCATCTCTTGAAGCTATAGTAAAGAGGTTAGTCGTTAGCACCGAAAAGTTCTAACAAAAGACTGAAGCACATTTCCAAGAACTAGATCAGCAAATAAGTAAGCTAGCAGTTACGGTTAGTCGTTTGGAGAACCAAAGAAAATTGCCATCTTAAACCGAGCCAAACCCACGTCAAAATGTAAGTGCTGTGATTGTAAAAGATGGAACAGAGTCAGAACTAGTGCCTAGCACGAATCGTGACCACAATGTTGAACAGGAAGTCAAACCAGTAGTTCCCACAGAGCCGACGCTTCATAAACCATTTGTTATACCTCCCCCATACCCTGGAAGGCTCGCCCAAGTTAAAAAAGAACAAGAGGAAAAAAAAATCCTTGAGACATTCCGTGTAACAGTCCGATTTATACCCTAGTCGGAACAGTGGTTTCGGGACCACAAATCTGAGTCTGTATAATATTTTAATATTATTTTCTATGCCGTTGATAAGTGATTAAGCATGTGCTAAATTTTCGTAAGTTAAATTGCTCGTTTGTGTGTTTAATTTGATGAAAAGAATTGAATTGCATTAAATGTAAAACTAGCATGCTATTTGTTAAAGTACCTTTGTGTTGTGGCTTTTTAAATAAGGAAGCCTTATGTGGAAATTATGCCAATACTTGAGATAGTGGAATGAAAATGGTCAATAATGACCTTGTATAATATGTTTTAAATTTTTATGTTATAAGGTTGAAATTGGAAATGAATTATTAAGTCATATTATAATAAAACCAAAAGCATAAAATTTCTTATGGTTATCATCTTTCCACCAAAAACACAAACAAAATAGGGAAGAAAGGCTTTGCTATATTCGGCCATTTGAGAATTTAATTCAAGGTTAGTTTTTGATCCGTTTTTGATAATTTCTATGTTTTTGTAATCGTTGTTCTAAGAGCTACAAAACCCATGTATCAATTTTGTGTATTGATGATATTTGTGAAATATGCCATTGATGTTATGTTGAGCTTTGTGTTGATCTATGGTGTTAAATGAAAGATTTGAGCTAGATGAACATACTTTGTTCTTGAAGTTTTGATGAATTTAGCTAATTAGGGCTAAATTGAGAAAATATTATTTTTGAGGACTAAATTGGAAATTTGATGGAAAATATGGGCTTGTATGAGATGTATGAACATTCGGCTAAGTATGGTTAAAAGATGATTTTGTGAATTTGATGTTTTGAGAAATATGGACTAAATTGATAAATTATGCAAATGTGAGGGTTAATTTGCAAATAGCCCTAAATGTGTGTCATTGGATTGAATTGGATGAATTAGTGAATAAAAGGATTAATTCTGAATATGTTTAGATCAAGAACAGAGGAAAACAGACTTAGACCGAGGGAAGGCGAAAGTAACTGAGTAACTGTTTTTGTTTCTGTTAAACCGAATCCGAGGTAAGTCATATTGCAAATAAATGTTGTTATATTGAATTGAGTTTATTCATATGATTATTTGTGAAAATGAATGCTTATGAGATACTTTGAATATGAATTCCGAGATATGGATGATATAGTGTTAAGCCCGAGAAGTCCCGTACGAACCTAGGAATATATAGGATTAGATATGTCATGACATAGGTATCTGTTTTGTTTTATCATGTAAGACCACGTCTGGGACGTTGGCATTGATTTGAAATTTTGTGTAAGACCTCGTCTGGGACGTAGGCATCGACATGAGCGTTACGTTTAAGACCACGTCTGGGACGTTGGCATCGATATGATCTTTACGTGTAAGACCATGTCTGGGACATCGACATCGTATTGATTCGTGTAAGACCCTGTCTGGGACAATGGCATCGATAGTCGATTACATGTAAGACCTCGTCTGCGACGTTGGCATTGTACGATCATTCTGAGCTTTCTGAGTATCCTACTAGATTCCTTACGGTTCAACAGGCAAGTCTATGATACGAATGGCTAAGTGAATTGTATATCCGTTTCAGGTACGTTGATTTATACACTAAGTGTGTATATAAGGTAAATACTTATGTGATCTTACTATGATTCTTAAGTTGATGAATTGTCTGTTAAAGTTTCCGATCTGTCCGGTAATGCTCTTAACCCTAGTCCGGCGTCGGACACGGGTTAGGGGTGTTACATTCCGAAAGGTAGAAATTAATATTCCTTTACTTGATGCAATTAAACAGGTTTTATGCTATGCAAAAGTTTTGAAAGAATTGTGTACCAGCACAAAGAAGCTCCAAGGAAACAAATGGGTGAATGTGGGAGAAAATGTTTCTGTAGTGCTACAAAGGAAAATCCCACCTAAGTGTAAGGACTAAAGTATGTTTTCTATATCCTGCAAAATAGGTAATATTGGCATAAAAAAAGCCATGCGTGATTTAGGAGCATCTATTAATGTAATGCCTTTATCTATTTTTAAATTGCTAAACACGGGTCCTTTGAAAGAAACAAGGGGTGATTATTCAATTGGCAGATAGGTCATGCGTATATCCAGAAGGGGTGCTAGAAGATGTCTTCGTAAAGGTAAATGAGCTAATTTTTCCTGCAGACTTGTACATCATCGATATGGAGGACGACTACTCAAAAAATGCTTCTGATATTTTACTCGGGAGACCAATCCTAAGTACCGCACGTACAAAGATTGATGTTCGAAGTGGAACCCTCACTATGGAATTCGATGGTGAGGTGGCAAAATTTAATTTTTATGAGGCGATGGGCCAACCCAGTACAATGTCGAATATTTCTAGTGTTGATATTATTGAACCACTAACGAAATTTCATTTTGAGTATGATGAAGAGGATGAGTTACAAACTGTGCTTTGTAGGAATACAATGGATAAACTAGAGGAATTAATGACATTCAAAGAACCGATTCGGGAAACCATTATTCTATTGGAGACTCCACAATTTCCTAGAAGTCAAGGTAAATATTTTGAACTTTCTCCTTCTAAAACTAAATTCTTGCCTTCTATTTTGCAGGTTTCGAAACTGGAGCTTAAATCGTTACCGAAACATTTAAGGATTCCGATAGAGGAAAAGGCAAACCCGAATGGAGAAGCTCAAAGACGCCTTAATCCACCATTAATGGAGGAATTCCAAGTGCACATAATTGAAGAATTAATTCTTGAGAAACCAAACGAATAACACTCAGGTCGTCGAGCTAACAACGTTAAACAAAAGCGCTTAATGGGAGGCAACCCACATTTATTTTTATTTATTTATTTAATTTAATTTTAAATTTTAGTTTAGTTTGAGAATTAAATAAAATATTATTTTAATCCGTTTGATCGTGTTGTTTTCCAAGAGCAACCACCTTTAGCTGTAGACGAACGACTTTATCGCATTGAAGCTCGCCTCGAAATAATGAAAGCCAACATCTCAAACATCCTCACCGTTCTACAAAGTGATCACTTCCATCGCCCTCCGGCCCATTAAATATAAACGGGGAGTACACTTTCTCCATTCATATTATTCCTTTTACACATTGGGGGCAATATGAGCTAAGTAGGGGGATTTTGGATCATGCCATACTTTCTTTTTGCATGTGTTTTGCTAAAAATAATTTTTTAATTCGTTTCGGAAATAAACCTCTAATTCTTATGTTTAGTTTACTTAAATAAATGGGTGAATCATGAATAACTATTGCTTGCTTGATCAATGAATATGTTGTAGAATTGAAAATGTTATGCCTTAGTTGATATTTCATGAAAATTGTTGGTTTTGTTGAACTTGCCTAATGAAAGTACTCGTTTAAATAAATAAATAAACAAACAAACAAACAAATAAATAGCTTGGTTAAGAGTGAAGATTCGGAAATGTGACCAAGTTGAGTAACCGGGATGAGGTGCTTGGGTTGTCATCTCATTTCGCGTCAAAATGTTTAGTGACGAGCCGAAGCTCGTAACACTTCGCTAATCGAGCTGCCTTGAGAAATAAATCGATTAGGGACATGTGAAACTAAGTAACCGGGATGAGGTGCTTGGGTTGTCATCTCATTTCGCATCAAAAGGTTTGATTATATCTCGAATTCGTTAAAAATAAAAAATTAAATAAAGAGAACGTGTCGGGTTAAGTAACCGGGGTGAGGTGCTTGGGTTGTCATCTCATTTCGCGTCAAAAGACTTGACTACGTTTGAAAAAAAATAAAACAAAAAAATAAAAAAAAATTATATAGATATAAATAAAATTATATATTGAGTATGGCTGTTTTGCATGTTTGATTGAGCGTAAATTTAGTGAAATAGTTGAGTTTGACATACTGTTTGAGATTTTATAAAATACTTATTGATTGGGTTTAGCAATTATTTATTTTTGATTCACCTAATTGTTTGATGTATGCTTGACTAGGAAAGGGGGTTTTGATTTTGAAAGGGATTGACAAATTATTTTTAGTGGATATCATGCTTGAGGACAAGCATCGTGTAACACCCAAAAACCCGGCCTAGAAGTTTAGGTCGGATTCTGGAGGTCACATTGATCACCGAAGTGATCGTGGGAGAAATTTTAGTTTAACCAGTTAGAAAACAAACGGTATTTAAGTTACATAAAACTCTCCGTTGTAAAATCCTGATATTACAAAAAATTTGAGTCCAAAAGACGCTTACGTGCATACAGCCCAAAATTCATACCACAATATTCAAAATACAACTTACAATTCAGACCGTTTATTTATAAGTACGGAAAATTATGAAAATATTTTTAAAGTTGATTCTAAAACATGGCTCTCCGAGACCTCCGATGTGCCTAGTCCAGCAATAGCAAGCGGAAATACCTGAAAAAGGGAAACTGAGGGGGGTGAGCTACGCGAGCCCAGTGTGAGATCGAAACGATAGAAAAATGAAAATTAAGCGCTACAATAAAAACAAAATATCACATTGGCAATCCGATATCCAAATAATCATCACAACCAAAACAGAACCATCAGTACTGAACACATCGATCTATATACCGTTAATCTCGCAATCAGAGAGAAAAAATGCGAAATAAATGCAACAACATGAAACCCACCCATCCAGCCAAACACCTCTCCATCCCCCATTCACACCACAAATGAGCTATAAGAAACTCAACCAACCCTGCACACCACATAGGACCTCGGAAGGCCCATCCAACCCTACACACCATGAATGTGGAACTAAGCCACGTAAATAGCGATGATGCTGGTGAAGAAAGCTAGAAGTATCGATCTTGTCGCAAGAAACCGCTATCTGAGACGTATTGCGATTAAAGCGCCAAATCAGATCAGACTTCCTTCTCTTCATATCCCAAACCCGAAATTATAATGCAAATGCAAGAATGCACACCAAATACTGTCAATTACACAGACGCAGAAGCTCGTAATCAGTCAATCAATTACAGAATCGATGTACACAATTTCCAAACAGTCACACACACACCCACATCACTTAACCTTTGAAGCGGACAGATATTTGCTAGGCAATATCACATTAACGAACCACTTAACTATTGCAACGATTGCATAAAACAGATAAGTCCGAGTCAAAATAGAATCCCGACTACCCTTACTAAGACCTAGCCAAGGGTCAGAACACACAGAACCACAAACTGGTCATAAATTAACATAATACAAAAATTTGACAAGGCAGGACCACATGGTCGTGTGCCCCGACCGTGTGGAATTGCCCAGGCTGTGTGGGGGTCTACACGCCCGTGTGAAGGCCCCACATGCCCGTGTGAACAGCCCGTGTAACTCACTGTCTAAAAGTGCTAAAAATTAAGAACAGAGGAGACACGACAGTGTGGAGAGCTCACACGCCCGTGTGGGACACAAGCCCGTGTGGCCAGGCCATGTGGTACCAAAAATCATTAAAAACCCTAAATTCCCAAACACACACGCCTTTGTGCCCAGGGACACTGCCATGTGAAAATCGACTAATTTCCCCAAATCTACCACATGGCCGTGTGGCTAGGCCGTGTGGCACCTAATCTTGCCTGAAAACCCTAATTCCAAATTCCACACGGCCGTGTGAATAGGCACACGCCCGTGTGGCCACCCATGTGGTCACGAAACCACTCTAAAACAGTCCGGAAAACATGAATTCCGACATCAAATGATCTTTAACCTTTTTACAGTGCAGAAACACACCCTAACCAGTCAAATTTTTACGTAAAACCGCAACAATTGACACTTTAAATGATAACTTCAGAAACCCACAAACCATGTCGAAATTCACAGAACCAAATCAGAATTTCGTCAATAACAAAAAGGAAAAGTTTTCGAACCCACACCTTAATTCGCAATAGCAACCACCAGAATCGTTCGATGCGCTCCTCCAAACCAACTCCGAGACCTCAATTACAAGCACAACTAAACTATGAGAATTAATTAGCAACACAACAAAATTGAAGCAATCCCCTCATTAAAACAAAAGACAAAACTTACCTGATTTCAAACCAATCCAACAGAACACTCGAGCCCAATCAATCAACCATGACGATGATAAACCCGAGATTAACTTGATGAACAGAAAAGAAAAAGAAGAAAAAAAAATCTTGAAATTGAAAAACAAAAGGAGAAGGTAGAAAACGTCCAGTGAGGGAGAGGAAAGAACGTGTGTGTGTGTGTGTGTGTGTGTGTGTGTTTTATCAAATTTATTATAACCCATTTAAAATAAAAATAAAATAGAAATAAATAAATGAACAAATAAATACTCAAAACTTAAAAGCAACAAAAATGAAACAAATTCCTCAAAGCGCACATGAGGACTCGAACTCGAGACCCAGAGCTAAACTAACACACAACCAACCACCAGACCAACAGACCCATTCTGACATTAAAACACAACAACAAACCCAATTGTCCGATCTAGCCACTGACCCTACCCACAAAACTCAAAACTTCCAACCCCAAATTCTGGGGTGTTACACATCGGCTAAGTAGAGGGAATTTGATAGCAAGATAAATTCGTATTTTTAATATATTTATTTTTGGATAATTATCAAATAAAATGCTATTAAATTTGGATTTTTCTTATTAGGAATGAAGTTGGTGTGCTGAATTCAAACTCTTCCAAAAAAAAGGGCTAAATTGGAACAAAAAGTAAAGAGGAGGGCTTGATTGAAAGATTGAAGATTCAAAGATGATTGGATAAAGATTGAAGGGTTGAAGATTTTTTTTAAAAGTGGTTGGATAAAGATTGAAGGATTTTTTATATTATTACAACTCTGTAATTAGTTTAAATTCTAATTTAAATTTGATTTTTAAATTTTGAATCATTTAGTGATAATATTTAGAATTATTTAGTGATAATATTTAAGAAAAATCTAGCTAAATTTTAGCACTAAAAGTGTATAGAAATACCTAGTGGCTACAACCAATTAAACACAAATTTACCTTTGGCATTTAATAAATTCTTTATTTTTTTTCTTTTCTCCCTTCCTGCGTCACCCATGTTCTGTTCTTTCAATTTTTTTCTTTAACTTTTAGCTTTTTGGTTTAATTGCCTTCCAAGGCCCTTTCCCTTTCCACTTTTCACAATTCCACAAAACTACTTTCAAAGCATGATTTTTTTTTCATGATTAACTAAATCCTTTTTAGCCTTAGCCCGGTTATCACTTCGACAAAGTAATCGTGAGATATAAACCCACATTAAATACTTTGCAATTCGGTATTCGCTATCTCTCCGGTATATGGGATAGTACAAATTCGTCCCTCAAAGTTGATTCGATTTCAATTCAAAAAGCGCGCGTTGGGTTGGAATCATTTGGCGTACAGTTGAGAAGTTGAGTCGGCGGTGCTGTATTTAAAATCCCGTGAACAAATTGGCGTGTTCAATTGAAAAAAGCTAGTTGGATTCTGTCAAGGGAGATAGTGATCGGATTTAAACGACCCACATGGTCGAGGTCGTTAATTCGAATTGGGCTTTTCAGATCGCAAGGCTGCTGAAGTCTTAAATTACGGGTACGTGCCACGTGGTTGGAAATTTGACAAGGGTCGATTTGCAGGTGATACCGAGATCGACTACGAGAGGAAGAGTTGGCGGTTTGAGGGATCCTCGATTGGTATAACCAGCTTATCGATTGGAAGGGAAAATCTATTTTAAGGATCGATTCAAGATTGGAGTACACCAAGGCTAATGCTAAGCTTAAAAAATATTTTATTTATCCATTTATTTTATTTTCTTAAATTTATTTTTTTATTTTCGAATATTTTTTTATTTTTTTATTTTTCGTATTTCCTTACTTTATTATATTAATCAATTTAAAACCTCCTTTTTTTTAATTTTTTTTTCAGCACTACTACGCACAAGTCGTGGGAAAGATTGTGGCCGCGACAACGAATCTGGTTACAAGAAAAGGCGAAATTAGATAACCAGTCCCTATGGATCCGACCCTACTACTCTATATTTCAATTTATTGTTATATTTGTTTTAAAAATTTATATTTAGTGGTTTCGACGCCCATCACGCTAGGGGTGTTCAGTCGGTTAACAGACCCGAAATAACATTAATCGAATTAACCGACCTTTCAAAAATTTTAACCGTTAACCGAACCGAAATTTTTTCAAAAAAATTAACCGAACCGAAATTTTTTCGGTTAATTCGGCCGGTTAACCGAATTAACAGAAAATTATATATTTTTTTATTTTTGGTTAAAAATTAACCGAATTACCCGAATTAACCGAATTACCCGAAATGAATCACTACATAATTAAAAAGATTACATAATTTTTAGTTTTAGTTTTAGAATTTTATTTTTATTTATTAAATTATTTGTAATTTTTATGATTGGGTTGGATTGGGTAATTGGGTTGGGTTGGATATTTGGGTTTGGATTGGGTTTAGAGATTGGGTTTAGGTGAATAGTGGGCCTATTTATATATTATAATTTTATTTATTAATTTTTTCGGTTAAACCGAAAAAATTCGGTTAACCGACCAGTTTCGAACCGAATTAACCGTTAACTGAAAAATCACAAAATAATTAACCGACCCCCGACCGAAAAAATTCGGTTAACCGACCGATTAACCGAATTCGGTCGGTTAACCGAATTTTTTCAGTTTTACCCGAATTTTGCACACCCTACGTCACGGGATTATCATCAAAAGTGCCACTTTTACTATCACTTCAATCACCACTCACGTATAATGTTTTTCTTAAGCAATTATCAACTGGCTTAGGATAATTCATCGAGCAAATGACTTCTTGAGTAATCAAAAGGTTGTTCGTAACCGTACAACTCACCACAAAACTCATCAAAATAGGGGAATCAAATAAGGCGTAACTTGCTTAAAACAATTAACTATTGTCTGCAGGTAACCTAAAATGAGGGAAAGTTTCCGAGCTATCAATTTTGGAGATTAAAATCAGAGAGTTCTATTCAACAAGTCCAAATCTTGTCTTTCAACCTCTCAAATGCTGCAAATTGAATGTCAATATTTGTAAAACCGTAACACTCAAATCGATGAGAATACTAATTTTCAGTTAAATTGTCGGTTCAATATTCATTAAAAAAATCATAAATTAGTTCAATCCTATTGAACCACTCTTTTTTTTTTTTTCTCATTTTGTGATATTTTACCGATTCACGTTTATTCTATACTCAATTTTATACTATTGGTGGAACTAATCAAACTGCAGATTCTTACTTCTCGACCCATCTAATCACTTCTGAGATACACACTCCATTGATTTTGGAAAAAAATTAAGCACGTAGCCAGCAGCTTTTAAAAGATGCCATGTCAAATAAGGCAGTTTATTTTAATTATATATATGTCGTATGACGCAAACAGCATTTGATTAGCAGCTTATTTAACTACATAAAATAGCTGTTTCCACAAACAAATAGTAATACGTAGCTGCAGCCAGGTGAAGTGATATATAAAAATCTTCTTCCATGTCGATCCAATGCCTATTGCCTAACATGACATCTTACCAACTTTATGAATTAAATCATCAATCTAACTAATTTTGGGATTTCTCAACACTTCTCCTATTATGTATGGTTAATTTTCATGTGATTATTACTGATATAGACGGTAGCATGTGTACTGCAGTCATATTTAGGTTATTATTTTAGGCGTTATTTGATAAAAAAAAAAATCTAATTTTTAATGCAAAATTTTCAAAGTATGGAATTTATATTAATAAAAATTAAATACTAAATTTAATAATGTTGTTTGTCAATGAATTTATTTGAGCTTCATTGATCACTCTGGAGGTGATTTCATAATCTTGATCAAATAATGGTACATGCAAGCATAAGCATGACGATGGGTGGAGTAAATCAGTCTCTTTCTTTTATTTTTCGGGAAGTTCATAAATCATAATCGAGCAAATTAGACAATAGGGAAAAGGACCAAATATTAGTGGGATCGAAAAATAGTGTCAAACATGTTGCCACATAAACGTTAAAAAGACAGCAAGCAAACCATTGGTAAAAAGTATGTATGCCCTGATTGAGTGCATATCCAAACAGATTTGATTGAGCAAAGACACACCTTAATTTGGTCTCCAACAACGATGTTTTTTTCTCCAAATCTAATGGAATCAAGTTGTTATCCTACCCAATCTTCAATTTAGGGAACAAATATTTGGAGTTTTTTTTATTATTATTACATATATATCAATATGCCACCCCACCCAATCATATTTAACTTCTCAATATGATTAGCCTAGAAAAAAAAGTTACCAAAAATGACCAATTGTGGTACGACGTGAAAAATACTGTCTGCCTCTTAGTTATAGGTTATATGAATAGTATATACTAATGATGTGGGTTTTAATTGATTAAGGCCGTCCAAATTATTTCTCCTACAAAACAATTAGGGCTTGTAATTTTCAAAAGTACAGTACTTTTTGTGTTCAATTTCAACGACATTCATCATATATATACGCGCCACTATATATAAAGTTTAATTATCTGAATTAAATCTAAAGAAATAGGGGTATGCCATGTATATTAATGTTATATGATGTTTTAAGTTAGACAAAATACGTTAGCGAGTAAAATAAATTAATTATAAATAAACATCTATGAAATAAAATATAAATAAAATGATTTATAAATAATTTATTAAATACGAAAATCAAATAAAACCATAATGAACAGTTGAAATAAAGGAGAATCGAGATTTTACAAAACATTGAGGCCTGTGAAACACAGTTTCCTTAAGACAGATTCGGCTGCTCCTACGGTACTTAGAGTAACGTTGGTCGAATGTCTCCTAGGATACAACAACAATAGTAATGAAAGTAGTAGCACCTCTACCACGATCAACTAACGAACAATGCATTTTTTTATCACCGGAATGTTAAAAAAAAAAACAAAGGAAGAAAATGAAGAGTTTTGAAAGCAACTGAGTTTCGACAAGAGAAATTATCAGAGAGTATTAGTGTATAAAAACCCTTCAGAAATCATGGCCTTTTATAGGCATGGAGAGTGTTGGAATTTTGGAAAAATAAACACAAAATCTGTCATTAAATCAATTTGATTTAAAATTTTAATCAGATTTATTGGAATCAAAGAGGAAAATAAATTCAAGTTGGGCTAAAATTTTCATTCACAAGCCAAAACATTTCGCATCACCCACATTATGCAAGTTTGCCTCAAACCCAATTGGTTTAAACCTATACACCCTCTACATGTGAGGCAAGATTACAAGCTTAGTTATTCAATTATTCTTTTAGAGAGTTCACATATATAAACACATCTCACACTTGGTATCTAACCAATGTGGGATCTAAGCCTTTACTTTTCCTCAACAACATTTCCAAGTAACTTACTTTGAGCATCAATTTCTCATTCATCACTCAACCATTTTAAGCATATGATATACCGTTGTAAAGGTCTCATGGAGTAGAATATAAAACCATAATTTTATGATTCAACTCTCCACCTTTATCTATTGAGAATATGCCTCAAATTTTTCATAAAAACAATTTTTCCAACAGTAAGTACATACCAATAGTTTTAATCTTAATCAATATTTCATCCTCCTATAGTTTTCTTTGTCTTCAATTTTAATTATATAGAAATTTCCAGGGTTGTCTTCATTTAGTGGTATACAGGAAATGCCTAGAAAATTTAATGTTTTAGGTTTTGATAATTCATTATAATGATTATAATTGTAAATATTTGAACGTATAAATTATAATTAAAATTCTTAAAAAACTAATTTTTTAAAATTGTTCATGCTTATGTTACATCAAACGCTCTAAAAATGCAAGTATAATGCATTAATCTCATATTAGAAAGAAAATGGAGGGACTTGAGCTATATAAATAAGCGCGTTGCACATCAAATCAAATATGATTTTTGAGAAGAAAATGATGATCTCATGATAAATGGTATCAAATTGACTCTTAACTACTTCCTTTCATGCCAAGCACCTCAACGAGTTCGGTGAAATGTACACATGCACACCCAAACCCAATACTTACAAGTCATTCACATTCCTATATCATGATTTGGACAAGTGGACTAAACATTCTTTGTTATTTCTTTTCCTTTTCCTCTTGGAGTTGGATTTGGAAAGATAGGAATTTATTTAAGATTCAATGATTAATCATTTTGGTAGGGGATGGAATTCCACGAATAATCTAAGCTACCAACCAAGCAAGCATACATGTCTTGATTGCAAAGCTTAATTGGCATATGGAGATATTAGTGGAGGGATGTTCCCTTTAGGTCTTTGCATTTTTCTCCATTGATCTCCATATAGATACTTGGTGTAGACGCGTGGCTATATGTACCACTGTGTATATTGGCTACAAACTTAGAAATTACTCCAATGGAAAAATGCGAGGATGGGAACAACTTTCAAGTTGCCTTTAAAGTGGATTCTAGAAACATTGACAAAATCAAATACCCTGACTTTGCCAAATTAAGTTTTATGTGGGAGAATTGGATTTGATTTACTTATGTCCTTTAAAATTGTTAGCACCGTATGTATTGGCGGGTGTGGTTGAGAGAACAAATAGAAGTAATATGACTATTTTTGTAGGTTTAAAGACAAGTCCCTATAGGGTCTCCATTTCCATTTATGCTTCACCGTTCTTTATTACATTTTTGCATTGTCTGTTAATTAAGGTTTCTACCTTAAAACTTTCGACATTTAAGAATATTAATAGACCAAGTCCTTTTCTCACTGTGTTTGAATCACTATTTGCGTGTTTCATGCGTTGCTTACAATTCGGTCGGAATGTAAGGCCGCAAACATGACAGTGCTGTGAAATCGCTTTCAAACTCCAAATCCCTCGAACAAAAAAGGATGATCTGTATGACTGTATCTGATCTTAGCTACACACATATGACTCGCAGTTGCAATGATGTCCCTAACTCGGACTTCGTCTCCAATATCTACACGTGTATACCTACTCTTCTTGTATTGGTCAATTTTTGCTGCTTTCTGAAATGTTTGGCTTTGAAAATAGTTAACAATATGTTTCATGTCATCAGGGCTTGATTGGTGTTAGTCAGCTCACCTTGATGGCTCCATTAGAAGTTTCTTAATTGGTTTATTATAGTTAGAGAGAAAGCTGTAAACTGTAAACCTAATCCTTTCGCAGAATGATAATTGTTTGAATATTTGTATTTTTATCGAATTCGAGTTTGTATCCGTTATTTTAACAAACAATAATAGATATTGGAATATTTATTTACATCCATTTTGAATTAGTAATTTTAAAATTTAAATCTAAATATTATCTAAATTCGTAAAAAAACTATCAAATATTTACCATATATTCAGCAACAACTTTTAAACACCTAATGATTGTTGTTGTGGAACTTCCGCAATACCTTTTCCATATTCTTCTACTTTTGTTAATTCCTTTCACACGTTATGAATTTTCAAAAGCCAACACATGGATCCTTTCTAATTGTGCAAATTTTATTGGTAGAGATGAAATCAAAAAAATTAAAATTAAAATTTTATGGTTTTTAGGAACTAAGCTTGCTCCCAATTCCAAAGAGGTTTTGTTCCATGTTAAAGAATAGGTTCAATTAGCATATTTGATTAATAAATAATATAAAAATTGAAAGATTAAATTAATCCCAATTAGATGTTAATTAAATATTTTAAATTCAAGTTGTTATTTGAGTAGAATATGCATATAAATGATTGAATGAGTAAAACATTTGTGCGCCTGCAAGAGAATGGACAGCTAACTAGTAAATTTGATTGCAGAAGAGAAACGAATGGACAAAAGAAAGGCCGATGGATAAGTCCACCACTGTTGATAATCCAATGGAAATGAATGAAACATCCCACTTCAACCCACCACGCCAATGGAGTTTGGGTTTTAATGTTGGGCTTTGATTTATTTAATTAAGTAAAATAATTGTAACAAACTAATAATAATTAAATTTAAGAAATGTCTTCAATATATAGTACAAAATCTACCGCAATTCATTTTAGAGTAGATAGGATATACATCTAAAGCAACTTTTGAGCGAATGTGAGGATCAACTCTTTTACATACATTTAGAAAGAATATTAAATTAAAAAAAATTGAATATAAATTTAAGAAACATGTAAGTCAACATGCAAATTAGTCATTTTAATTTTATTTCTTTGGATATAAATTTTAAATCAGCTTATCAATGCTCAAATTTGCTCTTATTTATTTTATTTTATTATCATGTTAGTTAATTTTTATCTCATGGAGAATTTGTAGGGGTGGCATTAAGGGAGATTTTTTTGTGGTTGTGTTAACATTAAATGCCCCTCGAGTTACAAAAAGGGAAAAAAAATTCTTATGACTTCTGTTCAGACCAATGAAATTGACAAGGATAGCCTCCCTTATATTGATCAAGAGAGTAAATATATAGACCGATGGACTCCCTAATGGGTTTTTTTACAAAAGTGTCCATGCTTTTTTACCATTTTGTCCTTCTGTTATTAGTATAAATAAATGGTTGATTTCCTCATTTTTCACAATCAACAGAAACACAACCTTCTCTGAAAACATTTTTCTCCCTTGCTTTTTGTTTGCGATTTTTTTTTATAAAATTTGTCAATTTTCCCCAAATCACTTTTAGAGAAAATTATGTCTAGGAGTTTGAGTTTTAAGTGGGAACGACTATGACCCCTCCAAACTTTCCTAGGAATTGTTCCTATTGTGATTTCCCGAGAAGAGCAACACCAATTGAGTTCCATTTTCCATATTCGAGTGTACGAATATCAAAGGACTGTGTTAACCTTGGGAGACGACGTCCACACACGATTACACCGATCAGGGCGAATTCGGTTCTAAGGCAATGGATTTACCATGGCACAGTAAATTCTGATTTCATATTTAATTATTTATTTTTCCCAGTCAGTGCTAACAAATTTGTTTTTGCAGTAGATTATATTTCCAACACCTAATACAACAAGCTGATGAAGCATTAGGTGAAAAACAACTTGGAGATCAACCTGACAAGACACATGTTTGAACATATGCTTGAATAGAAATTTGAACAGCTAAAAAAAAAATCTGAGAAAAGTGAATTGTTGAGAAAGACTCCAGTGGAGATTCTGAGCTAATAAGTGACATTAAGAAGACACCCTGGTAGGGGGAGCAACTTTTTGACAAAAGGGGATAGTATCGTATGCTTTTGTTAGGGGGAGTTTGAGTTTGATGGGCTGTTACTTATTTTCGTTGCTGATGTTGACTAATTTTAAGGGAATAGTTAAACAGTTTTTGAATCTGTTGTTATGAAGTTTTCTTGCTGCTACTACTTTGAGGATATTTATTTATGCTCCTATGTAATGGTGGATGGTGCTGATTAGCTGATGAATTTGGTTGATATGGTGCTGGTTTGAGGGGGAGATGTGCTACTACATGGTTTCTATTGCTATACTATCTTTTATGCTTCCTTTGTTTTGTTGCTACTATTCTTTTGATGGTTGTTGGTTTTATTCACTTTACTTTAAAATCTTTTGAGTGAGATATTGTTGATGTATTAAACATCTGTTATGAGCTTTTATACAATTGGTTCCTTGGTATATCATGTGTGTTTTTGGCATAATGATAGGTGATAAACCATAATTTATACATATTTTGACCCCATGCTTGGCTTATTTTTGGATGAATTTTTATTAGATTTGATGAATTCGATGCTCCTAATCCCTTAATTTCATGTTTTACATTCAGGAGAGCTTAGGGAGTCGAAAAGAACGAGAAACGGGCCAAAAAGGGACAAAATGAGCCTACCTTAGAAATCAACACGGCCTGGACTATCAAACACGGCCGTGTGTTACGACCAGAATCGAACACGGCCTGGACTGTCGCACACGGGCAGACCACACGGCCGTGTATAATGAGCAGAGTCGAGCACGGCCTAAGGCTATCGAGCACGGGCGTGTCACACGGGCGTGTCCCTGCCGAACCCAAGTCTAATTCTGTTCGGAAAAGACTAATTTTGGGCCAAGAGAAGTTCTCCAAAGCCTATATAAACACTCTAGGGGGTAACCTAAAGAGACACGCAGAGTAGAAGGCAGAAAATACTCGAAGACAGCCATCGGGAGCAGCTCGGAAGAAGGATCTCCATCAAGACTGAAGATCTCCCATCAAGTTCTTTAGAAATTTTTTTGTTTTCTTATGTTTTGTTATTTTCCTTATTTTAAGATGTTTCCCTCTATCAGTATGAACTAAACCTCTTAAATACCTGAGGGGATGAAACTTATGACAGATCTTATTATTATTTAATTTATAAGATAAATACTTGTTCTTATTCTTAATTGTGAGTTCTTATTCTTGTCTTGATAATTCAGGTTGTTGATTCAAGTCGAATGTGCTTATTCAGATGAGGAAAAGTCCCTGTTTAAGAGTAGATCAACACAATTAAGCAGAGTTGATTGCAACCCTAGAAATAGGGCGACGAAAATCTGCCGGATTAGAGTCAAATCTAATAAGGGAATCCATAAATCGAGTTAATACGACGATAGGGGTTTTAATTAGAAAGAGATTTCAATTAATCAACCTAGAGTCAGTTGTTTTTAGTCTTGAAAGAGATATTAACATAATTTAGGGATTTTTACGGATTAAGTCAAGTGAATAAATTATATGAATCAAAAGTAATAAGTGAAGTCTAGGTGGATTCTTCCTTGGGTATTGCCTTTATCATATAAGTTGTCTAAAAGTATTTTTCTAATTTCATTCTCTGTCGTGCTCTTACTTAGTTTTAGTTTAAAAAGAAATCACTCCAATTCTTAGGCTAGATAATAGAAAGATAGTAATTACTAGTACTCTTGGTCCTTGTGGATACGATATTTCCGGTCTTACCATAACTATACTACTATTCGACAGGTGCGCTTGCCTTTATTGTGATCATAGTTAGTTAGAGACACATCAAGTTTTTGGCACCGTTGCCGGGGACTAAGATATTAGGAACACTAAATTTTTATTACTTTAGCCATTTTTATTTTTATTACAATTTATTTTTGTTTTTATTTTAATTTACTAACTTTTATTTATTTGCTTCTGGCAGGTATTTTTAGTTTATGACTAGAAGGAACCCGTCAGGACCATTACTTTACGACAGTGAGATAGAAAGTACAGCTCGCAAAAACCGAAGAGAGATAAGGCGAAGCTTACAATACATAGAGGAAGAGCAAGAGGACGATACTAATATTACCGAAGAGATGGCTGATAATAATCCGCTACCCCCGGTGGTTGCCGATAATCCTGCCCCTCGAACTATGTATGATTATGCTAAGCCTAATTTAACAGGAACTGAATCAAGTATTGTTAGACCTGCTGTTGCTGAAAATAATTTTGAACTGAAACCTAACACTATTCAGATGATTCAGCAGTTTGTTCAGTTTGATGGTTTGCGGGATGAGGATCCAAACAATCACTTGGCAAATTTTCTGGAATTCTGCGACACTTTCAAGATTAATGGCGTTTCTGATGATGCCATTTTCCTTCGGTTATTTCCCTTTTCATTAAGGAATAAAGCTAAACAGTGGTTGAACTCGTTACCACGAGGTTCAATCACTACATGAGAACAGATGACCGAAAAGTTTTTGTTAAAATATTTTTCGCCGACTAAAAAGTCTAAGTTGAGGAATGATATCTCTTCTTTTGTGCAGATGGATTTAGAAATGCTTTACGATGCATGGGAGAGATACAAGGATCTACTAAGAAGGTGCCCTCACCATGGGTTACCATTAAGGCTACAGGTTCAAACCTTTTACAATGGTGTGAACCCCTCAACTAGGCAGTTGATTGATGTAGCCGCCGGCGGTACACTAAACAATAAAACACCTGAGGCTGCTTATGAATTCATTGAAGAGATGTCACCAAATAATTATTAGTGGCAAGTTATGAGGATGAAGCCAACAAAAGCAGCCAGTGTTTTCAACCTCGACGCAGTCACCATGCTATCAAACCAAGTAGAGCTTTTAAATAAAAAGATTGATGGTTTATGTGGTTCTTTGCAGGTACATCCAGTAATGCATTGCGATACGAATGGAGGAGGAATGGGCAATACAGATAGAAAACGAACAGATGAACTATATGGGTAATAATTCTAGACCTCAGATTTATCCCTATGGTAACACTTATAATCCAGGTTGGAGGAACCATCCCAATTCTTTATGAGGTGGTCAAGGAAACCAGAGACAACAACCCATTCCAGGCTTCCAACAACAACCCTACCAGCAGGAGAAAAAGTCGAGCCTTGAAGATATGCTAGCAAAGTTTATTTCGGTGACAAAGACTTATTTTCAGAATACCGAAACGGCGTTGAAAAATTAGCAAGCATCGATTCAAGGGCTTGAGAATCAAATTGGACAGCTGGTTAAGTTAGTTTCTGAAAGGCAACCAGGTAGTTTACCTAGTAACACCGAACCTAACCCGAAAGAGCATGTGAAGGCAGTTACACTAAGGAGTGGGAAGGAGTTGGTTGAAGCTGAAAAGAAGATGCCACAAGAGACTGATAAGGCAAAGGGTGAGGAAGTAGACGAGAATGTAACACCGGTACTTAAAGAGTATAAACCACCGATCCCATATCCAGCAAAGTTGAAGAAAGACCGCATGGACACACAATTCGGTAAATTTCTTGAACTTTTTAAACAATTACATATTAACTTACCTTTAGTTGAAGCTATTTCGCAGATGCCTACGTACGAAAAATTCTTAAAAGAGCTTTTAACAAATAAAAGGAAGTTTGAAGAGCTATCAACCGTGGAGCTTAACGAGGAATGCTCAGCTATTCTCCAAAATAAGCTACCAACCAAATTGAAAGATCCAGGAAGTTTCACTATTCCCTGTTTAATTGGTAGTTTAAATATTGAGAAAGCATTAGCTGATTTAGGTGCTAGTATTAATTTAATGCCTTATAAAATGTTCAAGCAGCTTGGTCTTAGGGAACGAAAACCCACTAGGATGAGTATCCAATTAGCTGATAGATCTATTAAATATCCTAGGGGAATTATTGAAGATGTTTTGGTAAAAGTTGATAAATTCATATTCCCTGTTGATTTTGTTGTGCTTAACATGGATGAGGATGTTGAGGTGCCTCTAATTTTAGGACGCCCATTTTTAGCTACTGCTAGGGCTGTTATTGATGTAGGTGATGGTAAACTTGTGCTCAGGGTAGGTGATGATGAAGTTATTTTTAAAATTTATGATGCTATGCGATACTCTGGAGAGCAAGATGATTCCTGTTATTTTATCGACGCTATTGATCATTCTATTCAAGATTCTTTTCAGGAAATCATACATAAATACACGTTGGAACTGTGTCTTGCACAAGGTGAGGAGGTAGATGACGATACCAATAAGATGGGGGAGATAAAAATTAACTTAAATTCTAGTATTTCTTCCCTAAGACAAAAGAAGTATGAGGGCATTAAAATAAACGACGAACTAAAACAAAAACCCTCTATTGAAGAGCCCCCCAAATTGGAATTGGAACAGTTATCAAATCACTTAGAGTATGCATTCCTCGGAGATAATTCTACACTACCGGTAATTATTTCTTCGGAATTAAAACCCAATGAGAAAGACGAGTTACTACAGGTACTAAAGGAGCATAAAAGAGCCATAGCTTGGAAGATTTCTGACATTAAAGGGATAAGTCCATCATTTTGCACCCACAAAATTTTGATGAAAGATGAATACAAACCATGTGTGTAACCTCAAAGAAGATTAAATCCTAACATGAAGGAAGTTGTTAAAGCTGAGGTAATTAAACTTCTAGATGCTGGAGTTATTTATCCTATCTCTGACAGTACTTGGGTAAGTCTTGTGCAGGTTGTTCCAAAGAAGGGAGGCATGACTGTTGTAACCAATGAAAAGAATGAATTGTTTCCAACAAGAACAGTCACAGGTTGGAGAGTCTGCATTGACTATAGGAAGTTAAACGATGCCACGAGAAAAGATCACTTTCCCTTACCCTTTATTGATCAGATGTTAGAAAGATTATCTGGGCATATGTACTATTGCTTCCTAGACGGACTCTCTGGCTACTTCCAAATCCCAATAGCTCCTGAGGATTAAGAAAAGACAACATTTACATGTCCATACGGTACGTTTTCTTATCGTAGAATGCCTTTTGGATTATGTAATGCTCCTACTACTTTTCAGCGTTGCATGCTGGCCATCTTTGATGAACTTGTGGAAGATATTATGGAGGTATTTATAGACGACTTTTCGGTATTCAGTAATTCTTTCCACCTTTGCCTTAAAAATCTAAAACGAGTTCTAATGAGATGTGAGGAAACGAACCTTGTGCTTAATTGGGAAAAGTGTCACTTTATGGTTCGAGAAGGGATTGTGTTAGGTCACAAATTTTCTAGTAAATGGATTGAGGTTGATAAAACAAAAATTGAAACCATAGAAAAATTACCTCCTCCTAGTTTAGTTAAGGCTATTAGAAGCTTTTTAGGACATGCTCGATTTTATAGCAGATTTATTAAGGATTTTTCTAAAATGGCTAAGCCTTTAACGAAATTACTAGAAAAAGATGTGCCTTTCAATTTTGATCAGGAATGTTTAGATGCATTTAATACCCTCAAAAATAAATTAATAAATGCTCCAATTATAATTGCACCTGATTGGAATTTACCCTTTGAACTAATGTGTGATGCGAGTGATTTTGCAGTAGGTGCGGTTTTAGGACAGCGAAGAGACAAGCACTTTCAGTCAATTTATTACGGTAGCAAGACGTTGACGGCCGCACAAGAAAATTAAACCACCACAGAAAAAGAGTTGCTAGCTGTGGTTTTTGCATTTGATAAATTTAGACAGTATTTGATATTATCTAAAGTTGTCGTTTTACAATCGACCATTCAGCTCTTCGTTATCTTTTAACTAAATCGATGCAAAACCTCGACTCATAAGATGGATTTTACTCTTACAGAATTTGATTTGGAAATTCGGGATAAGAAAGGAGCTGAAAATCTTTGCGTGGACCATCTTTCTAGACTTGAAAATCCACATATCAAAGAACTTGATGAGAGTGAGATAAATGACTCGTTCCCTGAAGAACAACTCTTGTCTATATCCGACTCCGAGCTACCTTGGTTTGCAGATATTGCGAATTACTTAGCTGCTAACATCCTACCAAAAGGGTTGACACATCATCAAAAGAAGCGATTCTTTGCTGATGTGAAAAATTATTTTTGGGAGGACCCTTTTCTTTTTCGTATATGTGCAGATCAAGTAATTCGGAGATGTGTTAGAAAGGCAGAAGCAAGCAAGATCCTAGAATATTGCCATTCAAGACCAACAGGAGGACATTACAGTGGGACTAGGACAACACATAAAACACTCGAATCAGGTTTTTATTGGTCACTCTGTTCAAGGATGCTAATAGGTATGTTACTTCATGTGATAGATGTCAGAGAACAGGTAATATCTCTAAACACGACGAAATGCCTCAAACGTATATGCTATCGTGTGAAATATTTGATGTATGGTGTATTGATTTTATGGGTCCATTCCCTAGCTCATTTGGGAATAAGTACATCTTAGTAGCGGTTGATTATATGTCAAAATGGGTGGAAGCTCAAGCTTTACCTACTAATGGTGCTAGAGTGGTAGTGAGATTTCTTAAGAAACTCTTATCTCGATTTGGAACACCTAGAGCCATTATTAGTGATAGGGGTACTCATTTTTGTAATATTCAATTTGATAAAATCTTAAAGAAATATGGAGTGCACCACAGAACAGCTACCCCTTATCACCCTCAAACCAGTGGACAAGTTGAAGTAGCCTATCGAGAGCTCAAGCATATTCTAGAGAAAACTGTAGAATCAAACAGGAAAGATTGGGCATTAAAAGTAGACGACACTTTATGGGCCTATAGAACCGCTTTTAAAACTCCCATAGGAATATCTCCATACAAACTTGTTTACGGGAAAAGTTGTCATCTACCATTCGAATTAGAACACAAAGCATTTTGGGCTATAAAATTCTTAAACTATGATCTTAAACTTGCAGGTGAGAAAAGATTGATGCATTGAACGAGCTAGATGAGTGGCGGCGAATGCCTCACGAGAACTCACGTTTATACAAAGAAGCAACAAAGCGACGCCACGATGCTCGTTTGAAGCAACCTAAGCAGTTTGAAGTTGGAGATCTTGTTCTACTATACAATTCGAAGCTCAAATTGTTCCCTGGAAAGCTGAAATCAAGATGGTCAGGTCCATTCGTAATCAAAACCATTTTTCCCTATGGCAAAATTGAGGTAACTCATCCGAATCATGGCACATTCAAGGTAAACGGTCAACGACTTAAACTATATAACGGTGAGGATTTTAGAGATATTAGAGAGGAGCTTCAGCTTCGTGAACCTCCATAAAGAGCGGATACAAGGTAAGTCTAGCTTAGGACTCTAAAGAAGCGCTTCTCGGGAGGCAACCCGAACACTAACCCCATTAATATTCATATTTTTTATTTGTAGCACCTAACTAAAAACTAACCAGATTAATGAGTGCAGGTTTCTCTACCACACGGCCTTGCACACGGGCATGGCCGTGGCCGTGTGGCGACCACGAGAAGGTGCATCGGCGTGGCGGAGACCGTGCGGGCCAAGGACAATTTTTTCCCAAAACACGGGCTGCGATAAAATGCCACGGCCGTGGTCAAACCTGCCTAAAGAACACGGCCAGCGATAAACCCACATGGGCGTGCCTTAAAACCGTGGGCAATACTGAGTAAGAGACACGGGCGTGACCCACACCCGTGCCCAGAAGCCGTTGTTGAAATTGAATGAGTCACATGGGTGTGCGACACGCCCGTGCTTATGAATCGTGGTCGACACTGACTAATTAACACGGGCGTGTGAACCCCCTACACGGGCGTGGGAGAAGCGAAAGAAGCATCACACGGCCGTGCGATTCGGCCGTGTGACCCAACACACCCAGGGAACACAGGCGTGAGCCACGACTCAGATGCGCCCTAAATCAAAATTTCGAAACACACGGGCTAAATAAAGGGAACACGGGCGTGGCCCTTGACCGTGTGCCCCAATTTCTATTTAAACCACCCCACTATTCATCTACTCCCAAAATTTCCCCCCTAAAAACCCTAGCCGCTCTCCACTCTCTCTACTCAGTTCCCCTATTCCGGCCACCACCGTCGACTCCCCCTCCTCCCTTCGCGTCCCCTTTCTTCTCTTTCCCTTATCTTTCTCCTTTTCCTTTCCTCTTTCCCTTTCTTCTCCAGGCGTACAGCACGCAGTCTACGCCCGTGTAAGATCACCACGCTCGTGCTCCACCGCCACGCCCGTTCCACCACTCCAACACCTCCATCGGTTCACCCTTCTCCACCATTATTGTTTAATTCATTCATTTTTAATTATTTGTTTAATCTTATTCTCTGTTCTTATTATTATTTTTATTACAACTTAAATTTCTACTTCGAATTCATTAGTTCTTTTGATGTTTGATTTTAGTTTGATAGTTTATTATTACTTAATTTTAGTACATTCCTTTTCCATATCTAATTTCAGCATCTAATTTTAGTATTTCATGATAATCTAACTCACTATTAGGATTATACTATTGTTTAAAACTACTAGGGTAGTACATTTTGGGCTGACGATGATACTTGATTTAGTGAAAAATCTTTTTTTTTCAAGTACGTAGTGACTCCCCCACGCAGCAAAAAGACCGCTGTCCCCGTGTCGAAAAAGCAGAAGGGATCCGGTGCGACCTCCTCGAGCGCTTCTTCTGACGTACGCCACCCGTTCTTACAATTTCCTCTGGGACCCCAGGAGGAACTCTTTCAGATACTTCGCGCGCGACCCCTCGGCGTGGGGAGGTGCATTGATTGGGCCGCCTTGGAGCAGGTCTAACTAGCCGACACCGTCCGGGCCCTCCTGACTACCGACCCATGGGGGCACTTCTTCGAGATTGTCGAGCTGACATATTTAGAGCTCACTCTGGAGCTCTGTTCCACATTCCACCTTTAGACGATGATGACCAACTTTGACGACCCAGTCACAGTCCAATTCCATATTGGGGGCCTCGTACGAGAGATGCGTATTCCAGAGTTTAGGGTCGCATTGGGACTTTACACCGACGAGTTCATGGAGGACGACGACTTCGAGGACCTCCATCGCCACATCCACTACTCCCTTTTGTCGTGTTAGAGAGATTTAGTCCCTGCCTCGGCGACTTATGATCCCAGTCGCTCCAAGGCCTCCGCTCTCGCCCCATCCTTGAGGTACTTACACGCCATCCTGGCTCATACTTTGACGGCTAGGCAGGAGAGCATCGGCGTCGTCAACACCCACGACGCCCATTTTCTATGGTACATGGCACACGAGCACGTGTATGATCTAGCTTACTTCATCGCCCTCGCCACTCAGCATCAGACGGAGCGACATCGGAGAGGGGTCATCTTCATGGGCCCCTATGTGACGCACCTAGCTCGCCATTTTGGGCTCCTCAACACCGTAGCTCGGTCCTCCTCGCTCACACTTATAGGGCAGATGTCCCCACAGGGCATCGCTACGATGACTCATACGAGGATGATTGAGCATCGTCGTGGGTTTGATCCTCCTCAATACCGTCTGTCGACGGCTACCGATCAGAATGCTCCAGAGGACATTACTGATTATGTCCCTCCACACCACGAGGAGCCACCGTCTGCGCCACCACCACCCCACCGACTAGTTCATGCGGCAGCTTCACTAACTGACATTTCTGAGCGCCTGATAAACCATAAAAGTAACATATTCTAAACCCACATTTAGTATGCTTTTGGATGATTTAAGCCCCAATTTATGTAAAAAGGTGCTCTTAATCCTTTCTTTTCATGTCTTATACTCGTGAAAGCACCGAGGGACGAAAAAGAACGAGAAGCGGGCTTAAAACAGACTAAGTTGGGCCAAGCCACGAAATCGACACGGCCTGAACTCCACTCCACACGGTCGTGCCACCATTCCTACTAGAACACGGCCTTGCCCACGACTTACATAGCCGTGCCTCATTTAACAGTGTCAAACACGGCCTGGCCACGATTTACACGGGCGTGTGCCATAGCCGTGCCTCTGCCGTGGAGAAGAGGAATTTCATTCGAGAAAGGATACTTAGGGAGAAAGAAACGTGTTTCAAAAGCCTATAAATACACCCTAGGTACCAGCTGAAAGGAGGGGAAAGCTAGGCTAAAGAGCCAAGCCGAAAAGGTCAAATTTGTGGGAATCACTCGAAGATAGCCAGTTGATCCATCTCAAGAAGCCGAAATTCTACTCAAGACGGAGGATCTCCTCTTCAATTCCTTCAGGGGGTTTTAGGGATTTCTTATGTTTTGTGTTATCTTTTCTCTTGAGATGTTTTCCTTTATTGTTATGAACTAAACCTTCGGATACAGAGGAGATGAAACCTAAGATGAATCTTGTTATTTGATTTTTGAATTATATGATAATAACTTGGTTTGTTCTTAATTGTGTGAACTTAATTCAAATCTAATGTGCTTAGGTTGAGGAGGAATAGACCCTGCCTAAGAGTAGATCCAACATAATTAAGCGGAGTTGATCGCACGCCTAGAGATAGGGTGACGAGATTTTGCCGGATTAGGGTGAAACCTAATATGGGAGTCCACAGATCGATTTACTGCTATTCTAAGGGGTTATTATAAGCGAACGAGTGTTCCACTAATAAACCTAGGGTTAGACGTTATTCGCCTCGAGAGAGGGTTTAATATACGTTAGGGAGTCTCACGGATCAAACTAAGTAAATAAATCATATGGTTCAAGGTTAAATAACAAGTGAAGTCTAGGTGGATTTTTCCTAAGGGTATCGCTTGAGTCAACTGAGTTTTTCCAAAAGCTATTTCCCAAATTCATTCTTTTTGTTTTTGCGTTTTAGCTTAGTAAGTAGATTAATTTTGAGTTTAAACAACCATCACTTTATATTAAGGCTAAATAATAAAAATATGGTAAGTATTAGTACTTTTAGTTCCTTTGGGTTCGATAATCTGGTCTTGCCTAAACTATACTACTGTTCGATAGGTGCACTTGCCTTTAATCGTTGTCAGAGTTAGTTTCCAGGTTTTATCATTCTTTCATAAATTTTAAAACTCTGATTTACAGCGATCAAGTTTTTGGCGCTGTTGCCGGGGAACTAAAATATTAAGAAAACTCTATTTTTATTACTTTAGCCATTATTTTTTATTTTTTTTCGCAATTTATTTTTATTTTAAATTTTAATTTTAAATTTTTCTAAGTTTTATAAATTTCTTTTCCTTGCAGGTACCTCTAGTTTATGACTAGAAGGAACCTGAGAGGACCTTTAGAATACGACAGTGACATTGAAGCTACCGCTCGAAAAAATTGCAGAGAAATTAGACGAGCCCTAAATTACCAAGGAGAGCAAGAAGACCAACCCAATCCTACTGAAGGGATGGACGAAAATAATCCACCACCACAAAACGATGTGGCGGATCAAAATGCTCATCGTACTATGTATGATAATGCTAAACCTCATTTAACAGGGGCAAAATCGAGTATTGTTAGGCCTGCTATAGCTGCTAATAATTTTGAATTAAAGCCTAACACTATTCAAATGATTCAACAGTTTGTTCAATTTGATGGTTTGCAGGACGAAGACCCAAACACTCATATAGCTAACTTTTTAGAGTTCTGTGATACCTTCAAAATAAATGATGTTTCTGATGATGCCATACGTCTTCGGTTATTTCCCTTTTCACTAAGAAATAAAGCTAAACAGTGGTTAAACTCGTTACCACGAGGGTCAATTACTACATGGGAACAAATGACCGAAAAATTTCTATTAAAATATTTTCCACCTACCAAAACGCTGGCCAAGTTACGTAATGATATATCTTCTTTTGTGTAGATGGATTTAGAGACATTATACGACGCATGGGAGAGATACAAAGATCTCTTGAGGAGATGCCCACACCACGGATTACCATTGTGGCTTCAAGTCCAAACTTTTTACAACGGTGTGAATCCTTCAACGAGGCAATTAATTGATTCAATTGCACGGTGGGACCCCTGAATAATAGAACTCCCGAGGCGACCCTACGAGTTTATTGAAGAGATGTCATTTGAATAACTATCGGTGGCAAGTTACAAGAATAAAACAAACAAAAAGCAGTAGGAGTTTACAACCTCGATGCAGTAACCATGTTATCAAATCAGGTAGAGTTGATGAATAAGAAGATTGATAGTTTGTGTTCTTCGCAGGCACACCTAGTCATACAGTGCGATGCAAGTGGAACTATGGTGAATTCTGAGTACCCACCCTACCAACCAGAGAGCGAACAGATGAACTATATAGGTAACAATTTCAGATCCAATAATAACCCATATAGTAATAATTATAATCCAGGTTGGAGGAACCACCCAAATTTTTTGTGGGAAGGACAAGAAAGTCAAGGAATTCAAAGACAACAACCTCCTCAAAATTTCTAAAATCAGCCCTATCCACAGGAAAAGAAGCCGAGTCTTGAAGAGACGTTGAACAAATTCATAGCATCCACAGAAGCTCGTCTCCAAAAAAATGAGGTAACGCTCAACACCCAACAAACATCGATCAAAACGATCGAAAACTAAGTTGGAGGACTTACAAAGGCAATCGGGGAAATTACCCAGTCAGTCAGAGAAATTGCAAAGCTATTATTCGAATGACCGCAAGGGCATCTACCAAGTAACACTGAAATTAATCCTAAAGAGCAGATCCAAGCCATAACAACTCAGGGGAATACAAGGGTAGATGAATCCATCTCATCACAAGGAAACGAGGTAGAAAAAGGTAAAGTTGAGGTAACACAAGACAAGCCAAAACCAACAATCAAAGCTTACCAACCTTGCATACCTTATCCCGAAGCATTAAAGAGAGACGATACAGAGGAACAGTTCGGTAAGTTTCTTAAACTCTTAAAGAAATTACACATTAACTTACCACTCATCGAAGCTCTTTCGCAGATGCCTGATTCCAGGAAATTCTTAAAGAAGCTTCTGAAAAACAAGCGGAAACTAGATGAAGATTCGTATGTGGAACTCAACGCAAAGTGCTTAGCAATCTTGCAAAATAAGCTACCACAGAAACTAAAAGATCCAGGGAGTTTTACAATTCCATGTTTAATTGGTAGACTAACTGTTGATAATGTGTTAGCTGATTTAGGGGCAAGCATAAATGTCATGCCTTATAAATTGTTTAAACAATTAGGTCTAGGGAAACCCAAACAAACTAGGATGAGCATTCAATTAGCTGATAAAACAAATAGAATTCCTAGGGGTATTATCGAAGATGTTCTTGTAAAAATTGATAGATTCGTTTTCCCAGTAGATTTTGTTGTCTTAGACATGGATGAGGATAATTCGATCCCCCTAATTTTAGGAAGACCCTTTTTAGCCACTGCCAGGACTAAAATTGATGTTGATGCAGGAGAACTCATACTTTGCGTAGGTAATGAGATCGTCACCATCAAGGATCTTGATTCGGCTAGAACATCGAGTAATCAAGGTGAGAACGTAAATTTCCCTAATAACCATTCGGTTAACTCTTCTTTTCAGGAAACACCACCGAAGAATACAACTGAACCCGATCCTGACCCCAACCCCAACAAAGAAATAACTCATGAAGATCGAGGAATTCAGATCGATGATCTAGACGAGTGGAAGACACATTTTAAGGAGAAATTAGGGATACACGACGAAGAGCCAGAACCACACGAGGAAAAATCGAAAGAGTCCCCAGAAGAGCTTATAGGAACACCAAACCACTTCAAAATAGGGGACAAGGTACTGTTAGAAGAAGCAGATCCTCGAATATCTCCTCCAGACCCTAACACAAACAAAGAAATACCTTTGAGGGTAACCAGTGTTTTCCCATACGAAACAGTCGAGGTAAGTAATCCTATTTTTGGTACTTTTACTATAGACGCATCTCGACTTAAAATTTTTCACGAGGATATAAATAATAACATGAGGAAGGACTTCCAACTCCTCAAACCACCTTGAAGATGCAAATGAGAAGAGAGTCTAGCTTAAGACTATAAACGAGCGCTTCTCGGGAGGCAACCCGAGCACTAACATAAATTATTCTCACATTTTGCTTTCAATTTATTTTTCTTTTCATCTTTTCTTTCTGAACACGTAGTTATAAACTAACAAGGGGTGCAAAATTCCAGGACACACGGCCTTGCACACGCGGTCGTGGCGCGTGGCGTGTGTACCTCAAGAATCTTGGTACTAACAGGCGGGGACGGTACAAGTCGAATGACCTAATTTACGGCAATCACGGACTCAACCACTCTCCCACGGGCACCAAACAAGTGACACGGCCGTGCTTGCGGCCGTGTGAGGCTCTCGACTTGCCAACCACGGGTGAACACGCGCGCGTGCGGATAACCGTGCTAATATACTGACTTGTCAAAAAGGCTAGACACGAGCGTGGGGAATCAACACGCCCTAGAACACGACCGTGCGAGACGGCCGTGTGAATCGACACACCCTCAACCCACGGGCGTGGGAGAACTGTCAGACCTAAAATTTTATTTAAACACCATACCCTGCTCCTTTCCCTTCTTAACCCATTTCTTTCTTCTTTCCTTCTTCCATTCTTTCCTCTCTTTTTCCTTTTTCCTTTTCCTAATAAATCCTTAGACTCTTGAGCTACACCAAAATCATATCCATGGCAAAGAAGCGTAAGAGGCCAATTCACATGAGTTCATGCCGGCAGCTTCATTTGAACAACAAGCCAAGGATATTTGAGGCTATTTAGTTTTTATTTCATCTTTCTCTTTTGCTTAAGTTTTCTTATCTACACTTCTCTTCTGCTTAAATTATTTTATTCTATCTTAGTTTCTTTGACTTACGAGCTAAAGACCGCTTGGGAATCACGCCACTTCTGCCACCGCCAGCACCTCCGTGACCGTAGAAGTCACATCCACATCGCAAACCATACACCAATAAGGATTCTCAAGTCCCTTTATCTTTTTACTTTATTTCGTTTACATTTTTGTTTCCTCTTTCTTTACTTTCTTTTCTTTAATTATATATTTAGTTTATTTTAAATTTGTCTTAATAAATCCTGGCTAATCCTCCACGAGATCCCCAATTTCTTCATCTAGCGCAGAACTCGTGAGCATCCACCACATCCAAAAACGAGCTCTCCAACTTATCTTTCACCACGACGCTGCCAACTCTAGGAAATCATCCAATTCAGGGAGTGTCACTCTCTCCCCTCTCTTTTGATTTTACATATTAATTGTCATTATATATCTTTGTACATTGAGGGCAATGTACATCTTAAGTGTGGGGGGGTGAACAACCTGAATTTAGTCTTGTTCTTAAGTAATTTACTCATATTGCTAATTAGGATGAAATTTCTGATGATTTTTGACTTTTATTCATAGGTTTCAGATTAAGTCATTGATAATTGTGCATTGATAATTAAAATTGAAGAATACTAGAGAATCAAGCATGATAAGTCTAATTTTCAGAAATTAAAAATTTTCTAGGTTGTCAAATTGAGTTTAAATATTACCTTGAAGTTTGAAATTTACGAGGTTGACATCAAAATACCCATAATTTTTGTCAGTTTTTGAGCCTTATAGAGCATAAATTCTTTTTCTTGCTCACTTTATTGATTATGAGTATGTCAACACTGATTTGTTATTCTAGAACTTGCATCGATTATACATGTCGAGACCACATTTTATGATTTGATTCACAGAGATGATAAAGGCACCTAGGATTTAACACACTAATTCCCTAAAAAGCCCTCTTTGTCACAATTTAACCCCTAGTTAACCCGTTTTACCTAGGACACCCTTTTTATTGACATACCCACTAATATTAACCTGGAAACCCTTTGTTTTTATTATCACCATTCCTTTTACTACCCTTATATCGAGATTTGATCTGATTAGTTGCCTAATTATGAATTTTAGTAGTTTATCCTTTATTATGTATTTAGTTTGTTCTTAAAAAAAAAACGAAGTATATCCATTATTCATTATTAGTTGTGATTAAATGAGCTTATACGTTTGGATTCCAAATATCGAAGAAGAAGCTCGTATTATTAGTATTATTAGTTTTCAATTGATGTATTTATTATTATTAGTTCATGAGTTCTTAGTTAGGTAATTTGTCAATCTCGATTCTAACCCTCTAATTCAGCCTTACTCCACACCTTAACCTTAGCCCCGATACAACCCTAACAAAGACCTTTTGATTAGTGTTTCATCTCATATTTCAGTGGTGGAGATTTGATTTTCATGCAAGCCTATGGGATTAACTCTTCATGTTTGACTTTTGAGTGCCTAAATTCTGAACCTTAAACACTTTGAGTGATTTGAGCGAATCTTTTGAGAGGATGTCAATCCTTGTCGATTTCGAATCAGAGGTAATTATTTAGATGAAGGGAGACGCCTAGGTTTTCGAGCTACAAAATCTATGACTTATACTATTTGAATTTTTAGGACACTTTGAATTGAATTATCCATGTATAAATTATCTATGAATTATGATGAGACACTATCAATAGGAATTATGAATTGAGGGAAGTTCGTTTTAATTGTAAGTTGAGAATTTTACTTGAGGACAAGCAAAAGCTTAAGTGTGGGGGTATTTGATAAACCGTAAAAGTAACATATTCTAAACCCACATTTAGTATGCTTTTGGATGATTTAAGCCCCAATTTATGTAAAAAGGTGCTCTTAATCCTTTCTTTTCATGTCTTATACTCAGGAAAGTACCCGAGGACGAAAAGAACGAGAAACGGGCTTAAAACGGGCCAAGTTGGGCCAAGCCACGAAATTGACACGGCCTGAACTCCACTCCACACGGCCGTGCCACCATTCCTACTAGAACACGGCCTTGCCCATGACTTACACGGTCGTGCCTCATTTAACAGTGTCAAACACGGCCTGGCCACGATTTACACGGGCGTGTGCCATGGTCGTCCTTCTGCCGTGGAGAAGAGGAATTTCATTCGGGAAAGGATACTTAGGGAGAAAGAAACGTGTTTCAAAAGCCTATAAATACACCCTAGGTACCAGCTAAAAGGGGGGGGAAAGCTAGGTTAAAGAGCCAAGCCGAAAAGGTCAGATTTGTGGGAATCACTCGAAGATAGCCAGTTGATCCATCTCAAGAAGCCGAAATTCTACTCAAGACGGAGGATCTCCTCTTCAATTCCTTCAGGGGGTTTTAGGGATTTCTTATGTTTTGTGTTATCTTTTCTCTTGAGATGTTTTCCTTTATTGTTATGAACTAAACCTTCGGATACCCGAAGGGGATGAAACCTAAGATGAATCTTGTTATTTGATTTTTGAATTATATGATAATAACTTAGTTTGTTTTTAATTGTGTGAACTTAATTCAAATCTAATGTGCTTAGGTGGAGGAGGAATAGACCCTGCCTAAGAGTAGATCCAACATAATTAAGCGGAGTTGATCGCACGCCTAGAGATAGGGTGACCATATTTTGCCGGATTAGGGTGAAACCTAATATGGGAGTCCACAGATCGATTTACTGCTATTCTAGGGGGTTATTATAAGAAAACGAGAGTTCCACTAATTAACCTAGGGTTAGACATTATTCGCCTCGAGAGAGGGTTTAATATATGTTAGGGAGTCTCACGGATCAAACTAAGTAAATAAATCATATGGTTCAAGGTTAAATAACAAGTGAAGTCTAGGTGGATTTTTCCTAAGGGTATCGCTTGAGTCAACTGAGTTTTTCTAAAAGCTATTTCCCAAATTCATTCTTTTTGTTTTTGCGTTTTAGCTTAGTAAGTAGATTAATTTTAGTTTAAACAACCATCACTTTATATTAAGGCTAAATAATAAAAAGATGGTAAGTATTAGTACTTTTAGTTTCTTTGGTTCGATAATCCGGTCTTGCCTAAACTATACTACTGTTCGATAGGTGCACTTGCCTTTAATCGTTGTCAGAGTTGGTTTTCAGGTTCGATCATTCTTTTATAAATTTTAAAACTCTGATTTACAGCGATCAGCGCCTCACTCGGTTCGAGCAATATTGTACTCAGCAATTTAATGACAACGCTCGACGATTCGACGGCATCGAGGCGACGCTGCAACAGATTTGTCAGCATTTTCACATATCGCCGCCACCCCACCTCACGATCCATCTGGGGACGAGAACCTTTGCGTCCATTTATTTTTCATTTTCTTTATTTTAATTTTTAAACTATTTATTTTTATCTTTCTTATCTTTAATTTTTATTAGTATATTTTGATTTCTTTTTATCTCTGGCTGTCTATTATCGAGTAACCATAACAACGTCTATTAATAAACCCCTCCTAAAACTTTACTGATGACTCCGCAGTTTCAAAAGGTTCAAGGTGCTACTAAGGAACGAACAAACTACCAGAGTATTCTCCCCCACCTTTACCTCTGCCTAGTTCATCATGTGTATCATTGGCTCTATTTTCACTCCCTAAGGATTTCATCCATAATTCAGGAAGTTTCACTTCTCTCCCTATCTTATGATTTTCTTACTATATTGCTATTATCTATCTTTGTACATTGAGGACAATGTACATCTTAAGTGTGGGGAGGTTATTTAATTGATTATCAGAAAATCCCTGAATTATGTCTTGTTCCTAAGTAATTTTCTCATATTACTATTAGAATGAAATTTCTTTTAACTTATGATTTTCATTGATATGTTTTGGATTAAGTCATAGGTAATTGTGCATTGATGGGTTAAACTTTAAGACATTAGAGAATCAAGCATAATAAGTCTATTTTCAGAATTAAAAATTTCTAGGTTGTTTTCCTAAATTTAAATATTATTTTGAAGTTTGAAATTTGCAAGGTTGACATCAAAAACCATAATTTTGTGAGATTTTGAGCCTTTAGAGTATACACTTTTCTTGCTCACTTTATTGATTATGAGTGTGTCAATATTGATTTGTTATTCTAGAACTTGCTTCGATTATACATGTCGAGACCACACCTTTGATTTGATATACTGAGATGATAAAGGCACCTAGGTTTTAACCCACTTATTCCATTAAAAGCCTACCTTCATAATTAATCCCTAGTGAACCCCTTTGATCCTAATCAACCGTTTCTTGATATACCACTAATATTAACCCGAAACCCAGTTATTTGATTTTTTATTCCCATTTTCTTGACTCCCTTTTTGTCGAGATTTGATTTGATCAGTTGCCTTACTACATTCTTTATTTCAGTGGTTAAATTCATCTTATATCATATACTTGTTCGTATTCTTAAAAAAAAAAAAAAAAAAAAAAGAAGTTGGACATATATTAATTATTAGTTCTTTGTTTTTTTTTTTTGAGCTTAAGCAGTTAATTTCACATTTTGAGAAGAAGCTCGTGTTATTATTGATAAGTTTTCAATTATTGTAATTATTCAGTATTAGTTTATTTCTCTAGTTAGGTAAAGTATCAATTCAATCTCGATTTTAACCCTTTTTTTCAGCCTTTATCCACACCTTTAACCCAAGCCTCGTTACAACCCTTTTAAAGACCTTTTGATTTGTGTATCATCTCATTTTATAGTGGTGGAGATTTGATTTTCATACAAGCCTATGGTAATAACTTTTCATGTTTGAATTTTGAGTGCTTTTTCTTGAACCTTAAACACGTTGAGTGATTTGAGTGAATCCTTTGTGAAGATGTCAATTCTTGTCGATTTTGGATCAAAAGTAATTATTTAGATAAGAGGAGACACCTATGTTTTCGTGCTACAAAAATGTGTGACTTAGATTGTTTGAATCTTTAGGACTCTTTAAGTTAAATTATCCATGTATGAATTATCTGTGAATTATGATAAGACATTATTGATGAAAATTATGAATTAAGGAAGTTGATTTTAATTGTGAGTTGAGGATTTTGCTTGAGGACAAGCAAAGGCTTAAGTGTGGGGATATTTGATAAACCATAATTTATACATATTTTGACCCCATGCTTGGCTTATTTTTGGATGAATTTTCATTAGATTTGATGAATTCGAGGCTCCTAAACCCTTAATTTCATGTTTTACATTCAGGAGAGCTTAGGGAGTCAAAAAGAACGAGAAACAGGCCAAAAAGGAACAAAATGGGCCAACCTTAGAAATCAACACGACCTGCACTATCAAACATGGCCATGTGTTACGAACAGAATCGAACACAACCTGGACTGTCGCACACGAGCAGACCACAAGACAGTGTATGACGAGCAGAGTCGAGCACAGCCTAAGGCTATCGAGCACGGGCGTGTCACACGGGCGTGTCCCTGCCGAACCAAAGTCTAATTCTATTCAGAAAAGACTAATTTTGGGCCAAGTGAAGTTCTCCAAAGCCTATATAAACACTCTAGGGGGTAACCTAAAGAGACACGCAGAGTAGAAGGCAGAAAATACTCGAAGACAGCCATCGGGAGCAGCTCGGAAGAAGGATCTCCATTAAGACTGAAGATCTTCCATCAAGTTCTTTAAAAGTTTTTGAGTTTTCTTATGTTTTTTTTGTTTTCCTTATTTTAATATGTTTCCCTCTATCAGTATGAACTAAACCTCTTAAATACCTGAGGGGATGAAACCTATGATAGATCTTATTATTATTTGATTTATAAGATAAATACTTGTTCTTATTCTTAATTGTGAGTTCTTATTCTTGTCTTGATAATTCAGGTTATTGATTCAAGTCGAATGTGCTTATTCAGATGAGCAAAACTCCCTGTTTAAGAGTAGATCAACACAATTAAGCGGAGTTGATTGCAACCCTAGAAATAGGGCGACGAAAATCTGACGGATTAGAGTCAAATCTAATAAGGGAATCCATAGATCGAGTTAATGCGATGATAAGGGTTTTAATTAGAAAGAGATTTCAATTAATCAACCTAGAGTCAGTTGTTTTTAGTCTTGAAAGAGATATTAACATAATTTAGGGATTTCTACGGATTAAGTCAAGTGAATAAATCATATGAATCAAAAGTAATAAGTGAAGTCTAGGTGGATTCTTCCTTGGGTATTGCCTTTATCATATAAGTTGTCTAAAAGTATTTTCCTAATTTCATTCTCTGTCGTGCTCTTACTTAGTTTTAGTTTAAAAAGAAATCACTCCAATTCTTAGGCTAGATAATAGAAAGATAGTAATTACTAGTACTCTTGGTCCTTGTGGATACGATATTTCCAGTCTTACCATAACTATACTACTGTTCGACAGGTGCGCTTGCCTTTATTGTGGTCGTAGTTAGTTGGAGACACATCAATAGAGAGCGTGTTTGTCATTTGCTTATGTTTTTTCAAAAAGCCAAATGAGGGATTGTTGAGACTAGAGCTGTGCAGTGTTGATGCTTAAACAACATATTTACACAACTATCTAGACAACCTTTCAAGACAGCTTAAGTGTTATTGGATGTCATTATTTTTTACTTGGACCTCCATAATTGTTTTCTCCATAAGCAAATGAATCCTAAGACGAGTTGTAACACCCCTATACCCGACACAATAAGTGGATCAAGTATAAGAATGCTACATTGATTGTCAAAATAACATACTTTGACTTTTTGTTCAAAGTAAAATTAACACTTGTTGAATATTTTTAATTAATTGCCAAGATTAAGGATAAGCCAGATAATTTTCTTTTTAAAACATCCTTGCATTTGAGACGTATTCTAAACTTAAATGAGGGTTATTATGGAAAAACTACGCATACGGCTATGACTTCAGGCCATATGGATCTCGGGAATTGTGTGGTTTCAAAAATATTTACTTCCAATATTCACACGGTCGTGTCATGGTCCGTGTGATACGATCTTGTCTCGGTGATGACTCGAGTCATTTGATGCCCGAACGTTAAAATGGAGAAGTATCTTTCGGTTTTGAAACTAAGGGGTGATTTCGGCTAAGGAAAGTATTTGGTGAACAAGATGGTTCAAAATGGCTAAGAAAGGAAAGTTGATAATTCGATTAAGCAAAGAAAACAAAGGAATAGGAAATTAAATGGATATTTGTGGATGGAATGGAGATCTTAAGGGCAAGAAAGGACCAACACTATGTTAAAGTGTTGACCCGAGACTTATACGTCACTTGAGGTGGACCTTGACCCGTTACCTATGAAGGTAGGAACCAAAGGTATAGTTTGGTGAATGCCACACTCGGAATGAGTGATAAGTTCGAAAGAAATAGAATGACGCCACTAGCAAGCTAGATAAGTCACGCTGAGTCTAAAATGAAATAAGAGAGTTGAAAAACTCACAAAATGTTATAAACATTAATAAAAGGAGCAAAAGTCCCTACAAAGTGATTTGAACTACATATTTATAGCCTTTTACATGGGATAGCCGAATAGGCTATTAAAAAGTCTTTGAATGGACAACAAATTAAAGCTAAAAATGGCTGGAAATTTCCTTGAAGCTTCTTGAACGTCCTTGGTAGCTTCCTTGAAGTTTCCTAGCATGGGAGACACCAATGGACAGCATCTAGATGGTGATCAATCAGCTGGACATTAATGAAATTCAATAGGGGCTGAAATGAGCTGAAATGACTTGGTAGATTCGGCCTAGGTGCTTGAATGGCTTTAATTGAAGCTCCTTGTTCAGCTGAATAGTTTAGGAGCTTTAATTGGTAGCTTGAGTATTGTAATGGTTACCCAAGTATGATACCAAATGCAAACAACCTTGTGTGTGTGAAAACAAAAATCTGGACAGCCTTGTAATGTGAACAGAATGTGCAGCTAGTGTGAAAGCTTTCAAGGTAGCTTTGGGGAGCTAACCGGCCACTTTGGGAAGAATAACTAGCAGCTGATCTTTGGCCATTCAAGTCCACGAAGAGGTGCTTTGAAGAGCTGAACCATCAGCTCACTTATTGCCGTCCCAAGCATTGAACCTGCAGTAAATTAATTCAGCAAATTAACTCACCTTAAGACACATTAATTCGGCAGCAACTAGACACATTAATTTGGAACATGTAATTAATTTGCCTAAGCTAAGACACAATAAAAACAAATAATAACTAAGACACAAATTAAATTCAACAGCAGCTAAGACAAACTAATTAAAACATGAAATTAATTTGTCTCAACTTTAGACACATTTAAACACTTCTAATTTAACATGTTCAGATTAAGACATATTTATTAACACTCATTTATTAACTTAAGCTAAGCTAACTAAATTAACTAAAAACATTAATTTATGAGCTGAAACTAAATTAATTGACTTAGCTAAAGCATGAAATTATTCCAGCAACTAAAACGAATAAATTTGAAAGGATAAAATTGAGCTCAATAAGCTAGAATCGAGCTGAATTGAGCTCCATTGAGCTGGAATCGAACTAAGTCAGCTTGCAAGAATTTGCAAGCCACACTTGGTGAGCTAGTCCAAGGCCGTCCTCGGGAGTGGCCGTATCACCTTGTCTGCTATACGGTCGTGTGGTTGGCCATGTAACTTTTATAACACCCCCTAAGCTGTCTCCGTCGCCAGATTAGGGTTACAGAGTATTACATTACAATTCAAAACATTTGATTTCAAACAGAACATTTATTCAATTTACATTATAACAATCGTTTACACATTCCATTTATAGCATAAAATACACTTACGGGCCTTAAATCGATCCTACGGGGCCCTAAAAACAGTTTGGGAACATTCCAGTATCAATTTGAAACAAAACAGAAAATTTTTAAAAAACTTGAAAATTTTGGAAACAGGGGTCACACGGCCGTTTGACATAGCCCAGACTGTGTGGACATTCAAAGTTTGGACACATGGCCGTGTCCCAACTCGTATGTCCGCCCATGTGGGTAATCGAAATAGGGCCACATGGTTGTGTCGCAGGCCGTGTGCCAAATCGTGTGCACATTCGATGTTGGGTCACACGACCGTGTGCCAAACCGTGTTACATACTATCTTAAGACACAAGGTCGCGTCGCAAACCGTGTGAAACCTACACCTAAAACAATAATGACACACAGCAGTGTGGGATGGCCGTGTATGGTACACGGCCGTGTGACAGCCCGTGTCTCGAGCCATGTGACAGCCCGTGTCCTAAGCCATGTGCTTCTCAAAATGACCCTAAAACAAGCCAAATCATTAACCTTTTCTTGCATAACAAAGCATTTCAATCATTTTCACTTGACCAAAACACTTTAAAAAATACCAAAACCAACCAACTTAGGTGCCTAACCAATATGTCATCGATTGACACCACAATTCAACATATTAACTTGACTCAATTCAACATTTCAAGTTCATTCATTAAGCCTAATTCATATATATCAAATAAACATTTCAAAGCATACCATTCAACCACATTTTACCTACTTTCATATGAGCATTCATAAATGTCACATACCATATTTTTACACTTTCATTTGCAATTTATCAACTAAATACATTAAGACACATATAAGCTTGGCACAAACTCAAAACAAACTAAGTTATCAAATCAACGTTCAAGCCCTATTACATGCCAAAACACATACATATAATTTCATCTAAATGTCTATCCAATATACGCTCATTGGTACCACAGTTTAACATCCAAATCCATTCAAATCCAATGCCATAAATTCATACCTTAAACTTACATCACGCGTCTACCATTTAACCACTTCATTCACACATCAATGAACCAAAAGCCATCTAAATCTCAAGGCATTCACAAGTGACCAAAACATATACTTACATATTTACATTTATAAGCCAACATCAAGACATATAGGAAAATAAACTTAAACCACATCACATTGATAAATAACATAAAGACTCATATTGCATGCCATTTATAATCGTTAGCCAAAACAACCAAAACTACCAATATGATGAATGGATAGTGTGATTGTGCTCCTACCCAATTCCAACCGATCTAACTTTTCGATGATTTACAGGAAAAGAAAACAACTAACGTAAACAAATAATGCTTAGTAAGCTCGTATAAATCTTAAACGTAATCTTATCGAATAGGCTCAATTTATGTAATTCATAAATAATTCCTTCGATATGCTTAAGAGGTTATCCATTTCCTATTACAACATCAATATCACAAGTTAGGAAGTCCAATAATTAAACATCAAACATTCATTCATATCAAGGATCATATATTAGAAGCAAATCCATATACATAACATTCATCACATCTCTAATATGTAACATCCATACCTTCAAAGCTTTTATGTCAAAACTTTCTATTCCATATATTATAGTTTCATAACATTTTATATAATTAAGTTCATTCGTTTGAGTCTTTATTACCCGTTGAACCAAATGAAAAAACGTCGAATACACGGGAACTATGCTCACACAAAGTGTGCCTGTACATGTAATTGAAACCTTTTTTGTAATACTCACACGAGCTGTGAAATGGGCTTGCTCACACGAGCTTTGGGTTGGGATGTTAAGCTACACGATGTTGCTCACTCAAAATGTGGAGAATCCGTAACAAATGCAGGACTTCAACCATCGGTAGGACATCCAAGACCAGCTGTAACAGTCCGGTTTAGACCTTAGTCAGAATAGTGGTTTCAGGACCATCAGAAAAATATTTTAATATTATTTTTTGTGCTTACAGTATGTGATTAAGCATGTGTGAAAGTTTCGTGAATTAATTTTGTTGTATGTGTGCTTAATTTGAGAAAAGGACTAAATCGCATAAAAGGTAAAAGTGGCAATTCATATGTTAATGTGTTGAATTGACATGGCTTATTAAAGGTGAAGTCCTTAAGTGGATATTAGACCACTAACATAGTAGTGGACGGTTATGGGCTTGTATTATATAAGTTTATATGTTTAATAATAAGGTTAAATTGGTAATTGAGTTAATAAAATACATTATAATAAAACAAACATTAAAATGATGAGATAATGCTCATCTTTGTGCCGAATTTGAAGAAAAAGGAAAGAAAGAAAACAAAATAGGGTTCAGCCATTACAAGTCTTGATTAAGATCAAGAACCAAAGAAAACGGACTTAGACCGAGGAAAGTCGAAAGTGATTGAATAGTCGAATCCGTCCGTCTATACCTGTACGAGGTAAGTCCATATATGAATAAACGTATTTAAGTTGAATTATTTATGTTCATTTGATATTGAATCATGATGAATGACTTTGGATGAAATACGTGAGAAATCTGAGAAAGTATCGACAATGCATCAATATTCGAAAAGTCCCGTACGAATCTTAGGAATAGATAGGATTAATACGTCATGACATAGGTTTCTGATATGTGATATCATGTAAGACCACGTCTGGGACGTTGGCATTGATTTGAGATTTATGTGTGAGACCATGTCTGGGACATCGACATCATATATGATTTCGTGTAAGACCCTGTCAGGGACAGTGGCATCGATATTTGATTACATGTAAGACCACGTCTGGGACGTTGGCATTGTACGATTATTTTGTGTATTTCGAGTATCCTATTTAATTCTGAATGGTTCAACGGGCAATTCCGACAAATGAAATACTATGTGAAATGCATAATCGTTTCAGGTACGTTTGTGATGTACTCTATGGTTGAGCATAAATGGTAAGTATATATGTGTATATGCACTAGTGAGATATGTGTATAGACTTGATGAGATTAAATGTGATATATGTATGAAGTTGCTATGATCAAAAGAGGTATTTGGAGATATGAATTGTTGGAAAGCAATGGCTAAACAAATAAGCCAAAGAAGAAGTATGAAATTACATTTGAGATATATAAATGATCTTGCAATTGATATGATTATGAATGTTTATATGTTAACTTTATTTGTATATGGCTTACTAAGCTTTGGAAAGCTTACTTTGTGTGTGTTTACATTGTCTTATAGATCGTTAAAGCTATGGAAGGCTCGGGGATCGTCAAGGATCGTCACCACACTATCAAACTCTATTTTGGTACCTTTTGAAAGTGTAAATATTTAAGTATGGCATGTATAGTCTAGTTGAATGGTTGATGTTTTGAGTTGTATATAAATAGCCATGTGATATGGCTAGATAATGAACATGATGTGAATGAGTAGTTATGCTATATGATGCATAGATTGGTATGTTTGGTGGTTAATGGTTGGACTAATGAGATAGTCAAATTTATGGTAAGTTTTATGATGCAAAGCTAGTTTAATATTGATGATAAAGTATCATAATGAATTTGATAAGTTGTGGATGAGTTATGCTTGGAAAATGCTTGTGATTAGATTGAGTTAAATGAGGTATAAGTTGGTGTGTTGAATATGTTCTTAAATGGCTAGAAAAGATGGTCATTTTTTGTATGTTTTGTTTGTTTTGGAGATATGATTTGAATTGGTTTGATGCTTGTAGGTATAACTCAATGTGTGGGTGGAAAATTGGCCTTGTAAATGGCCTATAATTTCCCACACGGTTGAGTACACGGGCGTGTGGCTCGACCGTGTCCTTCGTGGATGTATTTCAAAACAAGTCAGACTCGACCACGGGCTGGACACACGGGCGTGTGACCGCCGTGGTGCAAGTCAGTTTCGACCACAGGTGAGGCACACGTACGTGTCTCAGGCCGTGTGGACAAGTCAGTATGTATGCCCTGTTTTGCCACGGCTTAGACACACAGGCGTGTTTGAGGTCGTGTGAGGCACACGGCCTGCCCACACGGGTATGTGACCTCTGTAGCTTTGAAAAATGTTTGATTTTCAGAAAAATTTTGTATAATTTTGATTTAGTCCCGACCCCTTTCTAATGCATGTTTAAGGTCTTGTAGACCTTATTAAGGGACTATATGCTTGTATTCTGCTATGATTAGACGATGTTATATTTTATGCGGTAATGCCGCTTAACCCTAGACCAGCGATGGTTACGGGTTAGAGGTGTTACACCAGCACCTAAAACTGTATAACCCCTAATGACATGTCATTTGTATCCTAAGTATTCACAAGGTTCAAATGGGACACATTACAACCTTTGATTCCTTTTTCGATATAACATTTCCCATACATATTCTTGAAATTTACATTTTCCACATTTCGACAATTGATCACCATAATCATTTAATCTCATTAAGCATATGCTACATAATAATCATTTAAGATATAACTAACATTATTATTCATTAAAATTTAAAAAAATCTATAAATAATGAATTAACCATTATACGAACTTACCTCGACTACAATGGTTATAAAAGTAAAGTCGATGATTAATCCAAAACCTTAGCTTTTCCTCGATTCAAATCCGATTGATTTGTTTCTTGATATAGATAATAATTTTCCTTCAATTAAACCACTCAAATAACTTAATATAATTAATTCAACATATAACCCTTATCAATGGGATATTTACAAATTTAACCCCAATGTTTTACCTTTTATGCAATTTAGTCCCTAAACCCGAAACTTGCAATTTAACCACTTTTAATTTAAATTCATGCTAGCAAATTTTCTCTTATTCTTATAATAGTCCATATTTTTCCTCATTTCACACAATTTACATTGAATTTTACTATTTCAACAATTTAATTCCTAAACATTAAAATCATCAAAAATCACTTAACAAAATACTTATATTTAACTACCAACTTCAATAATCTATCAATTAAAATAAAAAAACACCTCAAACTCATTAATGTTAAGTCCCTAGAATTTTAACGATTTTACAAATTGACCCCCGGGCTAGCTAGATTAAGCTAAAATGATCACATAAACATTAAAAAAACATTAAAAACGGGGATCAAAATCATACCATGCAAGCCAACAATGCTTGATCGAATGCCTCCTTCTTCTCTAATGGTTTTTGGTTGTGATTTTTTTTTTTGAAGAAGATGACAACATTTGTTTTGGTTTTGTTTATGTTATTAATTTATTAAATTACCATTTTGTCCTTTAAAAACTAATTAAATTTCATGAAAATTGCCATCAAAACTATCCAATTTAATGATAAATGGTACATTTTCAATTTAAGTCTCCTTATTAATCCTTCCCTAGCCATTTGACACCATTATCTAATAGTAACTTACTTTTTCAACTTTTACGATTTAGTTCTTTTTTGCTTAATTAACTATTTAAATATTAAAATTCCTTAACCAAATTTTATATAACCCTAATAATACTTCGTAAATATTATTAAATGTTTACAGGCTCAGTTTATAGAAACGAGGTCTCGATACCTCATTTTTTTAAAACCACTTGACTTTAGGGATATACCACTAAAACCTAATTATTCTTTCAATTAACAAAAACCATTAAATCAAATTTCCACTTAATTCTATATTTGACTCATAAATATTAAATAATAATATTTTTGGACTCACTCGTCAAATTTATGGCCCCAAAACCACTGTTTCTGACATTACTGAAAAACGAATTGTTATAACTTTCGAAAATTGCGTCCCTGTTTGAAAATTTAAGTTTTCTTTGTCAATTTTATAAATTTTACCTTTAATTCCCCTGCAAACAGGTTTCAAGTGCAGCCAAACCTATCACAAATAGGTTTGGAAAATCGGTTCGATTCAAGAGACTACATTGGCGAAGACCGCCTAAGTTGCGAGACGTAGACCAAATAAGGTTAGTAGCTTCGTGGTGATGTACTTTGTAAAACTTCACCAAAACCACGAAGTTTCACTCCGCGGATGGTAAGTTCTTGATGGAGGTGAGAACTTTATTAGGTGGACCTTTCCACTAATAAGTCTGCCACCCTTGTTTTTGTGTCACTGCTGACGTAAGCATAGTAGTCAGTGGGACACGTTTAAGTTATCTAGCATCCTAGTGGAGGTAACGTGTTCGTAATTAGGACACTTGCAGAGCCTCGTAGGATGTGATTAACTAGTAGAAGCGTGTGAGAATAAGTAATGATTAGAGTAAATCCTGAGTGGGATTTGGATGTGAGTTATTTATAAATAGGATAGTCTGATAGTGGGAAAAAAGATTTTTTGTTTCAGATTCTTTACTAGAATTTGTTGTTATCGAAGAAAAATCATGAGAGTTCTTTCTTGTTAACGAAGGTGTTGTCTGTTAAGCTTAGAAGAGATTCTGTGCTAATTGCTGGTAAATACTTAAACCTTTCTTTAAGTTTTACCAAATAAATGGAAGCTAATGTAAGAGAGGTTCAATAGGATTTCTTTGAATACTGGATAGAAAGTAAGCTTCTACCTAGAAACTATTTGCATGTCTATAGATTCTTGACATTTCACAAAGTTTTGGTTATTTTTTATGATTAAAGAGTTCGTTTTATTGTTTTAGCCAAAGAAATGGGAGAATGGCCCTATAATAAAAGGAATGAACCAATAGAGTAAACAAAGCCTATATATTGTAGCGAAGAAAGAAGTAAAGAAGGAAGATGTCACCTTCTACAAGCCGATGAGTTATAGGAACAGAGTCTTAGGAGGCCCTAATGGAAATGATGGGATATGTTATGGGACAGTGGTTTGACCATTATATGGGAGCTGCCCCAACCTCGTCCTATAGATGCCGTGACGAGTTGGTGAGACCCAAGAAAATTGTGAGGACAGTAGAGGTTGTACAACCAGCAAACCCTTCACCTCCAGCCTCAGCTTTAGTGGTGTCTAGAGGAGACCCTATGAAGGTCATCCGTAAACGTGGTGCCAAAGAGTTTTGAGGCAATAAAGAGGATGATCCAGTTGTGGTAGAAAACTGGCTTTCTAGAGTCTGTCAGGTAGTTGAAGAGCTACAATGCTCCCTAGCCGAGAGTTTGAGATACGACATCTCTCTACTTGAGGATGATGTGTATTAGTGGTGGACCATGGTATCCAGCATGGTCCCAAGAGAGCAGGTGAATTAGGACTTTTTCCTAAAGAAGATCAGGAAAAAGTTCATTAACAGACTCTTCGTTGAACAAGTGAAGAAAAACTTTTTGGAGCTCAAAAAGAGGAAGAATGATAGTGTTTGAGTATGAGAAGGAGTTTATCAGGTTAAGTAAGTATGCCAAGGACCTGGTCCCAGATGAAGAGGGTTTGTGTGTTAGGCTTGAAGGAGGTTTAAATGAAGAATTGAGGGTATTGTTGTTTGCCCTCAAGATCAGAGATTTCGTTGCCTTATCTAAAAAGGCTCAAAAGATGGAAGCAATCATTCAAGAAAGAAATAAGGTCAGTGAAAGAGAAAGAAACAAGCATGAAGCTTTCAGCGCAGTGTTTAATGTTAGGTTCAAGAGACCCAAAAATGTAAAAAGACATTCTGCTGCCTCAGCAAGGGAGTCACAAACTATGGGTTTCCACTGAGAACGGAGTGTATGCCAAGAAACTTTTATGGCCAACACTGGAGGAACCCAGATAATGAAGATTCATGTGTGTAATAGTTGCGGTAAGAACCATACTAGTGTATGTTGGAGGCCCACCAAGAGATGTTATAATTGTGGGGCCTAGGATCATTACAAGAAGGATTCTCCCATAAGAGGAGCAAATACTGAGCAGTCTGTTCAAGTAGTTAGGGAGTCCCAATCTAAGGTGAAAATTGGAATGGTTTCAAAGTCAAGATCAATCTAGGGAGCCCTGATAAGATATCCAGTTATGTTTAGCCCAAAATCTTCAGCAAAGGTATATGTCATGCAGGAAAAAGAGGATGTCGAAGCCCACGACGTCATTATGGGTAGATTCTCTTTATTTGACACCTGCATATATGCATTAATAGACACTGGGTTTACTCATTCTTACATTTGTGATAAGTTTGTGGTTGAGAGGAGTCTTAGTGTTGTCCCTAGTGAGGTAAGGATGATAGTCACAAATCCTTTAGGCTAGAGTATTGTAGTGAATAGAGTGGTAAAAGACTGTTCATTGAGTTTTGGCGGACATGCTTTCTTGGTGAATTTAATGCTTCTAAGTATTCATGAGTTCGATGATATTTGGGGTTTGGATTGGCTAACAAGACATAACGCAATGGTCGAGTACAAGTCTAGAGGGGTATGGTTAGTATCCTCCGATGGCAATAAGGTATTTGTCTCAAGAGTAGAACGTGATATGAGAAATAGTTTAGTTTATACTATTTGAGCACGGAAAATGATTGTTAATGGTGAATATTCTTACTTAGCATATATCCGAGATTCTAAGATAGTGAGGGAAGACTTTAGACGGGTACTAGTTGCGAATGGATTTTCGAATGTCTTTCCAAAGGAATTACCAAGGATTCTGCCAAACAGAGACATGGAGTTCTCTATTGATGTAACATCAGGGATTGCCCCCATATCAAGTACGCCGTACATAATGGCTCCAGTAGAATTGAAAGAGTTGAAATATCATTTGCAAGAACTGTTGGGTAAGGGGGTTCATCCGACCAAGTGTATCGCCTTGGGGTGTGCCAATATTGTTTGTAAAAAATAAGGATAGGACCTTCTGTTTATTTATTGATTACAAGTAGCTGAATAAGGTGACTATTAAGAACAAGTATTCGTTGCCCTAAATTGAGGACTTGTTCGATCAGCTAAGTGGAGCTAGGGTTCTCAAATATTGATATGAGGTCAGGGTATTATCAGGTGAAGATAAAAAGGGATAATATTTTTAAGACTGCATTCTACACGCGCTATGGTCACTATGAATTTTTAGTGATGCCTTCCGGCCTGACTAATGCGCCAACAGTATTATGGATCTAATGAATAGAGTGTTTCAGCCCTACCACTGTAACACCCATCACCCGTATTCGACTCCGGAACCGGGTATGAGGTATTACCGGACTTGACTTGCTTGATCATTCCACTTTGAGCTATAAAAATTCTTTGCAATTTAAAACTTTTCATTTACTATCATAACGTCCCTATCAAGGGTCTATGAGACTCTATACACCCGCTCGGGATGTCGAGGAACAAAACTGGAACTTTTCAAACATTTATAAAATTTTCACCTAAACAGGGGCCACACGCCCGTGTGAAATGGGACAAGCCCATGTGGGCAGGCCGTGTGGTCTCACACGCCCATGTCCCTACCCCGTGTGGGATTTATTTTCATTTCAAACCTACAGGGGTTTTCACACGGCCAGAAACACGCCCGTGCGCTTGGCCCGTGTGCTCCACACGGCCTAGACACGTCCGTGTCCTCGCCCGTGTGTAAAAACTTGGGTATTTTGTTTGTGACGTCAGCAGCCTCATAAGGGTCACACGGCCTAGGCACACGTCCGTGTGTCTAGCCCGTGGTCGACATTGACCTACAACACTAACATACAGGGGACACATGGCCAAGTCACACGCCTATGGGGCTGACCGTGTGTCACACACGGCCTAGACACACGTCCGTGTGGACCAATTCAAGGCTATTTTCCAAGCCATTTAGCCACCCTCACCTTCATACATTCATACACCGTCACATAAACTTCACATGTCATCAATTATAACTCTTGAATTATCACATTTAATCTATGAAAATGAGGTCTTTCCTCCCATACACGAGGGAGAACTATTTCTGGTATAATTACAATCGACTTAAGCCATCATCTATGGCTATACACAACTGAACCATAAACTCTCTTAGGCCAACACATTTGGCTATATCAACTTTAAATACTATCCCTATACATGCCATAACTCATAAGGACTTGAAACTTCATACCAAGTGTCCGCTCGATAGTGTGAAAATGTCTCCGGCGGTCTCCAACCCGAGCTAGTTAAGTTAACCTATAAGAGATAGGAAAGGAAGAGGAGTAAGCAATAATGCTTAGTAAGTTCATATGCATATAATAATCAACTATTGACATTCACTGATTATACTCAACCACAAGGTATTATAATGATTTTTACTCTTAAACTCATGGTTACCTACTCAATCATTCTTAAGGCTTACTCATTCCGTCTCATACCATATTCTAACCATACCACAAGCCAAATTCTCATGATAAAATCCATCCATGGCACTAATTAATCATACACAAAGTATTAGGCTTCTTTCCATCTTACTCATACTTGCCCTTGTAGAACACATACCGTGTCACATATCGTAAGTGTTCCTTCGTGAATGACTCACGAGTACCTGTATTCACTCATTCACATGGCTTTAGTACTAATCTCATTTCTACTTATCCCATTTATCACTAGGGATACTCAAAGACGCATAATATCGTCATTAATATAATTACGAGGCCAATGCCACATCCCAAAGGTGGTCTCACATGGATTCACTTATAAGTGTTGATGCCATATTCCGGATAGGGTCTTATATGGAGTTTCACATCAAGTATCGTTTCCACATCCCGGATATGGTCTTATACGATTTTCATATTCAATACCGAAGCCATATCCCAATACGATTTTATACGAAAATCTCAATTCGACACCGATGCCATGCCCCGGGCATGGTCTTATACGGAACCTTATCCACATACATTTCCCTATTTCAAATGTTTATCCGGGAACATCCTCACACATTGTCATTCTTACTTAGATTTCTACAATAATTAACTGCTTTCATGCAATACATTTATAATTACAGCATATACAATTAGGATGCATCATTTACACATAACTCACCATGGTTTCATCATATATCGAACTCACCCCAAAGGAGTTTGCTTACATACCTATATCTCTTATGGTATAATCACATACATCCTCCTTTCAACATGCCCGTTGAATTATTCAATACTAAATAACATTTTTGAGTTTCATATATATATAATTATATCAACATCACACCCTCAATAGGGTCTCACATGAAATACCATATCGATGCCATGTCCCAGACATGGTCTTAAACGAATTCTCAGACCGAGGCCATATTCTAGATATGGTCTTACACGGAACCTTAATTACCATCGTATCATGCTATTTGCATTTCCTCTATTCATGGATTAAATCAAGACTTTCATTTCTTGACATCCCATCAAAACATATTTAACGTATACATGGAGGCAATAAACAATTTATACAACATCGAAATATTAATATACTTCCCTTAAAGTTGCATAATTTAGCACATGAACTTACCTTGATATCAAAAGGGTAGAAAGGGACCTATTTGTCCATATGCCTCTTTTCTCCCGTTCTAGGTCCAAATCTCATTTTCTTTGATCTAGAACAATAGAATTTACTCATTTAATCACTTATTAATCACAATACATCATAATCTACACTTAGGCAAAAATGACTATTTTGCTTTTATACTGTGGCAAAATTACGATTTTGCCCCTAGGCTCGTAAATCACTTTACATCACATTTTATTATTAAAAAAGCCTAGATAAATGTTTAATCCTCTTATAACTATTCACAATTCCAACTATTTCATGCATTAATGAACAAATTACAACATTTGCATCTTAGTCCTAATTAGGTGTTTTCATAACAACACCTTTCACAAAAGTTGTTTCTCATCTTCCCAACATTCATTTTCTTCCATAAAAACTCAGCAACCAACATAAAATCTCTCATGGAAAGTCCCTAAACTTTCAACCATATTGTAAATTAGTCCCCTCATTAGCTAGCTTAAGCTTTGGGGACTCCAAAAGTACAAAAATTATCAACTAAAACCATCAAAATCACTTACTTGTAGAGAAAATGAGTTGCTGAAATTTTCAGGCTTTCAAAGCCCTCCCTTTGTTGGTATTTTCGGTTGGAGAAGAAAACTAAATGAAAAGATGATAACTTTTGCTTATATCATCTTATTTTATTCATTTTGTCAACTAATATCACCAACTATTGACCAAAATAAATGCTCTTGTCCCTTATGCATACTATGGCCGGCCAACTCACTTAAAACAAGGCCAAATTGCACGTTTGGGACCTCCAATTAATATTCTATAGCTATTTGGCACCTCTAGCAAATAAAATAGAACTTTCGCACTTTATGCGATTTAGTCCTTTTTTAGCGATTAAGCCTGAAATCGCTAAAATTAAAGTACCAAAATTTCTATGCACCCTTATTGACATGTTATAACACATAAAATAACATGAAAATAATTTTCTCTAACCTCGGATTAGTGATCCCGAGATCACTGTTCTGACTAGCTCCTAAATCGGGCTATTACAATTCTCCCCCTTAGGAATTTTCGTCCCCGAAAATCTTACCAAGAGAAGTTGCTTTCAACATTCATGAAACGATTCCACCGGCTTTTCAAAATCGCAAATCAATTAATCCTCAAGTTTCTCTCGTCAAAAACCTTTAAGCTGTAATACACAAGGTTGAAGCACGACTTTAAAACCTAGCTTACTCTTTCTCCGGGGGTACACATACTCAAAAATCTGACAAACGTGAACTCTGCACCAGCTAAAATGATCCTTCAGATCTTTATTGAATAATCCACTACAATTCAGATGACATGCCCCTCCCTGGGAAATCATGTCAATCCGAATTCGAAATCTATACTATTTTATCACACTTTCTCACTAGGATCCTCACTGACTATAATAGTCCTGACTTTGAATACTCTGAAAATTCGGTTTTTAGCGGTCGACTACTTCTGATCATAAACTCAATCATATCGCGAAATGTACTCAATCGTCAAAACATTTATGCATATAACTGTACTTTTTCTTAATCTTGCACGAGTAGACATGCTACTACTAAGTCTCATACCAAAACTTCTGCATAAGTTCTGAATTCATCATTCATACAGATTCTATCTCAATGTAACATCAACAACGGAAATCTTATCCGACCTGAATTTTTAACATCTTAAACAAACTCATTCAGAGCTTATTTAAAATATCATTCACTATCTCACTTTCGAACTCCTTTGTTTCGAAAGAAAAACTCGCTCTAGTCATCGACATTGCGGAAACCAAGATATTACCAACTAAGGTCAATCGAGTAACTAACTCGCATTGCTTAAACAAGGATCTTCCATCCAGACATCTGTACTATGTCCACTATCTGAGAAGTATTTCAATAACTACACACACCATTGTAATAGTTCAAGCCGTTTTCTCTATCTCACACTCAAATTTTTCTGCAGCACTAGATACTCTAGCTTATCAGGATTCAGAAAACACATGACGTTTTTCCACAAATCATATTATAACCTATATTTCACAACTCAGCCTCAAAAGTGATCGTCTCAGGATCACCAATCTAACAATCTCTTTCGACGTAATTCTAACCACTAAAAGATGTAAACTACCTCTTTACACTCGGGTATTAAAACACCTTTCAATTATTCATTTGTACGTCATACAAATTTACAAACTCTTTTTCTCGATTCATACTGAACTCAATACTAAAACTTTCAGTTAATAGTACCTTTAATAGCTTTCAACTTAACCATCGATTAGAAAATTTCAATGAGCATACCTCTGTATCATGCTCCCTACTCATGTACACATAGAATTTTATTCTCCTTGTTGATTCATGCGTAAATATACGCATAACTCGAATCATATCTCAATACATCAATCTACTCTTTTCTCCACACTGAGGATATATTTCGAACACACTCTTGTTTGAGTTTCTCTTGATATGCTAATCTAAAGCCTTTACTATCGTCTTATCTCAAGATAACAGAGACATCTCAATCAAATGCATTAACTCTATCCGGCTTACCCGAAAACCCATCGCACAACGTGAAACTTGTGATTTAAATTCTTATACTAGAATCATCACTAACTTCCTTCTCAAAGTACCCAAATGAGGTTACAAAGAGATAAAGGAATATCGATTTCAATTAACTAAATCGACAACCGTTTAGTCTGATTTTACAGTCAGCTAACATTCTCCCACAATTACAATTTCATGAAAGGAACAACCACATTACCCCTGAAGAGAAACAAATATTAATACATAATACTCAAAGAGATCATTATAATCCATACAACTATGGTTGTCATGATCAAACACCTTTGCAGTTCAAATATTATTTCTCTAACCATTTCTTTCGTCATAAATTCCTTGACTATTCCTTTCCTTAGTGAACATCAATTCGGGAAGATCTCGATAAGTACACACCTCAGGCTTCCTACTCAATTGAGCCAAATAGCCTAGGCTAACTTTCTCTTTGCTCGTAACATTGTATAATCAGTACAATCTTCAAAGCATTCAGATATTCTTCTCAAAACTGTTTTCACCTTCTAACTACCTTTATCTCTACATACATTACTAATTATTTCGCCACTGAACTCTTTCATTCCATACTCATGAACTTACTCAACTTGACTCTCATAAAAAAAATCTCATCATGATTCAACAGTGGTAAGAGGGTGAGGTCGTAGAGCCCCTAACTTGCCTCTCGTGACTACATACATATGATTTAACATTCATCATTAATGGAATATCATCGTAGCCACACAACTCGCTCCAAGCGAGCTTCAAGTTTACTCATGCCAGAATTGTTTCTATCACTTATATTTTCGAACAGTGACTTCACTTACTTAAGTTCCACATTAATGTCTACTCGAGTATTCAACATTTAACTCTAATTTATCTTACCATCACTTATCAAATTAGGGAATGTCTTACAGTTTTGAGTACGTCGTTTACTTGATTGCCATAGTCCAACTATAGTCTTACTCGAATCACAACATTATAGCCCAGCTATAATCTTACATGTCGTTACGGTGCCATAGCCTCGCTATGGTCTTGCACGAAATCTCATGTCAATGCCAATGCCATATCCCCGATATGATCTTACATGGAAACTCATGTCGATGCCGATGCCATATCCTAGATATGGTCTTGCACGGGATCTTATGTCAATATCGACGCCATATCCCAGATATGGTCTTACACGATTTCGTGCCGGAAGTGTCCCGACGCGTGGTCTTACACGAAATCACTATTCGATGCCGACGCCATATCCTAGATATGGTCTTACACGGGATCTTATATCAATATCGACGCCATATCTCAGATATGGTCTTACACGATTTCATGCCAAAGCCAGGTCCCAGACGTGGTCTTACACGGAATCATATACCGTTGCCAATGCCATGTCCCAGACATGGTCTTACATGGGATCACATGTACTGCCATGGTCTAACCATGGTCTTATTGATCAATTTATCATTGAACGACCGTACTCATCTCCTGCATCCCACTCCATTTTAACTTCCCAGTTTAACTCCCACACTATAATATGTGTGGCTTCATAACAGAGTCATAAAACAAAACATTATACATCCTCTACTTTAATAGTCGTACATGAGATTCATCTATGTGGACATATTGATCATACATCATTCAAGCAGTTACAAATACACACATATCCCATTCACTGGGTAAGTTTACTCACTATATGCACTTAACCAACAGGTTGAGTATATAACACCGTATGCATATCGAACCAATATAGATAAGCTCATCACTTTATAACTCTCATTTCATACCTTATCACACACATGTCATAAACTTCTATTATACCTCTCTGAATTTCGTCAATGCATAAGCACATTTTGATTACCTCATTATCACTTACAACATTATTGAAATTAGCTCGGTTAGGGATCATCACTGTCTTAACAAAACAATGTCGTTAGAGCCGGGAGATATCACTCTATCACGGTCCACACATGGCATGTATAGCTAGACTCTTACTCGCGCTAGGTTAGTCCGAGAACCGACTAAACCATCGCTCTGATACCATTAAATGTAACACCCTCACCCGTATTCGACTCCGGAACCGGGTACGAGGTATTACCGGACTTGACTTGCTTGATCATTCCACTTTGAGATATAAAAATTCTTTGCAACTTAAAACTTTTCATTTACTATCGTAACGTCCCTATCAAGGGTCTACGAGACTCTATACACCCGCTCGGGATGTTGAGGAACCAAACCGGAAGTTTTCAAACATTTAGAAAATTTTAACCTAAACAGGGGCCACACGCCCGTGTGAAATGGGACACGCCCATGTGGGCAGGTCGTGTGGTCTCACACGCCCATGTCCCTACCCCGTGTGGGATTTATTTTCATTCTGAACCTACAGGAGTTTTCACACGGCCAGACAAATGCCCGTGGGCTTGGCCCGTGTGCTCCACACAGCCTAGACACGTCCGTGTCCTTGCCCGTGTGTAAAAACTTGGGTATTCTGTTTGTGACGTCAGCAGCCTCATAAGGGTCACACGGCCTAGGCACACGCTCGTGTGTCTAGCCCGTGGTCGACACTGACTTACAATGCTAACATGCAGGGGACACACGGCCAAGTCACATGCCTATGGGGCTGACCGTGTGTCACACACGGCCTAGACACACGTCCGTGTGGACCAATTCAAGGCTATTTTCCAAGCCATTTAGCCACCCTCACTTCCATACATTCATACACCATCACATAAACTTCACATGTATCAATTATAACTCTTGAATTATCATATTTAATCTATAAAAATGAGGTCTTCCTCCCATACACGAGGGAGAACTATTTCTGGTATAATTACAATCGACTTAAGCCATCATCTATGGCTATACACAACTGAACCATAAACTCTCTTAGGCCAACACATTTGGCTATATTAACTTTAAATACTATCCCTATACATGCCATAAATCATAAGGACTTGAAACCTCATACCAAGTGTCCGCTCGATAGTGTGAAAACGTCTCTGGTGGTCTCCAACCCGAGCTAGTTAAGTTAACCTATAAGAGATAGGAAAGGAAGAGGAGTAAGCAATAATGCTTAGTAAGTTCATATGCATATAATAATCAACTATTGACATTCACTGATTATACTCAACCACAAGGTATTATAATGAGTTTTACTCTTAAACTCATGGTTACCTACTCAATCATTCTTAAGGCTTACTCATTCCGTCTCATACCACATTCTAACCATACCACAAGCCAAATTCTCATGATAAAATCCATCCATGGCACTAATTAATCATACACAAAGTATTAGGCTTCTTTCCATCTTACTCATACTTGCCCTTGTAGAACACATACCGTGTCACATATCGTAAGTGTTCCTTCGTGAATGACTCACGAGTACCTGTATTCACTCATTCACATGGCTTTAGTACTAATCTCATTTCTACTTATCCCATTTATCACTAGGGATACTCAAAGACGCATAATATCGTCATTAATATAATTACGAGGCCAATGCCACATCCCAAAGGTGGTCTCACATGGATTCACTTCTAAGTGTTGATGCCATATTTCGGATAGGGTCTTATACGGAGTTTCACATCAAGTATCGTTGCCACATCCCGAATATGGTCTTATACGATTTTCATATTCAATACCGAAGCCATATCCCAATACGATTTTATACGAAAATCTCAATTCGACGCCGATGCCATGCCCCGGGCATGGTCTTATACGGAACCTTATCCACATACATTTCCTTATTTCAAATGTTTATCCGGGAACATCCTCACACATTGTCATTCTTACTTAGATTTCTACAATAATTAACTTCTTTCATGCAATACATTTATAATTACAGCATATACAATTAGGATGCATCATTTACACATAACTCACCATGGTTTCATCATATATCGAACTCACCCCAAAGGAGTTTGCTTACATACCTATATCTCTTATGGTATAATCACATACATCCTCCTTTCAACATGCCCGTTGAATTATTCAATACTAAATAACATTTTTGAGTTTCATATATATATAATTATATCAACATCACACCCTCAATAGGGTCTCACATGAAACACCATATCGATGCCATGTCCCGGACATGGTCTTAAACGAATTCTCAGACCGAGGCCATATTCTAGATATGGTCTTACACGGAACCTTAATTACCATCGTATCATGCTATTTGCATTTCCTCTATTCATGGATTAAATCAAGACTTTCATTTCTTGACATCCCATCAAAACGTATTTAACGTATACATGGAGGCAATAAAAAATTTATACAACATTGAAATATTAAGATACTTCACTTAGAGTTGCATAATTTAGCACATGAACTTACCTCGATATCGAAAGAGTAGAAAGGGACCTATTTGTCCATATGCCTCTTTTCTCCCGTTCTAGGTCCAAATCTCATTTTCTTTGATTTAGAACAATGGAATTTACTCATTTAATCAGTTATTAATCACAATACATCATAATCTACACTTAGGCAAAAATGACTATTTTGCCCTTATACTTTGGCAAAATTACAATTTTGCCCCTGGGCTCGTAAATCACTTTTCATCACATTTTCTTACTAAACAAGCCTAGCTGAACATTTAATCCTCTTATAACTATTCACAATTCCAACTATTTCATGCATTAATGAACAAATTACAACATTTGCATCTTAGTCCTAATTAGGTGTTTTCATAACAACACCTTTCACAAAAGTTGTTTCTCATCTTCCCAACATTTGTTTTCTTCTATAAAAACTCAGCAACCAACATAAACTCTCTCATGGCAAGTCCCTAGACTTTCCACCATATTGTAAATTAGTCCCCTCATTAGCTAGATTAAGCTTTGGGGACTCCAAAAGTACAAAAATTATTAACTAAAACCATCAAAATCACTTACTTGTAGAGAAAATGAGTTGCTGAAATTTTAAAGCTTTCAAAGCCCTCCCTTTTTTGGCATTTTCGGTTGGAGAAGAAAACTAAATGAAAAGATGATAACTTTTGCTTATATCATCTTATTTTATTCATTTTGTCAACTAATATCACCAACTATTGACCAAAATAAATTCTCTTGTCCCCTATGCATACTATGGCCAGCCAACTCACTTAAAATAAGGCTAAATTGCACATTTGGGACCTCCAATTAATATTTTATAGCTATTTGGCACCTCTAGCAAATAAAATAAAACTTTCGCACTTTATGCGATTTAGTCCTTTTTAGCGATTAAGCCTGAAATCGCTAAAATTAAAGTACCAAAATTTTCATGCACACTTATTGACATGTTATAACACATAAAATAACATGAAAATAATTTTCTCTAACCTCGAATTAGTGATCCCGAGATCACTATTTCGACTAGCCCCTAAATCGGGTTGTTACAACCTCAATCGTTGCATTGTTGTCTTCATTGATGACTTTTTGCTATACTCAAAGAGTGAGGTGGAGCGTGAGGAACACTTGCAAATAGTTTTAAATTTCTCCGAGAGAACAAACTTTACGGAAAATTTAGCAACTGTGAATTTTGGCTGAAGAAGGTTCACTTCTTAGGCCATGTTATCTTCGCGAAGGGAATCAAGGCAGATCTCGAGAAGATTTTGGCTTTTCTCAAATGGAAACCGCCAAAGAGCATTACAGAGGTACGCAGTTTCCTTGGTCTTTCGGGATATTATAAGAGGTTTGTAAAGGGGTTCTTAATGATTGCAACGCCTTTGACGCGATTATTGAAGAAAGATAAGAAGTTTCACTGGTTTGAAGAATGTCAGCATAGTTTTAATAAGCTAAAAAACGCGGTGACTGAAGCCCTAGTGTTGAGTAAGCCAGAATTAAGGGTAGAATATGGCGTGTTCACTGACAAATCTTTGAATGGGTTAGCATGTAACAATCCGAATTTGACCCTAATCGGAACGGTGGTTTTGGGACCACAAATCCGAGTCTAAAAAAATATTTAAATATTATTTTCTGTGTTTATTATATGTGAATTATCATGTGTGAAAGTTTCGTATGAAAATTTGATTGTTTGTGTGCTTAATTGAATAAAAGGACTTAATCGCGTAAAGTGCGAAAGTTTCAAATTATAGTGAAAGGTGCTAATGTGTTAGTGGCTTTTTAATATGAGGTATTAAAAGGGCAATTAGCCCATTTTACAAGGTAGTGGATGGCTTAGGTCTATAATGCCCTTATTATATATGTTAGTTTTATTTTAATTAAAAGGTTATATTAGTAATTAAGTAAATAACATATTATATGCTAAAATAAAACAAAAGAAAGGCCATTATCATCTTTTATTCTCTTGGCCGAATATTGGAGAAAGAAGAAGGGCTTTGTTTCATTTTATTTTCAGCACTTATAAGCTTAAATTCAAGGTTAGTTTGATTTCGGTTCTTGATAATTTTTACGTTCTTGAGATCGTTGCTTAGAAATCTTCAAGACCCATGCTTGAATTTTTGATTTTGATGAATATTTTGAAATGTGCCATTGATGAGTTCATGAGCTTTATGATGATAGTTGATGAATTATGAAAGATATATGTTAGATTAATATGTTTTTGTATTGAAATTTTTGATGAATTTGGCTAAATAGGGCTAAATTGAGAAAATAAATTTTTGAGGGGTTAAAATGAAAAATAAATGAAATGTAGGGACTTGTATGACCATGGAGAAGATTCGGCCCTTAGGGAGTCAATTCAAATTATGTGTATTTTGTGTTTTGTGCAATAGGGACTAAATTGTAAAAGTTATAAATGTCAGGGGTAAAATGGTAATTTGCCTATTTATGTGTTTTGGGACTAAATTGAGATGAAATGTGCTTGAATGAGCTTAATTTGATTATGTTTAGATCAAGAACAAAGAAAAACGGACTTGGATCGGGGAAAGGCGAAAGTTATCGAATAACCGGTTCTTGTCGTCCGACGATATCCGAGGTAAGTTTTTAAGCAAGTTAATACTGTAAATATTGTTCGTAATCTATTTTACATGCTGAATTTTGAGTTATTGGATTGAAATGTTGATAAAGCCGAATGTGACATATAAATTCAGCAATGAAAGGTAGTTAAATCTAATTAAATTATTTATGTGAAAGTGACATGAATTATGTATTGTATATGTGATTTTGGTAATATATAATGTGTACAAGATGGTTGAATAATATTAATTCAGGCTTTGAGCCTAGCGTGCCTTGTGGTGAACTATATCGGGCTTTGAGCCTAGCGTGCCTTGTCTTGGGTGAATTATATCGGGCTTATTGCTTAACAAAGCTAAATGCAGGTGTTTAAATTCTGACCACTTCTGCCCAGTGTGCTTAGTGTCGGTGTGTGATTCAGCCGACGCTTAGCGGGTTTTATACCGGTGATTTACAATTCGAGTTTAGACTACTAAATGATTAAGTTATGGAACAAATCGAGTAAGCCTAAGCTTATGCAAATGAATTTTGTTAATTCGATCATAAGGTATGTATTTTCATACTTATATGTTATATGTGCGGTCATTGAACAAATAAAACGATGAAATAAATGTGTTGTATATTAGGTTGATGGAATATGTGGATAAATTATGTTATGTGGATGTTGTTTACTTGATAGCATGAAAGTTGTGTAAAGATGTTCATGTATGTATATCTATATATACAGATATGCATATATATATATATTCAGTTATATGAGATAATTTGTATTTTCATCGAGTCATGTGGAATATATGTATAAGTGTGTTATCGAACATGTGGGATTGAATTTAGATACTTTCGGTTATAGTGGCTTACTATATATGTACAGGGAAAATGATATTCGGTTATATATAGATATATATATATATAACTTTTATGTAATGTGTATTTGAAGAGTTCTACTTTTAAGTATATGGTGATAATAATTTTGCTATATATATATGGATATTGATATTCGGCTAGGATAGCATATAAATGTCTTATTATTTTATAAATGTTAAGAACTTGTTCGGTTTAAGTTGTTTTAAATAATTAGTCGAATTGTTGAAATTGCTTAAGACTTACTAAGCTAAGTTAGCTTACTCTGCGTGTTTGTTGCTCTGTTTTATAGATTTTGATCAAGCTACGAGCTCAGGGGATCGTCAGAGAAGTCATCCACACTATCATCTTGTTGTGGTACTTATAAGTTTAGTTTTTGAACTAAAGGCATGTATAGGTTAGACTATGTTTCTAAACCGATGAGTTTTGTCTTGTATATAAGTATAGCCATGCGAAAATGGCTAAGTTAAGATACTTTGGTCTTGAATGTATATGGCAATGTTGTATGAACTTTATGCAGTATAATCGGCAATGTGAGTTGCATGAGGGGATGTATAGTTAATCATCGTGATATTCATACGGTTTAACTTAAACGTTAAGTTAATTATCGAATGAGGTTGATCATGCAAGGTCTTTGGTTTGTTGCTTATTATGGTTTGAATTATAAGAGTTACAATTGAGATGTTAACGGTTGCATTTATGTGAATGTGTTTGATTTATGGATTTAGGAAGAAGTGTTAGTGAAGCGTTTTATTCAAGTTTTTATGAAGTAGAAAATGTTATAGTGTACATAGTATGTTTGGTCAAATGTGAAGGCATAGGTTTGGAAATATGAAACGCATAAGTAGGTATTTGACATGTTTTATATATCTTGATATTTGATGTGGTCAAATACGCATATGATTTTAATGATTAATGAAATGTGTTTGATCATAACCTGAAGTTGTTAATGCCTTAATTTCTTATGGTCACTAAGTCAAGTATAAGCATGAATAAAATTTTGAAGCAAAGTGTTTAATTTTTGTTAAGTATTCGTATATTATTAAGATGATGAGCCTATGTTTGAGTATTGTGTTCGTAAAGGATGCATATATTATTTGGCTTTGTGGTATGTTCTTTGTTTGAAATTTGAATAGATATATGGTATGATTATGAGTAAATGTAGAGGCATGATCCATATGTTTAATTTTTAATTAGCTACGAGTTTTATATATATTTATATATGAATATGACTTGGGCGAACGTTTGAATCTGTATATGTGTTCGGTAATACCTTGTGACCCCAATCCGGCGACAGATACGGGTTGGGGGTGTTACATAGCATGTGTGCTTATGCAAAGGGGAAAGGTGATCGCTTATGCATCACGCTAGCTTAAACCTAATAAGAATAATTACCCAACTCATGATTTGGAACTGGCCACAGTGGTGTTGGCTTTAAAATTTTGGAGACACTATCTCTATGGAGAAAAATGTCATATATTTTCAGATCACAAGAGCTTAAAGTATTTGTTCACTCATAAGGACCTGAACCTACGCCAACGAAGATGGATCGAGTTGTTAAAAGATTATGACTTAACTATCAAATACCATCCAGGCAAGGCTAATGTGATGGTTGACGCATTGAGTAGGAAAATCGTATCAACTCTAGCTTCTCTGAAAGCAAGTGTGTCTAGCTAATGATGGGTCAATTCTCGTTAAATTAAAGACGCGACAAGTTTTCATTTCTCAAATATTGGAGTCGCAACTTAAGGATGCGAGATGCAATGAAATCAGGGAACGCATAAAGTCTGACGGTGTTAAGAATTTCAGTTTGGGAAATGAAGGAGAGCTGCGTGTTATGGGAAGACTATATGTTCCCAACGAAAAAGGTATAAGGCAAGAGATCATGAAGTAAGCTCACCAATGACCCTACCCACTCCACCCAGGAAGTGTTAAAATGTATCGGGATTTGAGGACTTATTTTGGTGGCCAAGAATGAAGAGAGAAATATCAGAATTTGTGATGCAATGCTTAACCTTCCAAAGGGTCAAGGCTGAACATCAGGTTCTTTCGAGTAAGTTTTGTTCATTAGAGATCCCAGAACGAAAATGGGATAGGATTACGATGGATATTTTTTTAGGCTTGCCCCGCAGTGCATCCAAGAAGAATTTTATTTGGGAGATCGTGGATCGATTAACCAAATCGGCACACTTTGTGGTCGTGCATATGAACTACTCATTGGAGAAGCTGGCAAAGTTGTACATCTCAGAAATAGTTCACTTGCACGGTATACCTTCATCAATTGTGTCTGACCGTGACCCTGGATTCATATCCAGGTTGTGGAAGCAATTTTAGACATCTCTAGGAACCAAGCTTCGGTTCAGCACCGCCTTCCATCCATAAACTGATGGGCAATCGGAAAGGCTGATCCAAGTGTTGGAAGATATGTTCAAAATTTGCATGATCGATTTTGGGTTGAACTAGGAAAAGTAACTACCTCTTACAGAGTTTACATATAACAACAGTTATCACGCTAGTTTAGGCATGTCACCTTTTAAGCCATTGTATGGAAGAAAGTGTCGATCACCGATATGCTGGATAGAGCTTAGTAAGAAAAAGCTAGTTAACCCAGACCTAGTCCGTGAAATAGAAGAAAAGTAATGGTTATCAAGAACCACTTAAAGGTTACCCAAGACTGCCAAAAAGCATTCACAGGCAGAAGAAGAAAAGATGTATCTTATAAAGTTGGTAACAAAATGTTTCTTAAGGTTTCACCTTGGAAGAAGATCATTCGCTTTGGGTTGAAAGGGAAATTTAGCCTAAGATTTATCGGACCTAATGAAGTTTTGGAGCACATAGATCCTACGAGGAAAAACCTATATGTATCTTGGATAGAGAAATCAAGACGCTCAGAAAAATAAAGAAATCATATTAGTTAAAGTATTGTGGCAAAACCACAAAGTTGAAGAGATTACGTAGGAAAGAGAAAGATCAATGAGAGAGCAGTATCCGCATCTCTTTGTAGGTAAGAAATTTTGATGACGAAATTTTTATAAGGGAGGGGGAGTTGTCACACCCAGGTTTGGCGAATCGGTTCGGTTCAAGAGACTACGCCGGCGAAGATCGCCTAAGTTGCGAGACTTGGACTGAATAAGGTTGGTAACTTTATGGCGAAGTATTTTGTAAAAAATTTTCAAAATTACGGAGTTCCACTCCGCAGATGGCAATTTCTTGATGAAGGTGAGAACTTTATTAGGTGGACCTTTCCGCTAATAAGTCTGTCACCCATGTTTTTGTATCGCTGCTGACGTAAGCATAGTTGTTAGTGGGACTTGTTTAAGTTATCTAGCATCCTAGTGGAGGTAACGTGTCAGTAATTAGGACACCTACAGAGCCTCGTAGGATGTGATTAATTAGTGGAAGTGTGTGAGAATAAGTAATGATTAGAGTAAATCCTGAGTGGGATTTGGATGTGAGTTATCTATAAATAGGAAAGTCAGATAGTGGAGAAAAGATTTTATGTTTCATCTTCTTTACTAGACTTTGTTGTTATCGAAGAAAAACCATGAGAGTTCTTCATTGTTAATGAAGGTGTTGTCTGTTAAGCTTAGGAAAGCTTCTGTGATAGTGGTTTGCTATTAAATTCTTAAACATTTCTTTAAGTTTTACAAAATAGATGGAAGCTAATGTAAAATAGGTTCAGTAGGATTTCTTTGAATACTGGATAGAAATGAAACTTCTACCTAGAAACTGTTTGCATGCCTATAGATTCTTGACATTTTATAAAGTTTTGGTTATTTTTTATGATTAAAAAGGTCATTTTATTGTTTTAGCCAAAGAAACGGGAGAAAGACCCAATAATAAAAGGAAGGAACCAATAGAGTAGACAAAGCCCTGAGTAAAGTATCCCGATGAGTTCCTTTGTATTTAAAGTTTGTATATTTATGTTATTTCGGTTAACCGTTATCATTGTACCGCCAAGTAAGTGGCTTTATCCTTTGTCTCTGGGTTCGTGTCTACGAAAATGTGGTTAAAAAGTCATTGCATGCAAGGGTATAAACGTGAAACAAACTCAGAAAACCAAGTATATATACAAAGTATAAGTACTCCTTCTTTGGTGCACAAGCTCCATATCCAAACTTGAGTGAGAAGGTAACGGGGGGATGTTGTGTAAAATGATAAAAGAAGACACGGGATAAAATGTTTTGCCACCGATATGGCACTTTGGTGCAAACCGTGACTGGTGAAAACCCGGCCTTGTAGGGGAACATATATGTGTTCGAACAAAGAGGGAAGTTAAGAGGATATGGAGGTGATGTTTGTTAAATAGCTCTGAGGAGCGAATATGAAGATACAGGGAAATATGGTTCTTTGAAATTAGGATCAGAAGTTAACACAAGGAAGTATGTGGAAAAAATGGTGCATGTATGAAAACAATTGTGCACGTTGCATGTAAAATAAACAGAAAGTCTGACAGTGTAAAAGAGTAGCCACGTAAGTGGTGTATTCGTAGAGCAAATGTGCTCGTGTCCGCCATAGGCGAGTTTCCTAAAGCAGATAGAGTAACCTGGTAGACTGAGTCTAATTACGGTAGTATCCGTCAGCGAAAACTCCTAATCATAAAAATTTGTATCCGCCAAGTATGGCTTGTTGGTCCGTCAGTTCGAGTTTGAACTTTTATTTCCTGATGGTGTATATTGTAGGATGTATGTCCCAAGAGCTTACTAAGTTCTTACGAACTTACTCTATTATTTCTTTTTAATTTCAAGTTTTTAGGCTGAACGTAGTGATTGAAGGGAAACAACCATATCAACGTCTATTTATGAGCCTTCTTTGTTTTCGTAAGTAACATGTAATTGTTAGGAGTACTATGATGATTGTTAGATGCTGCCATTTAAAAATCATTAAACTGTATTTTGAAATGATATTTTCTACTTCGAATGTTTATTGATAGCCTTGTTGGCTTAAGATTAATTGTGGATTATGGTATTTTTGGATTAATTTGAGTAAAGTTTTAATCTACAAGCTCGAGTAATAACTCGAAAGGAAATTTTGTTTGATTTTATGAATAATTTCTAAGCTGCTTTCAAAGGCTATATACTCGTAACTTTAAACCTTTAAAGTGGCGTGGTACCATTTTACATTTTAATTTCAATCATTTATATTTTCAAGTTAGTTAAATACCCCTCTGGTAAATGGGTACCCACCTAAGCAAAATGTTGGTTTAAAGGAAAGGTTTAGTGTTTTCAATGGTTCCGCTCGTGATGCTCCATACCCGGATCCGACGAACGGGTCGGACGTGGGGTGTTACAAAACCTATTTACAATTTAAGCATATAAATCATTCATACCATTCACTTATTATTATATACGACAAGCATATTGAGTTTCTGTTTAAGTTCTCAAAATTTATAAAGTTTGAAAATTTACATTTTTGTCCTTCCACTACAGCAAAATAGGTTTTTAGCGGCGTTTTTAGTGGTGTTTGGGTAGAAAACGCCGCAAAAGGTAAAGCAATAGCGGCCTTTTTATCATAAACGCAGCTAAAGGGTAAAGCAATAGCTGTATTTTTTCATAAACGCCGCTAATGATAAAGTAATAAGGGCTTTTTTCAATATAAACCCGCAAATATTTTTTTACTTTTATTAAAACGGCACCTTTTTTATAATTAAATCCCTTTTTCTTATTTATTTATTATTAAATCCCTAATTTTACTCAAGAAAATCAATGGAGGGAGACTTGATGACGTCCAACAATTTATAAGTATTTCAATTTTGATTCCAATAATCAAAACATTAAACTCTTCGTCTTCCCCTAAAACCCTATGCTCTAAATCAGTAGTTGAGCAAACCTCTTTCACAATGAGCAGATCTGGCCAGCCTCCAGATCTCAAAAAGTAACTTCTTTTTTCACGATCCTATTTCAATGCTTCTCTTTGTTTGAATCTCTTTTCCCTGGATTTTTCGTTTTCTATTTTCTTTTTATCTTGTTTACAACAGGTACATGGACAAGAAGCTCCAGAGTAAGTTTTTCAATTTTTTTAATGCTTTGCTTCTACTTATTTCAATTCCATACTAAAATTTATTTCTTATTAAATCCCTAATTTCTCCGATCTCTCCTTTTAAAACCCTAAATCGACCAGTTTCAATGCCCAATTCTGGTTCTAGGCCCTCCCCTTTTGGTCAACAACCTCCCTTTCCTCAATCTGGAGGTTCAACTGGATTCCCCGGTGCCTCGCTGCCAATGGCACGGCCTGGTCCGCCACCTGGTATGATGGGAAGACCTGCAGTTCCTCCTACTGGATCACCGCAATCTACTTTACCTGCAAATGTACCCCCAGGGAGACCCCTTGGTCCACCTCCTGGTCACTCTTCTCCTTTTATTTAAAAAGTAAGTTAATTTCAATGATATTCAAAATCGTTAATAGTATGATATATGAAATATTAATTTAAATGTAAGTATTAATTTAAATATAAGTATTTAATTTGATATAACATATTTGTTAAGAGTTTCAATCAATAATGAAGATGATTGTGAATGCTGTCTTTTTTTCTAAATTAATTTTATTAGGGAAAATGGCCTATATGTACAAAGCAAACATATAGTCTGACTCTTAGTTCTAACCTCTTTAGTGATGTCTTGTACAGATTGATTGAGATCCTCCCTCCCAATGCGCTACTATTAATTAATTTGTAAAAATTTCAGTACAGACTGGTGTGATAGGCTTAATTTACGTCTGGGACGAACATCAATACTCAAAGGATTAGCCATCTCAAAGGATTATACGTAAATTTTAACTTTAAATATTCATACCAGTCTGTTACATCCTTCTTCTCTGTTTCTGCTCTCTGATTGTGTTGCTGTAATGTAGTAAGGTGGCAATGTAATTGCTTGTACTATTTTCTTTCAGGGTTTATTGATGAAACTCCTCGTGACTACTACTGCAACATTGGTCCTGATGGCAGACGTAGAGATGCTGATGAGAGGCCTAAGCTGTGTAGAGGAGCAGTCGAATTTGTTGCTTCAAAGGAGTACATGGTTTGTTAACATTTATAAATTTGTACTTTTTAATTGATTAACTTTTAAATTTCTACCTTCTTTAATTGTAGCCCTCTCTGTCTCTTTTTATTTATTAAATGCTTAAGTAGCAATTATAAGATAGATGTATATGGGCATCTTTGGATCATATATGAATGGTGTGATTAGTAAACATTTGATTAAAGCATAATGAGGATGATATGCCTATACCCAGCTCAAAGCAATGTCTCCCCAGCAGGAAGATGCATCTTGTGCCTCACTTTTCTATCTGATCAAGTGCCATACTGTGGTAAAGTAGTTGAGATACTGGATCTTTCCTGTACAACTTTGATTAATCAAGCATTCAGGGTAATATCCAAAAGATCAAGATGGCCAAAAATGACAAATGTTGAATAATAATGATGATGATGATGATGATGATAATAATAATAGTTAAAAAATTGTGCTAACATCCATATTGTAAGGTGGGTTCTATATGAATGAAAATGGTTGTAAAAAATCTGCTAAAATTAGTGGCGATTTTTGACAAATTTTGCAGAACATGACTTTTAGTAGCGCTTTTATTAAAAACGCCACTAAAGAACATGACCTTTAGCGGTGTTTTTGGGGAAAGCGCCGTTAAATACTATGTTCTATAGCGGCGTTTTTGGGAAAAGCGTCGCAAAAAGGCCATGTTCTATAGCGGCGTTTTTTACATAAACGCCGCAAAATTTAGCGGCGTTATCTATAGCGGCAATTTTTGCAGCGCTTATCAAAATGTCGCAACTTGTTTTAACAGCGCTTATAAGCGTCGCTATAGGCCCAAAAAAGCGCCGCTAAAAACCTGTTTTGCTGTAGTGTTCATACACATTCACACACTATTTAGCCTATGTACATGTTAAACTAAACCAAAATTTAGTGTCATACTCTTCTCTAAGCTTGGTGATGTGATAAAATGAGCCGACCATAACCTCAGTTCTAGTTTTCCAAATCTATTTTCAACCTACACGTTAAAAATAAACGCATTAAAATGGTGAAGGCTTAGTAAGTACATCAAGAATTTTAAAAAAATATTAGTTATATAAACTACTATACGTTACATTCATATATATTAAGTTTTGTTTATCACTATCATTAATTCATTTTTTTTCCTTTCAAACATTTACCATAACTTACCATATTACATTTTAAGTAGCCCATTGTAGACTAAATAGAACATTTAGGATATATGGAAACAAATACAGAGTCGCACCAAAGTGCATTAACAGAACGAAGATGCACCAAAGTGCAATTTCAGAACGGAGGGCACTGAAGAGCTAATAGAACAGAGGGTGCGCTAAATATTCTTAATGGCATGCCATATATATCCTAATAGTTCACATCTCGTCTACATGGGCTTTACTTCCAACGAATTGCAGCATTTTATATGTTTCAAAAGATACACTGTAATTTGTCACTTTTCACCATTTAGTCCTCGATCATATATATACCAAACTTGTAGATTTCATCACACAATTAATATTCATAACATCATAACTTTAATATTTTTCATATAAACCCTCTTTTAAACATTTCAAATTATTATGACATATTTTGCTTTCTTTTCAATTTAGTCCATTTTTCACCAATATTATGAATTACTTCATTTTCACATCAAAAAATAGAATATACATAATTTACATAGATTTCCGTAGATTTCCATCAACAATTATTTCATAAATTCATATAATACTAGTAATTAAAACATCAAAATAGCATATTTTTTTGCTAAATTAAAACTAAACAAGGTAAAATTCTAGAAGTACTTATAACCAAAGCTTGGATAATAAGGTTTCCTTTCTTCTTACTTCTTGATCACTTCTTTTCCTTTTTCTTCAATTTGATCCTCACCCTTCTTCTCTTTTCTTCAATTCCATATCAAAATATATAATATATTCATGTTAAAACCACAATCAAATAACTTTTCTATGTTATTTTATTGAAATAAACATGTATGCCATGAAGATTTCATCATCTCTTACCTTAGTCACTTGAAATCACAACCTTATTCTTACTTTTTCTCTCCTTCAATACATCTATGAAGACTCTTCTCATGAAATTAAGGTAGCTAGTAAACTCCTCTATTGATTTTGATAAGGAAACATGAAAGAAACTTGAAGAAATAAGCTTAGAAAGGTTCAAAAATGATGGAAAGACCTAAATGTAATAAAAACAAAAGTCCAAATGATGGAGAAAAATGGTGGTGGCGTGGGAATGGGAAAGATGAACGACTTTTCATTTTTTCTATTCAATTTTCTACACAATTCCACTAAAATATCTCTTAATTTAATAATCAATTTTTATTAATTTGCAAATTAATCCACCAATCCCATTTCAACACAATCTCATCCTTTAATCAGTATGTTTCCATAATTATCTAATTTAACTAATTACCATTTTGTCCTTTACCTTTTTCCATAATACCATATGTGAATCATACCTTATTTTAGTAAAATTTCACTCCTAGCCCTTCCTCCTTTTTCCACCAATTCCATGTAATCATTTCAAAATTTTGATTTTCTCACTTTTTCCCCATCAATTTTTATTTTTCTACAATTTAGTCAATGTCCTAAATCAAGTTTTCTCATCTAATAAGCATTTCCTAATTTCTTATCAGCTCTAACTATTTTCTAAATCGACACTCAAAATTCCTATTTTATATATTTAGAAATTTTCCTAATATTTCCTAACCTAATATATCATTGTACCCAGCTCCGAGGCATAACACGGATTTTACATGAGTTTCATTTCATATCAAACCATGGTGATTGAATTTGGATGGTTAAGGAAGGCATGAGATCGACATGTATTATTTATTAAGGCTTATCTTATGGATTAAACTAATGATTTTATTTGGATAATAAGGTTGTGTCTTGGAATGTATTTTGGAGGATTTTATCTTGGATTATATTGCATCAAAGTAGAGTATTTATCTCTACAAAATCTTATTTGGAAGGCTACCTCAATTGGCCTATAAATACGCAGCTTATTCGCGTGAATGGATGCACCTTTTTGGAGAGTGTTTCATGTTGATATCGCTGGGATCTTTGCTATGATGTTTCTTGTATTTTACACTCGTATTATAGGCATTCTTTGAGAGGGTTTATATTTGATTGTAAGTGAAGTTTTGGGTGAGTGGGTGTAACAAATTAGGACTAGCTATTGAAGCTACAATTACTTCTTTGTGTAATGGTAGATTGGGCTTTAACCGATAGATTGTTAGATTAATTGTTGAATAAACCATTTATTAAGCGAGACTCCACAAAATAGGATTGTTTTCGAATTGCGTAAATAAACCTTGTGTGCTTATCTCTCTTTACTCTCATTATCTGCACTGTTTTTATTTCTGTTCACTACCTTGTTCAAACTCGTGTCTAAACTAGTTGTTTAGAGAATTGTTTAAAAAAGAAGCAATCTGTCTATTTATTTTCAAATCTCTTTTGCAAGGAAATGAAATTTTTATTTATAATCTTGAACTTCTTGAATATTGATTAAAAATCTAGCATTTTTATTTAGAAATTATTGTTGCTAGTGTGATTATTATGAATCTTGTGTTTGAAAATTGACATATTGCATTCTAGTGACACCAAAAAGCACTTAAATGATTTTCTTTTACTTGTTATATATCGGCTTCACGAAAACTTTTTCTTTTAGTTATTGTTTAGTTTTATAATAGTCTTATATTTAACCCATATACATTGGTTTATCAAGGGTTTATATGACTTTTATAAACATTTTATTTTTTTTTTAAATTAACCCAAAATCCAAATTTTCTAATTTCACCCCGCCTACAATAGCCTTTTGTAGGGGTAATTTACCAAAATATACCAAAATAAAAAAATTACGAAAATGGGCCAAAATTTGCATTATTTACGAAAAATGGCCATTTTCCCCCAAACGCGCGCCCACGTCGGTAGCGTTTTTAGGGGATGCAGCAGAAAGCGCGCTGCTGAGAAAGCGCTTTGTGCCACATCAAGACAAAACGCAGCTGACGAGGACGCGCTTTGTCGATGTGGCACAAAGCGCCTCCTAAGGGAGCGCTCTCTTTGCAATCGATCAAATTTTTTTGACCGTTGGGCCTCCAACGGTCCGTAAAAAAACCTATAAAAACCCCCACCCTTTTATTTTTTTCACAACAAAGTCCTTATTCATTTTTTCTAACTTTCTCTCAAATTCTTCTCAAATTTCTCTTAAATTCCTTGAAACTTCCTCTCAAATTTCACAATAGTCCTTTAATATTTACAAAAAGCCCTTTTTAAATTTTTTGAAATATATTTTTGATAAATTTTAAAATATTCGATCAGATACCAATGGTGGGAATTAATTCGTCTCGACGATAAACACATCTCCGTCGATCAAATGCAAATGGTAAGTTTTAATTTTAAATTTTCAATACTATTTAATATTTTTTAGGTTTATGCAATTTTAATTAAAATTTATTTTATAATTTTTTCAACAGTCTGTAGATCGGGTGTTGCAATGCTATATTCGCAATATGTCCGTCCGCCATCGCCGTTGATCGAGAATTACTGCGGAGGCGGGTTTTTGGCACGTGGGCCACGATAGGTCGGGGTGCAAGTTGGAGCCGGTTAATCGGGCGTTGTTGAGAGGTGGAGACCCGAGACGCACACTTTCCATCTTCCATGCGGAGAGTGTACTATCACTCTGGAAGATGTGCATTTGCAATTAAGATTTTCGGTGGATGGGTACGTAGTCACCGGGTCCGCAACTTCTGGCGATTGGGCCGCCGTATGCTACGAGCTTTTGGGTGCTATTCCGGATAACATTTACGGTGGTCGGATCGAGATGGGCTGGTTACGAGACACATTCCCGGAGCTGAATAATGGTTCGACCGAAATAGAAAGAATACGGTATGCTCGGGCATACATTCTTCAGATGATTGGAGGCTATCTAATGCCGGACCTGTCATGAAACCTCGTACACCTGAGATGACTGCTGAAACTCGTTGATTTTAGAGCAGCCGGTGAATTGAGTTGGAGGTCTGCCGTGCTATCAAAATTGTATCGGGAGATGTGCGGGGCGACGCGGCCGAGTAAAGCGAAAATTAGAGGTTGCCTATCACTACTGCAGTCATGGGCACGGTTTCGATTTCTATTTTTACGTCCTCGAGTCGACCACCCATATACATTCCCACTCATATCGAGGTAAATTTAATATTATATTTTACAATTATTACGTAGATTTAAAGTATAATTGTATGCTAAAAATTTATTTAATTAGGTAGAACCATTCGGCGAGTTATGTTGGAATACCTACCGAGCTTGAAGATATATGGCTTCTATTAGAGCAACGGTCGGAATCACAAGTAAGTATTAAATAAAATATATTTTCGTAATAAAATTGCCATTTCGAATTTCGTATTTATAATTTAGTATTTCGTATTTAGTATTTAGTATTATGTATATAACTAATATTTTGGTCATGTTAATATAGTTTCAATAGACACCATACGAGGATCCAGCAATTCGGGCAGTAATTCCGAAGGAGTTCTTGCTAAATCCGAACATTTGGCATGTGAAGGTCCCATTGATCAACTATGCCACCGTGGAGATGCACCAGTCAGATCGGGTTCTGCGACAATTTGGATTCTGACAACCGATTCCCGTGCCACCTGAGGTGCTTGATGATGAGCACAAAGTCGACTTACGGCAGTTGCACACGGATTGGCCAAGATTTTGGTCAGCATATATCGAAATGTGGGAGAACCGGTATGATTATACACTTATTCGGGAATCGATAATCGTTCCTGAGTTAGCGTGCGTGCCGGAATACATGCCATGGTTTAGGATCCATGGCAAGCCGTATTTATTGTCGGAAGAGGAGAGGCGACGGCAACTTCGTGAACAAAGAGAACGACGGGGCCCTTTAAATCCAAGGAGAATGGGTGATGAGACGGGACCATCAACAGCGTCGACACAGTCACCGGGCCCATCAACAGCACCCACACAGTCACCGAGCCTAACACTTCAGCCGACGACACCGACATCACAGCATTTGGCCTTTATGCCAGGTGTTTACCCTAGCCCTTATATGTATCCTAACCCATATATGTTTCCTTTTCCCCGTCCCACTGCAGGTTGGAATGCATGGCCCGGTTCGAGTCCGTTCCCGACTACTCCGACTGGCCAGCCGATCTTGAGGCTGCCGTCGCATGAGGGATCACACGAGGCGCCGTCGGGGAGCTCTTCTTTTTACCAATCTCCTTCGCCTTATGGGATTCAGACACCGCCGCCATGGTTTATGCAAACACCTCCGCAGTCGTTATTTTATCAAGATGGGTCATCCTCCCAACACCCACAACCAGATCCACTGCCGGAGGAACCAGAATCCCCGCCTAATGTTCCACGACCCCCGCCGGAAGCTAGAAGAAGGAGGAATCCAGCGCGTAACCGCCGACCACCCCCATGTGGCACTGATTCCAACCGGCAACAACATTGATTCCGACCGCATTTTTTTATTTTTTAATTGTAATATTATTTTTTTTATTTTTTTAATAAAATAAAAGTTGTTTTTTATTTTTGTTTGTAATTTAATTTTAATATCTTTAATAAAATAGAAGTTGTTTATTTTTTTATTGTAATTTAATTTTAATATCTTTAATAAAATAAAAGTTGTTTTTTTTTGTAATTTAGTTTTAATATCTTTAATAAAATAAAAGTTGTTTTTTTTATTTTTATTTGTAATTTAATTTTAATATCTTTAATTAAATAAAAGTTGTTTTTTTATTGTAATTTAATTTTAATATCTTTAATAAAAATAAAAGTTGTTTTTTTATTTTTTTTTAATTTAATTTCAATATCTTTAATAAAATAGAAGTTGTTTATTTTTTATTGTAATTTAATTTTAATATCTTTAATAAAAATAAAAGTTGTTTTTTTATTTTTGTTTGTAATTTAATTTTAATATCTTTAATAAAATAGAAGTTGTTTATTTTTTTATTGTAATTTAATTTTAATATCTTTAATAAAATAAAAATTGTTTTTTTTATTTTTTTTGTAATTTAGTTTTAATATCTTTAATAAAATAAAAGTTGTTTTTTTTTTGGAATTTAATTTTAATATCTTTAATAGAATAGAAGTTGTTTATTTTTTTATTGTAATTTAATTTTAATATCTTTAATAAAATAAAAGTTATTTTTTATTTTTTTTTTGTAATTTAGTTTTAATATCTTTAATAAAATAAAATTTGTTTATTTTTTTGTAATTTAATTTTAATATCTTTAATTAAATAAAAGTTGTTTTTTTATTGTAATTCAATTTTAATATCTTTAATAAAAATAAAAGTCCAAGATTTGTTTTTTTATTGTAATTTAATTTTTATCTTTTTGCAAATTAGTTCTTCTACAAAAGTTCACCGTTTTCATCAAGAAATAAATAGAATTTACATAGCCACCAAGAGACAAAAAAGCTAAGAAGACTGTCAACTATTCCGATTTGGACACGAGCGAGATGTATGGCCTGGGTTCCTACACCGTCCGCACAACCTACGTTGGTTGGCCGTTTCTCGGATATCCATATTGTTGCGTATTCTAGTCGAGCAAGGTCGACCTTTTGGTTTGCGCCTCAGTTGTCTATCCGGCAGCAGCTTATCTATACAAAGGCAAGCGATACTGAGACGCCACTTACGCTCATCCGGGGATGGTGGGAATACGTGTCTCCACACGTTGTACATGTTTTCTATTTTATACACTTCGTCGACATAGCTCATGGGATCAAGACGGAGATTCTGACAAGCCGCAAGTACATGAGCGCATGGGTAACGAAGTGCATCAAATATCCCACAGTCGCAGGTCCTATTTCTCAAGTGTATACGATATTGCCCGCCAACAATACCTTGGTTCGGTATGTCAAACTCCGTCACACAAAACCATAGGTTGTCGCGGTCGTGACACACTGTGTGCATGGTGTTGGCCCGTGTCTTCGCCTTGTTAATTTCTCGCAATACCTTCGCGCACCATACATGGCATCCCTGCATTTGGCCTTTATAACTCGCTGCTCACTTCGGAAATAGTGCCGCTAAACGAAAATATGTTTCTCGCACAACTGATGTTATCGGCAAATGACGCGTTCCTTTTAGAACAGAATTTATGCATTCGGCCAGGTTTGAGGTCATATGACCATATCGTAGGCCGCCATCGCATGCTTGTGTCCACTGTTCGAAAGGAATATTGCGTAGGTAGTTTGCGCTTTCTTCGTTAACTGAGTGCAAACTCGCCAACATCTCATGAAACTGGTCCTTATTGATCTCGTACCCTGCCAATATAAGTTGATAGCGAATATTACATACTACACTTCAATTAAGAATAAATTGAATATTACAAACGAAATTATATTAATAGATACTACATACCCATATTGGTCACTTGCCGTCGTTGACTTGTAGATTGATGTTGCTCGTGGTAGTTGGACGCAACATGCCTTAGGCAATATCGATGGTGTGTGCGATGCCACAGGCTTCCCTGTCGCTCTATTGCGGCTAGTATTCCAGGGCCCCGATCTGATATAACGCATATATCAGGTTGGGGGCAGACATGCCTCCTTAACCTATATAGGAAGAAATCCCAGTCATCAGCTAACTCCCCCGGTGTTATTGCAAATGCAATTGGAAGGATTCTCCCACTGCCGTCCTGTGCCACAGCTAGCAATAGCCGATGCGTATATCTACCATACATAAAGGTACCGTCAATTTGTACCAATGGCTTGCAGTATATAAATGCGTCTCGGCATTGCTTAAATGTCTAGAAAAGACGCTTGAACACTGCGCATCCATGGAGCAATCGATCGTTGTAGTACACCGGTTCCGTTTCAAGGTCTGTTATCTTTTGCTCGGGACATATCTCTCCAAAGACTGACACCACCGCCACACTTCATTATATGAAGTGTCCCACCGACCATGCAACTTTTCCAACGCCTTCTGCTTGGCTATCCAAGTCTTCCGGTAAGAGGGCGTGTACCCCAATTGGCTACGAATATTGCCAATTAAGGCTGGCACTGTAGTCTTGGGATCAGCCTTCACCGTCGGTATTATTAAGTCAGCCAACATCTCTGAATCCATCTTCGGATAATCTTGTGAAACACCTGTCAACGAAGTACGTTAAATAATACAACATTACGTAATATTAGTATTATTAAAAAACATTGAACACATAGTGATACTGTACCGGCAAGACATGTATGTGGACCTTTGTACTTTTTGATCTCCCACAAACCTGTCTTTTTCCTCAACGAGGCCATGATTTTCCATGAACATGTACGGTCTTGCATGCGCACACTTCCTCGACTTATCGAGCTTGGATTTAACCACGTTGTAGTTAACCCCGTTCTTGATGTTTGTATTGTTTCAATGTACCAAGAAAAGCATCCTTGTTGGAAAACTCTTTACCAACTTCTAATTCGCCCGAATCTAACGATGAACTTGTACGGTCACGCGTCTGGGGTGGTAGTTCAAGAAACTCCAATGTATCGTCTTGAGATATATCGACATTATGCATGTGGGCTGGAGGCGAGTACGCCCTGAATAGCGGATCTTCTTCTTCTTCATCTGAATCGCCCTCAACATCTTCAGGTACGGTTGGAACAGGCTCCGGTTCAGAAAATAATGTAACTTCTGCACCATCGGGCCCGGGCTCTCGAGGTGGATCCACATCAGACTCATCATCCGACCCACCATAATCTGCAACGAACGAGGGCCCCTCGCCGGTGGATGTCGTGGGGAGTACATTATCCCTCCTTAAACATCTTTCGTAACGTTCCCAATCATATGTGGATTGCCAACCACTAGAAGTTGATGGCGTTCCCCAATACGTATTTCTATCATCGGACGTCGAAGGAAGGATATGCATGTCCCATCCACCAACCGAGTGTCGTGCAGGGGTTATGTTTTCCATACTACCACCAAACACGGGCACTTTCGTAGTCTGCCTCCCACTAACAGAGTATCGGCTTGGGGTCGTGTATTCCCCTCGCACAGCAGTAGATGTTGAGGTCGAAAGAAGATCACTTGGTGATGAAAATTGTACATATACCTCAAGATAGGGTGATCCACTGGCAAGATAAGTCTCCACCATTGCCTCAAAGCTCCGAGGACCTTTGATGTCGAATGAGTCATATCTCACCGGATCAACCGAAGCGCAAAACCTATACTTAATAGACTAAACTTTCATTGGCGTTGTTTCGAAGATTTTACGCCTAATTCTTTTGCGAAGTTCTATCAAATCTATGTTCGATTAAAACCCCAGTCATATTTGTGTTCTCCGATAAAAAAACAACACCATTTTGGTGTCACAAACCTCACCATCGTAGTAAATAACAAAGATTAATACGTTCACTTATTTTCGTTTCTATTTTTCTTTTGCCTCAATTTCGTTATGCAACCCGAGAATGAAATTTGGCTGATTTATAGTCTAAGGATTGCCGAGACTCATGTAGCAAAAGAGTGTCCACGTGGGAGCTCTTTTTCAAGACTTTGCCGATGCATCCGCTTGAAGCGTTGCTTTGGGCACTATTTGTTCGTAAACGTCTTCTCAAAATTATTTAACCGAGACTCATCAGAGCAAAAGACCGCCCACGTGGGAGCTCTTTTCGTACTTTTGCGGTGATGCATCCGCTTGAAGTGTTTTCGCACTATTTGTTGTAAACGTCATCTCAAAATTATTTTGCCAGATACTCATCAGAGCAAAAGAGCGCCCACGTGGGAGCTCTTTTCATTACTCTTTGGCGACAAGTGCATCTCGCTTGAAGCGCGGCAATATTTGTTCGAAACATCTTCTCAAAATTATTTTGCCAGATACAACTGTTAAAAAAATTCAAATACTTTTTATTTTGCTAATATATTTTCCCTAAAACCCTAAACATATTTTTACTAAACCCTAATTAACCCTATAATCTAGTCCATTAATTTTCCCCTAAAAACCCTAAACCCAACACCCTAAAAATCCTAAACCCTAGCCCTAAAACCCTAAAACCTCAAACCCTAACACTAAAAACAAATTAAAAGGCGATCTGGGAAAAGAGAGGCAAAAAGCGCGCCTTGAGGAAGCGCTTTGTGCCACATCGATAAAACGCGTCCTCGTCAACGCGCTTTTTGTGTGCGATGTGGCACAAAGCGCTCCTCAAGGGCGCGCTTCTGCACAGATCCCCAAAACGCTACTGACGTGGACGCTGCGTTTGGGGGAAATGGCCCTTTTCAGTAAATAATGCAAATTTCGGCCCATTTCCGTAATCTTTTTTTTTTTTTGGTATATGTTGGTAAATTACCCCTTTTGTAGACAAGGATATTGACTTAAATTTTGTTGAAGGTTGGATGGATCCAAAACAGGTTGCTACACTAAGAGGGACTAAACGAAGTTGGAATCCGAATTTTGTAACCGGAGATATTTTATTTCTTGTAAATGTTCGTTTAGGCTGTTTGATAGCAACACAAAGGTAACTTCAGGAATTTACTGAAATCATCTAAAATGAATTAAGATCCAAGATTTATATGAATGAAACCGTTCATAATTTTGAGCTTAACATATATTCTGTCTCCCAATTAGTTTATCACATTTGTCATTCTTGCTTAGATTTTTTGTCCCCTGATTTCTCAAATTAGGTTAAGCATGCAAATTATATATATATGATATTTTGTAATATGAGTTTTGGAATGTAATTCAATTTTGACATTTGAATTTCAAAAATGTTGTTTTTATTCGGCTATAAATAATTTGTTTGATTGTTTTTCATGAAATTATTATAAAATTAGGAGAGAAAATGATAACAACAAAGTCTGAACCTTGGTCTTTAAAGTGTCGAACCATTGTTATTGGGGAAATTAATAAAAACTGCTTTATATAATTCGGTAACCCTAAATATATGCTTTGTGTTGCTTTTATCTCCTAAAATCACCATCCTCTAACCTTATCAATGAGAGTTGTACATAGCATTATCGACATCTACTTTAAAATATAAATACTTGTTGTTAATGGTCCTATTTTTTATTTACTACAAACGTTTGGATATCTCTAATATACAACATACCTATTGTCATAGGAGTAACTATTAGCATCTGGTGTTTTACTTTAATTTGTGAAATTTTGATTAGATTAATTATTTTTTTTTCGATAATATATGTGAGTAGAATGATTGAAATAATGGGTGATTAATTTGAAGATTTTAAAGTTTATAGACATCAACATAGCATCGAGAGCGAGAGCCACCAAAACAGTCTGCTTTGCTCTCAATGCCTTCAACAGCAGCCCCTCTCTTCTTATAATTTTTCTAATAAACCTCACTTTAACTATCTTTTTCATATCTTATATTGTTACGTTGCGTCCGAATTATCCAAGTAAAGATTGTAATTATTTTGTGCTCATATTTTGGAATCTTGCAATTTCAGCCTAGTTGAAGCAACCTACATGTGACATATGTAGTAAATAATTTGTTATATACAAATATAAATATAAACCTTAGTTCTTTATTCAATCCAAATAATGCAAAATACATATTGATATCTTGTTATTCATACACAAATTCATGTAAACCAGAGAGGGTATAATCCATTTGAACTGCTCATTTATCTTCAGAGAAGAAATGGTTAATGGCTGGCATGACTTCAGGGGGACGTGTTCTTAGGAATTTACGAAGCCCATGTTCTGCATATTTTTCTCCTTCCTCATAGTTTTCTAGCACTGCTTGGCTACGATCAGATTTGTTGATCCTGCAAAAAATTAACAATTTTGAGACCCAAAAATAAACATTAAATATACTTGTTTACGTATGAAAAATTATGATTAAAAAACAAAAAAGTACCTGACAGCAGGATTTAAGAAAACATTCCTTGTAAGCTGAAAGATACACATGCTAGTTACAAAGGCCATGGCTCCTACTAGAGGGTACACCTAAGGAAAAAAAAAAGCCAATTAACTAAAGAAAATAAAATAAAAAGATATAAATTATTCATTTTGCCCTTACCTCTGGCTTCATCCAACGCCCCATAATGAACACTTTTTTTCTTTTTTCGTGTGGTTAGTGAAAATAAACCTTGAAACACTGTAGGGTGGATTTGCTTTGTATAGGCAGAATTTGGTGATTGAAAGTGCAATTTGAGTATTTATATGAAAAAGGCAGGCCAGAGAAGTTTACGATGGCTGATTGGCTTGACCTGTATTTCAGTGGGCTACATTTAATATTTTGACTTAACCCTTAAAATGAGACCCAAAACCATGTGCTAAAGCCTATGGTTTTTTCTTGAGTTGGTATCTTTTATTGCCTTATTGGCCTTGACTAATTTGGGTTTCTTTGAATTTAATGACTCTATAGAATGTTCCCAGTTCGTTTTTAGAACAAATCCAATTAGACCTTTCTAAAAAAAAATTAAATTTGGTAATCACAAGGAACTAAGAAGATCATTTCCTTTCTTTCTTGATATTAGAAATTTCTTAAGGACTTGGACTTTTTTCTGTGTGGCTGTTCCAAATATACCCATCATTACAATCGGTTAATTTCTTAAGTTGCTATTCAATTAAAAAAGAAAATTCAACCTAAGCTTATCTCTCACATCTTTGATGACATTTATTATAGTATGAAATTAACAAATCAAATTATATTTGGACAGATTCACTATAAAGATCAAATTCATGCCATTACTTAATATCTTCTTCATGCGTTGCTTACAGTTATATTAGAATGCGTGGCCGTAAACATGACGGTGCTAAGAACTCATTTCCAACTCCATATCCCTCAAACAAAAGGGTGATGTTAGCTACACATGCCTTGCAATGATGTCCCAAACCCTACCAACTCAGATTTCACCTGCAATGTTTAAATGTATATACCTACTCTTGTATTGGATGAGTTCGAGCTAAGAGAGGACATTGGTTAGAGTTTGCTCCCCAATGTTGCTTCGGCTTCAGAAAGTTAAAAAAGTTTCATATTATTGGGCTCTGCCTCTGCTCATCAGGGTGTCTGCTTAGATTGATAGCTCCATTAGAAGTTTCTTAGTTGGTTCAGTTAGAGAGAGAGAAAGGTCTCAACTGTCAACCATGAATGGCCCCAATTCAACACAAAGTACCCAAACCTATACGGCTATACCTGATCCTGTTCCAACACAAAATATTTAGATAGTAGTATATATAACAAATGGTTTTGCTTTCTTTCGCATTACACTATGACAAACAGATTTACATTCCACTAATTAGGAACTTTTCCCCCCTAAGGCCTTAAAAATACAAATGCAATGCAATGATATACAAAAGTAACGGAAGGAAGGGCATGGTTAGAAAGTAGTACCAGCCTCCTTCCTCAGTAGTCATCAGTTCGACAACTATCTTCCTCTCATTGCTCCCCACACCTTCTACAGCAACTGCAAGTTGCAAATCAACATTCTTCAATGATTATTGTCCTACACATGACTTTTCCAAGTATGTTTATCTGATTGGTACATGCCCATTTCATAATCATAGTTCTTTAGTTAATCCATCTAATGGACACATCTCAATCAAATAAAGGAATTGTTTTACTTGAACCGGCATTCCATTTGAGTACCATCATCGAAGGCAGTTTCTTCAATCATACTCCACTTAAAATCTCATCTCTACCATCTCCATCACCTTCAACATTGCATCCTAATTCACTGATCACATGACCTCAATCCTTCTCATCTCCTTCACCATAACTGCAAAAATTTCAAGAAAACAGCAATCATGTAAGAAACGTGGTCTTGCAAAATACAACATTTGTCTCATTGAACGCTTTGATTTGAGCAACTTGATCCAATTAATAATCTGTTTACTAAATCACAAAAAAACAGAAACCACAAATCTGGAGTCAAATATTAATTGTCACCATTTGCTTAGTGCTGTTCTTTCTATTGGATATAGACAATAGAGACTACGAAAAGAGCTTGTAGTTAAATGACCTTTAAGTTCAATTCTTGACAAGTATTAAACAGTACAGAAAATATCTTAAGTTGATTTGAAGTTAGAAAAGTATAGAATTACACAGATAGGACAGAGCATTTGAGCCAATGCTCAAACATACCTAAACTTTTGCTTGTGTTGTTGATCAACTTGTTTTGTAAATCTTGAGCAGCTTCAATCATGCCATGAGTGTTGTAGGCTTGAATCATAGTTGCAAAAGTGATGTTATCCGGCATGCATTTTTTCTCTTTCATCAACATAAACAATTCAGCCATCCTTTTAATGTCATCAACCTGACCATAGGCACTGATGATACAGTTAAAAAAAGGGGTATCGAGTATCACATCAGAATTCTCCACTTGCCTCAAAATTGAATCAACCTTCTTAATTAACCCAGCCTTAGAGTAAGCACTAACAAGAGAACAATAAGTAATAGCATTTGGCTTCATTCCTTTATGCTTCATTTCCTTGAAATATTCCTCCATCTTCTCAATCTTTCCGGCCTTTCCTAATACTTCAATAACAATATTATAAGTAACAATTGTGGGGGAGAAAAATCTTTTGCTCATGAACTTCATGACCGAACCCATCTTCTCATACATGCCTGTTTTCCCAAAAGATTTAATAAGGATGTTGAAAGTGTTAATGTCTGGTCTTATTCCCATTAGCTGAAATTCTTCATACCACTTTTCCATGTTCTCAATCTGCCCACTGTTTCCATAAGCCCCAATAATAGAATTCAAGGTGAAAATATCAGGCAGGGAATCACCACTTTCAATCATATCTGTCAATAAGTTCTCCATATCCTCAAACAATTCAGCCTTACCATATCCATCAATAATAGTGTTGTATGTAACAGTGCTAAACCCAATTCCTAGATAAGACATCTCTGCAAGAATTCTACTGATGAGATCAAAGCGGCGATGTTTCACACAAGAGTCGATCAGAATGGAGTAAGTATACACATCAGGTTTGCAGTCAAAGACTGATTTCATATCTTCAACAGCAGAAAAAGCCTTGTCAATGAGGCCACTTTTGCCATATGCATGTACAAGAGCAGTATAGACATCAATGGCGGGTTTAAGTCCTTCCGAAAGCATTGTTTCGAATAGCAAACTGGCTTGCTCGGGTTGCTTGCATTTACCCAGCATCACTATCAATTTTGTGTATGTTTGGCATCTAGGCTCGTACCACTGTTGCTTACGTAGAAGTGCAAATATCTATGAAACAAGCGAGTAATAAAATATGTTGTAACCCATCTTATATAAATATTATTTAAGAAGTAAGGCAAAACAGTTGAGAGGAGAAGAGAATGAAACGACCCAGTCCATAAATGACAAACCTCAAGAGCAGAGTACCAAGCGTTGTCCTTTATGGCTTCATCGAGAGCCTCCAAGACAGCCTTAGGCCAAAGCCTCTTGCGCTGCTTCTTGGACTTGGCTTTCCTCCCAATGCCTTCAATAGCAGCCTCTCTTCTTATAATCCGAGACAATGCGTCCTTGGAATCTTTCTGGGACCCCGTCAGGCAGTACACGGAGCTTCGGTTTGATGAGCGAATGAGCTGTTGAGGGCGGATTTTTGTCGAACAAGTGGTGGGCGGTGAGGAGACTGACAGCGGGCAGCTTAAGTTGACGGCGCTAAGGGGACTTCGCAGCATTGGTGAGTGAAATACAAGCTGATAGTAATAAAGAAGTTACGAAAATGAGAGGGCGGAACGGAAGGGAAGGATGGGAAAGGGAGTCAGGAATTAATGAGTCGATCCATTAAATGTGAGATGAGGCTTCATCGATGAGCCGAAACCCCAAATTTTGGAATATTTTTATATATACACAATTTTCTTTCAAAAATATATTAATACAATTATGTAGTAGTGAGTTACGAAGAAAAGAAGCAATCAATTCAAGATCAGTCGTTAATCAGCAATCCCAAGACGTTGAAAGAAGACCTCAATTAGTGTAAGTAGGCATGTCCCATATAATCCATAACAAATTCTACCTACATTTACTAACCAAAAATAACTAATAATAAATGTTAGAACATAGCTTTTTTTTAAAAAATAATGGGTTAATGCAAAATTTGGGTTTGAATTTGATAATGGGATTTAAATGTTTTTCAACTTAATATCATATTAGAATTTAATTTTTTTAAGAAAATGTCAATGATTAATTTAGATAAAAAGAAATTCCAATTGTCAAGTTCGAAGATTAACTTGAATAAAAAAATTAAAAGTCATATTGCAAGAAACATGTTCAAAGACTAAAATAAAATAAAATTAAAATTTGAGAATAATTGTAAAGTACATGCTCTAAATAGTGTATCAACCCAAAAATTAACATTGGTAAAAGTATATATTTAGAGTTTATGGCTTTGAACTTCCTTGAACCCTTTATATTCAAGCACTAAAAATCATTCCTTTTTTTTACCATTAACTTCATTATAGATTCTTTATCATATCTACTCTTTTTTATACAATGTCTAAAATTAACTATAGCCCTCCAACCCTTAAAAGGAAGATAATGCACCCCCACATCTTCTTATACTAACAACAAAACAATAGTTTCTTTAAAAATCAACAAATTTTTTTCAATCCAAATATACCCAAAATATTTCTATATTATACCCGCCATAGATTGGAATCATGATGTCTGTGTTTTGGTTAATTTTATACCGTATTCTATAGACCAAAGATGTATTTTGGTTAATATTAATAATTCAAATAAGTAATAATGATCCAACAAATATATTCAAAATATTGAACATTCCGCTAGAGATTTCAACAACTTAAAAACATGGAATAAGGATAAATTTATATGTTTCACATAATCCAGTAACTTGTATAAATAAAAATAACGGAAATCAACTAACTAATAAACACCAAGTCTCTAAAACTGTTACAGACGATGGAACCAAACAACCAGCTTAAGTTCATATTTGATAGATTCACCCAGTTTTCACCCCCTACATCAATGCATCACTGGCTCTCCGAAAGTGGCTTTCGGGCCAAAAAGAAATACATAGGCGTAAATATCTCTTTCCTGAAATTGAAAACCAAAACAAAAATTAACATAATGTTAGCATATTAATTGGACCCAGACAGAGAACCATAAGAAACCGTCACCCATCTCGTTTATTTAGTTTTTAATTTTTTAAATACCGATTAAGAATACATGGCAGCTTTTAAATCCTGCTTGTAGGATTAAAGAACTCTACCATCCGAGTGTCATTCCAAATCAAACTTACATGCAGATGAAGTAATCATGGGGAAATAGGACTCAGTAATGTAACTCACCTGCCACCTTCAACCAACCCTTCTGCAGCTTTCTCTAGAAAATCTTGAACTCTTTGACTTCCCTTGGGAGCTAATCCCACAAATTCTAGAGCCTTTACCTGCAAAGAAATGGATAAAAGTACTGGTAAGTGCTTATGATCTTAACATTGAGTCCATTGTTACTTCATGATGAGCATCATTAGAGTGGAACGATGTAGTGTTTCGTAGCTTTTACCATATTTCTAGTAATGAAGCGTCCAACAGATGTTAGACGGAAGCTACTCAATGAGAAGTGGCTTGTATCCAAAGGCAAGTACCAAGGGAGTGGGGAGCCAACAGCAAGATCTTTCTCCCAAATTATCTAGAATACAATATGAAAATGGTTAACAATATTAAAAGATAAAAAGGGAGGGACAAAGGGCAGAGACCAAAGTAAGAGTTCACCTCAAAACCAGCCTGTTTTAGAGCTTCCAGGCACTGTCCAGTCAACCTGATATCGGGAAGACCATCACCAATCTCAATTTCAGCCTGTATAAACAAAACTATCATTTAAGCTAAACTCATGGATGCATAACAAACCGGTTGCATTTTAATGCCCTTAAGATGCCCACCTTAATTTTCTGATGTTCTGAGTTATTTGGATCAAATGAATCTGTCATGCACCACTCGTATGCAGCAAAATACTGTCCCGGCTTTAGTACCCTGTAAATCTCCTTGTAGCAGCCATACTATGTCATGACAGACAACAATCAAATCAATAAAGTGGTATAATATGAAAACAATTAAATCAATCCAAATCAAATCAAATCGATAAATAATGGAAACTTCATAATTCATTCCATCCAAGATGAAAATGATCTTGAGTGTGATGGGGGAATTTTAAATTGACATACCGCATCCGGAGCATGGCAAGTAGCTTCAATTGCATAAACTGCATCAAAGGTGCTGTCAGGAAATGGCATCTTCATGAAGTCAGCCTGCATTAGACAATAAAAAAAGAAAGTCAGCCATACCACTACTGTGCCTCGTGAAAAAACTTTATTGCATGTTGTATGAAAAATTGTAAAACAGGGAATAATAACAGACATAATGTAAACTTGAGTGCAACAATAATAAAACTTGACACAGAAAATTACCAACCTTCACAAAGTTGCAAGTCTTTTCCACTCCAGCAATGCAGTTTAATTCCTAAAATATTCACATTTTTAATAATTAAAAAAGTAAATTTTACAGTAGTCAAGCGAAAACCTAGACACAATATGAAACACAAAAACAAAATAAAGAAACTAACATAACTATGATCCATCACTATTAAAAGAACTTGAGAAGTTCTTAAAATATTGCCCTTCTTTTATCAACCCAATGCAGCTAATAATAATTTCAAAGATCAATAAACTTACAATCAGAAACAAGAGTTAAAAAGAAAAATGAACAGAGAAATAAAAAGCCTATCTGCTGCATATCCATAAACGTTTCTATTGAGAATGAAGAGGTATTCACCTTCCCTCTTGTTATTTGATATTCATTGTTGTTTATCCCAGTGACCGATGTGGAGCTGCAGCAATCACCAGAAAAACATGACTTAAGAGTCCTTCGAGGTATTCTCTAGATAAGAATATCAACTACAAAAAAACTAGTCATGATTTATTCAAAAAATATATTGCTACAACTACAATACCATCCAATGGAACAGGGCAATGGTTCAACAGCTATGAAACACCAACAGAAGTTAGCTTACCTTACAAGATAATTGCAACATTTTCCCCCTAATTTGAGCTTAATTATTTATTCAGCCAAAAGAAATTTAAGAAATAATGAGAAAACACAGGTTTAATGAAAAACAAAAACTGATATCAGATGACTCTAGTCTCCATGCTCATCCATACACATACACGTAGAACAAAGAAAACTAGCCTATTAAGCAATATAAGCTACAAAAAGGATACAAATAAACAAGGAAAAATACATAAAAGGAAGATGAAATAAAGCAAAAGGGCTTTGAAAACAAACTGCTATTTACCTGAATCGAGCAATTTCTCTAAGTGGTCCACCAATTCCACATCCAACATCCAACACCTAAAAGAAAATGTAAAATCTCAAGTCAAAAATCATACGTAACAGAAAACTCAGAAAGTAATGGCTCCATGCTCTCTAATGAAGTGGGAAAACCTTGTGTCCAGGCTTCAACCCAAGTTGTAAAGCAAGAAAATGTTCATGCCGCTTTATGCTTTCTTTGAGAGACTCCCCTTTCCATCTGCAGAAACAAATTTTATGATAATGATCAACAGTAACTTGAAAAAGCAACTGTACCGTCTTCCTTGCATACACAAGATAGAGGTGAATGAATGGATACCTGGGAGCAAAATGGAAAGATTCACCCCATCCAAACTCATAAAAGCTGGTAACAAGATCATAGTATTTGTTAACCTGAATTCATAACATCAAATGAGTGTTTGCACATGCAATCAAATCCTAATTTAACTTTACCATTCCAATAAAACTGTAAGGGAGAATACAGTATTCATTAGTTTAAGACAAAATAGCAGGTATCGGATCATCATATGGCTTGATGAAATAGACAACTATATCTGCCAGTGTAAGTAATACAGTCAAACAAAACAACAAAGCAAATATCCAAGCTCCTAATTCATAACTAACAGAAAAAGTTGAAAATGAGCTAAAACTAAGAAACCAAGCAGTAGGTTGGAAGGATCACTGAGGCCAAGATTGGTAAAAGAAGCTATTCTGACCATGTCAGTGTAGTTGGCTTTTCTCTCTTCCTCTTCGCCTCCATAAAAGACATGATATCGCTCATACCTGAAGCATTAAAATAATCTCATATAAATTTCAAAAACAATAGCAAAAATCTAAAGAGTAAAAGACAGCATTTCAAGTGATCATGCATAATGTAAGGATACACAGTATGAGTTCTAAGTAACTACAAACTACCCTATGGTATTGGTCACTGAGTAGCAGATTTTGCATGGGCACATATGTCTTATTTTTGCTTAATGATTTACAGAATATATCGATGGCATGCTATCGATATCTTTGAATAACTTCCACCACATGGCTCTTCAGTTGGAGTTGGAGGTCTTTTTATGATTACATTTTTGCTTTGAGAGTAAATAGCAGGGTCCAATAATCTTTTTGCATAGTAGGAAATAAATGAAGTTCTAACTTCTTTTGAGAAAAATCAACAACTGAAATCAACAGACCTGCCAAATTAAATTTTTTTTTATATATTACAATCACCATTGAAGACCAAAGGGATGCTAACAACTAAGACAAAAGAAACCATAAATCAGCTGCCAGTCATGTCATGTTGACACACAGGTACATTTAATTCCTTAATAATATCGCCATAGAAATCTATAGTCACTTGTATCTTTCAACCAAACCAGTCATGACCCGGTCCATGTTCCGTGCCGTTATATAAATTTAATGACTTAACTATGGCCAACATCAAAGAATCTTAAATTTGGGAGATGGAAAATGAAACTTAATATGGACGTAACAAATGAGATTGTACTGCAAACTAACGTCACCTGTGAGTGAGAGAGAGATGCTAACAATCAAAGGTTAAGTACACAGAAAATAAGCTTAGCAACTAGAGAAAGATTAAATCAAGCAAAAAGCTTAATCCATAGAGTGGGAAAGAAATTTTAAGTTACTTTAACTAAAAGACACTTTAATCCAGAGAGAAAGAAGGGTCATAATCTAGTGAAGATTGAAGTAAAATATACATTCGTTAGGCATTTTTCACAATAATTATTGCTTTTATCTTATTTCTCTCTCTATAAAAAATTTATTTCTTCGTATCATTTTTCTTTCCTGTCAAACACAACAATTAAAAAATATATATGCTTTCTATATTTCTTTCCACATTCCAAGTAAAAGCTGAAGTGATTTTTTTCTCTTTTTTTCTCATTATGAACATTTACCAAACACATAAAAAAAATGCATAAAAACTGAAAAAGGAGGGATCTATACTCAACTCTCAAGACATAATTAAAAAAGTAAGAAAAAAATTAAAAAAGGGGAGAATGTATACTGTTCAACAGCGGAAAGGACTTCGGTTTTCTCGATCTTGCCGCCGAGACCGGATGCCAGATCCAATGCACCAGCCTTCGACATTTTTCTCGGTCTCTCTCTCTCTCTCTCTCTCTCTCTCGTCACTAGCAGCACCCGCAACAAATCTAGTTAAAAAAAACAACGAAGTTATTCAAGATTCCACTTAAATGTAGATTCTTTTGCCTGACTACATATACATACAGCGGATGCAGATAAGGGAAGCGAGAGGAAAAAAAGGCGGAGAGTGGCGTAAACAGATCAAACAATAAAACCAAAGCAAAGTACCGGACTGGACTTGGACTTGGATGAGAAATCCAACAACTTTGAGGAGAAATTTAAGGAGAGGGTGTTGCAAACGAATAATCTCATATAATGGTACAAAATTGCCCAACTGGACCAGCCTGTTACCCTAATAGGGCTGGGGCAGCCACAACGTGCACATTCTGAAAACTTATTAATACCCTTGAAACATCCTTAAACAATACTCAAAATTCTAAATCAGTTCTAAACTTTTAAATTGTTTTAATTAAGTACTCAAAGTATCAATATTACATTAATCATATCCTTTTTGTTAGTTTAGCAGTTGATTTAGATGTTTAATGTGCAATGGCAAGTGACATTGTACTCCCAAAGAAAAAAACTTGGTTCGAAATTTAGATTTCATTGATAATATGAGCACATTAGGAGTCTATTTGATAATATTAGAAATTTTATAACACGCATGTGTATGAAAATCATGTACTTAAAATAAAAATTTGTGTTCAAAAATAATATATAATAAATAATGAAATGTATGATATCAAAATAAAAAAATAGATTAAACTGTAAGTAAATCAAAATTTAAACACATGAATACATTTATTTATCATGGTGTTATCATCAATCCTAAATTGATGTCGACTTAATTTGTGGCACCATTTCAGTTAACAACATTATTAATATATACAATTGATGAAGGTAATGAACATGTATAAGAAAAGTAAAATGTATAAAAATATCAAAATAAAACTTTAGTTGAGTGGTAAATTTAAAGTTTTAGTAACCTAATTGGCATGGGTTCAAATTCTTTATATGCATAGTTTTATTGAAATAGTTAACAATATTAAATACTTAGATTAACTAGTGACATTATAAAAGTAGAGAGACCAAATTATGTCAAAACTTAAAATATATAGATTAAATATCAAGTTTCAACATAATATAAGAGCTAAACCTGAAGTTTGACAAACTCAAAAGAAATAAGAAGCCGCGTGTCCATCTTTAAGGCCTTTAGAGCATTCAAATTACATATAACCAAATACCATTTTAATCGAAAATTTAATGATATTAATTATTTGGACTAACTAATAATATTATAAAAATACAATGACTAAATTATGTTAGAAAGTATATAAATGATAAATCTTAAATTGAAGAGAAATAAAAGGACCAAAACTTAAATTTATCACTTTTCTATAATGAAAAAAAGGAAGAAATGGTGGGATAATATCTCTCTAAATAATGTCCCTTTATCTTAAATTTTGTTTTTTTGGTACATATCTTAAAAATTTGCCAAACTAAAAGAGATCGATCCCTTAAAAAAAAAACCATTATGAGTTAGTTTTATTTTATGAAATATAAAATAATTAAAATATTTTATAATAAGATATTACTTATAAGTCTTAATTTAATTAGTAAGTGATAAATAATTTATTCTAACTTCTTATATTTATTATATGATTTTTAGTTTTTATTAGTACGAAATTAATTTTACATAATAATTTGAATCCAATACTGTATTATATAATAAATAAAAATATAATTAATATGATTTTATCTATTATCATTCAATTCAGTTGTATAGTTAAATGAATAAAATATTTGTTATATTTATCATATTATTTTATATGACTTTAGCTATTATTAATTATTAATTAATATTAAAATATAAAAATATAAAAACAAATAAAATCATTTTTAAATTTTATCTATTAATATTATTCGACATAGTTTAAATGTATAAAAACTCTATTATTATATTTATAAAACATTATTCATTACAAGTAACCTAATATTATTATATTTATCAATAACCAATAAATTTACTATATTAATTTGTAGATAATATATAATTAATATAAATATATTATATTGTATTATATTAAAATAATTTTTTCTTTATTATTGATGGAAACATAATAATTTAAATATAAAATAATGCAATATAAAATTTGAATTTTTATTTATTATTTTAATTTATTTAATAAACGTCTTTTAATAGATTTATAATTTTTATTTATAAGTAAGATAAATTAATTATCAAGTAAAATTTTTAACCAATTATTTTGGTAAAACTAAAACTCTTATTATAAATTTGATAAATTTGATAACTAAATAAAAAATTTAAAAGGACAAATTCAACTATGGTTAAATTTATAATAAATTTGATAACTAAATAAAAAATTTAAAAGGACAAATTCAACTATGGTTATATTGTACCGTTCAAAAGTTTTTTCAAACTCGTGCTTTTATATACATTATAGATAAATATAAATTATAAATAATTATTAATTTAAATTATTTATTAATGTTGATTGAGTCTTAACTCGACTAGCATGGGTATTGTTGCCAATCTAAGAGAACGTGGGTTTGAGTAGCGCATTATCCTCTTATTTATGGGTTGGGGGCTATGAGTAATTTTAGACATTATGTATATATATATTGTCAAAGTACCTATATGTAAAAGAAAAATTAATTATTGACTTTTATCTGGTTTCTTCTCTTCTTCCTTTTTCAAAATTTTCATTGTTTCTTTTTGTTCAAGATTTATAAAGAATTGGGTTTCTACCATCAATTCTTTTTTTTTTATGTCCAAAAACGCCAAAATTGATGGTATGTGTCGAAGCCATTTTTTTATCGATGTTTTGGAAAACGGGAATCGACTTTAAAAATATGGAGTCGCCACCAATCCTTTTTGTTTAGGTGTGATCAGATCACCTATAAAAATATTTTGGTCTACGAATTTCCAAAAGAAAACGGGTTCGGGAATCGGTTACATGCGAGAAAGGGTTAGCACCCTGCAACGCCCAAAATTGGTACCAAATTGATTAATTGATGTCCTAACGTTGAAAAGTTTGAAATGATTTTGAAATTCTGTTCCTTTATTTTTTTGTAATTTTAAATAACTTGATTGAATATTGAGATTCCCTTGTTCTGAAGGAATAGAGTATCATATCCACTACGATTGGATACGACAATCTGAGTCCTCGAATTCAGGATCATCCCCAAAATTCTCCAAGCACATGTATTGAAATTTTGAAAGGGTATTTGGTTATTTGGACAAAACAAAAAAAAAAACCACACCCAGCACGATTGGGTACGATTTCTTCGAATTTTCAAACGCACAAATATTACATTATTTTAAAAATATGGACAAAATTTGAAAGGATATTCGTTTATTTGGTCAAACAAAAAACCACACCCAGCACGATTGGGCACGATTTCTTCGAATTTCCAAATGCACGAATATTATCTTGGTTTAAAAATTTTAAATAAGTGCTTAAAAATGACTCAAAATACTTTTATTGAATCACTAAATAATGAGAAACAAAAACGTAGTATCAAGCATAGAATAATAATACATGGCAACAATAACATATAAAGGAACATAATCATATGAAAATATAAAAAAAAAGAACCAAATTAATGCACATACGATGGCAATACAACATATACTTTACAAATATTAATATTCAAAACTAATGAATTAAAAAACAATTTAGAAAGAAGCATCAAGTAACTTAACACAACTAAAATGCCACCAATTTTAAGACAAATAAAATGAACAAATAATATATAAAAACAAAATATTTGAAATCAATATTCTACAAACAACAAATTGTATGTATATAAGTTCGGAAATCACATGTAAAAAGGAAATCAAAATTAATTGCATACAAAATAATAAGTATAAATAATATTCAATATAATATTAAAAATAATAACAATAATGATATTAATAAAAATAACATATATTTAAATAATAGCAAAATAGCAAAATAATTAAAGAAAATAAAAATATAAAAGAGGATTAAATTAAAATAAAAGCAGGAATCTGGGCAAAAACGAAAATATAAAAAAAGGGATAAAAGGACTAAAATAACATGCGCGTAAACTGCAGGGGATTAAAAGCGCAATTTTCCCAAATTATTGAACGCAGCGTTTAAATAGGGACTAAATTGAAATGTCGTACAAAATTTGAGTGCGAAATTAAGAAAACAAAAAAGATATATATGACTTAATTAAAATGCGATTTAAGCAGGAAGGATCGGCGGTGCAAATATCCTCCATGGGTGAAGCGCGCGGATCTTGTGAATATGGGTCGGGTCATCGGGCATAGATGGATACGGCGTCGTTTAAAGGCTATTGTCATAAGCCAAACGACGTCGTTTTTTCTAATGAACCAAACCTAATAAAAAAATGTTTAAGTATTGTTTTAAACAAACCCTAGCCCCCCCTTTCATTTTGTCTTCAGTCGCAAGCCGAAACCCTCCCCTCGAGCCACTAAAACGCCACTATGAACGGCGAATAGCAGCACCTGAGGTTTGATTTGCTTCTGTAACGCAGATCTTAGAACCTTGTTATCTGACCATTCTCTCGTTTACCTCCGATTTCGATAGATAAAACGAACGATGGTACATCTAGCACCCTCGTCTAACTCCGATCGCGACGGAGAAAACAAGGATACTCACAAAGGTACGCTTCTTTCCTTTCTCTTATTTCACACGAACACAAGAATAGATTCAAAAAAAAATGAAAAACAGATTCCCCCCTTTTTGTTAATGTATCGAAATAAAAAAGGAAATGGCGAACGTTGATTCAAAAAGAGGAAATATGCGATAAAATCAGTAATCGGAAAAAGGAGAAACCTTTTTTTGTTTCTGATATATTCTGTATGCGTAGTCAATAGTGTGCGAAATACAAAAAAAAACCGATCCCCTTTACTGTTTACATCGGGCTCTTTTATAGCCGATCCTCAAAAAAATCAAAAAATACAAGTTTTTGCTATTTTGTCCTATTTCTATTCTGCATTTGCTGCTGTCGTGCTCTGATTTGCAGGTACGGAGGTTGTTGCGGATGGCGGAGGTACGGTGCGCGCAGGAAGGACCACTGACGTGGTGACGCGCGCGTGGGGCAGGGAAACGAACGGTCGCAAGACGCGTGAAGGCGCGGTAGCCCAAGAGGTGCGCGTGGGGGAGGCTGCGGAGAAGGCACCAAGATTCTCGAATTCTGTCCTGCTTGGGCCTTTTGGGCTCTTTGGATTGGGCTTAAGTTTAGTCTGTTGGGCTATTGGGGTTAATTCGGGTTATTGTGTGTGTAGTTTGGGCATTGAGTTTGTGGGTTTGTAAAAAAAACTGTAAAAAAGGACTTTTTGGACTTCTATTATTTGGGTTTTTAATTCTGTTTGTCTTTTTGTGTTTTTTGGTTTCTGTTTGGTTAACATTGGGCCCGGGCAGATTTGGGCTCCTACAGTATGTTTGAATAGTATTTAAATCTATACTTTTTAGAATTTGCAATCTATTCTTTTTGAGAATTAAAAATTTGTAAGTGTGAGTATTCGATTAAATTAAGTGAAAAAGTTTTAGAATTAATTGAGTTGACGAGTCTCATTTTGTCATCCTATCTCAATTTAAAATTTTTTTGAATCGAGTCGAGTGAAATGGAGTTCAAGTCGAGTTGAATAAAATCAAATGAAATTGTTCGAGTTAAATTAAAATTTAAGCATGTCAAATTAAAATATTGTTGCAATATAACTAATTTAATATTAGAACACATAAATTTGAAAACTTTTTCAAAACAAAATAAGAGAAAAAAATAAGATATTTTAGTATGATAAACTTGAATAGTTAATTTACTTATTCATGTCCTTAAAATTATTATTTTAGAATTTTTATAAAATTTTAAACTTTTTTTGTATATTTGAGTTTTTTTATAATTTTTTTTAAATATAAATTTTGAAATTTTTGTATATATTTTGAATTTTTTTGTAATTTTGTTGAGAGAGATAAATTTGTTCATTTCTAAAATTGACAGGGATAAAAAGGGTATTCACACCAATTTAAATTATAAAATTTAACTCGACTCAAACTCGAATTATTTTTTATTCGAGTTGACTTAAAAAATCGTATAACTCAATTCGATTAACTCAAAATTTAAAATCCTTTTCAATTTTTCTTAATGGAATCCAGTTGGAGTTTTGTTAATTCTATGAGTTTCTTCGATTCACTAGCGGTTGCTTTAATCAAACCCTACAACTAGAGCTTTGAATGTGTTTCATTATTTTTACAAAATTTTAAAATAGTTTATTTTTTGTTAGAATATTTTAATAGATCTAGAAAGCAAAATTTTTAAAACAAATAAAAGAAAAGAAATCAATGATAAAAATAAAGGAGAAACAAGCTAAAGTAATTATGTAAATAATTAGAAGAAAATTTTGAATTTGTACCTTCCTCATTTTTTTTATATAAAATAAAACCCATTAAGAATGAACTTATATGGAAATTCATAATTAGTTTTTTTATAGAAAAAAATAATCCCCTGATGCAGTATTTTGAATGCGGAGATTTATGCTTAGGTGTAAATATAACGTAAAAGAAAATATCATACAGCTTAGCTTAATTGGTTATTACCGACTAAATTATATAAAAATGTCCATTTTCAAGTAAATTTACGGAAATGGGCCAATTACACCATTATTTATCAGAAAGGACCGTTTCTTTGTAAAACGTGCCTACGTGGCCGCGTTTAAGGGCAAAGCTTGCCCTCAACGGAGCATTTTTTGCCACGTCAGTAAAACGCGCTTACGTGGAAGCATTTTGCTGACATGGCAAAAAATGCTCCCTTAGGGACGCGTTTTTCTGGCACTTTTTTAAACCCAACGGCTAAATTTTTTTTACTGTTGGGGGTGTCCAACGGTAAAAAAAGAGAGTATAAAAACCTCCTCCCCTCCTATTATTTTCACACAAAATTTCTTAACAATTTAGCAAAAAAACTCTACAATTTCTCCCTAAAGCTCTCAAATTTCTCATTAAATTTCTCAAAGCTCTTTATAATTAGTTATTTACTTTAATTTTTTCCTAAATTAGTATTATTTTTTTATAATTTCAAAATTATTTGATCGTGTTAGCAATGGCCGGGGAATTAATTCGTCTCGATCATAAACATATCTCCGTCGAACAAATGAAAATGGTAACGATTTATTTTAAATTTTGAATATTATTTAATATTTTTTTATTTATGTAATACTATTGAATATTTTGCTTTCGTTCAATCGTAGACCGATATTACCCGTAGTAGTTGGACGCAACGTGCCTTAGACAATACTGATGGTGTGTGTGATCCCATAGGCTTCCATGTCGCTCAATTGCGGCTAGTATTTCAGTGCCTCGATCCGATACAACGCAGATATTAGGTTGGAGGCATACATGCCTCCTTAACCTAGAAAGAAAAAAATCTCAGTCATCAGCTGACTCCCCCGATGTTATTGCAAACGCAATTGGAAGTATTCTCCCATCGCCATCTTATGCCACAGTTAGCAATAGCCGATGGGTATATCTACCATACATAAATGTACCGTCAATTTGTACCAATGGCTTGCAGTACACAACTGCATCCCGACATTGCTTAAAGCTCCAGAACAGACGTTTGAACACTTGGCATCCACGGAGCAATCGGTCGTTGTAGTACGCAGGGACCGTTTCAAGGTCTGTTATGCAACCTGGGGCGTACCTCTCCAGCACCTGACACCACTGCCAAACCTCATTATATGAAGCGTCCCACCCACTATACATCTTTTCCTTTTACTTAGCTATCCAAGCCTTGCGGTAAGAGGGCGTGTACCTCAGTTGGCTACGAATACTGGCAATTATGCATGACACAGAAGTCCTGGGATCCGCCTTCAACATTGGTAGTATTAAGCTAGCTATCATGCCTGAATCCATCCTGGGATGATCTTGTGAAACACATGTCAACGAAGTACGTTAAATAATGCAACATTAAGTAATAACATTATTATTCAAAACCTTAAACACCCAGTGATACTGTACCGGCAACACAGGTATGTGGACCTTTGTACTTTTTTATCTCACACAAGCCTTTCTTTTTCTTAAAAGAAGCCATGATTTTCCATGAACATGTACTATCTTGCACTGCACACTTGGCCTCGAACTTCTCGGATTTAGATTTAACCACGTTGTAGTTAACCCTGTGATTGATGCTATGTTGTTTTAAAGCACCAAGAAAACTATCCTTATTGGAAAACACCTTACCAACTTCCAAATCACCAGAATCCAATGTCGAATCTGTACAGTCACGTGTTCTGTGTGGTAGATCTGGAAACTCCAACGCATCATCTGTCGATATATCAATATTATGCATGTGGGTTGGAGGCGAGTACGCCCTGAATCGCGGATCTTCTTCATCTGAACCCCCTTCAATGTCTTCAGGTTCGGATGGAACAGGCTCCGGTTCAGAAAATAATGCAACTTCTGCACCATCGGGGCCGGGCTCTCGAGGTGGATCCACATCGGACTCATCATCCAACCCACCATCATCTGCAACGTACGAGGTCCCCTCGCCGGTGGGACGTTGTAGGAGTACATCATCCTTCTTGTGGACGTTTCGTAACGCCCCCAATCAGATGTGGATTGCCAACCACTAGAAGTTGTTGTCGTTCCCCAATACGTATTTCCAGCATCGAACATCCACCCACCTATGTGCATGTCCCATCCACTAACCAAGTGTCGTGCAAGAGTTGTGTTTTCCATACTGCCATCAAACACTGGCGCTTCCGTGTTCTGCTTTCCACTAACAGAGTGTCCTCTCGAACAACAGTTGATGTTAAAGTCGCAAATATTTCATTTGGCGATGAAAATTGAACATATAACTCGAGATAAGGTGACCCACTAGCAAGATGAGTCTGCACAATCGCCTCAAAGCTACAAACACCTTTGATATCAAAAGAGTCATATGTCATGGGATCAATCAAAGCACAAAATCGATACTTAATAGAAGAAACCCTACTTGGCGTCATTCCGAGGCTTTTGCGCCTAATTCTTTTACGAAATTCTGTAAAATCTATACTCTGGTTAAAAGCCATTCGCGCTGTGTTCTCTGATAAAAAAACAACGCTGTTCTCGGTGTCACGGACCTCACCACCATAGTAAATAACAACACTAATACGTTCACTCATCTTCAATTTCTATTCTACTTAGTCTCTCTAATTTTTCTTGCTATAACTTATGCAACCTGAGAATGATGTTTGCCTCGTTTATTAGCCTAAGGCCAAGCATGAACTACTGTAGAAAAAGAGCGTCCACGTGGGAGCTTTTTTCAAAAATTTTGATGACATTGCATCCTGTTTGAAGCATTTTTGACACTACTTGTTCAAAAACGTATTCTCAAAATTATTTTTTCAGGAACTACTGTAGCAAAAGAGCGTCCACGTGGGAGCTTTTTTCATAAATTTTGATGACATTGCATCCCGCGTGAAGCGTTTTTGACACTATTTGTTCAGAAACGTCTTCTCAAAATTATTTTTTCAGAACTCTCAGAGCAAAAAAAGCGCGCCCACGTGGGAGCTTTTTTCATAAATTTTGATGACATTGCATCTTGCTTGAAGAGTTTTTGACACTATTTGTTCAGAAACGTCTTCTCAAAATTATTTTTCAGAACTATCAGTAGTAAAAAGCGCGCCCACGTGGTAACTTTTTCTCGTATTTTTGCCGACAAATTGCATCCCCGCTTGAAGCGTTTTGACACTATTTGTTGTAAACGTCTTCTCAAAATTATTTTTCAGGAACTACTGTAGCAAAAGAGCGTCCACGTGGTAGCTTTTTCTGTATTTTTGTTGACAGTGCATCCTGCTTGAAGCGTTTTTTACACTATTTGTTCAAAAATATCTTCTCAAAATTATTTTTTCAGGGTAAAAATAGTCAAATTTTGTTAAAAAAATTAACACAATGTTATTTTAACTAAACCCTAATTTAATTATTTTTAACCCAAAACCCTAATTTAATTTATCTAAAACCCTAGAACCCTAATTTACTTAATCTATTTAAAAACCATAAACCCTAATTTAATTTATTTAAAATCCTAGATCCCTAATTTACTTAATCTATTTAAAAACCATAAACCCTAATTTAAATAATTTTTATAAAATAACACTAAATCCTAATTTATTTTTAAAAACTACTAAAACTATAAACCCTAACTTGTTTTAACAAAAACCTAAATATTAAACCCTAACTTATTTTACCAAAACCCTAACCCTAAAAATCCTAAAAAACTCTAGGGACTAAACATGCAAATATCCCTAACATATAAAAACACGGAGCAAAGCGTATCCCAAGGGAGCATTTTTTGCCATGTCAGCAAAACGCTTCCACGTAAGCGCATTTTGCTAACGTGGCGAAAAACGCTCCCTTGGGGACGCTCTTTGCTGGTACTTTCCCCCTTAAACGCGGCCACGTAGGCGCGTTTTGCAAAAACCCGCCCTTTCCGGTAAATAATGGTGTAATCGGCCCATTTCCGTAAATTTGCTTGGAAATGGGCCTTTTTAGGTAATTTAGTCGTTATCACCGTAGCTTCAGTGATGGAAATGAGGGTAAAAAGTATTATGGAAGATTTTGTTTTAAAAGTTAAATTGTATTTTGTTTTATTTATTTAAAAAATAAATAAATTAATCATTATACATTAGATTAAAGAGTAAATTGGTTTTTTCTGTTAAAATATTCATCCATTTCTATTATTAAAAAGTGGTGTGTTTGATAGAATAATGAAATAGTTACACATGGCATATCATGTGTATCTTGTTCTAATATATGTGGATTGGTTTTTAATACTAGAAATGAATAAAATTTTTAATAAAAGGACTAATTTATTCTTTGATCGAATGTATAATGATTAATTTATTTAATTTTTGAAAAAAAAAGACAAAAATATAAGGAAATCACCTGTCTCCCGCCTAACCTAACCATAATTTTTACAAGTTTTTGGAAAAAAGTCTTCTTGCTTAAGATGGTTAATGTTGCCTTTTATTTAGTGCTACTCCATATATATAGATTTCGTGACGGAATTGTAAGGCAACTCATGTACGTCTTGTAAAATTAAGAAGAAAGTAAGAACAGAAGACGTTGGTTTTGGGGGCCTTACTAATTATATAAATGACGAAATTTTATGTGGGCAAGAATAAGATCAGTTGTTTTCAAAGAATATTTTTAGGAGAAGACATAATATCAAATAACCACATCGGCATGGTAATTAAGAATCAAATTTGGAATAGCTACCAAGCTTCGAGGTTAGTGCAGACCAAAAAAGGTTCAAGGATGAAGATGTGAAACTTGCCGAATTGAAGGACTAACTGTTAATTTACCCCAATGTTTAATTAATGTTCTTGGTGGGTTGATTTTGGCGTTTATCACGTGAGTTGTGACGTGTTGAGCGCGGTGAATACCTTAGCAAATGACAAGAAAAACAACACATGTTATAGGGTGAAAGTAACATGTCGCTTATTGAAAAAAAAAAAAAGAGAGAGAGAGAGAGGAAGGTAACATGTTGCTCTCTTACAGGGACTTTATTATTAAAAAATCACACGCCTGCCTTATACAAAATAAGTTATTATTAGGGTATTTTTTTATATAAAATTAATAAAAATTTTAAAATTTTAAAATTTAAACTTAAAATATTATAATTTGTAATTCCTTAACTTTAACATTTTAATCCTTAAAAGTAAATTTTAATAAGTAAATTTTTTACATAAAATTTTTCACATATGAATGTGTCATTATCTATGTATTTTTAAAATTTTAGTTTAAGCTTAAATGTTTTTTTTTTTCTATACAATATTTTTACATCTTCTATCATCATCCATTATTGATTGATAGATATATTTCTCCAACAGACTTTTCACGGAATGAGATGAATCTTCAAGAAAAACTAAATAATTAACTCTGTCTCCGTCCATCTTTTCTATGCAATACTAGGAGTAAGGGATGGAGATAACATGATTTGAACATGTGACAAATAAGTATCTGACAAGAGTTTTAACCACAGTTCTATTCCAAGTCAAGATAAAATTATGTCATTTTTTAAACAATAAATATTTACTTTAAACAATAAATATTTACTCCATTAATATGCATTTGGCTTAATACATAATTGGTACTTGAGTTTGACGTTGTTTTATTACGTGATACATGTGTTATTTTTTAGTCAAATCTTGTATTGTATTTGACAAAAGTTATATATTTTGGTACCTAAAGATAATAGTTTTAACTTTTTAGAGTTTAATTCAAGTTTTAGAGTTAATTTGATGAAAATTCATAATTAGCTAATAATATTAGCAATTAAATTCCATCAAATTAACTCTAAAATCAGAATTAAATCACATCCATCGAACTGTATTTGACAAATAAAATACAAAATTAAATAAATTCACAATTAACACTAAATTTATTTTATTAACAAAATCATGAAAAAATCAAACCTAATAATATTAACAATTAACTTTAATCAAATCAACCCTAAAACCTGAATTAAATACTAAATAATTAACATTATTATCTTTGGATACCAAAATATATAGCTTTTGTCAAATACAAGTATCAAATTAGACCAAAAATAACACATGTACCTATCAAACTCAACTACCAAATAATATATTTAGCGTACTTATTTTTATTTTAATATAAACTAATTTTGACCGTATGGTAAGTGGATGATGAAAATTTGTCTTGTGCTGTTTTGGAAGCAAAGTTTAAAGCGGAGGAAGTATTTTAGGTATTGTTTCGAACTATTTAGTAACTGAATTTGAGTGTAGTTATTTTTAATTACATATAAATGATATGTTTGGGTAATTATTATAATAGATAGGTCTCATCGAATTGAGTCTAAATTTATGCTTTTTAATTTTTGTAGGTGAGAGTGAGAATTGGAGTAATTATATTAAAAGCCAATTTTAAAAAAATTATTTTTTATACAAGTTATAAAAATTATATTATAACATGGACATCTATGAGTGCTTGAGATGGTAAAAATTTCTTATATTATAAGTTCTAAAAAATTATATTATAAAAATAATTTATGTATTTTATAAAATTATAACAAAAATTTATGTTATTTAAATCCTAAAAAAAATTATAAATTTATGGATAAAAAGTTTATTATAAAAAAATTATTTTACTTATTATAAAAGTATAATAATATATTTATTTATAAAAATTTATAGTCAAGAAGTATTAACATAACTTATTTATATATTTATACTATATATTATAAAAATAATATAGTTATAACTTATATGTATATATATATATATAAACTAAAGTTATGGTAAAAAATTGTATTATTTATAAGAAGTGTTATGAAAATTATTGGACAATTTATAGAATTTTTTTTATAAAAGTTATATATTATAAATTTTATATTATTTTTAATTTAGTTTATGTATTATAAAAAAGGATATAACCTACTGTCGAAACCATTTTAAAATCCGTTTTAAAAACAGGGATCGACTTTTAAAAACGAAAATGGGAGTCGTCACCAATCCCTTTTTATTTAGGTGTGATTGGATCACCTTGCAAAACGTTTTATTTTAAAACATTTGATTTTAGTCTACGAAAAACGAGAAAACGAATTCGGGAGTCGGTTACGTATGAGGAAGGGTTAGCACCCTCATAACGCCCAAAAATTGGTACCTAATCGATAGAATCATGTCCAAATGTTTGAAATTTAAAAGTATTTAAAAATATGATTTCTTAAAAACTTCGAACAATTTGAGTCAAAATTTGAGATTTCTTTGTTCCGAAGGAATATAAACATCACATCCAGCACGATAGGACACGATATTTTAAAACCTTCGTAATCAAAATCATCTCATGATTTACAAAACTTGTTAAAAGGATATTTAGTTATTCAGCCAAACGGAAAATCGCAACCTAGCACGATTAGACACTATTTCCCGAATTTCTAAATACAAAACATTGTCTTATTTTAAAAACCTTTAGATAAAATATAGTAATTTTGCAAAAAATGAATTTTTATTTTAAACAATAATCCATGTGACAATATTGCATTTATAAACTATTGAACATAAATATTAAAAGCAATTATAATTCACTAACATTTCATATATACAATATAAAAAATAACTACACTAAAGTAATCATAAAATAATAAATAAATAAAAGGGCATTGCATGGACAAATAAAATATATAAAGCAATTCCTATATAAAAAAATACTAAATAAATATGAACTTTTCATGCAAGATTAAATAATAAATAAATAATAAAATAAAAATTACATATATATAATGTGAATAATTAAACAAAAAAATATATATAATGATTTTTAAATAAAGATATATGAAATTACATATATAATATAAATAATGTAAGTAGAATATATTATACAATATAAAATAAATTTAGTTTTTCTAAAAAATTATGATATAATATTATATTATATAATATACAAAAAAATAATTATTAATACGTATAAATATTAGAATAATATGTAAAAGAGAATATTTAAATAAAATAATAAATAATAATAATTATGTAAGAATTTTATAATGTTAATAAATAAATATATATAACTACTAAAGAAAAACATAGAATATAATAATAATTTAATACTAATTTAAAATATATATAAAAAATTTAAAAGAGAAAAAAAAAGGGTTAAATTGAAACAAAAACAGATTTTTAGGGCTAATTTAAAAAAGAATAAAAGTTTGAATTAAACTGATTTGAAAATGATAAAATTACGGAAGGACGAAAGGGGTAAATTCCCCATTTTTTGAAAACAGGCGGATCCCAGAGTAAGGGTCGGGTCGATTTTCGGGTTTTTAAACGAAACGACGTCGTTTTGGCCATTATCTGGCCAAACCAAAACGGCGTCATTTCTTAGGCCTATATAAAGTGAAAATTAATGAAAAAAAAAACTCATTTTAACAGCCCTTAAAAAAAAAAGAAACCGAGCTTTAGAAAGCTCTCCCCTTCCTCTGCTTCTGTCTAGATTCTGGCGTGGGTTCAGGCGATAGGCCACCGCGCGTGAACCTTACGCGCCACCGCCAGCGCCGTCACATACGACGGCCGAAGATCCCAAAAGTTTTGCCCTTTTCAGCGTGAATCGAAAGGTATACTCCGTATTTTTATTTTAGTAGCAATAAAAAAAACATAAATCAAAGAAAAAAGAAACACGAATAAACTTTCGAAAATCACCTCTGTTGCGTTTTTATTTTCTTTTTTTCTCTAAATATCTCTGTGTATATTTCATGTGTGTATCCCCCCCTGTTTTACAGATTTTGGGGTTTTTATAACCCAGGAAAAAAAATGAAAAAAAAGGAAATATTGATTCTGCCATTTTTTTGCTATTTGTTTCTTTCCCCTTTTTTGCAGGCAGAGACAAAAGCGGCGGCGATAGGGCGCACTAACTGCGGCGTGGATCTCGGCGGTAGGGTGTTGATGGCGGAGTGACTTGCATGACCTGCGGCGCGACTGATGGTGGGCGCGAGGCTCTTGCGGCGCCTAGGGTTTCAGAAACCCTAGGCCACTGAAATTTGTTTAGGCATTGGGCCTTTTGGGCCACGAGTATTTTGGGCTAGGGACTGTTGGGTATTAGTTTAGGCTCTGTGGGTGTAATTGGGTCACTGGTGGTGTTTGGGCTTGGGTTTTAAACCCGTTTATTGTAAAAAACTGATGGACTTTTGCATTTATTTATTTTTTGGTTTTTTTTATTGCTGATATGGGCCCGGGCAAATTGGGTTCCTACACCTACCGTAAGTCTTTCTCCAAATTAAGTTTGTATAAGTTTTTATAATTAAAGTTACAGGCTAGTTTGACTGTAAACTCAAATATTATAAGATCGATGCTAATTATGCAAATACAAAATGTTTTCTCGAATCATATCGTGAGGGCATGATACGATTTGAGAGAATGATGCCAAACACAAGCACCATAAACAACTCATGAACTCTTTAATTTGATACATTCAATATTTCAAAATGTGATTGAGAAGACATTTGCTATTCTACAAAAAAAAATCTATATTAACAACATCACCTTAGTATAGCATAAAACACCCTGTTTATAACACCCCTTACCCGGCCCGGTCGTTGGACCCAAGCTACGGGATGCTACTATTATTACTGGAGCAGATACACACAGCTCATACCAAATAATTCAATTGAATGTCAATTCATTTCATAATTTCATGTGTAATATGATTTACAAACAAAACCGAGACTTAACTGAGCTTACGAAAGCTCTAAAATTGATCAAAGCATTAATGATGACCAAACTGTAAACTTTTCAAAGTTTGAACATGGGTATCGATACCCAAATTAGGTACCAATACCATCTTTAGCTTTGATGTTTTAAAAATCGAGTAAAAATACACAAGTATCGATACCAAAATTAAGTATCAATACTGTTTTGGCATTCTACCATTTTCATAATTTTTGGACACAAGTCAATCCATATCGATACTCTATAAAGGTATCGATCTTTGGGATTAAATGCCTATACTTTATATTGGTATTGATACCAAATTGACATTCAATCTTAAAACATTGTTCATTTGATAAAGTACCGATACTTCAACATATAGTATGGATACTTTTTGCTAGAAAGTTCAAATCTCAAGTTTTGATACTCTTCATGCTAAAATCAAAAGTCAAACCAAATCATATTTATAGGCATTTATCCAATTTGCAACAACTAACTTCCAAACATACCAAATGCCAAATTCATTTATTAAACCAATCATGAACTCAACATACTTCAGTTAGTAACTAACATATGCTTTTACCTATACAATTCAACAATTTAACCATGACCAATGCAATGTATACCAATTCCATTGATCAATCAAATAGCCATTTGCAAGATCTTTCCAAACCATTAGACATCAATATCGTCCTTATACTAATGCATGACAACCTGTGAAGTAACAATTTATCAAACATACAATGCTATTCAATTCCACCATCTAACACAACCATTTCTTTGTCAACTTTCACACTTATGAACAAAGTATATAACCATTCAAAATCAAGCCACATTTTATATTCAAAACACCATCATTCAAGGTACAACCATAAACATAACATTTCCTATATACATGCCACATAACCGAGTCCAGAACAATAAAAAGACTACCGAATCGAAGGCTTGATAGCGTGAGCTCTGAAGCGATTTGTTCACCTTGTTCCGCAAAAGACAACTACAAACAGACACAACAGAGTAAGCATTACGTATGCTTAGTAAGTTCATAGGAGCTAAAATAGTAAACTCACCTCAATTCATAACAAACATAATGAATTAGCTAATTATACGACTTTTCTGTCATCACATTCTACATCAATAAGGTGAACTCATCAGTTACAATCTTATAACATTTCAATATGTACAATACATTTCCATTCAGTGTCATTCTATCAGAATCATCGAACATATACGCCATTTCATCATTCCAACCACATATAGGCATTTTCATGTACAGTACATATTATCAAACAAAAAATTTCCGTTTTACGCTAATTGTTTAGCCCGATGAACTATAATAAACATATACAGATACACGGGTAACCACCAAAACACACCAAATTGTTCGTTTGAGCTATAACTCCAAAACACACATGAACACTGAAGTGCTAAGCCCGTAGGGCATCATATGTCATAAAATATTACATACCTCTATAACACAATAAGGACTCCGTAGAGAAAATCAGTAACAGTGATCTTCGTAGAGACAAAACTCGGTAATCTGCAACAAATGCCAGATTCTGGTTAAAACAGTGAATTCTCCGTACATCATTATCATCCCATATCATATCCCGTACAACATGCAAATAACCCTATTGGTATGCCAATTCCATCCTATCATATCTTGAGTTCATTTGGGCACATTTAACACATTATTTCATTTATTTATAATTCAGTCTATTTCTCACTTTATTATACTGTAACACCCCTCACCCGTATTCACCGTCAGAATAAGGTTACGGAGTATTACCGGACTTTCAACACTTTTAACATTCATTTCATATACAATTTATCGATTCAAATACAATTCAATCACAATCAATCTTAGTGTCCCTTAAACGAGCCTACGAGGCCTTAAACATGTATTAGGAGTGGTTCGGGACTAAACTGAAAGCTCGGGAAATTTTTCAACACTTAACATTTTTTTTTCAATACAGGGGACACACGCCCGTGCCACAGGCCGTGTGAACATTCGAAATGGAAGCACAAGGCCGTGTCCCGGCCCGTGTCCTATCCCGTGTCCAAACAAGTGAGCTTACTGACTTGGGTCACACGGCCAACCACACGCCGGTGTGTCTAGCCCGTGTGCCCTTCGAAGTGGCCACACATGCCCGTGTGCCAGGCCGTGTGCTAGGCCGTGCCAACCTGTAGGGTATACTGACTTATGCAACACGGCCAAGTCACACGCCCGTGTGCCAGCCGTGTGCAAATTAGGGGGTATACTGACTTGTACCACACGGTCGATTACATGCCCATATGTGAGACCGTATGGAGCATACTGACTTCTTTTCAATATCAACACCAGGGGACACACGGTCGTGTAACATGACCGTGTGTCACACACGGCTGAGACACACGCCCGTGTCTCTGCCCGTGTGGAAAAAAAAATAGGTTATTCACCAAGCCATTTTGCCACCCCATTTGGTTCATATCTTCACCTATACAAATGACACCAAACCATATCATAAAATACCATCCAAAACAACCAAACCAAGTCTAAATCTTACCATTTCTATACTAACCAATTCAAGGCGCATAAGTACCACAATATGCTATCTAAATTCATACCAATCCTTATAATCTCAACCCATCAAAATGACCATTATCAAAGATGCATTATTAGGCCTAATTTCACAAGCATACCTATATCCACAAATCATCAATTTACCATTCATAGTACCTATTATCATCAATCATCACAACCAACTCAATAAAAACAAGACATAAGCATATATATATGCACATGATTCAAACATACCAAATATACCAAAATTAAGCCATCACCCATGGCTATATATACAAACCAAAATATAAACATTTACAAGCCAATTCATTTGGCCAAAGTCATTACCAAAACATAACTAACATGACTCAAAGTCCCTATACATGCCATATACTTAAAATACCAAAATTTCAAAGGTACCAAGTGATAGGTGGTAGTGTGAAACGATCTCCGACGATCCCCGAGTCTGAGCTAGCTTCGATAACACTATAAAACACGGAAAATACACAAAGTAAGCTATAAAGCTTAGTAAGCTTGTATGTTAACAATGAGCAAATATCACCATTCATTAATCATCCAAATAATAGAAAACAATATACAACAATTCTATTAAATCTCAAAGCTATCAAATGATCATTCACATAACTTACCAGGGAACTCATCAATTCCATGGTTTCAATACTCAAGTATTACCGTACGTACCTGTACCACCTTGTACCAATCTCATACTCGACCACATCCTTCATTTACTCGCTGAACCATTCGGAATAAAAGTCGGATACTCAAGGTCTCACACGATAAGTACCTATACCATGGCCCGAAGCCAAATCAAGGTAACTTATCCAAAATTTTGATATCATGGCCCGAAGCCAAATCAGCTGATATGCATGGCCCGAAGACAAATCGGTATCTCGCACCCGAAGTGCTAATAACATGGCCCGAAGCCAACTCAAATATACCTAATGACATGTCACTAGCATCCTAAACTATTCCTAAAGTTTAATAGGGTTTCCAACTGTCGAATCTTCATCGGATCATTTTCGAACTCGTCTGTAATCATATAATCACAATTCATGCTATATCAAAGCATATAAAGTACATTTGAAACAAAATTATAACATACGAACTTACCTAGGATGCTAAAACGACAAATCGAGTCGATTAATCGATAACTTTATCTTTTCCTCGATCCAAGTCCGTATTTCGCTTTTCTTGATCTAAATATATTTAAAATTAACTTATTTAATCATCTATTCATTCAATTTAGTCTAAAACATTCTTTAAGGCACATTTACACTATTGCCCCTAATATTTCACATTTTAACCACTAACTTTACACATTTCTCAATTTAATCCCTATTTTGTATTTTCACTAAAAATCACTTAACAAAACTTGTTTAACTATCAACAACTTCAAAATCTATCATCAGACATCAAAATACTCATATATTCATCAATGGCATCATTCAAAATCTTTAACAATTTTGCAAATTAGTCCCTGGGCTAGCTAGTACTAGATGCAACGATCACAAAAACATAAAAATTATTAAAAACGAGACAAAAATCACTTACCAAATCAAGCTTCAAAGTGACCGAACCTTCAAACTAATTTCATGGCTTTTCTAAGCCCAAATTTTCAGTTAACAAGATGATAATGAAGTAATATTGTTTTGTTTTATTTATTTCATGTTATTAACCAAATTACAAAATTAACCTTGTTATTAAACCATTAAATCACCTTAATAAATGTCCATATATGTCCGCTCATGCTATTTATGGTCTAATTACAACATAAGGACCTTTACTTTAAGGTTCTATAGCTATTAGACACCTTTAGCTAATTGAACTCAAGTTTTACACCTTTTGCGATTTAATCCTTTTTATCAAATTGACCAATCAAACGATAAAATTTCTTCACGAAACTTTCACACATACATACTATCATACTGTAAACACTTAAAATAATATTAAAATAATTTTTAAACCTCAGATTTGTAGTCCCAAAACCATTATTCTGATTTGACTAAAAACGGGCTGTTACAACTCTCCTCCCTTAGGGATTTTCGTCCCCAAAAATCTTACCAGTGAATAGGTTAGGGTACTGTTTTCTCATAGCTTTCTCGGGCTCTCACGTTTCCACTTAGACACCATGTCGTTGCCAAAGTACTTTTACGAGAGCTATGCTTTTATTTTTCAACTATTTCACCTCACGTGCTAGAATTCTGATTGGTTCTTCGTTATACGTCATATCAGGTTGAATTTCAATCTCTGACGGAGAAATCACATGTGATGGATCAGATCTATATCGGCGTAAGATCGACACATGAAATACATTATGAATCTTTTCTAACTCCGATGGTAAGGCTAATCGATATGCTACTAGTCCTATTCTTTCAATGATCTCATACGACCGAAACGAAGTATATTCTTCCACGGAGAGACTTTCAAGAACACTTTGTCACCGATCTGGAATTCAATGTCTTTTTGTTTCAAATCCGCGTACGACTTCTGACGATCTGAAGCTGCTTTTAAAAAGTTGCGAATTACTTTCACTTTCTCTTCGGTTTCTCTAACCAAATCAACCCCGTGAATCTGTTTCTCACTCAGCTCAGTCCAATACAATGGATTTCGGCATTTGCGACCATATAAAGCTTCATACGGTGCCATTTTTATGCTTGTTTGAAAACTTTTATTATACGTAAATTCAACCAACGACAAATATTTCTCCCAATTACCTTCGAACTCTAAAACACAACATCTGAGCATATCTTCGAGAATCTGAATTACTCTCTCAGATTGACCATCAGTTTGCGAATGAAAAGCTGTACTAAAATTCAACTTCGTACCCAGAGCTTCTTGCAATTTCTTCAGAAATCGTGATGTGAATCTCGGATCTCTATCTGAAATAATCGAAATTGGTACCCCATGCAATCTAACGATCTCAGTAATATACAATTCATCTAATCTATCGAGTGAATAGTTACTACGTACCGAAATAAAATATGCTGATTTCGTCAATCGATCAACGACAACCCAAATTGCATCTTTCTTTTTTGGAGACAAGGGCAATCCCTATACAAAATCCATAATCACTCTATTCCATTTCCACTCCGGTATCATCACAGGCTGAAGCAAACCTGAAGGTACTTGATGCTCGGCTTTCACTTGCTGACAAATCAAACACTTCGATACAAACTCAAAAATATCTCGTTTCATACCCGACCACCAATATGATTTCTTCAAATCATTGTACATTTTAGTGCTTCCAAGATGAACGGATAACCAACCACTATGTGCCTCGTGTAAAATTTTCTGAATCAACTCCGGGTTTTTTGGTACACAGATTCTATCTCAGAACATTAAACAATCATCGAATCCGATTTGGTACTTTGAATCACTAGTTGACTCGCATTGCACTCTTTTAGCTTGCAATTCACAATCACATTTCTGAGCTTCGCAAATTTGATGAAGAAATACTGGTTTAGCTTTTAACTCAGCTAAGATCGAACCATCTTTGGATAATGTCAACTGTGTATTTATTGCTTTCAAAGAAAACAAAAATTTTCTACTCAAAGCATCTACGACTACATTCACTTTTCCCAGGTGATAATCAATCACTAACTCATAATCTTTCAATAGTTTGAGCCATCTTTGTTGTCGAAAATTCAGATCTTTTTGAGTCATAATATACTTTAAACTTTTATGATTAGTAAATATGTGGCATTTTTCACCGTACAAATGATGACGCCAAATTTTCAGTGCAAAAACTATAGCGGCCAACTCTAAATCGTGCGTCGGATAGTTCTTTTCATGCGGTTTCAATTGTCTGGAAGCATAAGCTATCACTTTTCCTTCTTGCATCAATACGCAACCCAAACTGTTCAATGATGCGTCACTGTAAATTACAAATTCTTTACCCGACTTAGGTTGAACTAACACTGGTGCCTCAGTTAACGATGTTTTCAACTGATCGAAGCTTTGTTGACGTTTCTCGGACCATTCAAACTTGACATATTTCTGTAGCAGTCTGGTCATCGGTGTAGCAATCATCAAAAACCCTTTTACAAAACGTCGATAGTAACCAGCCAATCCCAGAAAGCTTCTGACCTCGGATACATTTCTAAGTGGTTTCCAATCAATAACTGCAGATATCTTGCTCGGATCAACTCTTATACCTTCCGCAAAAACAATATGCCCCAAAAATCTAAATTCCCGGAGCCAGAATTCACATTTGCTGAATTTAGCATACAATTGCTTATCTCTCAAGGTCTGCAACACAATCCTCAAATGCTCGGCATGCTCAGACTCATCTCGTGAATAGATCAAAATGTCATCAATGAACACAACAACAAATCTGTCTAAATACGGTCTAAAGATCCGATTCATCAAATCCATAAAAATGACAGGAGCACTAGTTAGTCCAAAAGGCATAAAAAAGGAATTCATAATGTCTGTACCTTGTTCTGAATGCAGTTTTCGGCACATCTGAGTCTTTAACTCGTAACTGATAATAACCAGATCTCTAATCAATATTCGAAAATACTGTTGCACCTTTCAACTGATCAAACAAATCGTCTATTCTCAGCAACGGATACTTATTCTTTATCGTAACCTTGTTGAGCTGAAGATAATCAATACACATTCTCATGGACCCGTCTTTCTTCTTAACAAATAATACTGGCGCACCCCTGGGCGAAAAACTCGGTCGTGCAAAACATCTATCTGTGAACTCTTGCAACTGAGCTTTCAACTCTTTCAACTCTGTTGGATCCATTCTATACGGAGCTATAGATATCGGTGAAGTCCCCGGTACTAATTCAATGGCAAACTCAACCTCTTTGATTGGTGGCAACCCAGGAAATTCTTCTGAAAATACATCCTGATATTCACAGACAACTGGCACTGATTCAATCTTTGATTCAGACACTTTTGTATCCAAAACATAAGTGTAACACCCCAAACCCGGTCTAATCACTACAACTGAGTTTGGCGTGCTACGGAAAGAGAATGTTTGAAGATCGACTTGTCAATTTTATTTAAGGAGGAAACTGTTGATTAATTTTAGAGAAAACGAATTTGAATCTTGTTTTAGAAAAACTTAGTTGCTTAATTGTTACTCCATACTTATTACTTAATTAGTGAACATTTCAGAAAACACATTCTTATCGAAGTTTTAAAAAAAAAAACCAATTCATATTTACCAAGTATGCTTATCGAAAGTTATAAAAAAAAACAACCAAATAAAACATCACAAAAATAAAGGTTAGGCGGCCTTATTACAACGAGGAAAACCCAAAATTTAAATAAAACAGCTAAGTCCTAACAAAAAACTTTGATATAAAATAAATGCTGAGCATGGCCACCTCGAGTCCACTCCGGCTCCATATCCACGATCTAAGTCTGATCTGCAAAATGTAAAGGAAGGGGTGAGTCACCGAGACTCAGTGTATAAATCCCCATCCCAAGAGAAGTTATGCTCTTACACAAATTCATTTACACATATGCATGTCATGCAACCCGTCAACCTAAGTATCCATCCATGTCTCCCAAATCTACCCTTGTGGTACCAAACCACTGGTGGTGCCAAACCACTGTAACCTGAAGTTACAAGAATAACATATGTGGTACCAAACCACTGGTGGTGCCAAACCACTGAGACTTAGTCACAATTTTTATAATATATGTGGGGCCAACCCATCTGTTGTGATGTTAAATCACCGGTGTGATACCGATAGATCATACTTCCCCTCCTCTCATCACCCATAACACAGAGTTATGCTAACAATATTAGTATGATCATGCTTAACATACATAATTATGTATACTGAGAATATCATGCTCTCATAGATCACAATCAACGCGAGAAACATAACAACTTACCCGACATCCTCGTCTTTTACCCACAAGGGTAATTTGGTAACCATTGCCGCTCATTCTCGCTTTTAACAACACATAACATTTAACATAATAAGTAAAGAAAGTGTGTAAGAGTTACACACCGGTTTTCGTACTACCGCTTTTCTCGCGCTTCTACACTACTTTGGCGTTGGGTTTATAGATCCAATCCCCTTACTGCTTGACTGTTAGTATTGTCCATAATAACTCCTTGTCACTAAATCATTTAAATGATGAGATCTAATTACCCAAACAACTATAACACTTAATACGAACTCTTACCTAATTAATCGAATCCCGAAAGTCTTTGGGAAACCACCACCACCAACCTACCTACATTCGGCCATCCTCAAAATATCAAACAAACCAATAATCACAACCAAACCAGCCCATGTGACATTCGGCCGCTTAAAAGAAATCAAGAAAGGCCATCCCACTAACCGAACCTACCACCACCTACCTTGGCTTTTCCACCAAATCGGCACAGGAGACTTTTAATGAGACAGATTCGGCTACCAGCAGCAGAGAGGGAAAATCGACAGGCCTTAGAACAAGTGATTCGGGTTAGGTCTTAATGAAAAGAAAGAGTGAAATCGCAAAGAAGGAAAAATCCCGAAACTCACCAGATCACTAAGGAGTATTCAGCTTATGGTGCACCTTCGGGAAACAAAACCACCCTTGTAGATTCGGCTATGGAAGAGGAAGATGAAGACCAGGTATTCGGCCTTGGAAGAAAAGAATAACGAGAATAATGTGTTGAGAGTTGTGGCCAAGAAAAGAATTTGGGAGAAGAGGAGAAGAGAATTTCAGCTAGGAGAGTAAGTGAGTAAGAAAGAAAAGAAAACAAATGAAAAAGATGAACACCAAGCCTCAAAATTTCGGTAATACACATGCACACACTCAGAATTGGAGTTTCGGCCAACTCTCTCTCTCCCCGATAACTCTTATCTTGCATGATAAGCCAATCCCTATCTTACCTTTAGAAGAGGCCAACTTAGAACCAACTCTTCCTCCTAATTATCGACTTTTAATTACTAAATTAAAAAGAAATAAAGCTCCTAAATTTTAGCCATTGTGCCGTCCATCCCCTTCTCTCCTATGTGCCAAATTTTGACCCATCCCTTTGGGCCCCAAGCAGCCACACCAGGCCCAACTCCTTCCTTCCTTGTGACGCCACCTTCATGCTCACCTGAAGCCCCCCAAATTTTTGGGCCACAAGCTTGACTTGCTACTAAACACAGTACTTACTTAAATTATAAACTAACACTATTTATAAGCGGTTTAACCTGTGTTTTAAGTCCAAACCCGAGCCCAATACACACCTCAAGGCCTTAACCTACTAACTTAGCCATGCAAAGATACCAAATGCACGGACTCCACGTAATCGGGATATTACGGTTCTACCCCTTTAAAATAAATTTCGACCTCGAAATTTTTACTCGGTCGAAAAGTTGAGGTATTGTTGCCGCATGATATCCTCCGGCTCCCATGTCGCTTCTCCGATCCATGGTTCCACCATAATACCTTCACCAAAGGAACAAATTTCCTACGTAACACCTTAACATCCCGATCTAGGATGCGCATGACCGGTTCCTCCTCAAAAGATAAGTCCGGTCTATCTCTCCACCTGGCACAACATGTGATGGATCCGAGCGATAGCGTCTAAGCATGGAAACATGAAACACATCGTGAATTTGACCCAACTCTGGTGGCAACTCTAGTGGTAAGCCACTTTGGTCCCACTCGCTTCAATACCCGGATAAGGCCCAATAAACCTAGGGCTCAACTTGCCTTTCCTACCGAACCTCAGAACCTTCTTCCACGGCGACACTTTCAAGAAAACCCTGTCACCCTCTGCAAACTCTATATCCTTCCATTTAAGGTCGGCATAAGACTTCTGCCTGTCTGAAGCTTCTTTCAACCGAGTTCTAATCACCTCCACCTTATCTTCTGTCTCAAAGAACCAACTCTAGACCCAATAAGCGCGCGCTCCCAACTCGTCCAACACGTAGGGGTACGACACTTCCGACCATATAAAGCTTCATATAGAGCCATCTTAATGCTCGCTTTCGATAACTATTGTTATACGCGAATTCCGCCAACGGTAAGAATTCTTCCCAACTACCCTTGAAATCCAAGACACATCCCCTTAGCATGTCCTCCAAAACTTGAATCACCCTCTCCGATTGTCCATCTAACTGGGGATGGAATGCCGTACTGAAATCCAATCTTGTACCCAATGCCTAGTGCAAAGCCTTCCAGAACCTTGCCGTAAATCTAGGGTCTCTGTCTCGAAATAATCGACACTGGCACCCCGTGTAACCTCACAATCTCCACTATATATAGTCTCGCTAGCTTTCAAGAGAGAAATCCATACGCATGGTATGAAATGAGCAGACTTCGTCAGACGGTCCACAATCACCCAAATCGCATCCTTTTTAGTGGGTGTGAGGGTAACCCACTCACAAAATCCATTGTGATCCTTTCCCACTTCCACTGTGGAATCTTAATCATCAGAATAACAACCACGACGGTAATTGATGTTCAGCCTTGACTTGCTGACATGTCAGACACTTACCTACAAATTCCGTTACCTCCCGCTTAAGACCCTACCACTAAAACTGCTCCCGCAAATCTCGATACATCTTACTACCTCCCGAATGCATAGCATATGGACTGCTATGTGCCTCTTGCAAAATCTTCTGCCTTAACTCCACATCCTTAGGCATACACACCTTCCCATAAAAACATAATACTCCATCGCTGCTCAGACTATACCCCTCCAATCCACCATTCTGCACTTGCAAGCATCGAGCACTTAAAACTTCATCTACCAGCTGTTTCTCCTTAACCTGATCTACCCATGATGGCTTCACTTGCAATTACGCTAACAGGCTTCCGTCATCATACAGACTCAAATGAGCGAACATCGCCCTCAAATCCAAAACCACTTTTTGACTTAGCGCATCCGCCACCACGTTTGCCTTTCCCGGGTGATATTCAATCGAACAGTCGTAATCCTTTAACAATTCCACCCACCTTCGTTGCCTCAAATTCAGCTCCTTCGAGTCGTGAGATACTTCAAGCTCTTATGATCCGTGTAGATCACCGACTTCTCCCGCACAAATAATGCCTCCACACCTTCAAAGCGAAGACCATCGCAGCTAACTCCGGATCATGCGTCGGATAGTTAACTTTATGCGGTCTCAATCGCCGAGACGCATAAGCAACAACCTTCCCTCCCCGCATCAATACACAACCTAACCCGTATGGGAAGCGCCATAATACACCACAAAATCTTTCCTCGCCACAGTGAATCAAGACCGAGCCTCGGTCAAAACCTCTTCAACTTCTCAAAACTCTCATGCCGCTTATCCGTCCATACAAAAGGTACCCCCTTCCTCAACAATTTTGTCAAAGGTGCTGCTATCGAAGAAAACCCTTCCACAAATCTCCTATAGTAGCTGCTAACCCCAAGCTGCGAATCTCCGCCACCGACTTGGGTGGTTTCCAATCCAATATCGCCTCAATCTTCCGAGGATCCACTCTTATCCTTCTGGCGATACCACATGCCCTAAAAGTAACTTCCTTCAACCAAAACTCACACTTACTAAACTTGGCGTATAATTACTTTTCCCTTAAAATCGCAACACTACCCGCAAATACGCCGTGTTCCTCTTCCGACCTCGAGTATACCGAATATCATCTATAAATACCACGCATTTAATCGATCCAAGCACGGTTGAAACACCCGGTTCATCATATCCATAAACGCCGCCGGTGCATTCGTCAACCCGAACGGTATTACCAGAAATTCATAGTGCCCGTATCGAGTACGAAATACCGTCTTCTGGATATCCGCCTCCTTTATCTTAAGTTGGTGATACCCCGACCTCAAATCTATCTTGGAAAAGACCGATGCTCCCTTAAGCTGGTCGAACAGGTCATCTATCCTAGGCAATAGATACTTGTTCTTAATTGTCAATTTATTCAACTGACGATAGTCTATGCACATTCACATTGACCCGTCCTTTTTCTTAACAAAGAGCACAGGCGCTACCCAAGGTGATACACTTGGCCGAATGAAACCCCGATCCAATAACTCCTGAATCTGTGCTTTCAACTCCACCAATTCCTTTGGCGCCATCCTATACGGAGAAATAGACACTGGCGCTATTCCCGGTAGAAGGTCAATACCGAACTCCACCTCCCGATCCGGTGGCAATCCCGGAAGCTCCTCCGGAAAAACATTGACAAAGTCCTTCACCGTTCGAACACCTCCTACAGCCAAATCCTTAGCTTCCAAGGCACAAACATAAACAACAAACGCCTTACATCATTTCCTTACCATCCTTTCCGCCTTCAGCGCGGACACCACACTAGATAGGTAATTCATTCTCTCACCTATCATTACCACCTCTTCACCCTCGGCCAATTTTAGTACCATGCGCTTAGCCGCACAGTCTAGTTTTGCCCGGTACTTAACCAACCAATCCATTCCTAAGATTAAATCGAACTCCCCGAAGGGTAGTTCCATCAAATCCGCTTGAAACACGACCTCTTGAAGTTCTAGGGGTACATCCCTATACAGTTTATCTACTACCACAGAGTGTCCTAGAGGGCTAACTACTGTCATCTTCCTAGCAGAAATCTCATAGGCTAAGTTCAGAGTTCCCACTACGCCACTAACTACATATGAGTGTGTTGAACCAACGTCAATCAAAGCAGTATAAGGCAACCCAGAAATTAAAAACGTACCGATTATGACGTTCGGTGCGTCGCCCTCTTCCCAACGCTTGGCTGCATAAACCAACCCGGTCGTCGGCATTAGCACCCCCGCAGACTCGACCCGGTGCTCCACGGCCTCGTCTGCTACCATTACCACCCCTAATCGCATCTCGACCCCTTTGTGGTTCTTTGGCCATCTCTCCCGAATTGACCACGCCTTGACCCTCGGCTTGGGTCCTAGCTAACTTCGCGGACAATCCCTTACCCGGTGCTCCATTGACCCACACTCAAAGCACCCTCTATTACCAGCCCAACACTCTCCCGAATGAGACTTCCCACATCTAACGCACTGAGGTGGCCACTGAGTAGCAGCAGGCTTTGTAACTCGATCCGGTCCATCAAACCTAGCCCTTTTCTGAGTATTTCCACCAGACCCTGATGGCCCAAAACTCCTTTTATCCCTGCCTCTCTCCTGATTCCGCTTCTCGGCTCGCTTCACCTCCTCAGCTATTTTGGCCTTTTCCACGAGAACGGTGAATTCCCTTTCTCACTGAGGGGCAATCAACACCCGCAGCTCATCTCTTAGCCCGTCCTCGAACCTAACACAACGCTCATGTTCCGTAGCCACCATACCCCGAGCATACCTGCTTAACCTCAAAAATTTTGCCTCATATTCAGGTACCGACTTATTCCCCTGAACCAAATTCAGGAATGCCCTACGTTGCGCATCAGTATAACCAGCTCCCACATACTTCCTCTGATAGGCTGCCTTAAAATAATCCCAGGTGATATCATCAGCCACTGCACCATCCCGGACCGTGAGCCACCACTAATACGATTCATCCCGGAAAAGAGACACTATCCCCTTCAACTTCTCCTCAGTCGAGAAGTCTAAGTCATCAATTATACGTTATGTTGCCTCTAACCAGTACTCAGCAGTGTTGGGAGCTACACCGGACACCCCCTAAACACCTCCGCTCCGTTAGCTCAGAGTCGCTCAGCCACCGATTTTTGGGCTCCTGTACTTGCGCCCGCCTCGGTAACTCTCTCCAAAACTCGCATCATCGCCGGGATATTACATCATTATCACTGTCCGATCCTCGAAATTGGCTCCTCCTCCGTCGGCAGATCTGGTAGCCCATTCCCAGACCCATGGCCAGACCCTGCTGGCTCTGACAAGGTCATCCTACCTCTACCCCGGCCACGCGGTAGACGTCCACGACCTCGTGTACTCATTCTTCCCGTTCTGGTTAAGAATTTTATGTATTATTAATTCTGTTCACTGTTTATCCACGAGCAATTTTTATGGAAAATAGTTTTAAAAGTGATTCTTTCGAAGTCGAATCTATCTATAGTTTCAGTTTCAGGCTTATCTCCTAGTTCTAAGTGCATTCATCACACAAACAACATCCACAGACCACATTCAATATGTAGGGGTGTTTTCGTCATCTTCACTACTCGGAGGTATTTTCGTAATTTTTACCTACAGGGGTATTTTCGAAATTTTTCCAAAATAAAGTTTTGGGTGATTTTGCAAATTAAAGGTATTTTGGTAATTTCGTGAAGCAGGGATATTTTGGTAATTTTGCAACTCGGGGGTATCTTGGTAATTTTGTTAATCAGGGGTAGTTTGGTAATTTACAAACCAGGGGTACTTCGGTCTTTTTTTCCAAATTAAGGGTAGTTTTCACAAATCAAGGGGTAATTTGATAATTTCAAAACTAGGGTTTTTACAAAACAGTGTGGCTGGTCCCTTTCGGGTTTTAATTATCGGATTTAGCCTGTGAACAAGTCCTCATGGTCAGAGTGAACAGTCACTACACACCAGGTAGGATTCTAGTGAAGAGGAGGTGAGTCACTAGGACTGCTTAAATACCAAGCTCTTCCGGATCCAATCCTAGACATGCGTATGCCCGTTACCACACCCTAGTCTTGCGGCTCGTTCACAGGTTTATTTAGTGAAGTTAAGTCTTATGAGATTTTAAGAGTTGTTTCAGCTAGGCCTAAAGTCCATCAAGTTCTAACCTAACTAATCTACGTCTCATAAGGCCCATCAAGCCCACATATAAACATTAAATCAAAGGTTAGGGTACTTACCTGGGTGGATCGGCGTCGGAGACTCAGGTGCCATGCTTTCCGAGATATTCAACTCCTTAAAAATTATTTTACACCCCTCAAAACATATTTTGGGCCTTAAACCCACAACCGAGCTTTTGAACCTGGCTCTGATACCAAAATGTAACACCCCAAACCCGGTCTAATCACTACAACCGAGTCTGGCGTGCTACGGAAAGAGAATGTTTGAAGATCGACTTGTCAATTTTATTTAAGGAGGAAACTGTTGATTAATTTTAGAGAAAACAAATTTGAATCTTGTTTTAGAAAAACTTAGTTGCTTAATTGTTACTCCATACTTATTACTTAATCAGTGAACATTTCAGAAAACACATTCTTATCGAAGTTTAAAAAAAAAAAAACAACCAATTCATATTTACCAAGTATGCTTATCGAAAGTTATAAAAAAAAAAACCAAATAAAACATCACAAAAATAAAGGTTAGGCGGCCTTATTACAACGAGGAAAACCCAAAATTTAAATAAAACAGCTAAGTCCTAATAGAAAACTTTGATATAAAATAAATGCTGAGCATGACCACCTCGAGTCCACTCCGGCTTCATATCCACGATCTAAGTCTGATCTGCAAAATGTAAAGGAAGGGGTGAGTCACCGAGACTCAGTGTATAAATCCCCATCCCAAGAGAAGTTATGCTCTTACACAAATTCATTTACACATATGCATGTCATGCAACCCGTCAACCTAAGTATCCATCCATGTCTCCCAAATCTACCCCTTGTGGTACCAAACCACTGGTGGTGCCAAACCACTAGTAACCGAAGTTACAAGAATAACATATGTGGTACCAAACCACTGGTGGTGCCAAACCACTGAGACTTAGTCACAATTTTTATAATATATGTGGGGCCAACCCACTGTTGTGATGCCAAATCATCTGGTGACGATCGATAGATCATACTTCCCATCCTCTCATCACCCATAACACGAGTTATGCTAACAATATTAGTATGATCATGCTTAACATATATAATTATGTATACAGAATATCATGCTCTCATAGATCACAATCAACGCGAGAAACATAACAACTTACCCGGCATCCTCGTCTTTTTACCCACAAGGGTAATTTGGTAACCATTGCCGTCATTCAGGCTTTTAACAACACATAACATTTAACATAATAAGTAAAGAAAGTGTGTAAGAGTTACACACCTGGTTTTCGTACTACCGCTTTTACTGCTTCTACACTACTTTGACGTTGGGTTTATAGATCCAATCCCCTTACTGCTTGACTGTTAGTATTGTCCATAATAACCTCTTGTCACTAAATCATTTAAATGATGAGATCTAATTACCTAAACAACTATAACACTTAATACGAACTCTTACCTAATTAATCGAATCCCGAAAGTCTTTGGGAAACCACCACCACCAACCTACCTACATTCGGCCATCCTCAAAATATCAAAAAAACCAATAATCACAACCAAACCAGCCCATGTGACATTCGGCCAGTTAAAAGAAATCAAGAAAGGCCATCCGACCGAACCTACCACCACCTACCTTCGGCTTTTCCACCAAATCGGCACAGGAGACTTTTAATGAGACAGATTCGGCTACCAGCAGCAGAGAGGGAAAATCGACAGGCCTTAGAACAAGTGATTCGGGTTAGGTCTTAATGAAAAGAAAGAGTGAAATCGCAAAGAAGGAAAAATCCCGAAACTTACCAGATCACTAAGGAGTATTCGGCTTATGGTGCACCTTTGGGAAACAAAAACCACCCTTGTAGATTCGCCTATGGAAGAGGAAGATGAAGACCAGGGTATTCGGCCTTGGAAGAAAAGAATAACGAGAATAATGTGTTGGAGAGTTGTGGCCAAGAAAAGAATTTGGGAGAAGAGGAGAAGAGAATTTCGGCTAGGAGAGTAAGTGAGTAAGAAAGAAAAGAAAACAAATGAAAAAGATGAACACCAAGCATCAAAATTTCGGCAATACACATGCACACACTCAGAGATGGAGTTTCGGCCAACTCTCTCCCTCCTGATAACTCTTATCTTGCATGATAAGCCAATCCCTATCTTACCTTTAGAAGAGGCCAACTTAGAACCAACTCTTCCCTCATAATTATCAGCTTTTAATTACTAAATTAAAAAGAAATAAAGCTCCTAAATTTTAGCCATTGTGCCGTCCATCCCCTTCCCTCCTATGTGCCAAATTTTGACCCATCCCTTTGGGCCCCAAGCAGCCACACACTGTGCCCAACTTCTTCCTTCCTTGTGACGCCACCTTCATGCTCTCACCAAGCCCCCAAATTTTTGGGCCACAAGCTTGACTTTGCTACTAAACACAGTACTTACTTAAATTATAAACTAACACTATTTATAAGTAGTTTAACCCAAGTTTTAAGCCCAAACCCGGGCCCAATACACACCTCAAGGCCTTAACCTACTAACTTAGCCATGCAGCATACCAAATGCACAGACCCACAGAATCAGGATATTACAATAAGCAAGATAAGCTTTGCAACCTTTTCTCACACATCTCTGAGCTGACATAGACGAAATCACAACAGGAAATTCATTCGATTAATTTGATTCAATTCGAAGAATTTTATTATTCTGACACTTCAATTCTATAATCTTTCGTCTACAGTTCACAACAGCATCATGTAGAGTCAACCAATCTATTCCCAGAATTACATCGAACTCATCAAATGGCAAAGCCGAAAAATAGTAACCCCGAGTCATTAAAGGACAGTTCTTGCAAACTTTATCAACTAAAACATACTTGCCTAAGGTGTTCGATACTTTAATCACAAACTCAGTAGACTCGACAGGCAAACTCTTATTAAGCACCAAATTCATACATATATACGAGTGTGTCGGTCCAGAATCAATTAAAGCAATCACATTAGTGTCATAAAGAGAGAAGGTACCGGTAATAACATCTGGTGACGACGCTTCTTCGCGAGCGCAAATAGCGTAGACTCTGGCAGGTACTCTAGCCTCAGATCTCACAGTGGAGTCCCTAGTCATACCTCTACCACTAGATACATTCCCCATATTTCTCGATGGTCTCCCTCTCACAATCGTATTCCTCGATCTTACATTCTGAACTTTTTCTTTCTCGGATAACTCTGGGCAGTCTCGAATAAAGTGATCTGGTGAACCACATTTAAAGCAAGCTTTACTATTCTTATTCCAGCAGTCTCCAAAATGTCGTCTCCCGCACTGTTGGCACTGATGTGTCTCTAACTAACTATGATCACAATAAAGGCAAGCACACCCATCGTTTAATAGTATAGTTATGGTAAGACCGGAAATATCGTATCCACAAGGACCAAGAGTACTAGTAATTACTATCTTTCTATTATCTAGCCTAATAATTGGAGTGATTTCTTTTAAACTAAAATTAATTAAAAGCACGTCAGAGAATGAATTGGGAAAATACTTTTAGACAACTTTATGAAAGAGGCAATACCCAAGGAAGAATCCACCTAGACTTCACTTATTACTTCTGATTCATATGATTTATTCACTTGACTTAATCCGTAGAAATCCCTGATTTATGTTAATATCTCTTTCAAGACTAAAAAAAACTGACTCTAGGTTGATTAATTGAGATCTCTTTCTAATTAAAACCCCTATTGTCGCATTAACTCGATCTATGGATTTCCTTATTAGATTTGACTCTAATCCGGCAGATTTATGTCGCCCTATTTCTAGGGTTGCAATCAACTTCGCTTAATTATGTTGATCTACTCTTAAACATGGACTTTTGCTCCTCTGAATAAGCATATTTGACTTGAATCAATAAACTGAATTATCAAAACAAGAATAAGAACTCACAATTAAGAATAAGAACAAGTATTTATCTTATAAATCAAATAGTAATAAGATCCATCTTAGGTTTCATCCCCTCAGGTATTTAAGGGAATTAGTTCATACTGATAGAGGGAAACATCTTAAAATAAGGAAAACAACAAAACATAAGAAAACCCAAAAACTTCAAGAGAAATTGATAGGAGATCTTCAGTCTTGATGGAGATCCTTCCTCCAAGCTGCTCCCGATGGCTGTCTTCGAGTATTTTCTGCCTTTTACTATGCATGTCCCCTTTAGGTTCTCCCCTGGGGTGTTTATATAGGCTTTGGAGCGCCTTTCTTGGCCTACAAGTAACCTTTTCCGAATAAAATTAGACTTGGGTTCGGCAGGGACACGCCCGTGTGACACGACCTTGTTCGATAGCTTAGGCCGTGCTCGATTCTGCTCATCACACACGGCCATGTGGTCTGCCCGTGTGAGATAGTCTAGGCCGTGTTGATTTCTGAGGTAGGCCTATTTTGTCCATTTTTTGGCCCGTTTCTCATTCTTTTCGACTCCTTAAGCTCTCCTGAGTGTAAAACATGAAATTCAAGGATTAGGAGCATCGAATTCATCAAATCTAATGAAAATTCATCCAAAAATAAGCCAAGCATGGGGTCAAAATATGTATAAATTGTGGTTTATCAGGCACTCGGGTTTGTTATTTCTCACGCTGCCAACGCTAAAGACAGAAGTAGCTTGAGCTTTAGAATTCATATGTTGGTTTCCACGATCTCTGTTTTGATATCCCACTGATGCATTTGATCGACTATACGAATCTCGAGAATTTTTGATGAAGAATGATAAAGTTTATTCATCAATCTTTTCTTTGAATCTCTAGCTTCTGAATCAGTTTTTTTCTTTTCTCGGCTAAAGTCTTCGGCTTTGCAAGCCCGATCAACTAACACAACGAATTCTTTTAAATTTAATATCCCGACCAGAAGTTTAATATCCTCGTTCAGCCCATCAACAAACCGCTTGCACATTATCCCTTCAGTAGAAACATACTCTCAGGCATACTTGCTTAACCGTACGAATTCTCTTTCATATTCAGTTACAATCATGCGGCCTTTTTTCAATTCTAAAAACTCTTTATGCTTTTGATCCAAAAACCGTTGACTGATGTATTTCTTTCGGAATTCAGTCTGAAAAAATTCCCAGGTAACTCTCTCCCTCGGTACCACGGATACTAACGTATTCCACAACTGATATGATGCGTCTCTCAGAAGGGATATAGCACACTTTAAACATTCAGCCGGTGTACAGAAAATTTCATCAAACACTTGGGTCGTATTTTCAAGCCAAAACTTAGCTCTCTCAGGATCATCATCAACATTAGCTCTAAACTTTTCAGCCCCGTGTTTACGGATCTTATCAACTAGAGGCTTGTTCAATCTTAAAAGCTCGACTCCTTGAGGAGCTACGGGTACAGGTTGTAGACTAGGAGGGGGTGAAGGTTGCTGAGCAGCCGGGTCCGTTCGAATATATTGAGTGAACCACTCGTTCAACATTTGGAAGAAGGCTTCTTTAGCCTCTTCTCCCTGACTGCCCGTTACAGGTCTAGAATTAAACTGCACTGTCCCTTGAGCGGGTGCAGGCGTATTACTCTCAACCTCATTAGCTATCGCTCGATTGGGATCCATTTTCTATATAAAAACACATTTTCAAATGTTAGGAGTCATCACATTATCACAGTTTATATATGGCATGTATAGCTAGACTCTCACACGCGCTATGTTAGTCCTAGAATCGACAAAATCGTAGCTCTGATACCAATAAATGTAACACCCCTCACCCGTATTCATTGTCAGAATAGGGTTACGGAATATTACCAGACTTTCAACACTTTTAACATACATTTCATATACAATTTATCGATTCAAATACAATTCAATCACAATCAATCATAGTGTCCCTTAAACGAGCCTACGAGGCCTTAAACATGCATTAGGAGTGATTCGGGACTAAACTGGAAGTTCGGGAAATTTTTCAACACTTAACATTTTTTTTCAAAATAGGGGACACACGCCCGTGTGACCAGGCCTTGTGTCTCACACGGCCATCAAACACGCCCGTGTCACAGGCTGTGTGAACATTCGAAATGGAAGCACATAGCCGTGTCCCAGCCCGTGTCCTATCCCGTGTCCAAACAAGTGAGCTTACTGATTTGGGTCACACGACCAACCACACGCCCATATGTCTAGCCGGTGTGCCCTTCGAAGTGGCCACACACGCTCGTGTGCCAGGCCGTGTGCTAAGCCGTGCCAAACCTGTAAGGTATACTAACTTATGCAACACGGCCAAGTCACACGCCCGTGTTTTAGTCCGTGTGCAAATTAAGGGGTATACTAACTTGTACCACACGACCGATCACACGCCCATGTGTGAGACCGTGTGGAGCATACTGACTTCATTTCAATATCAACACCAGGGGACACACGGCCGTGTAACATGATCGTGTGTCACACACGACTGAGACACACGCCTGTGTCTCTGCCCGTGTGGACAAAAATGGGCTATTTACCAAGGGGTTCACATCTTCACCTATACAAATGACACCAAACCATAGCATAAAATACCATCCAAAACAACCAAACCAAGTCTAAATCTTACCATTTCTATACTAACCAATTCAAGGCGCATAAGTACCACAATATGCTATCTAAATTCATACCAATCCTTATAGTCTCAACTCATCAAAATGACCATTATCAAATATGCATTATTAGGCCTAATTTCACAAGCATACCTATATCCACATGTAACATCCTGAATTTTTGGGCCTATGCGTTTAATGGGTGGATATGTTTAATGTGTTAATTTAAGTGTTAGGGGTCCAAATTGGGCTCAGGCTTAGGTAGAGGCCTTGATTAAAATTATCTGTTTGGGCATTATAGGGTTTAAAAGGTAGTATCTATGTTTAAAATACCAAAGTGGGCTTGTGGCCCAATCTTAGGAGGTGACGCCACACAAGGGAGTAAGGGGCCCAAATTTAAGTTTCATGGAGCCCAATTCTTTTAATTTAAGTTAGCTAAATTTTGGGGCATTAGGATTAGGTGGAGTGGATGGCAAGAAGGCTAAAATTTAGGGGTTTTAATGTTTAAAATATGTGGATAATAAGCAGATAAAGGCTATTATTTAAGAATTTATTTTATGTAGATAATAAGCAGATAAAGGCTAAAATTTAGGGATTTTAATGATTAAAATATGTGGATAATATGCTGATAAAGGAGGGAGGAGTTAGAGATAATTAAGTCTCTTTTAGATGAGCTAGTAGATTAAGATAAAGGAGAAAAGATAGGACTTATCTGCAAGGTTAGGTAAGTGCCAAAATTTCTATAAATAGGGGGAATATCTCTTCAATTTCGGCATTTGGGTTTTTCTCTCGTTCTTTTCTCTTCTTCTCTGAGTAAAAGCCGAAAACTCCTAAAGTTCCATCTTCTTCTTCATTCTCTCTAGCAAAGCCGAAATTTCTAAGCCTATTCCTCATCTTCACTTTGATTCAAAAGCCGAAACTCTTTCCATTCTTTTTCTTCCTAGCCAAAATCTTCAAGTCTATTCTTTGTTTTTTTTCTTCTCTCTTTTCTGTCGAAACCGAAACTCCTCACTCAAGTATTTTAAAAGCCAAAGACACATCAGCCTTCTCTTGTTCATACTTTTTCCAGATTTTCCTAAAAGCCGAAATCCCTAGATCTCATCTCCTGTGATTGCCGAATTACTTCTGTGGTGCCTACTTGTGCCGAAATCTGAAGGGAACTTTAGTGGAGTCAATCGCATAGATCTCTAAGTTATAGAATCGTGTTACTTTTGGGATTTCAAGGTAAGGGATCTATTAGTTTTAACGTGTAATTTGGGATTTATTAACCTTGGCCGATTGTTGAAGGGGCTAAATCTTTGTGTGTTTTTCCGGCTTTTGAGCAAGGCTTTACATTGAGGATAATAGATCCAGATAGCAAGGACATCGACTAAGAATATTGGATTTCGCAATATCAGGTGTGTAATTCTCCACACCATCTAGATCTATTTGATTAATATATGAAAATAAGTATTACATGTTTTGTTAAATGCCGAAATCCCGGCATAATGACGGAAACCCAAAGAGGGTAAAAGCAAATCACCAGGTTAGTGAATGCTCTGATTAAATGATTTAAGAATATTGATTATATGTGATTGCATGGGTTGGGTTGATGAAAGGAGGAAGTTATATGTTGTAGCGGTTTTTACCGTGATGCATTGTAGCGGTTCCTTACCACCGTGATGCATGTAGCGCTTCTGCCGTGATCTGTTGTAGTGGCTACGGCCATGATCTCGATGATGAGCGCACGATCGCCATCAAGGCGCAGTAGCGGTGTGGGTTGATTGTAGAAATCCCCAATGGTGTGAATGGTCGGTACGGGCGTGTAGCGGATGGACACCTAGGATATGGGTTGGGCTTTGCATATTATTTTTGTTACTTATATTTTGATTATTCTGTTTTATGGGGCTAAAGCCCAAATCTAATGGTGCATGAGGGTTGCACACCGAGTCTCGCGACTCACCCTTTAATTTTAACCATCTCGGGTGACACTTAGGGCATCGGACCGGGGCCGAGAGGAGAGCAAGGTGGCCATGCGATGAGCTTTGAGAATTCAAAGCAAAAAGACTTAGTCTAATTTTTTTTTATTTTCATTTAATTAATGGGTTCAAATTTCCTTGTAATAAGGCCATGGGCCACTAGACTACCATTTACGTCTTGGGATTTCGTTGGGCTTTTATTACTGGGTTTTAAGTTTTACGTTTTCAATTAAGTTAAGACCTGCATGAAATTTCGGTTTTTATTTAAAATCTACCAAGATAATTGGTTACTTAATATTTTATACTTTAATGAATTATTAAGCTTTCGAAATAAAGGTGTAAACCTAGTAATTGTTTTCCAAAATGCGACATGTTATGTAAAATCTCTTAAGTGACATACCAGATCCGGTTGTAGCGTTTGGGCCGAGTTTGGGGTGTTACATCACAAATCATCAATTTACCATTCATAGTACCTATTATCATCAATCATCACAACCAATTCAATAAACACAAGACATAAGCATATATATATGTACATGATTCAAACATACCAGATATACCAAAATTAAGCCATCACCCATGGCTATATATACAAACCAAAATATAAACATTTACAATCCAATTCATTTAGCCAAAGTCATTACCAAAACATAACTAACATGACTCAAAGTCCCTATACATGCCATATACTTAAAATACCAAAATTTCAAAGGTACCAAGTGATAGGTGGTAGTGTGAAACGATCTCCGACGATCCCCGAGTCCGAGCTAGCTTCGATAACACTATAAAACACGGAAAATACACAAAGTAAGCTATAAAGCTTAGTAAACTTGTATGTTAACAATGAGAAAATATCACCATTCATTAATCATTCAAATAATAGAAAACAATATACAACAATTCTATTAAATCTCAAAGCTATCAAATGATCATTCACATAACTTACCGAGGAACTCATCAATTCCATGGTTTCAATACTCAAGTATTACCGTACGTACCTGTACCACCTTGTACCAATCTTATACTCGACCACATCCTTCATTTACCCGCTGAACCTTTCGGAATAGAAGTCGGATACTCAAGGTCTCACACGATAAGTACCTATACCATGGCCCGAAGCCAAATCAAGGTAACTTATCCGAAATTCTGATATCATGGCCCGAAGCTAAATCAGCCGATATGCATGGCCTGAAGCCAAATCGGTATCTCGCACCTGAAGTGCTAATAACATGGCCCGAAGCCAACTCAAGTATAACTAATGACATGTCACTAGCATCCTAAACTATTCCTAAAGTTCAATCGGGTTTCTAACTATCGAATCTTCATCGAATCATTTCTGAACTCGTCCGTAATCATATAATCACAATTCATGCTATATCAAAGCATATAAAGTACATTTGAAACAAAATTATAACATATGAACTTACCTCGGATGTTAAAACGACGAATCGAGTCGATTAATGATAACTTTATCTTTTCCCCGATCCAAGTCCGTATTTCGCTTTCTTGATCTAAATATATTTAAAATTAACTTATTTAATCATCTATTCATTCAATTTAGTCTAAAACATTCTTTAAGGCACATTTACACTATTGCCCCTAATATTTCACATTTTAACCACTAACTTTACACATTTCTCAATTTAATCCCTATTTTGCATTTTCACTAAAAATCACTTAACAAAACTTGTTTAACTATCAAAAACCATTCAAAATATATCATCAAACATCAAAATACTCATATATTCATCAATGACATCATTCAAAATCTTTAACAATTTTGCAAATTAGTCCCTGGGCTAGCTAGTACTAGATGCAACGATCATAAAAAACATAGAAATCATTAAAAAAGGGACAAAAATCACTTACCAAATCAAGCTTCAAAGTGACTGAACCTTCAAACTAATTTCATGGCTTTTCTAAGCCCTAATTTTCGGTTAACAAGATGATAATGAAGTAATATTGTTTTGTTTTATTTATTTCATGTTATTAACCAAATTACAAAATTAACCTTGTTATTAAACCATTAAATCACCTTAATAAATGTCCATATATGTCCACTCATGCTATTTATGGTCTAATTACAACATAAGGACCTTTACTTTAAGGTTCTATAGCTATTAGACACCTTTAGCTAACAGAACTCTAGTTTTACACCTTTTGCGATTTAATCCTTTTTATCAAATTGACCAATCAAACGATAAAATTTCTTCACGAAACTTTCACACATACATACTATCATACTGTAAACACTTAAAATAATATTAAAATAATTTTTTAACTTCGTATTTGTGGTCCCAAAACCATTGTTCCGATTTGACTAAAAATGAGTTGTTACATATACTAACTTTCATATAATTCAAAACACATTAAAAGTATGTAAATTCATAATTCAAATACACACATTACATTTACATACACAACTATACCATACGAACTTACCAGACCAAACAACGAGTGAAGTGTCGAGGACTAATCTGAAATTTTCCCTTTTCTTCGATTATTTACCAGTTGATTCAAATCTTAATCTATATGGGTAATTGATTTCAATTTCTTAGTTTCAGTTACCTTATAAAATTTTGTATTATGCATATAACAGTTCAATTTTTTTTAAAAATCCGTAATTTTATATTTTATTCAATTTAGTCCCTAAAATAGAAACAATCATAACTTTCACATTTAAGCCATGTTTTTCAATTTGATTTCAATCACATCCTTTCACAACCATTAAACATCCATAATTACAAAAATTTCATACTAATTTTGAAATTTTTACACTTTAGTCCTTTTTTACTAAAATAACTATTTTACTTTACAAATTAGTCCTTTTTCATAATTAAGCTCAAAATCTATCAATTTATTACCAAAAGCTTCAAGATTCAACAATGAAAACATTTAAAATTTGTAACAATTTTGCGAAATAATACCCATGTTAACTAAATCGATCTACAACAATATCAGAAACATAAAATTTATGAAAAACGAGTTTGAACACACTTACCATGCAATGGTCGATTATTAAAGCATTCAACAATGGCTTCTGTAACACCTCTTACCTGGTCCAATCGCCGAACCCAAGTAATATAATGCTATTAACAAATATCAAACAATTCCATGCAATTTATTTATCAAAATCTCAAATAAATATCAATTCATCACATAAGAGCAAGTATATCATGCTATTCAATCGATTTCAAGTTTATATCGGGCATACAGAAGCTTAAGAACAAATCGGTATTAAACAAGGATCAATTTGAATCAAAAACAAAAATTTAAGAAAAATCTAAAAACAAGGGACACACGGCCGTGTCCCGAGGCCGTGTGTAAGGGTCACATGGTCGTGTGAGAAAATCGTGTGAAATTGGGGTCACACGGTCGTGTCGTCAGGCCATGTGACAAGGCTCAGCTCGTGTGGCTCAAGAATATGGCCGTGTGGCCTGACCGTATACAATTCGAATATAGGGTCACACAGCCTTGTCACTAGATCGTGTAACTCATTGAGATCGTGTGAACAAACCTGCACCAAAATTAAATAGGCCACACGGCCGTGTGGCAGACCGTATGCATCTAAAATAACTTCAATTTCAAGCCATTTCACCTACCATTGCTTGGATATCAAGCCATACCATTTGCATCTATAAATACTCATTTCAAAACACACCAAATCATGTCAAAACATGCCATATACCATTCAACCTAAATGCCTAACCAATATGCCCACAAAGGCACGTCAATTTGTGATTCAAAACAACCAAAATGAATATGCTCAAACATATCAATTCATTAACATTATATGACACTCTCACTGTCACTTACTCAAGAACAACTAACCTTTAAATCAACCTCATGTTTCATACATCACATATATCAAGTCATACCATACATCCTTCCACATCTAAGAATCAACCAAAAACATATTGCATAACAAGACATTTCTCTCAACCATAAGAATATTAAGCATACAATTCAAGCAATCTAACAAGTTATCAACCAAATACCATTATCTTCTCCTATATACATATATACATATACACTTATAAACATAATAAGCAAGACCATCAATATACAAAATGAACATTATAACCAAAAGACTTCCTAGGTACATGCCAAGACCAAAATGATCACATCACCAACGTTTGCGTTCGGAATTGCCGTTGGATGCTGAGTCAATGATCAAATTGTAATGTACCTAACCTGCGCAAGGAAAACAAAACCGTACACTGAGTATAACTCAGTGGTATTTCTATAATCGAACATTAAAACATATTATAAAGGTTATAATACATTTTAACATGTCAATCTACTAGTCCTATTACATCACCTAATTATTCAATCTAATTACATATCTTAAACCGAGCTATCATAGGTGCAGCATATTCATTTTTCCCTATCTCAATCAAATTGATTAAAACGTACAATATCAAATCCCTAATTCCAAGCTTATAAATTGATATCCACTAACCACTCTTGTTTCAATTTCATTATACTCAATTTCTCAGTATTATAATATAATTTCATCAACCAATCATTAAATCACATATGTGACAACATAATTCATCACTAATTGAACTCAATTGCACAATTAAAACAATATATCATATTTTTAAATCTATTCAATTTAGTCCTTTTCACAAACAACTAATTCAAATCAGTTCAATTCAGCTCGTCCTATCATTTCCAGCTTACCTTATGTTATTATCATGAAACAATTGAAAAGGTCCGGGTTATAAAAATACAAACCGTAAACTCCAAGCTATTCTTTTTCTTTCTTTCTCGAAGATTTCGGGTCGACGTTAGCTACAGATTAAAACAAATATAATAAATTAGCACTACATAACCCATTTTGCATTCAATTGCTAAATTATACGACTTCTGCATATTATTCAATTTAGTCTCTAAAACCGGGACTAACATAATTTTCACAATTAACCCCCCAAACTTTTATGTCCAATTTTCTAGAGTCCCTATAGGATTTCCTATTTCTCAATTGCGCCCCAAATTTTGAATTTTTTACAATTTAGTCCTTATTGTACAAAATCATTAATTGACTTTACAAATTAGTCCTATTTCACTTCTATCCTTATTATCTATCAAAATAACACCTCAAACTTCAATTATTTAACAATGGTAACATCTTCAATCTTGAATAATACCAAAAAATACTATATGGGTTAGCTAGCTCGTATTACCGGGGTTCCAAAAACATAAAAATTACAACAAAAAAGACTAAATTGACTAACCAATTAAAGCTTGAAACTATTGAAACCCTTAGTGTATTGCGTCTTTCTCCATTTTCTTTTTTTCTTCGAATGGTAACAATGTTTCTCTTTCAATCCATTATACCATCTTTTATTTATTTTGTTTTTATTTTATATTTATTTTATAACCTTTTGTTTTGTTTTATTTATTAATTTTATTACATTTTATTTTATAACATCATTCATCACCGTCCACTTTCATTAAACCAATGGTTTAATTGCCTTATGAGTCCCTTAGTTATGTTTTACTTTATGATTTAATTATAATTCAACTTTTAACTCTTACGTGATTTAGTCCCCGTACTTAAATTAAGCACTAATTCAACGAAATGACCTAACTAAAATTCAATTTGCTTCTAATATAACTCCGTAAATATTTAGTAAAAATATTTATAGGTCTGGTTTATGGAAACGAGGTCCCGATACCTCAATTTCCAAAACCACTGACTTTAGAACCGATACACTTGTACCTTGTCTAACTTTCCAAATAACCAAAATTATTAGACCAAGCTTCAGTTTAATACTGTAATACCCTTTATTAATATTTACTGACTTTATCATTGGAAAATAGAATTCCAAAACCACTGTTTTCGACACCACTGACTTTCGGGTCGTTACAACTTCCCTTGTTCTTTTTGGTGTAAAAACAGTGATGAAAGAAGGAATAATGAAGATGAAAACTTTTACTAATGTTTTAACTGTTGTAAATTGGATGTTCATATAACTCCCATAACCCCCAAGAATTCATTTTCTTGTAACTCTTGTAGCCCCGAGAAATTTATAGGGTACCTTAATTATATTGTTGTAACCTATGGTAATTGAGGGCTTTTTGATATCTCAAGTGAAAGTTGCATCATCCTTCCATTTCTTTGTCTTTCTTTCTCTCTTATTCTTTATATTCTTCTTTTAATTTTATAATACATTATCAGCACGATTTTATTCGAGAGTAATATGTTCTTAGTTTGTTTCAAAATTTTGTTGGGATCCAAGCATTGAAATTTAATTTTTTTGGTTTAAAAATCATTAGAATCATGGCTATTTGATATTTGCTTGGGGATGATCTATTTCTCTTTATTACAAAGGATGCTTATAATCACTACTTCTCATCCATGTTAACGTAAGTCAGTCCAATCAACTTCTTTCGAAATTTGATTTGATTTCTATTAAAAAGTTCAATTTATATAATCCTTTATTCGTATATCTATGAATTTATAAAACCATTCACGCATTTAGTTATTGGGATTTTATGTGGAGATAATTTTTTTGGTTCATATTTTTAATAGAATTGATTGATTTAATTTTAATTTTGATTAAAATATATGATTATTGCAGAATGGGAGTAAAAATGCTTACTTGTCATGAACTTTGGGATATTCACCCTGTCTGGATAGTTTCATGATTATCGTAAAATTTGAAATGAAATTATGCCATAATAGGTGGAGGTTACAATTTTTTTTGTATTTAAACGCTTATAGTTGTAAAGTTACTTTAACCTGAAATTATGATATTTTGTATTTTGTTGTGTTATGATATATAGAAAAATATTATCTAACCATAGTGATTTATTAGTAACATGAATTTATTATTTGTTATGTTTAATATATGTTTTATTTATACCTATTCATTTTATTTTTATATGAATAAATAAAGTTTTTGAAGATCAGAAATTTTTATCATTCATGTTGAAAAGAAGTGCAAAAATGTATATTATTTAAAATAAATTAAGCATTCATTAAAGTTATGTAATAAAATGATTACATGCTCCTGAAGAGCTAATATTGCATCAAACTGTAAAAAGCTCTTTAAGAGCTAATATTTTACTTCATTCTGATGCAAAATTTTGTAAAATATAATATTATTTTTTAGATCAAGAAGATATATGTTGAATGAAACATTTATGTGCTTTACATTAAAATCATATATAAAAACAACATGAGATACTCGAGTATTTGTATTATATATATTCCTCAAAGGAATACATTACACTTATATGATTGAAATATCTAATGTGCTCTTGCAGTAGCATTATGGTGAAAAAGACTTTAAAAAGTATTTTTAAACGATCTCATACCTTCTAGTGGCTAAGCAAAATATAAGTTACTGATGAAAAACCATGAAATTCTTTCCACTAATTTTACTTCATTCCCTGAAGTGAATGTAACAGTACATAACAATTATGAAAAATGAAAACATAGAGATCATGATTGTTGTTGTAATTGAGGATGTGGTTGGAGACGTACTAATAACTGTTATCATAGTGGTTATAATAGAGGTACTTCTAACCACTAGAAAAAGAATAATAATGAAAAACAAGAAAATGGTGGTCAAAATATTTGAAGGTTATTGAAAATTCATGCTACCTATATGGTACGAAAATGCACTAGTCACATGTTGTACATTTAAGCATCTAGTAAACATTAATCAAAGCATCCATTAAAAAAGGAAGGGAAACATAAATATCTGGGTGCCCTATTCTTCCACAATATAGTGAGCATTGATACTTTTCAGTTTATCTTGGACAAATTTCGTACTCGGCTAAATGGATGGAAAGCAAGAAAGTTATCTTTGGCTGGTCGCTTAACATTGGTTAAGTCGGTATTACTTACCATCCCAAACTATTTCATGACAATAGCTAGTGATAAGTCATAAAAGTAACATATTTTAATTCCATTCTTAATGTGTTTTTTGGATGATTAATTATGTAAATTAGTGAATTTGATGCTCCTAATCCTTTAAATTCATGTTTCTATACTTAGGAGAGTATTTGGGAGCGAAAGGAGAGAAAAAAAACAAGCCAAAATTGAGCAAATAAAGTTGCTTTTAGGATCCACACGGCCTGGGCATTTCCACACGGGCTGGCCACACGCTCGTGTGCCAGCCCGTGTCGATATCGCTCCCTGTTTCCCAAATATGCGGAAAAACTCAATTTTTAGGCTTTCTGAGCATTCTAAAGTCTATAAATATCAATTAGAAGAAGATCCAAGGGAGCACTCAGATAAGATTGAAGAAGTTACTCGAAGAACTCCATCAGAGCCAACTCAGAAGTGGATCTCCTTCAAGATTGAAGATCTCATTTTAACTTCTTTCGAAGTTTAATTGAATTTCTTTATGTCTTGTGGTTTTTTTGACTTTGAGATGTTTTCATTTCAGATTATGAACTAAATTCCCTAGATACCTAGGGAAGATGAAACCTATGATAAATTTTATTATTTTATTTTTGAATTACATGATAAACAATTTATTCTTGTTCTCAATTATGTATGCTTAATTCGTGTTTTAATATTATCAGGATATTAATTCATGTTTAATGTGCTTATTTCAGTGGAGCAAAAGTCCCTATTTAAGAGTAGATCTAGCATAATTGAGTGGAGTTGCATGCAATCCTAGAGATAGGACGACATAAATCTACCGGATTAGAGTCAAATCTAATAGGGGAATCTATAGATCGAGTTAATGCGACCCCCACCCTCTCGTGCCGACCAAACCACTTCTCCAGACCTTTTCCTTTTTCTTCTATCGCGCCGTACAACCCCGCCAAATCCCTCACCCTTCTCCTTTCTCGGCCTTCCACCAAGCTGCCCGACCCCCACCCTCTCGTGCCGACCAAACCACTTCCCTCTCCTTTCCCTTTTTCTTCTATCGCGTCGTACAACCCCGCCCTTGCCCCTTTTCCCTATCTTCCCCTCGACCCCCACAGACGCCCTCCCCTCTCCACGTCTCCCAACGTCATTTCCCCGTCCCCAACCACTGTGCGCGATCCTCACTCCGGCCACCGCCCCTACCGCCATCAGTCATCCTTTTTTCTCCTTGTTCTTTTATTATTATTATTAATTATTATTACTACTACTTTTCCTTTTGTTATTATTATTTTATTTATTATTATTATTATTATTATTATCATTTTCTTCAGATTATTCTGATTGTCATTTGTTTTAATATTATGCTTCTTATTTTTTATCGTTTTTACCTTGCTATTTTTACTATAGTCATATTGATTTGATTACCTAGACTTGTGTGTTTTTCTTTTTTGTTTATGGTTTTATTATTTTTTTCTTTTTTATTATTAATTCTCATTCTTCTTCTTTAGTTTCATTATTATTTTTTTATGAGTAATTTTGGTACTATTATAGTTATATTAGTAGTTGATTGTTTTGGGTTTTTATTTTTCTAATGTTACTACTTGCTACTCAGTGTATGCGACGGTTAGATTCGACTTTATTCTTTTTAGCTGAGTGTTTAATTTATGATTTTAGATTTTAATTGCATTCGAGTTTTCCTTTTGTGCCTATTTCCATAGATCCAATGTGTCGATTCGTACCCTTGCTTTGAATACTGAAATTGTTATTTGGTCGTTTTTTTCGTGCAGGGACATCATGAAAAACACTCGTAGCAAGTCCAAGGTCGCCGTCCCCGCTTCAAAAAAGTGAAAGACACCGGGCGCAACCTCCTCCTCGAGCGCCTCTGTCGAGGCCCGCCACCCTTATCTTCGATTTTCAGCGGGTCCTAGGAGGAATTATTTCAACTACTTCGATTGTGACCACTCGGCTTAGGCCGGTGTATTGATTGGGTCGCTTTGGAGCAGGTCTAGTTAGCTGATCTTGTTAGCGCCTTTATTGCCACAGCCCCGTGGGACCGGTTCTTCTCTATCATCGAGCCCACATATATGGAGCTGACGTTGGAGTTCTTCTCGACATTTTCTCTCCAGCATCCGATGACGACTCATGACGAGCCGAGCACTATCACTTTCAGACTCGGTGGCCTAGTGCGCCATATGAGTGTCCCTGAGTTCGGCACTGCTTTGGGACTATACACTGAGGAGTTTATGAGTGCCGAGAACTTCCTCTGCCTACATCGACACATCCACTACTCGCTAGCTAGTTGTTGGACAGATCTTACGGCGAGTATGACACCTTATGACGCGAGTCGCTCGAAGGCGACTTCTCTCCCTCCGAATTTACGGTATATTTATGCCCTTTTAGCTCATACTTTGACCAGTAGGAGAGAGAGCACCGAAGTCGTCAGTACTACCAATGCCTATTTTTTATGGAGTATGGCCATCGGGCATATTTTTTATTTAGCTTACTTTATCGCCCTCGCTTTCCGCCATCAAACAGACCGCAATAGGAAGGGTCTTATATGTTTAGGCCCTTATGTAACTCGACTTACTCGACACTTCGCATTGAGCATAACACACCGTTTCTTGATTTACCTATTAGTGTCAACCCATAACTTCTTCTTTTTTGCTCGTTGAGAATTTTTCCCATTTTATTGACTCCCTTTTTATCGAGATTTGATTTGGTTAATTGCCTAATTAAGCCTTTTGTTTAATTTGTTGTATTATTTCTTATTGTAAAAAAAAGAGAGAGAAGAAAATCGAAGAAAAAAAATATATTGATTATTATTTAGTTCTATGTTAATTGAGCTTGAACAATTAAATTCATATTTTGAGAAGAAGCTCGTTCTATTCTTGAATAGTTTTCGATTGATGTAATTATTTTTAATTCAGCATTTGTTTATTTTTCTAGTTTGGTAGTTTATCAATTCGATCTCGATTTTAGCCAACTTTTTTAGCCTTTCTCCACACCCTTAACCTAAGCCCCATTACAACCTCTTAAAGACCTTTTGATTTGTGTATCATCTCATTTTATAGTGGTGGAGATTTGATTTTCATGCAAGCCTATGGTAATGACTTTTTAGGTTTGACTATTGAGTGCTTATTCTTGAACCTTAAACACTTTGAGTGATTTGAGTGAATCTTTAGTGAGGATGTGGATTCTTGTTGATTTTGAATTAAAGGTAATTACTTAGATAAGGGAAAATACCTATATTTTCATGTTTTAAAAATGTTCGACTTGGATTGTTTGAATCTTTAATGCTCTTTTAGTTGAATTATCAATGCATGATTATTTGTGAATTATGACGAAACATCATTGATGAGAATTATGAGTTGAGAAAGATTAATTTTAATTGTGAGTTGAGGATTTTTCTTGAGGACAAGCAAAAGTTTAAGTGTGGGATATTTGATAAGTCATAAAAGTAACATATTTCAATTTCATTCTTAATGAGTTTTTTGGATGATTAATTATGTACATTAGTGAATTTGATGCTCCTAATCCTTTAAATTCATGTTTCTATACTTAAGAGAGCATTTGGGAGCGAAAGGAGCGAAAAAATAAGCCAAAATCGAGCAAATAAAGCTATTTCCAGGATCCACATGGCCTGGGCATTTCCACACGGGCTGGCCACATGCCCATATGCCAGCCCGTGTCGATATTGCACCATGTTTCCCAAACACGCGGAAAACCCCAATTTTTAGACTTTCTGAGCATTCTAAAGTCTATAAATATCAATTAGAAGAAGATCTAAAGGAGCACTTAGAGAAGATTGAAGAAATTACTCGAAGAACACCATCAGAGTCAACTCAGAAGCGGATCTCCTTCAAGATTGAAGATCTCCTTTTAACTTCTTTTGAAGTTTTATTGAATTTCTTTATGTCTTGTGGGTTTTCTGACTTTAAGATGTTTTCATTTCAGATTATGAACTAAATTCCCTAGATACCTTGGGAAGATGAAACCTATGATAAATCTTATTATTTGATTTCTGAATTACATGATAAATACTTTATTTTTGTTCTCAATTATGTATGCTTAATTTGTGTATTAATATTATCAGGATATTAATTCATGTTTAATGTGCTTATTTTAGTGGAGCAAAAGTCCCTATTTAAGAGTAGATCTAGCATAATTGAGTGGAGTTGCATGCAATCCTAAAGATAGGACGACATAAATCTACCGGATTAAAGTCAAATCTAATAGGGGAATCTATAGATCGAGTTAATGCGACAATAGGGGTTTTAATTAGAAAGAGATTTCAATTAATCAACCTAGAGTCAGTTGTTCTTACTCTCGAAAGAGATATTAACATAATTTAGGGATTTCTACGGATCAAAACACAAGTGAATAAATCGTTTAATTCAAATTCAGAATAATAGATGAAGTCTAGGTGGATTCTTTCCTATGTATTGTCTTTCTCTTTGGTTATCTTCGATTATTTCCTATTTCATTTTCTGTTGCGTTCTTAGTTAAATTAGATTAGTAAATTTAGATTAAAATCAATCATCCCAATTTATCGATTAAATAATAGAAAAAACGGTAATTACTAGTACTTTTAGTCCTCGTGGATATGATATTCCCTACTCACCATAGCTATACTATTGTTCGATAGGTGTGCTTGCCTTTGTTGTAATTATAGTTAGTTTAGACACCATCAGCTAGAATACCTATATCGATTTGTAATGAGATTGAAAAACCGGCTCGTGGTTTCTTATGGGGATCAACATCTTCTGAGAGAAAACCATTACTTGTCAATTGGGAGGTTTGTTGTAAACCTCTGGAATATAGGGGCTTAAGCATTCAGAGATTGCAAATTCAGAACAAATTATTTCTTATGAAGTTAGGTTATAAACTAGTTGCTAGTACAAATGAATTATGGGTCCAAGTTTTGAGGAAAAAGTACAAAGTATATGGGATACTGCTAGACAACATACATTGAAGCAACTGCTCTTATATCTGGCACTCCATAGCCAACATTTGGAATGAGGTAAAAAATGGGATCTATTGGATAGTGGGTGATGGGAGATTGGCGAACTTTTAGAACGACGTTTGGTTACCAAATGTGGGCATTTTACGACATTTTTATATCGGGCAAGGGATTCCATTAGACTCATTCCAGGTTTGTGATGTGATGACAGAGGAAGTGTGGGACTGGCAATGGCTTGCCTCGGTACTCCCGCAAAAGATTGTGGAACATATTCTGGCTTGTACACTTCCTTCACTGAATGCAGGGACAGATCACCTAACGTGGAGATGGCTATCTAGAGGAAATTTCTCCATATCGAAAACATATAAGCACTTGTTTGTTGACAATCTGAATGTTAAGAGTTGAAAGAGATGAAATGACATGGAAAGTGAGAACATCACAACGGGTTTGGATCTTTCTCTGGTTACTTGCTCATGGTAAACTCTTAACAAATGAGGAACGGTCTAAACGAGGTATAATTAATTTTCCCTTTTGTGAAAGGTGTGGTCTAAACATTGAAAATATAATGCATGTCGTTAGGGATTGTGGTTTTTCTAAATCAATTTGGAAATTAGTTGTACCTAGCAGCCTTTGGAATGTTTTCTTTAGATTATCAACTGTCTAGTGGCTTATTTGGAACATTCAGAATAAAGGTAAATAGTCATCCGAAAAGGGGAATGGCCTACTTTCTTTTCCATTATAAGTTGGTTTCTTTGGAAGAGTTGGAATGACTTCATTTTCAAACAGATAAGTTGCAATAGTCAAGCTCTGTTAACCATGGCAGAAGCATGGACAAGGTCCTTGGGTGCTAAAGGAGGATTGGACGATTGGAGTTGTAATTCTATGACTAAAGGATGTTGGCAGTTTCCAGCTAATGAATGGATCAAGGTGAATGTGGATGGCTCGGTGTTAACAACGAGACCAAATGTATCCATAGTGGGAGTGGTGAAAGGATTAAATGGAGGTTGGATGGGGGGCTTTGAGATGAAGATAGGACTGTCAGATATTTTTCAGGTTGAAGCTCGAGCGCTGCTTGAGGGATTAAAATTTGTTTGGGCATAAGGATACCGCCAAGTGGAGATTGAAAGTGACAATGTTTTACTGATTGCCGTCATCCAAAACAGGTTAGCTGTGAGTAGCAAGTATAGTGAAGTTCGTCAAGTATACGAGTGGTGCTTCAAAGTTTGGGATGTGACATTCCACCAGATTTTGAAGGATAGTAACAGGGTGGCTGATTGTATTGCTAAAGAGGCTAGAGGCGAAATGGAGCAGATAATTACGCATGTAGATCCATCGGAACACATGAGAAGTATACTAGAAGACGATATCCATCGTGATATGCATATATTGATGGTTGAATATCAGCACTAGTACAATTTAGCCTTGGCTAATGTTTTATCATTTACCAAAAAAAATAATAATAAATAAAATGTTGATGTTGTGCAAGTAAAAACACTTGTAAAAAAAACTCATAATTAACTAATATATATTTTTAATTGTATATAAAATTATTCAATGAATTCATTTAAAGTAAATAAACATGTCATGCTATAAATTTGAAACATGACATATAAAATTAATAGTGTCATGTCAGTATGAAGTATACAAGAATTGTCATTCAGATTGTCGCACTAACATCGTTAAAAAATTAATATTTTAGACAATATTTCCATTAAAAATAGTTATTGAACTTTTTTTAAAAAGTTAATAGTCAAATTTAGCACAAAAAAATTACCACATTGAAGGTTTTTTACATTAATAATATGAAAAAATAATTACAAAACTAGGGTGGAAAGCAAATAATTTACGAGAATAAGTCATTTTGAACCGTAAAAAGTTGTATTCCCAACGCAACACCACCTATAAAAAACACTATTTTAATAAAAATAATAATATTTTAATTTCAAAAGGGTTGGGCCACACTCCTTTTTCACATGTCATTATTTAATTTTATATTTTTAAACAAATTTTATATGTTTTTAGTTTTATATTTATATTTATATTTTATAGTTTTTATAATTTTATTTTATTTAATAATTGTTTTAGTTTCATAATTTTTTTAATATTTTATAATTACAAATTTTTGAATATTTAAAATAATGAGTAAATTGATAATTTTTTGGTAAAATTGACATAACAACATTAGGGTAAACTATTTTGGTATCTGAAATTTTTAATATTTATAAAAAAATGGTTGAGTTGTTTTTTTTTTCTAATTTTATATTTTTAATATTTTATAATTATAAATTTTTGAATATTTAGAATAATAACCAAGTTAATAATGTGTAAACATTGAGGGCATAAGCGAATCTAGGGAGATTAGCAGTGACCCTGCCATCCTAAAATGTAAAATTACTATTTAGGCCTTTAAAATTTTTTAAAATTTTAAATTAGTAAAAATAAAATTACACTTTAGCCCCCTAAAATTATAAAAATTTGATTTAATTCTTTAAAAATTATGAAGATATAGACTATTAAAATTTAAAATTTCATTCGACCCCCCTAAAAAAATTTTCTGGCTTCGCCCCTGATTGAAGGCAAAACATATTGAATTTTTTAGAAATAGAATCAACTTGATAGAATATGTAAAATATTAGAGGCTAAATTTATTATTACACCAATCAAACGAAGGCAACATCGACATTCTATTTCCTGACCAAATACATTTTAATGGTGAAGTAATTAGAATTGAAAATTCACCTAACAGAAATAATGGAATTAACAAAAAAAAAAAATTGGTGACCGAAATAGGAACTCATTATAAAACTTGAGTGACTACTTAACTAGTTTACCCTAATGTTTTTTATGTCAATTATACAAAAAAAAATTATCAATTGGTCATTATTTTAAATATTCAAAAATTTATAATTAAAAAGATTTATAAATTTATAAAATTAAAACATCTTATCGTTTTTATTAAATAAAATAAAATTGTAAAAACTATAAATTATAAAAATAAAAATAAAACATGAGAAAAAGAGGGGTCCACAACCCTTTTGAAAATAAAATATTATTATTTTATTTATTTTTATTAAAATATTATTTTTTATAGGTGGTATTGTCTGAGACGACACCATCTTTTACTGTACAAAGCGACCTAAATAATTAATTTTTTTTATATTATCAATGTAAAAAAATCTAAATTAACAAAATATGTATAACTTTATTATTATGGGTATGATATATTATATTCGTGCTGAAATGTGACTTAGTTGAACTGTTCAAATATTCGGAGACAATCAGACAATAAATCCTAGAAATTGATGAGAATACCCTGGTCTATATGTATATAAAAAGGACTCAAAAGATCCAGTGGATTCGTACGTACCATCTTTGATAATTTTCTATTTGTCTTGGATTCATATATTATTATATATATGAATCTAGATTCACCACTCACATGTTTCAATCTCCTCAACTTGCTCCTCCATTTCTGCTCCTCGTAATATTGCAACAATTTGCATCCACTCGTTCCACCTCCTGCTAAAGATTCACCAGCACAATGAAAATTGTGACAAATTTTACATCCCACCCCCCCCAAAAAAAAAAGAGATTGATTTGTAGCTAATAAAGAATTTGTATAAAATTTTGGATTTGGAAACACGAACAAGAAAAGAAAATAAGAAAAAAAAAAAAAAAACAAGACACCTTTAACTTATTTGCCAAAGATGCCGCCGGTAACCACATCCGCAAACATCACCTTCCATCCATGCTTTTTAAGATTTGATGCCGCCAGTGCAAGCTTTTCTGGGAAGATGGTTGCTCTTATTGCAACATATGTTCTTAGCAGAGTTGTGCACCACCTTTTAAAGCCTTTCTCCCAACCTTACATGACTTCTGATCTTGTCGTATGTATCTAATTCCCATGTTGTCCTGAAATTGATTTCATTGCATTGGTTTGTGATTATATATAATAACTAAAGCTAAGTTATACGTTGGTGTTTCTAATGCATGCAGATAGGGCTGATTCTTGCAAGCTTACCACACGCACGTGATTCTTTCACGAGTCTATTCAGCATTACTTTGGAAAACATTGTTGACTTCGGCATGATTTCATATGCCTTCGTTTTGGGTCTAGAAATGGACCCTTATGTGATCTTTAAGTCCCCGACTCGACATGCGATGGTGGCCTATGCCGGAACAGTGTCCACGTTTGTTGCAGCGTGCGCTATAACTCCATGGCTGCATTATTTGAGAAATTCAAGCGTGATAACCTTCACCTTGTCCCTGTCCATCAGTCTTTCCGGTAGTGGCTCTCACATACTTACCCGCCTCATGACCTATCTCAAAGTAGGCAAGTCGGATATAGGAAAGCTTAGTATTGGTGCAGGGGTGCACTCTGATATGATAACCATGTTTTCGGTGGTCCTGTCATTTGTCTTTTTTCCATTGCAAGAGACTGCGAATTTTAGAGAAGGAATTAAGACCTCCGTCAAGACCGGGGCTGCACTTTTGCTTCAAACACTGTTGGCAGCAAAGATTTCACCGGTTTTCATGAATTGGATCAACCAGTCAAACCCTGAAGGAAAGCCCCTCAAGGGCTCCCACCTTGTCCTATCAATGGCCTTCATGACTGTTATATGCTCCTTGGCACCATGGATGGGTTACAACTCGTGTTTGAGTGCATTTATGGGAGGGCTCTTTTTACCATCGGAGGGGCGAATATCAAAATGGACGATTAGCAGAATCAACAACTTGTTAAGCACACTTTTTTACCCACTTTTCTTCTTCTGGGTGGGGCTGAGGGTTGATATCTCAAGTTTTGCAGTAGGCAATATTGGAACATGGGTGAGGCTTTTCTGTCTTATACTGATCGCAACAATCGGAAAAGTGGGTGGAACACTCATCTGTGGCTTAACGTTAGGTTACCATAGGCCAGAATTGATAGCAGTTGGATTACTTTTGACGGCCAAGGGTCATTTTCACGTATACTTCGCTGTTGATGCACTCAGGGTTAGTTTACTCTTTCCAATGTGATTATAATTCTAAAAAAATAAAGAGTAAAGCTAAAATATAAATGAATTAAATTGCAGCAAGGAAAGATCGATGTCACAACATGTATCTCGATGGTGATTCTGATATTCTTATCTGTGATACACACACCGTTTGTTGTGAAGCATATAATAGAACGGGCAAGGAAACGCGTGCCAGTTCAACGGATGACTCTACGGTGGCTTGATCCTTCAAGCGAACTTAGAATTTTGCTATGCCTGCATGGAACTCATAATTTGGAATCTGGCATCAGTTTAATGGAGATCTCTCGAGGCAAACCTGCGCCTGGACTTTTTGTTCATGTCACTGACATGATTGAGCTGACGGAGAAGATAGCTTCAACGCTGGTACCTGGTGAAGGAGTAGACAATATGACGATAACCGATAACTCAGTCACAGAAATGAGAGATGAAATCACCCGTGCTTTTCAAACTCACATAAATGAAAATGTGGATGGTGGAATCGTGCTTAGCCGAATGCTAGTACTGTCCACATTCAATAGCATGCCACACGATATTAGTGTTTTAGCAGAAGACTTGATGGTTTCCCTTATTTTGTTGCCCTTCCATAAGAGATTGAAAGCAGATGGTACCCTGGATGAAGGTCATCCTGGTTTCAGACATGTGAATCGTAAGGTAATAAGAACAAGAGAGGTAAACCATTATTTCAAGTACCTGTAATTTTCAGAATAACAATATTTTTTGGTTGTTTAACAGCTGCTTAGAAACGCCCCATGTTCTATTGGAATCTTGGTGGACAGAGGGTTTGGATTTACTGAAAGATTGTCAACATCATCCGTATCGAAAGTGGCTGTCATTTTTATCGGAGGCAAAGATGATCAAGAAGCTCTAGCCTACGCTGGTCGTGTAGCGTGGCATCCTGGAGTAAAGCTGACAGTAATAAGATTCCTAGTAGACAAAAATTCGGAACACGCACCGCGGAGAGTGAATAACAGAGCAAGTGTGGCAGAGCAAGAAGAAGAGATGAAACTTGATGACGAGTTCTTCGCTGAATTCTATGAGAAATATGTAGCAGGGGGGAATGTGGCTTATATGGAGAAGCATCTTGCAAATTCATCTGAGACCTACACTAATCTTATGTCAATAGAAGGACAATATTCTCTTATCATTGTAGGGCGGGCTGGAAGAGTAAATACAGTATTGACGCAGGGACTTAATGATTGGCAACAATGTCCAGAATTGGGTCCTGTTGGGGACGTACTTTCAGGGTCTAATTCCGCATCTGGTACCTCCATTTTGATTATCCAACTGCACAATATTAAAGGACAACTGGATGGCCTTAGTGATGAGTTCTCCATTATGTAAACACCAATCCTAGCAAGGTAGGTTTAAAACTTAGGATATCAAAATCCAAACCAGATAAATGTAGTTTGTAGGATGATATATATATATACACACATGCATATACATATACGTATATATGTATATATGTAGCTTGTAGAAATGCTACTTACTTCAAAGGACATTCCAGAACCCAGCTTTACAAAGTCTTATCATTCCAAAAGTACAGAACCATTAAGCAAATATATGTAAAAAACAAGACAAATGCACAGCTAGTATGAAATACAGAATCATTTAACTATCAAATATCATTAGCAAATGCACAAATATATCATAGATAAGTAACATTTTTCAATCAGTCAGCTTGGTTAGGAAAACATAATAGAGAAAGCAGAAGGATTGTTTCTTGAACAACTTTGAGACAGATTTCAAAATAGTGTCATTACAAAAGCCTGAATAGCATGCATTGCAGATGTCTCAAAGTTATTTGGTTGTTTTTCCTTTCAAAGTCATAACACAAAACCCCTGGTTAACTGAGTGCCTCAAACACACATTAGAAGTCCCTTGAATGCTTTTCTACCTCAACCTACAAAGTGAAATATAAAAAGCATAAGGATGAAGCTCAATACAAGCACGAAACTCACCAGAACTATCCAAATAGAGAATGATTTTTAACATTAATATATCAATAAAATATTCAATTTTAAGTAAATTGGTAGTTATGTCATATGTGAAAGCTTCTGTTGTGTGTTTGTGTGTGAGACACAGAGAGAGAGAGAGAGAGAGAATTATAATCCTAATTTGTCACAGGTTCATGAAAGTGCACCCTAAGCAGATCATTCTAATTGGACAAGTGAAGAAGTGATGCAAGCAATTTTACGAGTAGAGTTATATAGGCAAACTGATGACTAGTCTACAATAAGAAAAAATGTACTTTAATAGGAAATATGATAGTTATCACAAATCATCGGTTGGAGAAGTAGTGGTATAAGTACTTGAATTTCTTCATGGAATCTTAAGTTAGATTATATTAACTACCTTGCAGTCGGATACAAAAGCAATTTCCCCAATGAAAACGAAATTTAACTGACAGTAGCACTAGTAAGTTATGAAGAAAGACAAATGTCACCTCAAATGCACTCTTCAGATGACCAAGTTCCTTATCCAGATCGTTTATAGCCTGATTATATGCTTGCATTGGAGAAGACTGACTGGTTGTGTGGATCTACGAAATTGCATCAAATTGGTTAAAACCCGAAAACAACTGGCACCGGAATGCATTAGATAAAATCCAAAAAATTAATAGCGTTTAGCCCTATCCAACAAAGAAAAAGACTAACCCTAACAAGGATTTTGTACTGCAGAGGGTGAGGAAGCTTGTAGCCAGCAAACAAAACGTTCTCATCTCCATGCAATTGCCTGATTGTTTATCACCGTTAACAATAAAGGGAGGAAAAGACAAATAATTAGGAGCTTAATCCAGCAAAAATAAGCAAAAAGAGACGAAGTTTGAAAGGGGACGAATTTCGTATGATGCGTACATTCGGAGGATGTTGCCGATGGTGTGGTCTTCTCTCTCGATTGTGAAGGTGGCCGCATTTATTATTTTGGTGTCTCTCTCGTAAGAAACCCTAAAAATTTAACCAACAAATATGTAACAGTGAGTTTGATAAACAGAGGATTTAGGGATAAAGAGCCTACTTTTTGGTCCCCTCGGGGACGACGAATCTCTCGTAACGGTCGGGGGCGTTCATGGCCTTCTCACTCTTTCTCTTCTCTTCTCTTCTGCAAACTCTTGCTCTCACCGCCGCCGGAGAAAATCAAAATGGTTTGGTGGCTCAGCCTCAGTGCCAGTGTAACTGTTGCATGAACTAGGAAGACCCCGCGGGAATGAGTCATTACGATGTCGTTTCAACTTGTGCTTAAGAAAAATAATATCTCAAAAATTAATTTTCCTCCCCGTAATCTATTGGTTAAAGTTTATTACAAGTACCTCTATCATATCATCAAGTTCATTTTAATTTCTATATTTGAAAATTAACATTTTAGTCCTTACACATTAATTTTATTATTAATAAAATGACGTGATTTAACGATGACTAATGTGGTATTAAATCAAATTAAAATGTTACATATCAGCTTTGAAGCTTTTACCCCAAATTAAATTCATAGAATTTGAATATTAGATGTGTGCTAGCTTTACAAACATCTTAAACACAACACCAATTTTTTTGCTGGTCAAACTTGAACCTACTTAATTTGTAGGGGCGAAGTTAAAAAATTCTTTTTCCGCCGAAATTAAATTGTAAATTTCAATAGCCTAAATATTTATAATTTTTAAAGGATTAAATCAAAATTTTATTATTTTTAAGGGGCTAAAGTGCAATTTTACTTTTATTAATTTAAAATTTTTAAAGGAACTAAATGAATAATTTTTCAAGGGGAGAAGCCAAAAGATATTTTTAGGGGCCTAAATTAAATTGTAATTTTTAATAGTCTAAATATTTATAATTTTTAAAAAATTAAATCAAAATTTTATCATTTTTAAGGTGTCAATATTTTGACCTTTAATAATCTAAAATTTTAAAATTTTTAAAATAATTAAATGAATAATTTTTCATTTTAGGTGGGCCGGGCCTGCTAGCCCCCTAAATAAGTCACTGTTGATTTGTATAATTAAGTACACTTATAGAGATTCATTTTATATGTTCTCCTTTGGCTCTTCTCCAACTTTTGGATGATAATATCATATCAGATTTAACAATTAATACCATATATTCTCTTTTTTTTCTTTTTTTTTGGGTAGAAACAATAGAGTTAGAAATTACAGGACCTTCTAGAATATTAAGTTTAGGTAAAGTGAGCTTTGGCTAAGTTATTAGTTTGATTAAAGTGGGGGAAGTTAAGAAAACAATGCCCCTCTTCTAATTTTATCTATATTACTTATAAAATATTTTATTATTTTGGTATCACTCAGTCACAAAAAATTAATAAAAAAATTATTTTATTTATAATAAATATATAGAGACTTGGTGAAGCTAAAACAAAAACAATTCAATTGCTAAAACTATCCACAAAATGTGGTTTTTTTACTTTCGATGCGTTTGGCAACAAGTATTTTAACATACACAAAATCACTACCATGATCAAGTATTTTAACATTATACATGTTATATGTAGTAGACCAATAGATAATCTTATCCTAATTTAGGATTGAGATGAGCAAGGTGGTGAAACATCTCCTCGATAAGATAATATAACATTAGCACATGAAGATGAAGCTTGTTTAGTTTCTTCAGCCTTTAAAGCTACATTTTGCAAATAGATCTGCCGGCAAGGAACACTCTGGCTGCAGTCGAATTTCATGGCCACGTTCGAGGCACTTGTTCCTCTGATGTTTTGGTAAAGTACATTGCTCACCTGTACCGCTGATGTCTGCACACATATAATTTATTTAATGCCTTGGCGTTTAAGGATTTGTGTTTGAGTGAATAGATAGGTAAAGGAAGTTTAACCTGTTTGCGACATGGTTTTTCTTGATCACAATAATTTTGATCAATGATTATAGGGTTACTGACGTTGTACATCAGGATGTTTTGAAATTTTATGTTTTTGGCATATCCTGATCCTCCCTGTAATAGAATTCTCGATCATATTAATTGAAATTATAAAAACATTGAATTGAATCAACAAACGATTAACACACCTTATCATTAATTTAAGGAGGATTGTTGATGATGTTATAATATGAATGAATGACGTTCCTTGAAAAGCAAATTAAGCACTTTGTGTTTGGAAAACCTTTAGAATTTCATTGGAATTAGGCAATGAATGAAAGAATTTCTTCGTCGACGGTTGAAAATTTAGGTCAACAAATTGTATAGAAAAGTCAAGAAGTAAGTGGAAATCATTAATAGAGGTTGTTTGTTTGAAGTCGTTGGCATGCTGTAATCATTCAGTTCCATATTTTTAATTTCTACTCTAGTTTTGCTTCTTGTTGGTAAGAGTTTTCTCATCTCAAGTATTGCGCCTCAATTATAGGATAATACTCATCATTAACCCAAAACTTTAATCCATTTTTATTTTAGTAAAGTTTTTAAACTTAACAACTAGTCGCTCATATAATTACCTGCCATGTCTTTATTCGAACTCCGTTGTCGGTTCCGGAAAGTGTTGCTTTATTAACTATTACATTAGACACATAAGCCGCAGAGTTTCCGGCTCCCAAGCTCCCAATGCTGCAAAAATACAAAATCATTAGGAATTTCACTTTATATTTGCCTGAAAATTTAGTGGTGAATTAGAGACCTGATTCCATGGCCTGGTCCGCAAGTTATACCGGTGGCACGTACATTCTTGGAGCCGCTCACTATTGAGATGCAATCATCGCCTTCATTTTCAAAACATAAACATGATTTTTATCAGCATATATACCAATTTCGGTAGCCGATTGTGTATGCATGGTATATATATATACCTGTCCCGATGACACAGTTGTTAATGTAAATATTCTGGGTTCCAGTTACATGAATGCCATCAGTGTTGGGACTGTTCCCAGGTGCCGTCACCAAAAGGTTAAATGCTTTTACATTCACACATTTTTGAAATATAACGTGCATTTGTTGTGCATCTTTTATACGAAGACTTGATACTCTCAGGTTAGTGCATTCATTGAAGGTTACAGCCTGCGTGTAGGTAAATATATATATATATCAATACACACGTACGTATACGCCATATACAAAGAAGTACAGAAATAGAAAAGCTTACAGTTGGAGCTTCCTTGCAAGGCTACAATTTTTGATGATGGAAATACAGAAATAGAAGAAGAAGAAGAAGAAGAAGAAGCAAAATAATTAGTTGTTGATATTGAAATATTAATTGGTTGATGGAAAATGATGAGAAAATGGCTTACGAGGGCTTTGTTGACTTTGCAGGACTTTTCCCACCATGTTTTGCCATTACCATCGATGATGCCTCCACCTTCGACTCGTAAATTTTCAACGTTATCAAAGTAAAGCCATCGTCTTCCATTATCTTGGTAATCCGAGTGATCCTCAGTGGCTTCGAGTGTTCCATAGATCTATCATGTTGAATATTACAGGGAAAATTGTGATATAACCATGCATGAGGCATGCAAAAAAATAAATTTTAAAAAAAAATCACCTTCAATAGAAGAGGAGATTTGCAGGGTCCTGAGAAGTTAATTGGCTTAAGACGATAAATCTTCTTTTTGGGGACCACCATAATAGCTCCTTGAGATGAAGAACAAGCATAGTTCCAAGCTTTCTTAAATGCCTATGTCAAAGAAAAAAAATTGATCATCACAGGCATAATAAGATAAATAATCTTTTTTGTTATAAACATATATGGGGTAATACCTACCTGAGAATCGTCTCTTCCATTAGCTTTAGCTCCGAAATCATCTACATTGACTACCTTCGGAGTCGCTGCACCACTTGCTCTGTCAAGCCTCGACTGGATTTCGTTATTATAGTAGGGATTATGATAGTTTCGCTGACCGCGAACACCGAAGGTGCGAAAATACGGATGGCGATACGATGTCGGGTGGTGATAAGCACGGCCTCGACGAAAATCAACGTGAAATGGGTCCTCCTCTCTGTACCTGCCAAGGCCAAAGCAATAGGAGGACAAAGAAAGGAATGTGATCACAAGTGGGAGACAAAGAGTTTTTAGGAACATCATGTAACTTCACTTTTAGATGGGTACTTAAAAAAAAGGAGCTAATGAATTGAATATGCTTTAATTTGTCATCAAGTAAACATATATTTATAGGGAAGCTTGGAAGTTGCTGTTTAATTTGGAGAATTAATGAAATTGCATGTCCAATTGCAATCAATGCAATTAGGTCCTATTATTAGAGAATGCTGATGAGTGCTGAAGTCAGACTCAAAGTCAAGAGGTATGCATGTGGATTATAGTTTTCTATAAATTCAGACAAAACCCGAAACTTGTTGGAAAGCCCAATAATTTCATGTTAGTTAGAGCAGTTAATGGTTAATACATGGGAGTTGCACATGCATGAATAAAGGGCAGTAGTGGTAATGGATGATGGAATTAGGTACAAATACAAACATATTTTTCAGTCGTTTTGGTATTAGACCACCTATATTTTTGTATGTGCAAAGCAGCTTATTGTAATTTAAAATTTTGACCATCACCGGCCGAAACGCAGCAAATTCCTCTATACTTTGACTATAAAAAGCTAGTAGTTTAGTTTTAACAGATAACTGATTCTGAGAACGTCTGTTTATATTATTGTCAAACATTAATTTACACGTAGAATCATTTTTTGTTTTGAAGTTGCTCGTCTAATCATTGTTAAATTCAAAAATGGCCAAGATGACGTGGATTTTTCTTTATATACTAGCTAAGTTCCGAAATTTAAAACATTAATCATAAATAAATTTAATTTTAATTATATTAAATATATACTAACTGCTAACAAGCTGAAGAAATAAGTGGTTTCAAATGTTGTTACATGCTAAATTTTTAATATAATAATTTAGGATTACGTTCAAATAATAAGATACATTAAAAATGAAATGAAAATAAGTTAATAGTTTTTTTTTTTTAATTTAATTACTATGAAAGATTATTTCAATAATTTTAATCAAAATTAAGGATTAGAACACAAATATTCTTTTAAAAAATAATTAAAAGTTCACCATAACAAATTAGGTAAAGCATAAAATGGGAGTTTTTAATTAATTTTTTTGAAAACATAAATTATTAATACACATAAAATAAATTAACTCGTAAAATTCATAGTAATATTATAATACTTTAAACAAATGGAAATTTTACAAAAATATAAACACAATTTTTTCTTTTTCTTTTTCATTTTAATTTTCATTTTATCTCTTTTCTCTATCCTTCATCTCAGGTCACAACCACAAAAGCTTAATATAAAAATTATCCCCTAAACTATACTTGTTTTCCCAAATAAGCATCTAAGCCTTTTTTGGTCAATCTGAGTACCCAAACTAATTTTTTTCCCACATTAATACCCATTAATTCTCCGTTAGTCAGGCTTTAGTACCCAATCACCAATTGACAATAAACAAACCTCCTCATTATTTGTATAAAATAATTTCAAAAAATAAAAAAAACTAAAATTATTTTTCTGATTTTATAATTTTATATTAATATTTATATTAAGATTAATTGAGAATAATATTAAAAAATATTTCCCGATCCCATCCCTCTCCCACCGTCCCCCACCATCCTCGCCCCCTTCTCATCCCAACCCTCTCCTTCTGCTAACCCTTCAATTATATTTTCATTAAAAGAATTTTTTTCTCTTCTTTATTTCTTCATCATTGATTCATTGTCCCACGGTTGCCTTCAAATCCGTCCACCACATGTTTGGGAAAATGACCCTAAAAAAAATAAATTTCAAGCCTGAAATCGGTGTTTTCCTTTTCATGTATCAAATTTTATAAGGATCATAAGTTTATATCTAAACAAGAAAGGGAGCATTTCAGTGCTGATTTTTGTGGATAAAGGTTTTGTGTTTGTTAGTTTGGTTTAGTGGACTTTTAATTTTATTTATGGCCTTCTTCCAATTTGGAGTTTGTATTTGTACTTTGAAATTCTGAAGTGCTCATAATTAAATAAAATACCTTCATTATACCAATTGTTTGTGCCTCCTACAGTAAAATCCAAAAACAGGGGAAAGTGTTGAGAAGAATGGGGTTTTGATGTTTGAATTCTTGGCTTAATGTTGTTCGGGTAGATGGAAGATGAAGTCTCCATTGATCAAAGGAATTTGAAATGCCAATTGTCTCGGGAGAGGGAGAGGGTTGGGGTGGGTGGGGGAAGGAGGGAGGGACGGGGGTGATGGTGGGAGAGGGAAATATTTTTTAAATATTATTTTTAATTGATATTAATATTAATATAAAATTATAAAATCAAAAAATTAACTTTTATTTTTTTATATTTTTATTTTGCCATATGTCGATTGGTGATTGGGCTACATCATCGTTGAAAAAATTAGGTACTCAAATTGATAATAAAAAAAAAAGTTTAAGTACCTATTTGAGAAAATGAGTATAGTTTAGGGAACAAATTTTATATTAAGCAAAAAAAATAAAGTATCTATTTCTATCCATAACCCTTCACAAGTCTTAAATTAGAGAAAAACGTGTTTAAATATGTTCAAATCCATGTACTCTTAATTATTGCGATAACAACAATGTCAGTTGAATTAAGACTTATTAAAAAAAAAATTTATTATATAAAACACCTACAATATATATCTAGCCTAAAAGAAGTGAAATATGAAACAATATGATGTACACCCTCCTAAACTGAAAAATAAAAACTATATTATATGCATATAAAAAAGTTACCAACGTATAGAATAATTTTAAATGAAAGTTAAAAACAATTAGTTTAAAGTCAAAGCGTGAGATATACCAAACATTGACCTTCCCTTGCTAGTTAGATAGAAATCAAAGGCAAATTAGATAAAATAATGGAATTGGTATCCAAAGTTCCAAAATTGCTTAACTCCTTTTTCAACTATAAATTTATAGAATTTGGTAAAATCGGTTGTAGAGGCAAAACATAAGGAGAAATGAGGCTGATTAGTGGAACCACAACTTGGACTGTGCTACTACATGTGTCATCATGTGCCGTGCTTATGGCCACATGCTCATCTTTTATAATTACACAAATTTGTTGCCAACTTTCCTTCTTCTTTCCCTTTTCGGTCATTCCATCCAACAATGATACGTTGCTTTCTCTGCTGCATTAAGTTTTGTGGAGTTTTATCTATTTTGGAGAGCACTGATGATCACATGGATGAGCCCAAAACAAGATAACCTGCATAAATACACAAATGTAATGCAGTGATGCATAAAGCGGCTAGCAAGGTCTCATTAAGATTGTGACAATAGCACTTGCTAAAAACATGGTTATATCCCAAACTTTTACACGCTCTCCTGCAATCTAATCACCCATGATGTCTTTGTATTAGGATTTTAAAATTATTATAGATATTCTAAATATTTATTATTTGAATTTAAATTGTTTATTTGATTAAAAGATGTGAATTTGGATTAAAATATTTAAATTTATCTATTACAAAATGTTTATAATTTTAATTTTTGTATATAATTTTTTTAATGAATTTAAATTTGAATTTTTGCATATTTAAATAGACGAAAATATATAAATACAAATATCCAACTTATATTAATATTTAATTCGAATTTAAATTTTAGTAAGTGATAGGCATGCATAAATTGGAATTGGTGGTGGGTGTGCAGAGGAGGATTTGAGTTGCTGAGCCAGAGCCGGTCAAGTCATGTGTTGTCGTATGGTTGGGTAGGGTGAGGGTCATTCGTTTCACCGTCACGGCCACAGACTAGATGAGTGAACAATTTGGGTCACATATGAATTAGTGGACCCAATGCCTTCCATGGACCTTATCTCCTACCCTCTCTCATTCTATGTTTTTATCTCCATATATGTATATTGGTATTAATGTATTTTAATATATGATTGATATTTTTAAATAATTTTTTTATATGTTTATAACTTATTTTTATTTTTTTATAAAATATATAATATATTTACATTTAAATATATTTTAATTATGTAAAAAATTTAAAGTAGCTTCAAGATATAAAAATTTAATCTAACAATTATATTTTACTTCTAATGTAATTTTTAAAATAAACTTATTCGTATTACTATTTCTTTGGGATTTATTTTAAAGAGAAATAACAATTTTATTAGTCGAAACGACATTACAATGTATAAATTTGTAGGGTAACAAACTAGAATAATACTAGCGGGACTTATCTATCCAAAAAAGTACTGCAAAAGCAACTAAAAATATGAAGATTGAGAACAATATTGGCAGGAAAATTGAGCAGTGCCAACTATTTCAAGGACTGCTAAAGAACAAAGATTATCATAATGATATGTTTAAGCAATTCGGTTTCCCTACGCCTATGGGGTCTTGCCTAGAGAGACAATCCACTATCTTAACACCTCGTACAACAAGTGATTTAAAGTTCTAACACTCGCCAGATTAGCAACCTCATTTTTATACCTAAGATCTAGATCGTTCTCCTCTAGGTTCCTCATTGAAAACCAAGTAACTTGTTTTCACACTCACAACACTCCCAATTACAAGTTGCTTATTGAACAAGTAAGTGCTAAAACTCTCTACACAAAATTTATACAAATCTCAAGTATTTGAACTACTATCAGTTTGCTAACATACTAGATCAATTACAATTGATCTTCCCATCAAAATAGTATAATAATAAGCTTGGTGAATATCTTCAATAAGTCTAGGATAAGTCTTCAATCTTTAGATATATTACCAAGTTACCCTATCCGATCTAACACAATCTTCTCAAAATAGGGAAGTCAATTTGCTTGAATCTATTAGAGTTGTGTGACCCGAATCTCATTTGATCTGGCTTGAAAAGTTTGATGTGCAACTCACTTGTTAAAGAAATAAATAGAGAGGCAAAATTGGGGATCTATGGGGACCTTGCCGCACAAGTTGAATCCATATAGGACTATAGTTCTTTTATTAGACAAGTTGTTTAACCCTTTAAAAGCTGCGTATAGCCACAAACCTCTTGTGTTGTTGTTTTTCCAACATTAATGAATTTTTCCTCCTCTGCCCGTGGTTTTTTCCTGATAAGGGCTTTCCATGTAAAATCCGCGTGTTCTTATTTTCTTTTTTATTCCTTTGTAATCATTCTTTGTAACACCCCTTACCCTTGTCCGACGCCGGGACAAGATACGAGGCATTACCGAACTTAAACAAAAACCTTTATACAAAACCGGCTATAAAATTTCATTCAATTTAACATTCCTCATACACATGCAAATTGCCCCTTATATGGGCCCACAAGGCCCAAAACATACATTAGGATTTGTTCGGGACTAAACCGAGAACTTAGGAAACTTTAAGAAGACTTAGAAAATTTTTCATCAAAATTGGGGTCACACGTCCGTGTGGCTTGGGACACGCCCATGTGGGTAGGCCGTGTGGTCACACACGTCTATGTCCTTAGCCCGTGTGACTCTCTGTTTATGATGTCATCAACAAAATTGGGTCACACGGCCAAGTCACATGCCCGTGTGCTTAAGCCGTGTGGTGAATTAAATTCTGAAAAGTAAATGCAGACTTCACATGCCCTGGGCACACGCCCATGTCCCGGGGTCGTGTTCTCCACACGGCTGAGACACACGGCCGTGTCTCTGCCCGTGTGGCCAAGAAAATGGCTATTTTCCAGACCATTTGGCACCCTCATTTGCACATACTTAAACACAACTTCAATCCATCCATCCCAAACACACATAACCACATCACATAAAACATTTAATATAAGCACACACGTATAAATAGGCATTACAACTCATTAACCAATATGAACCAACACATTTGGCCAAATCAATTGACACATACACAATTGACTAAGTTCCTATACATGCCATAGACTCAAAAGGTTTTGCATTCACTTATACCCAACATGATAGCTTGATAGTGTGATAGCATCTCCGGCGATCTCCAACTCGAGCTAGTATAAAACCCCACATGATATAAGAAAGGAAGGGGAGTAAGCTATAAAACTTAGTAAGTATGTATGTAAATAATAAACAATTTATTACCATGCTTTTAACAATCCTTATTTTGAGTTCTCAAGATAATGCCATCATTATTGCATAAAATTTCTCAATTCACTTATATTCATCTTGAGTTTGTCTACTCGAAATTACAGATCACTAAATTATTTTTATCCGAGAGCTACGGAACTCCAAATTAAGATCAGCTAATTTTCCTTGAAACTAGACTCACATATTTTCTTACCATAAGATTTCCAGAATTTTTGGTTCAGCCAATCAGTATAGTTTATTCTTTAAAGTCTCCCCTGTTTCGTGATCTGACAGTTCTGACCCCTCTTCACTAAAAATTTATTTTCTCATTGTACAGAACTCGAAAGATGTTCTGAGATTCAAACATATAAATTTTATCCCTTTATTATTTTTGTACAATTTTTAATGAATTTCCCAAGTCAGAACAGGGGATTCCGAAACCATTCTGACCCTGTCTTATAAAAATTCAAATATATCATAATCTGAAATTCTTTTGCTTAGACCGTCTCTTTTATGCAAAAATAGACTCAATTACCTTTAATTTCATATCTTATTCAACTTCTAATTCTATTTCCACCATTTTTGGTGAATTTTCAAAGTGATTCAACTGCTGCTGTCCAAACTATTTTATTGTTAATTTTACTCTATCATGTTTTCTTTGTATTAATTCTCATTTACACACTTATAACACTAAAGCATATCCATAGTTAGCCATGCCAATAGCTAGTCATCATCAAATATTTACAAGCCATTCATTGGCCAATTTAACTTATACATCAACAACAAAAACTTAAACATTTCACTTCTCAATTTAATTTGGCTTAAAAGCCTCACACATGATCACAATCCACATTCCCCACATATTCTTACATCATAAGCATGGACTTAGCTCTTTGTCATTGATGCATAAACTTAGCTCTTTGTCATTGATGCATAAACTTAGCTCTTTGCCCATCGAACTACTCGGAATATCAAAGGATACTCAATCTCATCGTACATGTATCACGATGCCAATGCCATATCCCAGATATGGTCTTACATGGGATCACATCTCGATGCCGATGACATATTCCAGATATGGTCTTACACGGGATCTCATATCTCGATGTCGATGCCATGTCTCAGACATGGTCTTATACGAGATCGTAGATAGATGTCGAAGGCATGTCCTAGACATGGTCTTACACGAGATCTTTCTTTGGTGCCGAGGCCATGTCCCAGACATGGTCTTATACGGGACCTCCTTCATTTGGTTTCCGATGCCATGTCCCAGACATGGTCTTATACGGGACCTCATTCATTTGGTGCCGATGCCATGTCCCAGACATGGTCTTATACGGGACCTACATTCGGTGCCGATGCCATGTCCCAGACATGGTCTTATACGGGACCTACATTCGATGCCGATGCCATGTCCCAGACATGGTCTTATACGGGACCTACATTCGGTGCTGATGCCATGTCCCAGACATGGTCTTATACGGGACCTTCCTTATCTCATGTTGTGACATTAGTATCCTTGCTATTCCGAATGTTCAACTGGGACTTCAACTTAACATATTTTCATCATACTCTCATCGAGGCATCATTAGTCGATTTCATAGAAATAATATTCATTTCACATAATATCTAGAAATTAAAAATATAAAAACATTATGTATCTTTAATTTCACACAAACTTACCTCGATACAAAAATGGCAAGTAGGGACCTAACCGTCAGTTACTCGTTTTTCCCCCCGTTCTAAGTTCGAACCTCGTTTTCTTTGATTATTGAGCTTGAAAGCTTGAAAACCCTAGCCATGGCTTCCCCCATGCTAAATTCGGCCAAGGAAGAAGATTGACAAAGGTTTTTGGTTTTTATTTTGTCTTTTAGTCCATTTAATTACCAAATTACCAAAATGCCCCTAACTTAAAAATATCCTATTTCACTTATCTAATGTCCATTTTTGTCCAACAATTTAACCAATGGTCTAATTGCCATTTAAGGACCTCCAATTTAAAATTTCATAGAAATTGGACACTTCTAACATGTGAAACTCAACTTTTGCACTTTTTACAATTTAATCCTTTTGACTAAATTGAGTGCCCAAACGTCGAAAATTTCGAACGAAATTTTCACGGAATCTTTTCGTGAAATCATAGACCATAAAAATATAATAAAAATAAGATTTTTCCTCGTCGAATTTGTAGCCCCAAAATCACTGTTCCGACTAGGCCCAAAATCGGGCTGTTACAATTCTCCCCCTCTTTAGGGATTTTCGTCCCCGAAAATCTTACCAGAAGAAGTTGCTTTCAACTCTCCTGAAACACTTTCACTAATCTTCTCAGAATTACAAATCGATTTAATCTCATATATCTCTTTCCAATATCCTTTAAACTTTAGCACACACATGAGCGGAGTACCGTCAAAATCTGAATTACCCTCTTAGACTTATCATTGATATAAAAACAAATTACTGTGCCAAAATGCAACTGCATACTCAGAGTTCCCTATGGCTCATCCCATAATTTCGATGTAACTTCCGGATCTCTATCCGACATAATGGAACTGGCACTCTGCATAATCGAATAACCTCAGAAACATATTACTCGGCTAATCTGTCAAATAAGAAATTTGTACATAATGAAATGATCATACGGATCTTTCTTTGTCCAATGATCAAACTTAAACCAATTAACATCTTACTTTTCGGGGATAATGACAATCCCGATATGAAATCTATGGTAACTCTATCTCATCATCACTCCCTTACCATCACTGACTATATTAGTCCTGCATATACTTGATTTCGGCTTACTTGCTAGCAAATAGACATCTGAACATAAAGTCAAAAATATCGTGATACATACTCAATCACCAGAACATCTACTCATATAACTGCACATTTTATTATTCTTGGATGAATCGACAAGCTACTACTGAGTCTCGTACAAAACTTCTGTACAAACTCTAGGTTACCCAGTACGCGAATTCTATCTCAGAACAATAATAATAACAGGAATCAGGTCCAACCTGAAATTTGGAATAGAAAGTCGTTTCACACTGTACTCGTTTAGTTCACCACTCTCTATCACATCTCTGAGCTTCTCAATTCACAAAGAAAGAATCGCTTAAGCTTTTAACTTAGCTAGAACTAGTCCATCATCAAATAAGATCAACCAAGTAACCAGTACTCACAAAAATAAACAAAAATTTTCCATTGAAGCATCTGTAACCATACTTGCTTTCCAAAAGGTAAGTCGATAATTACTCACAGTCTTTTAACATCTCAAAACATTCACGTTGTCTTAGTTTCAGATCTTTCTGCGACATTAGATACTTTAACCCATTAGGATTAGGAAGCATATGACACTTTTCGTCAAACATACGAAATCATCCGTCAATTCATCATTGAACGATCGTACTCATCTCCTGCGTTCTACTTAATTTGATCTTCTAATTCAACTCCCATACTATTATAATATTTTTGGTTTCATAACAGAGTCATAAAACAAAACATTATATATTCTCTAATTTAACAATTAAAAATGAGATTCAACTATGTGGACATACTGATTATACATTATTCAAACAAGTGTACATACACACATATTCCGTCCATTGGGTAAGTTTACTTATCATTTTCACTTATTCAAATAGGTTGGGTATATATACCATCATATGCATGCCAAGCTAACATGAATGGGCTTATCACCACATAAACTTTCATTTTATTCCATGTTTCCACATTTCTCAACTCATGGTTATCTCACTTCGTACATTAACACATACATATCATGAACTTCTATTCATACCTTTCTAAGTTTCTCTCATCACAAACACATTTCAATCACCTCAATATCATTTTTCAGCATTATCGAAAATAGCTCGGTTGGAAGTCATATATGTTTTAACAAAAAAATTTCGCTAGAGCCGAGAAATATCACACTATCACGAGTAGTAATATGGCATGTATAGCTAGACTCACATACACTAGGTTAGTCCGAGAATCGACTAAACCATAGCTCTGATACCACTAAATTTAACACCCCTTACCCTTGTCCGACACCGGGACAGGATACGAGGCATTACCGAACTTAAACAAAAACCTTTATACAAAACTGGCTATAAAATTTCATTCAATTTAACATTCCTTATTCACATGCAAATCGCCCCTTATATGGGCCCACAAGGCCTAAAACATACATTAAGAACTGTTCGGGACTAAACCGAGAACTTAGGAAACTTTAAGAAGACTTAGAAAATTTTTCATCAAAACAGGGGTCACACGTCCGTGTGGCTTGGGACACGCCCATGTGGGTAGGTCGTGTGGTCACACACGCCCATGTCCTTAGCCCGTGTGACTCTCTGTTTATGACGTCATCAACAAAATTGGGTCACACGGCCAAGTCACACGCCCGTGTGCTTAGGCCGTGTGGCGAATTAAATTTCGAAAAGTAAATGCAGATTCACACGCCCTGGGCACACGCCCATGTCCCAGGGTCGTGTTCTCTACACGGCTGAGACACACGGCTGAGACACACGGCTGTGTCTCTGCCCGTGTGGCCAAGAAAATGGCTATTTTTCAGACCATTTGGCACCCTCATTTGCACATACTTAAACACAACTTCAATCCATCCATCCCAAACACACATAACCACATCACATAAAACCTTTAGTATAAGCACATACGTATAAGTAGGCATTACAACTCATTAACTAATATGAACCAACACATTTGGCCAAATCAATTGACACATACACAATTGACTAAGTTCCTATACATGCCATAGACTCAAAAGGTTTTGCATTCACTTTTACCCAACATGATAGCTTGATAGTGTGATAGCATCTCCGGCGATCTCCAACTCGAGCTAGTATAAAACCCCACATGATATAAGAAAGGAAAAGGAGTAAGCTATAAAGCTTAGTAAGTATGTATGTAAATAATAAACAATTTATTACCATGCTTTTAACAATCCTTATTTTGAGTTCTCAAGATAATGCCATCATTATTGCATAAAATTTCTCAATTCACTTATATTCATCTTGAGTCTGTCTACTCGAAAGTTCTGATCACTAAATTATTTTTATCAGAGAGCTACGGAACTCCAAATTAAGATCAGCTAATTTTCCTTGAAACTAGACTCACATATCTTCTTACCATAAGATTTCCAGAATTTTTGGTTCAACCAATCAGATCATGATTTATTCTTTAAAGTCTCCCTGTTTTCGTGGTCCACAGATTCGACCCCTCTTCACTAAAAATTATTTTCTCATTGTACAGAACTCGAAAGATGTTCTGAGATTCAAACATATAAATTTTATCCCTTTATTATTTTTGTACAATTTTTAATGAATTTCCCAAGTCAGAACAGGGGATTCCAAAATCATTCTGACCCTGTCTTATAAAAATTCAAATATCTCATAATCTGAAATTCTTTTTCTTACACCGTCTCTTTTATGCAAAAATAGACTCAATTAGCTTTAATTTCATATCTTATTCAACTTCTAATTCAATTTCCACCATTTTTGGTGAATTTTCAAAGTGATTCAACTGCTGCTGTCCAAACTATTTTATTGCTAATTTTACTCTATCATGTTTTCTTTGTATTAATTCTCATTTACACACTTATAACACTAAAGCATATCCATAGCTAGCCATTCCAATAGCTAGTCATCATCAAATATTTACAAGCCATTCATTGGCCAATTTAACTTATACATCAACAACAAAAACTTAAACATTTCATTTCTCAATTTAATTTGGCTTAAAAGCCTCACACATGATCACAATCCACATTCCCCACATATTCTTGCATCATAAGCATGGACTTAGCTCTTTGTCATTGATGCATAAACTTAGCTCTTTGCTTGTCTAACTACTCGGAATATCAAAGGATACTCAATCTCATCGTACATGTATCACGATGCCAATGCCATATCCCAGATATGGTCTTACATGGGATCACATCTCGATGCCGACGCCATATCCCAAATATGGTCTTACACGGGATCTCATATCTCGATGTCGATGCCATGTCCCAGACATGGTCTTACACGATATCTTTCTTTGGTGCCGAGGCCATGTCCTAGACATGGTCTTATACGGGACCTCCTTCATTTGGTGCCGATGCCATGTCTCAGACATAGTCTTATACGGGACCTACATTCGGTGCCGATGCCATGTCCCAAACATGGTCTTATACGGGACCTACATTCGGTGCCGATGCCATGTCCCAAACATGGTCTTATACGGGACCTACATTCGGTACCGATGCCATGTCCCAGACATGGTCTTATATGGGACCTACATTCGGTGCTGATGCCTTGTCCCAGACATGGTCTTATACGGGACCTTCATTATCTCATGTTGTGACATTATTATCCTTGTTATTCCGAATGTTCAACCGGGACTTCAACTTAACATATTTTCATCATACTCTCATCGAGGCATCATTAGTCGATTTCATAGAAATAATATTCATTTCACATAATATCTAGAAATTAAAAATATAAAAACATTATGTAGCTTTAATTTCACACAAACTTACCTCGATACCAAAATGGCAAGTAGGGACCTAACCGTCAGTTACTCGTTTTTCCCCCTGTTCTAAGTCCGAACCTTGTTTTCTTTGATTATTGAGCTTGAAAGCTTGAAAACCCTAGCCATGGCTTCCCCCTTGCTAAATTTGACCAAGGAAGAAGATGGACAAAGGTTTTTGGCTTTTATTTTGTCTTTTAGTCCATTTAATTACCAAATTACCTAAATTCCCCTAACTTAAAAATATCCTATTTCACTTATCTAATGTCCATTTTTGTCCAACAATTTAACCAATGGTCTTATTTCCATTTAAAGACTTCCAATTTAAAATTTCATAGAAATTGGACACTTCTAACATGTGGAACTCAACTTTTGCACTTTTTACAATTTAGTCCTTTTGACTAAATTGAGTGCCCAAACGTCGAAATTTTCGAACGAAACTTTCACGGAATCTTTCCGTGAAATCGTAGACCATAAAAATATAATAAAAATAAGGTTTTTTTTGTCGAATTTGTGGCCCCAAAACCATTGTTCCGACTAGGCCCAAAATCGGGTTGTTACATTCTTACTGCCATTATTGACGTATATTATATAAACTGGTATCAGAGTGTTCAGGTTGCTTGTCTCGATCATGGTAATGGCGACACTAAAATATGATATTCCGCTGTTAGATAGCAACACCAAATCCGTGTTGTGGCAGGTAAATATGTAGGCAGTTCTTGCGCAGATGGATTTGGACAATGCCTTACTAGGTTAGATAAGATGTTTTCAACATTGACGCTTGAAGAAAAGCAGCGTAAGGATCGAAAGGCCCTATCGCAATTACATCTGCAATTGTCGAATGAAATTCTACATGACATATTGAAGGAGAAGACCGCCGATGCGTTATGGTTGAAGCTGGAGCAACTATGCATGTCGAAAACCCTATACGGATGAATGGAACATGATCGTAAAGTTTGTCCAAGTCGCAAATTTGACTTAGGGCTCTAGACGTTCGAAAAGAAGCTTGGATTTTGACACAATCTAAAACTCAAACAAATCCAAGTCAAATAAAAAAAATTAAAGGAAGCAATTAAAATAAATAATTAAGATAAATAAAACAGAACAATAAATCAAAGATTAGACAATAAAAAAGATAATAAAGAAGATGAAACGTGGTGTGTAGAAATCTTAAAGAGCCTTAGAAACAAGAAGAATCCACAACCCCTTTAAGCGACTCTAATTTCCCCTCCAAGAAAGAAAACTTGGCAAGAAAAAATTTGAAGATGATTCCCACAATTTGAAAAGATTGTTAAAACTCTTCTAAAAGAAAACTCAAGAAAAATTCTTGAAAATAAAAACTCAAAGAAAATTTATTAACTCAAAAGAGAAGTTGTTGAATAATAATGAAATGATTGAATTGTGTACAATGCAAAGGCCTTTATATAGGCTAGCTAAATAAATCTAAATAAAACTCTTAAGTATACTAGAACTCTAATTAACTTAAATAAGAAATAGTTTAAAACTAAACTTTCTTACTGACATAAAACTCCTAAATAACTCAAAATATTTAATAATTATAAAAAATTTGGAATAAAAAATAATAAAATAACAAGAGCTGATAAATAAAATATTAGGCTCATATATAATAAAAATTAAGCCTAAAACCCGAACCCAATATGATTTAAGCTCGAAACTCGTAATTCTCGTCATACAGAAATTATGCTCATGCAGTCTTCATTAAAATAGTCATAACTTGAGATCCTGAACTCATAATCGAATGATTCAAAGTGCGTTTCGAAGCTAAGAGATAGATCTTAGAACGCCATGCAAACATCTTAACCAAGAAATGCTTGGAACCCATCGAAAAAGTCGTCACAAGTCTGTTGATTCCCCAAACTTAAAAACTGGCAGCTTCGGTGAATGGAATTTAATAAATTTCACCCACTTCATGCATATATCATTCCTTGTTTCCTCAGAAAGATTCATCCTCACATATTGCCTTTGATTGAATCTTGGTTTGATTTGCTTGGCCTTTGATCTTATTGTTGGACCTTGAGGTAGTGTAAGTCCATCACATCCATGGGTCTGAAATTGGGCCTTGAGACTCGCATCATTCCCCCTTCCTCAAGAAGATTCGTCCTTGAATCTTTAGCTACATAAAAAGAAAAGAGATTATAATTAACAATAAAATGAAAAAAAATTCTTACCTAAGCTTTCTTGGACACCAAAACTATCTCTAAGATCAAATACATTATTTCGATCATTCAAATCAGCTTCAATCATGGACGACTCCTTCAAAAACAATGTATCAACACAAAATAAAGAAATGTTAGGCACGTGAGTGTTCAAGTAAAAAATAACTTGTTTCCTATTTTCTTTCCTCTCACTTTTCTTTCCAATCAAGCACACTCAAAATTTATTTTCTTTTCACTTTTCTACTCCCTCCTCCCATCCCTCCACTTTTTCACCCAACCAAGCCCGCCCTTAATCTTATTGTTGTTTATGGTATTACCTACTTGCTTCAAATTTGAATGTATAACGATTAAACTCCTCACTTTTAAAATTTAAGGACTAATTTGCTCGAAGCTTACAGTACAAAGACCTTCTGGATAGTTTAACCTTTTATTTTCTAGAGATCCACAAAAATAAAATGCTATGAATCACAAAGCTAAAGCTTGGTGCACCTTGAAAAATCAAATTCAAACTCTTTAAAAACAATTTTTTGTTGGACTTATTTTATTATTAATTATTTCCTTTAGACTAGTGTCAATAATTATTATCTCACTTTTTATATATATATATATATATATATATATATATAACACTAAGTTTTCATGTTATTTGTTTTAGTCCCTTTATTGTCCAATTTGAAAAAAAAATTCGAAGATGACAAGTATTACATTATTAGTTGTTGCTTTCATTGCAAACAAAGCGAAGGTCTAAAACACATGAAAACACCTCTTTCCTATCACTTTTTTTTTTTTTTTTGCAAGTTTATCCTTTCATATGCAGAGGGAAAAAAGTTTTATTGCAATTCAAGACATAAAAATATGATTGCTTTCTAATAATTGGAACCCTAAAAAATTAGTTTTTTTTTTTATCCCATTTCAATGTCATTGTTTGATTACTTTGGAAAATTTATTTTATGGATCCTTCCCACCATATCAACCATAGTCTCTTTCCAATTATTTAATGACATTTCAGCAATTTTTTTATGTTATTGATACATAATTTTGGTAATTTTTTACCTTAAACCCGAACCCTGAACTTTAAACCCCAAATCCAAAACCTTAAATCTAGAATCTCAAATCCTAAACTCTAAACTCAAACCCTAAACATCAAAACCAAACTCAAATCTCGAACCCCAAATCCTAATCTTTAAGGTTTGGGGTTTGAGATTCAAGGTTTGAGTTTGAGGTTGGAGGTTCGGGGTTTGAGTTGGGAGATTGGGTTTAGGATTTAGGATAAAAAATTATTAAAATTATGTATCATTGACATTGAAAATTTGCTGAAATATCATTAAATAATTAGAAAGGGACCATGAATGATGTTGTGGGAAGGGTTCATAAAAAAAATTCTGAATTACTTTGTGATATTTATGTTGACCTATTAGCCGTTGAGACTGACATGTCTTTGTATTATAAGTTGAGGAAAAGTAAAAAAAAAAAAGTAAATATTTTAAATGGTAGTAACTTTAAACATTAAAAAGTTAACTTTTCGTGTTTTAAAATCACAAAAAAGCCCGAAATTCAACATTTTTTGAAACAACACACTTGATGTACCCTGACCCCTATAAAATGGGAAATTGTTGTTTTAGACCCCAAAATTTATAAAATATTAAGTTAATATATATTAAAATTATAGTTTGACTCCAAAAATGCTAGAATTTTGATTTAGTCCTTTTGAAACATATAGGTTAATACAATAGTGAAATTACAATTTTACTCTTTTAAAAATGTATAACTTAATTTCTGCCCATCCTAAAAAAATTCCTCGTTTCGCCCTTGATCAACCTTACGCTAAGAGTACTTTTTCGTATTAAGAGATAGAGATGAGTTCTTGGTAAGGTAGCATTCTTTAAAGTTTAAGATTACATTTTTTCTTTAAAATTAAATATATATTATAATATTAACAATTAAATTACTCACTTTTATAGTTGAGGGACTAGTTTGCTTGAAGATTACAATATAAGGACCTGTTGGGTAATTTAACCTTTTATTTTCTAGGGATCCACACAAAACAAAATGATGCCATGAAGCACAAAGCTTTTCGCATGTGAATTGCTTGGTTGAAACTTGAAATTAGGATCCAACGCCCCCACAATTTTAATTAATTCATGTTAATATATATATAGGTTGGATTGGCTCATTAGGGTGTCTCAAATTTCACCATTGTCAATGCAAAAGGAAAGTTCCAAAAAGGAAAATTTTGAATTTTCTAGGAAAATGTATAAATAAATTCATGCAAGCGTTAGTCAGACAGCTAAATTCTACATAATAAAGGGAAAAGGTCAAAATTTGAATTTGGTCCCTTTATTATACTCAAAATTAGGATTTAGTTCTTATACTTTAGCTTGGCATAATTTGATATCTCTTTTATAATGTTATTAATTAGTTTAAATAGTTAACATCGATAGCTATTATGGTTATAATAGTTACGATCTTTTTCTTAAAAATTTCTATTCAATATAATGAATTAAAAGAGATGTTTTGAAAAAAAGTATATATGTCAATATTTTAATTGAATAGTCAAAAGTATTAATTATTTGAATTAACTGATAATATTATAAAAATAAGGATAAATTGCACCCATGATCACTCTAAAATAAGATATGTCCTATTTTGGCCACTCCATTTTTTTCTTAATTTAGTCGGTCTAAATAAGATAATTGTGCGAATTAGTCAAAGATAAATTACACCCTTGATCACTCTAAAATAGAGTCTGTCCTATTTTGCTCACTCTATTTTTTTTTTTAATTTAGTCACTCTAAATAAGATAATTGTGCAAATTAGTCACTATTGTTAATTTTCATTTTCTTTTAATGGATTGTTGACATGGCACATTGAGTGATTGGCAGGTGGCATTTTTGGTTGACTTTTGACTAAAGTTTAGGGACCTCTTTATAATTAGTCCAAAAATTTCCCCCTAAACTTTATAGAGAGGTCCCTAAGCTTGAGTCAAAAGTCAACAAAAAGAATGTTACATGTCAATTACTCAATGAGCTAATGTGTTGTATTAACAATCCGTTAAAAGAAAACAAAAATTTTAACAACCGTGACTAATTCACACAATTATCTTATATAAAGTGACTAAATTAAGAAAAAAATTTGAAGTGATTAAAATAGACCGGGTATTTTAGAATGATTATAAATGTAATTTACCCTAGAAATAAATCAACCAAAATGTCTCAAATTAAAAACATCAAATCTTGAAATTGAGCATAATAAAAGTACCAAAACTATACTTTGAAGATAAAAGAAATAGATTATAAACGTATAGATGAAAGAAAGACAAAGAAAGAAAGATCGGAAACTAATTCAAATGTAATCTAGTGATTATAAAAGGCATGGTCTAATATAATCGTGAGGTCGATTTTACATTTGTGATGGATATTTTTTTCTTATTGAGTTAATTATTTTGATCAAAGAGTAATTTATTCAGAGAATAGTTCGCTTAAACGAACTAAAAAATTCTTATATACTTATCACGTGAACTGTTACTAAATTACATCAAAATTCACTTAAAAATTTCTTCATCGTAGCTTATAAAGCTCTCAAAAGCTTTATCATTGATTTATAAAAGTTTAATCGGATCGCATCCAAATTTCTATGGCTTTACTATCAGCCTCTCATTGAATGACACATGTTTGGAAGGGTTTGTGCTAAAGTCCAATCTTTATCTGAATTCACTATCGAAACTTTGCTCAAATAGTTTCATGATTCACCCACACTCTTAACCATTATTAACATCTTTCAACATTTTGTTCGAGTCTTTTTCGATTTCTTACACTAATTTTATATCAAGAGTTTTGAATTAGATTTTAAATTTTAATAAAATAATCATGATATCTTTTATATCTATTTTACGATTCATGAATATTAATTCTTTTAAAGTTTGTGATTACTCTTTTCAATAATATTACCATCTGCAGAGTTTTCATCATAATGCTAAACGGATATAATATATATATAAATATATAAGATTTTTATGGTTAAATTTCTTGCATTCTATGAAGATATACTAAATGTCTTTTTATCTTTGATGTTGGAAAGACGACAAAGAGTAACATGTCATTTGTAATGGTTATAATAAAAGTTCTAAAATAAGGAAAATGGCACGTGAATGAGGATCGTGAGAGAGTGTAGTGTCTAGTTTCTTTTAAGGTTAAAGTATCTTATAGGTTCTCGCATTATAAAGATTTGATTAAATTAGTCCTTTTATTATTAAATATATCAATTTAATCCTTTTATTATTAAAAAGAACTAAATAAATCCAAATTGTAACAGAATTAATATTTATTGTATAAAAACTATCTTGAAAATTATTATTTTTAATTGCAATTCAATTTCAAATAAAAAATTTCATTTATAGAACTATAAAAATTTTAAAAATATTAACTCTATTAAATAGTAAAGGTTAGCTCTAGTCCAATTTAATCTTATTTGATTCTTTTTAATAATACAAATATTAATCTTATTTGATTCTTTTAATAATACAAATATTGAATTGATCCATAATAATATAGGGACTAATTTAATTAGATTCCTATAATAGAGGGACCTATTAGGTACATTCACCTTTCTTTTAATAAAAAATTCACAAGCTTTTCTGTATATGAAAACGTCCCAATGAGAGCCATTGTTGCCATTGCTTAACAAAAAAGAAAAAGTGAAACATAGAAATAAAGGAGGAAAGATTTTTATTACACTTTTGCTTTAGGGAAAATGAGACAAACAGTTGAATTCTCAAATAGAACTTAACATTGTCTGTTTTTTTTTTTCCAAGCCGTTTTCTTTTTCAAGCTAAGCCATTCTTTCAGGTAAAAATCAAGTCTTTTTTTCTTTTTGCTTGATATTTGTGTTGTTTCATGTTACATTTCATTATTGAGCATTGTACTTTTCTTAGTATTTGATGTTTTTGGTAATGTTTTCAATACTTTGTGTATGATTTTCTCTCTGGGTTTTGCTTATCTCCTTTTTTCTGTTTCATTTTCCAAGAAAATTCCATTTTCTCGGAAAAGAAAATTCATGGCTTCATTTTTTTTTTGTTCTGCAAAGCTTGTTTACAGCTAGCTCTCTACTACCCAGAGTTTAGTTTTCTCTGATATTTTTTTTTTCTCTTTGATCCTTGAAACTCTGTTTTCTTCAAGTTCATCTTAAATTTTTACATAAAAAAATTGGGAACTTTAGATAATAAAAAAAAGGAGTAGTTTTCTTTGACTGGATTCAATGAATAAAACATAATTTTCATTAAAGACAAAATGATTCACTTTTTGGTCCAAAATCATAATTTTCATTTCTGGTTTCAATAATGGAAGGACCCAAAAAAGACAATACAAAGTGGAAACATGTTTCTTTTTTTTTTGTTTTGTTTTGTGTAATGATATTTAATTGAATTCATTTGATGGCAACCTTATTTTGTTCCTTTGTTTTTAAACTTTGTCTCAATTGGTTATGGTTGCTGGTAGTGGATGTAGTTCCTATTGAGTTTCTTTGAAGGAATTATTTGCATTATTTGTTTGTTAGTTAGGTCCTTCATACATGCATATATGTATATATATAGTTTCTTAGTCCATGATTGAACTATTTGCAGGTTTTTGAAGTAGAGGACATATATAAATCCTTCCGTTTTTTCGATTCGACTCGGGGGATTCATGCAAATGCCGAAAGCAAGGTACGATCAATTGTCAGTCGATCTAATTATTGCATTTTGATGATTTAGATTGTAAAGATTTATATGTCATATTGTTAGAAATGGTGCAACCATCAGCTTCTTGGCTTGACCAGTCGTTTTAACCGATGGTCGAGTTGTATGATGCACTGTGTTGTTTTAGGCTTTAGCCATAGACTTCATTGGTTTTCATGTTATGACAGTAGAACAAGCTCGGTGGTAGTGCCTCGGAAAAAATCTCCTATGACACCACAAACTGCTCGACAATTGAAGATACCCGGAGCCAATTTGGGTTCTGTTTCATCGCCAAATATAGCAAGTAAAGCGTCGAAAGTTCGAAGTCCTAGGTTTACTGAGCGTAAAGCATTGAAAAGTCCGGTGTCTGAGGTATTCTTTAGTCACTTATATTATAAAACATTTGGTTATTTATTCACAAGCTTATGTGATTGCCATTTATTGTATGAGTTCTAGAAGAATGAACCGAGCTGAGTGACGGAACTTGAAGCACAGCTCGATCAACTCCAAGGTGATTTGAAGAAGACGAATGATCAGCTAACTGCATCTGAGTCGTGGAAGAGGTTGGCCTTACAGGAGGCTGAGGAGGCGAAGAAAGAGGTATCGATAATGTCGGCTAAGCTCGAAGAATCCGAACGACAATTGATGGAAATTTCTGCTTCTGAGGATGACCGAGTGGAAGAACTCTATAAAATCTCGAAAGATCGAGATAGAGCATGGCAGTCTGAACTTGAGGCTGCCCAGAAACAACACTCAATGGATTCTGCTGCGTTGGTTTCCACTATGAACGAAATTCAAAAGCTTAAAGTTTTGCTCGAAAATGTCTATGAATCTGAATCTACTCAAATGAAGCATGCTGAATCTGCACATGCTGAGATTCAGAATATGAAAATTGAATTGACTGAAACTCTTTCCTTGGTCGAAAAACTCAAGTCTGAGCTCACTGATTGCCGAGAATCTGAAGCACGGGGTCTTGAACTTGTTAGCAAAACCCGAATGCAATTCGGAGTGAAAAGATCTACAAGAGAACTAGAAACATCGTTGTATTATTTCATCCATGAAGCAGTACACCAGACCTCAGCATTTATAACACTGGGCATTAAATGCAAAAACAGATTATTAACAGATTAACTGTTAACAGATTATTAACTAACTATTAACAACCTAATAGTTAACTATTCCATTCCTTAACATGCTCCCATCGTCTTGTTTCTGTTGATTGTCCAGCTTTGCAAACACTTTAAGACAGGACCGAAACTTTGTAAACAAAGGTTCTGTTAAAGGCTTTGTAAATACATCAGCAACTTGCTCTTGTGCTGGAACATGTCCCACGCTCAATTTTCCAGAAGCAATCTTCTCTCGTACAAAATATAAATCCAATTCAACATGTTTAAATTTCGAGTGCATCACCGGATTGGAAGAGACCGCAACAGCCCCAACGTTATCACACCACACTGTAGGTCTCCTTGATAGTGAAACATGAAGTTCAGATAATAAGGACTCAAGCCATATCACCTCAGTCACTGTATGAGCAAGCCCTCTATATTCAGCCTCTGCAGTGGACCTAGAAACCACCTGTTGCTTCTTCGATCCCCAGACTACAGGATTTCCTCCTAGAAATACACAAAAACCAGAGGTTGACCTTCGGTCATCAACATCATTTCCCCAACTGGCGTCTAAATAGCCAACAACATCCAAGGTGGTAGAAGGAGTAAATTGAATGCCATAGTCCAAAGTTCCTTGCAAGTATCGAAGGATTCGCTTTACTGCTTTATAGTGTTGATCAAGTGGACGATGCATGAACTGACACACTTTGTTCACCGAGAAAGTAATATCTGGCCTTGTGATGACCACATATTGTAGAGCGCCCACAATGCTACGATACTCTGACTCATTGTCAATCGAACAACCAGAATGCTAGGACAACTTTGAAGAGGTCACCGTAGGTGTAGGAGAGCTATTTGCCTGATCCATTTTAGCTTTTCGGAGAAGATCAAGCACATATTTGCGCTGACTTAGAAACAAACCATTGGATGTTGAAGACACCTCGATGCCAAGAAAATAGTTGAGAGGTCCTAAATCCTTCAAAGAGAATTGAGTATCCAAGTTTATAACAAACTGATCAATGCTGGCCCGATGACTACCAGTGATGATTATATCATCAACATAGACCAAAACATACATAACCATATTATCAGTCTTCTTAACAAAAAGTGAGCTATCGGATTTGGCCAAGGAGAATTGAGAAGAAAGTAAAAAATCTCGAAGTTTAGAGAACCACGCCTTGGGAGCCTGTTTAAGACCATAAAGTGCCTTCTTTAGCCTGCACACCATGGGCTTGTCGCCATGATACTGTTCAAAACCAGGTGGCTGGAGCATATAAATTTCCTTAGATAGATCACCATTGAGGAAGGCGTTATTGATATCGACCTGCCTGAGTTGCCAACCAAACTGAACCGCCAAAGCCAAAACAACTCTGATGGTTGTTGGTTTTACAACCGGACTGATTGTCTCTTGGAAATCAACCCCAGCTTCTTGAAGATAACCTTTGACCACCAAGCGACCTTTATAACGAGCAATGGTGCCATCCGCATGCTTTTTGAGTTTGAAAACCCATTTACACCCTACAGCTCTTCGGTTGGCAGGTAGAGGAACTAAATCCCAAGTATCATTCTTGATAAGAGCTGCATATTCTTGTTGAGCTGCAAGTGTCCACTCCTTCCTTGCAAGGGCTTCTTCAATCGAAGTAGGTTCTTTTTCACTTAGTTCAGCAGAGAATATTCGAGGCTTAAATATACCATTCTTGGACCTGGTTGTCATAGGGTGGGTATTGATGGTGGAATCAACAGAAGGAAACTGGTTGACCAAACTCGGAGGGGCCCTTGGTAAAGAAGTAACAGGAGATTCTACTACTGCTGAGGAATAAGTAGCATTAGGCTCCACCTGAGGATTAGTGGACTCCAAAGAAGGAGAGACAGAAGAAGAAGTTGTAGACCCTAATACACCCCTTGAAACCGGCGGAGATGAAGAAACAACATTCGAAGAAGTGGCTCGAGTACTAACCTGAGCAGGTAACACAACTGGCACCGAAGAATGTTGACATTGTAAAAGAAGTTGGTTGTGGTCAGAACCCCCAGTCGATCGATCAGAGTTATTAAAAGGAAAGTATCCCTCGTCGAACACCACATGCCTGGATATAATCACCCTTTGATTCGCATCAAGACACTTATAGCCCTTGTGATTAGGACTATAACCAAGAAAAACACACGGCTGGGATCGAAACTGAAGCTTATGACTATTAAATGGTCTCAAATAGGGATAACATCGACACCCAAACACCCTTAGATGACTGTAGCTTGGCATCACTTTATGTAATACCTCAAAAGAAGACTTGCCAGCAAGCACAGGAGTTGGAAGTCTGTTAACAAGGTAAATAGCACTTATGAAAGCATGAGACCAAAATTACATTAGCATGTGAGCTTGAGCTAGTAAGGTCAGTCCAGTATCCACTACATGCCGATGCTTCCTTTCAACTAAACCGTTTTGTTCAGACGTATGAGGACACGAGAGTCTATGTTGAATACCAAGCTGAGAAAGAACCTTAGGAAATGATCGAAACTCACCACCCCAATCTATTTGAAGGGCTTTAATCTTGACACCGAACTGAACCTCCACCATCCTTTGTAAATGAAGAAATTTGTCAAGGGCCTCAGACTTTCGGTTAAGAAGAAAAATCCAAGTGTAACGTGAAAAAGCATCCACAAATGAAATATAATAATAATGGCCTTTAGAGGCAATGGGAGCAGGACCCCATAAGTCAGACACAAGAAGCTAAAATTGAGCCGTATATTCAGTTGTAGAAGGAGAGAATGGCAACTTATGGAGTTTGCCTAACTGACATACTGAACAAACTGAACTCATCATTGAAGACTTAGAAGCAATATTACATTTGTGAAGAACTGATAGAAAAGTCTTATTACAACGATGACCAAGGCATTTGTGCCATAGGTCAAAGAGAGTAGCATTAGAAGCAGAGCGCTCCAAAGACGTGGTATGAATCATAGCAGAAGAAGTTGATGCTGTAGCACAAGTTGAAGAGTCTGACAAGTCGAACTGGTACAAACCATTATGAGTACGGCCCACTAGTAGGATGGTCCCTGTCTTGATATCCTTCACAAAACAGTGAAAAGGATGAAACTCAAAAAACACTTAGTTATCATTAGCAAATTGAGCTACAGACAACAAGTTTTTGCAGATTTGTGGGACATGTAACACCCGTTTCAGGTGAAAAACTCTATTTGAGGTTGCAATAGTAGAAGAACCTATGTGAGCTACAGGCACAGACATACCATTTCCCATGTATAACCTATTATTACCTGTGTATGGAGTAGCCTCATGAAGATTGTCCAGATTACTAGTGACATGATTAGAAGCTCCTGAATCTGGATACCAAATCTTTGTATTCAAAGGGCCTGAGGAAGACTGACCACTTGTGGAGGCGGTGTTAACTTGAGGATGATGTGTAGGGTGCTTCTGGCATGAACAACGAGAACCTTCACATGAAACGGTTGAAGCATCTTGAAATTGATGACAGTGAGCCTGTATGGGCTGATGAGAGACTCCTTCAAAAGATTCACCAAATCTATAGTAACACTTCTGCACAACATGACCAACACGACCACACAGTTGACATTGAGGTTTGTTGTGAACAAACAGCCTTCCTCGACCTCTGCCTTGAAATGAACGAGAACCATTACCTCTATAAGATGATCGAGAACCTCTTTCCAACTGATCAGTATCTTTTGCACCAGATTCACGTTGTTGAGCCATATTAGCCTGCAAAGGCACATTCAAAACCAAATCTTGTTGTCGAACTTCACAGTCAATTAACGTTTCAGAAAGAAGATCAAGAGATATAGGCATAGCTGAAGCAACAGCCCGAATGGACTCAAACTCAAAGGATAATCCATCAAGAATAACACTAATCTGTTCCTGTGCAAAAATAGGATGACCAGCAGCCATCAACTTATCACACAAACTCTTTATCTTGCTCAAGTATACTTTAATGGTGAGCTGCCCCTTCTTTTGAGAATACAAAGAATGTCGTAGGGTGGAAATAGACATAGTAGATTTAGTAGCGAACCTCTGAATGACAGAACTCCAGACCTCAAAACTTGAACGAGCATCAGTAAGGTGCACCAAAACATCATCACAGATTGTGGACAGCAGCCAAGAAGCCAATAACTTATCTTGTTGTTGGTGGACCAAGAAATCTGGATTAGCCATAAGATTGCCATCACCATCAACAACAGTTTGTGGAGGAACACCAACAGTCCCAAGAACGAAATTATGTAGTCCATACCCTTCAAGAATCAGCAAAATTTGTTGTTTCCATAACAAAAAATTGTGCTCTCCAAGTTTCACTGTATCATGCTTAGGAAACTGCTGGACTTTCTTTAAAAAACCATGACCAAGATCAGAAGAAGAAATATGAATAGAAGGACTATTACCTGAGACTTCATCTGTCGCCATTAAAAAAAACAAATTAAGGCTCAGATACCATGAAAAGATCTACAAGAGAACTAGAAACATCATTGTATTATTTCATCCATGAAGCAGTACACCAGACCTCAGCATTTATAACACTGGGCATTAAATGCAAAAACAGATTATTAACAGATTAACTGTTAACAGATTATTAACTAACTATTAACAACCTAATAGTTAACTATTCCATTCCTTAACACAGAGTAGCAAATAAAACGATCGAAAACCTACGTTCTGATGCAACCAAAGAAACCGAAGCTTACAACATGTTACTATTGGAATTGGAACAATCAAAAGGTAGAGTTAAGTCATTAGAAGGACTTGTTAGTAAGCTACAAGTAGAACTGGTTGGTAATGGCTGCATTAAGGATCCCGAACAACAGAATGAAAAAAATGAGGAGATAAAATGTAATACCCCTAACCCGTATCCGTCGCCGGATTAGGGTTACGAGGCATTACCTAACATAACATCACCCCAAACAAGCGTTTACAAATAAATAATTTATATACCTATCATTTGTTTTATCAAATCTTGAAATCAACTAACATGTAATAAAAGTAAACTACTTGTTTAGTTATATATAACAAGATCGAATAATATAAGCATGTATATACATTTCGAGCATAAAATACACTATTCATATGGTCTTTACCGAATGCCTAATAGGTAATAATGAACTTCCATAGCATACTTTAAACATTATCTTATTTATTCCAAATTCGTATAACCCATTTCATGTAAGAGGCATTTTTATTCATTACAAACAAAAGACTCAATTCATTAGGTCACCGAAACTCCATCCTCTGAATATATACATGCTACAATCACTTTACTAAAATGAATTAACCATTATCAAAACCAAATATACATACACCAAACCTTGTTTCACACATTCATTCTTATAACCAAGCATCAATCACATACACATCATGAATCATACCTTCATCATAACATATTAACATGACCGAACTCTCATAAACCCAAAATATCATGTTTTAGCCATTTTCGCATGGCATACATAAATACACAGATACATATACACATCATTTGCAACATTTCCAAAGGTAACATAGCCTATACATGCCATTAATACAAAAGATCAACTTTGATAAGGTACCAAAATAGTAGTTGATAGTGTGCTTGACTTCGACAAGAATCCCTGAGTACGAGCTTAAACTTCAAGACCTATAAATAGTCAAATGAAATCAACGGTAAGCTTACTTATCTTAGTAAGTGATAAGCAATGGTTTTTATGAACAACATTCCTATAACCGAACTTTAAATGAATCAATTCAATCGTAAAAGAGCTTATAACAGTATACATATGTAACCGATTAATATGCAAACCTTACCTATTTTCATATGCCTCAAAACCGAATATTATTATACCACATATTCAATTTGAATAAATTCCTTAATTAATATATACATCTCATCCTATAATTTCATGAAGTAGGAGTAACTTACCTCGTTAATACCATATTGCCCAAGATATCATGCATCATTTTCATAAGTACAATTTCTAAATATCTCCATTTATTAGTCAATATTTGGATGAATCCGTAACTCTGCACACTTAGTGCCAACTTCCCGTAACGTATCGCTCACATAGAGCCGTTACTTAACATTTTTGCACACTTAGTGCCAACTTCCCGTAACGTATCACTCACATAGAGCCGTTACTTAACATTTCCGCACACTTAGTGCCAACTTCCCGTAACGTATCGCTCACATAGAGCCGTTACTTAACATTTCCGCACACACAGTGCCATTCCCTAGTAATGTATCGCACACATAGTGCCATTACTAGTTTATCCGTACACACAGTGCCATACAACCGATTTCGCACACATAGTGCTCGGTGTAAATAATCGCACACACATTGCTCATTAATAAATCTCCTCTTCTCGAACACATTAAACACATATATAAATATCCACATTTTGTACATATGTCATACTCAAATACCCATACTCTAGTCGAACTTTTCTTACTATGTCTATTTAACACATTCGGCCTCATTCATATAAGCACATAGATAATTATTCAATTACACCATCACCTATTTCAAGGTCCACAATTAATTACTACTCATCCCATAATTATATAACCACCCCAAATATATCAAGTTTCCCCATAGTTCAATTACACAATCAGCTAGTATATATATATATAATAAAACTCATTTCATACCCTGTTCGGCTAAATTGAATTTTAGTATGTTCATTTGTAACTACTCAAGAGGTATACACAATTACATATACATAGTTAACCACATTCGGCTAACACTCTATAGTATTCCATATCTCATTCAGCAATTTGAAAGATATCAAATCCATTAATTTATTAGAACGTATACATTACATTATAACAATTATTTGATTAATTCCAATTGCTTAAACACTTACCTCGAAATTTGACGGATTGAGCTTTCCGACTATTTGTTCAACTTTGTTTTTCCCCGATCCAAAACCTTTTACTTTTGTACTTGATCTAAATAATTCAAATTGAACTCATTCAAACACATATTCATTCAATTTAATTCAAAAACTCATAATTATAAAATTTACCATTTTACCCCTAATATTTACAACTTTTACAAAATAGTCCCTAGTACACAAAACTCACAAAATATTCAAAATTTTAATTTAGTCTTTGAGGGCCGAATGTTCTTTATCCCTATACAAGTCCATACAACCCCTTCATATTGCACTTTAGACCCTCAACTATTTATTTTCATACTTTAAGCCATCATACTCCATCTCATTCAAATTTCCTACTCAAAACATGTTGATTTTAAACATATAATTAATATTCATCCATCAAGCATAACAAATCAAAATTATTCATCAATGGCCGAATCTATAGCAGGCTTCAAACTCACAATTTTTAACATGGGTTCAATAATACTCAAGGAAATGAACTCAAAAATGCAAAAATTTTAAAAAATCAAGTTCAAATGCTAACCTTATTGTAACATGCAAGAACCGAATAATGGAGGCTTAAGCTTCTCTTTTCTTCCTTCTTATTTTCGGAAATGAAAGTCTAAAGGTGGAAGATGAACATCCACTACTTGTTTTTATGATTTCTTTTCTTTATTTTAATCAAATTATATAATACTAATATAATACCACTAACTAAAACAAATAAATTTAATATATGAATCAATCATCATGCCGTCCACTCAATTTGTGTTAGGATAATTTACCATGCAAGTCCACTCATGCAAGAATATAATTCAATTAAACCATCCTGCTTAAATAAAAGTTGCATTTACTACTTCAACAATTTAGTCCTTTTTTTTTTCTAAATCAAACATATAAACAATCAAATTATCTCACGACATTCTAGCACATGCTCAAACATATATCGTAAATATTAAATAAAATATAAAATTATTTTTCTAACTCGGATTCGTGGTCCCGAAACCACCTTTCCGATTAGGGTCGTATTTGGGCTGTTACATAAAACGGGTTAAAATCGAGCTTAATTTTGCGAAACTTGAAATCAGTCAATTGAGATCGGCATTGGATGAAGCTGAAGTGAGGTACCAAGAAGAATATATCAAAAGCACATTGCAAATTAGGAGTGCTTATGAACAAGTGGAATGCATAAAAACAGAGTTGTCCCAAAAGGAAGCCGAACTCGAGGCCGAATTAACTAGAACCAAAGCCAATGTTGAAGAATTGAGACAAAAAAACGAGGGTCTTCGAGAATCCAAACTTGCAGTGGAGTTGAAGAAGTTACAGTTTGATTTGAAAGAACTGAAAGATAACTTGATCGTCAAGGAAACAGAACTGAAGACCATGACCGAGCAAAATAAAATGCTCAAAAGGGAAATCAAGAGCAAAATGAAGAGTGATGAATCGGTTGTTGTGTCGTTAGAAGCATCAAAAGCTGCAGAGCAAGCAACATTGATGAGAATAAGATATTTAACTGAAGAAACCGATAAATTTAACCGAGGAGCAGCTCGGTTGACCGAAGAGCTTGAATCAGCGCAAGCAGCAAACGCAAAAATGGAAGCCGAGTTGAAGAGACTTAAAGTACAAGCAAATCAATGGAGAAAAGCAGCTGAAGCAGGTACTGCTATGTTGTCTAACAATGGTAAATATTCAGACAAGACAATACCTTTCGATATAACTATCGGATCACCGAAATGGGAAAGCATCAATATTGATGACGACGACGATGGCGGTGATTTATCGAAAGAGAAGAACAATATGTTGAAAAAGATTGGTGTGTTATGGAAGAAAGGTCAAAAATAAAGATTATTGTATTTGCATTTCAGGTTTGCATATAATTCTGGTATAAATGATGTTTATTTTAAAACAATGTAAATCATAAGTTTTGATCATATTTGCTTTTCTTTTTAACCCATAAATAGTCAACTCATAAATAGGAGGGTAATACTTTTAGCGCATTTGAACTCACATACTCTTACATTGAAATCATATATTGCATTCATTCAAATACCTAATCGTTCCCATCAAATTAACATATATTGGTACAGTTTACGTAGTTGTAAGTTGATTGAAGTGGGTAGAGTCTAAATGCATTTACTACTTCATAAAAGATAAAATTGCACAAATAATTTGAATTATTGCTATAAAAGTAAAGTATAGACAACCTAGAATGAGAGCAACATGTAGATCTGCACCGATAAGAGCCAAGTGTTTTTTCCTGCAATTGAGTAAGGAATAGATGTATTATTGGACTAAAAACATTTTAACAATCTTATGCTTCTGTAGTAGCCAATTTTGGCCCAGATCAGAAACAGAAATTAAAACCCAATAAGCTCAATAATAAATAGTCCAAATTTAGAGTCCAATTACAATAGAAAATGGCCCAAATTACAAACCCATTAACATGCCCAAAACATTAAAATTTTTTAGAAAAATTTAGGGTTTCTAAAACCCTAAATTAGCCTAGCCGCCGACGTTTCGCATGCCTCTGCCACCACTATCTTCAGCCGCTGCTACTTATCACCCCTCCGCACGCGCCTCTGACACCTGCAACAGAGAAGCAAACACACGCAACAACACAAAAAAACGAAGAAGAAAACGACAAAAACAAAGAAAAGAAAGCAAAAGAAAACAAATAGGAATCTTTAGACTCGGTTATAAAAACCGAAATGAACTTCTTGTAGTTTTTTTTACGAACTTTTACGAACGATCAGAAATCAAAAGCAAAAATTATTAAAGGTTGATTTCGTTTTTATTTTCTATTATTTACTGTCGTTTATTTTTTTTTTACTATTTCGATATCTTTAAAAACGAAATAAAAAAAAAGAGGCGAACAGGGGGGCCTTACCTGAATCCATACGGGTGCGTCATCGGAGGGCTTACTCCGTCGTTGCGATCAGATTCGAAAAAGGGGGGTCAAAGGGCCTTTTGGTTTTGGTGCCTAAGGGCATCCTAGGGCTGGCCTTCAAACGGGGCTAAAAAGGCGTCTTTTCGCCTTCCGGGCACCGCGTACGGCGGTCGCCGGTGGTGGTCTGGCGTCGGGGTGGTGACCGGAGTATGGGCCAGGGGGAGAGGATCTGAGAGCTTCTCAGAACTTTCTTTAAAAAATGCCATGGGAAATGCCTTTTTTTTTCCTGATTTGGGCAATTTATTTAGGGTCTAAAACGGCGCCGTTTTGGACTTATGCTCCACTGCCAAAACGACGCTGTTTCGTTTCAGATCCGAGATCCGACCCGACCCAAGCCAAGGGATCCGCGTGTTTTCCTTTAGGGGGATATTTACGCCCCAGGTCCCTCCGCTTTCGTGATGTCTTGCAATTTGGTGTTTATTCATTTTATTTTTTATATTGCAATTGTACCACATAATTTCGCGCTTGTTTCAACTTGGTCCACTGAAGCGCAGCGCATAGGGATTGGGTTTATTTCACATTCGGCCCTCATCCATTTGTGCGCGCTTCATTTGGGCCTCGATGTGTTATTTTTAGATTTGGCCTTTCAATTTAACTTCGACTTTAATTTAGTCCCTGACCTTTGATTTTAAACTGATTATATATACATTAGTTATTTATTTAGCCTCCTTTCCGCATTATTTCTTTGAACCATTATATATTGTCATTTAAAATTCTTTTTATATATATATTGTTTATTTTAAAATATTAATGTTATATATTTTGGATTTTTCTTAAATTGTTTATTTTAAACGTTTTCATATATATTTATTTTATTTTTTATATATCACTTGTTTAGTTTATCTTATATATATTATTTATTTATTTTTACATATACTGTTTATTTCTAAAAAAATTTCGTATATTACATTTTTAAATTTCCTTTTTCACATATTATTCATTTCAAACTTATGAATTATTTTAAGTTATATTATCCATTTTAAATTTCATATATTATTTAGACTAAACTATGTAATATGTTATTTTAAATTTCGTTTATTTTTAAATTGCTATTTTATTTATTTATTTCAAGTTTCTCATATATTACTTATTCTAAACTTATATATATTATCTATTTTATTTTTCTTTAACATTTATCTTTAAATTGTTTTATTCTAAATTTCCTTGTTACACATTATTTACTTTAAACTTTACATATTATTTTGCTTTAAATTATTTTGTGTTAATTATTTTTAAATTATTTTACATCATCTACACTAAATTGCTTTAAATATTATTTATTTTAGATTTCTTTAAAATTGTTTTATCAATTATTCTAAATAGTCTTATATACTTTATTTTATTATTTAAAATCGTTTTTATAAATTATTCATTTTAAACCATTATGTACTTTAAAGTTTTTATATCATTTTACTTTATTTATTTTTTGGATTGTTACTCATGATACTTATTTCATTATTCTTCTATTATTAATGTTAATATTTTAGTAGTGTATGTGACGTAAGCATTGTCATTGTATGTGTTATAATTTGCTTATTCGTATTCCCATATCATTGTTGTTCATTCGTATAGTACCTTATTTATGTATTATTGTTAAATGATCGTTACTATTTTCATATTATGCCATCACATTGTGCATTACATCCCAACACGTTTATCCAACTTAGATAGCTTCATTCAATTTCAAACAAAATCAATGTACGCCTTTGAGTTACACTCGCGATTATTCAAAAAACAAAATTTTTCAAAATAAGGTAATATTTCGCGTTTTGGAAATTCGAGAAAATCGTGCCCTAACTTACTGGGTTTCGATTTTTCTCGTTTAGCCTAAATAACGGAATATCCTTTTAAAACAAAAAAATACAAGTTTAAAATAAAAAGCCTATTCTCGAGAGTTCAAAGTGTTGTGCCCTAACTTATTGGATGTGACATTTTGTTACCTCGAGATAAGAATTTCTAAAAATGACAATATTTCATATTTAGAAATTCGAGAGATTGTGCCCTAACTTACTGGGTTTCGGTTTTTCTCGTTTAATCTAAATAACCGAGTATTCTTTTAAAATTAAAATACACGTGCTTTTAAATAAAAGGCGGGCTTATTCTCAAGGGTTCGGGGTGTCGTGTCCTAACTTACTGGATGTGGCATTTCGTCGCTTCGAGATGAGATAGTCTTTAATGATTATTCCAACTCATTCAAATGTTTTAAAATCAACATTAAAAAAAATGATCGTATTTTTAAATTCGTTCTCGGTTTTCAACTTTCGACATTAAGACACTAATTAATCAATTCGGTACCAATTTTGGGCGTGACGAGGGTGCTAATCCTTCCTCGCACGTAACCGACTCCCGAACCCGTTTTCTCGAATTTTGTAGACCAAAAACACCGTTTTAGTAAACTAAAACGTTTTATTAAAACAAATGTGATCCGATCACACCTAATAAAGATCGGTGGCAACTCCTATTTTTATTTTCATTTTTAAACCCTAGTCGATTCCCGTTTTACAAAAAATGGTTTCGACAATGCTTCAATAATAAATAATACCCTCCACCTCCACATGATTGAAGAACTAACATAAGTGTTGAGTGTTCATTTCTCTCTCCCTCCTCATGGAGGCTCATCTTCGTGTTTATAAGGTACGGTCCACTGATGTGACGTACTAAGGGTAATTAGGCGCCATGCGTGGCGACACGTTACCCCCTTAGAGGTGACACATGTCTTTAGGTGCCCTCAAGAGAATGTTGGTGAACATGGGAGAGCGAGCACGACAGTGGCTAGTTGAACTATACCTTGTGGACTGAGATGAGTGATGAGCACACGTGTCCTTGATAGAAAAGTTGGTTTGGGTCAAACATTTAGTCGGGTTATAGCGTGCTCTATATCCTATATATAACAACTTTTCCCCCGCCTTTTCGAAGGAGAGTTATAAAATGACTCTTCTGAGACAAGCTTACACGAACAAGTCTTGCAATTGAGGCTTGTTATATACATTTTATTGTAACGTGTCGCCAAGCATGGCACCTAGTTACCCGTAGTACGTCACATCAGTGTACCATGCCTTATAAATACAAAGATGAACCTCCATGAGGAGGGAGAGAGCGATGAACACTCAACAATAAGTAAAATGAGATGATATCTCACCAAATAGTTTTGAGAAGTTGATTCACGTAGCCTTTCCACAATTCATGCATTGGTTTAAATGTATCAAATCTGAAGATCAAAGACATGCCAAATATTTTCAAAATAAATGGTAGAAATGAACATCATCACTAAACCACAAACGTATAAAAAGTAAATAAAGTATACCATTGACAAAGAAATACTAACTAAAATCCTTTAGTTTTAATCTCCTCTCCTTTCCGTTTTAACAATCATCAAGTTGATTTGTTATTTTATCCTTATTCTTCTTCATATTTGGAAAAAAAAATATCCCCGTAATCTATTTCCAAATACACATATGTAAACACTTGCTAATATTCTCACTCTTTCAATGTGAAGTGAAGAATAATGCAACACAACGACATATAATAATCCTACAACAATAGAAAAAGGGAAAAGAGCATCAACTGTATCCTTGTTATAATACTCACTTTTGCATAGCTTGAGGAAACTCAAATACTCCAAACTTCTTAAGTTGCTTCATCGACATATGTCTTTTAGAGAGCTTAGAGTGGTTCTTCAAAGCCCTGATTTGAGAGCCGATAGACATAAGTCGACCTTTCACGACATTATCAAGAAGGATTCAATTGTTGAATTTAATACTTCTGGATCCTTACATATATTTTTTAGCTGAATCACCACCTTGAAGAAGTTCATACAATATCTTATCTGCCATGCTTCCTTGTTTTTTTTTTTTTTTGGAAAACTATGAAAAAAGACATCAACATTACATCTGTTCTACTAACTACAAAGTCTTAAAGCACCATTATTCAAACAACAAAATGTTACCTTGGAATCAGCTAGTAAAAAAAATTCATGCATAGGTTCCGATAGCTTGGAATATAATTCACCATTTTCTTCAACATCTATATATGTAAAATTATAACTCGTCTCATATCAAAACTAAGATATAATACATATTGATATGTTCACAATCAGCAATACTAGAAACACTTTGTAAACTAGAGGAACCCGAAAAGGAGAATGATGTGTCTCTAACTAACTATGATCACAATAAAGGCAAGCGCACCTATCGAGCAGTAGTATAGTTATGGTAAGACCGAAAATATCGTATCCACAAGGACCAAGAGTACCAGTAATTACTATCTTTCTATTATCTAGCCCAAGAATTGGAGTGATTTCTTTTTAAACTAAAAATAATTAAAAGTACGACAGAGAATGAATTGGGAAAATACTTTTTAGACAACTTTATGAGATAGACAATACCCAAGGAAGAATCCACCTAGACTTCACTTATTACCTTTGATTCATACGATTTATTCACTTGACTTAATCCGTAGAAATCCCTGATTTATGTTAATATCTCATTCAAGACTAAAAATAACTGACTCTAGGTTGATTAATTGAAATTTCTTTCTAATTAAAACCGCTATTATCGCATTAACTCGATCTATGGATTCCTTATTAGATTTGACTCTAATCGCAGATTTTCGCCGCCCTATTTCCGTGGTTGCAATCAACTCCGCTTAATTGTGTTGATCTACTCTTAGCGGAGGACTTTGCTCCAATTGAATAAGCACATTCGACTTGGATTAATAACTGAATTGTCAAAACAAGAATAAGAACTCACAATTAAGAATAAGAACAAGTATTTATCTTATAAATCAAATAATAATAAGATTCGTCTTAGGTTTCATCCCCTTAGGTATCTAAGGGATTTAGTTCATACTGATAGAGGGAAACATCATAGAATAGGAAAAACAACAAAACATAAGAAAACCCAAAAACTTCAAGAGAAATTGATAGGAGATCTTCAGTCTTGATGGAGATCCTTCTTTCGAGCTGCTCCCGATGGCTATCTTCGAGTATTTCCTACCTTCTACTCTGCGTCCCCCCTTTAGGTTACCCCCTAGGGTGTTTATATAGGCTTTGGATCGCCTTTCTTGGCCCACAAGTACCCTTTTCCGAATAGAATTAGTCTTGGATTCGGCAGGGACACACCCGTGTGACACGCCCGTGGTGGATTCCTTTGACCGTGCTCGATTCTGGTCGTTACACACGGCCGTATGGTATGCCCGTGTACGTTGATCCAGCCGTGTTAATTTCTGATGTAGGCCCATTTTGTCCCTTTTTGGCCCGTTTCTCATTCTTTTCGACTCCCTAAGCTCTCCTGAGTGTAAAACATGAAATTAAAGGATTATGAGCATCGAATTCATCAAATATAATGAAAATTCATCCAAAAATAAGCCAAGCATGGGGTTAAAATATGTATAAATTATGGTTTATCAAATATCCCCACACTTAAGCCTTTGCTTGTCCTCAAGCAAAATCCTCAACCCACAATTAAAATTAACTTCCTCAATTCATAATTTTCATCAATAATGTCTCATCATAATTCATAGGTAATTCATACATTGATAATTTAACTAAAAGAGTGCTAAAGATTTAAACAATCCAAGTCACAAATTTTTATAGCACGAAAACATAGGTGTTTCCCCTTACCTAAATAATCACCTTTGATTCAAAATCGACAAGAATTGACATCCTCACTAAAGATTCACTCAAAACACTCAAAGTGTTTAAAGTTCAGATTAAGCACTCAAGAGTCAAACATGAAAAGTTAATCCCATAGGCTTGCATGAAAATCAAATCTCCACCACTATAGAATGAGATGATACACAAATCAAAAGGTCTTAAAAAGGGTTGTAATAGGGTTTGGGTTAAAGGTGTGGATAAAGGCTGAATTAGAGGGTTAAAATCGAGATCGAATTGACAATTCACCTAACTAGAAAAATGGACTAATGCTGAATAATTACATCAATTAAAAACTTATCACTAATAACACGAGCTTCTTCTCAGAATGTGAAATTAATCGCTTAAGCTCAAATAACATAGAACTAATAATGAATAGATTTCCAACTTTTTTTTTAAGAATAAGAATTTACAATAATAAGAGAATTTAACAACCGAAATAAAGAACATAGTTAGGCAACTGCTCAAATCAAATCTCGACAAAAAATGGGTTAATTCAATAGGGAAAATTCTTAATGAATCAAAAAGAGTGAGTTTTGGGTTAATATTAGGGGTAAATCAAGAAATGGATTATTAAGATCAAAGGGGTTCACTAGGGGTTAATTGTGAAGGTAGGCTGTTTATGGAGTAAGTGGGTTAAATCCTAAGTGCCTTTATCATCTCAGTATATCAAATCAAGGATGTGGTCTCGACATGCATAATCGAAGCAAGTTCTAGAATAACAAATCAATATTGACACACTCATAACCAAAGAATTGAGCAAGAAAATAAATGAATGATCTAAAAGGCTCAAAATCTCACAAAAATTATGGTTTTTGATGTAAACCTTGCAAATTTCAAACTTCAAAGTAATATTTAAATTTAGGGAAACAACCTAATAATTGTTTAATTCTGAAAATAGACTTATCCTGCTTGATTCTCTAACGTCTTAAAGTTTGAATCATTGATGCACAATTACCTATGAATTAATCCAAAACATATCAATAAAAATAATAAATCAATAAAAGTTTCATTCTAATAGTAATATGAGAAAATTACTTAAGAACAAGACATAATTAAGGGATTTTCTGATAATCAATTAAATAACCTCCCCACACTTAAGATGTACATTATCCTCAATGTACAAAAATAGATAATAGTAATATAGTAAGAAAATCATAAGATAGGGAGAGAAGTGAAACTTCCTGAATTTTGGATGGAGTCAATGAAAAGAAACCTGATAAAATTGGGCCGAGGTGAACGTGGGGGAGGATACTCCGACAGCACCTCGAACCTTTTGAGATCGAATCAATGAAGCAGCCGGCATGAACTTATGGTAACCTAAGCTAAATCTAAATGGCATAAAGAATAAGAAAAAAATAGAAAATGAAAATAAAAAAAAATAAAATAAAAATACATAATGAAAAATAGATATGAATCTAAAGGGGAGAAAGAGTGACCAACGGTGGCAAGGATGGTGTTTGGTGTGGTGGCGGTGCAAAGAAGGAATAAGGGAAAATGGGGAAAGAAAAAAGAAGGAAGAAAGACAACGGGAAAAAAAAAAGGGAAAAGGGGGTTTTCAGGCCGGGGAAGAAGGGAGAAGGGAAGAAAGTGGAGGAGGAGAACAGTGGTCGGAAAGGGGTGCGGTGGCTAGGGTTTGAGGGAAGAAGATTTGGGGAAGAAAGTGAACAGAATAAGGGGGTTTAAATAGAGATTGGGAAACATAGTCGCGGCCCACACCCGTGTGCCCTTGACGTGTTAGGTCACACGACCGAATCGCACGGCCGTGTGATGCTTCTTTCGTTTCTCCCACGTCGTGTGATCACACGCCCATGTTGATTGATCAGTGTCGACCACGGTCCATAGGCACGGGCGTGTCCCACGCCCGTGTGATTTATTCAGTTTTAACCATGGCTTCTGGACACGGGCGTGTCGCACGCCTGTGTCATTTACTCAGTATCAACCACGGCCGCATCGCACGGCCGTGGCACTTTATCGCAGCCCGTGTTTTCGAGTCAGTTTTGACCATGGCCGCATCGCACGGTCGTGGTGTTTTATCGTCACCCATGTTTTGGGAAAAAATTTTGTCCTTGGCCCTCACGGTCTCCGCCACGCCCTTGTGCCTACTCGTGGTCGCCACACGGCCACGGCCACGCCCGTGTGCAAGGCCGTGTGGTAGAGAAACCTGCACCTATTAATTTGGTTAGTTTTTAGTTAGATGATAAAAATCTAATATATGAATATTAATGAGGTTAGTGCTCGGGTTGCCTCCCGAGAAGCGCTCGTTTAAAGTCTTAAGCTAGACTTACCTCTCTTTCGCATACTCATGGTGGTTCGAGGAGTTGACACTCCTCTCTCCTGCTATCAATTTTGTTAAAATAAGGTTTTAGGTGTAACACCCCTAACCCGTATCCGTCGCCGGACTAGGGTTACAAGGCATTACCGAATAAAACACAACTCAAAACAGGCATATAATTTTATTTTATTTTTTAAAGAAAACTAACAATTCATATACACATACTTAACATTCAATATTTCTATTTCATTTATTAAACGAATATCAAACTCAACTTATGCATAATCAATCTATTACATATCATTAACCAAATGAATCACATGTTTAGTCACTCATTCCTTGTGACATTCAAATATCATGTTTAACAACTTAAATAATCTATTATACATACTAATCATTTAAGAAGGCAGATGATATACCTAATTACATTACCTTTTCAGAACTAATACACACATAATATTATATAACATAATAATCTTTTTTTTTTCATCATCTAACAACTATCCCATAAAGAACGAACCATTATCAACAATCAAATGTTTAAAACAAGTATAGCCGAATATCCATGCAAACACATACATAATTTCTTAATCACATTCTTAAGCCGATTGCACATACACATGTCTACATGATTTTTTACTATTCGAATTTCTGTCATATTATAAATCCCAAATTGATCATGAACATATCCATTATTTCACAAACCAAATTCTAAAACCAAATTCATTTGTATCACATGCATTCATCCATTATATTATCACAACATTGCCGAGTACATATGTATTTTAACCTTATCATTTCAATTCTAATTATCAAGACTTGATGACTAATATGACCACATACCTATTTGCTGTATTTGAACACAGGGGCGAAGCCGGGGCTGGCATGGGCCCCGGCCCCCCCTAAAAGGTAAAATTGTTATTTAGGCCCTTGAATTTTTTTAAAAATTTTAAATTAATAAAGGTAAAATTGCACTTTGGCCCCCCCTAAAATTATAAAAATTTGATTTAATCCTTTACAAATTATAAAGATATAAACTATAAAAAATTAAAATTTCATCCGGCCCCCCTAAAAAATTATCCTGGCTTCGCCCCTGTTTGAACATATATATATATATCATCAATACCAAATCCCAACTTATTAATTTACATACTTACTAATACTTATTACATATACATTTCATTTAACATCATTCAATTGATATATATGTACACACAAAGATACATTCAACCATAGTTCATTTAGTAAGTAAATCAAACTTTATATAATGCATAACAAATATACAATTACATAACACTTAATCGAATTCAACATGTCCCTAATATCATCACTTACCCATAGCCAAAATATCCATGTTTACCTTCGGTTCAAGTCCATATTTTAACTAATTCAATTCATCATACTAAACATAACCAATGTACTAGTAATAATCACATATCCAAGTTCAATATTTCTAGTTTTAAAACATAGCACATACTTACCTATTTGAACATATACCATAATCAAATAAGCATAAGTATAAACCTATTTTCAAAGACCATCTCCAACCACAAACATATAAACTAAATCAATCAAAAGAAGATAAGCCATCTTCACATGGCTATTAATTACATTCAAAAGTACTTAACTCGTATTCAACCTTTTACTATGCTATACATGCCATATACTTAAAATCAACTTAGTAAAAATACCAAAGGAGACTGTCGATAGTGTGATAGTCTTACTAACGATCCCCGAGCTCGTAACGTATCCAAAATCTATAAAACAGAGATAAATAGAAAACACAGAGTAAGCTATTTAAGCTTAGTAAGTCATAAGCAAGTTAATAGCAACCAACTTAGCAAAATCAAATATACAAAATTATAACAAGCACTTTAAATGATCCACATACACAAATACTTACTAAAGTTCAATATCAAAACACATTTAACCAAATTTGGCCGAATACATCAAATTAGAAACATATATATAGTTCACATGCTCAAACATTAGATTTTGTACAACGAATTACACATTTAACTTACCTTGCTTTTCACAGCGCAATTTATATACATACCTGAGTTCTTTTAGTTCGAATCACACATTGGCCTTCACTTACACATGCCCGTTGAATCATTCGGAATTCAAAAGGATACGCGGATAGTCGGAAGCTCGTACAACGCCAACGTCCCAAACGTGGTCTTACATGTAATCACATATTGATGCCACTGTCCCAGACAGGGTCTTACACGTAAACACAAATCGATGCCAATGTCCCAGACGTGGTCTTACACGATAACACATATCGGATATCCTATGTCATGACATATGTATCCTATCTATTCCTAAGGTTCGTACGGGGCTTACGGACGTCGAAACTCGATCGAGTCAAGCTCGGAAGTTAGCCAAATCACAATGTTTACATTCGGCCATAGCATATATAAATTCAAATAATTCAATTTAATACATAACAAATATATATTCATAGTTATATCAACTTTTAAATGCTTACGGACTTAACTCGGACGTCGACGACTGTTAAATCGGCTATTCGACCACTTTTGTCTTTCCCCGATCCAAATCTGATTTCTTTAATTCTTGATCTAAACATATTCAAATTAAGCTTATTTAAACACCATTCTATTCAATTTAGACTAAAAAACACATAAATGGGCAAATTACAATTTTGCCCCTAATATTTCACACTTTTTACAATTTAGTCATTTTTGCACAAAACACAAAATACACAAAATTTGACCAGACTATACAAGGGCCGAATTTTCCTAGTGTCCATACAAGCCCACACATTTTTTTATTTCACATTTTAGTCCCTCAAAAATTTATTTTTGCAATTTAGTCCAAATTCATCGAAAATTCAAAGACAAAACTTGTAAATCTAACACATATATTTCATATTTCATCATCAAACATCAAAAACCACAAGATATAATCAATGTCAAAACACAAAATCATCATCAAAATCACAAATTGAGACATGGGTTTTGAAGTACACAAAGCAACGATCTCAAAAACGTAAAAATTATCAGAAACCGAACAAAACACATACCTAAATTCAAGCTCCAAAGTGCCAAATATGCTAAGTTTTTCTTTCTTTTCTTTCTTCAACTTTTGGCCAAGCAAAAATAAAGATGAAAACTTGTTTTAATTATGTTTTATTTAACTTATATTAGTTTATTACCTATTTACTTTATTAACCTTTAATAATAATATTATATAACATAATTTCCAAGGTCATTTAAGACCATGTACCGTCCACTATCTTTAAAGTGGGCTAATTGCCCTTTAAGGACCCCATATTAAAAATCCACTATCAAATTAGCACTTTACACTTTAATTTGTAACTTTTACATTTTATGCGATTAAATCCTTTTATTTAGTCGGGTACCTAAACGACAAAATTAAGTCACGAAAATTTAACACCAACAAATTCACACATAATAAACACGGAAAATAATTTTAAAATATTTTTTAGACTCGGATTTATGGTCTCGAAACCACTATTCTGATTAGGGTCAAAATCGGGCTGTTACATTAGGCGAGTAATATTTACCTTGAAGGTGCCGAATTTGGAATGAGTTACCTCAACTGGACCGTATGGGAAAATATTAAATACCGTGAAAGGGGTTGTTCTATTAGGTTCAGAAGTGGCAACACGAGGATCTGTATTATCCATTAGAACTCGGTCTCCAACCTTAATTTGTCTCGTTTTATCTTTAGGCTCGTCATGGCTCTGTTTTGGTTCATCGTGTCCTTTCAATTTATCCTTAAACTGTGTTCGCCATTCATCTAGTTCCTCGATCTGGAGCCTTCGTTCCTCATGAACAGTTCTGTTCTCAATATGAGAGCTAGACCATGGCTCTGTCATCTTTTTCCGAGGGATTTCCTGCACAGAAGATTGAACATTAAGTTCACTTACATTAACAGGACTTGTATTATCTTGCTCACTAGATATTCTGTCAGAATCACGTGCTTGGAGTTTAATCATGTCATCACCTACACGAAGTATTAATTCCCCTGTATCAACATCAATAATGGTCCTAGCAGTTGCTAAAAAAGGTCGTCCTAAAATTAAAGGAACGTCATTATCCTCATCCATGTCTAAAACAACAAAGTCTACTGGGAATATGAATTTATCAATTTTTACTAGCACATCTTCAATTATACCCCTAGGAACTCTAATGGTTTTATCAGCCAATTGAATGCTCATCTTAGTTTGTTTGGGTTTCCCAAGACCTAACTGTTTAAACATTTTATAAGGCATAACATTGATACTTGCCCCTAAATCAGCTAAAGCATTATTAATAGATAAACCACCAATTAAGAAAGGAATCGTAAAACTCCCTGGATCTTTTAATTTGCGGGGTAGTTTATTCTGTAAAATCGCTGAGCAAACTGCATTTAGCTCCACATGCGACGCATCGTCTAACTTTCGTTTGTTTGCCAAAAGCTCTTTTAAAAATTTTGCTGAATTGGGCATATGCGAAAGAGCTTCAATAAACGGTAAGTTAATATGTAATTTTTTTAGAAGTTTTAGAAATTTACTAAATTGTTCATCTGTGCGGTCTTTCTTCGTCGCATTGGGGTATGGCACACGAGGTTTGTACTCTGTACTTACTGATTTTGGTTTATCATGGCTTACCTCAACCTCACCTTTATCTACCACATTCTCTTGCCTCGATTTTGGTTCGTCTAACCTTTCACTATCGTGAACAGTAATGGCGTGAAGTTGTTCCTTTGGGTTAGTTTCAGTGTTGCTTGGCAAGCTACCTTGTGGTCGTTCTGAGATCAACTTGGCAAGCTGACCTATTTGGTTCTCGAGCCCTTGAATTGATGCTTGCTGATTTTTGAGTGCTATTTCGGTGTTTTGGAAATGGGTTTCTGACACCGTGATGAGTTTTGTTAGCATCTCCTTAAGGTTCGGCCTCTTCTCTTGTGGGTAGGCTTGCTGTTGAAAGCCTGGAGGGGGTTGTTGTCTCTGATTTCCTTGACCACCCCATGAGAAATTGGGATGGTTCCTCCAACCTGGATTGTAAGTTTTACTATAGGGATTATTCTGAGGTCTAGAATTATTACCCATATAGTTTATTTGTTCACTTTCTATGCCAGAGTTGTAGGATGGATATTCTGTATTGCTCATTCATCTTCTATTCGTATCGCACTGCATTACTGGATGTACCTGCGAAGAACCACACAAACCATCAATCTTTTTATTTAAAAGTTCTACCTGGTTTGATAGCATGGTGACTGCGTCGAGGTTGAAAACACGGCTGCCTTTGTTGGCTTCGTCCTCATAACTTGCCACTGATAGTTATTCAGTGATATCTCCTCTATAAACTCATAAGCAGCCTCAGGTGTTTTGTTGTTTAGTGTACCGCCAACAGCTGCATCAATCAATTGCCGAGTTGAGGGGTTCACACCATTGTAAAAAGGTTTGAACCTGTAGTCATAATGGTAACCCGTGGTGAGAGCATCTTCTCAGTAGATCCTTGTATCTCTCCCATGCATCGTAAAGTGTTTCTAAATCCATCTGCACAAAAGAAGAGATATCATTGCTCAACTTAGCCGTTTTAGCCGGCGAAAAATATTTAAGCAAAAATTTTTCGATCATTTGTTCCCATGTAGTGATTGATCCTCGTGGTAACGAGTTCAACCACTATTTAGCTTTGTTCCTCAACAAGAAGGGAAACAACCGAAGGCGAATGGCATCATCAGAAACTCCATTAATCTTGAAAGTGTCGCAGAATTCTAGAAAATTTGCCAAGTGGTTGTTTGGATCCTCATTCTGCAAACCATCAAACTGAACAAACTGCTGAATCATCTGAATAGTGTTAGGTTTCAGTTCAAAATTATTTGCAGCAACAGCAGGTCTAACAATACTTGATTCAGTTCCTGTTAAATTAGGCTAAGCATAATCATACATAGTTTGAGGGGCAGGATTTTCGGCCACCACCGGAGGAAGCGGATTATTATCAGCCATCTCTTCAGTAATATTAGTATTGTCCTCTTGCTATTCCTCTATGTACTGCAGACTTCGCCTTATCTCCCTACAATTTCTGCGAGCGGTGCCTTCTATATCACTATCGTAAAGTAAAGGTCCTGATGGGTTTCTTCTAGTCATAAACTAGAGACACCGGCTAAAAGTAAAGAAAAGAAAAATTAGAAAAATTAAAAATAAAATAAAAAAATAAATTGCAATAAAAAAAAGGCTAAAGTAATAAAAATTTAGTGTTCCTAATATCTTAGTCCCCGGCAACGGCGCCAAAAACTTGATGTGTCTCTAACTAACTACGATCACAATAAAGGCAAGCGCACCTATCGAACAGTAGTATAGTTATGGTAAAACCAGAAATATCGTATCCACAAGGACCAAGAGTACTAGTAATTACTATCTTTCTATTATCTAGCCCAAGAATTGGAGTGATTTCTTTTTAAACTAAAATTAATTAAAAGCACGACAGACAATGAATTGGGAAAATACTTTTTAGACAACTTTATGAGATAGACAATACCCAAGGAAGAATCCACCTAGACTTCACTTATTACCTTTGATTCATACGATTTATTCACTTGACTTAATCCGTAGAAATCCCTGATTTATGTTAATATCTCATTCAAGACTAAAAACAACTGAATCTAGGTTGATTAATTGAAATTTCTTTCTAATTAAAACCCCTATTGTCGCATTAACTCGATCTATGGATTCCCTTATTAGATTTGACTCTAATCCGGCAGATTTTCGTCGCAGATTTTCGTCGCCTTATTTCTAGGGTTGCAATCAACTCCGCTTAATTGTGTTGATCTACTCTTAAACAGGGACTTTTGCTCCACTGAATAAGCACATTCGACTTGGATTAATAACCTGAATTGTCAAGACAAGAATAAGAACTCACAATTAAGAATAAGAACAAGTATTTATGTTATAAATCAAATAATAATAAGATCCGTCTTAGGTTTCATCCCCTTAGATATCTAAGGGATTTAGTTCATACTGATAGAGAGAAACATCATAGAATAGGAAAAACAACAAAACATAAGAAAACCCAAAAACTTTAAGAGAAATTGATAGGAGATCTTCAGTCTTGATGGAGATCCTTCTTCTGAGCTGCTCCCGATGGCTGTCTTCGAGTATTTCCTGCATTCTACTCTGCGTCCCCCCTTTAGGTTACCCCCTAGGGTGTTTATATAGGCTTTGGATCTCCTTTCTTGGCCCACAAGTACCCTTTTCTGAATAGAATTAGTCTTGGATTCAGCAGGGACACGCCCGTGTGACACGCCTGTGGTGGATTCCTTCGGCTGTGCTCGATTATGGTCGTCACACACGGCCGTGTTCGATAACTTAGGCCGTGTTCGATTCTGCTCGTCACACACGGCCGTGTAGTTTGCCCGTGTACGTTGATCCAGGCCGTGTTGATTTCTGATGTAGGCCCATTTTGTCCCTTTTTGGCCCGTTTCTCATTCTTTTCGACTCCCTAAGCTCTCCTGAGTGTAAAACATGAAATTAAAGGATTAGGAGCATCGAATTCATCAAATCTAATGAAAATTCATCCAAAAATAAGCCAAGCATGGGGTTAAAATATGTATAAATTATGGTTTATCAGAGAAATTTACTAAATATAATACATAAATTAACCAAAAGAGCATTGAATATTTATATATATATAGAGAGAGAGAGAGAAAGGAAGATAAGTGAAAACTTTTGGAAATTCGATGATGCATTGGAGGAAAGAGCAATGAGTGCTTTAGTGTTAGAAATTTCTTTTCCATCTTCTTCAACTAATGTTTTTTATTTTTCTTCTATTCTTCAAGAAGCTCGGGAAAAACAGTGCTTCATCGATTCAATCCACTTTGCCACCACCATTAATAATGATTTACAGTTCCTTTCTTCTTTTACTTTTGTTTAAGTTTTATTGTTGTTATTTTTATGTTGCTTATTTGAATTTATTGTAGTTTAATTTTGTTGTTATTGGATTTTGGTTAGTTGGTTAGTTGGTTAGTATATTTAATAGATAGAAAACATGCCTCCAAGAATAATAAAGGGAGCGAGATCCCGACTGGGACCACCTTCATCGCTGAAGTATGTTCCGGTTAAATTTAAATTGAAAGAGGCCGAAGCCTTTTTCTTAACCACCCGACCGCATCACATTGTGAAAAGATATGGGATCTTGTACGCTTTCATGGTTGGATGAATTTCTCTTTAGTCCTGACAACACCGGTTGTTATATCGGTAGTTTTAGAGTTTTACTCCAATTTAAAAAATTTTAAAAAAAATCATGTGTTTGTTAGGAGTAATTTTTTTTTTTATCCCATTCGCGATTATTATGGTGTCCCTCAATATAGAAGGGATGAGTTGTCCAATCTGGACCTCAAAAAAATTATTAATGTTGACATGGATGCCGTTTTATCATATTTAACTGAAGGTCGGGGAGAGTGGAAGCGTGAGGGGTATTTTAATCACCCACCGTCTTTTAAACAAGCTATCATGTTCCCGATTGCGAAACTATAGCTGCAGTTTATTTGCACTCGTATTTATCCCCTGCTTAACACTAATACTGTTAACATGTTTCGAGCTGCCCTATTATGTTGTCTTTTGTAGAGAAAGAAAATTTATCTTGGGAGATGGATCAACAAAGAAATCTGACAATGTGTGTCAGGGATAAAGGTTGGCATATATTTTTCGCACCTAATCACGGACTTGAGCCGTCGAGTAAGGGTGTTCATAGATCCAACCGAGTAGTTTCATCGCCCCACACAGAGCATAATAGAAGATACCATGCTCTGACAATTTTAGGAGCTACAAAGGAAGCAAATCTGTGAGTGGAATCAACGATAGAAGAACAAGATGGATTTGCCTTCGGCCCCACCGAAGAAACCTACGAAAAAGAGGGTGTAGAAAGGCACGGATTAGCAACATAAGTTGTTTAAAGAGATGCATCGCACCACTCGCAAGATAGGGGCAATAAGACCATTTCTTGATAGACTAGCAGTGAGCCAGGGGATTGAGGGTCCGCAGTGGCCCGAGGATTTGAGTGATTCATCAGTAGGTGGAGCTATTGAAGAGGGAGAGATGGAAGAAGCAAGAGAAAATGAGGATTATGAGGCGACGGAGGCCGATGACTTCGAGCCTTACCATGACGACTTTGAAGAGGTCTTTGTGCTTGCGCACCCGTCCACTACGAGCGTCATCATCAGAGACCCTAACGACCAACCCATGCAGTCTTATAATAGGAAGGTCGTCAAGGGAAAGGGCAAAAGGGATCAGGGGACCGAGTGAGGGTCCCAGAGATGATTCTTATTAGTTACATGTTTACGCAGTCTTTTATTGTTATTTTTGTGGCATGTAAACTATTTAAACTAATGAACTATTTTGGATTTGTTTTTGTTTTTGGTTATTTTTATTTTTATTATTTACGTTTGTGTTGTGTTTCTTTATTTCTATGTGCAACCAATCACCCAAAGCTACACTACAATCCCGAGTTTTAACGAGGAGGTGGATGACTCGAGCTAGTTTGACGCTCCTTCTAGGGATGTTCGGTAACCTCCTATCTTTCATTTTATGCATACATTGGGGACAATTTGTAGTTTAAGTGTGGGGGTGCACATAGTTTTGTTTTCTTTGTTTTGTTTTGTTTTGTGTTTTTGTATTTATTTTAGTTTTAAAGCATTTTTTTTAAAAAAAATTCAAAAATTTCCAAAAATATTTTTGTTTATTTTCTTTGTTTTGTGTATTTGCATGGTGTTTGGACAATAATTGGGCAATAGAGCAGTGGTGGTAAATATCAAATAAGTATGTTGAATTGCCAAGCATGTAAATTTTGAATAATACTAGATAACTTGATGTTCTTAATTATAGACTAATTAGTTCGATTAGTTAATTTGTATAACAGAGTAGAATAACTTTTAATGAAAACGTATAAAGTGTACTATAGGATGAATAAAGTGTGTGGATCCTTATAGGTAAATAAATTAAATTGTTAATTGTTCATTTGAATAGATGCATGCATGATTGAAGTTGTGTTTTGTGAATATTTCGGGAAAGACCTTAGACATTGTTTATTTAGCCTAGAGTCTAAAAGCTTTACCTTTTGCTATATACCACTAGTTCCCGTATTTTGAGTCTCAAGTATCCTTTTCTTATTAAGTCTTAATATGGAAACCTTAAGCCTAAATGAGTCGATAACTCAACCCTTCATTGTCTTGAATGCTAAAACGCACTATGTAATGGACATTGGGCCATGGACATTAAGGGTTAGGTAGAAACGTTATGGTGATTTCTTGTGTGAAACATATAGAACTTTGCTAAGTCGAGTCATAAAACAAAAGAGAAAAACACAAAAAGAGAAATGTTGAGTGAATAAAAGCATTGTAAGGGTTAAAAACATTATGAGTGAAAGAGTGCAAAATGTAAAAAAGAGCTTAAATGAAATCAAAGTCGAGTTGGAAAGAAAATCTTTCATGTCATAATGTATTAGTGCTTGTTAGTTTTGTATGTTCTAATATTGCGCAGTATATTCTAAAATTTTGGAGAAATAAGATAGGTGAGAGAAGAAGGTAAGCTTGTAAATTAATTAGGGACGAATAGGAAACAATGTCATGTGATTAACCATTTCTAGTGCTTGAAACCGTTTTGAGATATTTTTTGTTTGAACTCCGAACCGCCCTTTAACCTTAGAACATTACAAGCCTAGAAGACCTTTGGAACCAGAATAATTTACTAACATAATAATTTTTGAATTGCTTGCATTTGTCCGGATGAACATGACCAATTCATTTTAGATATCTATGAGCGATCCATATAATTCATTTTGATGGATAACACTTGTGCATATATTCATTTTAATTGCCTCTATATTTATCAGTACTTTAATTTATTGAACTAATTGTGTTTGCATTAAGAATATCTGAGTTAGCTAGATATCACTCTTAAGTTACATGTGAGTTAGTTCTCATACAAGTTCGATGTTTTACCACCACATGACCTAATAGTCCGATTTAGTTCAAGGGTCGTCTTTTTGCATGTTTTATGTGTTTGCTTGAGGACAAGCAAAGAATTAAGTATAGGGGAGTTTGATATATCGTAATTTGATATGTCAAATTAGGCTTCCCCGCTATATTTAAAGAGCGTCCTTGTGTTATCCAGCCTTTAAAAATTTAACCCTTTACTTTTATTTTAAAAAAATAATCTTTCTTCTTATTTAATTTGAAAATTAAATATTAATTGATAACAATATTAATGAATTTTTGTATAATTTGAACTATTCAAAGATTTGATTTAAAAATTAAGTTAATATTGATAAAATATAATCAATTTGAATTAATATTTGATGCAGTGCATCACTAAGTAATTGAATTCAATTTAGTTAGTTTCTTGATTGTGTGATTATTTTATTCATCAATGGTGAATAGGATTATACACCGCCAAGTTCATCAAGTATAAATCCATTAAAATATAGTAGAAGTTAGGTAGAATTGCTATATCGTCCTTTAGTTTTTAAATTAGATAAGTAGATAGATTAAATTTTAAAAGTATGAAGAGTACAAGAACCGATATTAGAAATTAGACCAAAATATAATTTAATCTCTAAAATGACGTGGCCCCCTATATACCAACAAGTACCATCCACTTAGAAACAATAATTATGCACACTTCCCCGGTTTCTCCACCACTCTCAGTTTCAGAATAGGAGAGAAATGGCGGAGGAAAAGGCGAAGCTGGTGAACGATGATGGCGTGGGAGCTGAAAAGGGAATCCTGGAGGTGAAACCCAGCCCCCAAAAAGGTCTAAAATCGACACTGATTGACTGGTTGGAGCAGTTGATAGTTAAGCTTATGTATGATTCTTCTCAGCCTCAACATTATCTATCGGGGAACTTCGGTCCTGTTCCTACCGAAACTCCTCCCACCCATAATCTTCCCGTCAAAGGCCATCTCCCTGTAAGCTGATTTAGCTGAAACTGATTGTTATTTGGATTCACTTAATGAATTAAATAGTTTTACTTTTTGTTTTCAATTGTTTATTATTGTGTGATATTAGTAATATAATATTTTCTGGGAATTTTGTATGTGTTTTTCCAGGAATGTTTGAATGGTGAATTTGTAAGGGTTGGGCCTAACCCCAAGTTTCCCCCTGTTGCTGCATATCACTGGTATGTTTATTTTCAACTCTTCTTTTTTTTTTCTTGTGAATTAACTTTCATGGTCATCACTTCTAATTCGTTGTTCTTTTTTTTTTCTTTGTAATTTCTTTGCCTTCCAGGTTTGATGGAGATGGGTATGTTTGCTTCAATTTAACCATTTATATAGCACTACTTTTTTGCTTTAGTTGCCCACTGGTTCTCTGATTAACTGCTTTATGTATTGCTCCAACTATGTGGATGCTTGTCATAGTGCCAATTCAGATCTTGTTCTTTGCTTCTTACCTTTTACTTGATGTGGTTGCACTTGCATTATAGGACAGAATTAACATAATGTAACCTGTTTGTTGATTGTGGAATTTATAGAATGATTCATGGTCTGCGCATCAACGATGGAAAGGCAACATATGTGTCTCGTTTTGTCAAGACATCGCGTCTTAAACAAGAAGAGTTTTTCGGGGGGTCAAAATTTATGAAGGTATATCTTGCAAGTTGCCTTCTTGACACGAAAGGTTGAAATTATTCATTGTAATGTTAGCTAAGTTGTACCGGCTATGTTTTTATTCCACTAAGCTGCTTCTAAGTAATGGGGCCTTTTGAAAACTAAACAGCAATGACTGACCTGCAGTTTGAAGCTTTAAGTTCAATTTTAACTGTGTAAAACCTCTGTTGCAAATGCTTGGCATGTCGCTATCCTCTTCTTGAATATGATATTTTTCAGGTTGGAGACCTTAAAGGATTATTTGGATTGCTCATGGTCAATATATATAAGCTGAGAGAAAAGGCTAAAGTGTTAGATTTATCATACGGGAATGGAACAGGTAATTTTGTTGAGTCTGTTTCTGCTAAATGCAAAGATAATGCAATGGATTACATGTGATGTTCCATTAATACACAGTTGCACAAATTTTTTAGAAAGGATTTTATTGCTTATGCATTTGTGCTTTATCTCTATTGAGTGCTAGTATTTGTATGCTCTGGTGTCTGTTCCATATAGAGAGAGTAAAGATATGGCTGCATGGTTCTAAGATCCCTGTGTTATTTCTCCAAACCTTCATAGAAAGGAAATGTTAGTAGAACATTGAGTGAGTTAGAATGTATTATAGATTACATCTTAATTCTGATCCATTGAGTTGATGTGGTACATTTCCAGATGGGGGCTCCGAAACTTATGTGTCCTTTAATTTATTTCATGATCCTTGGCAGTGGCACTTATATCCCTTAAAATGCAATCTGAAAACAATTTCACCCTTTCCATTTTTTTGTTGTTGCTCATCACTGGTAGTTTACCTGTTTTAAAATATTTATCTTATTGATGTGAGACTCTGACCTGCCATATCATAATTGAACAGCTAATACAAATCTCATATATCACCATGGGAAACTTCTGGCACTTCAAGAGGCCGATAAACCTTGTAAGTTTGTCTTCTCTCTTTCAGTTCTGTTAAGAAAGAATGGGGGTTTAAGGATGCTAACATTCACATCTATTTGCATTTCTTATTATTTCTTTGATGAAGCTTGGGTATTAAATTGTATTGCCTGTTATAACAAGCAGATGTGCTCAAAGTTTTGGAGGATGGAGATCTCCAAACTCTTGGCATGATTGATTATGACAAGCGGTTGGCACATTCCTTCACTGCTCATCCAAAGGTTGATCCAGTCACTGGTGAGACACATTATTTAAAAATGAGATAAGTTATTAGTTACCGGTGGTGAAACACTTTTGATTTATGATGTTTCTGCATGCAGGTGAGATGTTTACTTTTGGTTATGGACACGAAGGGCCACCTTATATTACATACAGAGTTATTTCAAAAGATGGTTTCATGCACGACCCAGTACCAATAACAATATCAGAACCAATCATGATGCATGACTTTGCAATTACTGAGAATTATGCAATTTTCTTGGATCTTCCCTTGTATTTTCGACCAAAGGTATGCCACTTTCAATAGAAATTTCTGTTTATTTTTCTATCAGATACCAGCTTTCAAACTCTTGTTGAAGTTGATATGTGACTTGGGTGCCTAAAATGTTCTATGATTCATCAAAGAACTTTTATTTTTGGTGGGTAATTAAGACTATTGATGTACCATAATAGAATTTAGCTTCTGACATCATTGTTGAGAATCATAGTAATTGCATCTTATGATTGTTGACATTTACATTTTCAGGATATGGTTAAAGACAAGAAGCTGATATACTCATTTGATGCTTCAAAGAAGGCTCGCTTTGGTGTCCTTCCACGATATGCAAAGGATGACCTGCTAATCAGATGGTTTGAGCTTTCTAATTGCTTTATATTCCACAATGGTATTGTATGCATTTTATCATTTTTTTTACTCAATCCTTTATTTATACCTACATCCAATTTGGATAAAATTGTTATATGCTTAATATTTTATCAAGTACATGGATGGATTAGACACTTAACTGCTTTTATGATGTTCTGTTTCTAGCGAATGCTTGGGAGGAGGGAGACGAAGTTGTTCTGATCACTTGCCGTCTTGAGAACCCAGATCTGGACATGGTCAATGGGGAGGTCAAAGAGAAGCTTGAAAATTTCTCAAATGAGCTGTGAGAACTCTGGCCTCTTATGTGCATATGCAAATGATCTTTGTACAAGGTTGTTTCTCATTCTTATCATTTAAATCAGGTATGAGATGAGGTTCAACATGAAAAGTGGTCTTGCTTCACAGAAGAAACTATCAGCTTCTGCTGTGGATTTCCCGAGGGTGAATGAATACTACACTGGCAGGTACATGATCTAAAAACATACTGTATGATATGCTTACCTTCTTTGATCGAAGTTTATACTTCTGACTTGTCATTTTTTTCCATCTCTTGTGTGAATTTAGAAAACAAAGGTACGTGTATGGAACCATTTTGGACAGCATTGCGAAAGTCAAGGGGATTGTGAAATTTGATCTGCACACGGAGCCAGAGGCAGGAAAAGAAAAGATTGAAGTTGGGGGGAATGTTGTTGGGGTATTTGACTTGGGTCCTGGTAGATTCGGTTCAGAAGCTGTTTTTGTGCCTCGTGAGCCTGGGACCACTTGTGAAGAAGACGATGGCTACTTGATATTCTTTGCACATGATGAAAATACTGGGTATGTCTCTCCCTTACTCTTGCCATACACTATCTGAGTATTTCCGTTTGCTCGGTCTTTTCTGACTATTGTTTTTGACTGAACAGAAAATCAGCAGTGAATGTGATTGATGCAAAAACGATGTCAGCAGATCCTGTTGCAGTTGTTGAATTACCCTACAGGGTTCCTTATGGATTTCATGCTTTCTTTGTGACAGAGGTTAGTATAAGCATAACAAATAATTTAACATCTAGAGATGATAAAATCTTTCTGCTTTTCTAATTTTGTGTGATTTTTTGGCTTTTGCTTCCTGTGGAACAGGAACAACTTAAAGAGCAAGCAAACTAGAAATTGTTGGAGACTTCTATTTTCAGACAAATTAAGAGACAAGACACATTATATTACCAGCTGACAGCAGTGTTGTTGACAACTGGGTTTTTTTTTTTCTGTAAGACCAATAATGCTTCTCCTGTATTATACACATTTATTACTGTCTTGGGCATGTAAAAAAATACCATATATTTTAAATTTTAGCCAATGGGAAAGGTCTTCATTTGTATAGAGTTCTCGGGGCCAGGGGATGATATTTGGCGCTATTCACGAGCCTCCTCAAAAGGTATCAAGCATGTAGTGCATATGCCTCTGTTTTCCAGGAGAGCGTTAACCAAAAATCTCAATGCCTCAGATTTGTCTTTTTATCATTTAGACGCGTTTCTCATATAAGAACTAGAAAAATAAGAGGAAAGGAGAGAAGCAACAGCAGGAAGCACTTATACATTATTAAGGCAACACTCATGTAAATGCTAAAACTCTTTAGTCATACGTAAGTTCTGCTTCAGTTCACAAGTTCTAATATAAGTTGTTTCAAATTATACACTTTTGTAGGTAGCACGATACCACACACGATACCACACATTATCTTTCTACAAAGGGATCAATAGGAGGAACAGCAGTGTGTGGATAAAACCAAAGACCACATACTTCCTCATATGATAACCCCTTAACCAAACCAAAGCCAAGAATGATTTGCCTGAGAGACGCCACTCTGGGAGGGATTCCGCCACCCAACATCCAAGGGGCAAATACCTCCAGCGCTGCCTATATAAAAAAGACTCCATTAGATACAGAGACATAAAATGGACATGAGTTACCAAACACTAAACATGCAGAGCGATGTGGGACAGAGTCACCCACCTCAAGGAGGAATCTCATTTAATTGAAGGGGCCCCATGTTGTGCCCCATTCCCTTGCACGATATCCCTCTGCTGGCGGAAGTAGTTACCCTTCTCAGCATCATTAGATGATAAGTGGGGTGTACCATTAGTTAAAGGCTGTGCTTCATGCAAATCCTTAACTAGTGACACATTTCCCTCTTGCTGTCCGTAGAAGGAACTCAAATTTCCAGTACCACTGGAAGATAAGCACTCAAACCCAGATAAGTGAGCTGATTTAGCTGAAATGTTTTCATCTGAATTCATACCCTTTTCTGAGTTAGGACTGGTGATGTGATCATCCAGCTTCTTTTTATTCAGAAAACGACCTCCACTACCCCTAGCCCTTCTCATAGCATGCAGATGCCGTGATTCATGAAGGTATGGCTGTAGTCAATGCCAACACAATTTCAGTCCTGAGCCTCTCTAATTATACATTTCTTCCAACCACAAAGAAAAAGAAAAGCCTAAAAGTACCATTTCTACCTTTCTAACTTTAAAGACTTTCTTTTCAAGCTCAGCCTTGGCACGTATTTGTCTTCGCCTTAAAATTCCATGATATTGCTTTGCATTTACATAAACAGGCTCCTCTTCCATTTGAAGAGGCAAAGGTATTCTAGCATGATGCATTCCATATAGTGGTGACACCTAGCACATCATAGTTGGAGTTATCCGAAATGTGGGCATCACAAATTTAGGTAGCAAGAGAATGCAATAAGTTCATTGGTTCCATGTGGAGTAATGTGGAGTAATGTGGAGTAATGTGATACATACAGACATCTATTAAACCTTCGAAATGATAAGTTCATCAACCTACATCCCCAGTAGTGAAAACACGTGAAACTCATTTGAAGATAATTAGATGCAATAACTCCCTAAAATGAGAGCTTTTATGTCAATGCCCAACAATAATTATGCCAAAAACAGTTCAGATAAATTAAAAGAAAGAGGAAGGGTAGATGATAGTCACATAAATTAGATGGTAAAGTTGCTCTTCGATAATTACACACAATTTGTGAAACAATTAGCAAATAAAGTTTGAACTATTAGTGAACAAGGTCGCTTTGCTTCCAAGAAAGCAAGAAGAGGGTGAACTCATTTGCTTGAAATTCTAAGTACTATTTTTGACACACTGTAACAACTTTACATGGAGCAAATGAGCCATGATCCTAAGTAGAAGCATCACCAATGCAAAAGCTTTTGTTAAAGTGTACAAAGTGATCTAATGAATTCTAGGGCAAAAGGATACAAGATATTCTAATAATCAGATGCCTCTATCTACTACAAAATAATAGTTGATAAATTGTCTTTTCCTGCTATTCAGTACAACTCAAAACAAGAGACTCAGATCATACCATTATTTGTGGCCCATATGAAGCCAGTATTCCACTGTACTGCAAATCTGAACAGGGGTAAGATTTCAAGACCTGAAAGGTTTGAAGCAAAATTTCTTCCGCAGTCAAAGTGAGACTCAATATGAACTCATAGAAATTTAAAGAATAAAAAAGTAGTTTGACTGCTAAAATACATGGATGGATGCATGTCAGTGCTAATGTAGGTATGGTATGTAAATGTGTGAATGGGTTTGTTTGATTAAGAGAGAGAGAGGAATTACAATTGAGTGGCCAGCTAGTTCCATTTGGGAATTTGGTTCAAGGTGTTCAACCAATGTAAGGGGGGCTGCAGAAGGGACATGCTTGAGATATTGTTCATCATGTCCATTTTTCCCATCTGATCCAGAAACAAAGAATACATCAAAATGTAATGAGTACACGGTATGCATCAATTTTTATACAAGGAGCAGATATATCACATGGCACTAGTTATTATTGTCACATCACACTACGTAAGAAATTGAGACAGATAGTATAAAGTTATTAAGACCACTAAAAACGACGCTCCATCGATACCAAATTACATAATTCACAAGGTCCCAAAACTGATGTCTTGTTAGCATAAAAAAAGAAGAAGCATCCCATCTTTAACTAATACGAGAAATCCGAGTAGTGATCCTACACTAATCAGATTCTCTTAACTGGATTACCTCCATCTGCTGTTGGACCATTTTTTTTCTCTGCAGAGGGTGACTTTGAAGCAGCTTCACCTAAGAGGTCAATCCCTACTGCTTTCCACCAGGGCTCCGAGTAGGCAGTTGAGTTCAACACACTTTGAGCACCATGGTGCATCCGTTGATCTTCATTCCGCAGTTTTGCTGGCATTATTCACTACTTCACTCAGGGAATCAGAAGCCCAGCCCCTTAAAAAAACAGAGAAACGGACACAAGAAATGAACAAATACAATTTAGAGACCTAATTAGCAAAACAGAGAAACAGAGTGAATTGAAGTCCAGCTGAACTTAATAACACTAAGTAATTAGATTTCTAATTTTGCATTTTGGGCACGTCTAATTCTAGCCCCCCATAAATCGTGTAAATATTCTTTCCTCCAATTTTCTCATAAACCAAAGACGAAACTCACATAACATCAAATAAGAAAAAGAAAATTGACGAGTTGAGTGATTAAAAACCCTAAAGTAATGGTCTTCGAAATATTGGATCAAATCTAGGGAAAGAAGAAGAAGAAGAAAGATCATTTCGAGAGGAAAAAAGTTGAAAAAAAAAAGAATATTTGGATAAATGCAGAGGACTTACTGTAGGAAAAGCATAGAAGGAAGAGGGGCTGAAAGGATTTGATTTTGAGAAGCAAAGATCACAGAGATTGGCCCATTTTGCGCTCTATCTATGCAACCTTAACAGAGACATGGCGACAGGCATTGATTTTCTTTTTTAATGGGTAGGCGGCATTCAATTTTTTTTTTCTATTTTTAATTCTGCAGCACGTTCAATTTTTTCACATTCAATTTGATTGATATACAAAGGTGTGATTTTATTAATTTATGTATTTTAGAAAAAATTAAAAATTAATTTTTTTATATTTGGTTTTGTATTTTATAAAATTTTTAAATTATATTATTTTTCGATGTTTTTTGAAAAGAGTTAATTTCGTTTTGTTTTATCAAAATATAAATTTTACATTTTTTTATTGAAAATTATATTGTATTTTTCATAATTTAAGATTTAATTATAAATTTTGAAATGATTAATATTTATGTTACCATAAAATAATTAAGAAAAATACATGAATAATAAGAAAAATATCTTATTCGAGTGACATGTATCTATACCTAAACCTAACAGCGCAAAATAGATTTGGTTGTGGACATTTAAAATTACGAAAAGAAAGCAAATTGAAGATGGAACTCAAATGTGTTGGATTGGTATTATGGATAAGCAATTAAACACGTAGTGGAAGTTCCAAGCAGCCGTCCCACTAATATTTATCACTTAAATCTATAACCTTTTTATTACTTAATCCAATCCAACCAAACTAACCTTTATATGCCTACATTTTATACCACTTCATAATATCAAATATATATATATAGAGAGAGAGAATTTTGATTAATTAACTTCAATTAAAATAAATTAATTGAAAGGGAAAATTCTCTTTCTAAACCCAAAATTTTCAATTTGTTGTTAAATCCACGGAAAGTCAAAAGGTTTCTACAGGGAATAAACTAATACTAAAAATGGCCATCGGCCAGCACCACCATTTTTGTATTACATGAATAAAATATATAGGCAAGCTGAATAACCGGCAAAAATCCCCCTTCTTGATGGTAATCATTACGAGACACATGGATTGATCCAAAATTGATATTTAAAAACAAACCCCACTTTATTATTATTATTATTTTCATTTAAATATCATTTTCGTTTGTGTTTAAGGATAGCGGCCCCCATTAATATTCTATACCTATCATCACCCTCTATATTATATTTATTTTTTTAATCAAATTAACCAGTGGGACATCAATATTTTTAAATATTTTATTTGAATGTCTCTCACGTCTTGCAACCATGAAGAAGATATCATCGTGATGCCACTAAGAATGTCTACTACATCAAATCCAATCTTACTAATGTTTCAAACTTTCCAAGGTAACCAGTTTCGGAAACGGTCATATTTGGGCCATACTCTAATTTGGGTCTAAATTTGACAATACTAAGATTAAGGGTCTACCCCAAGCCCTCATTCATCTATCAATATCTCTTTTTAATAAAGAGAAAGGAACAAGGCCAAATGCATAACCTATACTCTACACATATAATTCTAAATCACTGATTTTAGTGACTCTTCACATTATCTACGATGTGAATTACCTCCATCCCAGTCATTCTCTACATCTCTTATGATGTGAATCACTACCTTTCTATCGTCCAACACCTTAATAACTTTATTATTATAACAAAACTCAAAATAGAATAGATACAAAATCTCAATTTTACCATTTCAAAATCTTATTTAATTTTTACATAATTTTTTATATAAATATACTTTGATATAAGTTCTTTTTTCACATTTATTTATAAAACAAAAAATAGATAACTCGATTGGACTCAGAATTGTCAACTGACACTAGAGTCATTCATGGGTCGAGTCAAATCAGGTTGAGGCCCAACTAAAAAAGTTTAAGTCCAAGCTCATTTTCGAGTCGACTTGTTGAAAAAGTTCGTTTCACCATTTAAAATTTTATAAAATATTTAAAATATTTTTACTTTATATTTTTATATTTTTTATATTTAAATTTAAATAATAATAAAAATATTACTTAAATTAAACATAGCTCGATATACAAAAATTCTTATCCAAGCCCAACTTCAGCTAGGCGAGCTACTTTACCCTTGCATTGGTCTAACCGGCACCAACAATGACACATTTGATACACATACAACATGTCATACTTAGGACATAATGATGGGGCCCACCCTTTTCATGTCTTGCCATGTCTTCATCATTTTTATTAGGGTAAAATACAGGGTTTTTTTTTTATCAAAATAATATTATAAAATAATTACTAAAAGGGTATAAAAAACAAAATAATTACGAAAATAGACATTTGTTATAGTATTCTGACGGTGCCACTTGAGATATTTGCAGCACCAGACTAAAATGTGATGATCTAAAAACTCCAGGAACATTATATGAAAATTTTCCTTTTTAATTGGCAGCTAAAAAGACGCTTGAAGGGTGCTGCCTGACGGGCACTAAATTTTAAAAGGGTAAATTGCACCTTAAACCCCTTATTTATTATTAATTTTAATTCTCCTTTAACACCAAAAATAGATTGACCTCTTATCAATTAGTCTAAAATATTTTTCTATCAAAAAGTATTTTTGTAAGTAAGCCGATTCCAACTCAAAGTAAATTTTATTTATTTTTCAAAAAATATTTTTATTGTTCAAATTATGTTTGACATAACAGTTAACGGTATTTATAGTAGTTTTCTTTTACTCTCATTATATTTGGAAACTATAAATTTAACTAATAATTATAATTTATATATAATAAGATTTTTCTAAAGCTTTTATAATTATAATTTTATACCGTGTCCGTAAATAAAATTGATAATAAAATTATAAATACTTTTTAAAAAATAAATAAAATTTATTTCCAGTTGAAATTGGCCTACTTACAAAAATACTTTTTGGTAGAAAAACTTTTTAGACTAATTGATAAGAGGCCAATCTATTTTTGGTGTTAACAGGGGATAAAAATAATAATAAATAAGGGGGTTTAGGGTGCAATTTATCCTTTTAAAGTTTGGTGCCGCCATACTGTCAGGCGGCGCACTTTGAAGTGTTTTTTCAACACCTAATTAAAACAGGAAATATACATATAAGGTCCCTAGAGTTTTTAAATCATCACATTTTAGTCTAGTGCTGCCAATATGTCAGGCGGCATCGTCAGAATACTGTAGCAAATGTTTATTTTCGTAATTATTCTATTTTTATACCTTTTTCGTAATTAATTATTTTTTATATTATTAGGGTAAAAAACCCTAAAATACACCATTAGTCATTAAACTATGGGTAATTTTTCGTTTGGGCTACTAAAATAAAAAAAGTTACAGTTTGATTACTGAACTATTTAAAAATTTTCATCTAAGTCACCGTGTTGTTAAAATAAATGATATATGGCTTTCTTTGTTTGCACTACCTACATCAATCAAAAACTCTCTTTCCTTTCTCTTTTACAATTTAATTTTTTTTCATGAAACAACTTTGGACGTTACAAATTTGCAAACAAAAATATAAACAACTTTTTTCTCCAATCTCTGATATTGACTGTCAGATTGGCTTAGATTTAAGGTATGTTCTTCTACTCATTGATGGGTACTGTCGAAACCATTTTAAAATCGGTTTTAAAAAATGGGGATCGACTTTTAAAAACGAAAATGGGAGTCGCCACCAATCCCTTTTCACTTAGGTGTGATTGGATCACCTTGTAAAACGTTTCATTTTAAAACATTTGATTTTGGTCTACGAAAAAATGAGAAAACGGGTTCGGGAGTCGGTTACGTATGAGGAAGGGTTAGCACCCTCATAACGCCCAAAAATTGGTACCTAAATGATAAAATCATGTCCAAATGTTTGAAATTTAAAAAGTTTAAAATAAGATCCCTTATTAGAAGGAAAACCAAGACTTACCTATTTCAAAGAAATAAAAATACCACGCCCAGTAAGTTAGGATACAGCATTTTATAACTTCGAAGCTAGGTGCATCTCTATTTTAGAAAATTCTTACCTCAAGACACAAAACATCACACCCAATAAGTTAGGATACAACATTTTGAGTTCTCAATAATAAGTTTTTTATTTGAAACTTGAGATTTCTTTACTCCGAAAGAATATAAACATCACATCCAGCACGATTGGACACAACATTTTTTTAAACCCTCGTAATTAAAGTAATCTCAGAATTTACGAAATTTATTAAAAGGATATTTAGTTATTTAGCCAAACGGAAAATCGCAACCCAGCACGATTGGGCACTATTTCCCGAATTTCTAAATATAAAACATTGCCTTATTTTAAAAACCTTTAGATAAAATATGGTAATTTTTCAAAAAATGTATTCATAAAACAATTAATAAATAACTATACAATGGCAATCATAAATAAAATAAATGAAAGAATATGGGAAAATAAAATATATACATGAAACCATAAATATCAAAATAGAAATTACTAAATAAATATGAAAATTTTCATGCAAGATTAATAATAAATAAATAAAATAAAATAACATACTTATATGATATAAACAATGTAACAATGCATAAATAAAAAGAATAGTATATAATGATTTTAAATAAAATAAAATATAAACAATATAAATGAAACATGTTTTTCAATATAAATATATTTTATAAGAATAAAAATATGATATAATATAATACTATACAATGTATAGATAATATAATAACTAATATATGAAAATAATATATAATTAAATAACATTAAATAAAATAATAAAATTATATATATAATATAAACAATATAAATAAGATATATTAGATAATATAAATAAATTTTATATAAAAATAAAGTTTTAGAAATAATATATAATGTAACATAATACTATATAATATACAAAATATAATATAATAAATAAATAAAAATATATAAATTATTAAATTATTAAATAAGTAAAATAATTACATATAAAGATAGTAAAATATATATATATATATATAAATTTATATTATTAATAGGTTAATATATAAATAATTAAAAAATAAAAATAATAAAATATTTCAATATAATATTAGAATAATTTAAATTTAAAAAGGGTTTTAACAAAAATAAATAAAGAAATCAGGATCAAATAACAATAAAAATAAATAAAAAGGGGTTAAATTATAAATAAAAGAAAAATAAACGGACTTAATTATAAAACTGAAATAATGCGGAGGGACTAAAGGGATAAATTTCCCATTTTCTGAAAACACGCGGATCCTGTTACTGGGTCGGGTCAACTGCACGCGGATCTTGAATGAAACGACGTCGTTTTACGCTTATTGAATTAAGCGAAAACGGCGCCGTTTCCACATTACTATATATAAAAAAAGTGTTAAAAACATTTGAACAAACAGTTTAAAAAAAACAGAAACTAGAAAAAAATCCTCTGATGCGTTCTCGTCTGGGCTCCATGGTCGGTCGTCTGGGCCACTGTCACGCGCCTCCGTCAACGGTGGCCGGAGGCCTAAAACCCCGTTTCAAAAGGTAGTTTTCTCGCGCCTTCTTTATTTAGTGTTATTTTGTATGTAAATATGCACCAATTGATAGAAATAAAAAATATATATATATATATGGAAAAATAATGAAAAATCACCTCTGAAATGACCTTTTTTATTTCTGTATTCGAATGTATTTTTTTGTATTCTGTTTGCTTTCTCTGCCTTTTTGTGTGTGTATTTCGTGTCTGTCCCCTGTTTACAAGTTTTGGGGGGTTTTTATAGCCCCGAAAGAAACAAAATAAAAGGAAAATAGAAAAATTTGTCACTGTTTTCCATTTCTGCTGCAATTTCTTTCTTCTTTTGCAGGTTGAAGGCGGAGATCATGGCGATGAGGCGCGTTGATGGCGGCGCGACTGTTGGTCTGGGTGCTATCGCGACGCGACGTGCAGGCTTCTGCATTTGCGACGCCTAGGGTTTCAGAAACCCTAGGCCACTGCTGATTCTGTTAAGGTCTTGGGCCTTTTGGGCCGTCTGAGTCTGGGTCTAGTCTGTTTCGGGGGTCGGTTTAGTTTGGGTCTAGGTTAATAGGTCGTTAGTTCAGGTAGGGTAATGGGTCTGAGGTAATGTAAAATTAGGCTTGTAAATTGGTCTTGGGCCATCTGTTTGGGTTTTGTGAGGATTTTGGATTTATTTAATTTTGGCTTTGTAACAGGGACTGTTTTTGGACATTTTTTATTTTGGTTTTCAGCCCGAGCAAAAATGGGCATTTACAGCTGCCCCTCTTTGCTCATTTTCATGTAATGAGAATAGAGCAAAGACTATAAAAGGACCAATTTTGCCCGGTCTTGGCCAAGCCTCGACTTCTTGGTCCTTGTCCTCTTTAAATGGCTTCCAACTCCACTGCATCTTTAGGGGTACTGGAACTTCATCTTGATTTCAGTAAATTTGATAGCTTCAATCTGTTTCACTGCAACTTCATGAAGGCAGTATCCACTATCTTTTGATCTACTCCACTGCAAACTCAGGGAGACAAGATCTGATATTTTTGATCTGCTCCCTACAAACTCAGGGATTGCCAAACTGGTGTATTCGATCTGCTTCCTTGCTATCTTCAGGAAGACTTCATTCTTCAGTTTTATCCACTAGGGAACAAAATCTGAAATTTTCAATTCTTCAGTTTGCTCCACTAGGGAACAAAATCTGAAATTTTCAATTCTTCAGTTTACTCCACTAGGGAACAAAATCTGAAATTTTCTATTCTTCAGTTTGCTCCACTAGGGAACAAAATCTGAAATTTTCAATTCTTCATTTGCTCCACTAGGAACAAAATCTGAAATTTTCAATTCTTGATTCGCTCCACTAGGAACAAAATCTGAAATTTTCAATTCTTGATTCGCTCCACTAGGAACAAAATCTGAAATTTTCAATTTGCTTCCTTACTATCTTGAGAAGACTTCATTCTTGATTTGATCCACTAGGAACAAAATCTGAAATTTTCAATTCTTGATTTGCTCCACTACCATTTCTAGGAACAAAATCTAAAATTTTCAATTTGCTTCCTTACTTTCTTGAGAAGACTTCATTCTTGATTTGATCCACTAGGAACAAAATATGAAATTTTCAATTCTTCAGTTTGCTCCACTAGGGAACAAAATCTGAAATTTTCAATTTTTCAGTTTGCTCCACTACCATTTCCAGGGAACAAAATCTGAAATTTCAATTTGCTTCCTTACTATCTTCAGGATGACTTCATTCTTCAGTTTGCTCCACTAGGGAACAAAATCTGAAATTTTCAATTCTTCAGTTTGCTCCACTAGGGAACAAAATCTGAAATTTTCTATTCTTCAGTTTGCTCCACTAGGGAACAAAATCTGAAATTTTCAATTTGCTTCCTTACTATCTTCAGGAAGACTTCATTATTCAGTTTGATCCACTAGGGAACAAAATTTGAAATTTTTAATTTTACTACACCGTCCTCTGAGGGACATGTCCTGTATACTCAAATGTTTTATGGATGAATGCAGAATGTCATAAGAATGATGATTAAGACGCATGATTGGAATGAATCTAATGCTCCTAACTAAATGATATTAGGGATGACATTTGCATGAATGCAGGATATCATGAAAATGATTTTTTTTTTGAAAAACGATTAGGACACAATGATCGGCATAAATCAAATGCTCCTAATTAGAAATGAGAGAATGATCCCTATGGGTTGTCATTGCTCATAGTTCATCAAGGTTCTATCACTGATGCGCTACCATGCTTTCTCGTTCAGCTGGTATCTTGGACAAAAACCCAAAGAAACAATCATTCTTTCAAAGCAAGCTTGCCCACATTGTAATTCGAGTCCCTTTCCTTAAACCTTAGGACATAAAAATTTCTACCTCCCACTACAACTTCTGGGGAATAACATTTGGTTCCTTGCATCTTTCTGTTACCACTCAGAGGTACAGAACTTGTATCACTTTCAATTAATTTGATTTGTTACACTATTCCCTGAGTGTAATAATCAGTTGTATGAATGCAGTGTATCCCGACAATAATCCCCTTTACACTTGGATTGACCTTGTTCGTCATTTTTTGATGTGGTATCACCAACGAAATTGTCTTATCCAATAAAAATCTGAAGAGATAATCATTCATCAATGTTTCCAGCCCTTAGGCTTGGTGAGTTCTTTAACAATAGTCATGCTTCAGATTCCTCATATAATTAAGAAGCTTCTAGAGTAATATGCGAAACTCCTTTTATGAAAGTGTTATTAGTCCATAAATTGTTATTTCAATATAAAATGCTTGAAAAAGGTCACAAAAATGGACGAGAAAGAAATTAGTCAGGAGCATAGCTCTGAGAAATAATTTAATCAAAGATAACCCATGCAATAATAGAAAATTGATTTGGGCGTATCTCAAAAAAGAATAAAGCAATCAAAGATAACGAATTTCAAAAATGGGTAAGAATGAAGCTAGATGCCCCAGATATCGCAGCCTGAGCTTCTTTGTTCCAACTTCTTGAGGACCATTTTAAGCTCAATATGTGTTTAGGGGATCTGGGGTACTTTGTCGATGCCCCAAGACATAATATACTTCCTCATTGCTAATTCGGACGTAGCAAGACTACTGTATGCCCCGTTTTTTAGTAAAAATTTGAGCTGCCCTTTTCGGGTTTTCAACTCAAATCCCCTTTGGTCTCAAAGCGCCCTTTGCGGGATTTCGCCTTGGCCTCTCCTTTTTCTTTTCTTTTCTTTTCTTTTTGTTTTTTTGAGGTGCCCTTTATGGGTTTTCACCTTATTCCTTCCTCTTTCAAGTAAAATCCTTATTGATTGACCCTGAGTTTACTGGACTGAGCGAGTCTTTAGCATCCACCTCTAGAAAAGGCCTTCTTTACAACATAAAGTCCTTCTCAATTTGAGATCTGCTTTCTTCTGAAATTGTTTTGTAGAAGAAAAATCTGTTTCAACATCAGGTTCCCCTTATGGAATTCTCTAGGATGAACCTCTTTGTCGTAAGCTCACATCATCCAACCGTGATGGATAGCTTTTAACCTTTTCTTCGAATAGGTTCAATTGGCAAAAACGCTTCAATTCCATAATGGGTAAGATGTTGCCCCAGTGAAGGTTCTGGCCAACATTCGATAATCATAGAGAGTAGTGATAGCTTTTTATGCCAATCTTTACAAGTCTTAGTCACTTTTCACACACTTTTTTTTTGGTAACTTTTGTTGCACTGTGATATACTGCCTGATCTTTGGACAAACTGTAAACTTTGACTTTGTACAGTTATTTAAACGCGATCCTTTATGGCATTCTGCTAGCATCTTGATCTTTTCCTTCTTTTTTTTGATGACTTTGATGACTTCGACCTTGTAACATTGGCATATAAAGCTACTTCCACTCTCTTAGCGAAGTAAACGATGACTAAGCCGATGAGTCGATCTTGGCTAAAAGCTTTTGACGAGATTGGCCCCATCACATCCATGCCCCACATATGGAAAATTTGTGAAGAACTGGAGTAGGCACATGAATCTTGTCTCCTTAAATTCAACATTTGCGGTATGACTGATGCAATCCCCTTCCATGGTGGATCAACAGTGCCCCATCCTCTTGTTTAGCCCACGTCTTATTAGTCCAGGCATATCCTAATATGATCGTGCGAAAACATCTTTGAATTCTCGAAGATAACTTAATAATGTCTTGCCTTATTTCTGTGATGAGCTAGGCTACAATCCTCACTCCTTTCCTAGGCTCGCAATATCCAATGACCCTTTGTAGAGTAAGGTCTGTTTTTCATCTTGTTTTACCATTCTTAACAAGTCAGAAGGTATGTCACAATCTCTATCATCTTCAAAGTCCTTAGATCCCCTAGACCCATATCTCATTCAAAAAGGGAGTCAGTAACAACGTCGCTCATGTCGTTGATATCTGGGTACCTAGGTATGAAGGTAAGAAATCCAAAGAATAAATGATTCTAAGGATGATTATTGGTATGGTAATGAAAGAATATTCTAAAAAAACGAAAGAATGTACAATATAAAATGTAAAGAATAAAATAATATGTATTCAAAAAAGATGCATTTTATTGAAATAAAATTTCGGACACAAGCCTATTTCACAAAAGGGTTCTTATTGCCTCTAGGCTTAAGGCAACAAGCATGTTTTGAATATTACTCTAAATCAGCTCTAAAAATACAGGGATCTCTTCCATGGTCCCATTATTCAAAACACTCCCAAGTACACAAGGATTTGGAAACATTGTTCCCCAATTCCCTCTTCGCTTTCGATTCTTTCAAGGGTTTGGAATTCTTGCATTTGTTCCCGCATTTCTTGTTGAATCTTGGTTAATTCCCCCTGTATCTGTATTTACATTTGCTCTATTCTCTCCAATATTTGTTCCATGTTTTCCAGGTTAACTGAGATAATTTTACCTGATTAAAGTCTAATGAAAATGATGCAATGTAATGCAAATGCATGAATACAAATAAAGATAGACGTTGACTCTGAATTCAGTTACATTAGAAAAACTTTACTAGAAAATAAATTTCTTTACACAAAACGGATCGCATACACGGCCTTATCTTCATAGTCCAAGTAAGAACATCAATCTCCTTCTTCGCAAAAGTCAAATCTTGCAAACTTCTAATAGATGCCTCATCTAGCTCCTTTTGCTTGATTTGGACCGCGACTCCTGTTCACTTGTTAGCCTCTTCAAGAAAGCCGAGATGTGGTAATTCTCGAATAGTCTTCGTCAACTTGAATCCTTGAGTGATAAGGTCTTGTATTCTTTCACGGACTATCAGTCTTCTCTCGTTGTATTCACTTGGACTATATTCGGACGACCGTATTATAATCCACTTTATCAAAAAATTCATTTTCTTATGACCAAATTTTCTATTTAGCAATCGAATTTGAAATCAACACCTCTTTTCTATGATGCAAATGCAATGCAATCAAAACAAAATAAAAAAACATTAGCACAAGGATAAAAAAAAAAAACATAGAACACCTATCTGGATGATCACTAGGGTTTGACATAGTTCTACCTAAGGTGGGTTCTTAGGGTTCACTATATGCGGTTTAGTTCTAAAGTTGAGTTACCCGAACCAGCAGATTCCTCGATCCTCACCCATTATAGGCTCATATGGATCGAGTTCAGTTCAGGGGAATACATTTCCCTATAGCTATGCGGAGGTGAAAACCTCACGAAGACATAGGTACGGATGTATCCCGGAAGCAGTCCACTAGCTCCTGCGGAGGTGAAAACCTCACAAAAGCATAGTTTCTCACTCCCACTTAAGGGTGCGACCACGACGATCATGCAGTGCAATGCATAGAGATATATTTAGAACCACATGCAATAAAAGGATCATTTTAAAAAAGAAAAACCAGAATTTTAAATTCAGACAAAAGGACATGAAATTATCGATTTTATGGCTTGACTCTCTTATTGTTCCCAGTGGAGTCGCCAAGCTGTCGAAACCATTTTAAAATCAGTTTTAAAAAATAAGGATTGACTTTTAAAAACGAAAATGGGAGTCGCCACCAATCCCTTTTTACTTAGGTGTGATTGGATCACCTTGTAAAACGTTTCATTTTAAAACATTTGATTTTGGTCTACGAAAAAAAGAGAAAACGGGTTCGGGAGTCGGTTACGTATGAGGAAGGGTTAGCACCCTCATAACGCCCAAAAATTGGTACCTAATTGATAAAATCATGTCCAAATGTTTGAAATTTAAAAAGTTTAAAATAAGATCCCTTATTAGAAGGAAAACCAAGACTTACCTATTTCAAAGAAATAAAAATACCACGCCTTATAAGTTAGGATACAGCATTTTATAACTTCGAAGCTAGGTGCATCTCTATTTTAGAAAATTCTTACCTCAAGACACAAAACATCACACTCAATAAGTTAGGATACAACATTTTGAGTTCTCAAGAATAAGTTTTTTATTTGAAACTTGAGATTTCCTTACTCCGAAAGAATATAAACATCACATCCAGCACGATTGGACACGACATTTTTTTAAACCCTCATAATTAAAGTAATCTCAGAATTTACGAAATTTATTAAAAGGGTATTTAGTTATTTAGCCAAACGGAAAATCGTAACCCAGCACGATTGGGCACTATTTCCCGAATTTCTAAATATTAAATATTGCCTTATTTTAAAAACCTTTAGATAAAATATGGTAATTTTGCAAAAAATGTATTCATAAAACAATTAATAAATAACTATAAAATGGCAATCATAAATAAAATAAATGAAAGAATATGGGCAAATAAAATATATACATGAAACCATAAATATCAAAATAGAAATTACTAAATAAATATGAAAATTTTCATGCAAGATTAATAATAAATAAAATAAATAAAATTACATACTTATATGATATAAACAATGTAACAATGCATAAATAAAAAGAATAGTATATAATGATTTTAAATAAAATAAAATATAAACAATATAAATGAAACATGTTTTTCAATATAAATATATTTTATAAGAATAAAAATATGATATAATATAATACTATACAATGTATAGATAATATAATAACTAATATATGAAAATAATATATAATTAAAATAACATTAAATAAAATAATAAAATTATATATATAATATAAACAATATAAATAAGATATATTAGATAATATAAATAAATTTTATATAAAAATAAAGCTTTAGAAATAATATATAATGTAACATAATACTATATAATATACAAAATATAATATAATAAATAAATAAAAATATAAAAATATATAAATTATTAAATAAGTAAAATAATTACATATAAAGATAGTAAAATATATATATATAAATTTATATTATTAATAGGTTAATATATAAATAATTAAAAATAAAAATAATAAAATATTTCAATATAATATTAGAATAATTTAAATTTAAAAAGGGTTTTAACAAAAATAAATAAAGAAATCAGGATCAAATAACAATAAAAATAAATAAAAGGGGTTAAATTATAAATAAAAGAAAAATAAACGGACTTAATTATAAAAGCTGAAATAATGCGGAGGACTAAAGGGATAAATTTCTCATTTTTACGAAAACACGAGAATCACATTCTTGGGTTTTGTCAGCTCACATGGATCTTGAATGAAACGATGTCGTTTTACGCTTATTGAATTAGTCGAAAGCAATAGCCGTTTCCACATTACTATATATAAAAAAGCGTGTTAAAAAACATTTGAACAAGCGGTTTAAAAAAAAAGCGAAACTAGAAAAAATCCTCGATGCGTTCTAAATGCGGGCTCCATGGTCGGTCGTCCAAGACCATCATCCACGCGCGCCTGCGCATGCGCCTCCGTTAACGGTGGCCGAAGGCCTAAAACCCCGTTTCAAAAGGTAGTTCTCTCGCCCCTTCTTTATTTAGTGTTATTTTGTATGTAAATATGCACCAATCGATAGAAATAAAAAATATATATATATGGAAAAATAATGAAAAATCACCTCTGAAATGACCTTTTTTATTTCTGTATTCGAATGTATTTTTTTGTATTCTGTTTGTTTTCTCTGCCTTTTTGTGTGTGTATTTCGTGTCTGTCCCCTGTTTACAAGTTTTGGGGTGTTTTTATAGCCCCGAAAGAAACAAAATAAAAGGAAAATAGAAAAATTTGTCACTGTTTTCCATTTCTGCTGCGATTTCTTTCTTCTTTTGCAGGTTGAAGGCAGAGATCGTGGCGATGAGGCACGTTGATGGCGCGCGATTGTTGGTGCAGGTGCTATCGCGCGCGACGTGCGGGCTTACTGCATTTGCTGGCGCCTGGGTTTTGAAACCCTAGGCCACCGCTGATTCTCATAAGGTCTTGGGCCATTTGGGCCGTTTGAGTTTGGGTCTAGTCTGTTTAGGGGGTTGGTTTAGTTTGGGTCTAGGTTAATAGGCCGTTAGTTCAGGTAGGGTAATGGGTCTGAGGTAATGTAAAATTGGGCTTGTAAATTGGTCTTGGGCTATCTGTGTGGGTTTTGTGAGGATTTTGGATTTATTTAATTTTGGCTTTTTAACAGGGATTGTTTTTGGACATTTTTTATTTTGGTTTTCAGCCCGGGCAAAAATGGGCATTTACAGCTGCCCCTCTTTGCTCATTGTCATGTAATGAGAATAGAGAAAAGACTATAAAAGGACCAATTTTGCCCGGTCTTGGCCAAGCCTCGACTTCTTGGTCCTTGTCCTCTTTAAATGGCTTCCAGCTCCACTGCATCTTTAGGGGTACTGGAACTTCATCTTGATTTGATAAATTTGATAGCTTCAATCTGTTTCTTTGCAACTTCATGAAGGCGGTATCCACTATCTTTTGATCCGCTCCATCTGCAAACTCGGGAGACAAGATCGATATTTTCGATCTGCTCCCTACAAACTCGGGATTGCCCGGTGGTGTATTCGATCCGCTTCCTTGCTATCTTGGAAGACTTCATTCTTGATTTTATCCACTAGGAACAAAATCTGAAATTTTCAATTCTTCAGTTTGCTCCACTAGGGAACAAAATCTGAAATTTTCAATTCTTCAGTTTACTCCACTAGGGAACAAAATCTGAAATTTTCTATTCTTCAATTCGCTCCACTAGGGAACAAAATCTGAAATTTTCAATTCTTCAGTTCGCTCCACTAGGGAACAAAATCTAAAATTTTCAATTTGCTTCCTTACTATCTTCAGGAAGACTTCATTCTTCAGTTTGATCCACTAGGGAATAAAATCTGAAATTTTCAATTCTTCAGTTTGCTCCACTACCATTTCTAGGGAACAAAATCTGAAATTTTCAATTTGCTTCCTTACTTTCTTGAGAAGACTTCATTCTTGATTTGATCCACTAGGAACAAAATCAAAATTTTCAATTCTTGATTTGCTCCACTACCATTTCTAGGAACAAAATCTGAAATTTCAATTTGGTTCCTTACTATCTTCAGGAAGACTTCATTCTTCAGTTTGATCCACTAGGGAACAAAATCTAAAATTTTCAATTCTTTAGTTTGCTCCACTAGGGAACAAAATCTGAAATTTTCAATTCTTCAGTTTGCTCCAATTTTTAATTCTTCAGTTTGCTCCACTAGGGAACAAAATCTAAAATTTTTTATTCTTCAGTTTGCTCCACTAGGGAACAAAATCTGAAATTTTCAATTTTGCTACACCGTCCTCTGAGGGACATGTCCTGTATACTCAAATGTTTTGTGGATGAATGCAGAATGTCATAAGAATGATAATTAGGACGCATGATTAGAATGAATCTAATGCTCCTAACAAAATGATATTAGGGATGACATTTGCAGGAATGCAGGATATCATGAAAATGATTTTTTTTTTTGAAAAACGATTAGGACACAATGATCGGCATAAATCAAATGCTCCTAATTGGAAATGAGAGAATGATCCCTATGGGTTGTCATTGCTCATAGTTCATCAAGGTTCTATCACTGATGCGCTACCATGCTTTCTCGTTCAATTTGGTATCTTGGACAAAAACCCAAAGAAACAATCATTACGCTTTCAGCAAGCTTGCCTCTTTGTAATTCGAGTCCTTTTCCTTAAACCTTAGGACATAAAAATTTATATCTCTCTTGCAACTTCGGGGAATAACATTTGGTTCCTTGCATCTTTCTCTGTTACACACTCAGGTACAGAACTTGTATCACTTTCAATCAATTTGATTTGTTACACTATTCCACGAGTGTAATAATCATTTGTATGAATCGCGGTATCCCGATAATAATCCCCTTTACACTTGGATTAACCTTGTTCTTCATTTGCCGATGTGGTATCACCAACAAAATTGTCTTATCAATAAAAATCTGAAGAGATAATCATTCTTCAATGTTTCCAACCCTTAGGCTTGGTGAGTTCTTGAACAATAGTCATGCTTCAGATTCCTCATATTATTTAGAAGCTTCTAGAGTAATATTTGAAACTCCTTTTATGAAAGTGTTATTAGTTTATAAATTGTTATTTCAATATAAAATGCTTGAAAAAGGTCACAAAAATGGACGAGAAAGAAATTAGTCAGGAGCATAGCTCTGAGAAATAATTTAATCAAAGATAACTCAGGCAATAAAAGAAAATTGATTTGGGCGTATCTCAAAAAAGAATAAAGCAATCAAAGATAACGAATTTCAAAAATGGGTAAGAATGAAGCTAGATGCCCCGGATATCATGACCTAAGCTTCTTTATTCCAACTTCTTGAGGACCATTTTAATCTCAATATGTGTTTAGGGGATCAGGGTACTTTGTCGATGCCCCAAGGCGTAATATACTTCCTCATTGCTAATTTAGGCGTAGCAAGACTCTTTGTATGCCCCGTTTTTAGTCAAAATTTGAGTGCCCTTTTCGGGTTTTCAAGCTGAAATCCCTTTGGTCTCAGCGCCCTTTGCGGGTTTTAAGCGCCTGGCCTCTCCTTTTCTTTTCTTTTCTTTTCTTTTTTTTTTTTGAGGCGACCTTTATGTGTTTTCACCTTATTCCTTCCTCTTTCAAGTAAAATCCTTATTGATTGACCACTGAGTTTCTTTGGGTGGCGAGTCTTTAGCATCCACCTCGAGAAAAGGCCTTCTTTACAACATAAAGTCCTTCTCAATTTGAGATCCGCTTTCTTACGAAATTGTTTTGTAGAAGAAAATCTGCATTTCAACATCAGGTTCCCCCTTATGGAATTCTCTAGGATGAACCTCTTTGTCGTAAGCTCATCATCATCCAACCGTGATGGATAGCTTTTAACCTTTTCTTCGATTAGGTTCAATTGGCAAAAACGCTTCAATTCCATAATGGGTAAGATGTTGCCCGATGAAGGTTACGCCAACATTCGATAATCATAGAGAGTAGTGATAGCTTTTATGCCAATCTTTACAAGTCTTAGCCACTTTTCACACACTTTTTTGGTAACTTTTGTTGCCTTTGTGATATCTTGCGACCTTTGGACAAACTGTAAACTTTGACTTTGTACAGTTATTTAAACGCGATCCTTTATGGCATTCTGCTAGCATCTTGATCTTTTCCTTCTTTTTTTGATGACTTTGATGACTTCGACCTTGTAACATTGGCATATAAAGCTACTTCCACTCTCTTAGCGAAGTAAACGATGACTAAGCCGATGAGTCGATCTTGGCTAAAAGCTTTTGACGAGATTGACCCCATCACATCCATGCCCCACATATGGAAAATTTGTGAAGAACTGGAGTAGGCACATGAATCTTGTCTCCTTAAATTCAACATTTGCGGTATGACTGATGCAATCCCCTTCCATGGTGGATCAACAGTGCCCCATCCTCTTGTTTAGCCCACGTCTTATTAGTCCAGGCATATCCTGATATGATCGTGGGAAAACATCTTTGAATTCTCGAAGATAACTTAATAATGTCTTGCCTTATTTCTGTGATGAGCTAGGCTACAATCCTCCTCACTCCTTTCCTAGGCTCGCAATATCCAATGACCCTTTGTAGAGTAAGGTCTGCTTTTTCATCTTGTTTTACCATTCTTAACAAGTCGGAAGGTATGTCACAATCTCTATCATCTTCAAAGTCCTTAGATCCCTAGACCCATATCTCATTCAAAAGGGAGTCGATGTAACAACGTCGCTCATGTCGTTGATATCTGGGTACCTAGGTATGAAGGTAAGAAATCCAAAGAATAAATGATTCTAAGGATGATTATTGGTATGGTAATGAAAGAATATTCTAAAAAAACGAAAGAATGTACAATATAAAATGTAAAGAATAAAAGAATATGTATTCAAAAAAGATGCATTTTATTGAAATAAAATTTCGGACACAAGCCTATTTCACAAAAGGGTTCTTATTGCCTCTAGGCTTAAGGCAACAAGCATGTTTTGAATATTACTCTAAATCAGCTCGAAAAATACTGGGATCTCTTCCACGGTCCCATTATTCAAAACACTCCCAAGTACACAAGGATTTGGAAACATTGTTCCCCAATTCCCTCTTCGCTTTCGATTCTTTCAAGGGTTTGGAATTCTTGCATTTGTTCCCGCATTTCTTGTTGAATCTTGGTTAATTGCCCCTGTATCTGTATTTGCATTTGCTCTATTCTCTCCAATCTTTGTTCCATGTTTTCCAGGTTAACTGAGATAATTTTACCTAATTAAAGTCTAATGAAAATGATGCAATGTAATGCAAATGCATGAATACAAAGAAAGATAGACGTTGACTCTGAATTCAGTTACATTAGAAAAACTTTACTAGAAACTAAATTTCTTTACACAAAACGGATCGCATACACGGCCTTATCTTCATAGTCCAAGTGAGAACATCAATCTCCTTCTTCGCAAAAGTCAAATCTTGCAAACTTCTAATAGATGCCTCATCTAGCTCCTTTTGCTTGATTTGGACCGCGACTCCTGTTCACTTGTTAGCCTCTTCAAGAAAGCCGAGATGTGGTAATTCTCGAATAGTCTTCGTCAACTTGAATCCTTGAGTGATAAGGTCTTGTATTCTTTCACGGACTATCAGTCTTCTCTCGTTGTATTCACTTGGACTATATTCGGACGACCGTATTATAATCCACTTTATCAAAAAATTCATTTTCTTATGACCAAATTTTCTATTTAGCAATCGAATTTGAAATCAACACCTCTTTTCTATGATGCAAATGCAATGCAATCAAAACAAAATGAAAAACATTAGCACAAGGATAAAAAAAAAAAAACATAGAACACCTATCTGGATGATCACTAGGGTTTGACATAGTTCTACCTAAGGTGGGTTCTTAGGGTTCACTATATGCGGTTTAGTTCTAAAGTTGAGTTACCCGAACCAGTAGATTCCTCGATCCTCACCCATTATAGGCTCATATGGATCGAGTTCAGTTCAGGGGAATACATTTCCCTATAGCTATGCGGAGGTGAAAACCTCACGAAGACATAGGTACGGATGTATCCCGGAAGCAGTCCACTAGCTCCTGCGGAGGTGAAAACCTCACAAAAGCATAGTTTCTCACTCCCACTTAAGGGTGCGACCACGTCGATCATGCAGTGCAATGCAGAGAGATATATTTAGAACCACATGCAATAAAAGGATCATTTAAAAAAAAAAAACCAGAATTTTAAATTCAGACAAAAGGACATGAAATTATCGATTTTACGGCTTGACTCTCTTATTGTCCCCAGTGGAGTCGCCAAGCTGTCGAAACCATTTTAAAATCAGTTTTAAAAAATAAGGATTGACTTTTAAAAATGAAAATGGGAGTCGCCACCAATCCCTTTTTACTTAGGTGTGATTGGATCACCTTGTAAAACGTTTCATTTTAAAACATTTGATTTTGGTCTACTGAAAAAGAGAAAAGCGGGTTGGGAGTCGGTTACGTATGAGGAAGGGTTAGCACCCTCATAACACCCAAAAATTGGTACCTAATTGATAAAATCATGTCCAAATGTTTGAAATTTAAAAAGTTTAAAATAAGATCCCTTATTAGAAGGAAAACCAAGACTTACCTATTTCAAAGAAATAAAAATACCACGCCCAATAAGTTAGGATCTGACATTTTATAACTTGAAGCTAGGTGCATCTCTATTTTAGAAAATTCTTACCTCAAGACACAAAACATCACACTCAATAAGTTAGGATACAACATTTTGAGTTCTCAAGAATAAGTTTTTTATTTGAAACTTGAGATTTCTTTACTCCGAAAGAATATAAACATCACATCCAGCACGATTGGACACGACATTTTTTTAAACCCTCATAATTAAAGTAATCTCAGAATTTACGAAATTTATTAAAAGGGTATTAAGTTATTTAGCCAAACGGAAAATCGCAACCCAGCACGATTGAGCACTATTTCCCGAATTTCTAAATATTAAACATTGCCTTATTTTAAAAACCTTTAGATAAAATATGGTAATTTTGCAAAAAATGTATTCATAAAACAATTAATAAATAACTATACAATGGCAATCATAAATAAAACAAATGAAAGAAGATGGGCAAATAAAATATATACATGAAACCATAAATATCAAAATAGAAATTACTAAATAAATATGAAAATTTTCATGCAAGATTAATAATAAATAAAATAAATAAAATTACATACTTATATGATATAAACAATGTAACAATGCATAAATAAAAAGAATAGTATATAATGATTTTAAATAAAATAAAATATAAACAATATAAGTGAAACATGTTTTTAAATATAAATATATTTTATAAGAATAAAAATATGATATAATATAGTACTATACAATGTATAGATAATATAATAACTAATATATGAAAATAATATATAATTAAAATAACATTAAATAAAATAATAAAATTATATATATAATATAAACAATATAAATAAGATATATTAGATAATATAAATAAATTTTATATAAAAATAAAGCTTTAGAAATAATATATAATGTAACATAATACTATATAATATACAAAATATAATATAATAAATAAATAAAAATATATAAATATATAAATTATTAAATAAGTAAAATAATTACATATAAAGATAGTAAAATATATATATATATAAATTTATATTATTAATAGGTTAATATATAAATTATTAAAAAATAAAAATAATAAAATATTTCAATATAATATTAGAATAATTTAAATTTAAAAAGGGTTTTAACAAAAATAAATAAAGAAATCAGGATCAAATAACAATAAAAATAAATAAAAAGGGGTTAAATTATAAATAAAAGAAAAATAAACGGACTTAATTATAAAAATGAAATAATACGGAGGGACTAAAGGGATAAATTTCTCATTTTCTGAAAACACGAGAATCCTGTTACTGGGCTCGGTCAACTGCGCGCGGATCTTGAATGAAACGACGTTATTTTACGCTTATTGAATTAGTCGAAAACGGCGCCGTTTCCACATTACTATATATAAAAAAAAACGTGTTAAAAAAACATTTGAACAAACAGTTTAAAAAAAAAAACAGAAACTAGAAAAAATCCTGCGATGCGTTCTAAATGCAGGCTCCATGGTCGGTCGTCAAGACCCAGCATCACGCGCCTCACGCGCCTCCGTCAACGGTGGCCGAAGGCCTAAAACCCCGTTTCAAAAGGTAGTTCTCTCGCCCCTTCTTTATTTAGTGTTATTTTGTATGTAAATATGCACCAATCGATAGAAATAAAAAATATATATATATGGAAAAATAATGAAAAATCACCTCTGAAATGACCTTTTTATTTACGTATTCGAATGTATTTTTTGTATTCATTTGTTTTCTCTGCCTTTTTGTGTGTGTATTTCGTATACATCCCTGTTTACAAGTTTTGGGGGTTTTTATAGCCCAGAAAGAAACAAAATAAAAGGAAAATAGAAAAATTTGTCTTCGTTTTCCATTTACGCTACGATTTCTTTCTTCTTTTGCGAGTTGAAGGCGAGAGATCGTGGCGATGAGGCGCGTTGATGGCGGCGATCTGTTGGTCAGGTGCTATCGCGCGCGCGGCGTGCGGGCTTCTGCATTTGCGGCGCCTAGGGTTTGAAACCCTAGGCCACCGCTTGGTCTGTTAAGGTCTTGGGCCATTTGGGCCGTTTGAGTTTGGGTCTAGTGCATTTAGGGGTTGGTTTAGTTTGGGTCTAGGTTAATAGGCCGTTAGTTCGGAGTAGGGTAATGGGTGCGAGGTAATGTAAAATTGGGCTTGTAAATTGGTCTTGGGCTATACGTGTCGGTTTTGTGAGGATTTTGGATTTATTTAATTTTGTCTTTTAACAGAGGCATTTTTGGACATTTTTATTTTGGTTTTCACCAGGGCAAAAATGGGCATTTACAATTTGCCCTTCTTTGCTCATTGTCATGTAATGAGAATAGAGTAAAGACTATAAAAGGACCAATTTTGCGGTCTTGGCCAAGCCTCGACTTCTTGGTCCTTGTCCTCTTTAAATGGCTTCCAGCTCCACTGCATCTTTAGGGGTACTGGAACTTCATCTTGATTTCAGTAAATTTGATAGCTTCAATCTGTTTCACTGCAACTTCATGAAGGCAGTATCCACTATCTTTTGATCTGCTCCATTTGCAAACTCGGGAGACAAGATCGATATTTTCGATCTGCTCCCTACAAACTCGGGGATTGCGGTGGTGTATTCGATCTGCTTCCTTGCTATCTTCAGGAAGACTTCATTCTTCAGTTTTATCCACTAGGGAACAAAATCTGAAATTTTCAATTCTTCAGTTTGCTCCACTAGGGAACAAAATCTGAAATTTTCAATTCTTCAGTTTACTCCACTAGGGAACAAAATCTGAAATTTTCTATTCTTCAGTTTGCTCCACTAGGGAACAAAATCTGAAATTTTCAATTCTTCAGTTCGCTCCACTAGGGAAAAAAATCTAAAATTTTCAATTTGCTTCCTTACTATCTTCAGGAAGACTTCTCTCTTCAGTTTGATCCACTAGGGAATAAAATCTGAAATTTTCAATTCTTCGGTTTGCTCCACTACCATTTCTAGGGAACAAAATCTGAAATTTTCAATTTGCTTCCTTACTTTCTTCAGGAAGACTTCATTCTTCAGTTTGATCCACTAGGGAACAAAATATGAAATTTTCAATTCTTCAGTTTGCTCCACTAGGGAACAAAATCTGAAATTTTCAATTCTTCAGTTTGCTCCACTACCATTTCTAGGGAACAAAATCTGAAATTTCAATTTGGTTCCTTACTATCTTCAGGAAGACTTCATTCTTCAGTTTGATCCACTAGGGAACAAAATCTGAAATTTTCAATTCTTTAGTTTGCTCCGCTAGGGAACAAAATCTGAAATTTTCAATTCTTCAGTTTGCTCCAATTTTTAATTTTTCAGTTTGCTCCACTAGGGAACAAAATCTAAAATTTTTTATTCTTCAGTTTGCTCCACTAGGGAACAAAATCTGAAATTTTCAATTTGCTTCCTTACTATCTTGAGGAAGACTTCATTCTTGATTTGATCCACTAGGGAACAAAATCTGAAATTTTCAATTTTTTGCTACACCGTCCTCCGAGGACATGTCTGTATACTCAAATGTTTTATGGATGAATGCAGAATGTCATAAGAATGATAATTAGGACGCATGATCAGAATGAATCTAATGCTCCTAACTAAATGATATTAGGGATGACATTTGCAGGAATGCAGGATATCATGAAAATGATTTTTTTTTTGAAAAACGATTAGGACACAATGATCGGCATAAATCAAATGCTCCTAATTGGAAATGAGAGAATGATCCCTATGGGTTGTCATTGCTCATAGTTCATCAAGGTTCTATCACTGATGCGCTACCATGCTTTCTCGTTCAGCTGGTATCTTGGACAAAAACCCAAAGAAATAATCATTCTGCTCAGCAAGCTTGCCGCTGTAATTCCAGAGTCCTTTTCCTTAAACCTTAGGACATAAAAATTTATACCTCTCACTGCAACTTCTGGGGAATAACATTTGGTTCCTTGCATCTTTCTGTTACCACTCAGAGGTACAGAACTTGTATCACTTTCAATCAATTTGATTTGTTACACTATTCCCTGAGTGTAATAATCTGTTGTATGAATGCAGGGTATCCCGATAATAATCCCCTTTACACTTGGATTGACCTTGTTCTTCATTTGCCGATGTGGTATCTCCAACAAAATTGTCTTATCCAATAAAAATCTGAAGAGATAATCATTCTTCAATGTTTCCAGCCCTTAGGCTTGGTGAGTTCTTGAACAATAGTCATGCTTCAGATTCCTCATATTATTTAGAAGCTTCTAGAGTAATATTTGAAACTCCTTTTATGAAAGTGTTATTAGTCTATAAATTGTTATTTCAATATAAAATGCTTGAAAAAGGTCACAAAAATGGACGAGAAAGAAATTAGTCAGGAGCATAGCTCTGAGAAATAATTTAATCAAAGATAACTCAGGCAATAAAAGAAAATTGATTTGGGCGTATCTCAAAAAAGAATAAAGCAATCAAAGATAACGAATTTCAAAAATGGGTAAGAATGAAGCTAGATGCCCCAGATATCGCAGCCTAAGCTTCTTTGTTCCAACTTCTTGAGGACCATTTTAATCTCAATATGTGTTTAGGGGATCCGGGGTACTTTGTCGATGCCCCAAGACGTAATATACTTCCTCATTGCTAATTTAGACGTAGCAAGACTACTGTATGCCCCGTTTTTTAGTCAAAATTTGAGCTGCCCTTTTCGGGTTTTCAACTGAAATCCCCTTTGGTCTCAAAGCGCCCTTTGCGGGTTTTCGCCTTGGCCTCTCCTTTTTCTTTTCTTTTCTTTTCTTTTTGTTTTTTGAGGCGCCCTTTATGGGTTTTCACCTTATTCCTTCCTCTTTCAAGTAAAATCCTTATTGATTGACCCTGAGTTTACTGGACTGAGCGAGTCTTTAGCATCCACCTCCAGAAAAGGCCTTCTTTACAACATAAAGTCCTTCTCAATTTGAGATCTTCTTTCTTCTGAAATTGTTTTGTAGAAGAAAAATCTGTTTCAACATCAGTTCCCCTTATGGAATTCTCTAGATGAACCTCTTTGTCGTAAGCTCACATCATCCAACCGTGATGGATAGCTTTTAACCTTTTCTTGAATAGGTTCAATTGGCAAAAACGCTTCAATTCCATAATGGGTAAGATGTTGCCTTGATGAAGGTTCCGCCAACATTCGATAATCATAGAGAGTAGTGATAGCATTTTATGCCAATCTTTACAAGTCTTAGCCACTTTTCACACACTTTTTTTTTGGTAACTTTTGTTGCACTGTGATATACTGCCTGATCTTTGGACAAACTGTAAACTTTGACTTTGTACAGTTATTTAAACGCGATCCTTTATGGCATTCTGCTAGCATATTGATCTTTTCCTTCTTTTTTTTGATGACTTTGATGACTTCGACCTTGTAACTTTGGCATATAAAGCTACTTCCACTCTCTTAGCGAAGTAAACGATGACTAAGCCGATGAGTCGATCTTGGCTAAAAGCTTTTGACGAGATTGGCCCCATCACATCCATGCCCCACATATGGAAAATTTGTGAAGAACTGGAGTAGGCACATGAATCTTGTCTCCTTAAATTCAACATTTGCGGTATGACTGATGCAATCCCCTTCTATGGTGGATCAACAGTGCCCCATCCTCTTATTTAGCCCACGTCTTATTAGTCCAGGCATATCCTGATATGATCGTGCGAAAACATCTTTGAATTCTCGAAGATAACTTAATAATGTCTTGCCTTATTTCTGTGATGAGCTAGGCTACAATCCTCACTCCTTTCCTAGGCTCGCAATATCCAATGACCCTTTGTAGAGTAAGGTCTGTTTTTCATCTTGTTTTACCATTCTTAACAAGTCAGAAGGTATGTCACAATCTCTATCATCTTCAAAGTCCTTAGATCCCCTAGAACCATATCTCATTCAAAAAGGGAGTCAGTAACAACGTCGCTCATGTCGTTGATATCTGGGTACCTAGGTATGAAGGTAAGAAATCCAAAGAATAAATGATTCTAAGGATGATTATTGGTATGGTAATGAAAGAATATTCTAAAAAAACGAAAGAATGTACAATATAAAATGTAAAGAATAAAAGAATATGTATTCAAAAAAGATGCATTTTATTGAAATAAAATTTCGGACACAAGCCTATTTCACAAAAGGGTTCTTATTGCCTCTAGGCTTAAGGCAACAAGCATGTTTTGAATATTACTCTAAATCAGCTCTAAAAATACAGGGATCTCTTCCACGGTCCCATTATTCAAAACACTCCCAAGTACACAAGGATTTGGAAACATTGTTCCCCAATTCCCTCTTCGCTTTCGATTCTTTCAAGGGTTTGGAATTCTTGCATTTGTTCCCGCATTTCTTGTTGAATCTTGGTTAATTGCCCCTGTATCTGTATTTGCATTTTCACTATTCTCTCCAATCTTTGTTCCATGTTTTCCACGTTAACTGAGATAATTTTACCTAATTAAAGTCTAATGAAAATGATGCAATGTAATGCAAATGCATGAATACAAAGAATGATAGACGTTGACTCTGAATTCAGTTACATTAGAAAAACTTTACTAGAAAATAAATTTCTTTACACAAAACGGATCGCATACACGGCCTTATCTTCATAGTCCAAGTGAGAACATCAATCTCCTTCTTCGCAAAAGTCAAATCTTGCAAACTTCTAATAGATGCCTCATCTAGCTCCTTTTGCTTGATTTGGACCGCGACTCCTGTTCACTTGTTAGCCTCTTCAAGAAAGCCGAGATGTGGTAATTCTCGAATAGTCTTCGTCAACTTGAATCCTTGAGTGATAAGGTCTTGTATTCTTTCACGGACTATCAGTCTTCACTCGTTGTATTCACTTGGACTATATTCGGACGACCGTATTATAATCCACTTTATCAAAAAATTCATTTTCTTATGACCAAATTTTCTATTTAGCAATCGAATTTGAAATCAACACCTCTTTTCTATAATGCAAATGCAATGCAATCAAAACAAAATAAAAAACATTAGCACTAGGAGAAAAAAAATAAATAACATAGAACACCTATCTGGATGATCACTAGGGTTTGACATAGTTCTACCTAATGTGGGTTCTTAGGGTTCACTATATGCGGTTTAGTTCTAAATTTGAGTTACCCGAACCAGCAGATTCCTCGATCCTCACCCATTATAGGCTCATATGGATCGAGTTCAGTTCAGGGGAATACATTTCCCTATAGCTATGCGGAGGTGAAAACCTCACGAAGACATAGGTACGGATGTATCCCGGAAGCAGTCCACTAGCTCCTGCGGAGGTGAAAACCTCACAAAAGCATAGTTTCTCACTCCCACTTAAGGGTGCGACCACGACGATCATGCAGTGCAATGCAGAGAGATATATTTAGAACCACATGCAATAAAAGGATCATTTATAAATAAAAAAAAACCAGAATTTTAAATTCAGACAAAAGGACATGAAATTATCGATTTTACGGCTTGACTCTCTTATTGTCCCCAGTGGAGTCGCCAAGTCATCGAAACCATTTTAAAATCGGTTTTTAAAAATAAGGATTGACTTTTAAAAGCGAAAATGGGAGTCGCCACCAATCCCTTTTTACTTAGGTGTGATTGGATCACCTTGTAAAACGTTTCATTTTAAAACATTTGATTTTGGTCTACGAAAAAAAGAGAAAACGGGTTCGGGAGTCGGTTACGTATGAGGAAGGGTTAGCACCCTCATAACGCCCAAAAATTGGTACCTAATTGATAAAATCATGTCCAAATGTTTGAAATTTAAAAAGTTTAAAATAAGATCCCTTATTAGAAGGAAAACCAAGACTTACCTATTTCAAAGAAATAAAAATACCACGCCCAATAAGTTAGGATACAGCATTTTATAACTTCGAAGCTAGGTGCATCTCTATTTTAGAAAATTCTTACCTCAAGACACAAAACATCACACTCAATAAGTTAGGATACAACATTTTGAGTTCTCAAGAATAAGTTTTTTATTTGAAACTTGAGATTTCTTTACTCCGAAAGAATATAAACATCACATCCAGCACGATTGGACACGACATTTTTTTAAACCCTCATAATTAAAGTAATCTCAGAATTTACGAAATTTATTAAAAGGGTATTTAGTTATTTAGCCAAACGGAAAATCGCAACCCAGCACGATTGGGCACTATTTCCCGAATTTATAAATATTAAACATTGCCTTATTTTAAAAACCTTTAGATAAAATATGGTAATTTTGCAAAAAATGTATTCATAAAACAATTAATAAATAACTATACAATGGCAATCATAAATAAAATAAATGAAAGAATATGGGCAAATAAAATATATACATGAAACCATAAATATCAAAATAGAAATTACTAAATAAATATGAAAATTTTCATGCAAGATTAATAATAAATAAATAAAATAAAATAACATACTTATATGATATAAACAATGTGACAATGCATAAATAAAAAGAATAGTATATAATGATTTTAAATAAAATAAAATATAAACAATATAAATGAAACATGTTTTTCAATATAAATATATTTTATAAGAATAAAAATATGATATAATATAATACTATACAATGTATAGATAATATAATAACTAATATATGAAAATAATATATAATTAAAATAACATTAAATAAAATAATAAAATTATATATATAATATAAACAATATAAATAAGATATATTAGATAATATAAATAAATTTTATATAAAAATAAAGCTTTAGAAATAATATATAATGTAACATAATACTATATAATATACAAAATATAATATAATAAATAAATAAAAATATAAAAATATATAAATTATTAAATAAGTAAAATAATTACATATAAAGATAGTAAAATATATATATATAAATTTATATTATTAATAGGTTAAAAAATAAATAATTAAAAAATAAAAATAATAAAATATTTCAATATAATATTAGAATAATTTAAATTTAAAAAGGGTTTTAACAAAAATAAATAAAGAAATCAGGATCAAATAACAATAAAAATAAATAAAAAGGGGTTAAATTATAAATAAAAGAAAAATAAACGGACTTAATTATAAAAATGAAATAATACGAAGGGACTAAAGGGATAAATTTCTCATTTTCTGAAAACACGAGAATCCTGTTACTGGGTTGGGTCAACTGCGCGCGGATCTTGAATGAAACGACGTCGTTTTACGCTTATTGAATTAGTCGAAAATGGCGCCATTTCCACATTACTATATATAAAAAAAACGTGTTAAAAAAACGGGCAAAACTCCAGAAAATACCAAAAAATAACAAAAATTACCGGAAAGTATAGGGTTGAAAATTAATGACCGGAAAGGGCAATTTCCCCCAAAATCGCGTCCCGTCGGTAGCGTTTTGGGGAGTGCGACCTAAAGCGCGTCCCGGGGCGCTTTGAAGCCACGTCAACAAAACGCTTCCGTGGGCCGCGCCGACGACGGCCTAAAGCGCTCTCCCGGACGCGCTTTAGGCGCATGTAATCAGGTTTTTTTGACCGTTGGGGCCCAACGGTCAGAAAAAAAAACCCTATAAATACCCCCCCAACCCTTCATTTTTTTCACAATTCAATCCTTTCTCATTTTTCTCTCAATTTGCTATCAATTTGCTCTCAAATTTCTCTCAAATTTACGCTTAAATTTCAAAATAGTCCTTTACTATTTATAAAAAAGCCCTTTATAATTTTTTTTAAACCTATTTTTGGAAAATTTTTAAATTATTTATCGGAGTACAATGGTAGGGAATTATGTCGCCTAGGCAAGGACCACATTGCTTAGTCCAAAGAAAAGAAAATGGTAAGTTTGAATGTTAATTTTTCAATATTATTAAATTTTTTAATTATGCAATTTTAATTAATTTAGAATTTTATAATTTTATAATTTTTTAAACAGTCTGTAGATCGGGTGTTGCAATGTTATATTCGCAACATGCCTGGTCCCCCATCGCCATTGATCGAGAATTACCTGCGGGAAGCGGGTTTTTGGCACGTGGCCACGATAGCCCGGGGGTTCAAGTTGGAGCCGCCTTTGATCGGTAGCGTTGATAGAGAGGTGGAGACCAGAGACGCACACTTTCCATTTGCCATGCGGAGAGTGTACCATCACCTTGGAAGATGTGCGATTCTGATTGGGATTACGGTGGGCCGAATTCGGTAGTCACCGGGTCCGTAACATCTCTCGATTGGATGGCCGTATGCTACGAGCTTCTGGGTGCCATTCCGGATAAAATTCAAGGAGCTCGGATCGATTTGGCTTGGTTACGAGACGCAATCCCGCAGCCGAATGAAGGTTCGACTGAAGAAGAAAGAATACGGTATCTTGCGCGGGCATACATACTTCGAGATAATTGGAGGCTATCTCGATGCGGACCTCTCTAGAAACCTCGTCCACACGAGATGGCTCACGAAACTTGTTGATTTGAGCAGCCGGTGAATTGAGTTGAAAGTCGCGCGTGCTATCTATATTATCTAGGGAGATGTGCGAGGCGACGCTGCCGAGTAAACAAAAATCGGAGGTTGCCTATCACTCTGCGATCATGGGCATGGTTTCGATTTCCATTTTTACGTCCTCGACTCGACCGACCATATTCATTCCCAGCGATAACGAGGTAAATTTAATATTATATTTTACAAATATGTCGTATATTTATAGTATAATTGCATGCTAAAAGTTTATTTAATTAGGTGGAACCATCCAGGAGCGATCATGTTGGAATACCTAACGCGCTTGAGGATATACGGCTCTGTTGGACCAAAGGTCGGAATCGAAGTAAGTGTCGAATTTCGTTATTATAATTTAGTATTTCGTAGGTAGTGTCTAATATTATGTATATAACTAATAAGTTGGTAATGTTAATATAGTTTCAATGGACACCGCACGAGGATCTCGAAATTCGGGCGATAATTCGGATGAGTATCTCCAAAATTCGAACGATTGGCACGTTAAGGTCCCGCTAATCACCTACTCAACGGTGGAGATGCACCGGTCGGATCGGGTTCTGCGGCAATTTGGATGCGGCAAGCGATTCCGGTGCCTCCCGAGGTGCTCGATGATGAGCACAAAGTGGACTTACTGGCAGCGAAAGACACGGATTGGCCAAGATTTTGGTCGGAACATATCTAGGCGTGGGAGAACCGGTATGACTTTTTACCTAACAGGAACCGATCATAGTTCCGAGTTAGCGTGCGTGCGGAGTACATGCCATGGTTTAGAATCCATGGCATGCCGTATCTGTTGTCCGGATGAGGAGAGGCGACGGCTAATTCGGCGAGCGAAGGGAGCGTCGGGGCCCTTTACATCGAAGGAGAATGGATGATGAACCGGCCCAAGAGCGCGTACACGATCCACCGGGCCCATCAACAAGCGCCTACACAGTCCACCGGGCCCATCCGTTCAGCTAACAACACCGACATCACAAAGCATCCACGGTTTATGCCGGTGCGTACCTTGCCCCTTATATGTATCCTCCTAACCCATATATGTTTCCTTTTCCTTGTCCCACCCGAGTTGGAATGCATGGCGAGTTCGAGTCCGTTCCCGACAACTCCGTTGGCCACCGATCGTGAGACCGACTTCGGGTGTGGGATTAGATGAGGTGCCGTCGGGAGAGCGATAGTTTCTACCGGGCTCCTTCACCGTCACGGGATGCGATCACCCCGCCGTGGTTTATGCAAACACCTCCGGGGTCATTATTTTATCAAGGTGGGTCATCATCGCAACACCTAGAACCGGACCCACTTCCGGAGGAACCGAATCCCCTTTGAGGTTCCACGACTTCGCCGGAAGCTAGAAGAAGGAGGAATCCGGTAGCAGAATCGCCGACCACCCGATCGTGCCTTTGGTTCCCACCGGCATCAACATTGATTAGGATAGGCTTTTTATTTTATAAATTGTAATTTAATTTTTTTATTCTTTGAATAAAAAAGTTGTTTTTTAATTTGTGTTTGTAATTTAATTTTAATATCAAAAGTTGTGTATTTTTTTGTATGTAATATAATTTGAATTTTTAATAAAATAAAAAATTATTTCCTATTTTATATTCTTTTAATTTAGTCCTCTTCACTAAATTAAAATTGAGTTTTCATGAGAAAATTGAGTTCTTTGATAAAATAAAAAAATTATTTCCTATTTTATATTCTTTTAATTTAGTCCTCTTCACTAAAATATAATTGAGTTCTTTGATAAACCGTTGTTCTTTGATAAAATAAAAAATTATTTCCTATTTTATATTCTTTTAATTTAGTCCTCTTCACTAAAATATAATTGAGTTCTTTGATAAACCGTTGTTCTTTGATAAAATAAAAAATTATTTCCTATTTTATATTCTTTTAATTTAGTCCTCTTCACTAAAATATAATTGAGTTCTTTGATAAACCGTTGTTCTTTGATAAAATAAAAAATTATTTCCTATTTTATATTCTTTTACATGCTTCCCTGGCGTTCTATTGCCGCAAGTATTCCAGGGCCCCGATCCGATATAACGCATATGTCAGGTTGGGGGCAAACATGCCTCCTTAACCTGGATAGGAAGAAGTCCCAATCATCAGCTGATTCCCCCGGTGTTATTGCGAACGCAATCGGAAGGATTCTCCCACAGCCGTCTTGTGCCACGGCTAGCAATAGCCGATGCGTATATCTACCATACATGAAGGTACCGTCAATTTGTACCAATGGCTTGCAATATGTAAAAGCATCTCGGCATTGCTTAAATGTCCAGAACAGACGCTTGAACACTGCGCATCCACGGAGCAGACGATCGTTGTAGTACGCCGGTTCCGTTTCAAGGTCTGTTGTGCTGCCTGGGACATACCTCTCCAGCACCTGACACCACTGCCACACTTCATTATATGAAACGTCCCACCGACCGTGCAATTTTTCCAACGCCTTCTGCTTGGCTATCCAAGCCTTTCTGTAAGAGGGCGTGTACCCCATTTGGCTACGAATATTGCCAATTAAGGCCGGCACTGTAGTTCTGGGATCGGCCTTCACCGTCGGGATTATTAAATCAGCCAACATGTCTGAATCCATCCTTGGATGATCTTCTGTTACACCTGTCAATGAAGTACGTTAAATAATGCAACATTACATAATATTAGTCTTATTCGGAATCATTGAACACATAGTGTCTTTGTCACAGGTAAGACATGTATGCGGACCTTTGTACTTTTTCACCTCCCACAGCCCTGTCCTTTTCCTCAACGACGCCATGATTTTCCATGAACATGTGCCGTCTTGCACTGCACACTTTGCCTCGTACCTATCGAGCTTTGATTTAACCATAGTGTAGTTAACCACATTTCACGATGTTTGTATTGTTTCAATGCAAAGAAGAAAAGTATTCTTGTTGGAAAAGCGGTTACCAACTTCTAATTGATCCAAATCCAACAAAGAATTTATGCGGTCACGCGTCCGGTGTGGTAGTTCAGAAACTCCAATGCATCATCTTGAGATAGATCGACATTATGCATGTGCGCTGGAGGTGAGTATGCCTGAATAGCGGATCTTCTTCTTCTTCGTGCGAACCGCCCTCAACGTCTTGGTACAATTGGAGCGGGCTCCGGTTGAGAAAATAATCCAACACGCACCATCGGGCCCCGGCTCCGAGGTGGATCCACATCGGATTCATCATCCCATCCTCTATAATCTGCAACAAACGAAGGCCCTCACCGGTGCATGTCGTCGGTAACAACGAGGGCCCCTCATCTGCTTTGGATGTCGTCGGTAATACATCATCCCTCCTTAAACATCTTTCGTAACGATCCCAATCGTATGTGGATTGCCATCCACTAGAAGTTGATGACCTCCCCCAATACGTATTTACGTCATCCAGGCGTCGAATGACGAATATGCATGTCCCATCCACCAACCGGAGTGTCGTGCGGGGTTATGTTTTCCATACTACCACCGCACACGGGCACTTCGTGTTTTGCCTCCCACTTACAGAGTGTCGACTTGGGGTCGTGTATTTCCCTCGAACGATACTAGATGTTGAGGTCGCAAACGAGATCACTTGGAGATGAAAATTCCACATATACCTCGATATAGGGTGAACAGCGGCAAGATGAGTCTCCACCATTGCCTCAAGGCTCGAGGACCTTTGATGTCGAATGAGTCATATCTCACCGGATCAGCGAAGCACAAAATCTATACTTAATAGGTGAACTTTCATTAGCGTTGTTCCGAATATTTTACGCCTAATTCTTTTGCGAAGTTCTACCAAATCGACGTTCGATTAAAACTCAATCGTATTGTGTTCTCCGATAAGAAAATAACACCATTTTCGGTGTCACGCACTTCACCATCGTAGTAAATAATAAGCATTAATACGTTCACTCATTGCAAGTGGGCCGGTGTAAAAAAGTAAAATTATTGTACTAAAAATCACACTAAGTTCAATTCCCAGGAAAGAGAGGTGGATCACAAGGATCACTTAAGTACCAAGTCTTTCCTAGCGAATATCCTCAATCGTAATTTAATAGCACAATAAATAACTACGATCACACTCACAAGATATGAAAAAATTTTGCCTACGTCTTGGGCACTAACAAATATATTTCACTCCAAAAATACAAGTGAAAATTTACAAATAGGAGAGAGAGAACAATGCCTTAAGTAGAGAATGGCAAATTGTGGGATGAAGAAAATGAGAAATGGTTAGGCCTATTTATAGTTGAGGTTTAGGGATCAAACTTACAAAGTACCTATTCAAATAGGGACCAATATTGCAATTACCCCATACCAATTTTCACATCACATCAACTTTCGGTGCCTAATTTTGGAGCCATTTTCTTCCCACTTGCCGCCACCATATTTCCGGAAAAAAAGCCTAAAGCGCGTCCTCGGGAGGCGCTTTAGGCCACGTCGCCAAAAGCGCCCCCGGGCGCGTTTTGTTGTTGCGTGGCCTAAAGCGCTCCCGGGACGCGCTTTAAGTCAAGACTCCCAAAAACGCCCGACGGGGACGCGATTTTGGGGAAATTGCCCTTTCCGGTCATTAATTTTCAACCCTATACTTTCCGGTAATTTTTGTTATTTTTTGGTATTTTCTGGTTTTTTGCCCTAAAAAAACATTTGAACAAACAGTTTAAAAAAAAAAAACAGAAACTAGAAAAAAATCCTCTGATGCGTTCTCGTCTGGGCTCCATGGTCGGTCGTCCGGGCCATTGTCACGCGCCTCCGTCAACGGTGGCCGAAGGCCTAAAACCCCGTTTCAAAAGGTAGTTCTCTCGCCCCTTCTTTATTTAGTGTTATTTTGTATGTAAATATGCACCAATCGATAGAAATAAAAAATATATATATATGGAAAAATAATGAAAAATCACCTCTGAAATGACCTTTTTTATTTCTGTATTCGAATGTATTTTTTTGTATTCTGTTTGTTTTCTCTGCCTTTTTGTGTGTGTATTTCGTGTATCCATCCCTGTTTACAAGTTTTGGGGGGTTTTTATAGCCCCGAAAGAAACAAAATAAAAGGAAAATAGAAAAATTTGTCACTGTTTTCCATTTCTGCTGCGATTTCTTTCTTCTTTTGCAGGTTGAAGGCAGAGATCGTGGCGATGAGGCGCGTTGATGGCGGCGCGACTGTTGGTCTGGGTGCTATCGCGGCGCGACGTGCGGGCTTCTGCATTTGCGGCGCCTAGGGTTTCAGAAACCCTAGGCCACTGCTGATTCTGTTAAGGTCTTGGGCCATTTGGGCCGTCTTAGTTTGGGTCTAGTCTGTTTAGGGGGTTGGTTTAGTTTGGGTCTAGGTTAATAGGCCGTTAATTCAGGTAGGGTAATGGGTCTCAGGTAATGTAAAATTGGGCTTGTAAATTGGTCTTGGGCTATCTGTGTGGGTTTTGTGAGGATTTTGGATTTATTTAATTTTGGCTTTTTAACAGGACTGTTTTTGGACATTTTTTATTTTGGTTTTCAGCCCGGGCAAAAATGGGCATTTACAGCTGCCCCTCTTTGCTCATTGTCATGTAATGAGAATAGAGCAAAGACTATAAAAGGACCAATTTTGCCCGGTCTTGGCCAAGCCTCGACTTCTTGGTCCTTGTCCTCTTTAAATGGCTTCCAGCTCCACTGCATCTTTAGGGGTACTGGAACTTCATCTTGATTTGATAAATTTGATAGCTTCAATGTTTCATCGCAACTTCATGAAGGCGTATCCACTATCTTTTGATCTGCTCCACTGCAAACTCAGGGAGACAAGATCTGATATTTTCGATCTGCTCCCTACAAACTCAGGGATTGCCAGACTGGTGCATTCGATCTGCTTCCTTGCTATCTTCAGGAAGACTTCATTCTTCAGTTTTATCCACTAGGGAACAAAATCTGAAATTTTCAATTCTTGATTTGCTCCACTAGGGAACAAAATCTGAAATTTTCAATTCTTGATTTACTCCACTAGGAACAAAATCAAAATTTTCTATTCTTGATTTGCTCCACTAGGGAACAAAATCAAATTTTTAATTCTTGATTCGCTCCACTAGGAACAAAAAATGAAATTTTCAATTTGCTTCCTTACTATCTTCAGAAGACTTCATTCTTGATTTGATCCACTAGGGAACAAAATCTGAAATTTTCAATTCTTGATTTGCTCCACTACTATTTCTAGGAACAAAATCTGAAATTTTCAATTTGCTTCCTTACTTTCTTCAGAAGACTTCATTCTTGATTTGATCCACTAGGGAACAAAATATGAAATTTTCAATTCTTGATTTGCTCCACTAGGAACAAAATCAAATTTTCAATTCTTGATTTGCTCCACTACCATTTCTAGGGAACAAAATCTGAAATTTCAATTTGCTTCCTTACTATCTTCAGGAAGACTTCATTCTTCATTTTGATCCACTAGGGAACAAAATCTGAAATTTTCAATTCTTCAGTTTGCTCCACTAGGGAACAAAATCTGAAATTTTCAATTCTTCAGTTTGCTCCAATTTTCAATTCTTCAGTTTGCTCCACTAGGGAACAAAATCTGAAATTTTCTATTCTTCAGTTTGCTCCACTAGGGAACAAAATCTGAAATTTTCAATTTGCTTCCTTACTATCTTCAGGAAGACTTCATTCTTCAGTTTGATCCACTAGGGAACAAAATCTGAAATTTTTAATTTTACTACACCGTCCTCTGAGGGACATGTCCTGTATACTCAAATGTTTTATGGATGAATGCAGAATGTCATAAGAATGATAATTAGGACGCATGATCAGAATGAATCTAATGCTCCTAACTAAATGATATTAGGGATGACATTTGCATGAATGCAGAATATCATGAAAATGATTTTTTTTTTTGAAAAACGATTAGGACACAATGATCGGCATAAATCAAATGCTCTTAATTAGAAATAAGAGAATAATCCCTATGGGTTGTCATTGCTCATAGTTCATCAAGGTTCTACCACTGATGCGCTACCATGCTTTCTCGTTCAGCTGGTATCTTGGACAAAAACCTAAAGAAACAATCATTCTGCTCAGCAAGCTTGCCCCGCTGTAATTCCAGAGTCCCTTTCCTTAAACCTTAGGACATAAAAAATTATACCTCCCAACTGTAAACTTCCGGGAATAACATTTGGTTCCTTGCATCTTTCTGTTACCACTCAGAGGTACAGAACTTGTATCACTTTCAATTAATTTGATTTGTTACACTATTCCCTGAGTGTAATAATCAGTTGTATGAATGCAGGGTATCCCGATAATAATCTCCTTTACACTTGAATTGACCTTGTTCGTCATTTGCCGATGTGGTATCACCAACAAAATTGTCTTATCCAATAAAAATCTGAAGAGATAATCATTCTTCAATGTTTCTAGCCCTTAGGCTTGGTAAGTTCTTGAACAATAGTCATTCTTCAGATTCCTCATATTATTTAGAAGCTTCTAGAGTAATATTTGAAACTCCTTTTATGAAAGAGTGATTAGTCCATAAATTTTTATTTCAATATAAAATGCTTGAAAAAGGTCACAAAAATGGACGAGAAAGAAATTAGTCAGGAGCATAGCTCTGAGAAATAATTTAATCAAAGATAACTCAGGCAATAAAAGAAAATTGATTTGGACGTATCTCAAAAAAGAATAAAGCAATCAAAGATAACGAATTTCAAAAATGGGTAAGAATGAAGCTAGATGCCCTGAGATATCATGACCTAAGCTTCTTTGTTCCAACTTCTTGAGGACCATTTTAAGCTCAATATGTGTTTAGGGGATCCAGGGTACTTTGTCGATGCCCCAAGACGTGATATACTTCCTCATTGCTAATTCAGACGTAGCAAGACTACTGTATGCCCCGTTTTTTAGTCAAAATTTGAGCCGCCCTTTTCGGGTTTTCAACTCAAACCCCTTTGGTCTCAAAGCGCCCTTTGCGGGTTTTCGCCTTGGCCTCTCCTTTTTCTTTTCTTGTCTTTTCTTTTTGTTTTTTTGAGGAGCCCTTTATGGGTTTTCACCTTATTCTTTCCTCTTTCAAGTAAAATCTATATTGATTGACCCTGAGTTTACCAGATTGAGCGAGTCTTTAGCATCCACCTCCAGAAAAGGCCTTCTTTACAACATAAAGTCCTTCTCAATTTGGGATCTGCTTTCTTCTGAAATTGTTTTGTAAAAGAAAAATCTATTTCAACATCAGGTTCCCCTTATGGAATTCTCTAGGATGAACCTCTTTGTCGTAAGCTCACATCATCCAAACGTGATGGATAGCTTTTAACCTTTTCTTCGATTAGGTTCAATATGCAAAAACGCTTCAATTCCATAATGGGTAAGATGTTGCCCCAGTGAAGGTTCTGGCCAACATTCGATAATCATAGAGAGGTGATAGCTCTTTATGCCAATCTTTACAATTCTTAGCCACATTTCACACACTTTTTTTGGCAACTTTTGTTGCACTGTGATATACTACCTGATCTTTGGACAAACTGCAAACTTTGACTTTGTACAGTTATTTAAACGCGATCCTTTATGGCATTCTGCTAGCATCTTGATCTTTTCCTTCTTCTTTTTGATGACTTTGATGACTTCGACCTTGTAACATTGGCATATAAAGCTACTTCCACTCTCTTAGCGAAGTAAACGATGACTATGCCGATGATTCGATATTGGCTAAAAGCTTTTGACGAGATTGGCCCCATCGCATCCATGCCCCACATATGGAAAATTTGTGAAGAACTGGAGTAGGTACATGAATCTTGTCTCCTTAAATTCAATATTTGCGGTATGACTGATGCAATCCCCTTCCATGGTGGATCAACAGTGCCCCATCCTCTTGTTTAGCCCACGTCTTATTAGTCCAGGCATATCCTGATATGATCGTGCGAAAACATCTTTGAATTCTCGAAGATAACTTAATAATGTCTTGCCTTATTTCTGTGATGAGCTAGGCTACAATCCTCACTCCTTTCCTAGGCTCGCAATATCCAATGACCCTTTGTAGAGTAAGGTCTGTTTTTCATCTTGTTTTACCATTCTTAACAAGTCAGAAGGTATGTCACAATCTCTATCATCTTCAAAGTCCATAGATCCCCTAGACTCATATCTCATTCAAAAAGGGAGTCAGTAACAACATCGCTCATGTCGTTGATATCTGGGTACCTAGGTATGAAGGTAAGAAATCCAAAGAATAAATGATTCTAAGGATGATTATTGGTATGGTCATGAAAGAATATTCTAAAAAAATGGAAGAATGTACAATATAAAATGTAAAGAATAAAATAATATGTATTCAAAAAAGATGCATTTTATTGAAATAAAATTTCGGACACAAGCCTATTTCACAAAAGGGTTCTTATTGCCTCTAGGCTTAAGGCAACAAGCATGTTTTTAATATTACTCTAAATCTGCTCTAAAAATACAGGGATCTCTTCCACGGTCCCATTATTCAAAACACTCCCAAGTACACAAGGATTTGGAAACATTGTTCCCCAATTCCCTCTTCGCTTTCAATTCTTTCAAGGGTTTGGAATTCTTGCATTTGTTCCCGCATTTATTGTTGAATCTTGGTTAATTGCCCCTGCATCTGTATTTGCATTTGCTCTATTCTCTCCAATCTTTGTTCCATGTTTTCCAGGTTAACTGAGATAATTTTACCTAATTAAAGTCTAATGCAAATGATGCAATGTAATGCAAATGCATGAATGCAAAGAAAGAGAGGCATTGACTCTGAATTCAGTTACATTAGAAAAACTTTACTAGAAAATAAATTTCTTTACACAAAACGGATCGCATACACGGCCTTGTCTTCATAGTCCAAGTGAGAACATCAATCCCCTTCTTCGCAAAAGTCAAATCTTGCAAACTTCTAATAGATGCCTCCTCTAGCTCATTTTGCTTGATTTGGACCGCAGCTCCTGTTCACTTGTTAGCCTCTTCAAGAAAGCCGAGATGTGGTAATTCTCGTGTAACACCCTAAAATTCAAGTATCGATTTATTGCATGTTTTGGTGTTTAGATTACGAAGGAAAATTTTCTTATTTCTTTTTGTGCCTATTATAGTCCTGAAGAAGAGTATAGAATTATTCGGGTATGGAATAATTTTTTTTAGTTTGAGAATTTATTGAAGTGGAGCAAGTGGCATTGACACTTAAGTTAAATTAAGTGTTAAAAAGTAGCATAAGATGAGTAAATGGCAAGGTGGTGTTGGCGCATGGGTTATAGCATGAGGAGAGTGGTTCGAATCCCTTGGATGGCATTTTGACAACTTTTATTTTGCTCTTCTTTGGTAAGTGTCGGCCAAGCTTATTTATGGTAAGTGTTGACCTTGTTATTTTGGTTAGTATATCAAAGGAATAAGGTAAGAGTGAATTTTGGTAGGGAATCAAGAAAATATGGAAAGATATGGAGACATAGGGCAAGTATCAAGGAAAGTGTTTTGGAAACAAAATCATGGCCATTTGACCATGCATATGGACGACAATATGGTCTAGGGGGGAGCCGAATTTTTGGTGTTAGTTTGGCTAGGATTTGAAGTCTCTTTTTGGTCATTCTTAGCATATGTGCAAAGTTTGCAATCCTTTCTCAACTTTTCTCCCTTGGGCGAATTTGTGCATTTGGTAAAGCCTAATTCTTTTGACCATTTGGTCATTTTCTTTGTTCATCTTTTGAATATTCTCTTGTGCCTCTTCTTAGTGCCGAAAGTGTTAGTACCAAAAAGACCATCTCTCTCTTTTTGTTTTCTTCCTCCATTGCCGAATGTACCTTGCTCTCCAATACATCTTTTTCTTTTTTCTCTTTTCTTCTCTTTGAAAACCGAATCTTCATTATCATCTCTTCTCTCATATTTTATTTCTTTTCACTCATCCTTTTCTCCATTGTTTTTCTCCATGGCCGAATGTTAGTGAGCCATAGCCGAATCATTTTTTTTCTCTTTTCTTTGGTTATCATAGCCGAATCCTCCATCACTTAAAGACATCATTTTCAATCCTTTCTTTTCAACCGTGGACAAAAGGGTAAGAATTCTTTTTAGTTCCGTTTAGTTAGAAGTAGTCATGGCCGAATATTGATGGTGGTATGAAGGCTTTCTTAGATCGAAATAAACGTTCCTTCTATTAACGTTTATTTTTGTTATGCTTTAGTGCGATAACGGAAGATCGGAAATCAAGTGGTCGTGAGTGACATAGAACGCTTGGATCGATTCTCCTTGTGGAACAAGAATATTTGTGGTAAGGAAATCTCGTTCTTAAAACCTTTAGTCATATTCGATATATATATTATTAGGACGTGCTAACGATATTTTGTCTTTGAAGACAATCAAGATAGGGAAGAAAAGAGGCAGTGAATAGTGTTCGGAAGAGGGTGGTTCCGTTAATCCCCTAAGTATAAACAAAGGATTTGTTTCAAAGAAAGGATTTCCCATCGGGTTGTGGATGTTCATCCGAGGAGAATCCATTGTTTGAAGTAGTTCGTATCTCGAACCATTATTTGTTCGTGGATTTGATTCGGTTAACGAACCATCAATCGGGAGAAACCGCAAGTAGAAGTAGTTCAAAAATCCGAGGGTAAAAGTTAGATCGTTATTTTCCAAGATTGATTTCGTTAATAAAATATAGTGATCCTAAGTTATCGTGATATGTATAGTGTGTTGACGAGGGAAAGTCTAGTTCTCACCATAACCAGTGTGTAACTTCACACTTATCTTTCAAGTTAGATACTAAGCAGTAAGTATTATGATAAATAGTAAAAATGGCAAAATCGAAAATTATGTGATAATTAACACTTTTGTGTAAATGCATGAAAGCAGTTAAAGTCGGAAAAATTACTAGATCGATAAATTGAGCGAAATATTGCTAGATCGATAAATTGAGCGAAATATTGCTAGATCGATAAATTGAGTCGAAATATCGCTAGATTGTTAAATTGGGCGAAAGATCGCTAGATCGATAAATTGGGCCATAAAGCGCTAGATCGATAAATTGGGCCATAAAAGCGCTAGATCGATAAATTGGGCCATAAAACCGCTAGATCGATAATATGGGCCAAAGTTTGCTAGATCGCTAATGGGCCAAAACCCTCTAGTTCGAGATATGGCCAAAGTTTAATACTATATTGTTAATAGGCCCAAATGAAAGGTTTTATTAAAAACTCATTTGTATTATGGGTTACTTGATAAATCATTTATGATTAAAGTTTGTTATTCATACATAAATGCATGGGATGGGATTTGATGAAGAGAAGAAAGGCACTGTGGGCACACGTATCTAGTTCGGTGGCTCGCCACAAATTTTGGCTTAATGCCTCTAGTTCGGTGACTATGTCACAATCTAGTTCGGTGAGTGCACTACAATATTATTTAAAAGGCAAAATGCCTACGATTGGTGTGTTTGGCGGGGTGGGTTGACTTGATCCCTACTGGTGTCTTTGGTTGAGTACGGGGTGTGTAGCGGATGGAAATTAGGCTTGGGTGGGAAATTCATTTTACATGCATTTTAATATATTTTATTTCATTTTATATTGTTAAAGTTTGTAATTGGGCTCAAGCCCAAATTAATGCATTGATGGTCCTGGCCCAATAATGGTGGTAAGTGAGTTACACATCGAGTTCTTTGTAACTCACCCCGTTTTATTATCCATCTCGGGTAATGGAAATTGATGTGGACTTGGCCGGGGATGACTTGGTGGAGGCCATACTACGAGCTTGGGTTTTATAAACTATGAACTTTATTTAAGTTACTTATTTTAATTACTATTTTGGGTATGATGTAATAAGGCCTCTAATTATGTTTTTATGGATTGTTTTTATGTGTGGATGGATTTAATTTTATTTTTAGATTTGTTAATATGGGCTCATGTTAAATCTATAAAGTTTTCTTAAAAATATTGTGTTTTATAACAATTTTGGACACCTAAATTACTTTTCAATTTCTTTCAAATTCTTTAAAAAAAAAAAAAAAACTACGTTAAGGTTTTGACTAATATATATATAAGATTTCAAACAAGTATTTTTCTTAATTCATAATCATTGTACTTAGTTTTTATTAAACCTTATTTCTAAAGGCTTTACATTCTTTGTTTTACTTAAGTCATTAGAGAATTTTGGATGTTCGTTCGGTGTGACAAACCAAATCTCGTCTTAACGCATATAGACTGGTTTGGGGTGTTACATTTAATGGTATCGAGCTAGTTTCAAAACTCGTCTGTGGTTTGGGTTCAATAAAGATAATTGTTTGAGAAACAACTCAAATTCTAGACTTTTTGATTTAAAGGTAGTATGGCACCATGAGCATTCCGCGCCAAGTCAAGTAAGTATTTGTATATTGATTGTTTATTATCATTGTGATATGATCATAAGAAACACTCTAGAACTTCTAGTTTTAGGTGTTGAAAATCGTAGAGATTGAGACAATAGGATATGGTTGCAAAAATAACTCTATCTCTTTCATATCATAAAACATCGTTAATAAACACCTTTGAAATAGTATTCGATTCATAAAACTCATAATCAGTTAAATCGGTCATTATGAGCTCTAGAGGACGTGGTCGTGGACCCAGCGGTGAGGCGTGGCCGTGGTAGAGGGCCCGAGGTGTTAGAGGCGCAACCGAAAGCACCGGATCATATGCGGAAATGGATGCACTGCGTCACTCGAAAGTGAGGCGGATCACATAATCATATGGAAGAAGATAATGCGGTGACGCGAGCAATGCTGCGAGTCCTTGAAAGGGTCGTTGGAGCTAGAAGCCAGCCCAACACTCGTGGGTCGAGATCGGAACGATTGAAATCAAGTGGTAGCTTGAGGTTTCAGAGGTGTCTCGGGTGTAGCTCCAAATGTCGCTGAATATTGGCTTGAGGTAGTGGAGTGAATTATGGGCGATCTTGAGTGCACGGTGGAACAAAAATTAAGGAGCGGTGTCCTTGTTAAGGGACGAAGCATACCAATGGTGGCTTCTTCGTCGAGAAGGCAACTTGAAGTCGCATTAGTTAATTGGGAATTCTTTAAAGTTTCCTTCCAAGGGAAATATGTAGGAACGAGTTATGTTGATGCCAGAAGGAAGGAATTTCTGAATCTGGTCTAAGGGAATAAGACAGTGGCAGCATATGAAGCTGAGTTTTAGCGCTTGAGTCGCTATGCTCGAACAATAGTGGCAACGGATCATGAGCGTTGTGTACGCTTTGAGGATGGCTTGAACGATGAATTGCGGGTTTTGATAGCCCTACAACAAGTTAAAACTTTTGCCACGCTTGTGGAAAAGGCCAAGATAGCCGAAGAGGTTAAGAACTCGGAACGTCAGAATCGGGAACGAGCTAGAGGTAAGAGAGATATGAAGTATTCAGGTTCTTCAAGAAGGTTTCGAAGAGGCCTCGGAATGATGAACCACTCAAGGTAGAACACACTGAATCGTGAATCGAGTCGAGATTGTCTTGATTGTGGGAAAAGGCATTACGGAGAGTCTTTGGAAGAAAAGCGGGTGCTTGCTATAAATGCGGGTCGATGGATCATCAATATAGGAATTGCCCTCGTCGAATGGATACAACTCGGGAAGCTCGTAATCTTCATGCACCACCGGCAAGAGGAATTTAGGCAACCACCGAGAGGTCGTGGACCGGTCGTGGTGGTAATGGGGCTGGACGTGGTCAAGGTGCGGTGGTCAAGGCAATGGTCCTAGAGGCAACACGGATGCAAGACACCGGGATTGGTACATGCGGTTAGGACGCGCGTGAGGATAGCAATGCACTGATGTGATAAGCCTGCACGTTCTTCATTTTTGATGTACTGTTATTGCTTTGATAGATATTGGTTCTACCCATTCGTATGTTGCTAGCACCATATCCGGAAACTTGAATTTAGACTCGAAATTTCCGATAGTGAGATGAAGGTAATTAGTCCTTTAGGGCGATCGGTATTAGTAAATAAACTGTTTAGAGATGTGCCCTTAGAAATTCAAGGAGAAATATTTTTGGCAAATTTGATGGAATTGCCTTTTGGCGAGTTCGATATCATTTTGGGCATGGATTGGTTGGTTAAGCACCAGGCGAAATTGGATTGTTTGAAAAGCGGATGTCAATAAGGACGGTGGAGGATAAAGAAATAATTATGATAGGCGAGCGAAGGAATTACTTGGCAAATGTGGTATACGCACTTAAGGCGAGAAAAGTTGGTGCGAAAAGGGTATGGAGCATTTTTAGCATTTATTAGTGCTTTAGATGCCAAAGAGTTGTCGATGGAAGATGTGAGAACAGTGAAGGAATTTTGGATGTATTTCTGAAGAACTTCAGGTGTACCTCCAGATCGGGAAGTGGAATTTGGTATTGAGCTTTTGCGGAGCAGCTCCGGTGTCCATTGCTCCTTATAGAATGGCACCAGAAGGAGTTGGCGGAGCTTAAAGCTCAAATTCAAGAATTACTAGATCGAGGCTTTATTCGCCCGAGTGTGTCTCAGGGGGAGCAGGTTTTGTTTGTTAAGAAGAAAAATGGGTCGATGCGTATGTGTATTGACTACTGAGGCAATTAAATAAATTGACGATCAAGAATAGGTACCCTCGCCAAGAATTGACGACTGTTTGATCAATTGAAGGAGCTTGATTTTCTCCAAAATTGATTTGAGATCGGGTTATCATCGACTTAAGGTGAAAGAAGCGGATATTCACAAGACGGCTTTCCGAACTCGTTATGGACATTATGAGTTTTTGGTGATGCCGTTTGGGTTGACCAATGCACCAGTTTGCATTTATGGATATGATGAACCGGGTCTTTCAACCATATTTAGACCGGTTTGTGGTGGTATTCATAGATGACATTACGGTATATTCAAGGAATGAAGTGGAGCATGACTCGCATTTGCGAATTGTATTGCGATTACTTGAGATAATCAGCTGTATGCCAAATTCGATAAATGTGAATTACGGTTAAGGAAGTGACTTTCTTAGGTCATGTGGTGTCAGAAGGAATAAGGGTGGATCTCGGAAGATTGAGGTTGTATTGGATTGGAAACCACCAAAGTCGATGAGTCGAGATTCGGAGTTTCTTGGGTTTGGTGGTTACTATAGACGCTTTGTTGAGGGTTTTCGTTGATTGTTGCACCCTAACTAAGCTATTGCGATGGAAGAGTACCGTATTTATGGACCGATAAACAGCAAGAAAGTTTCGAGAAATTGAAGAAGATTTTAAGCAAGCGCCGATCTTGATTCAACCCGAGGAAATTTGGAAAGGAGTTTATAGTTTCATGCGATGCGTCACACACGGGCTTAGGATGTGTATTAATGAAAATTGGGAAAGTGGTGGCTTATGCTTCTCGTCGAGTTGAGACCGCACGAAGTAAACTACCCTACTCATGACTTGGAGTTAGGCTGCGATGAGTGTTTGCTCTAAAGATTTGGAGGCATTACCTCTACGGTGAAAAGTCTATCATCTATACGGATCACAAGAGTCTTAAGTATCTTCTTACTCAGAAGGAATTAAACTTGAGACAACGAAGATGGGTGGAGCTATTAAAGGACTATGATTTCTCAATCGAGTATCATCCTGGAAAAGCTAATGTGGTAGACGCTTTAAGTCGTAAGGTGGTATCTCGATTTGAGAGTAATGTTTGCCCATTTAAGTTTGTACGAGGATGGTAGTCCGATAGCGGAACTTGGTGAAGCCTGCGTGGTTAGGGCAAATCAATGAAAAGCAGATATCGAGATAAGAAATTGGATTTATTAATTCAACAAGTTGAAAATGGTGGAATAGAGGATTTTAGCATAAACGCGGAAGGTGTGTTATGTTTTCGTGGGAGAATTTGTATGCCTAAGGACTCGGATTCGAGACAAATGATTCTACGAGAGGCGCATAGTAGCCCTTATGCTATGCACCCGGAGGAAATAAGATGTATCGGGATCTTCGTGAACAATATTGGTGGCGGGGTTGAAGCGTGAGATTTTTGAATTTGTGGGAAAATGTTTAACTTGTCGCCAAGTGAAGGCGGAGCATCAATTGCCGTCGTGGATTATTACAACCAGTAAAGATTCCTCTTTGGAAATGGGAGCGGATAACAATGGATTTTGTTAGTGGGTTACCTTTAACACCTACTAAGAAAAACTCTGTTTGGGTAATTGTTGATCGTTTGACGAAGACTGCTCATTTTCTACCGGTTCATTTAATTACTCGTTCTGAGAAGTTGGCTAAGCTGTACGTATCCGAAATCGTGAGGTTGCATGGGGTACCTGCGTCTATTATATCAGATAGGGATCCTAGGTTTACGTCACGGTTTTGGAAAGCATTGCATGAAGCTTTGGGAACAAAGCTAAACTTGATCTGACTTTTCATCCTCGGTCGGATGGTCAATCGAAAGAGTAATTCAGATTCGGAAGACATGTTATGGGGTTGTATAATCGACTTCAAAGGTAGTTGGGAGGATTTTCTACCATTGGCGAATTTGCTTACAACAATAGCTATCGATCTAGCATTCGGATGGCACCCTACGAGGCATTATATGGTCGTAGGTGTCGTTCTCTAGTTGTTGGACTGAATTGGGCGAACAACAGATGTTAGGTCTGGTGATCTACAAAGCGGAAGAAAAGTAAAAGCTATTCGAGCACGGTTAAAGGAAGCTTCAGATAGACAAAAGTCGTATGCAGATCCAAGCGTAGAAGTATCGAGTATCTTTGTGGGGATCAAGTTTTCTTGAAGGTCTCACCTTGGAAGAAGATTTTTAGGTTTCGGAAGAAGGGCAAATTGAGTCCTAGATACATTGGACCATATCGTGTGGTGAAGCGTGTTGGTCCAGTGGCCTATCAGATCGAATTACCTCCGGAGTTGAGTCGATTCATAATGTTTTTCATGTTTCCATCTTTGAGGCGCTATAGATCGGATCCTTCGCACATAGTACCAGGTAGAAGAAGTGGAGTTGTATTCAGACTTGTCTTTTGAGGAGGAACCAGTGGAAATCTTAAACCGAGATGCTAAGGTGCTAAGAAAGAAAACCGTGCCGTTGGTCAAGGTTTTATGGAGAAATCACGGAGTGGAGGAAGCTACGTGGGAGCACGAAGATGTAATTCGGCAACAATACCCTCACCTTTTTCAAGCAGGTAAATTTCGAGGGCGAAAATTTTTTAGGAGGGTAGAGTTGTAACACCCTAAAATTCAAGTATCGATTTATTGCATGTTTTGGTGTTTAGATTACGAAGGAAAATTTTCTTATTTCTTTTTGTGCCTATTATAGTCTGAAGAAGAGTATAGAATTATTCAGGTATGGAATAATTTTTTTTAGTTTGAGAATTTATTGAAGTGGAGCAAGTGGCATTGACACTTAAGTTAAATTAAGTGTTAAAAAGTAGCATAAGATGAGTAAATGGCAAGGTGGTGTTGGCGCATGGGTTATAGCATGAGGAGAGTGGTTCGAATCCCTTGGATGGCATTTTGACAACTTTTATTTTGCTCTTCTTTGGTAAGTGTCGGCCAAGCTTATTTATGGTAAGTGTTGACCTTGTTATTTTGGTTAGTATATCAAAGGAATAAGGTAAGAGTGAATTTTTGGTAGGGAATCAAGAAAATATGGAAAGATATGGAGACATAGGGCAAGTATCAAGGAAAGTGTTTTAGAAACAAAATCATGGCCATTTGACCATGCATATGGACGACAATATGGTCTAGGGGGGAGCCAAATTTTTGGTGTTAGTTTGGCTAGGATTTGAAGTCTCTTTTTGGTCATTCTTAGCATATGTGCAAAGTTTGCAATCCTTTCTCAACTTTTCTCCCTTGGCCGAATTTGTGCATTTGGTAAAGCCTAATTCTTTTGACCATTTGGTCATTTTCTTTGTTCATCTTTTGAATATTCTCTTGTGCCTCTTCTTAGTGCCGGAAGTGTTAGTACCAAAAAGACCATCTCTCTCTTTTTGTTTTCTTCCTCCATTGCCGAATGTACCTTGCTCTCCAATACATCTTTTTCTTTTTTCTCTTTTCTTCTCTTTGAAAACCGAATCTTCATTATCATCTCTTCTCTCATATTTTATTTCTTTTCACTCATCCTTTTCTCCATTGTTTTTCTCCATGGCCGAATGTTAGTGAGCCATAGCCGAATCATTTTTTTTTCTCTTTTCTTTGGTTATCATAGCCGAATCCTCCATCACTTAGAGACATCATTTTCAATCCTTTCTTTTCAACCGTGGACAAAAGGGTAAGAATTCTTTTTAGTTCCTTTTAGTTAGAAGTAGTCATGGCCGAATATTGATGGTGGTATGAAGGCTTTCTTAGATCGAAATAAACGTTCCTTCTATTAACGTTTATTTTTGTTATACTTTAGTGCGATAACGGAAGATCGGAAATCAAGTGGTCGTGAGTGACATAGAACGCTTGGATCGATTCTCCTTGTGGAACAAGAATATTTGTGGTAAGGAAATCTCGTTCTTAAAACCTTTAGTCATATTCGATATATATATTATTAGGACGTGCTAACGATCTTTTGTCTTTGAAGACAATCAAGATAGGGAAGAAAAGGGCGGTGAATAGTGTTCGGAAGAGGGGTGGTTCCGTTAATCCCCCTAAGTATAAACAAAAGGATTGTTTTCAAAGAATCGGGATTTCCCACCGGGTTGTGGACGTTCATCGAGGAGAATCAATTGTTTGAAGTAGTTCGTACTCCCGAACCATTATTTGTTCGTGGATTTGATTTGGTTAACGAACCATCAATCGGGGAGAAACCGCAAGTAGAAGTAGTTCGAAAATCCGAGGGTAAAAGTTAGATCGTTATTTTCCAAGATTGATTTCGTTAATAAAATATAGTGATCCTAAGTTATCGTGATATGTATAGGTGTTGTGAGCGGGAAAGTCTAGTTCTCACCATAACTAGGTGTGTAACTTCACACTTATCTTTCGGGTTAGATACTAAGCATGTAAGTATTATGATAAATCGTAAAAATGGCAAAATCGAAAATTATGTGATAATTAACACTTTTGTGTAAATGCATGAAAACGGTTAAAGTCGGAAAAATTACTAGATCGATAAATTGAGCCGAAATATTGCTAGATCGATAAATTGAGCGAAATATTGCTAGATCGATAAATTGAGTCGAAATCTTTGCTAGATTGTTAAATTGGGCGAAAGAGATGCTAGATCGATAAATTGGGCCATAAAGCGCTAGATCGATAAATTGGGCCATAAAGCGCTAGATCGATAAATTGGGCCATAAAAAGCGCTAGATCGATAATATGGGCCAAAGTTTGCTAGATCGCTAATGGGCCAAAAACCTCTAGTTCGAGAGATATGGCCAAAGTTTAATACTATATTGTTAATAGGCCCAAATGAAAGGTTTTATTAAAAACTCATTTGTATTATGGGTTACTTGATAAATCATTTATGATTAAAGTTTGTTATTCATACATAAATGCATGGGATGGGATTTGATGAAGAGAAGAAAGGCTTGTGGCCACGTATCTAGTTCGGTGGCTCTGCCACAAATTTTGGCTTAATGCCTCTAGTTCGGTGACTATGTCACAATCTAGTTCGGTAGTGCACTACAATATTATTTAAAAGGCAAAATGCCTACGATTGGTGTGTTTGGCGGGGTGGGTTGACTTGATCCCCACAGGTGTGCTGGTTGGTACGGGGGTGTGTAGCGGATGGAAATTAGGCTTGGTTGGGAAATTCATTTTACATGCATTTTAATATATTTTATTTCATTTTATATTGTTAAAGTTTGTAATTGGGCTCAAGCCCAAATTAATGCATTGATGGTCTGGCCCAATAATGGTGGTAAGTGAGTTACACACTGAGTTCTTTGTAACTCACCCGTTTTATTATCCATCACGGGTAATGGAAATTGATGTGGACTTGGGTAGGGGATGACTTGGTGGAGGCCATACTACGAGCTTGGGTTTTATAAACTATGAACTTTATTTAAGTTACTTATTTTAATTACTATTTTGGGTATGATGTAATAAGGCCTCTAATTATGTTTTTATGGATTGTTTTTATGTGTGGATGGATTTAATTTTATTTTTAATTTATTAATATGGGCTTATGTTAAATCTATAAAGTTTTCTTAAAAATATTGTGTTTTATAACAATTTTGGACACCTAAATTACTTTTCAATTTCTTTCAAATTCTTTTTAAAAAAAAAAAACTACGTTAAGGTTTTGACTAATATATATATAAGATTTCAAACAAGTATTTTTCTTAATTCATAATCATTGTACTTAGTTTTTATTAAACCTTATTTCTAAAGGCTTTACATTACTGTTTTACTTAAGTCATTAGAGAATTTTGGATGTTCGTTCGATGTGACAAACCAAATCTCGTCTTAACGCATAGACCTGGTTTGGGGTGTTACATCTCGAATAGTCTTCGTCAACTTGAATCCTTGAGTGGTAAGGTCTTGTATTCTTTCACGGACTATCAGTCTTCTCTCGTTGTATTCACTTGGACTATATTCGGACGACCGTATTATAATCCACTTTATCAAAAAATCTATTTTCTTATGACCAACTTTTCTATTTAGCAATCGAATTTGAAATCAACACCTCTTTTCTATGATGCGAATGCAATGCAATCAAAACAAAATAAAAAAAATTAGCACAAGGAGAAAAAAAATAAATAACATAGAACACCTATCTTGATGATCACTAGGGTTTGACATAGTTCTACCTAAGGTGGGTTCTTAGGGTTCACTATATGCGGTTTAGTTCTAAACTTGAGGTACCCGAACCAGCAGATTCCTCGATCCTCACCCATTATAGGCTCATATGGATCGAGTTCAGTTCAGGGGAATACATTTCCCTATGGCTATGCAGAGGTGAAAACCTCACGAAGACATAGGTACAGATGTATCCTGGAAGCAGTCCACTAGCCCCTGCGGAGGTGAAAACCTCACGAAAGCATAGTTTCTCACTCCCACTTAAGGGTGCGACCACGACGGTCATGCAGTGCAATGCAGAGAGATATATTTAGAACCACATGCAATAAAAGGATCATGTTTTTAAAAAAAAAAATAGAACTTTAAATTCAGACAAAAGGACATGAAATTATCGATTTTACGGCTTGACTCTCTTATTGTCCCCAGTGGAGTCTCCAAGCTGTCGAAACCATTTTAAAATCGGTTTTAAAAAATGGGGATCGACTTTTAAAAATGAAAATAGGAGTCGCCACCAATCCCTTTTTACTTAGGTGTGATTGGATCACCTTGTAAAACGTTTCATTTTAAAACATTTGATTTTGGTCTACGAAAAAACGAGAAAGCGGGTTCGGGGAGTCGATTCACATGTATGAGGAAGGGTTAGCACCCTCATAACGCCCAAAAATTAGTACCTAATTGATAAAATCATGTCCAAATGTTTGAAAATTAAAAAGTTTAAAATAAGATCCCTTATTAGAAGGAAAACCAAGACTTACCTATTTCAAAAAAATAAAAATACCACGCCCAGTAAGTTTGGATACAACATTTTATAACTTCGAAGCTAGGTGCATCTCTATTTTAGAAAATTCTTACCTCAAGACACAAAATATCACACCCAATAAGTTAGGATACAACATTTTGAGTTCTCAAGAATAAGTTTTTTATTTGAAACTTGAGACTTCTTTACTCCGAAAGAATATAAACATCACATCCAGCACGATTGGACACGACATTTTTTTAAACCCTCGTAATTAAAGTAATCTCATAATTTACGAAATTTATTAAAAGGGTATTTAGTTATTTAGCCAAACGGAAAATCGCAACCCAGCACGATTGGGCACTATTTCCCGAATTTCTAAATATAAAACATTGCCTTATTTTAAAAACCTTTAGATAAAATATGGTAATTTTGCAAAAAATGTATTCATAAAACAATTAATAAATAACTATACAATGGCAATCATAAATAAAATAAATGAAAGAATATGGGCAAATAAAATATGTACATGAAACCATAAATATCAAAATAGAAATTACTAAATAAATATGAAAATTTTCATGCAAGATTAATAATAAATAAATAAATAAAATTACATACTTATATGATATAAACAATGTAACAATGCATAAATAAAAAGAATAGTATATAATGATTTTAAATAAAATATAATATAAACAATATAAATGAAACATGTTTTTCAATATAAATATATTTTATAAGAATAAAAATATGATATAATATAATACTATACAATGTATAGAGAATATAATAACTAATATATGAAAATAATATATAATTAAAATAACATTAAATAAAATAATAAATTATATATAATATGAACAATATAAATAAGATATATTAGATAATATAAATAAATTTTATATAAAAATAAAGCTTTAGAAATAATATATAATGTAACATAATACTATATAATATACAAAATATAATATAATAAATAAATAAAAATATATAAATATATAAATTATTAAATAAGTAAAATAATTACATATAAAGATAGTAAATATATATATATTTATATTATTAATAGGTTAATATATAAATAATTAAATAATAAAAATAATAAAATATTTCAATATAATATTAGAATAATTTAAATTTAAAAAGGGTTTTAACAAAAATAAATAAAGAAATCAGGATCAAATAACAATAAAAATAAATAAAAAGGGGTTAAATTATAAATAAAAGAAAAATAAACGGACTTAATTATAAAACTGAAATAATGCGGAGGGACTAAAGGGATAAATTTCCTATTTTTTGAAAACACGCGGATCCTTTTACTGGGTCGGGTCAACTGCGCGCGGGTCTTGAATGAAACGACGTCGTTTTACGCTTATTGAATTAAGCGAAAACGGCGCCGTTTCCACATTACTATATATAAAAAAAAAACGTGTTAAAAAAACATTTGAACAAACAATTTTTAAAAAAAAACAGAAACTAGAAAAAAATCCTCTGATGCATTCTCGTCTGGGCTCCATGGTCGGTCGTCCGGGCCACTGTCACATGCCTCACGCGCCTCCGTCAACGGTGGCCGGAGGCCTAAAACCCCGTTTCAAAAGGTAGTTTTCTCGCCCCTTCTTTATTTAGTGTTATTTTGTATGTAAATATGCACCAATCGATAGAAATAAAAAAAATATATATGGAAAAATAATGAAAAATCACCTCTGAAATGGCCTTTTTTATTTCTATATTCGAATGTATTTTTTTGTATTCTGTTTGTTTTCTCTGCCTTTTTGTGTGTGTATTTCATGTATGTCCCCTGTTTACAAGTTTTGGAGGGTTTTTATAGCCCCGAAAGAAACAAAATAAAAGGAAAATAGAAAAAAATTGTCACTGTTTTCCATTTCTACTGCGATTTCTTTCTTCTTTTGCAGGTTGAAGGCGGAGACCGTGGCGATGAGGCGCGTTGATGGCGGCGCGACTGTTGGTCTGGGTGCTATCGCGGCGCGACGTGCGGGCTTCTGCATTTGCGGCGCCTAGAAACCCTAGGCCACTGCTGATTCTGTTAAGGTCTTGGGCCTTTTGGGCCGTCTGAGTCTGGGTCTAGTTTGTTTAGGGGGTTGGTTTAGTTTGGGTCTAGGTTAATAGGCCGTTAGTTCAGGTAGGGTAATGGGTCTGAGGTAATGTAAAATTGGGCTTGTAAATTGGTCTTGGGCCATCTGTTTGGGTTTTGTGAGGATTTTGGATTTATTTAATTTTGGCTTTGTAACAGGGACTATTTTTGGATATTTTTTATTTTGGTTTTCAGCCCGGGCAAAAATGGGCATTTATAGGTACTAATTCCACCGTACAAATCGTCGAATCATCGCTTGGAGCTTTATGGTGAAACTTAAAAAAAAAACTTAATATCCCAAAGATTTAAATAAAAACTTTTGAATAGTTGAGTGACTTAAAATGAAAACTTCCAAATAGTTCAATTACCAAACTGTAACTTTTTTTAGTTAAGTGACCAAAACGAAAACTTGTCCATAGTTTAGTGACTATTGGTGTAGTTTATCCTTTTTATTTTTAATTTGTAACCCTGTTCGTCTTGTCTTTCTTCTTTAACGAGGTTATAACGTTTCCATTGCCCTTGAAACGATTACATAATAGTTTCCACCCTACTAGTAGTATTAGTTTCTTCACTTTCCTGCATCTAGGGGTGTTCAAACTTCGGTTAAAACCGAATTAACTAACTAAACTGATCTAATTCGGTTAATCGGTTGATTAACCGATCTAGTTCGGTCGGAAGTCGGTTAAAGGTTTTTTAGAATTTCAGTTAATGATTAATTCGGTTCAAAATCGGATAATTAATCAAATTAACCGAATTTAATAAATAATATTATATATTATATGTATTAGGCTATTACTAATTCGGTCAAATGAACATTATCAATTTATTTTTTTATATGTTTTATGCTTGTTTTAACAAAAAAATATATAAATTTCAGTTAATTCAGTTAACTGACTGAATTAACCGAAATATTTCGAATCGGTTAGTTTTTTTATTTAAAAAATTCGGTTTGATTAACAATTAAAAGATTAAAAAGTTCGATTAATTCGATTAATACTAATTCGATTTGGTTAACCGACCGATTAACCTTTTAATGTGGTTAACATATTGTTATTAAATTCATAAATAAACATAGAAGACTGAAAATATTAGTAGTAATGTTGGTAGTTATAAATTGAAGGGTAATTACATTTTAGGTATCTTAATTCATGCAATTCATATACTTCTAATTTTATCAAATTATATCATTGGATTTCTTTTATGAATAAATTACTTATGGTAACTTAATTAAATAATTTTTATGGAAGTGCTCGTTTAAAATGCATACATGACTCAAAACACAAAAATTTCAAAATTGACTTTATTTAAAAAATGTATCGTATATATTTTACAATAAAATCAATTAACAAAATTTGTATAAATGATTCAATTTATTAATAATAGAAGTTGAATGATATAATTTAGTAAAATAAAAAGTTTGTTACTGAGAATTGAAGTTAAATTCAAAGCTAGCCTAAATTAAATTTGAAGCACATTTTTTTTCATGTCTAGTAAATTGATTTCAGTGAAATATAAGAATTGTTATTCTCATTCTTATTTATAATTGACTTTTATTATATCCTTATCTGTATTAGGAGAAATATAAGAATTGTTATTCTCATTCTTATCCATAATTGACTTTTATTACATCCTTATCTGTATTAGGACATGTGGCAAGTTTAGAAAATGCTTGAACAATAAACTTGTCACTAGCGAGTCAGGAGGTCACTTGTGAACTCACTCTCCCGAGATGATTGTCCGAACAATGGATGGTCCAATTTTCATTGTGAATATGAAGTTATTTGGTCACCAAACATCACGTAGGCTTAACTGCTTTATACCATCAGAGTTAGAATGAATTATAGGATCTGTCCTGTCATAAATATCTTTGTCCCATCAAAGACATCCTGTAACACCCCCAACCCGTATCCGTCACCGAAACAGGGTTACGAGGCATTACCAAAGAATACAGAACACTTTCAGATAATTTGAAATCATTATCTTTACACAAATAGTACACTTGAGATGTACAGTTCTATAATTATGAATAAACACATTTATCAAACATATTCCATGTTTTTATATATAACAATCTCATATTTCCATGTATCAAGTACCATCATTTCCTCGTATTTCAGACAAATGCGTGTAACAATTCATAGACATACAACTCACTAACTCTTCCTGCCAATCACAATTTAAATTGAAAAGTCACTTATTGAGTCCAATTTCAATATTCACTAAAATCTATCGTATAAATTTGGATGTACGTATCCACCAATAGATTCCATGTACCGATATCATCATCTCAAATTTCAACATGCATTTACTTTCCACATTATGAATTCAAATAACATATACAAGACATACCAATGTATTTCAAGTACGTTTTCATAATATTTCATTTCGAATTCAGATTATTTCATATTAGAACTCTTCTCATTAACTCATTTGGAATACCAATTCATACGGATAATACACTCAAGGGTGTACAAATATATAATCACAAATGAACTCATTCATCAACCAAGTTCTATGTTCATGTCTCATCAACTCATACTTCCTTATATCACATAATTCTATGTAACACTTACCAAGCTTTGTCAAATTAGTGAACTTCTCATGGAATTGGAGTGCACACTTAGATATGCCCGAATTTCACCGATAATCACCGATGCCATAACATAGCTATGGTCTTTTCACTAGAATGCCATGGTGAAACCATGGACTTATCCGTCAATTCATCACTTTTCACTAGAATGCCATAGCCCAGCTATGGTCTTACATCTTAAACACGTATCACACCGATACCATATCCTAGATATGGTCTTACACCGAAATCACTTGTCACTTGTAGCCGAAGCTACCACTATCCATCGATCGGTGGCGAGGCTACCACTTTTCATCGATCGTAGGCGAGCTACCACTTTTCACTTGATCAGGTAGCCGAAGCTACCACTTTTCACTATCACTTGTCCTTGATCAGATAAGTGTAGCCGAAGCTATCACTTATCACTTTCACTTGTCATTGATCGGATAAGTGTAGCCGAAAGCTATCACTTATCACTTGTTGCCATAGTTCAACTATGGTCTTTTCCATCAATTCATCTTGTCATCGAATGAAGTGCTCAATTTGATCATTTATTCAATTTTCATGCTTTTACATTATTCACGATTTTATCATCAATACATATGAAATAACACATCATGAAGTTCATAAAATTAACAAATGATCACTAAAATTTAGCCATATAAACTCACAAGTTCAATTTTTGTATTATAACGATAATCATAATTTCATAATAAATATTCCAAATAAAACATTATATCATTTCTAATTCTGAAACACCCCAAACCTGGCCCACGAGCCTGAACCGGATCTGATTTGTTCCTTAAGTAAACCGGTTTTCAAATTCTTTGTTACTTAGAGAAAATTTGCATAATTTTTTTTTTAGAAAAATGTTGTTGTGGATTGGGCTCAGATTGGGAACCCATTTGATTTATTGGAAAATCCAATTTTTATTAAGGTGACAAAAATAATTTTTAAAGTTTATAAAAATATATTTCACTTAAAATTTAATCCAACAATCGTTTGTAGCAAAATAATTAAAAATAAAGCAAAAATAAGAAAATCCATCTGGGCCTTGTGGCCTTATTACATCAAGTAAAACCCAATAATAAAATTAGAGATACTAAAAAGAAATAAAGTCCAAATTAAATAAATTCCTCAATTGATGCATGGCCACCTCAAGGTCTACCGTCCCGATCAAAATCCTTTGTTCATCACACGAAAATAGTTCCCACAACGGGGTGAGTCAACAGACTCAATGTGTACACAACATTAACCTTCAACAAATCAGGCATATAAGTTCGTATCAAGTTCATGTTCATATAAAATAAGTGATGCAACCCAAACCCAAGCCTAATGGTCCATCCGCTACACACCACCCGTATACGCCGGTCACACCGTGGGACTACTAAGTCAACCCTCCATCCGCTACACACCATCGAAGGCGATCGCTGCGATGACGCGTGCTCATCGCCCATATAATTTGTGTCATTAGACACCATATTCAAATAATGTAACGAAGTTACAAATTCGAGATAATGTAACCGAAGTTACCATATTCAAATTTTGTGACCGTAGTCACCATATTCCGTTTGGTGAGACCGAAGTCAACACCTTCTTCCCCTTTCTCATATATCCCGAATGCCCCATAAATGCATAACATACTTAATTTCTCATTATTCACATGTTAACAATATAACATATTCGTAATCCTATCGAAAGTAGGAAACGTAGCTGGGTACTCTTACCACATTTGTGGTACTTAGCCACATTCACATTCTTATGCATATTCATATATTAAAATAATTGCCATATGATATATTGAAAGTTAGTGTGAGTACACACATTCTTAATAATACATTTAATTTAAACATAGCCATGAACCTATCAAAACTTAGGGTAGGGTACACACTGATTTGCTTAACGAATTCCTTGAAATCCAGAAATCGATCTCGCCTTAGATCTCAAATTCCTACATTTGATTAATCACTTACTAATTTAATAAAAAGCCATTCGCCATAAATCCAAATCCTAGTAGGATTAGTATTCTTAAAACTTACCTTGAAATTCTCAAATCCCAAAATCCTTGTATCCTCTGTCGAAATCCCTATAACTACATGTTAGATCAATTTCTAACATTTATTCACAACAAATAACCCTTAGTCGTATGTTAAATATGACTTACCTTAGATTCTTAAATCCAGAAATTCACCGAATAACTAGGGAACACGCGGCTTATGGTGTACCTTCGGGAAAAGAACTTCTCCTTCCTTGTAGTCGACACTTAGTAAATCCCGAAAGATCTCTTGACAATGAGATATTAAGGGTATTAGAATCTTAATTTGATGACCTTAAAAGAAATAGAATGAGAATCTAACCTAATCTTACCCTTCATGAAGAATTTGATGGAACTCTTGCTTGAACCCTTAGCAGATTATTGGCTATGGCTTTGATGTGGATAACAATTTCGGCTCTTGAGGCTTAGTGAGAAATCGACTAGGGCTATTGGTATCTTCGGCTTTTGATTGTGTTTGTAATAGAAGAAGAAAAGAAAAGAGAAAAAGAGAATAATGGCAGAGAAAATTCTACAGAGAGAAGAGGAGAAACTTTAGAGAATTTAGCAGAGGTTTTCTTGAAAAGAAAAGAATGAATGAAGAATAGCCTTACTCTTCCTTTTATAGCCAAAATTACTAGCTAGAGTCCTTTACTTGGCCACCACTCTTCTATTTTGATAGCTTTATCCCTTGATTTATCACTTTAATAAAACTTAATCCAATAATTATCTCTTAATAAAAATAATACTAATAATAATCCTCTTTTATCTCTTCCTTATCTATCAAAATAAAAGAAATAATATCCACATTTATCTCTTGAAAATAATCTAAAATAAATCCATTATTTATCCCTTATTATTCACATATTTATGCAAATAAAACTCTTCCTTTTCTAGAAACCCATGCCGTCCACCTCAGCCTTCTGGAAGAAAAAATAAAACTTATTTATTTGCTTCTCAAGTGACTCGAACTCAGGCTCATTCCTCTTGCATATGGCGCCATTTCCATAGGCCCTAAGTGGCATCTTCAGACCACTTTTCCAAGCCTGTTTGTGTGTCAAACTTCTCCAACTTTTTCTTTTAAGGCCCTCTAGCCCTTATTTCCTATTTTGAACTTTAAAATTTGACATTTCGGCATCATTTCTAAGTTTCCTAAAATTTTCGATCGGCTCTGTTTATTTGACCATTTTCTTACATTTCAGTTTCAGAAATGTTGAGTTTCTATTTTTGAAACATTTCCAAAAATGTTCGGGTTTCCAAAAATGTTGAGTTTCCAAAATGTTCAAGTTTCCAAAAATGCTCTGAGTTTCCAAAATGTTGATTTCCATTTCTATGCATTTCTAGAATTCCAAAAATACCAAAAATTTATTCATAGTGCTTAAGACTTGTCATTTCGTATAATTAAACTAAAAATGCATAGGCCCTTTCCAGGATGTTACGCTTCTATTTCTTAAAATAATTTCGTCCTCGAAAAATTACTTACTAACGAACAATCGTACGGTCTAACTCACCCCACTACGCTATTGCTGCGCACTCTGATCTTAATAGAACCATCATACTTTCTAGGCACAATCTCTAAGTTCACGTCCCTCAGAACTCATTTCTAACGTCGCGTTTTAATCCGATTAAAGAGTTTTATGCATCAGAATTTTTTTTTTGTTCCACTTATTAACCGCGAACAGTTTTATGAAAAGAGATGTTTAAAAGTGGTTCTTTCGATCAAACAAAGTTCTCAACTCAAATTCACTATTCAGAAAGTCACGTTCACATTCATTAACCAATTATGAACTTTCGTTCATTCAGAGAAATGTTGTAGTTTTCATTGTTATTGTTTTTCCACTACCCATGGGTATTTTTGTAATTTTGTCCCTACAGGCATTTTCGTAATTTTTCAAAACAGAAAGTTCCTCGGTGATTTTGTCAAAAGTATTTTGGAAATTTTAAAGTTCGGGGTAATTTTGGGAAAAAATTTTGGAATCCAGGGTGTTTTTGTAATTTTGACCTCGGGGTATTTTGGTAATTTTCCATAAATCGAGGGTAAATTGGTAAAATTTTAGTAAGTTAGGGATATTCCAAAAGTTGTAAAACTTTATGGGTTCTCTTTTTTTTTTTTTTTAAAACATGGCTAGTTCCCTTTCGGGTTTTAGTCATTAGGTTTAGCCTATGACCAGAGCCTCTTTCGTCGGGGTGAACCAAAGCTACGCACTGTAGGATTTGAATGGAGAGGAGGTGAGTCACGCGGTGCTTAAATACCAAGCTCCCATCGAAACCATTCCTAGACATGCGCATGAGGTTGCCACACCGCTGAGCCCTCCGAGTTAGGGTGAACCAGCTACGCACCGGTGGGATTCTGGGAAGAGGAGGTGAGTCACTAGGATCGCTTAAATACTGAGCTCTTTAGGATCCAATCCTGACATGCGTCAGGGGTTACCACACCCTAGCTCGTGACTTAGCCATAGGTTTGTTTAGTGCATTAAGTCTTATGTGGTTTTGTGTTTGAGTAGTCTAGTCCTAGGGTTCAAGTTCCTATCATTCTATTCTACGTTCCATGCCTGTTTCTACCCTTATATACAGTTCATAAATCACAAAATCACACATAATGTTGGGGTACTTACAGTGGTGGATCATGGGTCGGAGACTTAGGTGCCATGCCATAAAACCCGCTTATGTTCAAAGAAAATCATTTGGGCTCGAATTCAAAATGTTTTGGGCTCCTGAGCCCACTGAGCCGAGAGTTTAAACTGGCTCGATACTGCTGAAACACCCCAAACCCAAATTTCACGAGCTGAACCGAATCTGGTTTGTTCCTTAAGTAAACCGGTTTTCAAATTCTTTGTTACTTAGAGAAAATTTGCATAATTTTTTTAGAAAAATGTTGTTGTGGATTGGGCTCAGATTGGGAACCCATTTGATTTATTGGAAAATCCAATTTTTATTAAGGTGACAAAAATAATTTTTAAAGTTTATAAAAATATATTTCACTTAAAATTTAATCCAACAATCGTTTGTAGCAAAATAATTAAAAATAAAGCAAAAATAAGAAAATCCATCTGGGCCTTGTGGCCTTATTACATCAAGTAAAACCCAATAATAAAATTAGAGATACTAAAAAGAAATAAAGTCCAAATTAAATAAATTCCTCAATTGATGCATGGCCACCTCAAGGTCTACCGTCCGGTCCATCACTGCATTCATCACACTGAAAATAGTTCCCACAACGGGTGAGTCAACAGACTCAATGTGTACACAACATTAACCTTCAACAAATCAGGCATATAAGTTCGTATCAAGTTCATGTTCATATAAAATAAGTGATGCAACCCAAACCCAAGCCTAATGGTCCATCCGCTACACACCACCCGTACCTGCCAGTCACACCGTGGGGACTACTAAGTCAACCCTCCATCCGCTACACACCATCGAAGGCAGTCGCTGCAGTCGACGTGCTCATCGCCCATATAATTTGTGTCATTAGACACCATATTCAAATAATGTAACCGAAGTTACCAAATTCGAGATAATGTAACCGAAGTTACCATATTCAAATTTTGTGACCGCGGTCACCATATATTCCGTTGGTGAGACCAAGTCAACACCTTCTTCCCCTTTCTCATATATCCCGAATGCCCCATAAATGCATAACATACTTAATTTCTCATTATTCACATGTTAACAATATAACATATTCGTAATCCTATTGAAAGTAGGAAACTTACACTGGTACTCTTACCACATTTGTGGTACTTAGCCACATTCACATTCTTATGCATATTCATATATTAAAATAATTGCCATATGATATATTGAAAGTTAGTGTGAGTACACACATTCTTAATAATACATTTAATTTAAACATAGCCATGAACCTATCAAAACTTAGGGTAGGGTTTTTGATTTGCTTAACGAATTCCTTGAAATCCCGAAATCGATCTCATCGCCTTAGATCTCAAATTCCTACATTTGATTAATCACTTACTAATTTAATAAAAAGCCATTCGGCCATAAATCCAAATCCTAGTAGGATTAGTATTCTTAAAACTTACCTTGAAATTCTCAAATCCCAAAATCCTTGTATCCCCTCTGTCGAAATCCCTATAACTACATGTTAGATCAATTTCTAACATTTATTCACAACAAATAACCCTTAGCAGTATGTTAAATATGACTTACCTTAGATTCTTAAATCCAGAAATTCACCGAATAACTAGGAACACGCGGCTTATGGTGTACCTCGGGAAAAGAACTTCTCCTTCCTTGTAGTCGACACTTAGTAAATCCAGAAAGATCTCTTGACACATGAGATATTAAGGGTATTAGAATCTTAATTTCGATGACCTTAAAAGAAATAGAATGAGAATCTAACCTAATCTTACCCTCATGAAGAATTTGATGGAACTCTTGCTTGAACCCTTAGCAAAGATTCTGGCTATGGCTTTGATGTGGATAACAATTTGGCTCTTGAGGCTTAGTGAGAAATCGACTAGGGCTATTGGTATCTTGGCTTTTGATTGTGTTTGTAATAGAAGAAGAAAAGAAAGAGAAAAAGAGAATAATGGCAGAGAAAATTAAGTAGAGAGAAGAGGAGAAACTTTAGAGAATTTCGGCAGAGGTTTTCTTGAAAAGAAAAGAATGAATGAAGAATAGCCTTACTCTTCCTTTTATAGCCAAAATTACTAGCTAGAGTCCTTTACTTGGCCACCACTCTTCTATTTTGATAGCTTTATCCCTTGATTTATCACTTTAATAAAACTTAATCCAATAATTATCTCTTAATAAAAATAATACTAATAATAATCCTCTTTTATCTCTTCCTTATCTATCAAAATAAAAGAAATAATATCCACATTTATCTCTTGAAAATAATCTAAAATAAATCCATTATTTATCCCTTATTATTCACATATTTATGCAAATAAAACTCTTCCTTTTCTAGAAACCCATGCCGTCCACCTCAGCCTTACGGAAGAAAAAATAAAACTTATTTATTTGCTTCTCAAGTGACTCGAACTCAGGCTCATTCCTCTTGCATATGGCGCCATTTCCATAGGCCCTAAGTGGCATCTTCAGACCACTTTTCCAAGCCTGTTTGTGTGTCAAACTTCTCCAACTTTTTCTTTTAAGGCCCTCTAGCCCTTATTTCCTATTTTGAACTTTAAAATTTGACATTTCGGCATCATTTCTAAGTTTCCTAAAATTTTCGATCGGCTCTGTTTATTTGACCATTTTCTTACATTTCCAGGTTTTCAGAAATGTTCAGGTTTCCATTTTTGAAACATTTCCAAAAATGTTCGGGTTTCCAAAAATGTTCAGGTTTCCAAAAATGTTCAAGTTTCCAAAAATGCTCAGGTTTCCAAAAATGTTGATTTCCATTTCTATGCATTTCTAGAATTCCAAAAATACCAAAAATTTATTCATAGTGCTTAAGACTTGTCATTTCGTACAATTAAACTAAAAATGCATAGGCCCTTTCTAGGATGTTACAAATTCAACATTTATCAATTATAATCGAGCATGTAATTAATTTATACACAAGTCGTTCATATATTATTTTTCCTCCTCCTCCTCTCCATCCACATCCTTAATATAAACAACACACTTGTAAGTAACATTATTTATAATTTTCACTATTTACTTATGTGAATATTTAAGCTGTCCATCTATGTCATAGTCACTAAATTATTTTTATCTTGAGATAAAAAACTCCAAATTAATATCCGTAAATTTTATTTGAAACTAGACTCACATGTCTTATTACTATAATTTTTCCATAATTTTTGGTGTGGCCAATTAGTACAGTTTATTAGTTAAGTTCTCCCCTGTTACACAGTCCGACAGCTCTGACCTCTCTTCACTAAAAATCAATTATCTCATAGTACGATTTTCATATAGTGTTTCCGATTATTTCTAATGAAAATAGGCTCACTAAGGAATACAAAAATATAAATTATAACTCATAATTATTTTTTTACAATTTTTAGTGAATTTCTAAATTAAGAACAGGGGATCACGAAGTTATTCTAAACCAGTCTTACTAAAATTTAAATATCTCAATATGTAGACTTCTTTGCTTGCTCTGTTTCTTTTATATGAAAATAGACTCAACAAGCTTTAATTCTATATCTTATTCAACTTCTATTTCAATTTATACTATTTTTGGTGATTTTTCAAAGTTAGACAACTGCTGTTATCCAAAACTGCTTTAGTGTAACATGTTGATTTCTATTTTGTCCCAAATTCCACAATTCATACAATTCAGTCCTTGCTCAATTCACCCCTCAATTGAGCTAATTTTCTCATTTAATACTTTTATCTATCATTTTAAACTACTTCATAACCTTTGAAAATCAGAATTTTAACACTAGGCCTTAATTTCAACTCTTTCACAATTAAGTCCTAAACCAATTTCCATCAATTTCACTTGATAAAATAATCATATAACAAAATTAAAGCTTCAATTAAATATTTATTCATCATATTCTTCCAGCAATAATCCACATAAACTTTAAAAATTTGCCATAGAATAAAAAACTAATGAATTAATAAGTTGGACCCAATTGTAAAAGTCCAAAAACATAGAAATTTCAAGGAGAAAGCAAGAATTAAACTTACATGAAGCTTGAGTATGAAAACCAACTTGAACTCTCTCCCATGGCTGTTTTTCAGCTGAAGAAAATGAAGAGAAATGAAGAGAATTCTATATATTCCAATTTGGTCCCATTTTTATTTAGCTAATTTTGGCAATTTTCCAATTTTGCCCTTATTTCACCCATTTCCTGATTTTTCTCAGCTATTGCCGCCCAAAATATCTCCTTTGGGCTTATTTTCACTTTAGGTCCTTCCTCATTTGACAATTAAGCTATTTAAACCTTCTAGCAACTTTTACACCTTTTTCAATTTAGTCCTTTTTATTTAATTAATCACCCAAACGTCAAAATTTTCTAACGAAATTTTTATACTACCTTATTGACATTCCCTAAATATTCATAAAAATATTTATGACTCGATTTATAACACCGAGATCTCGATACCTCTTTTTCTCGATTTCTTGACCAAATAAATCTTTATAAAACAAAATTTGTTATTTCAAAAATCTTTTAAAAGCTACATTTGGCTCGTAAATATTAAATAATATAATCTACGAGTTCATTTTTCAGATTTGGTGGTCTCGAACCACTATTTTTGATATCACTGAAATTTGGGCTATTACACATCCCTCCATGCGCTTTGTAATAATGGCTAGATGACAAGTCCAACACATTAACACTATATGACACATGACCTTTGCCTGTAAATACTCTCAGGAATGATGAAGAAAGAATCAACCCTTCAAGAATACTAAGCCTACACTTTATCAACACACTCTCAGCTCTCAGCCTTCCCTCAACATTTACATTTGATTTTTTAACAAATATAGACTTATTTGGATTATACAAAATATACACAAATTGACTTATTTGTATTTACATAGGTAATTTATTTGTATATTTGAATTTAACTAAAGTAATTATTATCATAAATACATTTAACTATACAACTGATTATAGTTTGTGTGGATATCCTATTGGTTACCATCTTTTGCTCATATACATGATGAGCTTCATAGGCTGGATTTGTATGGGAGGAACGACACCTATTCGCCTAATGGATTGATTACTGTAATGCTCATCTTTAAAATATTGTGGAGGATGCATGATCTTGAATTATAATTTTGCACAATCAATGGCATACTTTGACTGATATATAACCCATAAAAAATCGTGTCCCACTGGCGAAGGATGGCCTTCTTGACCTTTGCAATGTCATATACCACTGAGTTGTCAATAGAGGCCTCGAAAATCGTATGTCTAACATGCCTAACCTCAACATTTGATTACATCTTCATATCAATTTGGGAATGAAGCTAGTCAAATGTTGGCAAACATGGAGAGTGTGTCCATGGATTGTCCCTTCTATCCAGTACATCATCTTCATTAATAGACCCTTTGGGTGGTGAGTTTGCTTTTATCCCACCCATCTCAAGTAAGTTCATTTATCTTATTACCTCAAGGTGAAGATTGAGGTGAGGCTGAAGATTTGTACAACCAATATACCGGCAAAATTTAACATTTAATTATAAACAATTACATTGTGAAATGACGTTACAACTTTTTGAATGATTGTATATATTTAATTAAGTTTTATATAATTTGTTTATTTCTTTTGTTTAATTCAATTAACTTTATATTTAATGTAATTTATTTTATTTATCGGATTGGATGTTATATTAAATAGTAATAGGTAAAATTACTAATAAATTAAATAAAGTTTGATAATATAATATTTAAACATTAATATTTCATTTTGCAAACATTAAATCTTCACATCCACATCTTACTCAATTAGAAAACACCACGTCAACATCTTAATTGGTTAAAAATCATGGTATCATACATGGTGAGATTCATCCACTAGTAAGACAACCCATTCATGGTCTTTTGCAAGTGTACATTTAAGAATTGCATAAGAAATAACCACATCAAAAACTTAATTAATAATATTTAATAGTTACAAAACTGAATTTAAAAAGTTGCTCATCTAACTTGACCTCGAAGCCACGAAATGACTGAACAACTATTAATTTTAGTATGCATTGTTGGGCTAATTAAGAGGGTCATCCTTGTAGCATTTATCATATAACACAGCTTTACAAAATTTTCAATTAGCTCTTATTTGCTCACTTATGTCACCAAGCACAACCCAAAATACTTTTTTGTTTCAGTCGCAAACAATTCTTTATAATGAGCTTATGAAGTTCTAGTCAAAAGGCAACCTTTCCAAATTAATTTCCTACATTTTTTTACTAACGATAATCACTTGTTTTGTTCCCTATTGACACGTTGCCTTCTATCTAATCTCAGTCATTCCATTGTTTTCATCAAGACAAGTGCACAAAGTCCGGATCAATAAAGTGTTTTCACTTTCAACCTGCACATATCTGTGCAAGCCATTCAATATTGCCCTACCCTCGGCTTGGAAAACAATAGCAGTCCCTATACTTCTTCTAAAACAGACAATCCAATTTCCATTACTATTATGGAGTGCACCACCAATTGCTGTCATCTTTCTATCGAGACTAACCGAACCATCCGTGTTAAGTTTGACCCAATTTGTTTTCGATGGTTGCCACACCTTGTCGCTACCGTAAGCAAGAGAGAGATGCATCATTCAAGGGTCAAGTGCTAGTGCCTTTGCCCACGATAAGCTGGAGTATAGGATGGTGAGGCTATTACTATGCTGATCTCTAAATATGAACTTTTTAACAGGATCACCACAAGGTGGAGGACCACAGTTTAAAGTGGTTAAGAAGGAGAATAGGGAGGTAGGAAAAGAGAATGATCAGAAGGAGGGGAGAGAGCTTGCTCCTGGTCTCTAGGCTTTGGACTTTGTATATCATTAACCTTGGTCTCGAGGTGCCATGTGTTGAGTTCTCATAAGAGGATCAAAAGCAAGTGGCCAAATGGTTTGCTACTATAGGTCTAGATAAGGTGGTGATAAAATAGGCTTTCAATTATCTCTGATGAGACGTGGTAGTTGGAGTCTAGTGTAGCGGTGAGGCCCTTCTTGAGTATTGAGTCGAAGGGTATTTTCGAGGGGTGCTCCTAAAGGGTTTATAAATAGGGTTCATTTAGAGTACCACTCGTAGGTTCATCGTTCAATTCTAAAGCTAGCGTATAACAAATTCATTTATGCTTTTCTAGAGTTTCCAAATACAAATTGAGAACAGAGAACTCCAATCTATACTTCCACTTCTTACTATATATTTTTTAATAAATTGTTTTAGCTTATATAATATTTAAAAATATATATAATTATTTCAATCAAGTCTTGGCACAGTTGGTAAAAAGCTAAGATTTTGGATTTTAAGTACTCATGTTTGAGATGTGTTGTAATGATTTGATTTTAATTTGTATTTATTCGCATGTACTTGTATTTATGCTTACATTGTGTTTCTATTTGTATTTGTGAAAAGGTTTCCTCCAACCATGACTTTTTTGAGTTAGGTATCTAAACTTTTTTTTGCCACCTAAATTATAATTCTATAACCAATGTTGACCTTTACCCTTAAATTATAATTCTATAACCAATCAAATTGTGGCACGTGAACCTTTAATTTATTTTCTTATTTATTTACTTCTCTTTTTATTTTTTCCCAATTTTTTCTTCCTTTCTCCATAGAGATGTTCAAACAGTTAATCGAACTGAACTAATATTAATCGAACTTTTTAATCTTTTAATTGTTAATTGAATAGAATTTTTTCAAAAAAATTAACCGAACCGAAATATTTCGATTAATTCGGTCGGTTAACTGAATTAACCGAAATTTTTATGTTTTATTTATTTATTTGTTAAAACAAGTATATAACATATAAAAAAATTGATAATGTTCATTTGACCGAATTATCCGAATTAGTAATAGCCTAATATACATAATACACAATATTATTTATTAAGTTCAGTTAATTCGATTAATTATTCGATTTCGAATTAAATTATCCGTTAACTAAAATTCTAAAAAAAACCTTTAATCGACTGAACTTGATTGGCTAACCAACTGATTAACTGAATTAGATCAATTTAATCGGTTAATTCGATCTTAACTGAAGTTTCAACGCACCTATTACTCTCTCTTCTTCTTCCCCTATAATTCGTATGCTTACAAAGTATAGTTTTTTTATTTAATTTGCTGTTGCAATGCTGACAAAATTTTAAGGTGATTTCATTTTAATTAACAACAAACTTTATTTGCAGGTTTATGATTGGAGTAGAGTGGGGGGAGGGGAACGGGAAGGGAGGGAAAAGATGGAAAGGAAAGAGAGATGAGGGAGACGGAGAAGGAAAGGGAGCGGGAGCGGGAGGGTGGGATGGAGAGAGAAAGAGGTGCGGAATATTTTTATTTTATTTAATTATTTTTTTCAAAATTTCTAGTTAACTTAAGGTAAAATATGTATTTTATTTAATTTTATATAAAAAATATAATATAAAATTTATTTAATATTTCAGGTCGAGTGAGAATTGAAAAAAAGTTTAATTTTTTATCGAATTCGACTATTAAAAATTTAAATGAAATTTAAGTAGTAAAAAATATAATTGTTTGAAGGGTAAATTACACCAATAGTCACCCAACTTTGGAGTAACTGACAAAACAGTCACCTAGGTTTTATTTCAGTCACTCAACTTTCGAAACGTTACAAAACAATCACTAATTAACAGTTATCGTTAGGTGTTAATGGAATTGCTGACGTGGCAAGTCAACCAGCTGACGTGGCAAGTCACGTTGGTGAAGCAGCTCATTTTCTTCTTCTTCTTCTTCTTCTTCTTCTTCTTCTTCTTCTTCTTCTTCTTCTTTCTGTGAGAAACTGAACAGAAAAACTCTCACCAAGAATATCCCCAACTCTGGTTAATGCAGTAATGAAATTACACCAAGAAACTCTGGTTAATGGCAGATTTGTAGCTTATAATGAAATAAATTTGACTTATAGTTCTCTCTTTTAAATTATCTATGGCTTTTTATAGCATTATTGTTGTTTGCGTAAAGCGCATTGGTGGGGAGCTAATGAGAGAAAAGTCTTTTAAAGAGTCTTATATATTTTCCCTTCTCATGTGCAAATACCAACATCATTGCAAGACAGAACAAGGGATAGTGATGAAGATGATCTCCATGATAGAGATTATGATGTTGCAGCTTTAGCAAATAACCTAAGCCAGGCTTTCAAATACAGAATGCATGGGAATGATGATAATGAAGTATGTAGTTTGGCTTCTATAACAGTCTATTAATTCCACATGTTTTCTCTACTTATTGTTTTTATTTAACTACTTCCAAGAGCAAGGTGCTCTTGATCAAGATGATGAGGTGAGAGACTGAATTCTTTTAATTAATTGGAAATTGATTCTCTATGTTTGCTTATAAGGCGAATAAGTCGTTTTTCCAATGGCTTCTCCATTTGCTGTTAAGACAATGATGATAATATAAGCTAGGGTAGATGTTAAGATCAGCATGAGTGATGGAGAACCAAACAAATAGGAAAAAAATTTCTTCAGTTTTTGGCATCAAATCAATAGTTAATTTATGTTATCAATTTTCAGGATGTATACTTTGACGATGAATCTGCTGAGGTGGTCATATCATCCTTGAGGCTTGGTGATGAACAAGGAAGGTGAGTTTTATTGTCATTACTCAATAGTAATGAAGTAATTGGTTGATGAGGTTCATTATGGACTAGCTGATGGGTAATATTGTGGAAGAACATCCTATTGCTTTAGCTTTCATATCGGCATAGTTTATATTGTTTTGTTAAAGCAACCATATTAATGGAGATTACAACCCATGTTTAACGACCAACCTATTCACAAATTCCAACTGGTTTGCATTCCAAGATGATGAAGCAGGTAATGCACGCGTCTTGACCACATCCCCACAGAGGTGATGACCGAGATGAACTTGAATGGCGCGCAAATGGTGGTAACAAGAGTAGTGATGATGAAGTGGTAGTTGGAGAGGAAGATGAGTTGAATGAAAACAGCCCGTCAGTGAATAGCACATCTACTTCAGATGTGATGAATGAATTTAACAATTTCATTATTGCATTAACCAGAGTTGGGGATATTCTTTGTGAGAGTTTCTCTGTTCAGTTTCTCACATAAAGAAGAAGAAGAAGAAGAAGAAGAAGAAGAAAATGAGCTGCTTCACCAACGTGACTTGCCACGTCAGCTGGTTGACTTGCCACGTTAGCTGGTTGACTTGCCACGTCAGCAATTCCGTTAACACCTAACGATAACTGTTAATTAGTGACTGTTTTGTAACTTTTCGAAAGTTGAGTGACTGAAATGAAACCTAAGTGACTGTTTTATCAGTTACCCCAAAGTTGGGTGTCTGTTGGTGTAATTTACCCTTGTTTGAATTCGAACTTCAATCGAATTAATTAAACTGTAAAATAATATTAGTCTAGAGAAAAATATTTTAATTGAGTTAAAAATTATTTAAATTGGACTATTAAATTATTTTTTTAAAATATTTATAAATATTTTAATAAATTATTTACTCGAATTAAAGATAATAATCGAACCAATTATTTTAATGAATTGGATCGATCCTTCAAATTTTAAAAACTTTGGTGGAAGGTATAAAACTCAGATTGGGTCGGAGCTAGAACCGGCCCGCCCGGTTGCCATCTCTAAATGTCGGCAGTCTTCCGGATACTGGTCCGGGTCCGGGTGTGTTGAAGGAGCTCGTTGTTTCACTGTCACTTTCGTTTCTTGTAAGTAAGCATTTCTCTGCTTTAGAACTAGAGCTATTATTTCCATTACTTTTCTCTATCTTCTTTGGGAAGGGAGGGAGAGAGAGAGAGAGAGAGAGCTCTTTGTTACTCTGCATTGCTTGTCTCTTTCGTTCCTCAATTCTTCATTTGCAAGGTTGGTACATCACTTTTCTCTCTTAGATTTCCCTTTCTCTCGCTGCTTTCCCGCAAGATCTGATGTAGATTTGTTCTCCTTTTGCAAGAGATTGAAGCCAATTTGTCGCTTTTGAGTTCGATTTCGCTTTTTAAGCGTCCAACTCTTTTTCTCATGTTTGTTTTCACACTAAAACTTGTGGTTATGTAGCCTTAGCTTTGGATAATGTTTTCTTGGTTTATTCGCGGATTTGTTTTAATATTTTGAAATATATTGTGTTTGATTTGTAATCGCATTTCGTTAGAACGTTTTTTGCTCATGAATTTACAATCGGAGTAGTTAACTCTTTCTATTTTCTCAGTCTGATTTCGCATAGAAACCTCAGATCGTGGTTATTTTGGTTAACTCTTTCAGTTGGAACTCAATTAAGTGGCGTTTATCATACATTTGAAGAAAATATTAAACGTTGGAATCTCTAAGAATAAGATACTTCAAATTTAGTTGCATTTTCCATTAAAAGTACCTTCTTGGAAATAGTTTCCGAGGCATGGGAAACGCTAGTTAGTGAACGATAATCTCTTTTCTCATTGTTTATTTATTTATTTTTTCAGATTTGAGATCAACAACTTACTCTTGAAGTGGAGGATTAATTGAAGTGAATTGCTACATTCATCTGTAAATAGAAGGCATGCACATGTCTTATTGATATTTGGACGACCTGTTATATCCCTTGTTCTCAGCTAAAGAAAGAAGCACCTGACAATGGAATCGGAAGGAGATATTGGGGTATGCAATGAAAGAAATATTCATAGTTGTCTCCGGTTTGCTGTTTGCTTTATTGATTAGAAAAATTGAAGGCAAAAGAAAATTAAACCACTTATGGGTCCATTATTTTTTCTTGGCTAAAAATTGTATCCCAATTAAGCTAAATACCTGCAACAGGTCCTCGAGTAAAAACTATTGCTTTTTGGTTCCATGATTTTAAGGAGTTCGAGTTGACCATGTTTGCAATTGGTTTCCTGCATTTATTATGACAATCACAACCTAGTTATCACAGCTTGTGATGATTTCCCTATACTTTCTGTTTTCTTAGTCCTTATAGTTGGACATATTTGCTAGGTTTAAATGTTTATACTTAGATTAACGAAGTCGTCTATTTCTGTTGCTAAATGTGTGAATTGTTACTCTTTGATTGATCAGGGCAAGCCCATGAAGAATCTTGGTGGCCAGACATGCCAAATCTGTGGTGACAATGTTGGCAAAAATACAGATGGTGATCCATTCATTGCTTGCAATGTATGTGCATTTCCTGTATGCAGGCCTTGTTATGAATATGAAAGGAAGGACGGGAATCAGTCTTGCCTTCAATGCAAGACCAGATACAAGTGGCAAAAAGGTACTTTGAACGTTAATGTATCACTAGATATGCTCATGGTCCAAAGTTCCACAAATATATATTTGTGAGATATTTTGTTGTTTGTAGGATCTGTTCATTAACACTAAATGTTGAATACATTTTCACATTATTGTACTCAAATCATCCTTCAATTTTACCAATAATTATCAATGGTTTTCCAATTATAGTTATTACTGGTTCCAGGCAGTCCTGCTATTCTTGGAGACAGAGAAACGGGTGGTGATGCAGATGATGGTGCCAGTGATTTCAATTACTCAGAAAACCAAGAGCAGAAGCAGAAACTTGCAGAAAGGATGCTGGGCTGGAATGCAAAGTATGGTAGAGGGGAGGATGTTGGTGCTCCAACTTATGATAAAGAAATTTCTCATAACCATATTCCTCTGCTCACCAGTGGGCAGGAGGTAATTGATTTGCTGTCTAAAAGCTAGTGATTTGCTGTGAGATTGATCATGCATAGAATGATGGATTGGAACTTTGCTTTTTCTCTTGGAATATTGTAGGTTTCTGGTGAGCTATCTGCTGCATCACCTGAGCGGCTTTCTATGGCATCTCCTGGAGTTTCTGGTGGGAAATGTATGAATCCTCTTCCTTATGTGGCTGAGATCAATTAATTGCACAAACAGAAATTTATTGTTCAGTCGATAGGTACCTATGGGTAGTTGATATAAGTATTGTAATTCCTGTGCAGCGAATATTAGGGTTGTGGATCCAGTGAGGGAGTTTGGTTCATCAGGATTAGGCAATGTAGCCTGGAAGGAGAGAGTTGATGGCTGGAAGATGAAGCAGGAGAAGAATACTGTTCCTATGAGTACATGCCAGGCTACTTCTGAAAGAGGTCTTGGAGATATTGATGCCAGCACTGATGTGCTCGTGGATGACTCTCTACTGTGCGTTCCTATCTGTTTAATTTCTAGAACTTTTGTGAGGTTTTTTGTTCTTGTGCATAGTTGTCCGGGGAAAGTCAAAAAATTATATGAATCATGATTACACTTCAGTACTTTGTCTATGGTATTTCTGAGTCCTGCAATGTATATAAGTGTGTGTATATTCATACATATTTTGAAATAGGAGAAACCTAGTTTAAGCAACCACTGTGAAATTCTTGGTGTGTGGAATCTGAGTCCTGCTATAAATCTGTCTTGCCTAGTTTAATTGTCAGCACTCTTGCTTCTTAATTTGCAGGAATGATGAAGCTAGACAGCCTCTATCAAGGAAGGTTTCCGTTCCCTCATCTAAAATAAATCCTTATCGGATGGTCATCATACTGCGTCTTGTTATTCTCTGCATTTTCTTGCACTACCGAATAACAAACCCTGTTCCAAATGCCTATGCTCTATGGTTGATATCTGTGATATGTGAGATTTGGTTTGCAATATCCTGGATATTGGATCAGTTCCCCAAATGGCTTCCTGTTAATCGTGAGACGTATCTTGATAGGCTTGCCTTAAGGTGGAATGTTTCTTCCTGCCAATCTCATGAATCCTTGCTAATATTTTGAGCTGTTGTGCCAACTCAGTCCCTGTGCTTTTTCTTGTTTTGTGATTTCAATTCCTTGGATGAATTACAGATATGATCGAGAAGGAGAACCGTCGGAATTAGCTGCAGTTGACATATTTGTGAGTACTGTCGACCCATTAAAGGAGCCTCCACTTGTGACAGCCAACACTGTACTATCCATTCTTGCTGTTGACTACCCAGTTGACAAGGTCTCTTGCTATGTTTCTGATGATGGTGCTGCCATGTTAACCTTTGAAGCACTGTCTGAGACATCAGAGTTCGCCAGGAAATGGGTACCTTTCTGTAAGAAATATAACATTGAGCCTCGGGCTCCAGAATGGTATTTTGCACAGAAGATTGACTACCTGAAGGATAAAGTTCAAACATCTTTTGTTAAAGATCGTAGAGCTATGAAGGTAAGGGTCTGCTTGGTTGTGCCATATTGCTCCATATTCAAAATTTCATCATGTTCAATTCTTTGTTTCTGTTGCAGAGAGAATATGAAGAATTTAAAGTTCGAATTAATGGGCTTGTCGCAAAGGCACAGAAAGTTCCTGAAGAAGGATGGATTATGCAGGATGGTACACCATGGCCCGGTAATAACACCAGAGATCATCCAGGAATGATCCAGGTAGGACAATTTTTTGCATTCATAGATACACTACACATGCACCAACCCTGATCAGGATGGCATATGTTTCTAATTTCTAGATTATATGATTCTATGCACTCAAAGGCAAAATGGACTGGAAAAACTCCAACAGTGCATATTAATGGACGCATGAGAGGAAAACAAATCTGCTTGAGTTATTCCACTCCATTTTCAAGTTTATTGCTTATTTATTTTGTTATCCACATGGTTTTCATTATTCAGAATGAAGTTTATTGGGTTGCCTGAGGTATAAGTAATTTGGATTCATTAACAACTACAATAAGGTTTTGTAAAATTTGTAGGTTTTCTTAGGCCAGAGTGGGGGCCTTGATGCTGAGGGCAATGAGCTGCCAAGGTTGGTTTATGTTTCTCGTGAAAAGCGTCCAGGCTTCCAACACCATAAGAAAGCTGGTGCTATGAATGCACTCGTAAGTTACTTCTTAAATAATACTTTATTTGTATTCTTTGTTGTCTATCATATGTCAATCTAGTTTTCAATGAATCTTTCTTGCAGGTTCGAGTGTCGGCAGTTCTTACGAATGGACCTTTCCTGTTGAATCTTGATTGTGATCACTACATAAATAATAGCAAGGCCTTAAGGGAAGCTATGTGTTTTCTGATGGATCCAAACCTTGGGAAGCAAGTTTGTTATGTTCAGTTCCCACAAAGATTTGATGGTATTGATCGGAATGATCGATATGCCAACAGAAATACTGTTTTCTTTGATGTAAGCAAAATGTTTCACTCTTGTAGATGATGTTACTGCAGCCATGTAGAATGATTTGTGTGTATCAATTTTTTATAGAACATACTGGCAGTAGAATTCCTTTTGACGCATCTTATATACTTTGTTAAACTATAGATAAACTTGAGGGGTCTGGATGGCATTCAAGGACCTGTTTATGTCGGTACGGGATGTGTCTTCAATAGAACAGCATTATATGGATATGAACCTCCACTTAAGCCAAAGCATAAAAGGGCAGGGGTGCTGTCTTCACTCTGTGGGGGTTCTCGGAAGAAGAGTTCAAAATCAAGTAAAAAGGGATCAGACAAGAAGAAATCTGGCAAGCCTGTTGATCCTACTGTACCAGTATTCAGTCTAGATGATATAGAGGAGGGTGTTGAAGGTAAAATGCACTTTTTTGTCTTTTAAGTGGTGATTGTTATGTATTAGTTCCATGCCTTTTTTGGCCTAATGAGGAAAAGCCCTTTCATATCCTACATTGTGCTTACGTGAAATTAGGTGCTGGGTTTGATGATGAAAAGTCACTACTAATGTCGCAAATGAGCCTGGAGCAACGTTTTGGACAGTCTGCTGTTTTTGTTGCCTCTACTCTTATGGAGAATGGCGGTGTTCCTCAGTCTGCCATGCCAGAAACACTTCTTAAGGAAGCAATTCATGTTATCAGCTGTGGATATGAAGACAAAACAGACTGGGGAAGTGAGGTAAGTTGTTCTCCTTCTTGTCCCTTTTTTCACTGCACCTAAAAGTTTATTGCTCATCTTAAGATAGTGTGGTTCCTTTATGTGTAAAATTGATATCTGGATTTATGGCTATTCAGTTGATGTTCATAATGTACTGAATTATTTACCATGATTGTTTTAGGGCTTTAGAAGAAGAAAAGAAAGAGTATAATATAACCCCCAAAAAAATTACTGTTGAATATAAGCTTGTTTTGGGTGCATTTTGTGCTCCTAGATCAGTGACTCTGTATTCAAAACTCAGTTTTGAATTTTAGAATTGCCGTTCTGGGAAGTTAGACAAATGCTTGCTTTTATTCCATTTTAAATTTCAATTTTTGTTGCTTGTGCAGGATAGTCTCTTATCCTTTATGCATGTATTTTTGTTTAATCTTCTTAACATCTTTCTCCTTCAATCTGCCATAGTGGACTTAAACTTTCATGTTCCTTTTGCCTACAGATTGGATGGATCTATGGTTCTGTTACAGAAGATATTCTTACTGGATTCAAAATGCATGCCCGTGGTTGGCGGTCAATTTACTGCATGCCAAAACGCCCAGCCTTTAAAGGGTCTGCTCCAATTAATCTTTCAGATCGTCTCAACCAAGTGCTTCGATGGGCCCTTGGTTCTGTGGAAATTCTTTTTAGTAGGCATTGTCCTATCTGGTATGGTTATGGTGGTAGGCTGAAGTGGCTTGAACGATTTGCATATGTTAACACTACCATCTACCCAGTCACCGCTATTCCTCTTCTCATGTATTGCACATTGCCTGCTGTTTGTCTGCTCACTAACAAGTTCATTATCCCACAGGTTAGTATTTTCTACATAATCAATGTTTCATTTGCAAAAATGCACATGGACTTATCACCTAACTTAGACTTATCTATTAGGAAGGTCGGTCAATTAACAATTTAAAGTAATTAATATAAATTAATAATTCATGTTATATTCATTATTTTTATTTTCAAAAATTTACTTTTACTTAAAGGTCATTCAGGTTCAAATTAATTCAGGTTCATGTCAATACAGTCCCTATGATTTTGGTTCGGATAATTTTTTATGGTTTAAGTTGTTGAATTTTTATGGTCAAATCAGGTTGGCTAGTGGTTAGATGGGATCTTTTGGCTGCTGAGGAGAATTAACTGGTTTAATTGCACATATAACTAACCTCACTTACCTTCAACTTGATTTTCATTTACCTTAAATTTGTATTTTTAATCGGTATCCTTTTATTATTTTATAGGTTATTTGAACTGTTATGAGTCTGGAAATAATTCATCTGAAGATACAGTCTTCTCTCGAAAAAGACCTTATTCACATACTTTTTGATAGATTATTAGTGCTTCCCTAACTCCCAACAGTTTTGTTATGGTGAAAGCTACAAATGGGTGAATCTTACGTTAATTTCTGTTTGATTTGCTGTGACTGCAGATTAGTAACATTGCAAGTATATGGTTTATATCTCTCTTTCTTTCCATCTTTGCAACTGGTATTTTAGAAATGAGGTGGAGTGGTGTTGGAATAGATGAGTGGTGGAGAAACGAACAGTTTTGGGTTATTGGTGGTGTCTCCGCACATCTTTTTGCTGTTTTTCAAGGGCTTCTCAAAGTTCTTGCCGGCATTGACACTAACTTCACTGTTACCTCGAAAGCATCAGATGAAGACGGAGATTTTGCGGAACTTTACATGTTCAAATGGACAACCCTTCTCATCCCACCGACTACTCTCCTTATTATAAACTTGGTGGGGGTTGTTGCAGGAATCTCTTATGCCATCAACAGTGGTTATCAATCATGGGGTCCTCTCTTTGGTAAGTTGTTCTTTGCCTTCTGGGTGATCATCCATCTCTACCCCTTCCTGAAGGGTCTGATGGGACGGCAAAACCGGACACCGACCATCGTTGTTGTATGGTCAATTCTGCTTGCCTCCATTTTCTCTTTGTTGTGGGTGCGGATTGATCCCTTCACCACTAGAGTTACTGGGCCAGATGTAGAGCTGTGTGGAATCAACTGCTAAGTTCATAGAAAAGGTGGGAATGAACGAATTATAATGTTGCTGTCTTTAATTAAAACTCAGTTCACATCATGTGCAGTATATATATATATATATATATATATAGGTCATATAATATCATGTTTTATCAGGAATGTGATGTAACATTTTGGACATGCCTTATGGTTACAGCCTGTGGAAAATACTGGTATTTATTCAAGTATATACATACACATTATTAGAAACTCATGAATGAATGAATGAGTTTATTCTGCAATCAAAACTACTATGTTCAGTATACATGCCACACGTTTATACAAGAAGAGAACTTCACTAACTGATTCATAACCCCCCTCTAACAGAGTCTAACAACACTCTTAACAGAATCTAACTGACACAATTACTTTAACATTCCCCCTCCAATATCTTGACACAAAACCCTTGCAGCAACAACATTCATTCGATCATGACGAGAAAAAGCTCCAACCGTTAATGGTTTGGTCAACACATCAGCCACCTAATCACAACTGGGAATAGAAGTCACGCACAGCTGATTACTAAGAACCTTCTGACGAACAAAATGAATGTCCAACTCCACATGTTTAACCTTACCATGTAGAACAGGATGATACATTACTAGAATTATCACACCAAAAATTGGTGTACCACGAAGCTTTTTCCCTATCTCAGTCAACAAAGAATGAAACCATGTTAACTCGAATGTCACATTAGCTAAACTTCTATATTCAGCCTCTGAAGTAGATCGGGATACAACACTTTATTTCTTGGATATCCAACCAACAAGATTATCACTAAAATACACATAAAATCCAAAAGTAGACTTCTTATCCTTCTTGGATATTTTGTAGATTCATTTCCTCGATTTCATCCAGGTGTAATGATTCAGGTGAAGGAACTGGTGTATTCCAGCTTTCCCACGTGTCTTTGATCTCCGTTGCTAGCGGATAATCATCTATCTCCATGTCGGCTATCTTTTTTAATAGCTGAACAGCTTCTCTATTTCTTTCTTCCTGGGTTCTTCCAGTGTCATGTGCTAATTAGAAGGCTACGTGGAAACAGCCATCAAGCCAAGATACTGTGCGGACTTGAAATGTAAATTAATTAGAGTTTAAAATTTTTACTATAAATAGGCATTGTTGTAGCCTAAACAAGGCATCGAAAAATAGAAATAGCTTTTTAAGAATTAGTGATTCTCTTGTATACTCTCTCTCTCACAATATCAAGAGAAATCCTTTCTTTGTCAAAAGTTAAACTCATACTCGATGCTTGAAACAATAACCCATAATCAATTGTAGCCTTGACATACCGCAAGATACGTTTTACAGCTCTCTAATGCACAGTTTATGCATATATTAACTAACTTTATTGACAACAAATGACAAATCAGGGCGAGTTAAACACAAATATTACAAACTGCCGACAACCTGCCGATACAATGTACCATCTGGCAATGGTAACCCAACCAAGGATGTGAGAGTTGGAGAACTCACCATAGGAGTGTTTACTGGCTTGTCATTCGCCATGTTTGCGCGTTCTAGCAACTCACGAGCATATTTTTGCTGAGACACATGCATCCGATCCTTATGTCTCAACACCTTAAGCCCAAGAAAGAAATTCAGCTCCCTTAAGTCTATAAGAGAAAACTGACGATCAAGACATGAGATAACAAAATCTAATTCAACACAATCACCACCTGTAATGATAATATCATCAACTTACACAAGAAAATAAACACTTCCAGCAGCTATGGGCTTGTAAAATAATGAAGAATCAGCTTTTAAAGCCTTAAATTGCAATTGTTGTACTAAAAAATTCCTCAACTTTTCAAACCATGCCCTTGGTGCTTGTTTAAGACCATATATGACCTTATTCAACCTACATGCTAGAGGTTGTCCATGAGCATCAAACACCTCAAACCCGGGAGGTTGCTTCATGTAAATATCTTCAGCTAGTTCTCCATTCAGAAATGCATTGTTCACATCAACCTGTCGAAGCTTCTACTTTTGAGATACAACTAAGGCAAGAATCATGCGTACAATATTTGCTTTGACAACTGGACTAAAGGTCTCATGATAGTCCAGTCCAGCTGCTTGAGAGAATCCTTGAGCCACTAAGTGAACCTTATTACGTGCCACACTTCCATCAAGATTTTTTTATTATTATTTTAAACAACCATTTGCAACCAACTAAAGGTCGATCAGCCGGTACTGGAACTAAATTCCACGTATGATTCTGAATTAAGGTTTGAAGCTCATCATGTACTACTTGCTGCCAAGAAAGAGTCGTCATGGCCTCATGAATAGTTGAGGGATCCACATCACTAACCATTGTCGTATAGGCCTTCGGTTTGTAAACCCTCATTTTACTTCTAGTCATCATGGGATGGCAATTCACTAAAATAGGCACCTTCCGCTAACACCGGCTACTCAACCGTTGGTTCTGAAGTACCCACTGAACTTATTAAAGGTGAGACAAGGGCATCATTCAAAGAAGAACCCAAGACACCAGTATCTGAAGAAGAGCCCAAGACACCAACATCTCTAGCTGAAACCGAAATAGGTCTTGTTAGAATTAAGTGACCCGAATCTTTATTTAAATAAAATACAATGGTAAAATAAAATAAAAGAAGAATCCCTATAGAACTACACTTATTTTATTTTATTTTAAATAAGGTTTTTTAAACCTTATTAAACTCCATCTATTTGATATTGATTAGAATAAGGTGTTTCAATCTTACTACAGTCCTATTAAAATATGGTTTTACAAGCCTATAAATAGACATAGTCTATTCCTCTTGTAATTATTCGAATTCGACATAGTGAATTTTCTTCTCCTCTGCCCGTGGTTTTTTCCCCGAAAGGGTTTCCACGTAAAATCTGTGTATTCTTTAATTTTTATTTCTCTTTTCTTTGCGATATATTATCATTACCGACGTTATATTTTTAACAAATTGGTATCCGAGCTTCCGAATTTTTCATCTCAATCACGGTAATGGCGTCTTTGAAGTATGAAATTTCATTGTTGGATCGCAACACCAGATTCGCGTTGTGGCAGATAAAGATGCAGGCAGCTCTTGCACAGATGGATTTAGAGGAAGCCCTGCTAGGGGTAGATAAGATGCCTTCGACATTGACGAAGGAAGAGAAGAAGCGCAAGGATCGAAAGGCGTTAACACAGTTACATCTGTATTTGTCTAACAAAATTTTGCAGGATGTGATGAAGGAGAAGACCGCCGCTGCATTATGGAAGAGGTTAGAACAAATATGTATGTCGAAAACTCTAACCAGCAAGTTACATATGAAGCAACGTCTTTATGCTCATCGTTTGGAGGAAGGTGCGTCTGTGCACAAACACTTAACAGTGTTTAAAGAAATTCTTTCAAACTTGGAGGCCATGGAGGTTCAGTATGATAAGGAAGATTTAGGGTTTATTCTACTTTTTTTGTTGCCCCCGTCTTATTCAACCTTCAGAGACACGATTTTATATAGCCGCAAGTCTCTCACAGTTGATGAGGTTTATGATTCTTTGACTTCGTATGATAAGATGAAGCATCTTGTGGTTAAACTCGACTCTCAGGGAGAGGGTCTCCTTGTTCGTGGGAGACAAGATCAGTGTAACACCCCAAACCCGGCCCATGCGTTTCGACCGGATCTGGCATGTCACGGTTTGTACATTGAAAACTTTTATCTTGTTGGTTTTGGAAGTCGTAAATTAAATAGACATTATTTAAGTAAGTAAGCGGCATTTTAAAAATAAAACCTTGTATTAAGTATAATTAAACCTTTGACATAATCTCATAAGTTGCAGAACATTAAAACTACTTAGTTGGATAAAACTATGGGGCCTTATTACATTGATAATTCCAAAGTAAAAATAAAATAATACTTAAAGAAATCCCAAAAAAAAATAATTTATAGAAACAAAGCTTGATGGCCCCTCGAGTCCGTCTCGGCTCCCATGTCCACGAACTACTGCTCATCTGGAAGAGTAGAGAAAAGGAAAGCGTGAGTCACCAAGACTCAATGTATAAATCTCAAAACACACAACGACCTGAGCCCACAAACACATTATGGGCCCTGGCCCATGCATAAAGGTATCAATCATAATCACATGATAAACAATAAATAATGAAAAACCCAACTCATCCTAGGTTTCCATCCTCTACACACCATCCCGTACCAACCATCACACCTTGGGGATTTCTACAATCAACCCTCTATCTGCTACACACCAAAACGACAGCCGTACTGCCTATTCCTATTAATTAGGAATCATTTAACGTGGCATCGCCACCGATCACTATGTGACCTTTCATTTAAATTATGTGGGATTTCTACCACCGATCACCAAGTGACCTATCATACACTTCCCCTTCAATATCATCATTCCCACCCCATGCATACATACATAAAGAAAACATCATGCAGACTTATATATTTTTCGATACACATAGGGAGTTCTATGTTTACGTACCTGGCATCCTTGCCTAACCCTTTTAGGGTTCCATTCGACTATCTATACAGCCTCATTCCGGCTTTTTAGCCCATAACATTTATAAATAGACATACAAACAGATTTATTAGTAGTGTGTTAAAGATCTACACACACGATTAATGTCGATCCTCGCTAAACCGATCTACAACTTTGCTCAAAAAGCTAAAAGATGCGAAACTAGGGCCTCTCCTATATTCGGCCATGGTTAGTGTTCTACCCAATTTTATATATTTGAATAACAAATCTTCTTACCTTAAAATCCCGAAATTGGAGATTAGCTAATTTCGGCTTTTAGATCTAGATGACCAAGCTTCCTTCAAATCCCGAATTGCCGCCCATCATAAAACCATTAAACTATTAGCTTTCGACTTTTGCCTTTCAAAAACTGGGAATAGATCATGAGAACTAATCAAAAATTAACACTTACCTTAGCATAGGAGATTCGGCTAACACTAGAGAGAGGATTCGACAATGCCAACAGAAGATTTAAATGTCGGAAGTATAGAACTAATTCTCAAATAGGATGAATAGAAGAAAAGACTATGGATGCTTCGGCTTTTTAGAGAAATCGGCACAAGGAGGAAAAAGTGGAGAAGAGTTTGGCTTTTAAAGAAATTGGAGAAAAGAAATTGAGAGAGGAGAGGCTAGGGAATTTTGGCACAATGGGAGAGAAATTTAGGGGTTTTCGAGTGTCGAGAATCAAGGAGCTAGCCCCTATTTATAGATATTTTGGCACCTCTTTGCTAAAAACCGAAAACGCCCTTAAAATTCAAGCTAAAAGAAAGGAGAAATTCGGCACCCTCCTTGCCATGCAGTAGCCGAATTTTACACTCCTCTAGGTGGTGGATTTTCAGCCAACACTTCCCTTGAAGATAAGCTCCTAACTTTTCTCCTTTTTATCTATGATATTATCACTTAAAAATCCACATAAATTCTCCTATTTTATAGCCTTGTAGCCGTCCACCTCTACTAACCCTAATGCCAAATTTAACTCACTTAAATTAAAAGATTTGGGCCTCATTAAACTTAATACTTGGGCCCCTAATTCCTTGTGTGTGGTGTCACCCTCTCTTCATTTAAAGTGCCGAATTTGGCCTAAAACATGGGCTCCTTGCGACCCAAAACTTGTTCCTTTTTAATTGTTAATGATGTCACTTTAAAATAATTTAATCTGGACCTTTTGCCTAATTCTAAGCCCAAATTTAAACCCCTATCAAATTAAATTATCCTATTAAACTTATCCCTACACTAAATGCATAGGCCCATAAATTTAGGATGTTACAGTTCTACCCCCCTTAAAGAAATTTCGTCCTCGAAATTTCCAACTAACTATTAATCATATTACCCAAATCTTACCACTATGCTTTCCCTGCGAACTATAATTCTAAAGCCAAAAGAAACACTTAGTATACTATGATAGAGTACGCACCGGTATTCACATCTAGAGCGTCCTCTTCCCCTTGGCGACGTACTGCATAGACCAAAGCTGGCTGCCCCGCCTCAGCATAACCTGGACCTCCACCCGGTGCTCCACGACCATGTCCTGTGCCATTGCCACCATTGGCTTGATCACGGCCCCTTGGTGGTTGTTGACCACCTCTTCCCGGCTGTGCATTCCCTTGACCTGTGAGCACTTCACTGCCCCGTTGCTGCGGACAGTTTCTAACTTGGTGGTCCGTGGATCCACACCTAAAGCACTTTCCACTGCCTGCCCAACACTCACCTTCATAGAATTTACCACAGCAAGCACACTTCTGTGTCTGACCCGCAATAGCAGGTCTCTCATCTCGTCTCGGCCCGTCTGACCTAGGTCTTTTCTGAGTTTGCCCAGCTGCCTCTAACGATCCAAAATTCCTCTTACTTCCACCTCTATCTCTATCCCGATTCAATCTCTCTGTCTGCTTTACCTCCTCAGCTATCTTAGCCTTTTCCACTAGGACAGCAAATTCCCTCTCCCGCTGTGGGGCTATCAAAACACGCAAATCATCCTTCAGACCATCTTCGAACCGAACACAATGTTCATGCTCCGTGGCTACCATCCCTCGAGCATAGCGGCTAAGGCATAAGAATTCAGCTTCATACGCAGCCACTGACCTACTCCCTTGAACCAGATTTAGAAATGCTCTGCGCTGTGCATCCACATAACTCGATCCAATGTACTTATTTTGGAACGCCGTCTTAAAGAAATCCCAGGTGATACGGTCAGCCACAGCACCATCCTTAACCGTAAGCCACCATTGATATGCTTCATCCCGCAGGAGAGATACAACTCCTTTCAACTTCTCCTCATTCGTGAAATCCAAATCATCCATTATGCGTTCTACCGCCTCTAACCAATACTCAGCTGAACTTGGGGCTACATTAGAAACTCCCTAAACACTTCTGCCCCATTGGCCCTGAGCCGTTCGAGCACAGATTTTCGGGCTCTGTGCCCATACCACCCAAAGAACCCTTTTAAAACCCTTAACATTGCACGAGATACGCGTCATCTCCGTGATCGATCCGAATTTCCTCTCTCGCGGCGGCATCTCGTTACTGATTCATGGCAAGATCCCATCGGTTACGACACGGTCATTCTACCCCTACCACGACCACGCGACGGGCGTCCTCTTCCCCTTGTACTCATTCTACCGCTTCGCGTTTATTTGATTAGAAATTTTATGATTTATTAGTTTTCTTCCACTGTTTTAACCATGAACAGTCTTATGAATAATAGCTTTAAGAGTAATTCTTTCGGATTCGCATTCACCAATCAGTCTCAAGTTCATATCCTCTAAGAAACACATACATTCAGTCATCAACATCCATGAACTCACGTTCATTACAGAAAAGTGTTGTTATTATTGTTGTTGTTGTTGTTGCTTTCACTACCCATGGGTATTTTCGTAATTTTATCCTACATGGGTATTTTTGTAATTTTTTTAAAATAAGGTTCCTTGGTGATTTTGTAAAATAAGGGTATTTTGGTAATTTCACAATCCAAGGGTATTTCGATAATTTTGAAATCTGGGGATATTTCGGTAATTTTGTGATCCGGGGGTATTTCGGTAATTTTACAAATTAGGGATAATTTGGTAATTTACAAACCAGGGGTATTTTGGTTATTTTACAAAACAAGGGTAATTTGGTAATTTTACAAACCAGGAATATTTTGGTTTTTTTTCAAAACAGGGGTACTTTGGAAGATCTAGTTACTCTTGTAAACATAGGGTTTTTGGGTAAATTTTTCATGGCTGTGAACATTTTCAAATCAAGTATATCTTTTTTTTTTGGAAATGTACAAAATTTAGGGGTTTTTGTTTGCAAAATAGGGTGGTTAGTCCCTTTCGGGTTTTAATTATAGGTTGTTCCATGAACAAGTCCTTATAGCTAGAGTGAGCAGTCACTACGCACTGTAAGATTCCAGTGAAGAGGAGGTGAGTCACTAGGACCGCTTAAATACCAAGCTCTCCCGATCTACTCCTAGACATGCGTATGCCTAGTGCCACACCTGTCATGGCTAAAGTGAGCAGTCACTATGCACTGTAAGATTCAGTGAAGAAGAGGTGAGTCACTTGGATCGCTTAAATGCCAAGCTCTTTCGGATCTACTCCTAGACATGCATATGCTGTTGCCACGCCTTAGTCTTGCGACTTGTTTACTGTGTTTTGTTTAGTGAAATTAAGTCTTATGGAATTGCAGAGTTGTTTGTCTAAGCCTAGAGTCCATCAAGTTCTAATCTAGATAGTCTCACGTCCCATAAAGCCCATTAAGCCCACATTTATATCACAATCGGGAGTTCAAAATACTTACACCGGGTGGATCGGGCACCGTGAGACTCGAAGGCCATATCTTCATCCAAAACATTTTTTATTAACTTTTTTAAAACAAGTACTAGACCCATTTCACGGCCCGAGTTTTAAATCGGGCTCGATATAAAATGTAACACCCCAAACCCGCCCACGCGTGCTTCGAATTGGATCCGGCATGTCACGGTTTGTACATTGAAAACTTTTGTCTTATTGGTTTTGGAAGTCGTAAATTAAATAGACATTATTTAAGTAAGTAAGCGGCATTTTAAAAATAAAACCTTGTATTAAGTATAATTAAACCTTTGACATAATCTCATAAGTTGCAGAACATTAAAACTACTTAGTTGGATAAAACTATGGGGCCTTATTACATTGATAATTCCAAAGCAAAAATAAAATAATACTTAAAGAAATCCCCAAAAAAATAATAATTTATAGAAACAAACCTTGATGGCCCTTCGAGTCCGTCTCGGCTCCCATGCCCACGATCTACTGCTCATCTGGAAGAGTAGAGAAAAGGAAAGCGTGAGTCACCAAGACTCAATGTATAAATCTCAAAACACACAACGACCTGAGCCCACAAACACATTATGGGCCCTGGCCCATGCATAAAGGTATCAATCATAATCACATGATAAACAATAAATAATGAAAAACCCAACTCATCCTAGGTTTCCATCCTCTACACACCATCCCGTACCAACCATCACACCTTGGGGATTTCTACAATCAACATTCATCCGCTACACCAAAACGACAGCCGTACTGCCTCTTCCTATTAATTAGGAATCATTTAACGTGGCATCGCCACCGATCAGTATGTGACCTTTCATTTAAATTATGTGGGATTTCTACCACCGATCACCAAGGGACCTATCATACACTTCCCCTTCAATATCATCATTCCCACCCCATGCATACATACATAAAGAAAACATCATGCAGACTTATATATTTTTCGATACACATAGGGAGTTCTATGTTTACGTACCTGGCATCCTTGCCTAACCCTTTTAGGGTTCCATTCGACTGTCTATACAGCCTCATTCCGGCTTTTTAGCCCATAACATTTATAAATAGACATACAAACAGATTTATTAGTAGTGTGTTAAAGATCTACACACCTGATTAATGTCGATCCCTCGCTAATGTCGATCCCTCACTAAACTGATCTACAACTTTGCTCAAAAAGCCGAAAAGATGCGAAACTAGGGCCTCTCCTATATTCGGCCATGGTTAGGGTTCTACCCAATTTTATATATTTGAATAACAAATCTTCTTACCTTAAAATCCCGAAATTGGAGATTAGCTAATTTTGGCTTTTAGATCTAGATGACAAAGCTTCCTTCAAATCCCGAATTGCCGCCCATCATAAAACCATTAAACTATTAGCTTTCGACTTTTGCCTTTCAAAAACTGGGAATAGATCATGAGAACTAATCAAAAATTAACACTTACCTTAGCATAGGAGATTCGGCTAACACTAGAGAGAGGATTCGGCAATGCCAACGGAAGATTTAAATGCCGGAAGTATAGAACTAATTCTCAAATAGGATGAATAGAAGAAAAGACTATGGATGCTTCGGCTTTTTAGAGAAATCGGCACAAGGAGGAAAAAGTGGAGAAGAGTTTCGGCTTTTAAAGAAATTGGAGAAAAGAAATTAGAGAGGGAGAGGCTAGGGAATTTTGGCACAATGGGAGAGAAATTTAGGGTTTTCAGTGTCAGAATCAAGGAGCTAGCCCCCCTATTTATAGATATTTTGGCACCTACTGCTAAAAACTGAAAACGCCCTTAAAATTCAAGCTAAAATAGAGGAGAAATTCAGCACCCTCCTTGCCATGCAGTAGCCAAATTTTACACTCCTCTAGGTGGTGGATTTTCAGCCAACACTTCCCTTGAAGATAAGCTCCTAACTTTTCTCCTTTTTATCTATGATATTATCACTTAAAAATCCACGTAAATTCTCCTATTTTATAGCCTTGTAGCCATCCACCTCTACTAACCCTAATGCCAAATTTAACTCACTTAAATTAAAAGATTTGGGCCTCATTAAACTTAATACTTGGGCCCCTAATTCCTTGTGTGTGGCGTCACCCTCTCTTCATTTAAAGTGCCGAATTTGGCCTAAAACATGGGCTCCTTGCGACCTAAAACTTGTTCCTTTTTAATTGTTAATGATGTCACTTTAAAATAATTTAATCTGGACCTTTTGCCTAATTCTAAGCCCAAATTTAAACCCCTATCAAATTAAATTATCCTATTAAACTTATCCCTACACTAAATGCATAGGCCCATAAATTTAGGATGTTACAATCAGAATGCTGATGATGATCGTAGAAGGACACAGGAACGGAATCCTCGCGGTAAATCTAATGGTAGATCGAAATCTTTAAACAGAGGTAAAACTTGTAACTTCTGCAAGAAGAAAGGGCACATTAAATCTGAATGCTATAAGCTACATAACAAGATTAAAAGGGAGGCTGCGAATCAAAAGGGAAAACAACCATAAAATTTAGGTGAAGCTGATGTTGTAGAAGACTACAGCGATGGTGAACTTCTAGTCGCTTCTGTCAACAATTCTAAAGTGAGCGAGGAGTGGATACTTGATTCAGGCTGCACCTTCCACATGAGTCCCAATCGGGATTGGTTTACAACTTACGAAACAGTGTCTGAAGGTGTTGTTTTGATGGGAAATAATGCTTCATGTAAAATCGCAGGTGTTGGAACAATTAAAGTTAAGATGTTTCATAGAGTTGTCAGATTACTTAATGATGTACGGCATGTTCCAGAATTGAAGAGAAATTTAATTTCGTTAAGTACTCTTGATTCAAAAGGGTACAAATACACAACTGAAAGTGAGATTTTGAAAATTTCCAAAGGTTCCCTCGTTGTGATGAAAGGACAGAGAAAGACTGCCAAGTTATATGTTTTGCAGGGTTCTACTATTATTGGTGATACAGCTGTCGCTTCCTCTTCCTTGTCCGATGATGATATTACTAAACTTTGGCATATGTGCCTAGGGCATATGAGTGAGAATGGCATGGCAAAATTGAGCAAAAGAGGACTTCTTGATGGGCAAGGAATTTACAAACTGAAGTTCTGTGAGCACTGCGTTTTTGGGAAGAAAAAGAGAGTTCGATTCACTAGAGGAATCCATAACACGAAGGGAACGTTGGAGTATATTCATTCTGATCTGTGGGGGACATCAAGAGTGCCTTCGAGAGGTGGAGCTAATTATATGCTAACTTTTATTGATGATTTTTCCAGAAAAGTTTGGGCATTCTTCCTGAAGCAGAAAAGCAATGTGTTTTCCGCATTTAAGTCTTGAAAAACTATGATTGAAAAACAGACGGAAAAACAAATAAAATACCTCCGCACAGACAATGGCTTAGAGTTTTGTTCGATGAGTTTAATAAAGCTGTGCAAGTCGAAGGGATCGTGAGACACTTGATGATTCGTCATACTCCCACAAAGCGGAATTGCGTAAGCGAATGAACGAACGATCATGGAGAAGGTTCGATGTATGTTGTCAAATGCAAACTTACCAAAGTCGTTTTGGGCCGAAGCAGCCTCTACTGCATGTTTTTTGATCAACCGATCTCCATCCGTTTCCATTGAGAAAAAGACTCCACAAGAGGTATGGTCTGGTAATTCTGCTAATTATTCTGATTTAAAGATATTTGGGTGTCCTGCGTATGCTCATGTTGATAATGGAAAATTGGAATCGAGATCCATTAAATGTGTTTTTCTTGGTTATAAAGCTGGTGTAAAAGGGTATAAGTTATGGTGTCCTGAAAATAGAAAGGTTGTGATTAGCAGAGATGTTGTTTTTGATGAAACTGCTATGCTACCTAACTTATCTATTAAATACTCTTCCAATAAAGAAAATCAAAAGCAGGTGGAGTATCAGATTAATACAGAGTCGAATTCTCAAACCAATACAAAAATTAAGAATAGAGTTGCTTCTTCACCACAATACTTTATCGCCAAAAATAGAACTAGAAGAGAAATTAAACCTCCAAAGAAGTATGCCGAGGCTGATCTAGTTGCTTATGCTTTAAATGTGGCCGAAGATATATATGCAAACCAAGAGCCGTCTAATTATTCTGAGGCGGTTAGCTGTGAAGACTCAGAAAAGTGGATGTTTTCTATACAAGAGGAGATGGAATCACTCCACAAAAATAGAACATGGGATCTTGTGAAACTTCCTAAAGGTAAAAAGGCTGTTCGATGTAAATGGGTGTTTAAAAAGAAAGAAGGGACTCTAGGAGTTGAAGAACCCAGATATAAAGCAAGGCTTGTTGCAAAGGGTTACAGTCAAATTCCAGGAGTGAACTTCACAGATGTGTTCTCCCCAGTTGTGAAGCATAGTTTGATTCAAGCTTTGCTTGGTATTGTGGCCATGCATGATTTGGAGCTTGAGCAGTTAGATGTAAAAACTGCATTTTTGCATGGAGAACTTAAGGAAGATATTTACATGCAACAAACGAGAGGGTTTCTGATCTCGAGAAAAAAGAGGACTATGTTTGCTTGTTGAAAAAGTCCCTTTACGGTTTGAAAATGACCACTGTCTGATGGTAAAAGAGGTTTGACCTTTATGACTTCTCATGATTTTAAAAGAAGTAGTTTTGACAGCTGTGTTTACTTTAAGAAAAATAGGGATGGTTTTTTTGTGTATCTACTTCTTTATGTTGATGACATGTTGATAGCAGCAAAAGATAAATGAGAGATAAGAAAGGTCAAAGCCTAACTAAGTGAAGAATTTGAGATGAAAGATTTGGGACCAGCAAAGAAGATACTTGGTATGGAGATTCTCAGAGATAGAAAAGCAAGTAAATTGTACCTAAGTCAGAAGGGGTACATTGAGAAAGTTCTTTACAGGTTCAATATGCAGAGTGCTAAGCCTGTTAGTACTCCTTTAGCAGCCAATTTCAGACTTTCATCGGCTTTGTCTCCACAATTAGATGATGAGATTGAGTACATGTCACATGTTCTATACTCTAGTGCAGTGGGATCTCTCATGTATGCTATGGTTCGTTCACGTCCAGATTTATCATATGCGATCGGTCATGCGATTAGCAGATACATGGCGGATCCCGGTAAAGAACATTGGAAAATAGTTCAGTGGATTTTAAGATACTTACGAGGTACTACTGATGTTTTCTTACAGTTTGGAAGAACTAGAGATGGAGTCATTGGGTATGTTGATGCTGATTTTCTTTGGAGACCTTGATAGAAGAAGATCTCTCACCTTTGGTTATGTCTTTACAATCGGAGGTTGTGCAATCGGTTGGAAAGCTACTTTGCAAACTACTGATCGCTTTGTCTACTACTCAAGGCTGAGTACATGGCGACACGAGGCTTGTAAAGAAGCTATTTGGTTGAAGGACTCTTTAGTAAGCTCAATGAAGACCTTCAAATCAACACGATTTTTGACAATGATCAGAGTGCCATCTTCCTTACAAAAGATCAAATATTTCATGAGAGAACAAAACACATTGATGTTCGGTATCATTTTGTTCGTGATATTATTGCTCGTGGTGATATTGTTGTGAGCAAAATTAGTACTCATGAAAATCCTGCATATATGATGACTAAGTCACTTCCTATAACCAAGTTTGAGCATTGCTTAGACTTGGTTGGTGTTCATTGTTGAAGTTAAACCCTTAAGGGGTTTTATGAAAGAGGTGGGGAACTTGTTCGTTGAGAGTTCTTGATGAAGAACTTGTTTATTGAGAATTCGTGTCAAGGTGGAGATTGTTAGAATTAAATGAACCGAATCCTTATTTAAATAAAATACAATGGTAAAATAAAATAAAAGAAGAATCCCTATAGAACTACACTTCTTTTATTTTATTTTAAATAAACCTGAATCCTTATTTAAATAAAATACAATGGTAAAATAAAATAAAAAAAAGAATCCCTATAGAACTACACTTCTTTTATTTTATTTTAAATAAGGTTTTTTAAACCTTATTAAACTCCATCTATTTGATATTGATTAGAATAAGGTGTTTCAATCTTACTACACTCCTATTAGAATATGGTTTTACAAGCCTATAAATAGACATAGTCTATTCCTCTTGTAATTATTCGAATTCGACATAGTGAATTTCTTCTCCTCTGCCCGTGGTTTTTTTCCCAAAAGGGTTTCTACGTAAAATCTGTGTGTTCTTTAATTTTTATTTCTCTTTTCTTTGTGATATATTGTTATTACCGACGTTATATTTTTAACAGGTCTAGATTGTGCTGAATTCACTACTGCAAGAACCATGAACACTGGCAAGGTAGTAACAACTCTCGTGTAACGACTAGCATTAACGTCAATAACGGATACTTCAGAAGAAAATGCTTGAACAAATGGAAAAACATTTTCATCAAATTGAACATGTCATGAAATATAAACACGACCAGATCGATTAACACATTTATACCCCTTGTGATTTGAAGCATAACCTAGAAACGTACAGGGTGCTGACCTATACTGCAGCTTGTGTTGATTATACAGTCGAAGAAGTGGATAGCAACAATATCTAAACATGCGAAGTTGATGATAATCAGGTTTGTGATCGAAGAGCTTCTTTCCTGGAGATACACCATTTAGTACCTTCGTGGGAAGAACATTCATGAGGTGCATGGCTATGGAAAACGTATTAGCCCATTAAGAAATGGGCAAAGAAGCTTGAGCTAACAACACTAGCCTTGTTTCAACAATCTGTCGATGGCACCATTCTACTAAGCCATTCTGCTCAGAGGTATGTGGACAAGACACGCGATGAAGAATTCCACATTGTTGAAGATACGAGGTAAAGGGCCAAAACTCCCCACCTCCATCGGTCTGAATAAGTTTAACACCTAACTGTAGTTCAACACAGGTATTAAATGACACAAAGTCATGAAAAGCATTAGATTTCTTTTTAAGAAAATATATCCATACGTGCTGTGAGAACGAATCTACAAATGACAAGTAGTATTGATAGCTAGAAGAGTAACAAGGAGCTGGTTCCCACACATCAGCTACCAGAAGTTCTAAAGGAGCAGTATACACTGAATCAGAAGAAACAAATGGTAATTTGTGACATTGACCGAGTTCACATGCATTACACAATAAGAAACTCTTATTTCTAGAGATTCTAGCATTACATGCATCCAAAACACTGCGAACAACTCCATGTGACGGATGATCCAATCATCTATGCCCCTGGTCAAACTGAGCATTTGACCCCTGTTGTTGAAGAAACCCTGCACTAGTTGTACTTGCAGCATTAAAGGCAGACTCAAAATTTGCAGTATCAAATTGATACAACCTATTCGATTCACTTCCGCAAAACAACGTCTGATGAGTCTCAAGATCTTTAACAAAACAATAGTTAGGATAAAACTCAAAAAACACACCATTGTCCTTTGCAAACTTCAAAACAGACAAAAAATATTTTCGAATATCAAGAACATACAATAAGTCCTTAAGCAACAACGGACTAGAATCTTTAGCTAAGATAGAGCACCCACCAACACACGTAATAGGTTGAATCTAATCAAAGGCAAAAGGAGACTGAAACTGCTGACTTGAACCATGGTGAACCTGATTTGCCTCATAAGCTGAAGGTTGAATCTGACGAAATGGACCACGTACTACTGGATCAGGAACATAGTGATGAGACTGCAACCCAGACCAAGTTAATCCACTACCTGTATAGTACATATATGCAGTAATAGGCTTAAGACCCACATGAGATGCAGATCCAACCCAGTTAGAATTCTCATTATCAGCCGTCATTCTAGGGTTTTCTCCCTCGCCGTCAGACGCCAAATCATACCTGTAGAAGCATCTCCGAGCAAGGTGCCCAAACTTTTCACAAATCTAACATTGAGGCCTCATGTTACCACCACGTCATCCTCTACCTCGACCGCACGAGAGAACTCAGATCCACGAGATGATTGAAACATCTCTAGCAGCGGTTGTCCAGCATACGATGGAACATCTGGTGCCGAAACAGTCTTGATTGCCACCGCAACATTCGTTACAAACGAAGCCTAAGATAAATAGCCTTGCTGTCGAGCCTCAACATCCAACAAAACAGTCGTGACTCCTTGGAGATCAAATGGAACTCTACTGGTAGTGATAATTAACACCACATGGTCAAACTCCGTTGGTAAATCGTTTAAAATAGTAGACTGTTATTCTTCCATCAATACCCGTTAACCACACCCTGCCAATGAATCACAAAGATGTTCGATATCTACTAAATAGACAGACATTGACAAATCATTTTTCCGAATACTATGCAACAACGATCGATAGCGCATGGCCTTAGTGGTTGAGTGAGACCCAAATATACGCATAAGAGCCTCCCACAACTCAGAAGACGAATCAGAACTCCCAAATAGCTGATTATGTAACGAGGGGCTAACAGGCGAGAGTAGCCTTACCGCGAGCGCAGAATCTTACTGTTCATAGCGCACATACATCGGATTCTCAACTGAAGCACCATCATCATCAACCACCATTTTCAGAGGAATAGTAACCGTCCCATCTATAAACATTTGTAAGCGATGAGCCTTAACAATCAATAGCATGTACTGTTTCCAAGCCAAGAAATTCCCATCATCCACTAGAACGGCCACATTCTGTGACGCAAGAACCAGAAACTTATCTGTTGCTAACTCTACAGACGACATCACCCATACAGCAACCACTCATACAAGAAAAATATGCTCTAATACCATATTAGAAACTCATGAATGAAAGAATGAGTTTATTCTTTAATCAAATGTAACGACCCAAAATTTACGGGTATTGAAAAAGTACATTTTGAGTCATTATTTTTGTAAAATAGATTCGTAAATATTTATTAGAAATATTTACGAAGTTGGTTGTGTGATTAATTAAGTTTTGGTTAGTTGAATTAGCTAGAATTAAGGTTAATTATGTATAAAGATTAAATTGAATTAAGTGTGAAAGTTTATTATAGATTAAAGAAAAGTTGAAGGACTAAATTAGTAAATAAATAAAAATGTGACAAGTGTTTGGTGTAGATGATGACATGTGGTAAATTAAAATTCATATACTAGTAATTATTATACATTTACTTATTATATAAGTAAATGCTATTTATTTATTATTATATTATTAAAATATTATATTATATTATATTATATAGTTAAGTTAAAATAAAAGTAAAGCAAATGAAATAGAAAAAGAAACAGAGAAACAAACGAAACAGGGGAGAAAGAAAAGAAAAGGAAAAATTAGGGTTTCAAGGTTTAAAGTTTAATTGGTAAGTCAATTTAGCCCATTTTCTTGTAATTTGGATGTTTTTAAAGTTCTAGAACAAAATACTACTTGATTTATGTGGAAATTTTGTAAGTTAGTTGATTTTTAGATGTAGTTTATGTTGAATTAATTGAAGAATTATGGGTTAAATTGATAGAATTTCAAGTTAGAATTAAATAAATGATTGAATTGTAAAATAAATCATAAGTTTTGAGTAATAGGGACTAAATTGAAAGAATTTTGAAATTAGGATTTTATGATGAAATTAGGAGTTGAAATTAGTTTAAAGTGAAAATTTAATAAAGATATGAATTAGTTTTGTATAAATAAAGTTAGTATTGGTTAAGGACTAAATTGAAATTTAGACAAAAGTTGTGTATACATTGAAATATTTAATGTTAAATTGTGTTGTATTGATAATTTTCAATTATTTTAAATTTTGTAGCTGACGTTGAGCCAGAGACCTCGGCTAGGAAAGGAAAAGACAAAGTTAATGAGGAGTAGCTCGATAATTCTGGTTTGTATTTCTATAATCTGAAGCTAATTATTAATTGTTGTATTTGTTATTTATATATATATGGTAAGTGAAATTGAGGTGAGAATTGAATTGAATTGAATTGAATTGAAATGTGAGTATATGTGATTATTGAAATGTGTATTGATTGGAAGTTGAAAAGTGATTTGAAAACCCTATTAACTGTATCGGGCTGAGTCGGATATAGTTGGCATGCCATAGGATTGGAAGTGTTCAGGGATACTTTGACTACGAGTCGATGAGACACTGGGTGTCATATTATTACTTCGGATAAATTCGATGAGGTACTGGGTACCAATTTACTTCGACAAGGCCGATGAGACACTGGGTGTCAAATTATTACTTCGAATTATCCGATGAGGCACTGGGTGCCAAACTGGTGTGTTTTGGTTGGATTCGTGTATCCGCCAAAGTCCGGGTCTTGTTAATAGGGGTAAATCAATGAATTGACAATATGATTGATATTAAATGATTTTGAATATGAATTGGATTATGATATTGAATCGAGTTATGAAATTGAAAAGTATGAACCAATGGGTTCATGATGTGGTTATTAACATAATGAGATGATATGTGAATTCTATTGAGAAAAGCTATTTGAATAGTAAATGATGAGAATTGAAAGTATTATAAATGATTGTATAAGAAATAGATTATTTGTTTTAATGATTTTTGGTTATGTGTGTTTGAATATAAGTAAATATTATAAATTATTGTTTAATAAGTATTCGGATTATAGAAATACCACTGAGTTTTATACTCAGCGTACGGTTTGTTTCCATGCACAGGTTAGGTTAAAGTCAAATTGTCGAATCAACATCTAAAGCCGATCCCGAACTCAAAGTGGTGAAGTATATTTATTTTGGTAATGGCATGTACTTAGGTGGTCATATGTATGTCATTTTAATAAATGGTTGTAAGTGATGATATAAGATGATATTAGTTGGTTATATGTATAAGTTTATGATTTATGTTGGGATTATAAAATGATATATTTTGGTTGAACTATGAATGAATTCAATATATGTAAATTTTAGGTTGAAATTTGGTATAAAATTTGAATTGGTTTAAATGAAATTAAATGAATTGAGTTAGTAAGTATTTGTAAAATACCTATGTTAGTATGTTGATTAGATCATTAGGTAGATTACTTGGTATGATTTGGATATATTTGATTATGTTTTGGATTGGTTGAATAATGGTTATTGAGTTATTTGAGGTTTAAGTTTGCAGGGTTGGTTAAATTTGATGTATAAGGCTCATTTTGAGTCCACACGGCCTAGCACACGGGCGTGTGACCAGACCGTGTGAGACACACTGCTTATACTTGGGCGTGTGGTTAGGCCGTGTGTCCCCTGAAATTTTAATTTCCCAAAACAGAATGCTCAGGTTTTGCCACACGGGCAGAGACACGGGTATGTGTCTCAGCCGTGTAAAGAACACGGCCTGGTACACGGGTATGTGCTTTGGCCGTGTGAAAACTGTGCTTTGGCGTGTGGCTTGGCCGTGTGAGGTAAGTCAGATAGCACATAAATTAGGACACGGCCTAAAGCACGGGCATGTCTTAGGGTCACATAGGCGTGTCCCTAGACCACATGGGCGTGTGAGCCTTGTACTTGGGAAAATTTTTGAAATTTCGCGAAAAATTCTCCGAATTTTCGATTAAGTCTCGATTTGTTTTAAATACTTATATTGGGCCTCAATAGCCCATAAAAGGGACATTATGATTGTTTTACAATATGTATGTTATTTATTTGTATTAGGTTCGTAATATTTCTGAAAGGTCCGATAATGCTCTGTAACCCTGTTCCGGTAACGGTTTAGGGTTAGGGGTGTTACACAAAAATACTATGTTCAGTATATAAGCCATACATTTATACAACAAGAGAACTTCACTAACCAATGCATAACACCCATCTAACAGAGTCTAACAACACTAACCAATGCATAACACCCATCTAACAGAGTCTAACCAATGCATAACATTAAATAGCTATGAAATTCAAAACTTGAGGTCCTTATATAGTTATTAGACCATTAATAAAAAGTATGTAGATATTTTGGTGACTCATCCTTGGAAATTTAGAAAAAGGGCAAGGACTAAATTGGAAATTGAAATGATTTAATTAATTAAAAGATGATAAAAAGAAATATCATCTTATTTTCTCATCTTCTTCCCCAAAAATACATGGAAACCCTAGGAGAGAGAGAAGAAAATTTCATGGCCAAATTGGGTAAGTTTAATTTCATGGCCAAATTGGGTAAGTTTCCTTGTCCCATTTTTAGTATTTTTGATATTTTTAAAACTGGGATAGCTTAATCTATCTATTTGGGGGATCAATTTGAAAAGTTATCAAAGTATGAAAATTGGGTCATGGATGAATATGCTGAAAATTAGAAATTTATGGTAGAAAATGAAAGGTTGTTGATACATAAACAACTTTTACAAAGTGATTTTTGATGAAAACATGATTTAGGGACTAAAATGTAAAGTTGTGAAATTTGATGAAAAATTCTGAATTTTTATGAATACATGTGCTGTAAATTTTATGATGGAATTTTGGTTAGGCTTGGAATAGGGAGTAAATTGGACAAATTTCATTTTCCGAGCCTAGGGACGAAATTAGAATTTATGGAAAAGTTAGGGGCAAAATGGTAATTTTGTCTAGGGTGTAAATTGAGTCCACATGAATATGAAATTTGATACATTGATGTTAAATTTACTCGTATAGATCCGGATAGACCAAATTCAGAGTTAGAACGAGGAAAAGAGGAAAATATCAGATTAGTAGATTTTATGTACACGAACATTTGTCGATGTAAGTTCATGTAACTAAATTATATATATTTATATGCTTGTATTGAATGTGTATATGTGTGAATTATTTGAATGCTATGAATATGAACTTTGTTACATGATCGAGAATACTTAACAAAAGTTAAGTCCTGTAAACATATCCGGGAAATACCAGATAAATGGTAAAAAGGTTACTTTTATGCTTGAAATGAATGTGGAATGTCTTTATTTGAATTATATGAATGTTATAAATGTATGAAATAATCACATGCCTGGTAATGCTTGAAAAAATGTTAAATCCCGTTTGAATAAATGAAAATCGATGGATATGTGATTTCCCGAAATGAACTAGGTCCTGCAATTGTTGCTGACGGGATTTAGCTCGGACGAGTAATCCTATTGACCTTATTTATAAAAAGATTTAGCCCGGACGGGTAATTCTGATGTAAGTCCTCTCGAGCATATGTTATGGATTGGATTTAGCTTGGACGAGTAATCCAGATCAAGCTCTTTAGAGCATATGTCATAAAAAGGATTTAGCCTGGACTGGTAATCCTGATTAAGATCTATTGAATATATATATATTGGAGACAGGATTTAGCATGGACTGATAATCCTATTGCATATATGAGTGACTCGAGAGTGTACTCTCTAAAATAGTACCTTATGGGTACCATTGGACATGAATTGACGGATTCTGATTTGTACACCTCGAGTGTACTACGTGTATATCCATCGATATTTTGAATAAATTCAACGGGTAAAAATCTTGACATGAGAAGATATGGATAAGAAATGAGTTATTACATGTATTTGTCTGAAACACCTGAAAATAATGATACATGACAATTAATATATGAAAACATGAGAGGATGATATTTGAACAATGAATTCATTTGATGAATATGTTCATCCTTGAATATAGACTTGTACACCATGAGTGTACTACTACTCGTGTGACCTTGATATTTTAAATGATATGAGTAAAGTTCTGACATGAAATAATCTGAACTCGAGATGTGTTATATGATAATATACTTGAGATATAGCGATGTGATTTATACATGTTGTAGAAAGCATATGTGCATGGAAACTTGATTGTTATTGAGCCCATACATGATTTGATGTTATTATGGAATATATGACTAACAAGGGAAATGAGGATATGTGTAGGACTTGAGGTCAAATTGATTGAATGTGCCTTACATAGTTACCTCAAAATAGAATAAATGGTAAGTTAAGTACCATGTTATACGAACTTACTAAGCATGTAATGCTTACTTAGTTTTATTTCCCTGTTTTATAGTAAATCGGAAGCTCGTTGGATTGGAAACTTGGCGGAGATCACTCACACTACCCATCGGCCTATCTCGGTGTATATGGTAAATCAATTATGGTTATAATGGCATGTATAGGTTAAATTGGCTATATTGGCATGTAAATGTAAATGATTATTGTAATCTAGCCATTGGAATGGCTAGTGATGATTATGTCTTGGTATATGTATATATGTATCAAGTTCATTTTATGGATAACATAAGTGTTTATTATTGATTGATTGAAAAAGGTTAAATGAGTATGCTTATAAAAGGTAAGATTTAAGCAAGAATGCATGTAACAATATATCATGTTAGATGTTATAAATTGCTTGGATTGAATGCTTGGATTGAATGCTTGGATTGGTTGGTATTTGGATGTAAGTTAGTACAGGAACTTGGTGAAAAATCATGGGTGAGAAATGAAGCTACAAATTGCTTTATTTTGTCCACACGGGCATGTGTCTAGAACGTGTGTGACATACGACCTGGTACATGAGCGTGTGGTTAGGCCGTGTGTCCCCTGTATCTTAAATTCGAGAAAACAAAATGCTCAGAATTGAGCACACGGGCAGAGACACGGGCGTGTGTCTCAGCCGTGTGTGCTACAGGGCCTAGAACACGGGCGCGTGTCTCAGTCGTGTGTGCTACACGGCCTAGAACACGGGCGTGTGTCTTGGCCGTGTGAAACCTGCACCTAATTTCGAAAGAATTTACTTAACCACACGGCCTAGCACATGGGCGTGTGGCTGGCCGTGTGGCATAAGTCAGTAAGCTACCTAGTTTTGAACATGGCCTGCAGCACGGGCGTGTCCTAGGGTCACACGGGTGTGTGAGCCCTGCACCTTGGAAAAATTTTGAAATTTCGCGAAAAATTCTTAGAGTTTTTGATGTAGTCCCGACTCGATTTTAATGCTTATATTGGGCCTCGAGGGTCCATTTAAGGGACATTATGAATAATCTCAGAAAATGAATAGTGATTGACATGATTTATCTGAAAATGTTCTGAAAGTTTCGGTAATACTCCGTAACTTTGTTCCAGCGACGGACACGGGTTTGGGATGTTACATTTAATGGTATCAGAGCTACGGTTTAGTCGGTTCTCAGACTGAACGTAGTATATGTGGAGTCTAGAAATACATGCCATTATATAACCTGTGATAGTGTGATATCTTCCGACTCTGATGAAAACTATTTTGCAAATAGGCAGAGATGCTTTCCAACCGAGCTAATTTCGATACTGCTGAAAGTGATACTCACGTGCCTGAGTAAACATGTTGCTTATGATGAAATGGGACTTATAAAGGTATGAAATAAATATTTTAGAATGGACATGTTAATGATAAATGTTAAGTGATATGTGTGTATTTATGAAAGTTAAATTTTGAGGCTTACGATCTCCACCCCCTTACCAGTACAGTTTTATACGACGAAAATTCAAAAGATTTATATTGATTAAGTTCATAAGTGTGAAAAAAGAGTTCAAATGATGAATGATTAATAATGTAGTCATAATTGAGAATGGGTTAGTAAGTAAAGATGGTATTAAATGAGATATCAGATTTTTCTGAAGATTATTCTAAACATGTGATGTCATTATTAAGGAAGAAGTTATTCATGAGTAATTGACTTATCCAGATATGATATTTACAGAAAAGATTAGCCGAAAATTCTTCCAAATTGACTCTTTCAGTAAACTGAATAATATAAGATTATTGATGACTTCATTAGTCAATGGAATAGTGATGAAGTTGCAAAGATATTTGAATGCAGCTGTTATTATTTAGTATATTACAACGATCTCTCATGTGTATTCTATATGTTCTGTTATTCTCAGAGGCATATGAAATTGTTCATATTCAGATGCAATATTTATCATAATGGAAGGCTGGCTAATTATATTAGATGGAATTATTGTAAGTCTGGTTGATTCATGAGCGGTATTGCTCTACCTTACTTGGGCTTTCTAATTTATTATGATTGATGTAAGATTTGATGATAAGGTCCATATGATATCATTTTCTACTTCTACTGATTGAAGCTCTGAATTGCGAATATGCAAATTATGTTATTTTTATTACAGTTGTTTCTACTGCGTATATGCGATATTACTTTTCGGGATTTTTCTGAGATAACATCAATTTCTTTATTATACAAACATGGTATATCGGTGAAAGATATTCATTGGCCGAAGGTAATTGCATTTATTACCGTTATAAATATTGACTTGATCATGAAGTTTGGTGATAAGGATCACAAATTATAGAAACTGTATTACTGCATTGGTTATTATTGGGGCCACTTTCGATTTTCCCTCTTCTAATTTGAGGTGCACTATTGATAATGAAGTGTTGATTTATCTATACAGTTGATATGTCGGTCATATTATAGCACTATGGTTTTAAATCTATCTGAGGGTTGTGGCTTTGGAAAAATTCAAAGCTTAAATGTTAATAATTGAAATAGCTACATTGATGACCCAATTATTACAGAAAAGAGGTAAGATTTGAATGGAACGATAAATATCATTAAAGTTTTGACCAATTGGAAGCTCTGTTGATTAAAGCATTAATTCTAGTTCAGCCTGAATCGGGTAAGGAATTTGTTATTCTAGTGATGTACTATTGAATGGGATTAGACTGTGTCTTGATGCAGTAAGGCAAAGTAATAGCCTGTGCATTCAGACAGTTAAAAATTCACATGGAAAGAATTACTCGATACATGATCTAGAATTGACGACTATTGTTTTTGCATTGAAATCTGACAATATTTCTTGTTTGGTGAAAAATGTCATATATTCACCGATTATAAAAAGTTGAGGTATCTGATGTTGCTAAAAGATTTGACTTTGATATAGCGTATATGGCTTGAATTGTTGAAAGATTATGATTTGATAATTGAATATCACTCGGAAAGAGCGAATGTGGTTACAGATTTTTTGAGTAGAAAATCTCTATATACTTTGCAAGCTATGGATACCGATTATGATTGCCTGATAATAGCTCAATTTTAGCTAAGTATAGAGCTAAACTGATGTTTCTACAACAGATCAGTGAAACCCAGAAAAGTAATAATGAATTGTAAGTTAAATGAATACAGTGTGAAATAATTTCTGATTCAGAATTTCAGAGTAGAACTGATAAATGCCTATTATTCAAAAATAGAGTTTGTGTCTTCAAGAATTTGGAGTTTATCTGAGAAAATTTTATATAAATGATCACAAAGTGGTACTATATACATTTATTTGGGGAATGATAAAATGCATAATGATTTGAAAAAGATGTATTAGTAGCTCGAAATGAAATGTGGTATTTCTGAAATTTTATTTAAATGTTGGATGTATCAACAAGATAAAGATGATACTTTCAGGATGGTTATAGCCAGCGAAGATACCGAAATGGAAATGGGACAAAGTTAGTATGAATTTTATATCGGAATTATCCCTGTCTATGAAAAAGAAAGATATAATATTCGAGTAATTGTCGACTGTTTGACGAAGCTTGCACATTCCATTCTGGAATGAGTGGATTTCCCACTTGATAGATTGCTTGAATTATTTGTTTTTGAGATTGTCAGATTATATGATGTGCTGGTTTCTGTTATTTCTGATAGAGATCTACAGTTCATATTCCGATTCTGAAACAAGCTACAAAAAACTCTGGGTATGCGGTTACATTTTAGTACCGTGTTTCATTTTCAGACGGATGATTAATTCAAACATATGATTCAGAATTTGAAAGATATGTTTCGATGTTGTGTACTTGAATTTGAAGGTAACTGGGAAAAGTATTTGCCTCTAGTTGAATTTGCTTATTATAACAGTTAACAGCCAAGTACAAAATTTTTACTGTACGAGGCTTTATATGGTCACAAATATAAAACTCTGGTGTTTTGGACGGAGTTCAGTGAGAAAAGATACATGTAGTAGGTTTGATTTTTTGAAACCGAAGAAGGATGAAAGTGATCTGAGACAATTTAAAAGCAGTATTTAATCGTCAGAAATCCGATGTGAATAAAAGAAAAAAGAGAAAAGAAATAGAGTTTCAGATTGGCGACAAAATATTTTTGAAAGTTTGACCATGGAAGAAAGTTCTCCGGTTTGGCAGTAAAGGCAAATTAATTCTATGGTTTAATGGGTCATATGAGATCATTGAAAATAATTAGACCTGTTGCGTATTGATTGGTATTATTATCAGAGTTCTACAGAATTCACAATGTTTTATGTGATATGTGTTATGACAGTATCGATCAAACCCATCATCTGTTATTTCTCTGATAGAGATTGAAATTCAGCTTGGCATGACTTACAGTGAGTGACTGGTTGAAATTCTGGCATGTGAAGTGAAAGAAACGAAAAATATAAAGGTAGCTTTAGTGAAAGTTCTTTGACAATGATACGATATAGAGAAAGCTATCTGGGAACCGGATGGAAACATGAGAAAGTAATGTTGGAATCTCTTTACTGGTAAAATTTTCGAGGACAAAAATTTCTTAAGGGGGAGAGTTGTAACAACCTAATTTCGGTGAAATCGGAACAGTGGTTTCGGGATCACAAATCCAAGACGAAAATAAAATTTATTTTTCTTTTATTTTATGGTCCGTAATATGATAGAAATGTCATGTGAAAAATTATGATAAGAAAATTTTATCGATTATGTGCTTAATTACGAGAAGGTCTAAATCCCATAGAATGCAAAAGTTGAATTCTAGTAGCTAAAAGGATTAAATAGCTATGGAATTCAAAACTTGAGGTCCTTATATGGTAATTAGACCATTAATAAAAAGTATGTAGATATTTTGGTGACTCATCCTTGGAAATTTAGAAAAAGGGCAAGGACTAAATTGGAAATTGAAATAATTTAATTAATTAAAAGATGATAAAAAGAAATATTGATCGTGTGTCGAGAGTCTTAATATTTATATAATGGATGATCTAGCCTAGAAACTTACTATCACCACGATTGAGGCAAGTGCACCTATCGAACAGTAGTATAGCTTAGTGGCAAGACCGGAATGTCGAACCCAAAGGAACCAAAAGCACTAATACTGACTTTCTTTTTATTATTTAGCCTAAGAATTAAGGGATATGTTGTTTATTCTAAAATTAACTAACTACTAAGCTAAAGACGCTAAGACACAGAGATTCAATTGGGGAGAATACTTGTGGGAAAAACCAATTGATTAAGACGATACCCAAGGAAGAATCCACCTAGACTTCACTTGTTATTTAACTCTGAACCAGACAATTTATTCACTTGACTTAATCCGTAGGATTCCCTAATTTATATTAATACCTCTCTCGAGGCTACTAACGTCTAACCCTAGGTTGATTAATTGAAATCTCTTTCTAATTAAAACCCCTAGGATTGCATTAACTCGATCTATGGACTCCCATATTAGGTTTGACCCTAATCCGGCAGATTTTCGTCATCCTATCTCTAGGGTTGAGATCAACTCCGCTTAACTATGCTAGATCTACTCTTAAACAGGGAATATTCCTCCACTGCCTAAGCACATCTCCCTCAGGTTTCATCCCCCTCAGGTATCTGAGGGGTTTAGTTCATAATCATAAAAGAATACATCTCAGAAGAAAATATAAAACAAAACATAAGAAAACCCTAAAACCCCCTGAAGGAATTGAAGGAGAGATCCTCCGTCTTGAGTATGATTTCGGCTTCTTGAGATGAATCAACTAGCTTTCTTCGAGTAAATCCCACAATTCTGACCTCCCTGGCTTGGCTCCTTGGCCTAGCTGGACGCCCCCCTCAAGGTTGGCCTTTAGGGTGTTTATATAGGCTTTTGAAATGTCTTGTTGGCCTTTAGGGTGTTTATATAGGCTTTTGGAATGTCTTTCTTTGCCTCTAAGTACCCTATTTCGAATGAAATTCCTCTTTGTCACGGCAAGGACACGCCCGTGTAACACGCCCGTGTGAATCGAATCCAGGCCGTGGTCGAGCCTGCTAAAGGGGCACGGTCGTGTTGATTTTTTACTTTGGCCCATTTCCTCCGTTTTCGGCCCGTTTCTTGTTCTTTTCATCCTCCTATGCTTCCCTAAGTATAAAACATGAAATTAAAGGATTAGGAGCATCAAATTCCACAATTCAAATTATAAATCATCCAAAAAGCATGCTAAATGTGGGATTAAAATATGTATAAATTACGGTTTATCAAATACCCCCACACTTAAGCATTTGCTTGTCCTCAAGCAAAATTCTCAATTCACAATTAAAATTAACTCCCCTTAATTCATAATCTTCATCAATAATGTTTCATCATAATCCATAGGTAATCCATACATTGATAATTTAACCAGAAGGTTTCTAAAGATTCAAACGATCAAAGTCATAGTTTTTGTAGCGTGAAAACATAGGTGTTTCCCCTCATCTATATAATTACCTTTAATTCAAAATCGATAATGGTTGACATCCTCACTAAAGATTCACTCAAATCACTCAAAGTGTTTAAGGTTCAGGAAAATGCACTCATAAGTCAAACATGAAAAGTTAATCCCATAGGCTTGCATGAAAATCAAATCTCCACCACTATAATATGAGATGATACACAAATCAAAAGGTCTTTTATGGGTTGTAACGGGGCTTGGGTTAAAGGTGTGGATAAAGGCTTGAATTAGAGGGTTAGTATCGAGACTGAATTGACAAATTACCTAACTAGAAAGTTGGACTAATACTGAATAATTACATCAATTGAAAACCTAATACTAATAACATGAGCTTCTTCTCAAATTATGAAATTAACTGCTTAAGCTCCAATAACAAAGAAGTAATAATGAATAGATTCCTAATAAATAATTAAATTTTTTTTTAAGAACAAATCAAGTACAATAATATAGAATTTGATAACTGAAATAAAGGAAATAGTTAAGTAATCGATCAAATCAAATCTCGATATAAGGGTAGTCAAGAGAGATGGTGATAACAAATACAAAGTGGGTTTTGGGTTAATATTAATGGGTGAGTCAAGAAATGGTTTGTTAGGATTCAAAGGGGATCACTAAGGGTTAATTAAATGGGTAGGCTTTTTTTTAGTGGAATAAATGGGTTAAAACCTAGGTGCCTTTATCATCTCTATATATCAAATCAAAAGTGTGGTCTCGACATGTATAATTGAAGCAAGTTCTAGAATAACAAATCAATGTTGACACACTCATAATCAATAAAGTGAGCACGAAAAATGTATGCTCTAAAGGCTCAAAATCTCACAAAAATTATGGGCTTTTGATGTCAACCTTGTAAATTTCAAATTTCAAGGTAATCATTAGATTCAGGTAAACAACCTAACAAATTTTTAATTCTGAAAATAAACTCATCATGCTTGATTTTCTAGTCTCCTAAAGTTTAAATCATCACTGCATAATTAACTATGACTTAATCCAAAACATATCAATGAAAATCATAAATCAAAAGAAATTTCGTTCTAATAGTAATATGAGAAAATTTACTTAAGAATAAGGCATAATTCAGGGATTTTCAAATAATACTGTAGTTAACCCCCCACACTTAAGATGTACATCGTCCTCAATGTACAAAGATAGATAATAGCAATATAGTAATAAAATCATAAGATAGGGAGAGAAGTGAAACTTCCTGAATTTTGGATGGAGTCAATGAAAAGAAACGGTAAAGTTAGAGAGAGGTGAAGATGGGGAGGATACTCCGGTGGTGGTGTGGTCGTTCGTTAACAGCCCCTTGAACCTAAATCAAAATATAATAATATAAATTAAAGGCGAGAAATATAAAAGAAAAGACATTAAAAATGAAAATAAGAAAAAATAAATGGACTCAAAGGTCCTACGGGCGTGTAGCACGCCCGTGTAGATTTCTCAATTTCGACCACGGCCGAATCGCACGGCCGTGGTGTTTTATCGCAGCTCGTGTTTTGGAAAAAGTTTTACCATGTTTCCACACGGCCATGGCCATGCCCGTGTGCAAGGCCGTGTGGGTAGGGAAACTTGCGCCTAAAATTTTTATTAATTTTTAGTTAGGTGCTAAAAATAGAAAATATGAAAATTAATGGAGTTAGTGCTCGGGTTGCCTCCCGAGAAGCGCTCGTTTAAAGTCTTGAGCTAGACTTACCTGTTATTTGCATAATGGTTGTTTGAGGAGCATATTACAGGGCATGACATTAATGCTTGTCCCTAAATCAGCCAAAGCATGGTTAACATTTAAACTACTAATTAAACAAGGAATAGTAAAACTCCCTGGATCTTTCAATTTTGTTGGTAGCTTATTTTGGAGAATAGCTGAGCATTCCTCGTTAAGTTCCACTGTTGATAGCTCTTCAAACTTCCTTTTATTTGGTAAAAGCTCTTTTAAGAATTTTGCGTACGTTGGCATCTGCGAAATAGCTTCAACAAAAGGTACGTTAATATGTAATTGTTTAAAGAGTTCGAGAAACTTACCGAATTGTGCGTCCATGTGGTCTTTCTTCAACTTTGCTTAATATGGAATCGGTGGGTTATACTCTTTAGGTTCTGGTATTACATTCTCGTTTACTTCCTCACCTTTTTCCTTATTAATTTCTCGTGGCATCTTCTTTGTAGCTTCAACCAACCCCTTTCCACTCCTTAGTGTAACTGCCTTCACATGTTCTTTTGGGTTGGTGTTACTATGTAAGTTACCTGGTTGCCTTTCGGAAACTATCTTGACTAATTGTCCAATTTGATCCTCAATCCTTTGAATCTATTCTTGTTGAGTTTTCAACGCCGTTTCGGTGTTTTGGAAATGAGTTTCTGACACCGCGATGAACTTTGTTAGCATCTCCTCAAGGTTCGGCTTCTTTTCTTGTGGGTAGGGTTGCTGTTGAAAGCCTGAGAGGGGTTGTTGTCTCTGATTTCCTTGGCCATCCCACGAGAAATTGGAATGGTTCCACCAACCTACATTATAAGTGTTACTATAGGGATTATTTTGAGGTCTAGAATAGTTACCCATATAGTTGACTTGTTCGTTCTCTGTGCTAGGGTTGTGGGATAGATATTCTGTATTGTTCACCCCTCCTCCATTTGTATCGTACTGTATTACCAGATGTACTGCTTTATTAGGCATTGTCCTCATGTCTTGCCACTGATAATTATTCAGTGACATCTCTTCGGTTTCTACGAGCGGTATGTTTTATTTCACTGTCAAAAATCAAGGGTCCTGTCAGGTTCCTTCTAGTCATAAACTAGAGGTACCTGCTAGGAACAAATAAAAGAAAGAATATTAGCAAAGTTAAAAACAGAATAAAACTAAATTGCAGAGAATAAAAAAATGGCTAAAGTAATAAAAATTGAGCTTTCTTAATATTTTAGTTCCCCGGCAACGGCGCCAAAAACTTGATCGTGTGTCGAGAGTCTTAATATTTATATAATGAATGATCTAGCCTAGAAACTTACTATCACCATGATTAAGGCAAGTGCACCTATCGAACAGTAGTATAGCTTAGTGGCAAGACCGAAATGTCGAACCCAAAGGAACCAAAAGTACTAATACTGACTTTCTTTTTATTATTTAGCCTAAGAATTAAAGGATATGTTGTTTATTCTAAAATTAACTAACTACTAAGCTAAAGACGTTAAGACACAGAGATTGAATTGAGGAGAATACTTGTGGGAAAAACCAATTGATTAAGAGGATACCCAAGGAAGAATCCACCTAGACTTCACTTGTTATTTAACTCTGAACCAGACAATTTATTCACTTGACTTAATCCGTAGGATTCCCTAATTTATATTAATACCTCTCTCGAGGCTACTAACGTCTAACCCTAGGTTGATTAATTGAAATCTCTTTCTAATTAAAACCCCTAGGATTGCATTAACTCGATCTATGGACTCCATATTAGGTTTGACCCTAATCCGGTGATTTTCGTCATCCTATCTCTAGGGTTGCGATCAACTCCGCTTAACTATGCTAGATCTACTCTTAAACAGGAATATTCCTCCACCGCTTTGCTAAGCACATCAATACTTGATTCAATATCCTGAAATATCAAAACAAGAATTAAGAACACATAGTTAAGAACAAATCAAGTATTTATCATATAGTTGTAAAATAATAACAAGATCCGTCTTAGGTTTCATCCCCTGTGTATCCGAGGGGTTTAGTTCATAATCATAAAAGAATACATCTTAGAAGAAAATATAAAACAAAACATAAGAAAACCCTAAAACCCCCTGAAGGAATTGAAGGAGAGATCCTCCGTCTTGAGTATGATTTCGGCTTCTTGAGATGAATCAACTGGCTTTCTTCGAGTAAATCCCACAATTCTAACCTCTCTGGCTTGGCTCCTTGGCCTAGCTGGATGCCCCCCTCAAGGTTGGCCTTTAAGGTGTTTATATAGGCTTTTGAAATGTCTTTCTTTGCCTCTAAGTACCCTATTCTGAATGAAATTCCTCTTTGTCACGACAGGGACACGCCTGTGCAACACGCTCGTGTGAATCGAATCCAGGCCGTGGTCGAGCCTGCTAAAGGGGCACGGCCGTGTGGCTTGGGCCCAGGCCATGTTGATTTCTTACTTTGGCCCATTTCCTCCTTTTCGGCCCGTTTCTCGTTCTTTTCATCCTCTTATGCTTCCCTAAGTATAAAACATGAAATTAAAGGATTAGGAGCATCAAATTCCACAATTCAAATGATAAATCATCCAAAAAGCATGCTAAATGTGGGATTAAAATATGTATAAATTACGGTTTATCAAATATCATCTTATTTTCTCATCTTTTTCCCCAAAAATACATGGAAACCCTAGGAGAGAGAGAAGAAAATTTCATGGCCAAATTGGGTAAGTTTCCTTGTCCCGTTTTTAGTAATTTTGATATTTTTGAAATCGGGATAGCTTAATCTATCTATTTGGGGGATCAATTTGAAAAGTTATCAAAGTATGAAAATTGGGTCATGGATGAATATGCTAAAATTAGAAATTTATGGTAGAAAATGAAAGGTCGTTGATAGATAAACAACTTTTACAAAGTGATTTTTGATGAAAACATGATTTAGGGACTAAAATGTAAAGTTGTGATATTTGATGAAAAATTTAGAATTTTTATGAATACATGTGCTGTAAATTTTATGATGGAATTTTGGTTAGGCTTGGAATAGGGAGTAAATTGCACAAATTTCATTTTCTGAGCCTAGGGACGAAATTGGAATTTATGGAAAAGTTAGGGGCAAAATGGTAATTTTTCCTAGGGTGTAAATTGAGTCCACATGAATATGAAATGTGATAAATTGATGTTAAATTTACTCGAATAGATTCGGATAGACCAAATTTGGAGTTAGAATGGGGAAGAGAGGAAAATGTCGGATTAGTAGATTTTATGTACACGAATATTTGTCGAGGTAAGTTCGTGTAACTAAATTATATATATTTATATGCTTGTATTGAATGTGTTTATGTGTGAATTATTTGAATGCTATGAATATGAACTTTGTTACATGATCGAGAGTACTTAACAAAAGTTAAGTCCCGTAAACATATCCGAGAAATACCAGATAAATGGAAAAAAGGTTACTTTTATGCTTGAAATGAATGTGGAATGTCTTTATTTGAATTATATGAATGTTATAAATGTATGAAATAATCACATGCCTGGTAATGCTTGAAAAATGTTAAATCCCGTTTGAATAAATGAAAATTGATGGATATGTAATTTCCCGAAATGAACTAGGCCCCGCAATTGTTGCTGACGGGATTTAGCTCAGACGAGTAATCTTATTGACCTTATTTATAAAAGGATTTAGCCCGGATGGGTAATCTTGATGTAAGTCTTCTCGAGCATATGTTATGGATTGGATTTAGCCCGGACGGGTAATCCAGATCAAGCTCTTTAGAGCATATTTCATAAAAAGGATTTAGCCTGGACTGATAATCTTGACTAAGCTCTATTGAATATATATTGGAGACAGGATTTAGCTTGGACTAGTAGTCCTATTGCATATATGAGTGACTCAAGAGTGTACTCTCCGAAATAGTACCTTATGGGTATCACTGGGCATGAATTGACGGATTTTGATTTGTACACCTTGAGTGTACTACATGTATATCCAATGATATTTTGAATAAATTCAACGGGTAAAAATCTTGACATGAGAAGATATGGATAAGAAATGAGTTATTACATGTACTTGTCTAAAACACCTAACAATAATGATACATGACAATTGATATATGAAAACATGAGAGGATGATATTTGAACAAGGAATTCATTTGATGAATATGTTCATCCTTGAATATAGACTTGTACACCTTGAGTGTACTGCTACTCGTGTGACCTTGATATTTTAAATGATATGAGTAAAGTTCTGACATGAAATAATCTGAACTCGAGATGTGTTATATGATAATATACTTGAGATATAGCGATGTGATTTATGCATGTTGTAGAAAGCATATGTGCATGGAAACTTGATTGTTATTGAGCCCATACATGATTTAATGTTATTATGGAATATATGACTAACAAGGGCAATGAGAATATGTGTAGGGCTTTAGGTCAAATTGATTGAATGTGCCTTACATAGTTACCTCAAAATAGAATAAATGGTAAGTTAAGTACCATGTTATACGAACTTACTAAGCATGTAATGCTTACTTAGTTTTATTTCCTTATTTTATAGTAAATCGGAAGCTCGTTGGATTGGAAACTTGGCAGAGATCACTCACACTACCCATCGTCCTATCTCGGTGCATATGGTAAATCAATTATGGTTGTAAAGGCATGTATAGGTTAAATTGGCCATATTGGCATGCAAATGTAAATGATTATTGTAATCTAGCCATTGGAATGGCTAGTGATGATTATGTCTTGGTATATGTATATATGTATCAAGTTCATTTTATGGATAACATAAGAGTTTATTATTGATTGATTGAAAAAGGTTAAATGAGTATGCTTATAAAAGGTAAGATTTAAGTATGATGCATGTAACAATATATCATGTTAGATGTTATAAATTGCTTGGATTGAGAGCGTGGATTGGTTGGTATTTGGATGTAAGTTAGTACAGGAACTTGGTGAAAAATCATGGGTGAGAAATGAAACTAGAAATGGCTTTATTTTGTCCACACGGGCAGACACACGGGCATGTGTCTAGACCGTGTGTGACACACGGCTTGGTACATGGGCGTGTGGTTAGGCTGTGTGTCCCCTGCATCTTAAATTCGAGAAAATAGAATGCTCAGAATTGAGCACATGGGCAGAGACACGGGCGTGTGTCTCAGCCGTGTGTGCTACACGACCTAGAACACAGGCGTGTGTCTTGGTCGTGTGAAACCTGTACCTAATTTCGAAAGAATTTACTTAACCACACCGCCTAGCACACGGGCGTGTGGCCGGCCGTGTGGCATAAGTCAGTAAGCTACCTAGTTTCGAACATGGCCTGCAGCACGGGCGTGTGAGCCCTGCACCTTGGAAAAATTTTGAAATTTCGCGAATAATTATTAGGGTTTCCGATGTAGTCCCGACTCGATTCTAATGCTTATATTGGGCGTCGAGGGTCCATTTAATGGACGTTATGAATAATCTCGAAAAATGAATAGTGGTTGACATGATTTATCTGAAAATATTCTGAAAGTTCCGGTAATACTCTTTAACTCTATTCCGGCGACAGATACGGGTTTGGGGTGTTACACATACTCTTTTATGCATGCAAAATACAAATGTAACACACACCAATAATTTGGTGTAATTTATTATTTGGAACACAATATTGGATTTTGAATTGTAGTTTAAGACACTGTTGAAACAATAAAGATCATTAGTCCATTGCATTAGATTACATGGATCGAGGCATATGGTGCATTACTTGATATTGTGCTTTTTTTATTTTCATTAGATAATTAAAAAGAAATTACAATTTAATCACTAAGTATTCGAAATTGTTCTTGACTATTAAGTAGTTAACTTTTTTAGTAGGTTTAATAACAATTTTGTCTTTCGCTTTTATACTTTTTGTGTATCGAATCCTAGTCCTAATTCTATATAAAAATTATAAAAAAAAAACTCAAGATTATTTTTAAAAAGCTAGAAAAGTCTATATAAATATTCAGGTTATAGTCAAATTATTGCAATAACTAATCTTCATCATTACCATAAAATCATGAAAATGAATAAAAAAATGGATCAATTTCAATCTCTTAATATTCATTTGGTATAAAGCTTAAATATGATTTAAAACTAATGTTTATACAAGAAAACTCTAGATTTTATTGCAGTAAAGCCCAAGATTATTCAATATTGAGATATAAGAACAAATATGGTCATTTAATAGAATCCAATAACAAATAAAAAATAAAATAGAACCAGATTAGTAATACCTTCAAGGCGAGTTCCATGTTGAAGAACTTCTTCCAGAACAAATATTATAAAGTCCTATAAAATTGACTCTGATGCCATTTTTTTAGCTAAAAGATACAAAATGTATTACAAAATTTCCTTTTTTTAAAACTCAATTCAAAATTTCAATTCATTTAAATTATTTTTCAAAACCCAAATCATAAAAAACAAATTTATATATTGACTTTTTCTTTTCTTTTCTTATAATGTGAAACAGTTTTCTCTCATTTATCTAATTTTATCTATTTTATCTATTCTTATTTTGAATTTTTGATTTTTTTTGTATATATAAAATTTTCTAATTTTTTAGAAAAATTCAATTTTTTATCATATAATGAAGGTTAAAAAGTTGAAAAGTAAAACTATTATTATACTAATTAAAGAAGTTTCACCATTAATCACTTGATGATGGATAAAAAATTAATTTTAAAAACTTAGTGATGAAATTGTATTTTTTAGTAAAATGACTCCAAGAAAAACTCATAAATGTGTCACTAGTGCTATAGTTAAATAAATAAATAAATAAAGCTACAAAGCCTTTCTGTAAAATTTTTTGAGAGGAATGACTTTCTTCTTTTATTTTAACAGGCCAAAAAAGAGCCATATTACATGATAGGCATGGAAAATAAGTCTTCCAATAAATCTATTAAAATCCCTAACTTCTAAAACAAAATCCCTAACTTCTCTCCTAAATATATTATTTACATATTTAACAGATATTTGCATATCTTAATATATTCTCTAGTTTCTTTCCTAATACCCCCTCAAGTTGGTGCGTGAGGATTACGAACCTCCAACTTGCGTAGAAGATACCCAAACTATTGTGTCCCCAACGTTTTAGTGAAGATATCAGCTAATTGCTCAGAGCTACGAACATAAACGGTTTGAACATAACCATGTTGAATCTCATCACGAATAAAATAACAATCAATTTCAATGTGCTTTGTTCTCTTATGAAACACATGATTTGCACTAATATGTAAGGTTGCTTGACTATCACAATATAACAGCATAGGATTGGAGTGAACAACACCAAGAGACAACAAGAGACCCTTTAACCATTTCAGTTCACACACAGTTGTAGCCATGGAACGATATTATGCTTCAGCAGAAGATCTCGACACTATATATTTCTTTTTAGTCTTCCAAGAAATAGGAAAGGTGCCCAGCATATCAAAATACCCAGTGAGAGATAGTCGCATTAAAGTACAACTTCCCCAATCAAAGTCACAATAACATATAGTCGTAGATCACAATCAGCTCGTAAAAGTTTTCCTTGTCCAAGACTTTCCTTCAAATAACACACCATGCGCAAAGCTGCTTCCCAATGAGCTTCCCTTAGTTGATGCATAAATTGTGCCAAGGTATGGACATTGTAGGACAACTTAGGTTGAGTAAGAGTCAAGTAAATCAATCTTCCCATCAATCTCAGATACTTTTCTGAATCTTCCAACAACACACTCTCTGCAAAGGCTAAATGATGATTTTGTTCGATGGGAAAACCAGATGGTTTAGCATCCAATAACCCAGCTTTGCTAATAATATCCAAAGCATATTTTTGTTGGCAAAGAAATATCCCTTCGCAATTTCGTGCCACCTCTACGCCCAAAAAATATTTCAATGTTCCCAAATCTTTCATATGGAAATAGTGGCATAAATAATCTTTAAACTTCTGAATGGCAACACTATTATTTCCAGCAATAACAAGATCATCAACATACACCAGTATACTCAATTGTATCTTGTCTTGATTCAAAGTAAACAATTAATAGTAAGACTGAGACTGCTTTAATGCAGTTGTCAACTTCGAACCAATATCGAAGGGCTTGTTGTAACCCATAAAGTGATTTACGTAATCTACAGACTTTGCTAGCTTATTTGTGTGACGAAACTAGGAGGCATCTTCATGTACACCTCTTCCTCTAAATCTCCATACAAGAATGCATTATGAACACCCATTTGACGAAGTTCCCATTTCTTTGTTGCTGCCACCGAAAGAAATATATGAACAGTCACCATTTTTGCTACAGGGGCGAAGGTCTCACTGTAATCAATTCCTTCAATATGATTATTGCCAAGAATCACCATTTGAGCTTTATAACGTTAAACTGAACCATTTGAATTATATTTGATCTTGTAAACCCATTTACTCCATATAGCTCATTTTCCCGGTGGTAAATATTCCAAAGTCCATGTCCCATTAGCTTCAATAACCTCAATTTCTTTCGTCATAGCTTCTTTCCATCAAATATCTTTTATGGCTTGAACATATGAAGTACGCTCCCTTTCGAATACCATAGCTACTAGAAAAGAAGGATGTTTTGGAGAAAATTTGTCACAATTTACATAATGTGCTAAAGGATAAGAGATACCGAAGGACAAAATTGGTTTGGATGAACGTGCAGAGGGGCTTATTCATTGTGCAGTATATGTCACAAAATCTCGCAGTCGAGTAAAAACTTCTTTTGTTCTATGACCGCGCCCAAGTTGTTCTTAAACAAATTCACTTGAGAATTCAGTAACACCCCTTGTCATCGTTATCGTCTTGAATCATAGTTGAATCCTCAAGTACCTCACTTTCTTCGACCTCATTCAAGTCATCATCAGCATGGTTGGTGATACTGAAATAAGCATTTTGTGCTAGTTCTGGTTGTGCACCCTCTTTATTAACATTAATAAATGGAAATTCATATTCGGAAAACACAACATATCTCGATACAAAATATTTTCTTGTATCAAGATCATAAACCCTCACTCTTTTTTTTCCAAAAAGATATCCTACAAACACACAACATTGACTTCTGCTAGCAAACTTTTCTTTCTCCTTATTCAAGTTCCAAACATAACAAAGGCATCCAAAAGTTCGAATATGATTATAACTAGAAGGTTTACCAAACAAGATCTCATAAGGAGTTTTTCCTCCCAATAGTTTAGAAGGTGTCCGATTGATTAAATATCTAACAGTCAAAACACATTTTCCCCAAAACTTGATAAGAAGATTGCCTTAAAATCTTAAAGCTCTAGCCATATTTAATATATGGCGATGCTTCCTCTCAACATGACTATTCTGTTGAGGTGTTCCTACACATGAAGTCTGATATAAAATTCTATTTTCAGAAAAGTAGTCTTTCAAACACGTAAATTCAGCCCCATTATCGCTTCTAACTACTTTTACATCTTTATGAAATTGTCTTTTAGTCATAGCAAAGAAATTACGCATGACAATGCCCACTTCTATTTTTTCAGTCAACAACTATATCCATATGAAGCACCACAAGAAACATTAACACGATAAGGTCCCCAAAAATTACAATGAATTATTTCAAATTTTCATTTGCTTTAGTGTCACTAGAAATAAAAACTTCTCTTGTTTTCTTAGCTCTTAAACAAATTTCACATGGTTTATTCTTCACCAAACTATTACTTAGTTTAATGTAAGGAAGAGATTCTATTGTTTTTGCAGACAAATGCCCCATCCTCCTATGCCATAATTCAAAGAAATCTACATGACTAGCCTTCCATGCTTGGACTGATGTTACCGACTTCAAACAGTAAAGCCCATTGCATTGTTCACCCACTCCAATCACCATCCTCGAGGTGCGATATTGTATAACAAAATTTTATTAGTAAGCTGGACATTACAATTAGACCCATCGACCAACTGTGACACAGATATCAAATTGCAATTCAAGTTCGGAACATAAAGAACAATGTCTAGATTGATATGTTTTCCTAAACAAACCAATCCCTCCTTCAACGCCATTACCTCCTCACCATTAGACAAACCAATTGGACATGCCTCAATTTCTTTCAAATTTGTTAAACATTCTAAGGTATCTGTCATATGTTGGGAAGCACCCAAATCAATGATCAAACTTAGATTACTCTTACCATTCAACTTTTCGCTATTACCCGATTTACATGTATTCAACAAATTGAGAAAGAGTGTCCATTGTTCAGCTATTTAGGTCTTATATGTTGTACATTCTCCTATTACTGCCATTGATGATAATGGCTTCCCAATTACGTGAGTTGTATTCACCTTTGGCGCATTACTATGTCCTTGCCCTGCACCCTGTCCCTCTTGTCCACGTCCAGTCCCTTTGGATCGGTCACCCTACCATTTTGGATATCCAATAAGTTGGAAACAAGTTTCAGAATCATGTCCCTTTCTTTTGCAATGTGAGCAAACAATTGATTTTTCTCTTATTTATGTTTTATAATTTCGACCTCCTATTTTGGCCTGCATAAAAAACTCACAACTTCTCCATGTTTCTCCTTCCTTCATAAAATTTTTTTAATGTGTTCTTCTAAGCACACCAATAAGTATGCCTTGTTTAAGTTTGGCAATGAATCTGTGCTCAAAATATTGGAACAAATAATTTTATATAACGCATCTTCCAACCCCATCAAAAATTAATGAAGCCTCTCTTTTTCTCATTTATTGTCGAGTTCAGTTGTAATATTACAATCACATTTTTCACAATGGTAAATGGGAATTTGCTCATAATTTGCAAGTTCTTTTCAATTTCCCATAGAAAGTCACAATTGGAAAACCTCTGTATTTACAGTTGGCAAGTTCTACCTTGATCTGCTAAACACGAGGTCCATTAGCAATACAGAATCGTTCTTTAATATCCTCCCATAAAGCCTTTGCAATCTCCATATAAGTTATAGTAAATCGCAAGGTTGGCTCGATTGTGTTGAGCATCCATGAAACCAACATAGAATTTACAGTCCACCAATCTTCCAATTCAGAGGAATCATCATCAAGTTGTTCAATTGTTCCATCAATAAATTTGAATTTCTTCTTAACCCTCAATGCAGTTTGCATAGCCCTAGCCCATTCATCATAGTTGTCTCCTTTCAATTGTACTTAGAGTATTTATATTACTAAGATTATCACTCGAAGTCAACACATAGGTGGAAGCAGGTTTCTTTCATTCTATATTCATGGTTATTTTATTTTTCTCCGACTCTTGATACATGTAAAAACTTTTGAGGGGAATGACTTTCTTCTTCTATTTTAACAAGCAAAAAACAGAGCCATATAAATATATGATAGGCATGGAAAATAAGTCATCCAATAAATCTATTAAAATCCCAAATTTCTAAAACAAAATTCCTAACTTCTCTCCTAAATATATTATTTACATATTTAATGGCAAAATAAAGCCTATAAGCCGATTTTTTTAATTAGGATTTTACGCCGCTTTTAAAATTAATTAGGGATATAGGTCGATTTAATTGGAAAGTGCGCCTAGACACGTCCAATTGGACGAGCTTTCTGGAAAGCTCAGCCAGCTAGGCATGCTTCTCAGTTCTCCTTCTTAGGGTTAGGGTTTTAATTTTATTAGGGTCAGGGTTTTGGTTTTGGGTATTTTGAAAGTGTTCAGGGTTTTCGAATGAAACGACAAAAAATATTAAATAGTTTTGAGGGGTCAGGAATGTGATAACGTGCCTTAACACACATACGTTTCATATGTCACAGCGAGATAAGACCATGACCTTAGAAACCCATCATGGGGAAATTCGATTTTGACGTAATAATACTTAATACAATCAAGGGTTGAATTCAATGTGAAGGTCCCAGCTGGTGGTCGTGATGCGGTCACGGGTTTGAATATAACCGGGGAGCCAGATGACAGTCGTTATGCGATCAAGAGTTCAAGCTTTTTAGATACCTGCAAATAATGCCCTATATATATACCATACATAAGATTAAGGTCATAATCATACGGAAGAACTCTGGGAACTTCCTGTGTAATCAACGTAATTTTTTCTCTATTTCCAAGCAGCCGGTATCTCTAACCTTTCATTCTTGTCCGAAGGCCAACATTGAGGTGGACACAAGAGGGATCTTAGGAGGAAAGTGGATGTTCCGACACAGCAAAGGTCAAACTTGAGTCAGCGCGGAGCGGTTGTAGTTATTAATGGGTTATGTAGTAATGACAACCATCATTGATCTAAAAGGAGCATCACTTTTACTATACCGTAATAGCCGCTCCCCGCTTAAAAGTCCTCTTGCATCCACGAAGGTGGCGGATTTCAAATAAGAATGAAGGATAAAGGTACCGGTTGCCTGAAAATAGAGAAAAAAGTTACACCGATTATAGCTAGAAGCTCTAGAGTTGTTTCGTATGATTATGCCCTTAAACTTCTGTATGGTATTTATAGGGCATCATTTTCATGTATTCGAAAAGATTGAGCTCGTGGCTGCGTAACGACCGTCAACTAGCTCCCCCGTTATACCCCAATCCATTACCACATAACGACCATCAATTGAGACCTCCACGTCAACTTTTAGCCTTGACTGTACAAAGCAAAATCACCCCATAACCGACTTCCCTAGAATAGGTTTCGGAGGCAATGATCCCATCTCCGTATGATATATGAAATGTGTGCGTCTTGGAGCGATATCGTATCACCGATGACTCAAGAATAACTCGAATATAAACCAAATACTTTTAGCGAGCGAAATTTTTAAGATTGGAAAATGATTTATAGTGGAGAAATAGAAATGATTGGAGAGAAATTATATGAGTGAGGGATGATGAAGCTTGGTATGTGAGAGTTATTTTATAGTAGCGTGGAAGGGTCTGTTTGCAAAGGAAAACCTTCAAAGTGCGCTGGAACATATTCTAAACGTGTTGAAATATTTAAATCGTCCAAATTATTCGAAGCGTCAGGCTTTTCAGCCCTAGGAATGGTTAATATGTTAGAGAATGCTCGCCCAACTAAGGAGCGGGAAAGTCCCTAGCTAGGTGAGCTTTCTCTAACATATTTTACTATCCCCAGGCAGAAAGTACCTTTTCAAATGACTGTTGTGCACGTTATGAAGCGTAGAATCTCGATAAAATTATATGAATTTTGAATGCGTGATAAAAATTATTTGTACCATACACTATGCAACTAATATGTGTATTCGTAACAAAATTAATAGCACATATTCTCTTTCTCCCTACATAAATTTCTTATAAAAGCGGTGTAATTTTCATAAAATAGACACACATCAAGTTAATATCAAACAAAAAAAAAACCTTGCATCACGGGTGAGAGTTGTCTGTACTCATTCAAACAACTCTCTGCTTATTTATTTGCATTTATTCATCCAAATCGTGACTGATATTTAAATGATTCGATGAGTGAAATCCGTTATATAGTACGGCGGTCAAATCTGTAATACAAAGTTTGAGGTGGTGTTTGTAGGAGCGAATTCCATGGAATTAGCGTTCAATAGTACCATTCAAATGCGTGAGCTATGGGCCCAGATCAAGAGTAAAGTCGAGGGGTCGAGCCGGGGAAGAATTACGATGTTGCAATGCAAATTTCTTACACCTGTTGACCCCTATAAGTATGAGTTATTCGATGTGATTAGTGAGACGCATCTCGAAATGATCATATCATTGCACATCTCAAGCAGAAATGATATTATTAAGTTTTATGTCGATTTTATCGATGCTGATAGATCTGGCCCATCTTCAACCTCCGTCGCGGTGAATACGAGTACCGAAGTTCAAATAGAAAGTCCTACTACACAGTTGTGCGATGGGTTTTCTGACCTCTTTTAAAGAGGTTACTACGATTTTCCCGAGATATCAATGGGAAGACACTCATCGATCTCCGGCATCAATCTAAATTTTAGGGATTAGTACCAGTCGGGGTATCAACATAATTTAAATCTAGACAATCGGGCTCGACATTCAATCAACACATTTGATTTCAACTTTGGCATTGGGTCAATGTTATAGGCGAAAGCAATTATACTAGGGGATTATTGACGTACACCGGTCATAAACCCGAAGATTATTCTGGTAGGCACATGGGTTACAAGAGAACCTATGACCTACTCCTTTCGATGGGGGTCGGCGAGGGTATTCCAACACCGTATTAGAAGTTGACAATGAAAGTGCGGATGAGGAAGGGGATGCAGGTGAGCAAGAAGGGGCTGTGGATGCAAACGAGGGGGAGGAGTCAGAACTTGAACAAATCCGGTAGCGCGGTCTGAATGGTTCAAAAGTGGCACTATTTTCCAAACCGAATCTAGTTACAATAGAATCAAAACCTTGTGAGTCTAACGATGATGCCTTGGACAATACTCTGGACCTAAATCTGCGATTTAAAGCGTATGAACCTCCGCCCCACATGACGAACATCGACCTATTGGCCGAGGGTGGTTTAAAGTTTTCTCGACTTCCGTAGAGAACACCTAGTCATGCAAGCACAGTTCGTGATTTATGAGTACTGGAAGTTTGAATTGGGTACCCAAAAAAGATGCTTTTCTTGTTGTACTAAAGCGGTACAACATCAAGAATGGCGTAAACTACTACGTCACAAAGTCCCACTTCGAAAAATTCAAAGAAAAGTGCGTAATAAAGGACGGAAGGTGTAAGTGGAAAATCATGGCATCTTACCAGAAGAAAATTGGGCTATGAACGATAAAGAAGTATCCGAGTCCCCATATGTGTGTTGCGAAGGGTGCAAGTCAGGACCATCCAAGGCTAGACTTGGATATGATTGCTGACATTATTCTACCGATGGTGAAGGCCAGTCCTCGGATCAAAATACCAGTCCCGATTGTGAACATACATAGTAAATACTAGTACACTCCAATGTACTACAAATTATGGGTTGCAAATAGAAGGCTATGGAGAAGTTGCGCCATAGGTGGGAGGATTCGTATAACTATCTATAGTAATTGTGTCAGGTATTAGATCGGTATGTACCAGGTTCTATAACTAATCTCGAAATGTGCCCATGGTATTCCAGCAATCAGATGATTGAGCGAGATCTAGTCATCGACATGGGTTTGTAGTTCTAACTATGTATTCACTACAAATCAAATTTTCAATTATGGGGTTATTTTATTGCACTAATTGGTACCTATTTATCGACAGGTTACGAGCTCGTCCAACATGTTTTCCATTAAAATTTGAACAACTTGAGCACCATTAACGCATATGGTATGGCATATGTTTCGAATATACCGTTCGAATAGTGGACGTAGTCGTACGACGGGATTCTACGATACGAACACTTGATGTCAAACTTGGTTGAGTGCATCAATTTGGTACTAAAAGGGAGGCATCATTTGTCAGTAACATCGGTTGTCAAAGAGACATGCTTTCAACTACCTTCCTTATTTCCTAAGAGGGAGTCGGCATATGCTGGACAAATAGCAGACGATGGTACATTTTGTGATGACATGATGCAAGAGATTTGATGAAGTACAGCGAGAGCGAACATGATGTATGTAGTATGCCACTCACGTCAGAACCTCAATTTTTGAGTCACGGAGTACACTAGGCCCGATTAGGAAATGTCAGGTGCATCCTATCGTGTGAACCTAACAGAAGGGACCTGCGATTGTGGGAGATTCCAAGCATTTTGGTTCCCATGTGCTCATGCAATTGCTGCATATAGGAACATACGGATTGAGTACGCGCCTTACATCAACGACGTTTACCGACTGCAACGCATTCATAGTGTGTAGACTCTTGAATTCCCACTCATCCCAGAAGAGAGTATGTGATCGCCTATGTCTAGCACGCCGTTCGAGTTGGTGCCAAATAAGAACCTGCGTTGCGTCTCGAAAGGTCGCCCGAATTTTACCTGGATAAGAAAAAATATAGATATTTGAGAGAGGCGTGATCAATAGAAATTATGCAGGTATTGTAGAAACTCAGGGCATACGAAGCCAACATTTTCTCTATACAGGGAAACGTTAGGGCCCTAGTGTCGATAACATTGTTTTCAACCAAATTTCATATTCATTAGTGTTTTTTTATAACCAAACTTTATTTTCATTTGCGCGTGCAATACTAATACTGTTTGTTGTATTCAGTATGAACTATAAAGGTTGATGTTCCGTATTGCGATTGGTTTTAAGGACATACAATTTATTTAGTTGTCGATAAAAAAATCAAAAAAAAATTGTCGATAACAAGGTAAATCCAAAAAAATTCATATTCAAAACAATATATCGATAACAAAATATGACATTTGTTATTTATCAATGAAACATAGATAATAATAATGACAAATGGTTTGTTTGAATGAATAACCTCAGTTTTTTTATTTATTTATGACATATCTATATATACATTAAAAAATAAAAATAAATCCAATGGTGTCGTCGGGGAGAATATGTGTCACAAGGAGGTGGATAACGGTCGCATGGGGGAGTTCTGTGTACAACCGACCGTACCACCGGAGGTGAACCTATAGTAGCATCTGGAGGTTCGGGCATGTATACTTCCTCCTCCTTGTCACCACCACCTGAGTACGTAGCTAGCACGGCCCCCTGCGCAATCGTATCTTTGGGATCGGTACTGTCATCATCTTCCTTTGTGGTCGATTGCTACGTTGTCCTCGTTCGCCATAGTGTATCCATCACTCCCTCGTCCACCGGTTGCAACGATGAGCCACGCCCGTAAAATAGTGATGTGTAAGGTATTTGGGTCACTATAGATGATAAACCGAAATAGTAACATATTTTAGGCCCAAATTTAGTATGCTTTTGGATGATTTATCCCTTATTTTATGTAAAAAGGTGCTCTCAATCTTTTCTTTTCATGTCTTATACTCAGGAAAGCACCCAAGGACAAAAAGAACGAGAAACAGGCTCAAAACAGACCAAAACGGGCCAAAGAGGAAATCGACACGGGCTGGACTTGGACCCACACGGCCGTGCCAAGTCAATCATCTAGAACACGGTCTAACCCCGACTCACACGGCCGTGTCTCATTAAAGAAATTTGAACACGGCCTGGCCACGATTCACACGGGCGTGCGCTATGGCCGTGCCTCTGCCGTGGAGAAGAGCAATTTCATTCGGGAAAGGATACTTAGGGAGAAAGAAACGTATTTCAAAAGCCTATAAATACACCCTAAGTATGACCTAAGAGGGGAGCCCAAAGCCATCGTCTAGGGGCGTCGTGCTAGGCCAGAGAAGGTAGATTTGTGGGGATTCACTCAGGGATAGCCAGTTGATCCATCTCAAGAAGCCAGAATTATACTCAAGACGGAGGATCTCTCCTTCAATTCCTTCAGGGGGTTTTAGGGATTTCTTATGTTTTGTTTTATCTTTTCTCTTGAGATGTTTTCCTTTATTGTTATGAACTAAACCCTTCGGATATTCGAAGAGATGAAACCTATGATGAATCTTGTTATTGTTTTTCGAATTATATGATAAATACTTAGTTTGTTCTTAATTATGTGAGCTTAATCCAAATTTAATGTGCTTAGGTGGAGGAGGAATAGACCCTGCCTAAGAGTAGATCCAACATAATTAAGTGGAGTTGATCGTATGCCTAGAGATAGGGTGACAAGATTTTGCCGGATTAGGGTGAAACCTAATATGGGAATCCATAGATCGATTTACTGCTATTCTAGGGGGTTATTATAAGAGAACAAGAGTTCCACTAATTAGCCTAGGGTTAGACGTTATTTGCCTCGAGAGAGGGTTTAATATACGTTAGGGAGTCTTACGGATCAAACTAAGTGAATAAATCGTATGGTTCAGTGATAGATAACAAGTGAAGTCTAGGTGGATTCTTCCTAGGGTATCATCTAAATCAACTGAGTTTTTCCCAAGTTATTTTCCAAATTCATTCTTCTTTGTCTTAGAGTCTATAGTTTAGTAGTTAATTAATTTAGATTAGATAAACAATCTCTCTTTATTTTTAGGCTAGATAATAAGAAGAAAGTTAGTATTAGTACTTTTACTTCCTTTGGGTTCTATAATCCGGTCTTGCCTAAGCTATACTACTGTTCGATAGGTGCACTTGCCTCAATCGTTGTCAGAGTTAGTTTCCAGGTTTGATCATTCTTTTTATAAATTTTAAAGCTCTGATTCACAACGATCAAGTTTTTGGCGCCATTACCGGGGAACTAAAATATTAAGAAAGCTCTATTTTTATTACTCTAGCCATTATTTTTATTTTTCGCAATTTATTTTTATTTTTAGTTTTAATTTTATATTTGCTAAATTCTCTTTCTTTCTTTTCGTAGTAGGTACCTCTAGTTTATGACTAGAAGGAACCCGAGAGGACCTTTAGTATACGACAGTGATATTGACGCTATCGTTCGCAGGAATCGTAAAGAAATTAGGCGAGCCCTAAATTACACGAAAGAAGAGCGAGAAGACAGATCCAATCCTACTGAAGGGATGGACGGAAATAACCCACCACCACAAGATGTGGGAGAAAATAATGCTCATCGTACTATGTTTGATTATGCTAAACCTCATTTAACAGGAGCCGAATCAAGTATTGTTAGGCCTGCCATAGCTGCTAATAATTTTGAATTAAAGCCTAACACTATATAAATGATTCAACAGTTTGTTCAATTTGATGGTTTGCAGGACGAAGATCCAAATACTCATATAGCTAATTTTTTAGAGTTCTGTGATACCTTCAAAATAAATGGTGTTTCTAATGATGCCATACGTCTTCGGTTATTTCCCTTTTCATTAAGGAATAAAGCTAAACAGTGGTTAAACTCGCTACCATGAGGGTCAATCACTACATGGGATCAAATGACCAAAATTTTTTTATTAAAATATTTCCCACCGGCCAAAACGGCCAAATTACAGAATGATATCTCTTCTTTTGTGCAGATGGATTTAGAGATATTATGCAATGCATGGGAGAGATATAAGGATCTCTTGAGAAGGTGTCCGCACCATGGTTTACCCTTGTGGCTCCAAGTCCAGACTTTCTATAACGGTGTAAACCCCTTAAAGAGGCAACAAATAGATTCAGCCACCGGTGGAACCCTGAACAATAAAACTCCTGAAGCAGCCCACGAGTTTATTGAAGAGATGTCACTGAATAACTATCAGTGGCAGGTTACAAGGACCAAACCAACAAAATCGGCCAGAGTTTTCAACATAGATGCTGTAACCATGCTATCAACACAGGTAGAGATGATGAATAAAAAGCTTGATAGTTTGTGTTCTTCGCAGCACATCCGAAGAATGCGATGCGACATAAGTGGAACTGTGGCGAATCCTGAGTACCCACCCTACCAACCGGGAACAGAGAGCTAACAGATGAACTATATAGGTAACAATTTCAGATCTAATAATAACCCATATAGTAATAATTATAATCCAGGTTGGAGGAACCACCCAAATTTTTCGTGGGGAGGACAAGGAAATCAAAGACAACAACCTCCTCAAAATTTCCAAAATCACCCTATCCACGGAAAAGAAGCCGAATCTTGAAGAGGCGTTGAACAAATTCATAGCATCCACAGAAGCCCGTCTCCAAAAAACTGAGGTAACACTCGACACCCAACAAACATCGATCAAAACGATCGAGAACCAAGTTGGAGGACTTACAAAGGCAATCGGGGAAATTACCTAGTCAGTCGGACAAATTGCGAAGCTATTATCCGAACGACCGCAAGGGCGTCTACCGAGTAATACTGAAATTAATCCAAAGGAGCAAATCTAAGCCATAACAGCTCAAGAAAGTGAAGAAGTAGACGAACCCAGTCCAACACAAGGAAACGAGGTGGAAAAAAGTAAAGTTGAGGTAATACAAGACAAGCCAAAACCGGTAATCAAGGAATACCAACCTCGCATACCATATCCCGAAGCGTTAACAAGAGACGATACAGAGGAACAATTTGGTAAGTTTCTTAAACTTTTAAAGAAATTACATATTAACTTACCATTACTTGAAGCTCTTTCACAGATGCCAGATTCTAGAAAATTTTTAAGAGAACTTTTGACGAACAAGAAAAGGATAGACGAGGCATCACACGTGGAACTAAACGCAATGTGCTCAGCAATCTTGTAAAATAAACTACCACAGAAATTAAAAGATCCATGGAGTTTTACAATTCCATGTTTAATTGGTAGACTAACTATTGATAATGCGTTAGCTGATTTAGGGGCAAGCATAAATGTCATGCCTTACAAATTGTTTAAACAATTAGGCCTAGGGAAACCCAAACAAACTAGGATAAGCATTCAATTAGCTGATAAAATTGTTAGAATTCCTAGGGTTATTATCAAAGATGTTCTTGTAAAAATTGACAAATTCGTTTTCCCAGTAGATTTTGTTGTCTTAGACATGGATGAAGATAATTCGATCCCCCTAATTTTAGGAAGACCCTTTTTAGCAACTGCCGGACTAAAATTGATGTTGATGCAGGAGAACTCATACTTTGTGTAGGTAATGAGACGGTCACCCTCAAGGCTCTCGACTCGGCTAGAACATCGAGTAATCAAGGTGAGAACGTAAATTCTCACGATAACCATTGGGTTAACCCTTATTTTCGTGAAGCACCACCAAAAATACAAATGAACTCGATCCTAAACCCCATGCCAACAAAGAAATAACTCATGAGGAACGAGGGATTGGATCGATGATCTAGGCAGTGGAAGACACACTTCAAGGAGAAATTAGGGATACACGATGAAGAACCAGAACCACACAAGATAAAACCGAAGGAGCCCCCAAAAGAGCTAATAGGAACAACAAACCACTTCAAAATAGGGGACCAGGTACTGTTAGATCAGGCAGATCCTCGAATATCTCCTCCGGACCCTAACACAAACAAAGAAATACCTTTTAGGGTAACCAAGTGTTTTCCCATACACGAACAAATCGAGGTAAGTAATCCTATTTTTGGTACTTTTACTATAAACACATCTCGACTTAAATCTTTTCACGAGGATACAAATGATGGCATGAGGAAGGACTTCCAACTCCTCAAACCACCCTGACAATGCAAATGAGAGGAGAGTCTAGCTTAAGACTATAAACTAGCGCTTCTCGGGAGGCAACCCGAGTACTAACACAATTTATTTTTACATTTTACTTTCAATTTATTTTTCTTTTTCTTCTTTTCTTTACACCTAGTTATAAACTAACCAGAAGTGCAGATTTCTAAGTCACACGGCCTTGCACACGGCCGTGGCCGTGGCCGTGTAGACCATAAGAATCCCCGTACTGACATAGTAGAGGCCGTGCGAATCAGTTCTAACCACTTTTCGACGTCACGGATCTAACCACTACACCACGGGCACCGACAAAGGGGCACGGTCGTGCCCCATGACCGTGTGAAGATACTGACTTTCCAACCACGAGTAGAACACGATCGTGCCTTAAAACCGTGCCAACATACTGACTTGTCGAACACAGGCTACACACGAGCGTGGGGTAACCAACACGCCTAGGAACACGGCCGTGCGATGCGGCCGTGTGAATCGACACACCCTTAACCCATGGGCGTGGGAAGCTGCCAGACCTGAAATTTTATACCCCTCTCCTTTCTCTTCTTAACCCACTTCCCTTCTTTCTTTCTTTCTTTCTTTTCTCCCTCTTTCTTTTTCTTTTTCCTAATAAATCCTTAGACTCTTGAGTTACAACAACACCATATCCATGGCAAAGAAGCGTAAAAGGCCAATCACAGTCTCCTCAAAGGAGACCAATTCACATGAGTTCATGCCGGCAGCTTCATCCAAACGACAAGCCAAGGATATTTGAGGCTATCTAGTTTTTATTTCTTTTTTCTCTTTTGCTTCAATTTCCTTCCCTTTAACAATCTTATGCTTAATATAGTTTATTTCATCTTAGTTTCTTAATTTTAGGTTCTAAAGGCTGCTAGGGAATCACGCCACGACCACCACCATATCCTCAACCTTAGAAATCAAATCCAACAATAAGGACTCTACGGTCCATCCATCTTTTCTTTTAATTTTAGTTTCATCTTTATTTTTCTACACTTTAGCTTGCTTTTCCTTAAGTAGTTAAGTAGTATAGTTTTAATTATTATTAGTATATCCTGGCTAATCCTGCATGAGCTTCCCAACTTCTTCATCTAGCGCAAGATAGTCACCCAGACCGCCTCTCCAACTTATCTTTCACCACGACCACTGCCAACTCAAAGATTTCATCCATAATTCAGGGAGTTTTACTTATCCCCATATCTTCTGACCTGAACATTACATTTATATTATCTATCTTTGTACATTGAGGGCAATGTACATCTTAAGTGTGGGGGGGTGAACAACCTAAAAAGGTGCCTAACTTTTTTCATTATTCTCAAATTTCTGAAATTAGGTACCAAACTTTTTGCATTGTTCTCAAAATCCTGAATTTAGTCTTGTTTTTAAGTAAATTTCTCATATTACTAATTAGGATGAAATTTCCATGATTTATGATTTTTATTGATATGTTTCAGAGTAAGTCATTGATAATTGTGCATTGATGTTTAAAATTTTAAGATACTAAAGAATCAAGCATGATAAGTCTATTTTTCAAAATTAAAATTTTCTAGGTTGTTGAACTAAATCTGAATATTATCTTGAAATTTGAAATTTACGAGGTTGATGTAAAAAATACCCATAATTTTTTGTGAGATTTTGAGCCTTATAGAGCATATATTCTTTTTCTTGCTCACTTCATTGATTATGAGTGTGTCAACATTGATTTGTTATTCTAGAACTTGCCTCGTTTATGCATATCGAGACCACACCTATGATTTGATACACAGAAATGATTAAGGCATTTAGGTTTTAACCCACTAACTCCATTAAAAAAAAACCTACCTTTACAATTAACCCTTAGTGAACCCCTTTTTAATCCTAACAACCCTTTTTATTGACTCACCCACTAATATTAACCCAAAAACCTTTGTATATTTGTATCACCATTCCTTGACTCCCTTTTTGTCGAGATTTGATTTTGAGCAGTTGCCTAACTATGTTCTATATTTCAGTTGTTAAAGTTCTTTATTATTACTTAGTTTGTTCTTAAAAAAAATGAAGTATATTCATTATTAGTTTTTATTAGTTAAATGAGCTTATACGTTTGAATTCCCAATATTGAAGAAGCTCGTATTATTAGTTTCAAAGTTTCAATTCATGTAATTTATCAGTTCATTTTTTCTAGTTAGGTAATTTGTCAGGTCAACCTCGATTCTAACCTTCTAATTCAGCCTATATCCACACCCTTAACCTAAGCCCCGTTACAACCCTGTTAAAGACCTTTTGATTTGTGTTTCATCTCATATTATAGTGGTGGGGACTTGATTTTCAGGCAAGCCTATGGGATTAACTTTTCATGTTCGACTTTTGAGTGCCTAAATTTTGAACCTTAAACACTTTGAGTGATTTGAGAGAATCTCTAGTGAGGATGTTAATCCTTGTCGATTTCGAATTAAAGGTAATTATTTAGATAAGGGGAGACACCTATATTTTCAAGATACAAAATCTATGACTTAGACTGTTTGAATTTTTAGAACTCTTTGAATTGAATTATCCATGTATGAATTATCTATGAATTATGATAAAACATTGTTGATAGGAATTATGAATTGTAGAAAGTTCGTTTTAATTGTAAGTTGAGAATTTTGCTTGAGGACAAGCAAAAGCTTAAGTGTGGGGGTATTTGATAAACCGAAATAGTAACATATTTTAGGCCCACATTTAGTATGCTTTTGGATGATTTATCCCTTATTTTATGTAAAAAGGTGCTCTTAATCCTTTCTTTTCATGTCTTATACTCAGGAAAGCACCCAAGGACAAAAAGAACGAGAAACGGGCTCAAAACGGACCAAAACGGGCCAAAGAGGAAATCGACACGGCCTGGACTTAGATTCACATGACCGTGCCAAGTCAATCATCTAGAACACGGTCTAACCCCGACTCACACGGCCATGTCTCATTAAAGAAATCCAAACACAGCCTGGCCATGATTCACACGGGCGTGCGCCATGGCCGTGCCTCTGCCGTGGAGAAGAGCAATTTCATTCGGGAAAGGATACTTAGGGAGAAAGAAACGTATTTCAAAAGCCTATAGATACACCCTAAGTATGACCTAAGAGGGGGAGCCCAAAGCCATCATCTAGGGGCGTCGTGCTAGGCCAGAGAAGGCAGATTTGTGGAGATTCACTCGGGATAGCCAGTTGATCCATCTCAAGAAGCGTAAGTGTACTCAAAGGCGAGGATCTCTCCTTCAATTCCTTCAGGGGGTTTTAGGGATTTCTTATATTTTGTTTTATCTTTTCTCTTAAGATGTTTTCCTTTATTGTTATGAACTAAACCCTTCGGATACCCGAATGGGATGAAACCTATGATGAATCTTGTTATTATTTTCTGAATTATATGATAAATACTTAGTTTGTTCTTAATTATGTGAGCTTAATCCAAATTTAATGTGCTTAGGTGGAGGAGGAATAGACCCTGCTTAAGAGTAGATCCAACATAATTAAGCGGAGTTGACCGCGCGCCTAGAGATAGGGTGACGAGATTTTGCCAGATTAGGGTGAAACCTAATATGGGAATCCATAGATCGATTTACTGCTATTCTAGGGGGTTATTATAAGAGAACGAGATTTCCACTAATTAATATAGGGTTAGACGTTATTCACCTCGAGAGAGGGTTTAATATACGTTAGGGAGTCTTACGGATCAAACTAAGTGAATAAATCGTATGGTTCAGTGTTAGATAACAAGTGAAGTCTAGGTGGATTCTTCCTAGGGTATCATCTAAATCAACTGAGTTTTTCCCAAGTTATTTTCCAAATTCATTCTTCTTTGTCTTAGAGTCTATAGTTTAGTAGTTAATTAATTTAGATTAGATATACAATCTCTCTTTATTTTTAGGCTAGATAATAAGAAGAAAGTTAGTATTAGTACTTTTAGTTCCTTTGGGTTCGATAATCCGGTCTTGCCTAAGCTATACTACTGTTCGATAGGTGCACTTGCCTCAATCGTTGTCGAGTTAGTTTCGTGTTCGATCATTCTTTTTGTAAATTTTAAAGCTCTGATTCACAGCGATCAATAGGCATGAAACCATGAGGTGCTCTAAATCTCGGGTACTTCGAAAAGGTATCGGGCATCGACATCGCCATCGATTGTTGCATAGGTGTTTGCATTGGTGGTTGCAGGTACGTCGGCGTCTATCCCGACACGGGGTTTAGCATTGACATCTGCATAGGGGTGTAGTATGTGGGGGATGTTGGTGGAGCGAAGTATGTACCTGCAAGAACAGAAGAACCGACTACATGTGACGGTAGTCCGTAATGCGGTAGTGCTTGTGAATAAAACACATGGTTACTTAATTGAATGAGAGTACCTGGACCAAAGTGACTCAAATATTGCGCAGCCATAGGCGGCGTATCTTCTGCTAGAGCGAATAACGAACTTGTCGTGCGACCGCGTCTCCTCCTAATATGTTATGGCAGTCGACGTGACCTCTTTGCCCTAATTTACCGACTCCTCTCCTCTGGTGATAGCAGATACGGCTTACTGATGAATCTAAACCATGCCAAGTAATCATCAACTGTCGTCGTGTCTGTTGAGAAAAATTATTCGCGAATGGGTATAGATTACATCCTACGACCCCACGCCTCGATGTGCTCCTCGTGCCACTTTGAATAGTCGATGTTGTCCTTCCCCCGCATGTCCACTTTGTGCAGATCCTTCAAGTTTTGCAGTGGCGGCGGAATTCGTTGCCTCCACCCGAACTGCAGCAACACCCATTTTATTTTGTACATTTCCACCATCGCGTACACTATTAACGGCACATTCACATCCCACATCTGTTGGTTGTGCAACACTTTCAGGGAAATGCAGGATATGACCTCGGTGTCAGCGTACGACATCCATTCAAGCTGAAAAGAAAAAGTGTAAATATCGTTATTTATGAAATTTTTTTACCAATCATTACGTAATTAATATAGGTTCAAAAGAATAGGTAACTAACCTCAGCTTCCGAGCGTTGATCTAATAACAGCCTAATATCTTCTAAATCATCAGGCAGTCCCACGTAACTCGGCCCATGGTTCCACCTGTACAAGTGATATGTTAGTTGAAACGTATAATAATAAAAATTACTATACAAACTATGTATTTGTTAATAAATGATGTTTAGCTCATCACCAATGGGAACATATATGGGTTTGTCACCTTGGGACGTAGAATCAATATTCACCACTAAGCCCACGACTGCAGCAGGAGCAAACAACCACTGGTCGATGCCGCACTCGGTAGTGTGGCTCTACACATCTCCCGGTATAACATGAATAATACGGTAGATCCTCAACTTAGTTTCCCACACTCATTGAAGTCTACTAGATGTGATAGGCACCTTATGTGCACCAAATTTCAAGATTTTTCGGGCATTAAATGCCCCCAATTAACCTCATGATGTATGCTCAAGCGTATTGTTGTATAACCTCATCCGTTCGGTCTTTAGGGTCTTCATGGAGCTCGTTGAAATTATCTTTAAACCAGTTTATCAATATCTGACCACCTTCGAATTTGTCTGGGACCTTCCCCAATAGTGATTGACAGAGGATCATTTTTCTCGGAACGATTGTAGATCCACTGTAAAACTGAGTTGTAGTGCTATGTTTTCGAGTGTGATTGTACACTCGCCACATAGAAGGTGGAAAATGTGTGTTTCGAGCCTCTATCTTTCCACCAACGTGCTAATTAGTTGCAAATCGAGTTTGCAGCCCCCGGACATATGAGACGCGTGTAAGAACCTGGTTGCTTGCAAGTATCCGCAAATCTCAAGGATCACAGGCTTTCCCCATATTATGGATGAAGCCCTCTAGAACACGATCATCCGCCTATTTAAACAATAAAAAAATTATAATTATAATAAAAAATTAAATTTAACATTATTGAAATTAACGAAATTTAAATTTTGGTCTTACCATTGCTAAATTGGGCGGAAAAAATATGTTTGTCGTTAAAGTGGATTAGGGAGGCGGTCATTCATGAGAAATCGATTTAAACGAATAAAAACGAGATAATTAAAAAAATAATATTTTTAAATAAAAATATAAAAAATTATTAAAAACGAGAGAGTTGAGAGAGTTTGAGAGAATTGAGAAAGTTGAGAGAAGGATGTGAATGAAAAAAAAAATTGAGGGATATTTATAGGGTAAAAAAATGTTACCATTAGGTGTATTTAATTTATTTTTACCATTGACAGTAACATTCAAAAAACCATTAGAATTAGCCGGAAAGCATGTCAAATTTGTAGCTAAATTAACTTAAATCCCTAATTAATTTAAAATCCGACTGTAAAGCCCTAATTAAAAAAATCGGCCAATAGGCCTTATTTTGCCATATTTAACGGATCTGTATTTCTTGATATATTCCCCACCTTCTTTCCTAATAGTTTCACAGACGGATTAGCCGGAAAGCACGTCGAATTTGTAGCTAAATTGACTTAAATCCTTAATTAATTTAAAATCCGACTTTAAAGCCCTAATTAAAAAATATCGGCCAATAGGCCTTATTTTGCCATATTTAACGGGAAATATACCCATATATACAAAAAAAATACGAAAAAGGGCCGGTTTTTTAAAAATTTACGGAAAAGGGCCATTTCCCCACAAAACGCGTCCACGTCGGTAGCGTTTTGTGGGGATCTGATGAAAGCGCCCTCGGAGGCGCTTTCGCCATATCGGCGACAAAGCCTTATTTGGCGGGGCGCGCTTTTGATGTGGTAAAAAGCGCTCCCCGAGGGTGCGCTTTCTGTGCATCCCCACAAAACGCTTGGCGCGGACGCTGCGTTGCCCCTCCTTCCCGTCTACGCCCTTAATTTGTTTTTAGTGTTAGGGTATGAAATTTTAAGGTTTATGGAGTAGATTAGGGTTAATTAGGGTTTAGTTAAAATATATTTAGGGTTTTGGGCAAAATATATTAGCCAAAAAAATTTATTTGAATTTTTTGGCGATTGTATCTGGCAAAATAATTTTGAGAAGACGTCAACGAACAAGCGATTTGCCAAAAACGCTTCAAGCGGGATGCATTGTCAACAAGAGTGCGAAAAGAGCTCTCACGTGGGACGCTCTTTTGCTACGATGAGTCTCCGAAAAATAATTTTGAGAAGGCGTTTCGAACAAGCGATGGCCAAAACGCTTCCGGCGAGGATGCACCTTTGTCGGGAAAGAGTCTTGAAAAGAGCTTCCACGTGGACGCTCTTTTGCTCGATAGTCTCGGAAAAATAATTTTGAGAAGACGTTTACGAACAAGCAAGTGGCCAAAATGCTTCCAAAGAGATGCTTTGTCGGGAAGAGTCTTGAAAAGAGCTCCCACGTGGACGCTCTTTTGCTCTGATATTCTCGGTAAAATAATTTTGAGAAGACGTTTCTTAAACAAATAGTGGCCAAAACGCTTTCACAGCAGGATGCTTTGTCAAAGCAAAATCTTGAAAAGAGCTCCCACGTGGGCGCTCTTTTGCTCTGATATTCTCTGGTAAAATAATTTTAAGAAGATGTTTACGAACAAGTGGCCAAAACGCTTCCAGCAGGATACATGTCAAGAAAAGTACGAAAAGAGCTCCCACGTGGGCGCTCTTTTGCTCTGATAACCTCGAAAAAATAATTTTGAGAAGGCGTTTACGAACAAAGCGATGGCAAAAGCGCTTCCAGCGGGGATGCTTTGTCGGCAAAAGAGTGAAAAAAGCTCCCACGTGGGACGCTCTTTTGCTACTGATATTCTCGGTAAAATAATTTTGAGAAGGCGTTCAACAAACAAGCACAAAACGCGCTTCCAGCAGGATGCCTTTGTCGGCAAAGTGCGAAAAGAGCTCCCACGTGGGCGCTCTTTTACTACGATAGTCTGTGGCAACCCTTAGACTATAAATCAGCCAAATTGCATTCTCGGGTTGCATAACGTGAAATTGAGGCAAAAGAAAAATAGAAAGCGAAAATGAGTGAGCGTATTAATCTTTGTTATTTACTATGATGGTGAGGTTTGTGACAACGAAAATGATGTTGTTTTTTTATCGGAGAACACAAATGCGGCCGGGTTTTAATCGGAACATAGATTTGTTAGAACTTCGCAAAAGAATTAGGCGTAAAATCTTCGGAATAACGCCAATGAAAGTTCAGTCTATTAAGTATAGATTTTGCGCTTCGGTTGATCCGGTGAGATATGAATCATTCGACATCAAAGGTCCTCGGAGCTTTGAGGCAATGGTGGATACTCATCTTGCCAGTGGATCACCCTATCTTGAGGTATACGTAGAATTTTCATCGCCAAGTGATCTTCCTTCGACCTCAACATCTACTTCTGTTTGAGGGGAATACACGACCCCAAGCTGACACTCTGTTAGTGGGAGGCAGAATACGGAAGTGCCAGTGTTTGGTGGTAGTATGGAAAACATAACCCCTGCACGACACTCGGTTGGTAGATGGGACATGCATATCCTTCCTTCGACGTCCGGTGATAGAAATATGTATTGGGGAACATCATCAACTTCTAGTGGTTGGCAATCCACATATGATTAGGAATGTTACGAAAGATGTTTAAGGAGGGATAATGTACTCCCCACGACATCCACCGGCGAAGGGCCCTCGTTCGTTGCAGATTATGGTGGATCGGATGATGAGTCGGATGTGGATCCATTTCGAGAGCCCGGGCCTGATGGTGCAGAAGTTGGATTATTTTCTAAACCGAAGCCTATTTCAACAGTACCTGAAAATGTTGAGGGCGGTTCAGACGAAGAAGAAGAAGATCCGCTATTCAGGGCGTATTCGCCTCCAGTCCACATGCATAATGTCGATCTATCTCAAGACAATGCATTGGAGTTTCCTGAACTACCACACCGGACGCGCGGATCTGCACAACCGTCGTTGGATTCGGGCAAATTAGAAGTTGGTAACGAGTTTTCCAACAAGGATGCTTTTCTTCTTTTGCATTGAAATAGTACAGCATCAAGAACGGGGTTAACTACAACGTGGTTAAATCTAAGCTTGATAAGTACGATGCGAAGTGTGCAGTGCAAGACGGTACATGTTCTTGGAAAATCATGGCCTCGTTGAGGAAAAGGACAGGCTTGTGGGAGATCAAAAAGTACAAAGGTCCATATACATGTCTTGCCGGTACAGTATCATTATGTGTTCAATGTTTTTGAATAATACTAATATTACGTAATGTTGCATTATTTAACGTTCTTCGTTGACAGGTGTTACACAAGATCATCCGAAGATGGATTCAGAGATGTTGGCTGACTTAATAATACCGACGGTGAAGGTCGATCCCAAGACTACAGTGCCGGCCTTAATTGGCAATATTCGTAGCCAATTGGGGTACACGCCTTCTTACAGGAAGGCTTGGATAGCCAAGCAGAAGGCGTTGGAAAAGTTGCATGGTCGGTGGGACGCTTCATATAATGAAGTGTGGCAGTGGTGTCAGGTGCTGGAGAGATATGTCCTAGGCAGCATAACAGACCTTGAAACGGAACCGGCGTATTACAACGATTGTTTGCTCCTTGGATGCGCAGTGTTCAAGCCTCTTTTCTGGACATTTAAGCAATGCCGAGATGCATTTATATACTGCAAGCCATTGGTACAAATTGACGGTACCTTTATGTATGGTAGATATACGTATCGGCTATTGCTAGCTGTGGCACAAGACGACAGTGGGAGAATCCTTCCGATTGCATTCGTAATAACACCGGGGGAGTCAACTGATGACTGGGATTTCTTCCTATCTAGGTTAAGGAGGCATGTCTGCCCCCAACCTGATATATGCGTTATATCGGATCGGGGCCCTAGAATACTAGCCGCAATAGAGCGCCAGGGAAGCATGTGACATCGCACACACCATCGATATTGCCTAAGGCATGTTGCATCCAACTACTACGGGCAACATCGATCTAAAAGTCAGCGACGGCAAGTGACCGATATGGGTATGTAATATCTATTAATATAATATCGTTTGTAATATTCAATTTATTCTCAATTGAAGAGTGGTATGTAATATTCGCTATCAACGTATATTGGTAGGGTACGAGATCAATAAGGCCCGTTTTCAGGAGATGTTGGCGAGTTTGCGATCAGATAACGAAGAAGGCGCAAACTACCTGTGCAATATTCCTTTCGAACAGTGGACACAATCATACGACGGCGGCCTACGATATGGTCATATGACCTCAAACCTGGCAGAATGCATAAATTCTGTTCTAAAAGGAACGCATCATCTGCCGATAACATCGGTTGTGCGAGAGACATATTTTCGTTTAGCGGCACTATTTTCGAAGCGAGCAGCGAGTTATAAAGGTCAAATGCAAGGAGGCCATGTATGGAGCGCGAAGGTCTTGCGAGAAATTAACAGGGGGAAGACACGGGCCAACACCATGCACACAGTGTGTCACGATCGCGAAAGCCTATGGTTTCGTGTGACGGAGCTTGACAGACCGAACCAAGGTATTGTTGGCGGACAGTATCGTGTACACTTGACAAATAGGACCTCCGACTGTGGGATATTTGATGCACTTCGTTACCCATGCGCTCATGTACTTGCGGCTTGTCAGAATCTCCGTCTTGATCCCATGAGCTATGTCGACGAAGTGTATAAATTAGAAAACATGTACAACGCGTGGAGACACGTATTCCCACCAGTCCCAGATAAACGTAAGTGGCAGTCGGTATCGCTTGCACCGTATAAGCTGTTGCCGGATAGACAACTAAGGCACAAACCAAAAGGTCGACCTTGCTCGAGTAGAATACGCAACAACATGGATATCCGAGAAACGAGCAACCAACGTAGGTTGTGCGGATGGTGTAGGAACCCAGGCCATACATCTCGCTCGTGTCCAAATTGGAATAGTTGACAGTCTTCTTAACTTTTTTTGTCTCTTGGTGTCTATATAAATTCTATTTATTTGTTGATGAAAACGGTGAACTTTTGTAGGACTAATTTGGATAAAAAAAAACCTTTAAGTTATAATAAAATTACAAATATTGGACTTTTATTTTTAAAATTAAATTTCAATAAAAAATTAAACAAATTCTATTTTATTAAAGATAATAAAATTAAATTACAAAAAAATAAAAACAACTATTTAATTTATTAAATATATTAAAACTAAATTACAAAAAATTTAAAAATAAAAAAACAACTTTTTATTTTATTAAATATATTAAAACTAAATTACAAAAAATAAAAATAAAAAACAACTTCTTATTTTATTATATTACATATATTAAAATTAAATTACAATAAAAAAATTAAACAATTTCTATGTTATTAAAGATATTAAAATTAAATTACAATAAAAAATAAACAACTTCTATTTTATTAAATATATTAAAATTTAATTACAAAAAATAAAAAAATAAACAACTATTAATTTATTAAATATATTAAAACTAAATTACAAAAAATAAAAATAAAAAACAACTATTTAATTTATTAAATATATTAAAACTAAATTACAAAAAATTAAAAATTAAAAACAATTTTTTATTTTATTAAATATATTAAAACTAAATTACAAAAATAAAAATAACTTCTTATTTTAATATATTACATATATTAAAATTAAATTACAATACAAAATTAAACAATTTCTATGTTATTAAAGATATTAAAATTAAATTACAATAAATTTTTTTGACAGATTTGCAAAGAAAAGCGCCTCGAGGCGCTTTTGCCACATCAAGAAAGCGCGTCCCCATCAAGGCTTTGTCTTGATGTGGCGTAAAGCGCTCTAGAGAGCGCGCTGCTGCTGCATCTCCACAAAATGCGCTAACATGGACACATTTTTTGAGGAAATAGCCATTTTTTATAAATTTTAAAAAAATCGACTCTTTTTCGTAATTTTTTTTTTTTTTGATATATATTGGTATATTGCCCCAACGGATATCTGCATTTGTTGATATATTCCCCACCTTCTTTCCTAATAGTTTCACAGACGGGTATTAGACGCCCAACAATGCAGCCCTAAGGTTATAACAGGCGCGCGAACAAAAGAAAACCCAAACAGAAGCTGTTTCAGCTCAAGTGAACTCTTTGAACTCGCTCAAAAGCGGTGCCTCCCTACTCGTAAGGGATATTTAAGAAAAAAAAAACACCCTTTGTGAAACCCCTTCTTCAATTCTTATTCTATATTGGCTTAAAATAACCCGTCCTGTATTGAGGTGAGGTATTTTCAGCCCCCTCATATTCTTATTTCGATTCTTTAAAAGCAAGTCAATTTTTAATTTGAATTTTCTCAAGCATGATATTTTCCCCGCCGATAGCATATTAATGGGTGTTTAAAGTTTTTGCTAGTTTTCTCCTCTAAAGCATGGTGCTGAAGACGTTTGAATAGTGGTCTATCATATGGGAAAAAGCAGTTTGTTGGTGACTCTCTGTCCGAGTATTAATGGGTATTTGGTCTTACTCAAAATTATGTTTCCTTCAATCTGGTTTGCTTCGACAAATTGTTGTTCACCATAAGAAACGTCTTTTAAGGGTGTATTATGCTTCCTCATCTGCATTGTTAATGGAAGACCATGACTTTGATTGCATTCCCAAGGTTAAAAGTGATAATAATGAAGTTGGGGAAGTCCAAGTTCCTGAGAAGAGGTTCAAATTTTGTAGAAACCCCAGTCTTTTTCCCATAGTTGTTAGGGTATTTAAATCATTGAATTGGTGTGCAGCAAGGAAAATTAGCTTTCATAATGCTGTAAAGATGTATGGATTTGATCATTCAATATATGCCTTTCGGATCATTATTCATATATTTGCTATGACAGGGATGCAGATGGAAGCACATGCGTTGCTTAGAGATATTGTTTGTTACTATAAAGGAGTTAAGGATGATGTGTTTGAATTATTACCATATATTTTAGATTCACCTGAGCATGTCCATAGATCAACTAGTGTCTTTAATGTGCTCATTAAGGTGTTTGCATCCAATTTGATGCTTGAGAATGCTGTAGATGTTTTCGTGGAGGCTAAAACAATTGGGATTGAACTAAGTATTATGTCATGCAACTTCTTGCTAAAGTGTTTGCTAGAAGCAGATAGAGGGGAATTTATGAGAAGTCTGTTTGAAGAAATGAAGAACTCTGGTCCATCACCTAACGTTTACACCTATACAATTATGATGAACTTTTATTGCAAAGGATATTATGGGAGGGGAGCAGACATCGAACAGGCAACTAAACTTATGGAGGAGATGGAAAGAGATGGAATAAATCCATCTGTTGTAACATACAGTACATATATTTGCGGGATATGTAGAGTTGGTCATGTTGAATCTGCTCTAGATTTCATTCGGGATTTGAGATCTGGAAACCAGCCTATCAATAGCTTCTGTTATAATGCTGTTATTTACGGGTTTTGCCAAAAAGGTGAACCATATGAAGCTTCAAAGGTTTTGGAAGAAATGAGGAGTTGTGGAATTTTACCGGATGTTCATAGCTATAGCATTTTGATTGATGGGTTTTGTAAAAGAGGTGATTTTGTGAAAGTTTTTAATTTTATTGATGAGATGAAACACAATGACATGAAGCCTTCAATTGTTACTTATACCTCACTGTTTGATGGGCTGTGTAAGAGCGGACAGGCAGATGTTTCACTGAAGTTGTTCCGTAATTTTTGTACTTCTGGATATGAGTTTGACCTAGTTGCTTACAGTGTCTTGCTCAAGGGCCTTTGTCTTCAAGGTGATCTGGATTCTGCCATGGAACTTTTTAATGAGATGATCAACAATGGCTTAATTCCTACTGTAAACAGTTTCAACAGGTTGATTCACGGATTCTGTAAGATGGGGCCCTTAGATAAAGCCTTGGAACTTTTCAATATTATGCTGCAAAGTGGTGTCTTACCTACTGTCTTCACTTTCAATGTAATTGTTGACGGGTATTGCAGTGCAGGCCATTTGGAGGAAGCTTTGAAACTTATAAATGAAATGCATGAGCTTGACATTTTTCCTAACTCCTATACGTATAATGGAATTATTAAGAGGCTCTGTAAGCAAAGCAGTGTAGAAAAAGCTTGGGAACTTCTTCCCCAAATGCTTAAGAAGGATATTCTTCATGATGCTCCTTATGACATCATATTAGATGGATTTGCTAAACAGTTGAACCCTAAGAAGGCCATGATGCTGTACACTAGAATGTTAAAGCTTGGGGTCACACCAACTACTTTTACATATACAATTCTTGTCAACTTATTCTGCCAGAGTGGAAATATGTATGAAGCATGGAACTTGTTTATGGACTTGCTAGGAAGGGGTTTGATTCCTGATACAATTTTTTATACTACTATTATAGATGGATTTTGTAGAGTTGGAGATATGAGGAAGGCTTGGGCTTTATTTAGAGAAATGCCTCAAAAAGGTTATTCACCCAATGTTGTTACCTACACCTGTCTAATCAATGGATTTTGCAATGTACATCGTATGGATGTGGTCAACTCGTTAATTTCTGAAATGAAAAAACGAGATATCAACCCTGATGTGGTGACTTATACTGCTCTAATTGCTGGGTACCGAAGACTTGGCAATGCTGATAGAGCCCTTGAGTTGTTCACTGAAATGATAAGGAACGATATTTTGCCCGATTATGCTGCTTATAGGCATGCCTTCACATGATTAGAAAACTGAGGAAATGATGAAAGAATGGAATGGTAAGTCACTGGCTTCTTTTCAGTATTGATATTATCTGAAAATTTTAATTATATATATTATTTTAATGTTCTATGTTAGTTTGATAGAATATCTTTCATAAGAAGTGTGTAATGACTTGTTATGTAAGAAATCAAAATAGAACTTGAAGTAATATTTCAGTTACATTTTTTTAATAATGTGTTCTGTTATACATTTACTTAGAGTCACTTTTGATTTTATTTTACTTTTTATAATATTTATGCAGGTTAATTGCTTTTTCATGGTCGTGGCACATGAAAGATTTCTTTGGCTCAATTAAGTTTCTATGATTCGGGTATAAGCTTTTCTATGTGAATAGATTTATATTGCTAGTCGATGTTCTAGGCTAATTTAACAAGTTTTGCATGAAATTTCTGTTTTTGCTACACAGTCCGCAGCTTCCTTGGCTAAATGCTCGTTGAGAGTGGCATTTGAAGATTATGAAAAGACCAGTATGAAAATGATCTCATACCATGAGAGGCATGACTAAATCAATTTGCTTTGGTAAATTTATTGCTAATTATTTCATATATGACTGAGAGTCTCAGGCTTTCACAATCAGAAGAAATTATATGTTCTAGTTTTTGTTTTTGGAACATTTTTTTTCCTGCTGAAAAGGTTAGGAGAAGAGATTTTCTTGTTGGTTGATTTATTTACTTTGTGCTTATTATCATTATTATCTTTTTCTCTATACTTCTAGGTAAAAGTATTTGGGAAGATGTTGGAAATCAAAACTCAGTAATTAGACCTGAAAGATTTATTTGTATGGTTATATGTGATACATGTGCCTTATTGCTTTTGCAGAAAGGGTATTCCATACAAAGCCTAACCTGATGACTCAAGAAGGCTTCCACACCATCCCATGGGATATGCGTCAATGCTTTTCAAGCCCTTGTCTGAGCCTTCATCTCAAAAACGGCACCCCAATGCCCAAGGCTAGGTTCTATAGTCGAACCAATCAGAACTTTCTACAGACGATCAGGGGTGAATTGGACCTTCAGTAGTTAACCAGTCTTATGATTGGCTTGAGGGACACTTTGTCTTTAGGCAGGAGATTGAGAATTGGCAATCAGCAGTAAGAGAGACAACTGGAAGACAATGTTGTCCCTGTATTGGGTTTGTTTTGGATCATTCTGCATTTTCTTGCACTATTGAATAATAAACCCTGTTCCAAATCCTTATGCTTTGCAGTTGATATCTGTGATATGTGAGATTTGGTTTGCAATATCTTGGATATTGGATCAGTACCCCAAATGGCTTCCTGTTAACCCAGAAACCTATCTTGCTGGGCTTGCATTAAGGTGGAATGTTTCTTCCTGCCGGTCTCATGAATTCCCGCTAATATTTTAAGCTGTTGTGTCAACTCAGTACCTGTGATTTTTCTTGTTTTGTGATTTCAGTTCCTTGGATTTATTACAGATACGATAGTGAAGGAGAACCGTCGCAATTTGCTGCTGTTGACATTTTTTTTATTACTGTCGACCCATTAAAGGAGCCTCCACTTGTGACAGCCATCACTGTACTATCCATTCTTGCTGTTGATTACCCAGTTGACAAGGTCTCTTGCTATGTTTCTGATGATGGTGCTGCCATGAAATTTTTTGAAGAACTGTCCGAGACATCAGAGTTTGCCAGGAAATGGGTACCTTTCTGCAAGAAATAACGTTAAGCTTTGGGCTCCAGAATGGTATTTTACATGGAAGATTGACTAGCCGAAGGATAAAGTTCAACCATCATTTCTTAAAGATCATAGAGCTTTGAAGGTAAGGGTCAGTTTGGTTGTGCTATATCACTACATAATAAAATTTTCATCATGTTTGCTTCTTTGTTTCTGTTACAGAGAGAAGATGAAGAATTTGAAGTTCGAGTTAGCGGGCTTGTTGCAAAGACACAGAAAGTTCCTTGAAGAAGGATGGATTATGCAGGATGGTACGCCATGGCCTGGTAATAAACACCAGAGACTGTCCAGGAATGATCTAGGTGGACATTTTTGCATCTATAGATACACTAGACATGCATCAATCCTGATCAGGATGGCAACGATTTGATAGCTTTGATCAATATGCCAACAAAAATACTGTTTTCTTCGATGTAAGCGCCATATCTTTGACGTAAGCAAAATGTTTCACTTTTGTAGATGATGTTACTGCGTTTATGTAGAATGATTGGTGCGTGTCAATTTATTATAGAACATACTGGCAATAGAAATCCCTTTGAGACATTACATATAGATAAGGTTGAGGGGTCAATTCTGCTTGCCACCATTTTCTGTTGTGTAGTGGGCGCGGATGATGCCTCCACCGCTAGAGTTAACGGGCTACATGTACACCAGTGTGGAATCAAACTGTTATGTTCACAAAATACTGCAAATAGGAAAGGTGGGAATGAGTTATAATATTACTCTGTCTTTAATTGTACCTGAATTCACATCATGTGCAGAATATGGTCGTATGCTGTCTTGTTTTTATCAGGAGTGTGATGTAACACTTTGGACAAGCCCTATATGTGTATATATGGTTTCCGAGTGTAGAAGTAAAATTGAGTTGATCAAAATCTATTTCTAATTAAATTACAAGTTTGCCAACATAGGGCCGTATTTAAGCCAACCTGAGCCTGAAGAATAACAAGCTCCGGATTCATACCCGGCTTAATAGATATTGATTGAATATTGTCTTTTAAGTTTGCTCGAAATATAATTAAAATATTCAAAATTCGTTGTTAGAGCTTGATTCCAATACAATAGATTTAGTACCAATGCCAAAAGTCGAAACAAGCTTTAATGTTCAACTTGTTTGGTTGTTCCAGCCAAACGAATATGTTTGAATTATTTGCTCCTATTCTTTCTCTCTCGCTTGCGCATGCAACTAATTTGGTGAAATTATTGTTGGAAATATAATCTACTGTAAAACAAATATGTTAGTACTGATTGGAAAAAATAAATGATTAAATATGAAATCATAAATTATTGTGTCGTGGTAAATTCACTGCCTTAGAAACGAATTTACCCTGATCGGTGTAATTGTGTAGTGGGCGTCGTCCTCCAAGGTTAACACAGTTCTTCGATATTCTTACACTTGAATATGGAAGATGGAACTCGATTGGTACTATTTCTCAGGAAATCACAGTAGGAACAATTCCCAGGAAAGTTTGGAGGGGTCATAGTCGATCCCACTTAAAACCCAAACTTCTAGACAGATTTTTTTCTAAAGTGATTAGGGAACAAAAACAACTAGTTTATAAAGAAAACACAGAGAAAGTGGAGGAGAGGAATGTTTTCAGAGAGTTGTTTTTTTCTCTGTTCAATGTGTAAAAAATGAGGAAACTAGTCCTCTACTTATACTAGTAACAGGAAGGCAATATGGTAAAAAAGCATGGGCAAATTTGTAAAAAAACTCATAACCACATCTCCACAAAATCTTCAACAACCCCCATTAAATCCTTAACAATTTTGCATTACCAACAATCCCCCACTAATGCAAAGTAGTTTGGATTTTATTTTTTTTTTGTAAACACGAGAAATTTAGTTAAAAAGTGAGAAGAGCAATGGTGAAATTAGTTGCTTAAGCACTAGCATCTTGTGGATTTGAACTAGTACATAGTGAAATAAGTGATTCTTCTCTTTAACAAGTGAACGAATCTTGAACTTGTTATGATAAGAGTTAACTCATGACACACAACTAATCTAAGATCCAATTTAAAGTTCCGCGATAAATTAACAACTTTTAGCCAACGTACCTCGGATGCTAGTAAGTGCTCTAGAAAAATAGCCCAAAATGTTTTCCATAGAAGGTGGCTAGTCCTTCACACTTACGTAGGTGATTTCATCAGGTATATCTGAATATAGACCACCCGTATCAGGACTATGAAATCATTAAGAGTTTTCATTAAGCTTATCATTTCAAATTTAAGTCGGTGAATTCATCAAGTTCATCTCAATAGGACCACCCAAAATCTGGGACATGAACTCATTAAGAGTAATAAACTCAACCTATCAAATCGGTGAATTCATCAAGTCCGTCTCAATAGGACCACCCACAATTTGGGCTATGAATTTATTAAGAGTAAAAACTCATCATTATGCATATATATCATTTGCCATAGTGATAGGTAAAATGTACACTATGAGTCTTTCCATGGCTTTGTTTGATCACATTAAACTTAGAAACTAAGTTGGGTAACCACCATGAATTCCTCAACCATTGGGCTTAAGACTTATCCCCCTCGACGAATCAAGAACTATTTTCCTACTTAACCCTTTGGTTAGCGGATCAACTAGGTTCCTTTCAGACCTCACGTACTCCAAGGCGAGTACTCTATTTTTTATTAAATGTCTTAAAGATTCATGTCTTATTCGGATATATCTCTTCTTAACATTGTAAGCTTGACTCTTAGCAACACAAATTGCGGCTTGCGAGTCACATCATAAAGATATAGGAGGTCCTGGTTTTTCCCATAAATGAATCTCTGCAAGTAGATTCCTGAGCCACTCGGCCTCTTGCCCAGCTAAGTCAAGGGCTATAAATTCTGACTCCATAGCGGAGCGAGCAATATAAATCTGTTTAGCAGACTTCCACGAAATGGTTACTCCACCTAAAGTAAAGACATACCTACTTGTAGAGCTTACCTTATCATTATCAGTTACCCAGTTAGCATCACAATATCCTTTAAGGATTGCAGGGTAACTGACAAAATTTAATTCCCAAGATAAAGTACCTTTAAGGTATTTAAGCAAACGCTTTAGAGCATTCCGATGCTCATTGCTCGGATTATGGTTATACCTACTTAGTCTACTAACTGCATAAGCAATGTCCAGTTGAGTGTAGTTCATCAAGAACATAAGGCTTCTAATAATCTTTGCATACTCTAATTAAGAAATATTGTTTCCTCTATATTTTAAGAATTATATGCTAGAATCATAAGGAGTTCTCATAGGGATTACATCAAAACTATTAAACTTTTTTAACACTTTCTCTATATAGCGAGATTGATTTGATGAAAAACTCTTTTCTGATTTTGTAACTTTAACTCCTATGATTATATCTACCTTTCCTAAATCAGTCATGTAACACCCCTTACCCGAGTCCGACACCGAGACCGGATACGAGCCATTACCATGCTTAATCTTACTTAACAATTCGAAACGGGCTATAAAATTTCGTTTAAACCCATCACTTGCACATACTCGGCCTAAGAGGCCCCAAACATACCTCCGAGAGGTATCGGAACTATTCTGGGAGCTTTTACGAGCTCGAGAATGTTTCAACAAAATAGGGGCCACACGCCCGTGTTGGTCTAGGGACACGGCCGTGTGCCCCTAAGACATGTCCGTGTCGTTCACCTGTGTTCGATCCTGACCAACTTCACACGGCCTAGACACGCCCGTGTCTTCCACCCGTGGTCAATTCTGACTAACTTCACACGGCATAGACACGCCCGTGTCTTCTACCCGTGGTCGATTTAAATTCCACAATTAATGTGCAGACTTCACACTACCGGGCACGCGCGTGTCCCTAGCCCGTGGAGCGTACTGACTTGCAAACCTAGCATGCAAGGGGACACACGGTCGATTCACACGCCCATAGGGCTGACCGTGTGTCACACACGGCATAGACACACACCCGTGTGTCTATTCATGGGGACAATTAGATGGCTATCTACCAAGCCTTTTGCCACCCTACATTTCACACATGCAACACCAATCCATTTCAACACAATTCATAACCCAAAGGCATATCCAAGTACTCAATATAACTCTTGAATTAAAGACATTTAATTCATACAATGAATTCTTCATCCCAAACACAAGGGAGATCTATTTCCAATACAATTACAATCTACTTAAGCCATCATCTATGGCTATTCACAACCAAAACATAACTCACTTACGCCAACACATTTGGCTATATTAACTATGACTTAGTCAACTTTAAAAGAGGTCCCTATACATTCCATGACTCAAAGAACTTGAAACATCATACCAAGATTCTACTCGATAGTGTGAAAACATCTCCGGCAGCCTCCAACTCGAGCTAGTTAAATAACCTATAAGAGATGGGAAAAGAAAAGGAGTAAGAAATAATGCTTAGTAAGTTCATCTGCATATAACTGACAAATACTGATATTCATTGAATATATACAACCGCAAGGTATTATAATGATTTTTTCTCATAAACTCAAGGTTACTTACTCAACTATTCTTGAAGCTCACTCATTCTATCTCTTACCACATTCTTACCATGCCTCAAGCCAACTGCTCATGTTAATTAGCATACATTCCTGCACTGGTCACCACATGATCATGTAGAACAACACATCCAGCATTTTCAATAGCCACTCATACTACTAAACTCTCGGTGGTTTCGCACTTAGCCCTCCATTGATCTCTAGTAGGGTGGTATCCCACATAGCCCACCAATCATTATACATTCATGGATAGTTATCCACATGTATTTCTCTATTTCAAATGTTCATCAGAGAATATCCTCACACACTACTATTCTTACTTAACTTTCTACGATACTCGTTCGCATTCACACAATGCATCAATAAATCTATCTCATGCAACTAAGGTGCATTGATTACACATAACCCACTAGGAGTTCATCATATACTGAATTCATCTCAATTCAATTCTAACACACACTTTTGTTTCTCGTGGTGCAACCATACACTTTCTCATTTTTGACATACCCGTTGAATCACTCAAATTGTTAAATAACACTTTTGAGTTTCATACACCTAATGTCACACTGACATCATACCCCGATAGGGTCTTACATGCATTAACATATCGATGCCATGTCCCCGACATGGTCTTATACGAATTCTCACACCGAGGCCATATTCCAATATGGTCTTACATGAGATCTTAACTATCATCATATCATGCTATATACATTTCCCATTGCTCTTAGATTCAATTCTCTTGACGTCTCATCAAAAGATATTTCATACATTAATAGAGTAAATATACATTCCATACAACATTGGAATATTAACTCATACGTAATTATAACATTTGCATATGAACTTACCTCGATGATGAAAGGGTCGAAAGGGACTTTTTGCCCATATTTCTCTTTTCACCCGTTCTAGGTCCGAATCTCATTTTATTTGATCTAGATCAATGGAATTTACTAATTTAATCACTTATAAATCATAATACACCGTAATCTACACTTAGGCAAAAATGACTAATTTGCCCTTATACTTTGGCAAAAGTACGATTTTGCCCCTAGGCTCATAAATAAATTTTCATCACAATATCTTATTAAACAAGCCTAGATGAACATTTCATCCTCTTACAACTATCCACAATTCCAACTATTTCATGCCATAATGAACAAATTACAACCTTTGCATTTTAGTCCCAAATAGGTGTTTTCACAACATCACCTTTCACAAAAGTTGTTTATCATCATCTTATCATTCATTTTCTTCCATAAAAACTCATCAAACAACATAAACTATATCATGGTAAGTCTCTAGACTTTCAACCATATTGCAAACTAGTCCTCTCATTAGCTAGCTTAAGCTTTGAGGACTCCAAAAATACAAAAATCATCAAAAATAACCATCAAAATGACTTACTTGTAGAGAAAATGAGCTGTTGAAATTTCAAGCCTTCAAAGCCCTCCCATGGTTGATATTTTCGGTTGGAGAAGAAGACCAAATAAAAAGATGATAACTTTTGCTTATATCATCTTATTTTATTCATTTTCTCCAACTAATATCACCAACTTTTAATCATAATAAATGCACTTGTCCCCTATGCATCCTATGGCCGGCCAACTCACTTAACAAGGCCAAATTGCATATTTGGGACCTCCAATTTATAATTCATAGCTATTTGGCACCTTTAGCAAATAAAATAAAACTTTTGCACTTAATGCGATTTAGTCCTTTTTCGAGATTTAGCAAGAAATCGCTAAAATTAAAGCACCAAAATTTTTATGCACCCTTATAAACATGTTATAACACATAACATAACATGAAAACAATTTCTCTAACCTCAAATTAGTGATTCTGAGATCACTGTTCTGACTAGCCCCTAAATCGGGCTGTTACAATTCTCCCCCCCTTAGGGATTTTCGTCCGCGAAAATCTTATCAGGAGGAGTTGCTACGAACATTCTTAAAACACTTCCATCAACTCTTCAAAATCACAAATCCACCTATTCTCAAGTTTCTCTTGCCAACAACCTTTAAGGTATAATACACAAGGTCGAAGCGTAACTTGAGACCTAGGTTATTCTTCCTCTAGGGCATATACTCAATAATCCACCAATTTGGAACTCAGACAAATCCAAATGATCATTCAGATCTTCTTAGGTTGATCCACTACAATTTAAATGACATTCCCTTCTTGGGAATTTTGTCAAACCAAATTTGAAATCTATAAGCTTTTATCTCACTTTCCCATTAAAGCATTCACCGATTGTAATAGTCTTGACTCACACGCTTTGAAAACTTCGACTTTTAGTGATCAACTACTTTGACCATAAACTCAATCATATCATGAAATGTACTCTATTGTGAAAACATTTATGCACATAAGCTGTACTTTCTTATTCTTGCATTAGTAGATATGCTACTATCGAATCCCATACCAAAACTTCGTATAAGTTACGGATTCATCATCATTCAAATTCTATCTCGAGGAAACATCAACAACGGAAATCTTATCCAACCTGGATTTTATCATCTTAAATAAACTCATTCAGAGCTTATTTAAAATAACATTTACTAAATCACTTCTGAACTCCTTTGTTTTGAAAGGAATACTTGCTATAGTCATTAACCTCGCTGAAACTAGGATGTTACGAACTAAGGTCAACCAAGTAACTAACTCACATTGCTTAACATGGATCTTTCATCCAGACATCTGTACTATGTCTACTATCTGACAAGTATTACAATAACTATACACACCTTTGTAATGGTTCAACCCGTTTCCACTATTTCATTTTCAAAATCTTCTGCAGCATAAGATACTCTAACTCACCAAAATTCAGAAAATACATATCAATTTTACAATGGATCATTTCATAACATCTAACTCACTACACAGACACAAAAGTGATCGTCTCTGGATCACCAATCTGGCAACTCTTTTTCTCGTTTCAGACTGAACTCAGTACTAGAACTTTCAATTAATAGTTCCTTCTATAGCTTTCAACTCGACCATCACGGTTTGAACATTTCAATAAGCATACCTTTGTATCATGCTCCCTACTCACGTACACACAGAATTTTATTCTCCTTATTGATTCATGCGTAAATATACACAAAACTTGAACCATATTTTAATACATTAATCTACTCTTTTCTCCACACTGAGAACATATTTCAAGCACACTCTCATCTGAGTTTCTCTTGCTATGCTAATCTAAAACCTTTACCATCGGCATATCTCACGATAGCAGGGACATCTCGATCGAATTCATTAACTCTATTCGGCTTACCCGAAAACCCATCACACAACGTGAAACTTGTGATTTCACTCCTTATACTAGAATCATCTCCAACTTCCCCCTCAAAGCACCCGAATAGGGTTACGAGGAGATAAAGGAATGTCGATTTCAATTAACTAAATCGAAAACCATTTAGTCTGATTTTTTTTCCAGTCAGCTAACGTTCTCACATGATCATAATTTATGAGAAGAACAACTACATCAGTCCTGAAAGGCAACAAATATTTATACATAATACCCAAGGAGATCATTATAACCCATCCATGGCATTAACTAACCATGCACAAATCACTGGCTTCAAGCCAACTTACTCATACTTGCTCTTTATTTAGCACATATCGTGCCACACATCGTACTCGTTTCTTCTTGACTCGTTCACGAGTGCCTGTATTCGCCCATTCACATGGCTTTAGTACAATTCTCATTTCTACCTTTAGACTCATCTATCTGTCCCATTGATCACTAGGGATAATCGAAGACGCATATTCATCGTCATTCATGTAGGTACGAAACTAATGCCACATCCCCGAGGTGGTCTTATATGGAGTCACCTCTAAATGTCAATGCCATATTCTGAATAAGGTCTTATATGGACTTCCACATCAAGTATCGATGCCATATCCCGAATATGGTCTTATACGATTCTCATTTTTATTACCAAAGCCATATCCCGAATATGGTCTTATACGAGATCTCAACTCGGTGCCGAGGTCATGTCCCGAACATGGTCTTATACGGGATCTTATCCATTTCATATCTCAATGATGGCATTTTCATATTCAATATGGTCCGCTAGGACTTCAACATCTCATGTTTAATAACAATTACTCTATTTAGTAGAGTATCATGTATCAATGTGATACAAAGCATTCTCAATTATGCTAACGTAAATATTGCATTAATCACATACAAACTTACTCAACTTGACTCTCATAACATCTCATCATAATTCAACAGTGGTAAGGGGGTGAGGTTGTAGAGTCCCTTAACCTAACTCTCGTGACTACACACATATGATTTAATATTCATCATCAATGAAATATCATCATAGTCACACAACTCGCTCCAAGTGAGTTTTCACATTTATCATGCTACAATTGTTTCTATCACTCATACTTTCGAACAGTGACTTCACTTACTCAAGTTCCACCTTAATGTCTACTCGAGTACTCAACATTAAACTCTAATTTCTCTTACCATTGCTTATCAATTTAGAGAATGTCTTACGGATTTTGAGTACGTCGTTTACCTGATTGCCATAGTCCAACTATGGTCTTACTCGTATCACAACGTCATAGGCCAGCTATTTCTTTACATGTCATCACGATGCCATAGCCTCGCTATGGTCTTACAGAAATCTCATATCAATACCAATGTCATATCCTCAATACGGTCTTACATGGAACTCATGTCGATGCCGATGCCATATCCCAGATATGGTATTGCACGGGATCTTATATCAATATCGACGCCATATCCCAGATATGGTCTTACACGATTTCATGCTGAAGCCAGGTCCCGGACGTGGTCTTACACGGAATCACTATTCGAGGCCGACGCCATATCCCGATATGGTCTTACACGGGATCACGTATCGTTGCCAATGCCATGCCCCAGACATGGTCTTATATGGGATCACATGTATTGCCATGGTCCTACCATGGTCTTATTTATCAATTTATCATTAAACTACCGTACTCATCTCCTGCATTCTACTTAGTCAAACTTCTCAGTTTAATTTCCACACCATAATATGTGTGGCTTCATAACAGAGTCATAAAACAAAACATCATGTATTCTCTACTTTAACAGTCACATGTGAGATTTAACCATGTGGACATATTTATCATACATCATTCAAACAGTTGTACATACACACATATCCCATTCTCTGGATAAATTACTCGTTATAAGCACTTAACCCAATAGGTTAGGTACATAACGCAAACACATATCAAACCAATATAGGTAAGCTTATCACTTCATAACTCTCATTCCTCAACCTGGAGTTATATCATTCCATACCTTATCATACACATGTCATAAACTTCTATTCATACTTCTCTAAATTTCAACAATGCATAAGTACATTTCAATTACCTCATTGCCACTTACAACCTTATTAAAATTAGCTCGGTTGGAAATCATTTTTGTCTTATCAAAACAATTTCGTTAGAGCCGGGAGATATCACACTATCACGGTCCACATATGGCATGTATAGCTAGACTCTTGCTCACGCTAGGTTAGTCCGAGAATCGACTAAACCATAGCTCTGATACCACTAAATGTAACACCCCTTACCCGAGTCTGACACCGAGACCGGATACGAGGCATTACCATGCTTAATCTTACTTAACACTTCGAAACGGGCTATAAAATTTCGCTTAAACCCATCACTTGCACATACTCAGCCTCGAATAGTGATTTCGTGTGTCACACACGGCATAGACACACGCCCGTGTGTCTATTCATGGGGACAATTAGATGGCTATCTACCACTGTAACATCCTAAATTTACGGGCCTATACATTTAGTGTAGGGATAGGTTTACTATGTTAATTTAATTGATAGGGGTCTAAATTTGGGCATAGAATTGGGCAAAAGGCCCAGATTAAAGTGGCATCATTAATGATTAAAAGGAACAAGTTTTGGGTCGCAAAGAGCCCATGTTTTAGGCTAAATTCGGCACTTTAAATGAAGAGAGGGTGACGCCACACACAAGGAATTAGGGGCCCAGGTATTAAGTTTAATGAGGCCTAAATCTTTTAATTTAAGTGAGTTAAATTTGACATTAGGGATTAGTAGAGGTGGACGGCTACAAGGCTATAAAATAGGAGATTTTATGTGGATTTTTAAGTGATAATATCATAGATAAAAAGGAGAAAAGTTAGGAGCTTATCTTCAAGGGAAGTGTTGTAGAAAATCCACCACCTAGAGGAGTGTAAAATTCACTCATTGCATGGCAAGGAGGGTGCCGAATTTCTCCTCTCTTTTAGCTTGAATTTTAAGGGTGTTTTTGGTTTTTAGCAGTAGGTGCCAAAATATCTATAAATAGGGGGGCTAGCTCCTTGATTCTGACACTGAAAACCCTAAATTTCTCTCCCATTGTGCCGAAATTCCCTAGCCTCTCCCTCTCCAATTTCTTTTCTCCAATTTCTTTAAAAGTCGAAACTCTTCTCTATTTTTTCCTTCTTGTGCCAATTTCTCTAGAAAGCCGAAGCATCCATAGTTTTTTCTTCTACTCATCCTATTTAAGAATTAGTTCTGTACTTCCGGCATTTAAATCTTCCATGGGCATTGCCGAATCCTCTCTCTAGTGCTAGTCGAATCTCCTATGCTAAGGTAAGTGTTGATTTTTGATTAATTCTCATGATCTATTCCCGGTTTTTGAAAGGAAAAAGCCAAAAGCTAATAGTTTTATGGTTTTATGATGGGCGGCAATTCGAGATTTGAAGGAAGCTTAGTTGACTAGATCTAAAAGCCGAAAATCATAAGTCTCCAATTTCGGGATTTTAAGGTAAGAAGATTTGTTATTCAAATATATAAAATTGGGTAGAACACTAACCATGGCCGAATATAGGAGAGGCCCTAGTTTCGTATCTTTTCGGCTTTTTGAGCAAAGTTGTAGCAAGGGTATCGACATTAATCAGGTGTGTAATTCTTCACACCATCTAAATCTGTTTGATTAATATATGAAAATAAGTATTACATGTTTTGTTAAATGCCGAAACCCCAAGATATTGACGGAACCCAAAGAGGGTAAAGCAAATCACCGAGTTAGTAAATGATCCGATTAAATGTTATAAGTATACTGATTTTATGTGATTGCATGGGTTGGGTTTGATGAAAGGAGGAAGTTATATGTTGTAGCGGTTTTTACCGTGATTCATTGTAGCGGTACCTACCGTGATCTGTTGTAAAGGCTTCCTGCCGTGATTCATTGTAGTGGCTACGGCCATGATCCGATGATGAGCAGCACGATCGCCATCAAGGCGTGTAGCGGTGTGGGTTGATTGTAGAAATCCCAGTGGTGTGAATGGTGGTACGGGGCGTGTAGCGGATGGACACCTAGGATATGGGTTGGGCTTTGCATATTATTTTTGTTACTTATATTTTGATTATTCTGTTTTATGGGGCTAAAGCCCAAATCTAATGGTGCATGAGGGTTGCACACTGAGTCTCGCGACTCACCCTTTAATTTTAACCATCTCAGGTGACACTTAGGGCATCGGACCAGGGTGAGAGAGGAGAGCAAGGTGGCCATGCGTGAGCTTTGAGAATTCAAAGAAAAAGACTTAGTCTAATATTTGATTTTCATTTAATTAATGGGTTCAAATTTCTTTGTAATAAGGCCATGGGCCACTAGACTACCATTTATGTTTTGGGATTTTGTTGGGCTTTTATTACTGGGTTTTAAGTTTTACGTTTTCAATTAAGTTAAGACCTACATGAAATTTCAGTTTTTATATAAAATCTACCAAGCTAATTGGTTACTTAATATTTTATACTTTAATGAATTATTAAGCTTTCGAAATAAAGGTGTAAACCTAATAATTATTTTCAAAAGCGCGACATGTTATGTAAAATCTCTTAAGTGACATACCAGATCCGGTTGTAGCGTTTGGACCGGGTTTGGGGTGTTACAACCAAGCCTTTTGCCACCCTACATTTCACACATGCAACACCAATCCATTTCAACACAATTCATAACCCAAAGGCATATCCAAGTACTCAATATAGCTCCATCCCAAACACAAGGGAGATCTATTTCCAATACAATTGTCTACTTAAGCCATCATCTATGGCTATTCACAACCAAAACATAACTCACTTACGCCAACACATTTGGCTATATTAACTATGACTTAGTCAACTTTAAAAGAGGTCCCTATACATGCCATGACTCAAAAGAACTTGAAACATCATACCAAGCTTCTACTCGATAGTGTGAAAACATCTCCGGTGGCCTCCAACCCAAGCTAGTTAAATAACCTATAAGAGATGGGAAAAGAAAAGGAGTAAGCAATAATGCTTAGTAAGTTCATCTGCATATAACTGAAAAATACCGATATTCATTGAATATATACAACCGAAAGGTATTATAATGAGTTTTTCTCATAAACTCAAGGTTACTTACTCAACTATTCTTGAAGCTCACTCATTCTATCTCTTACCACATTCTTACCATGCCTCAAGCCAACTGCTCGTGTTAATTAGCATACATTCCTGCACTAGTCACCATATGATCATGTAGAACAACACATCCAGCATTTTCAATAGCCACTCATACTACTAAACTCTCGGTGGTTTCGCACTTAGCCCTCTATTGATCTCTAGTAGGGTGGTATCGCACATAGCCCACCAATCATTATACATTCATGGATAGTTATCCACATGTATTTGTCTATTTCAAATGTTCATTAGAGAACATCCTCACACACTACTATTCTTACTTAACTTTTTACGATACTCGTTCGCATTCACACAATGCATCAATAAATCTATCTCATGCAACTAAGGTGCATTGATTACACATAACCCACTAGGAGTTCATCATATACTGAATTCATCTCAATTCAATTCTAACACACACTTGTGTTTCTCATGGTGCAACCACATACTTTTTCATTTTCGACATACCCGTTGAATCGCTCAAATTGTTAAATAACACTTTTGAGTTTCATACACCTAATGTCACACTAACATCATACCCCGATAGGGTCTTACATGCATTAACATATCGATGCCATGTACTCAACATGGTCTTATATGAATTCTCACACCGAGGCCATATTCCAATATGGTCTTACACGGGATCTTAACTATCATCATATCATGCTATATACATTTCCCATTGCTCTTAGATTCAATTCTCTTGACGTCTCATCAAAATATATTCCATTCATTCATAGAGTAAATATACATTCCATACAACATTGGAATATCAAATTAACTCATACGTAATTACAACATTTGCATATGAACTTACCTCGATGACGAAAGGGTCGAAAGGGACTTTTTGCCCACATTTCTCTTTTCACCTATTCTAGGTCCGAATCTCGTTTTCTTTGATCTAGATCAATAGAAATTACTCATTTAATCACTTATAAATCATAATACACTGTAATCTACACTTAGGCAAAAATGACTAATTTGCCCTTATACTTTGGCAAAAGTACGATTTTGCCCCTAGGCTCGTAAATAAATTTTCATCACAATATCTTATTAAACAAGCCTAGATGAACATTTCATCCTCTTACAAATATCCACAATTCCAACTATTTCATGCCATAATGAACAAATTACAACCTTTGCATTTTAGTCCCAAATAGGTGTTTTCACAACCTCACCTTTCACAAAAGTTGTTTATCATCATCCTACCATTCATTTTCTTCCATAAAAACTCATCAAACAACATAAAATCTATCATGGTAAGTCCCTAGACTTTCAACCATATTGCAAACTAGTCCTCTCATTAGCTAGCTTAAGCTTTGAGGACTCCAAAAATACAAAAATCATCAAAAATAACCATCAAAATGACTTACTTGTAGAGAAAATGAGCTGCTAAAATTTCAAGCCTTCAAAGCCCTCATATGGTTGATATTTTCGGTTGGAGAAGAAAACCAAATAAAAAGATGATAACTTTTGCTTATATCATCTTATTTTATTCATTTTTTCCAACTAATATCACCAACTTTTAATCATAATAAATGCACTTGTCCCCTATGCATCCTATGGCCGGCCAACTCACTTAACAAGGCCAAATTGCATATTTGGGACCTCCAATTTATAATTCATAGCTATTTGGCACCTTTAGCAAATAAAATAGAACTTTTGCACTTAATGCGATTTAGTCCTTTTTCGCGATTAAGCAAGAAATCGCTAAAATTAAAGCACCAAAATTTTTATGCACCCTTATAAACATGTTATAACACATAAAATAACATGAAAATAATTTATCTAACCTCAAATTAGTGATTCTAAGATCACTGTTCCGACTAGCCCCTAAATCGGGCTATTACAAGTCATTTCAAATCTTATAAATAAGAAATTCTTAGTTTTATTAATGACTTTTATATTAGAACTTAAAATTAACATGTCATCTACATATAAACTTATGATGACACAATCAGATCCAAACATTTTTGAAATATACACATGCATCTGAACCATTAACCATAAAACTGAAACTGAAAATAGTTTTATGAAATTTCTCATATAATTGTTTTGGAGCTTGTTTGAGACCATACAGAGATTTTTTAAGTCTGAAAACTTTATCTTCCATACCAGATGTCACAAATCTTGGAGGTTGCTCTATATAGATCTCCTCATCCAAATCATTGTTCAAGAAAGTTGTCTTTACATCCAACTGATGTACCAGCAGATTATGAATGAAAGCTAAAGCAAACAAAACATGAATGGTAGATATTTTAGTCAAATGAGAGTATGTATCAAAATAATCTACTCCAAATTTCTGAGTAAATTCTTTAACCACTTGTAACACCCCTTACCCGAATTCAAAGCTGGAACCGGGCTTGAGGCATTACCTAACTTATCTCGCTTAAACGTCTCAAATAGGGATATAAAATTTCATTTTAAAACCCATCACTTGCCCATTCTCGGCCTACGAGGCCCTATGCATACCTCCGAGAGGTTTTGGAATCTATCCGGGAACTTTTACGAGTCTGGAAAACTTTTCTTCAAAACAGGGGCTACACGCCCGTGTTGGTCTAGGGACACGCCCGTGTGTCCCTAAGACATGCCCGTGTCTTCCACCCGTGGTCGACACTTACTAGGTTCACACGGCCAGACACACATCCGTGTCCCTCACACCACTAGTCTTGCCTTATACTTTTGTATTGACCCATTAGGTCTAAGTTTCTTTCGAAAGACTCATTTATTACTAATAGGTTTAAAACCTTTAGGCAAATCTACTAATTCCCAAGTGTGATTAGACTAAATAGATTCAAGCTCATTATTAATAGCATATCTCCAAAAACTAGCATCTATTGAATTTAGGGCTTCATCGTAAGTTTTTGGATCCTCATATATCAAAAAGGAATGAGCAATAGAATCATTTATTAAGTCTAAATCATTAACTTCAGTTATGTAAGAAGTAAGAAAATCAGGTCCGAAACTAGTTGCATTTCTTTGTCTTTTACTCCTTTTAGGCTCCACATCATCATTAAGAATATCTCTATTATGTGTACTAGAAGAAGAAACATGTTCATCTAATTGTGTCTTAGGATTTGCAATAGATTTCTTTAGAGGAAAGATATTTTCAAAGAAAACAACATCTCTAGATTCACATATGGAAGAATCATGCAAAGACAAATCTATACGCAGCACTGTTTAGAGCATAACCAACAAAAACAGCATCAACAGTTTTAGACCCAATAGAGTTCTGTTTAAAAATAGGTATGCCTACTTTTGCCAAACACCCCCACACTTTCAAGTATTTTAGATTAGGGGCATAACCTTTTCACAATTCGTATGCGGTACAATTTAATTTTTTTATGAGGCACTCTATTAAGGATGTGATTCGCAGAAAGTACAGCCTCTCGCCACATGTGATCAAGTAAACTAGAACTAAGTAGTAAAGCATTCATCATTTCTTTTAAAGTTCTATTTTTCCTTTCAGCTATACCATTTTGTTGTAGAAAATAGGGGGCGAAAAATTCATGTATAATTTTGTCTTTCTCACAAACCTATTTATGGAAGTTAATGCCATATTCGCCCCCTCTATCGGATTTAAGACATTTTATTTTTCTATCAAGTTGGTTTTCTACTTTTGCTTTATAAAGGAGAAACGTTTGTTCAGCTTCATCTTTTGTTCTTAAAAGATAGACCTTTGTATACCTGGAGTAGTCATCTACAGAGGTAATATAGTAGCATTTCCCATTTTTACTTTCTATGTTTCTAAAGCCTACTAGATCAGTATGAACTAATTCCAATAGTTTAGTTTTTCTATCAGTGATAGGATTTAAGGAAGGTCTAGCACTCTTGGCTTCAACACAGATTTCACATTTATTAAGGCTACTATTATCTAGGTTAAGCAATAGATTCATTTTTACAAGTTTCTTCAAAGAATGTATATTCACATGTCTTAATCTAGCATGTCACAAATCAAATGATTCAATAATATAAGCAGAATTGATGGCTTTATTTTTATTATTAAACATAGTCTCAATCACAAATAAGCCCCCACATAAATAACCTTTCCCTACATAATCTTCGTTTCAGGAAAGTTTAAGCTTATTGGATTCAAAGACTAGTTTAATGTTTACCTTATTCAATAGACCACCACTAATCAAATTTCTACGAAGGGCAAGTACATACAGAACATTATTCAATGCCAAAGTATTACTAGAAGTGAGTTTGAGTAAAATTTTTCCTTTATCGAGTACTTCCAAAGTGCTTGAATTGCCCATGTAAACTTGCTCACCTTCAGTTACCTTTTCAAATTTGGTGAACATTTCTATATTGGCGCAAAAATGTTTAGAGGCATCTGTGTCTACAATCCACACGGTGCTATTTTCGACCATGTTTATTTCAAAAACCACAGTAGCTATAAAGTCATTTGGATTTTCAACTATATGTGCTCGTGGTTTGTTGATCGAGGTAGACATGTTTAGCAGTAATTCGTTTCTAAATTGTTGGAAATATAATCTACTTCAAAACAAATATATTAGCACTGACTAGAAAAAAATAAATGATTAAATATGAAGTCAAAAATTACTATACCGTGGTAAATCCATTACCTTAGAAATGAATTCGCCCTGTTCGATATAATCGTGTAATGGACGTCGTCCCCCCCAAGGTTAACACATGTTCTTTCATAATTCGGTGTAGCAAATTAAACTAGTTTTCGTATTTAAGGAGCTTGAATACAAGCATTTTCGTTATGTTTTAGTTAAGTTTTCTTTGTTTTATTTACATTCAATAAAATGTGTGAATTGAGTCTTTTATTAACCTTAGGGGCCAAATGAGGCCTAAGGGTGAGCTAACACACTTTGTGAGTGTGCAGGAGACCATTAGAAGGCTTGCTAAACGAATATTGGTCGCTATGTCGTAACACGGATGACTCGGCGCCGCAACATAAGGAACAAAATAGAGAAAGCTCAAGTCTGCCTTTGATGTCAGGACACGGACTAAGGGTGTCGTGAAATACCCTTGAAAACGTCTCAATGAGGAGTATACTGTCATCTCTGTCGCGAAACAGGTCCTGATGTGTTGCAACATCAACTCTGTGACGAAAATAAAACACGAAACAGGGGCATTTTGGTCTGCATAATCAAATTTAAAGCTCGGGAACATCAGCTAACCTAGGGTTAAGGACGACGACCACCTGAAGGTTATAAAAAGGCTTATTTTTCACTTGTTATGGACATCATTCCTTTAGCCTAGATTCTCTGTGTAAAATTTAGTTTAGTATTTCATTCTTAGGTTTTAGATTTATTTTGGTTGTTCTTGTTTATTTCAAGAGATCTAAATTGTGGAAGCATTCAAACTCTCACTACAACAAAACAGGCTTTTAGCGGCGTTTTTAGTGGTGTTTGGACCAAAAATGCCGCAAAAGTTATACATTAATGACGCTAATCGGAAAACGCCGCAAAAGGTTAGAGCTATAGCGGTGTTTGCAAAAGGTCAAGCATTAATGGCGTTTTTATCCGCAAAAAAAAACATTTGATTTTAAACAAAACATCGTCATTTTGCTCCCTGTCTATTTATTATTTAACTAGTTTCTTTATATTAATTAAAATACAATTTATTTTTAATTGAATATTTAAAATCTTCAGAAAAAATTAATGACACATAGAAAAAATTTGAAAGTAAAAACATAGAAAAATATATGTTAAAAATGGAAAAAATTAAAATACTATTATTTAAAATAATTTTAAAGTTTTTTGGGTATATGGCTGATTATTTTTTAATTTATATATTAAATAATTTATTACATAATTGTAAAAGAGATAATATTAATTTTAAAATATTAAAATTATTATTATAGTTTAGGGTTTATGATTTAAGGTTTAGTGTTTTACGGTTTAGGGCTTATGGTTTAGTATTTTAGGGTTTAATGCTTATGTTTTAAGGGTTTGGATTTGATGTTTTAGGGTTTAAGGTTTATGATTTATGGTTTAGTGTCTTAGGGTTTAGGGTTTAGGGGTTAGGGGTTTTGATAAAAGTGACAAAAAATCATTTCATTTTATTTTAGGGTTTAGATAAACCTTTCAAATATAGAAATAAAGAAGAAAATTGGATTGAATCTAACTAAAAATCAAAAATTTAGTACATGTACTTCAATTTGATCAATTTTTGTCCTTACACTTTTTGAATTGGTGAATTTTAGTATCGTACGTTTCAATTTTTGATCAATTTCGTACATGTACTTCAATTTGAGTAATGTAGGCTTCTTATTTCTTTTAGGAAAATAGAGGGATTAGATGCTCAAAAAGTTAAAACCCACATCCTTAAAGTTGGGTTTGCATAATGATAAAATTCACTATTAATATTTACTCATTTTATCACTTTTGTCTTAATTTTGGATCAGTTTGACTTTCAATCTTCGACGACACTGATGTAACAACTCACGTGCTAGTCTATTTGTATTCCATTGTTGGCGTAGATATTTTTTTAAAGAAATTATTAATTTTTTTAAATTTTGTTGAAATTTTAAATATTTATTAGTATCAAAGGCATTAGCGGTGTTTATGAGAAAAACGTCGCAAAAGGAAGCAATATCGGCGTTTTTGATAAAACGCCAAAAAAAAAATTTTACTTTAAACAAAACGGCGCCGTTTTTAGTGGCATTAACGACGCTAGGAGAAAAACGCCGCAAAAAGTCAGCAATAAAAAACGCCATAAAAAATCGTTTTACTTTAAACAAAACGACGCCATTTTTAGTGGCGTTTTTAGTGGCATTAGCAGCGCTAGGTGAAAAACGCCGCAATATGTCAAGCTTTAGCGGCGCTAGGTGAAAAACGCTGCAAAAGGTCATTTTGTTTTAATTGAAATGGCGTCGTTTTGCTCTCCTCAATTTTATCCCATCCCATATATCTGAAATCCCGAAATCCCTAAATTTTCCCTGTAACACCCCTAACCCGTATCCATCGCCGAAACAGGGTTACGAGGCATTACCAAATATTACATAACACTTACAGATAATTTGAAATCATTATCTTTACACAAATAGTACACTTGAGGTGTACAGTTCTATAATTATGAATAAACACATTTATCAAACATATTCCATGTTTTTATATATCACAATCTCATATTTCCATGTATCAAGTACCACCATTTCCTCGTATTTAAGACAAATATGTGTAACAATTCATAGACACACAATTCACTTACTTTTCCTGCCAATCACAATTTAAATTGACAAATCACTTATTGAGTCCAATTTCAATGTTCATTAAAATCTATCATATAAATTTGGATGTACGTATCCACTAATAGATTCCATGTACCGATATCATCATCTCAAATTTCCACATGCATTTACTTTCCACATTATGAACTCAAATAACATATACAAGATATACCAATGTATTTTAAGTACGTTTTCATAATATTTCATTTCAAATTTCAGATTATTTCATATTAGAACTTTTCTCATTAACTCATTTGGAATACAAATTCATACGGATAATACACTCAAGGGTGTACAAATATATAATCACAAATGAACTCATTCATCAACCAAGTTCTATGTCCATGTCTCATCAACTCGTATTTCCTTATATCACATAATTCCATGTAACACTTACCAAACTTTGTCAGATTAGTGAACGTCTTATAGAATTGGTCTGCTCACACAAGCTGTCGATCATGACGAGCTCCACGGTGTTGCTCAGTGCCACATTTCACAACTCAGTATGGTTAATACCATACCTACATTTCACACTTTGCCATGGATCACCCATGGTCTTATCTGTCAATTCATCACTTTTCACTAGAATGCCATAGCCCAGCTATGGTCTTACATCTTAAACACGTATCACACTGATGTCATATCCCAGATATGGTTTTACACGGAAATCACTTGTCACTTGTAGCCGAAGCTACCACTATTCACTGATCAGGTAGCGGGAGCTACCACTTTTCACTGATCAGGTAGCCGGAGCTACCACTTTTCACTGATCAGGTAGCCGGAGCTACCATTTTTCACTGATCAGGTAGCCGGAGCTACCATTTTTCACTTTCACTTGTCCTTGATCAGATAAGTGTAGCCGAGGCTATCACTTATCACTTTCACTTGTTCTTGATCAGATAAGTGTAGCCGAAGCTATCACTTATCACTTGTTGCCATGGTTCAACCATGGTCTTTTTCGTCAATTCATCTTGTCATCGAATCAAGTGCTCAATTCGATCATTTATTCAATTTTCATGCTTTTACATTATTCACGATTTTATCATCAATACATATGAAATAACACATCATGAAGTTCATAAAATTAACAAATGATCACTAAAATTTAGCCATATAAACTCGCAAGTTCAATTTTTGTATTATAACGATAATCATAATTTCATAATAAATATTCCAAATAAAACATTATATCATTTCTAATTCAACATTTATCAATTATAATAGGGCATGTGATCAATTTATACACAAGTCGTTCATATATTCTTTTTCCTCCTCCTCCTCTCCATCCACATCCTTAGTATAAACAACACACTTGTAAGTAACATTATCTATAATTTTCACTATTTACTCATGTGAATATTCAAGCTGTCCATCCGTGTCATAGTCACTAAATTATTTTTATCTTGAGCTACAGAACTCCAAATTAAGATCCGTTAATTTTATTTGAAACTAGACTCACATATATTATTACTATAATTTTCCAGAATTTTTTGTCTAGCCAATTAGTACAGTTTATTAGTTAATTTCTCCCCTATTACACAGTCCGACGGCTCTGACCCCTCTTCACTAAAATCAATTATCTCATAATACGATTTTCATATAGTGTTTCCGATTATTTCAAATGAAAATAGGCTCACTAAGGAATACAAAAATATAAATTATAACTCATAATTCTTTTTGTACAATTTTTAGTGAATTTCTAAAGTAAGAACAGGGGATCACGAAGTTATTCTAAACCAGTCTTACAAAAATTTAAATATCTCAATTTGTAGACTTCCTTTGCTTTCTCTGTTTCTTTTATATGAAAATAGACTCAACAAGCTTCAATTCTATATCTCACTCAACTTCTAATTCAATTTATACCATTTTTGGTGATTTTTCAAAGTTAGACAACTGCTGCTGTCCAAAACTGCTTTAGTATAACATGTTGATTTCTATTTTGTCTCAAATTCCACATTTCATACAATTCAATCCTTGCTCAATTAACCCCTCAATTGAGCTAATTTTCTCATTTAATACTTTTCTATATCATTTTAAACTACTTCATAACCTTTGAAAATAAGAATTTTAACACTAGGCCTTAATTTTAACTCCTTCACAATTAGGTCCTAAAACCAATTTCCATCAATTTTACTTGATAAAATCATCATATAACAAAATTAAAGCTTCAATTCAATATTTATTCATCATATTATTCCAGCACTAATCCACATCAACTTTAAAAATTTGCCATAGAATAAAAAACTAATGAATTAATAAGTTGGACCCAATTGTAAAAGTCCAAAAACATAGAAATTTCAAGGAGAAAGCAAGAATTAAACTTACATGAAGCTTGAGTATGAAAACCAGCTTGAAACTCTCTCCCATGTCTGTTTTTCAGCTGAAGAAAATGAAGAGAAATGAAGAGAATTCTAGATATTCCAATTTGGTCCCATTTTTATTTAGCTAATTTTGACAATTTTCCAATTTTGCCCTTATTTCACCCGTTTCCTGATTTTTCTCAGCTATTGCCGCCCAAAATATCTCCTTTGGGCTTATTTGCACTTTAGGTCCTTCCTCATTTGACAATTAAGTTATTTAATCCTTCTAGCAACTTTTACACCCTTTTCAATTTAGTCCTTTTTATTTAATTAATCACCCAAACATCAAAATTTTCTTACGAAATTTTTGTACTACCTTATTGACATTCCGTAAATATTCATAAAAATATTTATGACTCGGTTTATAACACCGAGATCTCGATACCTCTTTTTCTCGATTTCTTGACCAAATAAATCTTTATAAACAAAATTTACTATTTCAAAAATCTTTTAAAAGCTACATTTGGCTCGTAAATATTAAATAATATAATCTACGAGTTCATTTGTCAGATTTGGTGGTCTCGAACCACTATTTCTGATATCACTGAAATTTCGGCTATTACATTCCCCTTAAACCTAAATCCCCCAAATCATTTATTTCCCCAAATCAGTTTATTTTTTCCCCAAAATTTAAAACACATAACAAGGCTTTTTGGAAATCCTTAAACCTAAATCCTCCCCTAAATCCCCAATACCCAAAATCCCTTTCTTTTTTCCCCATTTTATTTTCCCCAAATTAGTTCCCCCTCCCCAAAATCCCTAACTCTTTTCCCCAACATCTGCTGCATCGCCGTCGGCAGCCATCTGCATCGCCGTCGGTAGCCCTCTGCTGCTTCGTGTTGTAAGTTTCATTTTTTCTTCATTTTGTTTGATTGTTAATATTGGCAAAATGTTCTTTAAACAAAATAATTGTAGACAATGCTAAATCTAAAGAAACTTGAGGATTTTTACCATTTCTCTTTCGTTTATCATATTTTAATTGACCAATATAATGTGTGGTTTTCTAAAAAGTTCTTTGCTGAATGATCTTGTTCACTCTGCCTCTATTACTACTGATCTTGTTCATTCTTTGCTAAATGATCTTGTTCTTTTGTTTATCAAATTACACCGCATTAAGATAGTGAAGGGGTGAAAACATACTTTTACCAAAATCTCTTTACATTTGATTTTGTCTTGTTATTATTAGTGTTGCTTTTTGTGTATTTGGAATGGAAAATAGTCAACTACTTCGTTGCTGTGGTTATCACGTCAGTTTTTACACGCTTTTAGTGTTGCTTCTTTTCCAGAAATTCATTGCTATCCATGGGCTTAATTTATTTTTATCCTTAATTTGGTAATAGTTTTTAGGGATTGTAACATTTTTTTTTGTCCAGATTAGTTCATTAAGTCTCAACGTGAAAACAATTGAGACGTTTAGCTCAAAACAGAGAAGCTGCAAAGAAAAGCCGTTGATAAACCGAAATAGTAACATATTTTAGGCCCACATTTAGTATGCTTTTGGATGAATTATCCCTTGATTTATGTAAAAAGGTGCTCTTAATCCTTTCTTTTCATGTCTTATACTCAGGAAAGCACCTAAGGATAAAAAGAAGCGAAACGGGCTCAAAAACGGACCAAAAGCGGGCCAAAGAGGAAATCGACACGGCCTGGACTTGGACCCACACGGCCGTGCCAAGTCAATTATCTAGAACACGGTCTAACCCCGACTCACACGGCCGTGTCTCATTAAATAAATCCAAACACGGCCTGGCCACGATTCACACGGGCGTGTACCATGGCCGTGGCTCTCTGCCGTGGAGAAGAGCAATTTCATTCGGGAAAGGATACTTAGGAGAAAGAAACGTATTTCAAAAGCCTATAAATACACCCTAAGTATGACCTAAGAGGGGGAGCCCAAAGCCATCGTCTAGGGGCGTCGTGCTAGGCAGAGAGAAGGCGATTTGTGGGGATTCACTCGAGGATAGCCAGTTGATCCATCTCAAAAGCTTCTAATTATATTCAAGACGGAGGATCTCTCCTTCAATTCCTTCTTGGGGTTTTAGGGATTTCTTATGTTTTTTTTATCTTTTCTCTTGAGATGTTTTCCTTTATTGTTATGAACTAAACCCTTCGGATACCGAAGGGGATGAAACCTATGATGAATCTTGTTATTTGTTTTCTCGAATTATATGATAAATACTTAGTTTGTTCTTAATTATGTGAGCTTAATCCAAATTTAATGTGCTTAGGTGGAGGAGGAATAGACCCCGCCAAGAGTAGATCCAACATAATTAAGCGGAGTTGATCGCGCGCTTAGAGATAGGGTGACGAGATTTTTTCGGATTAGGGTGAAACCTAATATGGGAATCCATAGATCGATTTACTGCTATTCTAGGGGGTTATTATAAGAGAACGAGAGTTCCACTAATTAACCTAGGGTTAGACGTTATTCGCCTTGAGAGAGGGTTTAATATACGTTAAGGAGTCTTAAGGATCAAACTAAGTGAATAAATCGTATGGTTCAGTGTTAGATAACAAGTGAAGTCTAGGTGGATTCTTCCTAGGGTATCATCTAAATCAACTGAGTTTTTCCCAAGTTATTTTCCAAATTCATTCTTCTTTGTCTTAGAGTCTTTAGTTTAGTAGTTAATTAATTTAGATTAGAATAACAATCTCTCTTTATTTTTAGGCTAGATAATAAAAAGAAAGTTAGTATTAGTACTTTTAGTTCCTTTGGGTTCGATAATCCGGTCTTGCCTAAGCTATACTACTGTTCGATAGGTGCACTTGCCTCAATCGTTGTCAGAGTTAGTTTTCAGGTTCGATCATTCTTTTTATAAATTTTAAAAAACTGATTCACAGCGATCAGCCGTCTTAGAAAGAAGGTAACATAAAAAAGACATATATACACTGAAAAAAAACACATACATTTGCATGTAGTTTCTTACTTACATGTCCATAACATATAAACTGATGCATATATATATATATATATATATATGTTTAAACAGGCATATGTTCAACAACTAGAGTCGAGTGGAATAAAGCTAACTTAACTTGAACAAGAACTTCAGAGAGCACGATCTCATGTTTTTCTTTTCTCTCACGATCTCATGTTTTTCTTTTTTCTATACAAAGGACCACTTCATTTATAATTCGTTAGTCCTGTATTTCTTTTGTTTATTTCATTGATTTGATTTCTTGGTGGTGACAACTTTGATTCGAAATTTTCTTTTGTTTGTGATAGTGATTTAAAACACATAAATTTAAAATTGGTTAGAATTGCATGACTATTTCTCAACAAGGGGACCCTAGAATCGGTTCTTCATTGGCTACTTTGCTAAGGTCAAGAATGAATTATAGTGGGTCCAAAAATAAGCAAAAAAATTATTGGTTTAGTGACAATCGACTTACAAAGCGTTCATATTTAAGTTATGTGTAATTAAGATTCAAATTTTGTATATCATTTTCTTTTCTTTTTTTTTACAATAATACATGAATGTTAACAATGCTTGATACAGGAAACTCAAACTTTAGTCTCAACCAAATGATAGTAGTTAAATCTGTTTGGAGTTTTATTTTGCTATTAGTCTTGTATTATGCGTAAAGTTATAGATTTAATTGCTGGTTTTTCTTCAAATATTGGATCATTTTACTTACTTTAGCTTTGCCATCCAGTTTTCTGTTATCTGTAATCTAGTTTGCTTAGCTTCAATCCACATTGTCTCAGGTAAGACAGTTCTGCTTCCTTTCTTTCTTTGTTTTTTAATTTTCTTATCTGAGTACTAAATTCTTGACAAACCAAGGAATAAGAAAAGGTATCTGCCAAAAAAAAGCAACGTATGGAAATGGTATACTTGATTATGACACTTATACCATCTTCTCTAGTAATTTCGTGGATTATTATGACTTCTACTTGATGTACCTTATGTATTTAAATATGCTACTTAAAATAAGATAAGGTTGAGGGCCTCTTTATTTTATTTTTTATTGTCCTTCTGTTAATGCCCCATTACGTTAACCATTTTTTGCTTCAATCTTCCAATTTCATGTTTAATTATAATGGTTTAATTCATCATTTGTAATGCAAATAATGTTAAGTTATGTTGCACTTGTTTTTATTATATATTTTGTTTCTAACTCTTTGATTGATTTATTAGGAGAAACTAAAAGATAAAAAGGCGGAGAATGAAGCGATTGCTTCAAGTGATAGTTCTATTAATCTTGACAACATTGATAACCGAATTATTACTGAAGTTTTGGGTCCTGAAAGGTATGGTCGGGTTCGGTTTCAAGGATCTTTTATTAACCCAACCCAATATTTTGGATCCAGCTCGCAGCAATACATGCCTTCAGGGAGTTAGGCTCAAGTTGAAGTTTAGAGGTTAAGAGACCAGATGCTTAGATGCAAGCGAGCACAGTTGAGAAAATTGCTCAACTTAAAGCGGAGGCAGTATCGAGAGAAGCAGAGGCTCAAAGAAAATATAAAGAACTCCAACTACAACTTAAAGCGGAGGCAGCAGCGAGGGAAGCAGAGCAAAGCAGAAAATATGACGCACTCCATCTACAGCTTCAGAATATGATGATGATGTTTCAGCAGTCGCAGAATCCGCCATCTTAGACTTTTGTTTTCCTATTGTAAGAATTAACATTATAACTTTTAACATTATTATAAGAATATTTTTTTTTCATTTATTAATTTAGATTATATATCTTTCGTTGGATTTGAAGTATTATTTAGATTTGCAGTTTTGGTTGGATTTGATGTTACAGGAAATTATGTTAACAATTCGGGTTGTATATAAATGAAAATGGGATGTTAGAATTCTGCTAAAGTTAGTGGCATTTTTCTCACAAACACCGCTAAAGAACATGACCTTTAGCGGCGTTTGTGGGAAAAGCGCCGCTAAAGGTCATGTTCTTTAGCGGCATTTGTGGGGAAAGCGCCGCTAAAGGTCATGTTCTATAGAGGCGTTTTTTCACATAAACGTCGCAAAATTTAGTGGCGTTATCTATAGCGGCGTTTTTTGTTGCGCTTGTAAAAACGCCGTAAATAGTTTTAGCAGCGCTTATAGGCCAAAAAAGCGTCGCTAAAAACCTGTTTTGCTGTAGTGTCTGTGGATTCGCGATTAATCTTAATATAATTAGGCTTTTTCATTTACTTTATCTTGTCGATTTAATTAGCATGCTTTCTCTTTACATCGATTTTATATTTTCTATGAAAGCCATGAGGAACTAATCCCTTTATGGGGGATTAGCGAGTGGAGGAATGATCTGTTAACTGTTTTGTAGGGTTACTCAACGGATCAGCTGTTTGGGAAAGGAAGAACGTGAAACAAACCCTAGGCCTGACAACCCCGAGAAGTCATCAATGTGGGAATTAACCCAAAAATGGTATGGCTCATCCGTGAACACCTTTACCCCAAGCCAGTCTGGACTGTAAGGTCGGAAGATAAGTAGTTTTTACTGACTCCTTATGTTAGTGGAAAATCGGAAGATCCTGCTAGAGTAGCGACTAGTTGATTGACGAGGAACCCGAAATGACAGTTGATGGAGATTACCGAAGCGAGCTAATCACCCAAAATGAAGATTTGATTTATTCTACCTTTCTATCTCTTGAAGTCTATTTCTTTTATGTTATTTTGTTTTATTATTATAAAAACCCTTAAACCACCATTTTTATGTTTTCGTACTCTAATTGATTTAAAGTACTAATTAGATCTTTTTAATGTTTAGATTAGAATTGACCTAGCACTCATCTCCCTTGGGTACGATCTTCGGAGTACCCACATACCCCATTGTAAAAACTATATTACAACTCGACCCGTATACTTTCGGGTACCGCCTCATATTTTTATATCTTATTACAGTATTCACACTCTGGACGTCGGTCAACACAGTCCTTCGATATTCGTACACCCAAATATGGAAGATGGAACTCGATTGGTATTGTTCTTCTCGAGAAATCACTTCCTAGGAAAGTTTATAGGGGTCATAATCGATCCCGCTTAAAATCCAAACTCCTGGACAAAATTTTCTCTAAAATGATTAGGGAACAAAAATGACTAGTTTGTAAAGAAAACACACAGAAAGTGGAGGAGAAGAATGTTTTCAGAGAGAATTGTTCTTTTCTCTATTCAGTGTGTAAAAAATGAGGAAACTAATCCTCAATTTATATTGGTAACAGAAGGGTGATGCGGTAAAAAGACATGGGCAATTTTGTAAAAAAAATCCATAATCACATCTCCACAAAATCGTCAACAACCTCCACTAAATTCTCAACAATTTTGCATTACCAACAATTATTATTTAGATCACAAATGTTGCATTTAAACCAGGGATTAAAATAGAGGTCGGGTAGCAGAATAGCGGTCGCTATATAGCGGTAACGGCGCCGTCTGAAACCGCTAGTGCTGAAAATAGCGATGTGAAGCGGAGTCACACCAATAGCGATGGATCGTGGCCGCAATTTAACGGGTAACGGCCAATTGCAGAAATAACAGGCCGCTATTCCCGTTATTTTTCCGCTATTCCCGTTGATATCTATTCTTTTTTTTTACTTTGTTATTAGTTATTAGTTGTGTGAATTTTAAAAAAATTCACGACTACGATACCCGCAGTGATCGCAATAGCATCCGTTATGTCCACAACCGCGATAAACGAAACGCGACCGAAAATACGGCCGCAACCGCAATTTAAATCCCTGATTTAAACATCTCCCTCATGCTATTTGTTTGATGAAGCAAGAAGGATCTTTAGTTCATTACATTCCAGGGCCTGGCAACTACATGCAAGAACTGCTTTAAAGTTTACTAGTAGTATTCTTGATTTTTGGCTGGCTTTGTCTAGCAATAGCATCAAAGGAAAAGCAATTTGTAACCGGCCCATACGTACAGTTATACGCACATACATAACATACATACATACATTCATATAAGACAGATATGGTCTGCAATGGCACGTGGTCACCTTGCATTCATTGCATGACGACGTGTAATTTATCATTTATCGTTATCCATCATGAATTCCTGACAATATGGTTATGGTCCCCGTTGCTCTAACACGTGCAACACTAGAGTCATGCCACATCCTACACTTTGCTAGGAAGCTCCCACGTGTAATAATATAGATTGCATCTATAGTTATAATATATATTTCTAACATTATCACTCTTGTTTTTAAGACATCTCGAACGACTGCTCTCCTGGTCACCAAATTCATTATACATCATTTCCCGTGAAAACCAAACTGAATATCTGGATGGGTATCGTTGGTGAAGAACCGGTTCTGTCTAGACTAGATCGAGTAGACAACATGGTATGGTGTTATAATCTTGGTGTTTAATTGAGTTGGTTTTTCATTTGCATGCTGCATGGCTTTGATAATATATTAATATGAATGATCAGGTAAGGCAGTTGGAGGAAATGAGAGGGAGCCATGGTAATGGTAATTATAACAGGTCTCCAAGCCCAAGGAGCTCTAGCGCATCCACCCCATCAAGTGGGACGTTGGGCAGCACATGTACGGAGGGTCATCCTTCATCTATCGATTTCTCCCCAACCGCCAAGTCCCTGGAGAAGTACTGTCGTCCCATTGATCATGTCATGGTGGAGACTCAGCTCAAAGGAACGCTCCTTCAGAGGCTGGACCAAGTAGAGGACCGCCTACTCAAGGTATTATTAAATCATATGGTATGATATATGATGCATGTGTAACTAGTGATCTGACGATGGTTTTTGATTTGAATCAGCTGTGTGTGCAATTGGAGGAAGAATTGGAAGAAGAGAAGAGGAGGGAAGCGGTCCATGTTGAGAAGAAGGGGCACAAGAAAGGAATCAAACAATTTGTGAAGCAATGTGTCAAAGGGAAACACTCTAAACAACACAAAGGAACGGAATGGAATGGAAAGGCAAAGAGCAGCCTCAGCCTCAGCCTTGGTTCAAAAATAAAATAAAAACTTGATATGTATAATTTGATCATGCATGCATGTACCTCTCTTTTGTTGTTGAACAGATTTTAAACAAGTAGATATTTTTAATATGTTCTCCATGCTCCTTAAATGGGGAGCTGTTGGTTTTTCAAATTAGTCCTTCGAATAGCCGCCTTAAGTTAAATTTCGTTAGCTCTAAACTTTGGGGATTGCGTATATTTGATATAGATATATATATGTTGAATGGTGGGAGTGGTTTTTAAGCCAGGAATGGTGGAAAAGGTGTTTAGTAGTTAGTACCGTAAAGCTTAAAAAAGATTTTGCTTTTCTCATTCTCTGGATCTTGCAATGATACCAAATGCATAAAGGAAACAGGTTTAGCATAGGGGAAAAGGGGCTTTTTGACTTCATTTGGTAGTCAGTCATCCCCACCCGAAGCCAAAGGTGGCATTAATGGCTACCCGTTTCGTCTGCATTTGTTTTGAGTTTGAGGGAATCGTTCATATAATCATACGAAAGAAGAATGGGTTCAGATATGATAGCTTTTAAAATTGGCTTATAATTTTGAACTCCCTTTCTACTTTTGATTTGATTTATGACCTTTTAATTTATTAGATAATTTTTTTGATTAAAAATATTCTAAGAATGAAAATACCTAAAACTCAAAATCATTATTTTCACTTCTTTTTTGTCTTTTGCCTTTTTTCTTTATATAAACTGAGGGTTGAGATGATTTATATAAGATGATTTGGTTTTCACTGATTTACTTTTTAGTGAGTGATTTTATAAGATTTAACATCAGTTTAGTCGAAACACTTTAATTTATTATTCTCCTCTTTTTAGTGAACTGAAAGAGATAATGTTACACCATTTTTTTTTTAAAATATTTTTTCATTTTTTATTTATATTTTTATGTAAAGTAAAGTAAAAAAAAATAGATAATTAAGAATTAAATTTTAAAAAAATTAAAACTAAAATAATAAATATCAAAATATAAAGAGTTAAAATTTACTAAAAGTTTTTATTATATTAATAATAAAATAATAAAATAATTATTTTGTTCATAAAAAACAAAAGGTCATTGAAAGGAGAGCCGGATTTCAGACTTCAAACACTATCAGGCTATAAACCTTACCACACAACTGAAGCATTAAGCATGGGACAAAAGTCAATGGTAATGTAAAAGAAGCTACATGAGAGTTGAAACCCTTAATTTCTTCCCCTTTTTTTTTTTTTTTTATGAGAATGGTTCTTTTAATAAATTATTTAGGAAAATAGACGTTTTTTTTTCAAAGAGATACACGGTTTTTTTCGAAGAGGTACAAAAGGTATATCTTTTTTTTTTTTCTTCTGCTTTGCTTGTTCATTCATGAGCTCTTTAAGAGAAATCGAATCAAATTTGGAGTGAGGTGTTTGCATAGCCAAGGAAGAGAAACGCATGTGGATCTATGGATGTTTCTGTGTTAGTCCAAATGTTGAAGGTTCACAATTCTCAATGGCTTGGTCGTTGCTTCAACCCTTAAAGGCTTAGTTACTACCCTACTATTAAAAATATTTTTTTAAAAAGATTATGTAAAAGACAAATGAGTTAATAGAACAGAATGAAGAAGAGTTATGAATTAGTAGCTGAATAAGGAAACTTTTTAAGATACGCGAAGTTCTGCAGGCAGTAATTAATGAAATAGATGAGTTGCAGCTACAGGAGTGCCTGAGTTAGTAGCAAAACTAAACCTAAGATAAAGAATCTGGATGGAAGGAAGAGGCAAGGGAAAGGGGTGCAATAGGCATCTAAAGGGACTCTTAACTCCTCTATAACATGAGATTTTGCTAGTGTGGAACAGAAACGGGTTTCATTGATTTAAAACAATGCAAGGTGATTAGAAGAGTAAACAAGCTAAAACTTGATATTGTTGTCTTTTGGAAATGAGAGCAAGACAACAAAATTTTGAAGGTAACTGAGGCATTTTGTTGGATGGAAGGTCTTAGATAATTACAGTTTGGTAGCAGATTAGGTCTGGCTATTGGCTGTCAGTACATAAGTGGACGACAGCCATGTCTTAGTTTAGTTAATAGTTTCCATCAAGAACCAATTAGGTTTAAAAAAACCCAACTAGATACAAGTTAAACGTATATAAACCCTACTACCTATATTGTAATAGGATAATTATGTCTACTCATAGCTAGAGGTGTTAATTTTTAAACTACCAACCGGCCGGACGTGACTCACTATTCAAAATAATAATAATAATATCATATGAAAATTGATGTATTTTATAATTAATTTTAAATAAATATTTTTATTAGTAATAATTACTAAAACGAGTCACCTTGGAAAACTGAACCAAGCATGACCTGAACTCAAGTTTGAATTTTTTTTAAAAATTGAGCTTAGGTCAATCCATAAACTCCTCCACCACGTATAAGCTTGTCATGCAAACTTTGAAAACAAAGGGTTAATTTAGTAATATTTTTGAAAATTATTGTGAAAAAGTGTTTTTAATAATTATTTTAAAAAAATTTAATTTAAAATTTAAGTGTTTAATAATACTGTTAAAAAATATTTTTAAAAATAAAATATTCATTTTAGACATATTATTATTAAGTAATAAAAATATATTTAAATTAATTAATATTATTATGTTTTAGATTATAAAAAAAATTTATTATAATTTATTAATATTTTAATATATGAAATGTAAATTTTAAATATTTTTAAATAATAAATATTAATTATTTATAAAATAACTAAAATATTTAAATTATATTTTAAATATTTAAATACAACCATTAAATATTTACAATTAAATATTAACATATTTATATTATTTTTAAAAAAATTAATTAATAATTTTAACATATTTATAATTAAACATCAAGACTAAAAAATAAAAAATACTATATTATTAAAAATATAAAAAATAATTAAACACCAAAAATACTTTTAAAAAAAGATAAACTAAAAATTTTAACTTTTTCTTTTTAAAAATACTTTTCAAAAGCGAACAATTTTCTAGCACTACTAAACCCTAAGGGACCTCAGATAGCTTTTTGGGACAAGTCTTTAGCACAAGCAATTCTTAAAACACGCGCTAATTGCCGACAATTAAACAATTATCATTGATGATATCAAAGTATAATTCAATCACTAATGAGGATGACATCCCACATTAAAACAGAACTTGAACTTCTAAAAATCAAAAAAAATAAAAATCCGACGGGCTGGGGGCATTAGCCACCAGTATTTCTTAATCAAAATTTCCATCTGAGAATATAAATAGTTTAGGGTTTAAAACCCCCTCTCTCATCTCTCTCACTAAATTAGAATTATTTAATGAAGTTTTTGGCCGAAATAAATTTCTGGGTAGTCGAGCTTTTCATCACCATCTAAACATAAACAAGTAAAAAATGAAAAAGAGGATACTAAGCACCACCAGATCCGTACTTCTTTCCGAACACAATGAGCTGCAACTTGTCATATCCGGCAAGCACACCAGCACCAGCAATAGCACGAAGGATGTTAGCTCCAGCACCCTTGAATAAAGACTTGGCTCCCTCATTCTTCAAGATCTGAGAGAATGCATCGAGTGAGCTCTTGTACTTCACTGCTTCACCAGAGGTCATCATCATTCTTCTACGCACAGTGTCAATTGGGTACGATGCAAGACCAGCACCATTTGTGATGAGCCAACCAAGAGCAAAGCTAGCGAAGAAACTATCCTGTAATATTCAGAGGGAAACAGAGAGCAAGATGTCATTACAACATTACATTATTGAAGTAGCATTACAAGCTCAATTAGATATTGGTAAGAGTTATTAAAACAACTGTGCTAGTAAAATTTTAATGTAGAAAAATATATACCATCTAATAAGCAAAGAGACCTTATGACACAAAATTTAACATAGAATGCAGTGCAGTGGGAATTGTGATCAATGTCACAGTTATAAAGTAAAAAACCTCTTACACAAATTTAAACATCATACTAACCTGCAGATCTCCAGTGAGAAGCACTGGCTTCAGGGAGTCATACATTCCAAAGTATAGACCACGGTAAACAATGATTCCAACACATGAAATATTGAAACCACGGTAAAGACCAGCAATACCATCAGATTTTAAGGTCTTCCTGTAGACATCAACAAGGCCATTGAATTGCCTCTCTCCTCCTTTCTTTGCAGCCTTTGCATCATTGGCAAGACGGGTTCGAGCATAATCCAAGGAGTAGACAAAAAGAAGGGAAGAAGCACCAGCTGCACCTCCAGATGCCAAGTTTCCAGCAAACCATTTCCAGTAACCATCCCTGTCTTTCTTAAAGTTGAAAAGCCTCTTAAAGTAGTCCTTGAAAGCAAAGTTCAAGGCCTGTTGCAAAATGAACAAAACAATAAGCATAAAACATTCAAGCAATAAAAAATATTCAACAACAAAACCAAATATTTAAAAAAAAAAAAAAAGCTACAAGTGCTTACCTGAGTGGGGAAATAACGAATAACATTAGCAGTGTTTCCCCTCCACAAAGAAACCACTCCTTCATCTTTCATTGTTCGCTTGAAACAATCAGCGATACCCTTGTAGGGCTCAGAGAGCCTACCAGTTTTGATCATTTCATCCTGGTTCTGTATCAAAAGCTTAACACGCTCAATCGGAGCAGCAGCTGTTTTTGACACAGCAGCAGAAACTCCACCCATGAGGAAATCAATGGCAAAGCTGGTAAATCCTTTCTCTGCAGGGGCTTGAACACAAATGGCGGTAGCTGTTGATGGAACAATAGGATAGTGCATTCCAGCATTGGAATAATTCCCATATGCAAAATGTCCTTGGTATAGGGCAGGCCTCCTGAAAGACCCATCATACCCTTGAAAATCTCGGGAAATGCTAGAAGAAAGGAGCTGGCCAGCTACCTTCTGCATGACAGTTGGATGTTGAATCTGATCCATTCTGATTTCCACGCAAGAATGCAAATGAGCACATTAACATACAAAAATAAGTACAATGAAATACAAAAGTAGAAATGTGTTATACAAAATTGGGCAAAATCATCTACAAACATATCAGTCATTCAATTCATGCATGGTAAGTAAAACAATTAAAGGGAAAGGTGCAACAAAGCAAACTAATGGAATATCCTGCAGGTATAACAAAACACACCCAAGTACTTAGAACAACTCGTCAATTCAACTTAATTATCCGATCAATTTTAAGCAGAAAACATGTAATAACCACTATAAGTAGAAAAAAATTAAACCATATACTGAGCCACAATGCCAATCAAAATATTCTAAAGAGATAATGTAACTTTTAGCTCCTAGGTCCACATTCACCCTTAAACTTTTTTTTTGATCCACTTTGACCCCCAAACTTGAAAATCGTTATTCATTCAAGCTCATTCTGTTAATGAGCATGAAAAAAGAGGGATAATGTAAGTTTTAACCCTTGAACTTAGCAAGTACTTCTACATTGGCCCCTAAACTTGACAACTAAGTTTACTTTGATACCTAATACTTTTTTTGGTCTACTTTGAACTTGAAAACTAAATCCATTTTGATCCCTGAACCTGAAAAATCTAAAAGTTTGACGAAATTGAACTTTGAGGTTGTGCCACAACATCAAGTAAATAAAATAAAAAAACTAAGGTACAATCTCAAAATCTCATATAACCCAAACGATGGCAGAACAGGTTTTCGTTCAAAATTCATTCAACCAGTTCAATCAGTTCAAACTGTCAAACCAACAATATTTAATTAATTAATTAAAAATTCATTAAAATCTAAAAATCCAAGTAAATCTGGTTTTATCTTTCTTTTTACTTTTTTTTAAGGATTTTTAATTATTTATTTAATTATTGTTAGTTCAAAGATCAAATCAGTCAAACTGATTGAATCAAGAACTAGTAGTCTAACCTGTTCAACCATGAGTTTGATTATTAAAACAATAAATATAACACTCTAAGATTGTACCACATATCATCTAAAAAAAATTTATTTTTCAAACTTAAGAGTGTCACATCATCAAACTTTTATATTTTTCAAGTTAGGAATGAAAATGGACCAAAAAAAGTTCAGCAGCCAATGTGGACCTACTTGCCAAGTTCAAGGGTCAAAAGTTACATAATCCCTTTTTTTCAGGGTCATTAACAGAACAGGTTTAAATAAATAACAGCTTTAATATTCAAGGGTCAAAATAGAACTACTTGCCAAGTTCAAGGGCCAAAAGTTACATTATCCCTATTCTAAATGGTACTCGAAATTACAAGCAGATAATGTACTCTGGCACGTATAGATAGCTATACTACTATATTATTCAATATAGTAACGAAGTTACAGAACACCAAAAATGAAGGCATTTCACCTGATCAACCATATGTATATGCATGCAAGCAGATAAGGTAAATGGCAGAGCACCAAAAATTAACGCAAAGCAATCAACAATATATTACAATCTTTGACAACGCAGATACAGGACCAGTAAGCAAAATAAACAGATCTGAAGAATCTAACTGTAAACGAGGGTTAAATAACAGGTTTTATAGATTTTCCACACCACCGATTTGCACTAAAAGAGAAAAAGGAGCAGTAAATACCGATAGATCTGAAAAGAAAAAGCAATGTACTTTTCAGATCAGATCAAACGTGAGCAAAATTATTTCAAACCAAAAGGGACGGAGAATAAACAGATCTAAGTTATGTACGGTAAACTAAAACTTGAGTAAAGAGTAAATATCAAGCAGAAGAGGTAAAAGCCAAAATGTAGAACAGCAGATCTGATATTTTAGAGATATTTATGAGTAAAACATTTTTACCTACGAGAAGAGCGCAAGAGAGATTGTCTACGGCCTCCCCGCCTTTCACTCTGCGTTGAAAAGAGAAGAAAGTGAAAAGAGAGATATTTTCAAGTGTTTTGTGGAGAGGAGAGGCGAGACGAAGCACGGCTTTGTAAAGAACCCTGGTGCCCTTTTTATTGGCGCTATCTTTGTGTGAGTGGGAGGCCAGGCCCATTTGCTGTATGTATTATTTTAATTATTTAAATAATTTAATTAATAATATGTAATTATACTAAATACTGATTTTTTAAAAAAAAAAATAAGTTAGGACATTTTTATTACTGAAATCATTAAGTTAATTGGTAAATGTGATGTCAGATTTAAATGCCAAATATAATGGTTCAGTTAACGGTTTTAATAGTTAAAAGATTTAATTGATATAACACTGATGCTTTAAAGATGTAATTAAAATATATAAAGTTTAAGGATTAAATTAAAATAAAAACCATAATTTGAGGACTCATCGTGAAAATAGCAGCACTTTGTTGTTTGGAGAAGATGTGAAATTGAGTGGGTGGCATCTTACTTTTCCATTCCACGATTATGTAACCATATATTTTGGAATTTGAAAATTATAGGTGAGGTTTTATTCTTCGAAGCATTTAGTGTATCGGGATTTAAGTGGAATTAAATTAACAGATTCAAATCATATCTGCTGCGCTTACTATTGGTTTTGCTTCTTTCCTTTTCTTTCTATTCCTTTTTTGTGCTTCAATTCTAAAAGGAAGGAAGAATTTGATTTCATCACTCATCATTATGACTGTTTTCTTTCTTTCCATAAATATTTTATTTTTTATTAGAAATTTATTCTTCCAGTTGTATCATCCGCAAATAACAAAATAAAAATGTTATTGATCACGACTTTTTCAAGTAAAATTTTGAAGTATCGTTCATCAGATATTCGATTGATTTTCCAACAATTGAAAGTATTGTCCCTCAATCATCGTTCGGGCAACCCTAACTCTAAAGTTGGAAGCAATTTGATTGGTAGACTTGCAAGACTCGAGAGAAAAATATTAGTATAAAACATGTGAATAAGCATACAGATTTGAAGCACCAATATGAGACACTTAAATCAGTTTCTTGTAATCATAATATCACTTAGGGTCCATTTGTTTGCATGTAAAATATTTTTCGTAATGTTTTACAATGTTTGTTTGGTGGAAAATGAATACCCAAAGGAAATCATTCTTCAAAAAAGAAGGTAAAATTAAGGTCTTTTTAAGGAAAATGTCTTATCAATTTTTTTTTCGTAATACATTTTTCAAACTGATAAGTCTCTGTTTAATGTCAAAGAAACAAAATAGGAAGCTTTCAGAGCAATAGAGGGGAAGCTCTCTTCACTGTCAAAGAAAACAGCCCCTTATATTTTAATTTTATATTTTTTTACGATTTAGTCCTTGTAATCCAAATTTTAGTAGTCTACAATTTAATTCCTCAAAAACAAATTTTCTTATTCTACAGTTCAGTCCTAAAGCTTATTTTGTACAGTTTTGCAAAACAGTCTATTTTCTTAATTTTTCAGATTTTATAATTTAGTCCTTATAACTAAAATTGTCAAAATTTCCAAAAAATTAGTCCTTGATTTTTGAACAGTTAAACTCTCATATTCTATTTTTGAAAATTGTAAATTCTCAAATAATGTAAATTAGTCCTAAAACTCAAGTTTTGAAATATTTATAATTTAAACCCTATAGTTTAAAACTTTACTATTTTATGCTCAACTTTCAAAATATTCATATTTCATAATCATATAATTTAGTCACTACATCAATGTTTCATATTTCACTACTCAAACCCTTAGAATTCAAAATTTTACAAATTTTACAATTTGGTCCTTACTTCAATTTTATCAAATTAAATCATTTTTCAACTTACTCATCCAAATAACATTCAAAACAAATATTTACCACTTTCGACTTAATTAAACATAAATTTATATTCCCTAATGTACGAAATTAACAATTAAGCTTAATTAAGTAAATTAAGATTAATAAAAACTGAAACATGATTAATTAAAATATAATTAAGCTTTATGAAATAAACTCAATTAAACAATAGAAAAGATAATAAAATCTCAAATGTATGTTTGTTTAATTGAAAATAATTTTTATGAAATATTTTCAAAAAATCTATCAAATAATAAAAAATAATTTAGATAGATTCATCTAAACACCAAAAAATATGAACTTATTCAAAAGAATAAATTATTTTTCAAAAATTATTTTCAATAAAACAAATGGAACCTTAAACCGATGGACTATATTAACAAACGAGACTTGGAATATATTTTTTGAGAGAGTCTATCACTCAATAATCATAAATTATTAAAACCAAGAAAATCGCATCCGACTTAAAACAGAGACACGAATAGCTGTATGCAAATGACAAAAACTAAAAAAACGTAAGACAAACTATCTAAGGCTGCATCCTTATTGTGCAATATTTTAATTGGGGATTTTAATGTGCATTTTGATGATGCTTTTGGATGGGTTGATTTTGATTTGATACATAATATATTGTTTTAATTGGGGAAAGGAGAAAAGGGCGAATCTCAGTATAGGTTGACGCCCAAGTATAAAAGGCCCATTGTATTTTCAGGCTCACAACCCTAAAGGGAAAATTTTAAGGATAAATTCTACAGATGGTCATCTAATTATGCTCACATATCTATTTTGGTCATCCAATTTTTAATATTTTTAATTTAGGCACTAATATTTGAATTCGTACCTACCTCGGTCACCCATTATTAAATTGATAACGAAAAGTCTTTTTCTAACTGGTATAACATATTTAATCCTCAATACCTACATAGGGTCGAAGCCAAAAAAAAATTTAGGGGGGCCAAAATTAAATTGTAATTTTTACAAATGTAATTTTTAAAGGATAAAATCAAAATTTTATCATTTTTAGGGGGGGAAAGTGAAATTTTACTTTTACTAAATTAAAATTTTAAAAATTTTAAAGGGTCAAAATAGAAAATTTTCCATTTTAGAGGGGCCAGGCCCTTGCGCCAGCCCCGCTAGATCTGCCAATGTACTTACATATTCTATTAATTTGATCCTAATTCTAAATAATTTAATAAATTTAACCCTTCATATTTGTAAATTCTACCAATTTAATCCTCAAATTTCTTAACCAATGTTTTCAACTTTTAAAATAGAGGCATTCCACATCTATTAATTTGTAAAATTAAAAAATGAAAGAAAAAACTTCTCTCAACTGCGAGTTGTTTTTCGAGTCAATTCCTAATATCAATGAGTTTATCTTGAAATTTTCTTTTCTTTTTTTTTTTTCTAAATATAATATTTTACAACCTTTTGATAAATTTATTTTTTTAAATTTTTTTTATCATTATTTGTTTTTAATTTTAAAATTCATGATAAGCAACAATGTATCACTAATAATTTGATTTAGTGTCAAATCATTTACCAAATTAATTAAAAACTAAAATTATGCTAGTCAGGGAGAAAAATATTTTTAAAAATATTAAATTATTTATATAACTTTATTAAATATTAAATTTTTAAAATCTATATTTTCTATTATTTTTAATGGTGTTTAGTTAAATTTTAACACTAACTTCTTAAAAATACAAACAAAAAGGGTTATATACCGAATAGGATAATTTCAACCATAAAAAAAATAATTAATAGATGTGGAATGCTTCTGTTTTAAAAACTGAAAACTTTTGTTAGGAAGTTTAAGGATTTTTTTTTTTTGAATAATCTCAAATTCTGAGCTCAACCCATAAATATGAGGATAATACACTTCAGCACACTCGAACCAAAGTCCTCCTAAATTGAAAACAACGCCCATGCTAGTCGAGCTATGACTTAATCAGCAAGGAATTTGAGGATTAAATTGATAAAATTTATAAATGTGAAGGGTTAAATTTATTGAATTATTTAGAATAAAATCCAATTGATAAAATATGCTAGTATTGATAACTAAATGTGCTATCATACCAGTAAAAAAAAAAAACTTTCTACTATAAATTTAACGATGGGTGATCAAAATAAAAACGAATTCAAATATGAATGTCTAAATTAAGAATTTTTAAAATAGAGTGACCAAACAGAAATACGAACATAATTGGGTAACAATTTTTATGATTTATCCAAATTTTAAACGCTAGGCCGTTCACAAATAATTATCAGCAAGAAGAAGCTGTAGCTACTACAAAAACAATGAGGCCCAGCCCATTTATCTATCCGTCTGCAAAGTCAGAGTCACCACCTATCCATTTTAGGTTTATCTTTGCCAAAAAATGAGAGGAGTTTAAAAAATTCAACCCTTTCTCTTCTATAAAAAAAACTCATCATTTTAAGTATAAATGTGTGCTTTGTGTCATGCTCCCTATTTTTTGTACAAGCAAAAAACTAGAAATTTTACTTACGATAAACCAGCATAAAATTAGAAAATTTTGGAGGATTCAAAGTTAAAAAAAGGTTAAATTATATTATCAATCTTTTTGGAGAGGCCAAAAATGAATTTTTCCACTCAATTAAGAGCTAAAGAACTTAAATAGAATAATTTAATGTTTGAGAGGGGCTTAAGGGAAATTTTCCCATTTTACCAAAGGGGCCAAGGCCATTCTCTGCTCCCTGGATATGCCCCTAAAAGTTTCCTAGCAACCTCAGCTTGCATGGTGGGTACAAAACAGTTTGGTGGTTGGTTGCAATTAATTAGTACATATAAATTGCTAAAAAATAAAAAATCGTAAATGAGGGATTTGAAAAGTTATTCCTAAGTCTTGCAAGCATGTTTGCACATTGATTACCCTCTCAAATTCTGTGATTTAGTTGATAGTGGTAGAAGTCATCAAGGAGAATCTTGCAATCATGTATGAGAAGAGTATCAAGCAATGTATTAGTCATATTCCTATTAATAACTAAATAATGATAACAGTAGCATCAAGTTGAACTATAACGTTCTGAATATTTTTCACCTTGGCAAGCTTGAGGCCATCTCTTAGTGCTCAAAGCTCAACTTGGACACTTGGACACTTGTTGCATGTGGTATATGCTTGAAAGCACCCGCTACCCAATCCCTCTGGCCTTTGATGATCTTGAATGGTCATACCTGCACCAGCTCTCCCAAGGTTTGCCAGTTCTAAACCAGATATATTAAGTTTGTGCCATCCCAAGGGAAGTAGTTATCACTTCATCAACTGACAAAGTGGATTAGAGATAGCGTGGAATTTTGTTACTAACATGGCCTTAGGAATAACCTAGTTGTGGACCAGCTTTTTGTTAAAGACTTTGTTGTTGCATGCAAGCCAAAATTTTCAGAATATAAAGGTGAACATGATTTCTTAAGTATTTATTACAAATATAATCAAATTCAAATATATTTATAAAAAATATAAAGTTTAATTTGATTATATTTGTAATAAATTTATTCAATTCAAAAATTTAAATATATTTGTAAGATCAACCTACATTCTCTTAAGATATGTTGTAGAGATTCTTGATGAATCTTGGAGCATAAATTTACTATCTAAATTTCCTAGTATCTCATGCAGACACTCCCATAAGAAGGATCTCAATTTGAGGGAACTTTTATTTTCCATATCAAGTACCAAATTGAGCACCCGATTATGTACACGAACATGTTTCTTTGCTGCAAAGTTATAAGTTGATACTTTTTCAGGCACCCTTTTAATTTAATGAAGTGTAATTGATCCATAAAAAAAATGAAGCGATAATTGTTATGGGGAGAAAGGATTGTATGAAATTGTGATTCCACGTCATTCCTATCCCTTTTCAATAGGAACATGACAAATCAGATCTTTTCTCCTGATTTTTAGCTTTTTTCTCTTGAAAAAAAAATTAAATCCAACTAAAAATGCTAAAACTCAAGAGGAAAAATTTGATTTGTGATGCTCCTATTAGAAAGGGATAAGTATAACGTGGAATCACAGTTTCATACAATCCATTCTCTTCTCTTGTTATGGGTACACAGAGTTTAATAAGAATGCTTATAATAAGGTAATATATATTTTATGGTAGAAAAAGAAGGCAGGACAAAGCCTTAACGTTTAAACAAGTTGATGGCGGCGCGACGATCAGGATCTCACTGGGGAGAAGTTTGCGGCGCGAAGATGGGGACATTGGCTCTTGCGGCGCCTAGGGTTTCAGAAAACCCTAGGCTTACTGAAACATGTTTAGACTTTGGGCCCTTTTGGGCCACACGAGCATGGGTCTTGGCTGGGTAGGAATAATTTGGGGTTTAGCTTTGGGTCAGGTCTGGTTTTAGGGTCTCGGGTGTAATGGGTAGCAGATAATTTGGGCTATGTGAGTTTGTATTGGACTATTTTTTTAAAAAAAAACATTATTTATTTTTCTATTTCTGTATGAGCCCGGGCAAAAATGGGCCTCTACAACTACCCCTCTTTGCTCATTATCGTGTAACAAGAATAGAGCAAAGACAATAAAAGGACTAATTTTGCCCGGTCTTGGTCGAGCCCCGACTTCTTGGTCCTCGTTTTCTTTAAATGGCTTCCAACTCCACTGCAACTTTAATGGTATTGGAACTTCATCTTGATTTCAGTAAGTTTAATAGCTTCAATTTGCTTCACTGCGACTTCAGGAAGGCAATATTCACTATCTTTTAATCTGCTCTACTCCTGCTTAGTGGAGACCAAAACTTTGATCGGCTTTCTGCAACTTCAGGAAGATGAGATCTGCTATCTTCGATCTTCTTCTTGCAACTTCAAAAAGACAAGATCTGCTGTCTTCAGTATACTGTAATGTCGGGGAAACAAGGCTGAAAATATCCTCGATCTGCTTCCTACAACTTCAGGAAAATGAGATCTGTTGTCTTCAATCTACTCCACTGCAATTTCAGGGAGATAAAACTAAAAGTGTCTTCGATCTGCTTCCTACAACTTCAGGAAGATGAGATCCTCTGTTTTTGATCTACTTCCTACAACTTCAGGAAGATAAGATATTCTGTCTTTGATCTACTTCCTACAACTTCAGGAAGATAAGATCTGAAATTCTTTTCGATCTGCTTCCTACAACTTCAGGAAGATGAGATCTTCTGTCTTCAGTCTACTCCCTACAACCTCAGGGAGATAAGGCTAAAATTCTTTTCGATCCGCTTCCTACAACTTCGGGAAGATGAGATCTTCTGTCTTCGCCTACTCCCTACAACTTCGTGGGAGATAAGGTTGAAATGCTTTTCGATCCGCTTCCTACTACAACTTCGGGAAGATGAGATCTTCTGTCTTCGCCTACTCCCTACAACTTCAGGGAGATAAGGCTAAAATTCTTTTCGATCCGCTTCCTACAACTTCGGGAAGATGAGATCTTCTGTCTTGATCTACTCCCTACAACTTCAGGGGAGATAAAGGTGAAATTCTTTTCGATCTACTTCCTACAACTTCAGAAGATGAGATCTTTCTGTCTTGATCTACTCCCTACAACTTCAAGGAGATAAGGGCTGAAATTCTTTTCGATCCGCTTCTTACAACTTCAGGAAGATGAGATCTTCTGTCTTCAGTCTACTCCCTACAACTTCAAGGAGATAAGGCTGAAATTCTTTTCGATCTGCTTCCTACAACTTTAGGAAGATGAGATCTTCTGTCTTCAGTCTACTCCCTACAACTTCAGGGAGATAAGGCTGAAATTCTTTTCGATCTGCTTCCTACAACTTCAGGGAGATAAGGCTGAAATTCTTTTTGATCTGCTTCCTACAACTTCAGGAAGATAAGATCTTCAAATTCACCAGTATTGCTACACCGTCCACTGAGGGACATGTCCTGTAGACTCGATTCCATGACTAAGATGCTATGATCAGAATGAATCAAATGCTTCTAGCTACATGTATTATGAGTGACACGAATGTAACATGTCATGAAAATGATTCCTTTTAAAGGATTAGGATGCAATGATTGGAAAGAATTAAATGCTCCTAATGTGATTTGCTATGATGCAAGAATGTTATGAGTATGATTTCTTCTCTAGGTTTTATCACTCATTTGTTCTTCATCTTTGTTCATCAATCATGTTCTGCTCAACCAGCTTGCCCCAATGTAATTTCGGAGTCAACTTCACTTGGATCTTGAGAACATAAGGCTTGTACCATCCTACTGCCATAACATTTGGTTTCTTCCATCTAATCTGTTACCACTCAGAGGTATAAAACTTGTATCGTTTTCCATTAATTTAACCTGTTACACCATTCCCTAGGTGTAATAACCAGATGTATGAGTCTGGAATTTACATGAATACAGGGTATCCCGACAATGATCCCTTTTTACAGATGGATTGGCCTTATTCATCATTTGCCAATATAGTATCATCAACGAAATTGTCTTATCTCATAAGAATCTGAAGAGATAATCATTTTCAATGTTTCCAGCCCCTAGGCTTGATGAGTTCTGAACGATAGTCATGTTTCAGATTCCTCATATTTTTTAGAAGCTTCTAGAGTAATATGCGAAACTCCTTTTATGAAAGTATTATTAGTCCATTAATCATTATTTCAATATAAATACTTAAAAAAGAACACAAAAATGGACGAGTAAGAAATTAGTCAGGAGCATAGCTCAGAAAAAATAATTTAATCAAAGATAACCCAGGCAATAAAAGAAAATTGATTTGGGTATATCTCAAAAAGAATAAAGCAATCAAAGATAAAGAATTCAAAAATGGGTGAGGTAGAAGCTAGGTGTCCCAGATATCGCAGCTTGAGCTTCTTTATTCCAACTTCTTGAGGACCATTTTAAGCTCAATATGTGTTTAGGGGATCCAGAGTACTTTGTCGATGCCCCAAGTCGCAGCATACTTCCTTATTGTTAATTCAGGCATAGCAAGACTACCACATGCCCTTTCTTTGATCAAAATTTAAGCCACCATTTTCGGGTTTTCAACTCAAAGCTCCTTTGGTCTCAAAGCGCCCTTTGCGGGTTTTCGCCTTGGCCTCTCCTTTATTTTTTTTTTGAGCTCAAGGCGCCCTTTGCGGGTTTTAACCTTGGTCTTTCCTCTTTCGGGTAAAATATCTCTTGACTAAACTCGACTCACGGATTGGGCAAGTCTTTGCCGTCCATCTCGATCAATATCAATGCTCCTCTAGAACAGACCCTACATAAGTCCTTCCTAGTTTGGCATATGCTTTCTTCTAAAATCGTTTTGTAGAAGAAAAATCTCTTTTAACATCAGGTTTCTTCGTGGAATTCCCTGAAATGAACTTATAAGCTTGCATCATCTGATCGTGATGGATAACTTTAACCTTTTCCTCAACTAAGTTCAATTGGCAAAATTGTTTCTATTTCGATGAGAAATGTGTTGCCCCAGCAAAGGTCCTAGCCAACGTTTGATAATCATAGAGATTAGTGATAGCTTCTTATGCCAATCTTTACAAGTCTTAGCCACCTTTTTTTTTTGGCAACTTTTGCTGCACTGTGATATCCTGCCTGATCTTTGGACAAACTGTAGACTTTGACTTTGTACAGTTATTTAAACGCGATCTTTTATGGCATTTGATCTTTTCCTTCATTTTTTATTTTTTGATTTTTTTTTGATGAATTTGATGACTTCGACCTTGTAACATTGGCATATGAAGCTACTTCCACTCTCTTAGTGAAGTAAACGATAACTATGCCGACGAGTCAATATTTACTAAAAGCTTTTGGCCCCATCACATCTATGCCCCACTTATGGAAAATTTGTGAAGAACTGGAGTAGGCATATGAATCTTGTCTTCTTTAATTCCGTATTTGCAGTATGACTGATGCAATCCCCTTCCATGGTGAATCAACAGTGCCCGATCCTCTTTATTTAGCCTGCTTCTTATTAGCCAAGGCATGTCCTGATATAATTGTGCGAAAACAACTCAATGATGTCTTGCCTTATTTTCGGTCTTCACCTTTTCCCTAGGCTCATAATATCCAGTGACCCTTTGTAGAGTAAGGTCTGTCTTTTCATCTTGTTCTACCATCTTTAACAAATCAGAAGGTAGGTTACAATCTCTGTCATCTTCGAAGTCCTTAGATCCCCTAGACCCATATCTCATTTAAAAAGGGAGTCAGTAACAACGTCGCTCACGTCGTTGATATCTGGGTACCTAGGTTCGAAGGCAAGAAATCCAAAGAATAAATGATTCTAAGGGTGATTATTGGTATAGTCATGAGTAAAGAATGAAAGAATATTCTAAAAAAACAAAAGAATGTACAGTATAAATTAGAAATAATAAAAGAATATGTACTCAAAAAGATGCATTTTATTGAAATAAAATTTTGAACATAAGCCTATTTCACAAAAAGGTTCTTGTTGCCTCTAGGCTCAAGACAACAAGCATGTTTTGGACATTACTCTAAATTAACCCTAAAAGTATAGGGATTTCTTCCACAATCTCATTATTCAAAACACTCCCAAGCACACAAGGGTTTGGAAACTTTGTTCTCTGATTCCCTCTTTGATTTCTTCAAGGAATAGCAACTTTCTTGTCTCCTCCTTCAATTACCGTATTCACTACCTCATTAAAGTGATCAAGTTTTGATGGATCGTCAAACTTCACAACTCCCATTTTAAGAAACCTTTCGACCAACTTTTTAAACGTAGTACAATTTTCAATCGAATGTCCCATTATTCCCGCATGGTAGTCACATTGAGCGTTCTTGTTATACCATTTTAGGAATGGAGGTTGCAACGGTTTCAGATAAAATGGAGACACCATGTGTGCATCAAACAAACTTTGATATAACTCCTTATACGTCATGGGGATTGGCGTAAATTGTAGCCTTTCAGAGTTTTGCCTTTCAGAGTTTTGCCTTGGGGAAACACGATTCTTTCGGTAACTACCATCCTTGGTCGGGTTTATCAGAATCGGCTCTGAATGGCTCTTGTTATACCTACCGGCATTATTCGTTTTCTTTTCCTTCTTCTTCAGGGCTTTTGAGGTCCATTCTCCTCCTTCCTTTGTTTCTACCAAAGCAACCGGTTTGGCTTGATCATCACTCGGGTTAAAACCTGAACCCATTGGAGAATTCAATAGGGTCGAAGTATGACATCGGGGTCCAATAATGACGGGTTCCCCATGCAGATACGTGTCTGGTTGAGTCGGGATACCTATTGGAGAATAAACGATGTCTTCCTCATCATCCTCACTGTTGTCCACTGAGCCTCTTCTTTTTCCAAATCCTTTGTCTAATAACTGGGCTAGCTGGCCTATCATATTCCTTTGGAATTCCCGCATTTCTTGTTGGATCTCGGTCAATTGCCCCTGCATCTGTATTTGCATTTGCTCTATTCTTTCCAACCTTTGCTCCATGTTTTCCAGGTTAACTGAAATATTTTACCTAATTAGGGTCCTTTTATAAAAGTCTAATGCAAATGATGCCATGTAATGCGAATGCATGAATGCAAAGAGGTATCGATTCTGATCAACTTCATTTTAGAAAACTTTATTAGAAAACAAAATCCTTTACATAAAACGGACTACTATATGCTTTCGCCCTAAGTCCCAGTGTTTTGACTTTCCTACACAACAAAGCCAACTCTTGACCACGATCTGACCGTAGCTCATACTTCGTGCTCAATGTATCTGCCTATATTACCCAAGTCGAATCTGGACTATTGCTTCACCCGTGAGATAATTCTGACTCGATCGTGAGAATGGTGAAGTTCTTCCTTCCAACGCCCTTTATTTGTTTCAAGAAACTCAATCTGGAACTTACAGTTATGCAATACCGATTCTAACTCTTCAATCCTGCCCTCGATCTTGTTCAGATTTGACTTTACCTCAAAATTATGATTTCGATGGTGAAGAAAAGACGGTCCAAGCTTAGCATTGATCTTCATAAGAAGATTTTGATCATACACCCTAGCTAGCGCCATACTCAGAGAGATTCTATGGCTCATAAAAATCAGAATTTTTTCTAGATAAAGAAGGAACTGCGGAGCTCCAAGAAGTTTAAATTGTATCTGTTCAAACATTTTTTCAACTTTAACCACAGGTGAAAGGTGTCTATTCCGGCTCATCTTATTGAATAAATCAAATGGGGGATCACTATGAATTCCTTTCATTTCTCCGAATCAAATCCCTTGCAATGTAATTCACTCAAGCCAGTAATCTTGTACTCTTGATTAGACGGACTAACTTTTATCCTCAGATTCTTCAGCATCCATTTTGACTTGTTCCAATCAAGAGAGTAAGGATCTCTAGCATTCTGATTTGCAAATCAACTACCAGACCAGGTTGAATTATCATGGTAGTTGATACATCGATATTTAGTGAAAGGCCTCCTTGAGTGGCTCTGAAACTTGAATGGAAACCCTTACAGCCAAGGACACCTCCTTCAATGTCTGTAAAATTATCAGGATTACTTTGAAAGAATGATTGGCGAACAAGTAGACATCCCTGTTTTGCAGCATGCTGCCGTAAAATGATATCCAACACCCTTAGGGCTTCTTGTGAGTTTTCTGATGGCTTGCCCATGCAGAGCATTTTGAATGGCTTGCATGGGAATCTTTGCAGCAAAGCTGATCTCCACTTTAAAGGTCTTTGATTGATAAGGCCGTTTAATTCTCTTCCTGACTTACCCATTTGAGTCATCATGGACATCAGGTCTTGCATTCCCATTGTTTCTGTTAGATGTAACATCCTTAAATACAACTTTAAACTCATGCTTATTATTTGGAAGAGCACCAACAGTAAACAAACTTTTCTCCCCATCATAAGCAAGTCTTTTCCAGCCAATTCATTGCCATAGGTCTTCTTGCACCCTCTCTATCACTTTTCTTCCAACACCATTGCTATCAACTGGACGGCCATCTTCATATGAAAGAGAAACACTGTAATGGTAGAAGTGCCCATCTGTACTCCCCATACTCTCTTTGAAGTGATTGGTGAGTATAGTTACCTTCTACCTATTAGTTCCAACACCACGCCTTGCCATAGAGTGTCGTACAATCTTCTTCGCATTCGATTCTGTTTTGATCGGAACAACATCAAGAGGCACAAGTGGCTGAGGAGACAGGGATTCCAGCGCTGCCCTATTTTCCTCTTGCTCAAACGAATCCATAGCCCTCTTTCTCTAACTGCCTTTGCTACATGTGAACGATTGCATTGTCTTCCATTTTATCAAGGAATTTGTTCTCCATAACCAGCTTTCTAACTTAGAAACTGACCGTGAATCGATACCTCTTAAAGTATGATATGCACAAAAAACGAAATACAACGAGTTAGTACCACAGAATAAAATACAAGGCAAGTGAAATAACGCACACCTATCCGGGTAACTACTAAAGTTCGGCATAGCTCTACCTAAGGTGGGTTCTTAGGGTTTACTATATGCGGTTTCGATCTAAAGTTGAGGTACCTGAACCAGCAGATTCTTAGATCCTTACCCATTATAGGCTCATATGGACCGAGTTCATTTCAGGGGAATAGATTTCTCTATGGCTGCACGGAGATGAAAATCTCACGAAGACATAGGTACGGATGTATTCCGAAAGCGGTTCACTATCCTGCACGGAGGTGAAAACCTCACGAAGGAGTAGCTTCTCGCTCCCACTTAAGGGTATGACCACAACGGTCATGCAATGCAATGCAGAGATATTTTATTCAAACAGAATCGCATGCAAATAAAAAGGATCATAATTTTTAAACCAGATTTTTTAAACTCGGACATAAGGACATGAAACTATCAATTTTACGGCTTGACTCTCTTATTGTCCCCAGTGGAGTCGCCAAGCTGTCGAAACCATTTTTAAATCGTTTGGAAAACGGGGTCGACTTTTAAAAACAAAAGTGGGAGTCGCCACCAATCCTTTTAGGTGTGATTGGATCACCTTGTAAAACGTTTTATTTAAAACATTTGATTTTGGTCCACGAAAAACAAAAACGGGTTCGGAAGTCGGTTACGTATGAGGAAGGGTTAGCACCCTCATAACACCCACAAATTGGTACCTAATCGATAGAATCATGTCCAAATGTTTGAAGTTTAAAAGTATTTAAAAACATGATTTCTTAAAGAAACTTTGAGCTATTTAAGTTAAAATTTGAGACTTTCTTGTTCCGAAGGAATATAAATATCACATCTAGTACGTTAGGACACGATATTTAAGAACCTTCGTAATCAAAATCATCTCAAGATTTACAAAACTTGAAAAAGGGTATTTAGTTATTTAGCCAAACGGAAAATCGCAACCAAGTACGCTAGGGCACTATTTCCCGAATTTCTAAATACCAAAAACATTGCCTTATTTTAAAAACCTTTTTTTAAAAATATAATAGTTTTGCAAAAAAATGGATTTTTTTTTTTATTTTAAACAATAACCATGTAACAACATTGCGTTTATATACTATCGACATGCATATTAAAGGCAATTATAATACATTAACATTTAATGTAAACAATAATAATACAAAATACGACAAATAATAATTCCTAAACTAAAGCAATTACAAATATATAATGAAGTATACACAAATATGATGAACAATAAAATTAACTATGAACATATTTCATGCAGATTTAAATAGGTAAAAAGGATATACATATAAACAATATAAATAATGTGTTAAAAAATATATAATGATTTTAAAAAATATAAAAAATTGTAAATGGAATATATTATAAATAATTTTAATTAAATATATGATATAACATAATATTATATAATATGTAGCATAAAAAAATAATATCAAATATATATATATAAAAATACTAAAATAATATATAATCAAAAAATATATACAAAATAATAATTATTTATAATTTAATAAATTAGTATACTAAAATATATAAGGTATTTAATATAATACTTAATTTAATACCAATTTAAAATATATATTTTTTTTAAAAAGAAAAAAAAGGGTTAAATTAAAATATAAACAGATTTCCAGGGCTAATTTACAAAACAAATTAATTAATAGGACGTAATTAAACTTAATAAAATGGCGGAGGGATCAAAAGGATAATTTTCCCATTTTCCAAAAAACACGCGGACCCTTGTTCGGGTCCGGGTCAACGCGCGGGTCAGGCTTAGGCGAAAACGGCACCGTTCCGTTTCGCCTATAAAAGTCAGTTTTCAAAAAAAATCATTAGTTTTAAAAGTTTTTTAAAAAAAAGTTGGAAAATCCTCTGAGAGAGGGGGAGAGCCTCGTCCTTTCGCCTGCGTTCTGGTCGTCAACTTTCTGGGCCACTCGCCACACGCGCCTCCGTGGCCGGTGGCTGGAGGTCTAGATCACCGATTTCCGTCGTCAACAGGTAATCCCCTTTCTTTTTTACTTTTTCGAAATAGTGGTTATATTCGCAACAAAAAGAAATAAATTAAAAAAATTAAAAAAATAAACAGAACGACAGATTAAAAGAATCACCTCTGCGAAATCAAGATCTTTTATTCCTCTGTGAAATTTTGACAACGCTTTGAGCCTACTGACTTTGTGTGAATCTATGTGTGTTTGTGCGTTTTTTTTTGTGTTTGTATCTCTGTTTTTCTCTCCAAAATATTTGTATGCCCCTATTACCGATTTTACAAGGGGTTTTATAACCCAAAAAACAAAAATAAAAAGGAAAATATATCTTTTTATATCTGTTCTTTCCTTTTTTTTTGCTGCGATTTGTTTCCTTTCTATTTTGGTGCTTTCCTTTCTTTGCAGGTTGAAGGCGGAGGACGATGGCTAAGCGCGGATCTCGGCGTGACTGGCGACGTGATCGAGGAGCTACGGGCATGACGATTAGACTCCAGCTGTGACGACTAGGCTCCAGTCATTACGGCATGACGATTGGGTTTCTGACCCTTGCGGCGCGACTGGAAACCTAGGGTTTCAAGGTTTCCAGTTTCTGAAACAAATTTTGGGCCATTAGGTTTGGGCTATAGGTTGGGGTCTGTGTATCACAGGGTAATTGGGTCAATGGGTTCCATTTTGTAATCTGGGCTACTAGCGTTTGGTTTTGGGCCAAGTCTATTTTGATGCTTGTAACTGGACTGTTTAATGGATATTTGGGTATTTTTATTTTTATTTTTTATTTTTAGACTGTGTATGGGCCCGGGCAAAATGGGTTACTACAGCTGCTCCTCTTTGCTCATTGTTGTGAAACAAGAATAGAGCAAAGACTATAAAAGGACCAATTTTGCCCGGTCTTGGCGGAACCTTGGCTTCTTGGTCTTCTTCAAATGGCTGTAATTCCAGGGTAATAAAACTGAAAATGCTTTTGATCTGCTTCCTGCAACTTCAGGAATAAGATCCTCTTTCTTTTCGATTCGCTCCACTGCAACATCAGGGAGATAAAATCTTCTGTTTTTTAGTCTACTCCGCTGCAACTTCAGGGAGATAAGACTAAAAATGTCTTCGATCTGCTTCTTGCAACTTCAGGAAGATAAGATCTTCTGTCTTTGATCTACTTCCTACAACTTCAGGAAGATAAGATCTTCTGTCTTCGATCTACTTCCTACAACTTCAGGAAGATAAGATCTTCTGTCCTCGCCTACTCCCTACAACTTCAGGAGATAAGACTGAAATTCTTTCGATCCGCTTCCTACAACTTCGGGAAGATGAGATCTTCGCCTTGATCTACTCCCTACAACTTCAGAGGATATAAGGCTAAAATTCTTTTCGATCTGCTTCCTACAACTTCAGAAGATGAGATCTTCTGTCTTCGCCTACTCCCTACAACTTCGTGGAGATAAAGCTGAAATTCTTTTCGATCCGCTCCTACAACTTTAGGAAGATGAGATCTTCTGTCTTGATCTACTCCCTACAACTTCGTGGATATAAGGTGAAATTTTTTCGATCCGCTTCCTACAACTTCGTGAAGATGAGATCTTCTGTCTTGATCTACTCCCTACAACTTCAGGGAGATAAGGCTAAAATTCTTTTCGATCTGCTTCCTACAACTTCAGGAAGATGAGATCTTCTGTCTTCAGTCTATTCACTATAACTTCAGGGAGATAAGGCTGAAATTCTTTTTGATCTGCTTCCTACAGCTTCAGGAAGATGAGATCTGCAAATTTATCGATGTTGCTACACCGTCCACTGAGGGACATAACATGTAGACTTGGTTCCATATATTTATGTCACATGACTAAAATACTATGATCAGAATGAACCAAATGCTTCTAGCTACATGTGCTATGAGTGACACGAATGTAACATGTCATGAAAATGATTTCTTTTAAAAGATTGGGATGCAATGATTGGAATGAATTAAATGCTCCTAATGAAATTTGCTATAATACAAAAATGTTATGAGTATGATTCCTATTCTAGGTGTTATCACTCATTTGTTTTTCATTCTTTATTCATCAATCATGTTCTGCTCAACAAGCTTGCCCCAATGATATTTTAGAGTCAACTTCACTTGGATCTTGAGATCATAAGGCTTGTACCATCTTACCATAATGAGGGTCGAAACTCTTTCAATCCGACCCCTCCACAAATTTTCAGGATATAGGGTTTATTTCGAATCCAACCCATTCCACCACAACTTAGGGTTTCTTAATTCATCATCACCCCAAATGTTATGATCTGCTGACATTACATCCACTCATCCATTGGACAAAGAATTTAGAGAAATAGTCTCTATCCAGACTCTTCTTTCTCAAATATTTCTATGCACATGGAAATCCTAAACAATTGTCCTGTTTTGGCTCCTTGTCTTATCTAGAAATTTCCAAAGTAATATGTAAAACTTCTTTTTTGTGAAATTATTAGTTCATCAATCATTATTTCAATGCAACATATTTATGAATAATGGGTAACAAATAAATTGATTTCAAAAGAAGGGTTAAAATTTGAATAAATTACAAAGAAAAATTAACTGGAATATATCTTTCAGAAGAAAAAGAATCCCAAGATAATAAAATGAATAGAACAAAAATTAGAGGCCCTAGATATCCCTGATTGAGCGTCTATATACAAACTTTATGAAGACTGCCTTGAGTTCAACATGTGTTTAGAAGACCCAAAGTATTCTGTTGATGCCCCGATATGCAACATTCTTCATTTCATTGTTGATTCAAGTGTAGTAAGATGATTGCATGTCCATTCAGAATTTGAGCCGCCCTTTTCGGGTTTTTAACTCAAAACCCCTTTGGTCTCAAGGCGCCCTTTGCGGGTTTTCACCTTGGCCTCTCCATTTTCTTTTCTTTCTTTCTTTTCTTCTTTTTCTCTTTTTTTTGAAATGTTTTTTTTTTGAAACTCAAAGCGCCCTTTGCGGGTTTTCACTTTGGCCTCTTCTCCTTTTCACGCAAAATACTTTTTGACTGAATCAGAGTTCACAAGATTAGGTAAACTTTTCCCATCCATTTCGGTCAAGATCAGTGCTCCTCCAGAGAAAGCATTCTTCACCACATATGGTCCTTCCCAATTCGGCATCCATTTTCCTCTGAAATCCTTTTGTATTGAAAGGATCTTTTTTAATACAAGGTCCCCCTCGTGAAACTCTATTGGGCGAACTTTCTTATTGTAGGCTCGCATCATTCATTTTTGGTACATCTGACCATGACGAATAGCCCTTAGCCTCTTTTCTTCAATTAAATTCAACTGATCATACCGAGCCTGAATCCATTCAGCTTCATCCAGTTTTATTTCTGACAACACTCGAAGAGAAGGAATTTCCACTTCAATGGGTAGAACAGCCTCCATCCCATAAACCAACGAGAAGGGCGTTGCCCCAGTAGAGGTTCTGACGGATGTCCGATAAGCATAGAGTGCAAACGGTAGTTTCTCATGCCAATCCTTGTAGGTCTCAGTCATCTTCCCTACTATCTTCTTGATGTTTTTGTTGGCCACTTCCACTGCCTCATTCATTGTTGGACGGTATGGGGACGAATTGTGGTGTTTAATCCCAAATTGGCTACAAATTTCTGCTATCGAGCTGTTGTTCAAGTTCAACGCGTTGTCTGATATGATCCTCTCAGGCATTCAATATCGACAAATAATCTCCTTCTTCAAGAACCGACTAACTGCTGACTTAGTAACGTTAGCGTATGAAGCGGCTTCGACCCATTTCGTGAAGTAGTCAATTACTACGAAGATGAATCGATGCCCATTCGAAGCTTTTGGTGAGATTGGCCCAATAACATTCATGCCCCACATGGAAAAAGGCCATGGAGAAGTCATAACATGCAAAGGTGACGGAGGCACATGAATTTTATCTCCGTAAATCTAGCATTTATGACATCTCTTAGCATAGTTAATACAATCTCCTTCCATGGTAGACCAATAATATCCAAATCTCATTATCTGCCTGGCCATTGTGAATCCATTAGTGTGTGTTCCACAAACGCCCTCATGAACTTCCTCAAGGATTTGCTTAGCTTCAACAACATCAACACACCTCAATAGTACTTGATCTTTTCTCTTCTTGTATAAGATATCTCCATCTAAAACATAGTCAGAGGCCACTCTTCTTAAAGTCATTTTCTCATTCTCAGTGGCATTCTCCGGGTATTCACGATTTTTCACGTATCGCAATACATTCTGATACCAAGGATGGTCATCTCTTTCCTCTTCTTCTATGTCATAACAATGAGCTGGAACCTTGAAGATACTCATTTGAATAGGCCTCATATCTTCTGGTTTGTTTACTTTGATCATAGAAGCCAAGGTCGCTAGGGCATCCGCCATCTGATTTTCATCGCGTGGAAGGTAATTGAAGGTAATGTCATCAAATTCCTCAATCAATCCCAGAACTATCTTTTGGTAATCGATTAGTTTGGAATCTCTTGTCTCCCACTCTCCCTTAAGCTGGTAAATTACTAAGGCAAAATCTCCATATACTTCTAGCACTTTGATCTTGCGTTCTAAAGCTGCTCGAAGTCCCATAATACATGCTTCATATTCTGCCATGTTATTTGTGCAGTCAAAATCCAATCTGCATGTGAATGGATAATAATCACCAGTAGGGGATACCAAGACTGCCCCAATTCCATTTCCCACAGCATTTGATGCTGCATCAAAATTTAGCTTCCACCGACAATCTTCAGTATTCACCACATACATCAACTCTTCATTTGGGAAATCAAAGTTCAGGGGTTCATAATCCTCCAAAGCTCTATTGGCCAAGAATTCTGCTACTGCACTCCCTTTTATAGCCTTTTGGTTCACATAGACTATATCGAATTCAGATAGCAAAATCTGCCACCTAGCCATCCTCCCATTCAAAGCAGTGGACTCCATCATGTACTTTAACGGATCAAGCTTAGAAATCAACCAAGCTGTATGATATAGCATATATTGTCTCAATCTCCGAGTTGTCCAAACCAAAGCACAACACAATTTCTCGATTGACGAATACCTCATTTCACAATCAGTGAACTTTTTGCTGAGATAGTATATCGCCCTTTCTTTTCTTCCTGACTCATCGTGTTGTCCAAGCACACATCCCATAGAGTTATTGAATACTGACAAATACATTATCAATGGTCTATCTGGATTAGGCGGAGATAGTACTGGTGCATTTGATAGATACTATTTGACTTTGTCAAAAGCTCTCTGACATTCATCATCCCATACACCTTGACTGTGTTTCTTGAGAAGACGAAATATGGGATCACATTTCTTAGTTAATTGTGAAATAAACTGAGCAATGTAATTTAACCTTCCAAGAAAACCTCGAACAACCTTTTGAGTATGCGGTGGAGGCAATTCTTGTATAGTTTTAACCTTGTTTGAATCAACTTCAGTTCCTTTCTCGCTGACCACAAAACCCAGTAATTTCCCTGACCGAGCTCCAAAAGTACACTTTGCCGGGTTAAGCTTTAATTGAAATTTTCTCAACCTTAGAAACAACTTCATCAACACCTCGATGTGTTCCTTTTCTGTTCGAGATTTGGCGATCATGTCATCAACGTACACTTCGATTTCCTTGTGCATCATGTCATGAAATAAAGTTACCATGGCCCTCTGATATGTTGCTCCAACATTCTTTAATCCGAATGGCATTACTTTATAGCAAAAGGTACCCTATATTGTTATGAAGGTAGTTTTCTCCATACCCTCAGGGTGCATATTGATCTGATTGTATCCTGAAAAGCCATCCATGAAGGAAAACAATGAAAATCCTGCCGTATTATCTACCAACGTATCAATATGCGGCAAAGGGAAATTGTCCTTTGGACTAGCCTTATTTAGATCCCTGTAATCTACACACATCCGGACCTTTCCGTCTTTCTTTGGGACAGGAACAATGTTGGCAACCCATTCTGAGTACTTGACCACTTGTAGAAAACCAGCCTCAAATTGTTTCTGGACTTCTTCTTTTATTTTTAATACTATATCAGGCCTCATCCTTTGTAGCTTTTGCTGAACTGGCTTGCACTATTCTCTAATGGGAAGGCGGTGTACCACAATATCAGTGCTGAGTCCTGGCATATCTTCGTAGGACCATGCAAAGACATCATTGAATTCCCGTAACAACTCTACGAGATCTTTCTTCGTTTTTTTGGCTATGCGTGTCCCAATTTTCACAATCTTTCCTTCTTCTAAGGCTATGTTCTCTATTTCCTCTTTATGCGGTAAAATTTGTTTCTCTTCTTGCTTTACCATTCTTAGCAGATCTGGAGATAAATCATAATCTTGGTCATCTTCAAAATCCTGAGATTCCTCTAAATACATGTCCTGCTCAAAGTGGACTTCTGAATCTGTATTATTATTGCTCATGCCATTAATATCTAGGGACATGTGATGGATATCAAAGAATGTACAAAGAACAAATAAATTTGGGGACAACTATTCACATGATATGAATGAAAGGTATAAAATTTGGAATGAAATTAGGAAGTCAAGAGAATGAAATGAAAGAATATTCGCTCAAGTTAATTATCAAAAATGTATTTTATTGAAATAATAACTTCTGAACATGAGCCTATTTCACAAAAGAAATCTTATTGTTCCTAGGCTAAAAATAATAAGAGCGTTCTGAATATTACTCTGTATAATCTCTAAAAACTATAGGAAGTTCCTCTGCAGTTCAATTGTCCAAAACGCTTCCAAGTTCATAAGGGCGAATGCCCAACAGGTTTCTTTGTTCACTTCCCCTCATGTATGGCATTGATATGAGGACTTTCTAATAACCCTCTCCTAGGGTGAATTATCCCTCCTGATACAAAGGTCTGGGATATGTGGGGGAATGTCATCGGCTCCCATTGGACATCTTCTCCATTCAAGCGTGCCCTTCTTCTCTCCTGCTTCTTCTCTATGTCCTTCCTCCTTTGTTTAACATCTGGCTTGAAACCCAAGCCAAAACGATCTCTCTTCTCCTTCAGTATCGGTACTTGAATCTCCCCTTGGAGATATCTGCCAAATCTTTTTCCTGGCAAGGCTCCTTTCTCCACCATCATTCGTAGACCCATTCTCGTGGTCTTAGATATCTTGGGCACCGAAATTTCATTCCCTTCTAAAATGAATGTTGCATTTACGAATTCCAAAGATCGAAAAGAACACTTAATGGCCTCCTCATTTGCCTCCACATACGACGCGTCATTAGTAACAGTCGCTATGATGTCCTTCTTCGCGTTTATAGTGATCAGTCGACCATCCGTCACTAGTTTCAACTTTTGATGAAGGGATGAGGGTACTGCCCCTGCTGAATGAATCCAGGGTCTTCCCAACAAGTAATTGTATGAAGGTTTTATATCCATCACCAGAAAGTCCACATCATACGTATTTGGCCCAATCTGCAATGGTATGTCGATTCTCCCCATCACTCTTCTTTCAGTGCCGTCAAACGCTCTCACTATGTTCTGACACGTCTTCATGTGAGAACTATCTATTGGCAACCTCTTCAGTGTCGAAAATGGTAGGACATTCAAGTTTGACCCATTGTCAATCAACACGCTTGGTAGAGTATATCCCTTGCAACGAGTAGTTATGTGCAGAGCCTTGGCTGATCCCATACCCCCAGGTGGAATTTCATCATCGCTGAAGGAAATAAAGTTATCAGCACTTATGTTACTAACTAGTCGGTCAAGCTTATTGACAGATATGTCCTTAGTAACATAAGTCTCGTTCAGCACATTCATCAAAGGCTCACGATGAACATCCGAACTTAAAAGTAATGCTAGTACCGAAATACGAGCTGGTTATTTGCGCAACTGCTCTACCACACTGTATTCATTGTGCTTTAGGAATTTTAAAAATTCCTTAGCCTCTTCTTCCTTCACAGGTACGTTGATAAGGGTATCAAGTTCTAGCTCAACAGGCACATCCTTTGACTTTACTGGTTCCGTTCTGACGTTTACCGAGTTGTAACACCTCCTATTTCATGTATAAAATCCCTCTCTTTGGATCTCTTTAGAAGTGCTTGCTAATATTTCTACTCCCGGTGTCGTTACGTTACAATTGTAAGTCCATGGTACCTTTTTGTTATCCTTGTAAGGAAAGGACACAGGTCTATAAATTACCATCTTAGGCGTGATTTGTGCTCCGCCTTCTGCATTCCTCGGTCAGAAAATAATGACCCTCGAATAATTGACTTTTTGACTTGTCAACTCTTCTTCTGTTGCATGTATGTGTCCTCCCTCTAGGCCTTCTTCGTAAAACTCTAGCTCCCTATTATCCATAAGGCTCTGTACCAATGCCCTAAACTCAGCACAATCTTGGATCTCATGTCCATCAGCTTCGTGGAACTCACATCAGTTCCTTGGTTCTTCACTTCTTTCCTTGAGACTTGATTTTATCAGTCCTATTTTTACCATTTCCCTCCATACTACTCTCAACGGAGTTTTTACTTCTGAGATATCCCCCTTGGTCCTTTTCCGGACATCCTCTCCAACCGCGTTTACCCCCTTATCTCCATGATTGGGTAATGGGTTTTCCGTACTGGGCATATCATCAAGCTTGACAACTCCTAACTTAAGAAGCCTCTCAACTACCTTTTTGAAGGCAGTACAGTTTTCTATTGAATGCCCCGTTATTCCTGCATGGTAATCACATTGGGTGTTCGAATCATACCATTTAGGATATGGAGGTTGTAGCGGCTGTAAATAATATGGAGACACTACATGTGCCTCTAATAAAGTATGATACAGCTCCTTATACGTCATTGGGATTGGCGTAAATTGGATCTTTTCAGCATTTTGTCTGGGGCCTGATTCTTATCTTGTAGACCCCTGTTGCCCGACAGTAACTACTTTCGGCTGACTAACAGTAACTGTCTTTGAGTACCCTTTGTTGAATGTACTCGTGTTGTTCACCTCATTGTCCTTCTTTCTAGGAGCAGATCTCCTAGCACTTTCTCCTGTTTCAATCTTGCCACCCCTTATGGCATTCTCTATCATTTCCCCTGCCATCACTATATCCGCGAAGCTTTTAGTGGTGCTTCCAATCATATGGGTGATAAAAGGCACCTTCAGAGTGTTGATAAACAACATGGTGGTTTCTTTTTCTAAGAGAGGTGGTTGAACTTGTATGGCAACTTCCCTCCATCTTTGTGCATATTGCCTGAAACTTTCGTTTGATTTCTTTTCCATGTTTTGCAACATGATCCGATCAGGCATCATGTCTGCGACATGATTGTACTGCCTCATGAAGGCTTGAGCCAAATCCCTCCAGGAGCTAATATTAGCGCGGCTGAGTTGATTGTACTACCTAGACGCTGCCCCCACTAAACTATCTTAGAAACAATAGATCAACAATCGGTCATTGTTTACGTAACCAGTCATGCGCCTACAAAACATAGTGATGTGGGCCTCAAGGCAGCTAGTCCTGTTGTACTTCTCAAATTTTGGCATTTTGAATTTATGAGGAAGCACCAGTTCTGGGACCAGACTCAAATCCTTTGCATCAACACCAGGGTGATGATCGACATTTTTCAACGCCTTGAATTTTTCCTCCAACCATCTACAGCGATCTTCCAACTGTCTTGAAGATTCAATTCTAATTCCTTCTCTCTCCGCTATGTCCAGATCAGGAATAACAGGATTGGCAGAATTATCCCCTGGGCTAGATCCTGTGCCAACTTGAAAATTTACGGGCACTCCAGTATCAGCTTGCCCTTGCTGAGGCCTGATTGTAACAGGTGGCCTTCTGGGATATTCTTCAAGCTGTGTTTGCACATGTGGTGGAGTAAATCCCCTAGGGAAATCCTCATTGTCCTCAGCATTAACTATGGGTCCCTTTCCCTTGTCCATTATCCCGCTCATCATCTGGGCCATTTGGGCCATCATGTTCTTTTGAGCCTCCAACATCTGAGCTCTCATCTCTTGTTGGAGTTTTGCCATTTGCTCTTGCATCTGGTCTTGCATATCTCTTTGAAATTGTTCCATCCTTTGGTCCGTTTTCTTGGTTTTAGCACGTGTACCGTAAGGGTGTTCCTCTTCCAGATTTCTTTTCTTTTTTCTCTTTCTCTCTATCTGCTATAAAGTCAACTAATTAGACTCTCTCTATGGACTTAAATGCAAATGATATGATGTAATGAAAATGCATGAATGCAAAGAGGCATCGATTCTGATTCAACTTCATTTCAGAAAACTTTGTTAGAAAACAAAATCCTTTACATAAAATGGACTACAAATAAGCTTTCGCCCTAAGTCCTAAAGCCTTAATTTTTTCTAATAACGAAACTAGCTCCTGACTACGATCTGACTGTAGCTCATACTTCATGCTCAATACGTCGACCCGCGCTGCCAAAGTCTGTATGTGATCAGCTACCTCTCGAATCTGAATTATGGCTTCCCCCATGAGATAATCCCGATTTCTAACTTGACTGTGTGAATGATGTAGCTCTTCCCTCAAATGTCCTTCTCGAAGTTCATAACTGTGTAGTGCTGATTCTAACTCTTCAATTCTACCCTTCATTTCCTCAATCTTATTCAGGCTTGAATTTAACTCGATCATCGAATTACAGCTCCGATGGTGATGAAGAGACCGTCCAAGTTCAGCCACTCTAGCTTGTAATTCTCTCTTTTCATTTAAACTTTCTGCCAAGTTCTTCTCTAAAGCCTCATTTCGCTCTTGCATCTCTCGAAACTTTCTCTCCCAATAGTCAGCCTTGGTCTTTTCCTCTTGGACTTCTTGTTGCCATTGTTCCGAAGTTTTCCCCAATCTAGCATTCTTCATCGATAGACGCATCCTCTTATATTTGATCTTCAGGCTATCTCGATCTTCCTCAATATTTCTCTTTTCCTTTCTTTCTTTCTCGGCCTCCGATTTCTGAGCATCCACATCTAGTTTCAAATACATCTTCTCTTCTTCGAGCTTTTCTATCCTCTTTCCGAGCTCTGAACTCTGCCTTTCAAAATCCTGTTTTATCATCTCCAACTCTGATGGGACTACTCGCAAATATTCTTCCATCGATCGAGCACCTTCTAGTCTTGGCATAGGGAGATTGTCATTGACTCTTCTACTCAACCATTCACTATATTCTAGAGTTGTCATAGGTCCTCGAGTTAATATCTTCATATGGTGAGCCTGTTGCCAAGCCTAAAACATCTCTCGAATCCTCTTCTTATAATTATCCCTTTATATGAGAATTCACTTTGAGCTAACCCATACGTCACTGGTACAAACTTTCCTGCTTTGTATTGCCGTAGTACGAGCAGTGGTGCATATCCAATAGCTCCCCAGATTTCAGGCAAAGGTACCCAATCAAGATTTCCACATCGATAAAGGACTTCATCAGGAATAAACCAAGGGGCTTTCCACTCAACATCCTCGTCTTGAAGATTACATAGAAGCGCTGTCCAATTTTCCTCCAAAATATCATTTCTCCTTGGGGTAGCCGCTATTTCCCTTAATGGCGAATAATTTTCTGAGAAGACCCGATAGGAAACCTTATCCGTTTTCCAAAAATGACTTTGGAACCAAGCCAACAATAGCTGCGCACATCCTATGAATCTACCTTCGCCAGCTCTCCTACATGCATTCAACGATCGAAATGTCTCAGCCAAGATTGCGGAAACAGGTGTGACTCGTTTATCAAGTCGATGAAAAATATCTGAAATAGCTTCATCTACATATCCCAATGCCCTAGGGAAAATTACCAACCCGTATATACTCAAAGCAAAAACATCTATCTTCTTCTTCATATCAGGATGTACTAAGATCAAGTCTTTCAGAGCTTTCCAATGGATGCACTTACATTCGCCTTTCTGCTTGATTCTAGCCGTGACCCACTGCTCGCTCATCCCCGTAATACTTATCAACTTCCTCAGAAAGGTCGGAACACTAGCAGCCTTCAAGTAAACTTTATCAACTAAAATTCTAGGACATCGCAATAAAGTTGTGTACTCCTCTACCGTAGGCACCAAATCAACTTTTCCAAAAGTAAAACAACTATACGCTGGATTCCAATACTAAGTAATAGCTTGAAATAAATGTGGATCTACCTGAATGTCCAACAAGTATGGCAAGTCCCCATAGCTGCTGTAAAACAACTGCTTGGTCTCTTCGCTCCATTGATCCCATATCTCTCTCAACTCCTGAAGATCATTCTGCGTCACACTGATGCGAGTGTAGTCCCATAATTCTGATGTATGCCCCCTCAGCTAGACTATCCCCTTTCTCTAGTTGTGTTTGCTCTGACCACTTACGGACTACTGCATTGTCCTCCACTTTATCAAGGAATCCGTTCTCCATAACCAACTTTCTAACTTAGAAACTGACCGTGAATCGATACCTCTTAAAAATATGAAATGGCATGCACAAAAGTAAACACAACAAATTAGTACTACAAAATAAAATATAAAACAAGTAAAATATACTAACACCTATTTGGACAGCTAAAATTTGGTATGGCTCTACCTAGGATAAGTTCTTAGGTTTTCTATATGCGTTTGGCTCTAATAGTTGAGGTACCTGAACCAGCAGATTCCTCAATCCTCACCCATTATAGGCTCATATGGATTGGGTTCGGTTCAGGGGAATACATTTCCCTATGGTTGCACGGAGGCAAAAACCTAACGAAGACATAGGTACGGATGTATCCCGGAAGCGATTCACTATCCTGCACGACGGTGAAAACCTCACGAAGGAGTAGCTTCTCGCTCCCACTTAAGGGTGTGACCGCAACGGTCATGCAATGTAATGCAGAGATATTTTATTCAAACAAAATCGCATGCAAATAAAAAGGATCATAATTTTTAAACCAGATTTTTAAACTCAAACATAAGGACATGAAACTATCGATTTTACGGCTTGACTCTCTTATAAGTCCCCAGTGGAGTCGCCAAGCTGTCGAAACCATTTTTTAAGATCGGTTTATAAAAAACGGGGATCGACTTTTTAAAAACGAAGATGGGAGTCGCCACCAATCCCTTTTTACTTAGGTGTGATTGGATCACCTTGTAAAACGTTTTATTTTAAAACATTTAATTTTGGTCCATAAAAACTAGAAAACGGGTTCGGGAGTCGGTTACGTATGAGGAAGGGTTAACACCCTCATAACGCCCAAAAATTGGTACCTAATCGATAAAATCATGTCCAAATGTTTGAAGTTTAAAAGTATTCAAAAATATGATTTCTTAAAAAAACTTTGAGCCATTTAAGTTAAGACTTGAGATTTCTTTGTTCCGAGGGAATATAAACATCACATCCAGTACGTTAGGACACAATATTTAAGAACCTTCATAATCAAAATCATCTCATAATTTACAAAACTTGTAAAAGGGTATTTAGTTATTTAGCCAAACGGAAAATCGCAACCTTGAAGACGTTAGGGCACTATTTCCGAATTTCTAAATACCAAAACATTGCCTTATTTTAAAAACCTTTAGATAAAATATGGTAATCTTGTAAAAAATGTATTCATAAAACAATAAATAAATAACTATACAATGACAATCATAAATAAATAATGAAAGAATATAGGCAAGTAAAATATATACATAAAACCCTAAATATCAAAATAGAAATTACTAAATAAATATGAAAATTTTCATGCAAGATTAATAATAAATAAATAAAATAAATAAAATTACATACTTATATGATATAAACAATGTAAACAATGCATAAATAAAAGGAATAGTATATAATGATTTTAAATAAAATATAATATAAATAATGTAAATGAAACATGTTTTTCAATATAAATATATTTTATAAAAATATGATATAATATAATACTATACAATGTATAAAATTTTTAAAATATATAATATAATAACTAATATATGAAAATAATATATAATTAAAATAATATTAAGCAAAATAAAATATATATATAATACACTAATTATAAATGAATAATATAAAAAAATAGATTAGATAATATAAATAAATTTTATAAAAATAAAGTTTTAGAAATAATATATAATGTAACATAATACTATATAATATACAAAACATAATATAAAAATAATATAAAAATATATAATAATATATAAATTATTTAACAAGTAAAATAACATATATAATAGTAATTAAATATAAAAATAGTACATATAAATATATATATATATATTTCACAATATTAATAAATTAATAAATATACGAAAATAATATAGAGTATTTAATATGATAAATAATTAAAATATAATATAAAATAATAAAATAAAATAAAAAGGATAAAAATAAAATTAAAACAAAGAAAACCGGGATTATATAGCAATTAAAACAAATAAAAAGGATTAAATTAAAAAGCGCGTTAAATCACAGAGGTTAAAATAGAAATTAGGCCAAATTTAAAGACTATGACGTTTTGATTCCAGCTTTTAAAGAGCCTGAGGGACTAAATTGGAAATTAATTAAAATCTTAGGGCCAAATTAATAATAATAAAAAATGAAATTAAACAGAATTAAAAAAATAAAAAATGTGGGAGGACTGAAATGGAAATTAGACCATTTATAAAAATTGCGCGGATCCTGAGGATTGGGTCGGGTCAACGCGCCGATCCCCTGGCCTTGAACGACGTCGTTTTGTGCTTATTAGATTAAGCAAAAACGACGCCGTTTCTTTATTATTATATAAGTAAAAAAAAGGGGTAGAAATCATTTGAAAACTGTTTTTTAAAAAAAAAAATTCAAAAAAACACTCTCAAACCCCTTTCTCCCCCCGTCCAAGCTCCGAACATCGGATCTCCGCGTCGCCATATCACGCGCCTCACGCGCCACCACATCGGTGGCCGGAGGATCAAATCACTCCATTTCGAAGGCCAAAAAGCTGGTAATCTTCTTGCCTTTTCCTTTTTTTTAATATTTATATAAAAAATAGCGTAGATCTAAAAACAAATAAAATAACGTAAAAATCACCTTTTGCTAAAAAAAATCTTTGTATTTTTATTTCTGTATAATTTCGTTTCTGTCTGTGTTTTTCTCTGTGTATCCCCCTCTTACAAATTGCTTGGGGTTTTTATACCCAAAAACAGAATCGGAAATAAAAAAAAACTCCTATTTTGCGGCCACTGTCAATCCTCTTCCCTTGTTTGCAGGTGAATGACGCAAGACACGGCGGTGATAAGGCGCGTTGATGGCGGCGCGACGATCAGGATCCCACTGGGGCGAAGTTTGCGGCGCGAAGATGGGGACATTGGCTCTTGCGGCGCCTAGGGTTTCAGAAAACCCTAGGCTTACTGAAACATGTTTAGACTTTGGGCCCTTTTGGGCCGCACGAGCATGGGTCTTGGCTGGGTAGGAATAATTTGGGGTTTAGCTTTGGGTCAGGTCTGGTTTTAGGGTCTCAGGTGTAATGGGTAGTAGATAATTTGGGCTATGTGAGTTTGTATTGGACTGTTTTTTTTTTTTTTAAATATATTATTTATTTTTCTATTTCTGTATGGGCCCGAGCAAAAATGGGCCTCTACAGCTACAATGTTCCTTGTCCATGCCAAAGGTTAATGCATCGACATATGCGGTGCAATTATTGCCATCGTTAAACATGAAATCATTCCTATTCTTCCATAAACTCCAGCATGTGACAGCGAAAAAAAAAATCCATTCACCTCCCTCTGCTCCATGTAGCTTTCGCAAAATAATAGTCACGTATTGCATGAATATTTGTTCCAATATTGCAGAGCATAGAACCAGCCTCATCCAACATCCCTCTTCTACAACGTTCTCCATGTGTTAGTGAACGTTCATTAAGCAATATGGAAGTGCTTTACATGTTAAGGTTCATGAATCCTTTCAAATTTATCCTTTGGAGCTGCTTATGAGTGTTAGCAATAGAAAAATGAGTGATTTGGTAACCATTTCCAAGACACTTTATCATCTACTGCTCTGACTGAAGGTGGTAGCAACCCTGCAATTCGAAGCAACAAAATTTTGCGGAAGTTGACTTGCAAAACTAGTTCAATTCCAATATATCCATGACACTAACCTCCTCATTTACAGGATCCATGATGTTGGAGCGGGCCAATACTCGGGATCATCCCCCATTCCCTATGGACCAATATATCCCTTCAAGTACCTTTTTCCAAACACTAGAGAGAAACGAACACTTAGCCCGAGCTATATTATTTAAAGTTAATTAATTTACTATTTAGAGTAGAATTTAATTAATGAATATTATTAGCACTTATTGAAATATTTATATTATTATTTCGGACAATATATATTTAATATGATCTTTTTCAAATTATAAATAAATATAATAAAATAAGGTACCCGCATGTAGGACAAAATTTGTTGACATGGGCGTGGACACTTTCAAATGACACATATGATAATTAAATAAAAATTAATTATATTTTATTAAATTGTATAATCTCAAATTTTCAATTAAAAACTTTATTCAAAATCTAAAATTTAAAAATAAAAAATCTATTCACTTTGTAAAATTATGTTATTTGTTAAAAGATTTTTAAATACACCATTTTCAAAATTTAAAAAATTTTCTGAAATTATAATTTTTGAATAATTATCAAAAATTTTATTTATAAATTAAAAAGTTATCTAAAGTGAAATAGTTTATATTTAATATTTTAACTTGAACATTACAATAATTTATAATACTTACCAACAAGTAGTTGCATGCAATAGTAAGACACAATACACTCTCAATGGGAGGACCCATATTTGAACTTTGGATATGACATTGTTAGGAGCAGCCATGAACCCCGAACATGGACGTAAAACAGACATGAAAAATATAAAAAATATTTAATTTCTACATTTTTCTAAAAAGTCAATATCAGTTATATTTAAGAAATTAAAACCTTTACATTTATAAATATAATGATATAATTTTTTTATACTTTATTGGACTCTAGATTTTAAGCTCAATTCGTGGTGTTTTTATTCAAACTTTAAATTCATATTTTTAAAATTTAATGTAAATTATGACTATTATATTTGTATAGAGAATAACTGTTTCTTCTCTCATATTTTTTTTCCTAAGTATTTTCTTTCATATTCACATAAAATCTTCTTTTATTTATACCTTTTTATATTAAGCTTTTTAACTGGTCTGGACATCATGATTTTTTTTTCTTTAAAAAATTGTTTCATGTATATACATAGACATAATTTATGTTGTACTATTAGCATCACTTTGTTTTGCTACAAATTATTTGATGCTTTTATTTTTATTTTATTTATCATTTACTTTTTCAGCATGTGATGGTTTCATTCAAGGGAAAGGATTAAGGCCAAGCAAAATGAGGTAAGGATTCCAAACAAGGCACGAATGGAAAGACAAAACAAGGTACATAAATAACAAAAACAACAAAGTAAAAGTTAACCAAAAAAAAAAGAGCTAAAGAAGGCATGGAGTCAATCCTTTTTAGTAGGTAAAGTTCAATGCATATATATTAATCACCATACAATTCAGCAGCCACACATAGTGTGTTAGATTGAGTGGGAGAGTAGAAGGATAGAAGAAGAAATGAAAAACTGAAAAGAAAATAAATTTTGACGGCGTTTGATAGGAAAAAAAATGAGAGAAAAAAATGAAGAGAGATGATCATTTTTTTTTCTAATACTTTTAAGACAAATCATTTCAAATTGGAATGTTAAGAGAAGAGAATGTGAGAGGGGGATGTATGGTCATTCAAAATTATGCATTAATTTTTTAAAAGTGTTATTTTCTTTTCTTTCATTTTTTAATTTTACCAAGCAATGAATGGAAGAAAAATTAATTTTCTATCTTCCGTTCCAACCATACCTATAACACCCCCTACCCGTATTCGTCGCCGGAATAGGGTATGAGGCATTACCAAAGTTTAACGAATTATTATTATTATTATTGTTGTTGTTATTATTATTATGAATTCAATATAGTCCATTTATAAAATATCCACTCTTCCCTGCAATTTTAAAACCGACCAATTCAATCCAATTCAATCAATTTGATACCAAATCATACTTCTATTATAATTATACTATTTAGCATATTCATCACACTTTACTTTAATACATATTCATTAAATAAGTTTTGGTATTTATATAAATCATCAAACCATGTACATGCCATATAAATCAAAAAGGAAATTTACAAAAGCTACCGGAGATAATCTTGATAGTGTGATCCTCAGTGTTGATCCGATCCTCCGTATATTTTTACGTCAATCTATATGAGACATTGAATACACTCAAGTAAGTTTATAGAAACTTAGTAAGTTCATAGGCATAAAATATAAATCTTACCAAACATTCATACACTTATGCATTATACACAATTACTAAGTTCACCTGTCAACCACAATTTGGTGAGTTCTCTTGTATAAACTCACTACCACTTATCCATTTACTTTAACTCTTTTGGGCCCCTTTTGTCACTTACCATCCTTAATCAAATTAGGGAACGGTTACGGAAAATTGAGTACTTCACTTCCACTTTGCCATAGTATAACTATGGTCTTACGTATGATCACTTATCACTTTCCGAAGCCATAGCCCTACTACGGTCTTACACGGATCACATTTGTCACTTGTCACTTATCACTGATCAGATAAGTGTAGCTAAAGCTACCACTTATCACTTGTCACTTGTCACTGATCAGATAAGTGTAGCTAAAGCTACCATTTATCACTTGTCACTGATCAGAAGTACTCAAATTCGATGTTCCGCTCAATTTGATCATTTATTCGGTTTTCACATTGTTGTTTTATTCTCAATTCATCAACAAATATATCTCAAAATACATTATATAATTCATGAAATTAGCATTTAATCATTAAATTTCAGCCATATGAACTTACCTGGGTCGATCTGCAGAATTTGTGAAAATTCAGGGACTAATCAGCTACTTTTTCTTTCCCTCGACTTGCTTCGGGTTCTCGATCTATCATTGTAAAATCATTCACTTATCAGTATTGACTTCACCTTTACTCTATTTCACATCCTTAATGTTTATAACCCGCATATAAGTAACATTATCTATAAAATTACTATTTACTTATACGGATATTCAAGCTGTCCATCCGTATCACATTCACTAAATTATTTTTATCTTGAGCTACAGAACTTCAAATTAAGATCCGTTAATTTTCCATGAAACTAGACTCACATATATTCTTAATATAATTTTTCCAGGATTTTTGGTGTGGCCAATTAGTACAGTTTATTAGTTAAGTTCTCCCCTGTTGCACAGTCCGACAGCTCTGACCTCTTTTCACTAAAAAATCAATTATCTCCTTGTACAGAATTCAAATAATGTTATAATTGGTTTCATTTGAAACTAGACTCATTAAGGATTTCAAGAATATAAGTTGTAACTCATAATTATTTTTGTAAAATTTTTAGTGAATTTATAAAGTAAGAACAGGGGATCACGAAGTTATTCTAAACCAGTCTTACAAAAATTTAAATATCTCAATATGTAGACTTCCTTTACTTGTTATGTTTCTTTTATATGAAAATAGACTCAACAAGCTTTAATTATATATCTCACTCAACTTCTAATTAAATTTCTACCATTTTTGGTGATTTTCCAAAGTTAGACAACTGCTGCTGTCCAAAACTACTTTAGTGTAACATGTTGATTTCTATTTTGTCCCAAATTCCACAATTCATACAATTCAATCCTTGCTCAATTAACCCCTTAATTGAGCTAATTTTCTCTAAATTAATACTTTACCTAGACATTATAAGTTATTTCACAACTATTGAAATTCATAATTTCCACATAAAACCCTAACTTCAAATTCTTTTAAAATTAGGTCCCAAACATTCACTTTCTATTCAATTCTTTCAATAAAATCAGCATATAAACAATTTAAAGTTCTAATTCCATGCTAAATCATCATATACTTCCAGCACATATTCATAGAAACTTCCAACTTCATTCATAAAATCTAAAACTAATGAATTCAACAAGTGGACCTAGTTGTAAAAGTCACAAAAACACAAAAATTTCAAGAAATAATCAAGAATTGAACTTACTTGCAGTAAAAATATGAAAAAACAGCTTAAAGAAACCCTTCTATGTTGTTTTTTCTGATGAGAATGCAGAAAAATAAAGAGAAATCTAGATAATTCCACTTTAGTCCTAGCTTTATTAAGTAAATTTTGCAATATTCCAATTTTGCCCTTAATTCTCCTTATTTTCTTGCTGATTTCATGCCCTTGCCGTCCAGCCCAAATAAATATTGGGTCTATTTGCCTTTTAAGCCCTCTTTCTTTTATCATTTGAGTGATTTAATCATTTTCCATAATTTTGCATTTGTTACAATTTAGTCCTTTTTGTTCAATTAACTATCGGAACTTTAAAATTTCTTGATGAAACTTTAATACTAACTTATTAACACTCCATAAATACTTAGAAAATATTTATGGCTAGATTAAAAATCTCCGAGGTCTCGATACCTCGTTTTCGATTCTAATTATTTTAATTTTTAATTTTCTTTTCTAGTACACTATTCACTATTTCAAAATTTTTCTTAACTTCACATTTAACTTATACTCACTAAATTAATAATATTTTCTACTCACTTGTCTGATTTAGTGACCTCAAATCACCATTCCGACACCACTGAAAATTCAGGCCATTACAATACCTATGAAAAGGAAAGTTATGTTTTTTTTTTATATTTCTATTCTTTCAATTTTTCTTCTATTTTATCAAGTAAAGTTTTAAAATCACGTCTAAGTTAATTTTAACCATCTTATAATATGCTGAAAATGACATAATTTTTCTCCGCAGTAGAAAGATTCATTACAACAATGAAAGCCCACAAACAAAATAAGAAGGCTGATTAACACAACATTAAGCTCCAAAGAAATATCAAATCAACGTTAGATCATTACTAGAGGTTTGGAGCCCATGCCCATTCCATTGAGGAGGGAGAGAGAGAGAGAGAGAGAGAGAGAGAGAGAGAGAGAGAGAGAGAGGGGGCAAGTGTATAGACGACACTAGAAGAAAAGGCAAATTTGAGAATTTTTTAATAATACAATTTATTTATGCATTTGTTTTTAGCAAAATGGGTGAATTTGATTACATTTTTAAATTTGCAATTATTTTGGATGATTTAACAACACTAAATTTTCAACATTTTTTTCTATATCTCTATTAAAAACATTATATTATATATTTATTTAATTTCATTTTAAAAATTACTGATGGCACTAAACAAAATATAAAGAATAAGATTAATCCCACAAGGATTAAATATATAAAATTATGATTTTATTTAATCAAAAGGCGTGGGAAGCAGCTGTCGCGTCCATGACGTACGTCAATCTATAAATAAAATCTATTTTGACTAAATATAAATAAATAAAAACCAAAATTGTAGTAAAATAAACAAAACGAAATAAAATTAAATAAAAGGAATAGAAATGTTTTATGGTGATCTGCGCACTCAGCGCCTCCTTCTTTCTGAAATTATTATAAAATAGAACCCAAGTAAAAATAATAATAAGTCCAAAAGAAGGGTTGGGATAAGTTAAAGTTGGGGTTGAACCTAGTAATAATATTAATATATTTTAATTTCCTTCAAGTTTAACCCAATTTAAAATATAAGTTTAAAATTTTGTTCAAATTTATTTATTTTTGTAAATGATTAACCTAAACTTATTTTATGCCTATCCATATTATTTCTAAAATTTTAATAAATACAATTTATATTATTTTTAATTTAGTAATTAAGAACTTTATATATTTTTATATATTAAAATTTTATATATATAGTCACCTTAACCATTTTTAATGTTTACGACATAGTAGTACTATTATATACTAGTATAGATTTAACTTTTATGTGTTATAAATTATATAATATATAAAAATTACATAACATAAAATATTACTTGTAATGACCGAATTTTAGTCAGTGTCAGAAAATACAGTTTCGAAATCTAATTCCGTAAACTGAGTTAGTGAAATTATGAATAGAAGGATTTATGTATTTAGTATGAAAAAAATATTAGTGGACGGTTAAGTAATTAAATCGAGAAAATCATTAATTATAATTTAGGGACTAAATTGTAAAAATATAATTTCTATTGAATTTTAAATTAAAAAAATGCATGAGGATTTAATTAGCAATTATGCAAAGGACATAATGGTTATTTAACCATTTGTGTATCATGGATAGTGGAATATGTTGTCCATCCACACATTTTTAATTAAAGAAGGTTAATTATTAGATTTTAATTAAGTTGAAATTACATCACTAATCAATGTATAAATAGCAAATGTGAGTGGAGAGATAAATCATTCATATTTTCTCCCTTCTTGTGTCTTTCCTAACTATTGAAAGAAAGAAAAAGAAATTGCTAAACCCTAGCCAAAATTGATTCAAATTAACTAAGGTAACTATGTTCTTTCCATTATTTTTTTTTTATGAATTCTTAATTATCTAAGATTAACATGTCTTGCCCATGTGTTGGAATTTTCAATTGTTGAAATTATTTCAAATTTCGATTATGCAATTAAGGTTGAAAATGATGAATTGATGAATAATAAGTTTAGATAATGTTAAGATAATTAGTTTAAATAATTTATGATATTAGAGACTAAATTCAATAAATTGAAAGTTGTTAGAAAATTATGTTATAAACTGAAAGTTTGGGTTCCTACTGAAAGAATGTGAAATTAAATTTTGATTCGATACTAAATATCGTAAAATATGAATATTTCAGATATAAAGATTAAAATGAATAAAATGTAAATTATGTTCAATTGTTGTGTTTACATGTGTTTGTGTGAAACTAATACCATTTATATAATTTAATTATTGTATGTAGCTAAAGGCAACTTGAGATAAAGGAAAGGCTAAGGTCATAGACGATTAGCTATCCCGGCTTGTGTTTTCATGACTAAATTCAAATTATTATCATTATTATTATTATTTGGTTGTTTGCAATTATCTTGCTTATGGTAATGATCTAACTTGTCTCATGAATAGGTAAGTATGAAATAGTTTATACTTGTGAAAAATGTGATAATAGTGCATAGAATGATATGAAAAGGTATGAAATTGATTTGAGCATGATACGTGAACCATTATGTTTGAATCATTGAATACCCTATTAACGATCTCGAATAGAGTCAGGTATAGTTGGCATGCCATAGGATTAGTGTACGGGATTTTACTTTGGTTTATATTGATGAGGTGCGAAATGCATATTATAATTCGAATGTACCGATAAGGTGCTAGACACATTTATACCTATTTATTTCGGTTTATACCGATGAGGCGCAAAGCGCATATTATACTTCAGACATACCGATGAGTCACTGAGTGTGGGATACATTGGAGTGATGGTAGAATGATTCGTGTATCCGTCTTGAGTTCGTATTCGGTTAATAGGGATTGTGCAACATGTACTTTACTTATTAACTGTAACAGTCCGGTTTAGACCTTAGTCGGAACAGTGGTTTCGAGACCACAAATCTGAGTCAGAAAAATATTTTAATATTATTCTCTGTGTTTGCAGTATATGATTAAGCATGTGTGAAATTTCTGTGAATTAATTTGATCATTTGTGTGTTTAATTTGAGAAAAGGGTTAAATTGCATTAAATGCAAAATTAGCATGCTTTATGTAAGGGAATCTATTTGTTAATGTCTTTATTATATGAGGTCCTTAAAAGGTTATTATGCCACTATTAGTAAGTGGACATTTATATCCATGCATTATAAGATGATAAAATTGTTTCATTAATGGTATATTGGTAATTTGTAAATTACATGATAATTAGTAAAACAGAAGGCTAAAAATAAGCCATTCTTATCATCTTTTTGACCGAAAGTATCAAAGAAAAGAAAGGAGAGAATAAGTAAGGGTTTCGGCCATGGTTTTGGCTTGATTCAAGGTTAGTTTTTGATCCGTTTTTGATAATTCCTACATTTCTGTAATCGTTGCTTCGTGTTCTTCAAAACCCATGTTTCAATTTTGTGAATTGATGATGTTTTTTAAATGAGCCATTGATGAACACATGAGTTTTATGAAGTTTGATGGTGAATTATGAAAGATATGTGTTTGATTAACATAGTTTGTTCTTGAGTTTTTGATGAATTTGAGTATTTTGGATGTAATTGAGAAAATGATTATTTGAGGGACTAAATTGTGAAATAAATGAAATGTATGGACTCATATGCGCAGGAGTAAAATTCGGCTATGCATGGGTATCATGAGATTTTGTATATTTTGTGATTTTGTGAAATAGGGACTAAAATGTCCAAATGTGAAAATGTGAGGGCCAATTTGCAAATTGCCCTAAATATGTGTTTTTGGATTGAATTGAATGAATTATTGAATAAATGAGTTAAATTTGAATATGTATAGATCAAGAACCGAAGAAATCAGATTTAGATCGAGGGAAGTCGAAAGTTATTGAATAGTCGTTTATTCCCGTTCTTCCCGTCCGAGGTAAGTCTATATACAAATAAATGTATTTGTATTGATTTATGTATGTTCATATGGAATTACATTGTGATGAATGTGTACGAAATGATAACTATATGAAATTCGAGTTAGTATCGACATGGTGCCAACATCCGTAAAAGTCCTGTATGAACTTAGGAATAGATAGGATTACATATGTCATGACATAGGTGTCCGATATGTGATATCATGTAAGACCACGTCTGGGACGTTGGCATTAATTTGAGACTTCGTGTAAGATCACGTCTGGGACGTTGGCATCGATATGAGATTTACGTGTAAGACCATGTCTGGGACATTGGCATCGTATTTGATTAGTGTAAGACCCTGTCTGGGATAGTGGCATCATTATCCGAGTACATATGTAACACCCCTTACCCGAGACCGTTGCCGGAATCGAGCACGAGGCATTACTAAACTTAACTTACTAGTTCGGGGCATAAAAACTGAAACTGTCCATCTGCGTCATGTTCACTAAATTGACTATAACTCGAGTTACGAAACTCGAAATTTAGATCTGTAAATTTTTCCTGAAACTAGACTCACATATATTCTTACTATAATTTTTCCAGAATTTTTGGTGTGACCAATTAGTACATTTTATTAGTTAAAGTCTCCCCTGTTACACAGACCAATAGTTCTGATCCCTCTGCACTAAAAATCAATTATCTCATAATATACAACTCTTTTGCATGCACCGTTTCTTTCATATAAAAATAGACTCAATAAGCTTTAATTCTATATCTTATTAACTTTATAATTATATTTCTCTTATTTTTGGTGATTTTTCAAAATCACGTCACTGCTGCTGTCCAAACTGTTCCCCTGCAGATTTTTACCCTTTCATAATTTCTCTGAAATAATTATCATCTAGGCATACATAACATCCATAACATGTTCTTAATTAACCATTTTAATGGCTAATCATTATCAAGCATTTACAAGCAAATATAAATCCATATTATAAGGACATACACACAAAATGGCTAAGTCCCTATACATGCCATAACTTAAAACATTCGAGTCACAAAATACCAATATAACCCTTTGATAGTGTGCAACGATCTCCGACGTCCTTACGATCCCCGAGTTGGCTTGCAATACTATAAAAAGAGAGAAAGGAATGGGAGTAAGCATAAAGCTTAGTAAGTTTGCATGTAAATAAATAACAACATTCGTAATGCATTATCTTATTCTTTTCTTACCAAAATTATGTAAGCCTTTAACTTGATATACTTAAGTCTTAAATTCTTACCTGTACCTTTTTAGCTTGAACTTGTCTTACCTTTACTTTGGTATACTCTTGAATTTTCCCGTTGAACCACTTGGAATACTAAGGATACACGGTACCTTTCCTTATGAAACTTAACCATTGCCATGTATTGACATGGTCTTACGTGGTATCCTTGCCTTATGAACTCACCAATGCCATGCCTTGGCATGGTCTTACATGGGATCTTTGCCTTATAAATTCACCAATGCCATGCCTTGGCATGGTCTTACATGGGACCTTTGCCTTATAGTAACTTATCAATGCCATGTCTTGACATGGCCTTACATGATTTCCTTAAACCCTAATGTCATGACATTTGTATCCTACACATTCCTAAGGTTCAACCGGAACTTTCTGAGATTGCTTCTCCGTCAATTCATGCTTGAGTCTTTACATTATAAATTTATAGAATAAATATACAAATTCTGGAATTTAATAGTACTAAATGTAAAATGATAAAATATTGCATTTATTTACCACAAACTTACTTCGAAACAAAATACGATCAACTATATCGATTTAGTCCACTATCTTTTTCTTTCCCCGGTCTAACTCCGAATTTCTTTCCTCTTGATCTATAATAGAAAACTTAGCTTATTTAATACTCACATTTATTAAAACAGCCCTTAACTCTAACTTTGGTAAAATTACAATTTTGCCCCTAAACTTTTACATATTTACACATTTTCCCCAAAGCTAGAAAATTAAACTTTATACCTTATTCTTATGTTTTATGACATGCTGATCATTTTTCCCTTCTATGAAAACATCAAATTCTCACTCTAACATGTACTTATGAACATTAGGTATTTTTACCGATTAAGCCGTTTTACTCGTTTTCTCTTAAAATCACTTAGCAAAATTTGTTTAACATAATTTCAGACTTCATATTCTATCATAAAACATCAAAATAAGCACATTTCACCTATGGGTATTTTTCCAAATATGAACCCTAGCATGAATTATTGATAGAATAAGCTAAACCGAGCTACCGGGGCTTCAAAAATGTAAAGAACATTAAAAACGGGACTTGGAATCACTTACTATGGAGTTTGGAAGCTTGAAACAAACCCTAGCTATGGTGAACCCTTAAAAATTCTGCCTAATGAAGAAGATGAGCATATTTTGCCATCATTTTCCCTTTTAATTTCTTTTTATTACCAAATGACTAAATTACCCTTCATTAAAAACTTTGGTTCTTTCTACCTATATATGTCCATTTTTGTCCATGAAAGCCTAATGGTATAATTACCATTTAAGGACCTCTACTTCAATTATGCTCTTCAATTAAATCCTTTAACACCTAAAACTCATATTTATCAACTTTTGCAATTAAGCCATAATAGGCAAATTAGACATGCAATTCATGAAATTTTCTATCGATATTCTAACACATGCATCTAATCACTCAATAAATCATAATAATTACTCGTAATGACCTTTTCTATCTTAGATTTGTGGTTTCGCAACCACTATTTCGTTTAGGCCCTATTTCGGGATGTTACAACATATAAGACCTCGTCTGGGACGTTGGCATTGTACGACTATTCTGAGCATTCTGAGTATCCTATTAGATTCCGAACGGTTCAACGGGAAAGTCCAAGAAAAGAATGACTATGTGAGTTATATATCTGTTTCAGGTACGTTAATATGTATGCTTTGTATAAGCATGAAAGGTGAGTAAGTATGTGCATTGATGTAAAGGAACATTTGAGATATATGTATGTTTGAGATATGAGCAAATGAGATGCTTGAGATATGATGTATTGGTAAGCAATGGCAAACCAAGTGTGTAACATCCTGAATTAATAGGCCTTTGCGTTTAATGTGCTGTGATGTTTATGTTATCTCTAAGGTGTTAATTAGAATGCTTAAGGGGTTCAGACTGGGCTCAGGGTTGGGCCGAGCCCTTAGTCTAATTTGCTGTTTGGGCACTCTAGTGGAAAGCCTGTCAAGATAAGGCTTAAAGATATTATCTGTGTTTTAGGTCACAAATGGGCTTGTGGCCCAGTGGCAAAGTGGCGCCACATAGAGAGCAGAGAGGTAGCGTCAACTGGGGAGGCCCAAATTTAAGTTGCATGAAGCCCAATTCTTTTAATTAAATTTTAGCTAATTTTTGGCATTTAAATGAATAGAGAGGGACGTCAATAAGGCTTAAAAATAGGAAGATTTACTCAAGTGGATAATGCTGATAATATGGCAGATAAAGGGAGGAAGAGGTGGTGTGATCTAGGCTTCTTTTGGAGATGTGATCAGATAAAGATAAGGGAGAAAATTTAGGATGTATCTGCTGGTCACAGTGGTGGCGAAATTCCAACACCGAGGGGAGGAGAAATCGATTTTGTTATACTATAGGGGTGCAGAAATTTCCTTATTAGTTGATCAATTTTAAGTTGTCAAAAGGGCATTTTCGGGTTTTAGGAAGTAGGTCTTAGAAAGTTTGTGTTTAAGTGGGGATATCTTTTTATTTTTCGGCATTAGGGTTTTATTCTTCCATTCTCTTCTTCAATTCCAGGCATTTGGGTTTCTCTCATTCTCTCGCTTAAGCCGAAATCCCTAATCCTATTCTCTCATCTCCACTTTTATGCAAAAGCTGAAATTTCATTGTGTTCATCTCCATAAGCAAGAACACCCTTGTCCATTCTTTTCTTTTATTTGATTTCTTCATCAAAGCCGAATTCTCTGTAAAGGTAGGTGCCAATTTCTTCTGCTCTATTCTTTTTCTCTTTTAATTTTTAGAAGACAAAGCCGAAAGGCTAAGGGATCGTTGGTTTATTGTGTTTATGTGTTGGGCGACACATCGGGAATCGAAGTAGATCGTCTAGATCTAAAAGTCGAAAATCGCTAGGCTCTAAACTCCATCTCTTTCGGGATTTCAAGGTAAGGGGTTCTCTGTGGATTCTCGTTAGATTCGCTGTTGTATTTATGATCTTAACCATATGTTATGATGGTAGCAACTGAAAAGGTCTTTTGGATGAAATCAAATATCGATCAAGTGAAGGAGGGGATTGGATCTGTTAAACCAATCCCTAAGTTTAAGAACGAGCGGTGTCAGCAATTAGGGATTGGCCACCGGGTTGTGGACCGGCGTCAGAACAAAATCTTAGACAGTTAGCAGTCGTATCAATTTCTGATAGTGTCGACATAGAAAGTATCATCTTGACTGTAATCAGGTGTGTAGATCTCTATCACACTAATTAATCTGTATATATATGCTATGGGCTAAAAGCCGGAAAAAAGTTTGTATGGACGATCGTGTTACCCAAAATGGGTAGGCAAAGGATGCAGTGCACGTAACCATAGAAACTTCTCTATGTGTGTATCGATGTATGTAAAGCGGTGATCTTTTAGGTAGTATCTTGTTTTGAATTTGCTTGGATGTATGCATGGGATAGGGTTAATACGATGAAGGGGAAGAGCATGTTAATAGGTCACTTGGTGATCGGTGGTTAAACCACTGAACTGTAAAATTAGGTCACAATAGTGATCGGTGGCTAAGCCACGTTAAATTGATTCTGATTGTTAGGAATAGGCGGCATATTTATCGATATGGTGTGTAGCGGTTGGTGGGTTGATTGTAGAAATCCCCAAGGTGTGTTGGCTGGTACGGGCTGGTGTGTAGAGGATGGATTCTTAGATTGGGTTGGGCCATGTTGCATGTAAATATTCTATTGCCATTGTGTATGGGCCAAGGCCCATAATGTGTTTGTGGGCCTAAAGCCTTTTATGTGTTTTCGGAATTTGCACACTGAGTCTTGGTGACTCACCCCTTTATTTTTCCTGACTTTTTAGATGAGTAGTAGATCGTGGACATGGGAGCCGAGGCGGACTCGAGGGGCCATCAAGTTTTATTTTATTTATTTTAATGAACTATTTTGGGTTTTCCTTTAAGTTTTAATTTCGGGACTATTTATGTAATAAGGCCCCATGGCTTAGGTTATCGCTTTATATTTGTTAATGTTTACATTTTAAAAATTTATGTTCAAGGACTTAAGTCGTAAAAAAGTAATAAAATGGGTTTTCCAAACACGTTCAAAGAAAAAGCAAAGGTTTTCATCAAATATCTTATTTTTAACAAGTGCCTAAATAACTTGGCTGAGATTTCCAAAACCATCAAAGCAAAGTTTTTAACAATAAACCCCGTAGCATACGAGATCTGGTCGTAGCGTTTGGGGCGAGTTTGGGGTGTTACATTTTATATCGAGCCAGTTGCAAAACTCGGGGCCGTGAAATGGGTCGATAGTAGTTTATAAATTGGTAAATGTTGTGGTTGAGATATGGCCTCGAGTCTCTGGCTTTTAGATCCACGCAGTAAGTATTCTAACTCTTAATGTGATATGCATGTTGGGTTGATGGGCTTCATGGGCGTAGACTAGTATGATAGGAATTAATGGACTTTAGGCCTAGTTTAAACAATTCTTTAAATTCATAAAACTTAATCTAACTAAACATGTCCAGTAAACCGATCATTTGGGTTAGGGTGTGGCAACAGGCATGCGCATGTCTAGGATTGGATTCAAGGAGAGCTTGGTATTTAAGCAGTCCTAGTGACTCACCTCATCTTCGCTGGAATCCTACCTGGTGCGTAGTGACTGTTCACTTTAGCCACGAGGACTTGTTGACGGGCCAAAATTTATAACTAAAACTCGGAAGGGACCAGCCACCCTATTTTGCAAAATTACTAAAAATACCCCCTAGTTTTGTAAAATTTCCGAAATACCCTTGATTTGTGAAAATTTCCCAAAATACCCAAAATTTGTAAAATTACCAAAATCTGTGAAATTACCGAAAAACCCCCGGTTGGTAAAAATACCAAAAATACCCATGTTTTGTAAATTTACCCGAAAACCCCTAGATCTACAAAAGGTACCCGGTTTGCCAAAATTAAATCTCTCGAAATACCCCTACTTTACGAAAAAAATATCAAAATATCTCTATTTCGAAAAATCACCAAGGTACCCTATTTTGTGTAATTACGAAAAATACCCTATAAGAAAGAACTACGAAAATACCCCTGGGTAGTGAAATGACGAAAATACCCTTATGTGATGAATGTGGGTTCATGGATGCTACTTGTATGTTGATGTATGATGGTTGAATGTATGTGGAACTAGGAGATATAAACTTGTGACTGAAACCCGTAGAGATAATTTCAAATTCGAAAGAACTACTCTTAAAGCTACTGTCCATAAGATTGTTCGTGGTTAATCAGTGGAAGAAATTAATAATTCATAAAATTTCTAATCAGATAAATGCGAATCGGTAGAATGAGTACAAGGGGTCGTGGACGTCCTGCGCGTGGCCGTGGTAGGGGTAGGATGACTGTATCTGAACCAGTAGGATCTGGTTATGGATCTGGAAACGAGATGCCAGTACCACTAGCTGCGGAGGTGGAATTTCAGGACCGGACGGTCGGAGATGATGCGGTATCCCAGGCGATGTTAAGGGTTTTAGAGAGGGTTGCTGGGGCAGGCATGGGCATAGGAGCCCGAAAATCTGTGTCGGAGTGACTTAGAGCTAATGGGGCAGAAGTGTTTAGGGGAATTTCTAGAATAGCCCCGAGTACAGCTGAGTACTGGTTGGAGGCGATTGAGCGTATAATGGATGATCTGGATTTCACGGAAGAGGAAAAACTGAAAGGGGTTGTATCTCTCCTGCGGGAACTTTGAACTTAGATTATGAGACTTCTTCTAGGGAGATGACTGTAGTGAGCCCTCTAGGACAAACTGTAGTGGTGAGCAAACTGTATAAGGATGTACCCCTGGAAGTTCAAGGGGTAGCTTTTTGGGCTGATCTGATGGAACTGCCGTTTGGGGAGTTCGATTTGATCTTAGGAATGGATTGGTTAGTGACGTATCAAGCAAATTTGGATTTGTCATGACCAAGCGTATGGTGTTAAAAACTCCCGAGGGTGGTGAAGTGTTGGTGATAGGTGAAAGGGGGAACTGTTTGTCAAATGTGGTGTCTACCTTAAGGGCAGAAAGGATGGTGAGGAAAGGATGCGAGGCAATTCTAATGTTTGTTCGGGCTTTGGAAGCCAAGGAACGAACTGTCGGGGATGTTAAGACGGTGAAGGAATTTCTGGATGTTTTCCCAGAAGAGCTCCCGGGATTACCCCCGGATCGTGAAGTGGAGTTTGGTATCGATGTTCTTCCGGGAACAGCGTCAGTATCTATTGCTCCATATAGGATGGCGCCAAAGGAGTTGGTGGAATTGAAAGCGCAGATTCAGGAGTTGCTGGATAGAGGGTTTATCTGACCGAGTGTGTCGCCTTGGGGAGCACCGGTACTATTTGTTAAGAAGAAGGATGGATCAATGCGTATGTGCATTGACTATTGTGAGTTGAATAATTTGACAATCAAGAACAAATACCCGTTGCCAAGGATCGATGACTCGTTCGATCAGTTGAAGGAAGCCTCAGTCTTTTCAAAGATAGATCTGAGGGCAGGGTACCATCAGCTTAAGGTCAAAGAGGCGGATATTCATAAGACGGCTTTTGGTACTCGCTATGGTCATTACAAATTCATGGTGAGGCCATTTGGGTTGACTAACGCACCAGCAGCGTTTATGGATATGATGAACCGAGTATTTCAACCCTACTTGGATCGATTTATCGTGGTATTTATAGATGATATTATGGTTTATTCAAAATCGGAAGAGGAGCATGATTCACATCTTCGGGTGGTTCTGCAGATTCTGAGGGAGAAGCAGTTATATGCCAAATTCAGTAAGTGCGAATTTTGGCTAAGAGAAGTTATGTTTCTGGGTCACGTTGTGTCGGCAAAGGGGATTAGGGTTGACCCTCGAAAAATTGAAGTAGTGTTGGATTGGAAGCCGCCTAGGTCTGTGGCAAAAATTTGGAGTTTTCTTGGTCTGGTAGGGTACTACCGAAGGTTTGTTGAAGGATTTTCTTTAATTGCGGTACCATTGACTAAGTTGTTACGAAAAGGGGTTCCGTTCGTTTGGTCTAATAAGCAGTAAGAGAGTTTTGAGAAGTTAAAAAGGATTTTGATGGAGGCTCCGGTGTTGATTCAGCCGGAGGCTGGAAAGAAGTTCGTGATTTACTGTGATGCTTCACACACGGGACTAGGATGCGTGTTGATGCAGGGTGGAAAGGTTGTTGCGTACGCATCTCGAATGTTAAGACCGCATGAATCAAATTATCCCACACATGATATGGAATTGGCGGCAGTGGTTTTTGCCCTGAAGATCTGGAGGTATTATCTGTACGGGGAAAAATCTGTTATTTACACTGATCATAAGAGCTTAAAATACCTGTTAACCCAGAAGGAGTTGAATCTAAGGCAAAGAAGGTGGATCGAGTTGTTAAAAGATTATGACTGCTCGATCGAGTACCATCCGGGTAAAGCTAACGTGGTGGCAGATACCTTGAGTCATAAAGTAATCTCTAACTTGAGAGTAATGTTTGCTCACCTTAGTCTATATTATGATGGGAGTTTATTAGCTGAACTTCGAGTGAAACCCTCTTGGGTCAGTCAGGTTAAGGAGAAACAGCAGACTGACGAGTTGCTAAAGGAGAAGTTTTCGGTAGGATCAAGTGAAGGATCAACAGAATTTAGTGTGAATGAGGAAGGGCTATTATGTTTTCAAGGGAGAGTGTGTATACCGAAAGATCCTGAGTTGAGGCATAAGATTTTGCAAGAAGCGCATGGTAGTCCATACGCTATGCACCCTGGAGGAAGTAAGATGTATCGAGATTTGCGAGATCGATTACGTGGCCGGGGTTGAAGCGAGAGGTGACCGAATTTGTGGGGAAGTGTTTGACCTGTCAGCAGGTAAAGGCGGAACATCAGTTTCCATCAGGGTTGTTGCAGCCGGTGAAGATTCCACAATGGAAGTGGGAAAGGACCGCGATGGACTTTGTTAGTGGGCTACCTCTCACGCCTACTAAGAAAGATTCAGTCTGGGTGATTGTTGATCGCTTGACGAAGTCTGCTCATTTCATACCAGTACGTGTCGATTACTCTCTGCAGAAATTGGCTAATCTATACATAGCAGAGGTAGTGAGGTTGCATGGGGTACCAGTATCAATCATATCGGATAGGGACCCTAGGTTCACCCCACGATTTTGGAAGGCGTTGCATCAAGCATTGGGTACGAAGTTGGATTTCAGTACGGCGATTCATCCTCAGACCGACGGACAGTCTGAGCGGGTAATTCGGATCTTGGAGGACATGTTGAGAGGATGTGTCTTTAACTTCAGGGGTAGTTGGGAAGAGTTCTTACCGTTGGCGGAGTTTGCGTACAACAATAGCTACCAGTCTAGTATTCAGATGGCACCCTATGAAGCATTGTACGGGCGAAAGTGTCGTACTCCTACCTGTTGGACGGAATTAGGGGAACGTCGAATTTTGGGTCCGGAGTTGGTTACCGAGACAGAGGAGAAGGTTGAGGTAATTTGAGCTCGACTGAAGGAAGCGTCAGACAGACAGAAGTCCTATACTGACCTGAAGCGTAAGGACATAGAATTTGCAGTGGGTGACAAGGTGTTCTTGAAGGTATCGCCATGGAAGAAAGTACTGAGGTTCGGACGGAAAGGTAAATTAAGTCCCAGATTTATTGGGTGTTGAAACGAGTGGGACCAGTAGCTTATCAGCTAGAGTTACCTTCTGAGCTAAGCCAGATTCACGATGTATTCCACGTCTCTATGTTAAGACGTTACCGTTCGTATCCATCTCATGTGGTGTCTGTGGAAAAAATCGAAGTAAGACCCGATTTATCCTTTGAAGAGGAGCCAGTGGAAATCCTGGATCGTAATGTCAAAGTATTACGGAGAAAGACGGTTCCGTTGGTTAAGGTTCTGTGGCGGAATCACGGTTCTGAGGAGGCTACTTGGGAACCAAAGGAAGCGATGTGGCAGCAATACCCGCATCTATTCTGATCAGGTAATTTCGAGGCCGAAATTTCTTTAAGAAGGGTAGAACTGTAACATCCTGAATTAATGGGCCTTTGCGTTTAATGTCTTTGTGATGTTTATGTTATCTCTAAGGTGTTAATTAGAATGCTTAAGGGGTTGGTGGGACTGGGCTCGGGGTTGGGCCGAGCCCTTAGTCTAATTTTCTTTGTTTGGGCACTCTAGTGGAAAGCTTTGTCAAGATAGGGCTTAAAGATATTATCTGTGTTTTAGGTCACAAATGGGCTTGTGGCCCGGTGGCAAAGTGGCGCCACATAGAGAGCGAGGAGGTGGCGTCAAGCGGGGAGGCCCAAATTTAAGTTGCATGAAGCCCAATTCTTTTAATTAAATTTTAGCTAATTTTTGGTATTTAAATGAATAGAGAGGGACGACAATAAGGCTTAAAAATAGGAAGATTTACTCAAGTGGATAATCTTTGATAATATGGCGGATAAAGGGAGGAAGAGGTGGTGTGATCTAGGCTTCTTTTGGAGATGTGATCAGATAAAGATAAGGGAGGAAATTTAGGATGTATCTGCTGGTCACAGTGGTGGCGAAATTCCAACACTCTTGAGGGGAGGAGAAATCGGTTTTGTTATACTATAGGGGGTGCCGAAATTTCCCTTATTAGTTGATCAATTTTAAGTTGTCAAAAGGGTCATTTTCGGGTTTTAGGAAGTAGGTGCCGAAAGTTTGTGTTTAAGTGGGGGATATCTTTTTATTTTCGGCATTAGGGTTTTATTCTTCCATTCTCTTCTTCAATTTCGGCATTTGGGTTTTCTCTCATTCTCTGCTTAAGCTGAAATCCCTAATCCTATTCTCTCATCTCCACTTTTATGCAAAAGCCGAAATTTCATTGTGTTCATCTCCATAAGCCGAACACCCTTGTCCATTCTTTTCTTTTCCCCGATTTCTTCATCAAAGCCAAATTCTCTGTAAAGGTAGGTGCCGATTTCTTCTGCTCTATTCTTTTTCTCTTTCGATTTTTGGAAGACAAAGCCGAAAGGCTAAGGGATCGTTGGTTTATTGTATTTATGTGTTGGGCGACACATCGGGAATCGAAGTAGATCGTCTAGATCTAAAAGCCGAAAATCGCTAGGCTCTAAACTCTATCTCTTTCGAGATTTCAAGGTAAGGGGTTCTCTGTGGATTCTCGTTAGATTCGTTATTGTATTTATGATCTTAACCATATGTTATGATGGTAGCAGCGAAAAGGTCTTTTGGATGGAATCAAATATCAATCGGTGAAGGAGAGGGATTGGATCATTAAACTAATCCCTAAGTTTAAGAACGCAGTGGTGTCGTGATTCGGGATTGGCCACCGGGTTGTGGACCGGCGTCAAAACAAAATCTTAGATAGTTAGCAGTCGTATCGGTTTCTGGTAGTGTCGACATAGAAAGTATCATCTTGACTGTAATCAGGTGTGTAGATCTCTATCACACTAATTAATCTGTATATATATGCTATGGGCTAAAAGCCGGAAAAAGGCTATATGGACAGTCGTGTTACCCAAAAAGGGTAGGCAAAGGATGCCAGGTACGTAACCATAGAAACTTCTCTATGTGTGTATCGATGTATGTAAAAACCAGTGATCTTTTAGGTAGTATGCTATTTTGAATTTGCTTGGATATATGCATGGGATAGGGTTAATACGATGAAGGGGAAGAGCATGTTAATAGGTCACTTGGTGATCGGTGGTTAAACCACGAACTGTAAAATTAGGTCACAATAGTGATCGGTGGCTAAGCCACATTAAATTGATTCCTGATTGTTAGGAATAGGCAGCATAACTGTCGATATGGTGTGTAGCGGTTGGTGGGTTGATTGTAGAAATCCCCAAGGTGTGTTGGTGATGCACGGGTGGTGTGTAGAGGATGGATTCTTAGGTTGGGTTGGGCCATGTTGCATGTAAATATTCTGTTGCTATTGTGTATGGGCCAAGGCCCATAATGTGTTTGTGGGCCTAAAGCCTTTTATGTGTTTTCGGGATTTGCACACTGAGTCTTGGTGACTCACCCCTTTATTTTTCCCTGACTTTTCAGATGAGCAGTAGATCGTGGACATGGGAGCCGAGGCGGACTCGAGGGGCCATCAAGTTTTATTTTATTTATTTTCATGAACTATTTTGGGTTTTCCTTTAAGTTTTAATTTCGGGACTATTTATGTAATAAGGCCCCATGGCTTAGGTTATCGCTTTATATTTGTTAATGTTTACAGTTTAAAAATTTATGTTCAAGGACTTAAGTCGTAAAAAGTAATAAAATGGGTTTTCCAAACACGTTCAAAGAAAAAGCAAAGGTTTTCATCAAATATCTTATTTTTAACAAGTGCCTAAATAACGAAACTGAGATTTCCAAAAACCATCAAAGCAAAGTTTTTAACAATAAACCCCGTAGCATACCAGATCTGGTCGTAGCGTTTGGGCCGGGTTTGGGGTGTTACAAAGTGAGCCAAAGAGATTATCTATGTGCTTGAAATGAAGATATGTTAATGAATTTAAATAGCTATGTTTATGAATGATTATATGTTAAGCTTATTTGTATATGGCTTACTAAGCTTTTGAAAGCTTACTTTGTGTGTGTTTGCTCTATTTTATAGATCGTCAAAGCTACGAAAGGCTCGAGAATCGTCAAGGATCATCACCACACTAACAAACACTACTTTGGTACTTTTGAATTTGTATATAGTTAAATATGGCATGTATAGGCTAGTTGTTTTGGGATATGTTGATATATGTAAGTGGCCATGTGATATGGCTAGATACATGGTTTTGTCATGAATGAAAAGTCATGTATATGATGCATGTTTTGGTATAGCTTGTTAACAAATGAAGTGGTTACATGATTGATAAGCATATATGAGATGAGTGAATTGGTCAAGGAAATGGTAAGTTTGTTGATGCAATGTGGAAATATCATTGATGAGATAATGCCTTATTATTGTGATATGATATGAATGAACTATGTTTGAATATTCTTGTGAAATGGATGAACCAAATGGCTTATAAGTTAGCATGTTTAGAGATGAAATTGAATATGATAATATGATGAACATTTTGATGTGTTTTTGGTTGCCTTTGATGCTTGGATTGGTGCTTAATTGTGTTTGAAAGAATGACCCTTGTGTGGGTGGCAATTTGGCCTTGAAAATGGCCTATAATTGCCCACACGGTTGAGCACACGGGCGTGTGGTTCAATCGTGTCCCTCGTGGTTGTATTTCAAAACAAGTCAGGCTCGACCACGGGCTGGACACACAGGCGTGTGACTGGTCGTGTGGTGCAAGTCAGGCTCGACCACGGGTGAGGCACACGGGCGTGTCTATGGCCGTGTGGACAAGTCAGTATGTATGCCCTGTTTTGACACGACTTAGACACACGCGGGCGTGTGCGAGGTCGTGGGAGGCACACGGCACCTGCCCACTGCAAGCGTGTGACCTCTGTAACTTTGAGAAATTTTTAAATTTATGAGAATTTCTGTATGTGTTCGGTTTAGTCCCGGCCCTATTCTTAAGCATGATTAAGGTCTCGTTGACCTATATAAGGGACACTATGATTGGATTTGATGATCTATTTTATGAAATGTCCGTCAAAGTTTCTGAATGTCCGGTAATGCCTTTTAACCTTAAATCGGCGATGGTTACGGGTTAGGGGTGTTACATTAACATTGAATATTGAATTATGTAATTGTAAATTGATGCTAAAGCAATAAAAGATGGCATGTGAATGACCATGTGATCCTGTTAATATGAGCCCTGAGGGTCGATACATTTATAAAACAAAAGGAAACGATATTCTGAGTGAGACATGACGCTCTTGAAAAAAGCTTTGAGATTGGTTCCGGATTCCTAAAATCTGATAGTCTTTACCTCCAGCTGAAATGGAGGAGGAAACAGAACAGCAAACAGTACGAGAAGGCGGGTACCGCTCAGGAAACTGGTGTAGCGCCACCACACTTTCCTGGGCGCGTTTGTGATTTGTTATAATATGATTATAATTAAGATATAATGATAGAGGAATCAAATGTTGGCATATGACATGGTATTAAATATATAGCATGATTTTAAATACATGAGACAAGATTTACAAAACATGATTGAGATAGTAGATGACCTTATATCAAATGTATTTGGCATCTTGCTTATGTTTGATTATTGCTTTATAGCATGTTAACACCACTGAGCCTTATTTCTTAGCGTGCAATTTTGTTTATTTTTGTGTATAGGTATCATTAGATATTCAAGCTCAAACCCGACCCATATTTTAAAGGGCCTAATTTTTTGTGCAAAAGCCCATTTTTGGGCCTAATATTTTTGCCCAAACCCTCCCAAATTTCAAGTGAGCCTTTAAAGATGGTAGGTATTCATGGGTTAGGCTACCCACCCAAACCCTCTCAAATTTTAAGGGGCCTTCAGGCTTGGGCGGGTAGCCCAACCCATAAATAGGTCTACTATACTATTCACACCTTTAATATAAATATAATAATAACTAAAATTAATACAACCCTAAAAAAAAATGATGTCCACAAAACCAACTAAAACTTCGATAAAGGCAAGTGCACTTATCAATTAATAGTATAGCTATGGTGAGCAAATATATCATTCCCATGAGGACTAAAAGTACTAGTAATTACCGTCTTTCTATTATTTAACCGACAAATTGGGTAATTGATTAAAACTAAAATAAACTAAATTAATTAACTAAAGAACACGAAAAAAAAACAAATCAAGAAAATAATCGATTAACAACCAAGAAGTGAGTCAATACCCAAGAAAGAATCCACCTAGACTTCATCTGTCATTATCAATCTCAATTTTGCAATTTTTTCACTTAGTATCTTGATCCGCAGAAATCCCTAAACTATGTTAATATCTCTCTTTAAGACTAAGAGCAATTGACTCTAGGTTGATTAATTGAAATTTCTTTCTAATTAAAACCCCTATTGTCGCATTAACTCGATCTATGAATTCCCTTATTAGATTTGACTCTAATCCAGTAGATTTATGTCGTCCTATTTCTAGGATTGCATGCAAATCCACTCAATTATGCTAGATCTACTGATAAGTTATAAAATTAACATGTTTTTAATCCCATTCTTGATGCGTTTTTGGATGATTTATTATGTAAATTAGTTAATTTGATGCTCTTAATCCTTTAAATTCATGTTTCTATACTTAGGTGAGCATAGGGGACTGAAAGGAGCGAAAAAAAAGCCAAAATTGGGCAAAAAAAATGTTTTCAATATCCACACGGCCTTGGCATTTCCACACGGGCTGGCCACACGCCTATGTGCCAGCCCGTGTCGATATCGCACCCTGCTTCACAAATACACGGAAAAACTCATTTTTTAGGCTTTCTGAAATTTCTAAAGTCTATAAATACCAATTAGAAGAAGACCTAAGGAGGCACCCAGGGGAAGATTAAAGAAAAGACTCGAAGAACACCATCGGAGCCAACTCAAAAGTGGATCTCCTTTAAGATTGAAGATCTCCTTTTAACTTCTTTTGAAGTTTTATTGAATTTCTTTATGTCTTGCGGTTTTTCTGACTTTGAGATGTTTTCATTCAGGATTATGAACTAATCCCCTACATACCTAGGGGAGATGAAACCTATGATGAACCTTATCATTTAATTTCTATTTTACGCGATAAATACTTGATTCTTGTTCTCAATTATGTATGTCTATTTCGTGTTTTAATATTTTCGGGATATTAATTCATGTTTAATGTGCTTATTTCAGTGGAGTACAAAAGTCCCTGTCTAATAGTAGATCTGGCATAATTGAGTGGTGTTGCATGCAATCCTAGAAATAGGACGACATAAATCTACCAGATTAGAGTCAAATCTAATAGGGGAATCCATAGATCGAGTTAATGTGACAATAGGGGTTTTAATTAGAAAGAGATTTCAATTAATCAACCTAGAGTCAGTTGTTCTTACTCTCGAAAGAGATATTAACATAATTTAGGGATTTCTACGGATCAAGACACAAGTGAATAAATCGTTTAATTCAAATTCAGAATAATAGGTGAAGTCTAGGTGGATTCTTTCCTGGGTATTGTCTTTCTCTTTAGTTATCTTCGATTATTTTCCTATTTCATTCTCTGTTGCATTCTTAGTTAAATTAGATTAGTAAATTTAGATTAAAAACAATAACTCCAATTTATCGACTAAATAATAGAAAAACAGTAATTACTAGTACTTTTAGTCCACGTGGATACGATTTTCCCTACTCACCATAGCTATACTATTGTTCGATAGGTGTGCTTGCCTTTGTCGTAGTTATAGTTAGTTTAGTGACCATCATCTACTCTTAAGCAGGGTCTAATCCTTCTCTGATTCAAGCACATCAAACATGGATTAATAATCTAGAAATATTAAACCAAGAATTAAGCACACGTAATTGAGAACAAGATCCAAGTATTTATTGCATAAAAATAGAAATCAAATAACAAAATCCATCCTAGGGTTCATCCCCCTAGGTATTTAGAAAATTAGTTCATAATCGCAAATAAAGACATCTCAAAGACCGTATAACCATAAGAAATAAAGAAACTCATAATAAACTTTAAAGAAATCAAAAGGAGATATTTAATCTTGATGGAAATTTGCTCTGGAGTTGACTTCAATGGTGTTTTTCAAGTTGATTTCTTGAGTATTCTATGATGGCTCACTCATCTCTTCTCATATTTGGTATATATAGGTCTTAAAATGCCAAGAAAACCTAAAAATTGCGTTTTTTCGCGTGTTTGGAGTGCATATCACGATTTCCACACGGTCTGGCACATGGCCGTGTGCCCAACCTACATGGAATGGCCCAGCCCGTGTGGCTCATGAAACTTGCTCCGATTTTTCGATTTTCGCTCCTTTTGCTCCCAAATGCTCTCCTAAGTATAGAAATATGAATTTAAAGGATTAGGAGCATAAAATTCACCATTTTACATCGAATAATCATCCAAAAACTCATTAAGAACGAGATTAAAACATGTTACTTTTAGCATTTATCAGACAGGCTTAAAAAATACAAGAAGTCTTAATATAAATAATAAAATAATCCTAAAATCTTCTTCTTGTGTGCCAACTTGAGCTTTCGTGCCAAATCCTTCGTGCAATTCGCATATCTGTTCGTTTCCTGACACATTGGACAATAATTATACCTATATAGAAATGATCGATTAAGAGCCAAGTTAGGTAAAATTCATGCCCAAAATTAATTAACATAATTAATAAAAATATGTCGATAAGCACATTATCAATTGCTGAACATATAGTATATATAGTTTTTGAGAGTTTATAGGTACAAATACAATACAACAACAAATACTTGTCTAAGGAATTACAAAGTAGAATCAAACTATTACAAAGCATAAAAAAATTAAGAATCGAAATAATTTGAACTAAAACTCAACAAGAGGTAAAATTACCATGCAGGCCCTTGTACTAGAAGTCGAATTGCTTTTTTGTACGATAGATCAAAGAGCAAACTATTCCTTTTTATTAAAAAATCCATCTATTTCTATTGTTAAAAACTGGCTTGGCTGATAGAACAACCAGACAGTTACACGTGGCGTGCTACGTGTACTCATTTTGATGTATTCACGGGGGTGAAGTTAGGGGGTTGGTAGGGGCCTTGACCCTCCCCCCAAATAGAAATTTTCTTTTTAGGCCCCTTTATAATTTATAAAATTTTAAATTAGTAATGGTAAAATTGTACTTTGGTCCTCAAAAATGATAAAATTTTGATTTAATCATTTAATAATTATAAAAATATAAGCTATTAAAATAGTGAAATTTCATTTTTACTATCGTAAAAATATACAACTTTATTTCGACTCTCAAATTTTTTTTTGGCTTCTATCCTTTGTACAATGACCAACTTTTAAGAGTAGAAATGAATGAAATTTTTAATAGAAGGATAATTGTAACGACCCGAAATTTATGGGTAATCGGAAAGTGTTTTTTCGGGCCTCCGTTTAATAAAATAGACTCGTAAATATTTATTAAAAATATTTACGAGGTTATTTGTGTGGTTAATTAGGTTTTGGTTAGGTAAATTAGCTTGAATTAAGATTAATTAGGTATAAGGACTAGATTGAATAAAGGGTGAAAGTTTAATTATAGATTAAAGAAAAGTTAAGGGATTAAATGAGAAAATAAATCATAAGTAACACTTGTATAGTAAAAAATAAATACAAGTATATGGTAGCAATAAAATACATTTGAACAAATAATGTACATAAGTATAAAATAATTATAAATGTAAATACTTAATATTTAAGTATATAATATAATAATAAATAAATAAATAAATCAAATTAAGACAATTGTATGGTAAAAATAATATACATGTGTAATAAATACATACATACATTTTTAATATACATATATACTTACTTATTATTTAAGAAAATATTATTATATTATTATTATATTATATAAAGTAAATAAAAGAAATAAAAGATAGAAAAGAAATAGAATATTGAAACGAAACAGAGAAGAACAGGGGAGAAAGAAAAAGAAAGAAAAAGAAAGGGAAAAATTAGGGTTTTAAGGTTTGAAGCTTAAGTGGTAAGTCAATTTAGCCATTTTTCTTGTAATTTTGATGTTTTTGGAATCCTAGAACAAAATACTACTTGATTTAAGTTGAAATTTTGAAAGTTAGTGAGTTTTTAGATGTAGTTTATGTTGAATTAATTAAAGAATTAGGGGTTAAATTGATAGAATTTCAAGTTAGAATTGAATAAAGGATTGAATTGTAAAATAAATCATAAGTTTTAAGTAATAGGGACTAAATTGAAAGAATTTTGAAATTAGGGTTTTATGGTGAAATTAGAGAGTTGAAATTAGTTTAAGTGGGAATTGAATGAGATATGGAATTAGTTTTGTAAGAAAAAGAATTAGTTTTGATTTAAGGATTAAATTGGAATTTAGGTAAAAGTTATGTATAAATTGAAACATTCAATGTTAAATTGTGTTGTATTGATGATTTTCAATTATTTTAATTCCATAGCAAATGGGCCGGAGACCTCGACTAATAAAGGAAAAGAGAAAGTTGACGAAGAGTGACTCGGGAAAAATTACGGTTTGAATTTCTATAATCTGAATTTAGTTATTAATTGTTGAATTTTGATTAAATATTATTGTAAGTGAATAAGGTAAGAATTATTTGTATTGTGTTATACTAATGAAATGGATTGATTTGGAATGTGATGAAATTGATGTGAATATGTGATTATTGTGGAATTTGTACATTTGATATTTATTATATTTGAAAAATGAATTGAAATGTGAATATATGTGATTATTTGAAATGTGTATCGATTGGAAATCGAAAAGTGATGTGAAACCCTATTAACTGTATCGGACTGAGTCGGATATAGTTGGCATGCCATAGGATTGGAAGTGTTGAGGGATTACTTCGACCACGAGTCGATGAGACACTGTGTGTCATATTATTACTTCGGATAAATTCGATGAGGCACTGGTTGCCATACTGGTGTGTTTTGGTAGGATCTGTGTATCCGCTAAAGTCTGAGTCTTGTTAATAGGGGTAAATAAATGAATTGACAATATGAATGATTTTGGATGATATTGTTGGATGATTTTGAATATGAAATGGATTGAGATATTGAATTGAGTTATGAAATTGAAATGTTTGAACCAATGGGTTCTTGAAAGTGAAATAATATGTGTATCCTATTGAGAAAAGCTATTTGAATAGCAATTATGAAATTGAAATAGTAAATAAAAAAATGAGAATTGAAAGTGTTTTGAATGATTGTTGATTAATTTGATTATTTGTTTGAATGATTTTTATTATGCGTGTTTATATATATAAGTATTATAAATTCTTATTTAATAAGTATTCGGATTATAGAAATACCACTGAGTTTTATACTCAGCGTACGGTTTGTTTCCGTGCGCAGGTTAGGTAAAAGTCAAATTGCTGAATCAGCATCCAAGGTCGATCCCTAACTCATTGTGGTGAAGTACTTTTCTTTTGGTATATGGCATGTACCTAGGTTGTTGTATTTGTCATTTTGGAAATGTTCGTAAATGATGTTATAATACGGTAATGGTTGGAAATATATATATATATATATATGTTAAAATTATTAAATGACAAGTTTTAGTAGTAAATTTATATGAAATTGAATTTGGTTTGAATGAGTTCTAATTGAATTAATTTGATTAGTATATGTGAATTACTTATGAAAACATATGAATTAAGTACTTAGAATGATTAATTTAACATGTTTTAGATGTATTTGTATGTGTTTTGGATTGGTTGAAAGATTGGTAAATGAATTGCTTGTTGTTCAAGATTTGCACGGGCATGTCATAGGGTTACACGGGCATGTCCCTTGACCACCCGGGCGTGTGAACCCTGTACCTAGGAAAAAAATTAAAATTTTATAAAAAATTTTCTGAGTTTCTGATTGAGTCCCGATTTGATTTTAACACATATTTTGGGTCTCGAGGACCCATAAAAAGGGACTATATGATTAATTTATGTAATGTAAGCTTATTGAATTGCATAATGTTTGTGTTTGTTCTGAAATGTTCGGTAATGCTCCGTAACCTTGTTTCGGTGACGGATAAGGGTTAGGAGTGTTACATTTAGTGGTAACAGAGCTATTCAGGTTTAGTCGATTCTCAGACTAAATCGAGCTCGGAATTGAGTTTAGAGGTACATGCCATAAATGAGTCAAATTGAGTCAGGATTTGGATGCTGATGTAATTGTTTGTTTCTGTTTTATAATGAAAATGTCGGATGAATACATAGATGATACTGATCAAGAAATGTATACTAGAGACGATGAATCATATGATGTAGATGAAACCGAGTCAGTAGCACCGAGTGTAAACCTAGTAGGTAATCAATCACCTAATGTTGAATGGGGTAAAACTAGAGAAAGAGATGATTCTCAATTACTTAGGGTTATAGCTGAAACTGCAACTGCAACAACATCTACTCCTACTGTTCGACGAGCCCCAATTAAAGAATTACGTAAGTATGGTGCTACTGAATTTTTGGGCTTAAAAAGGGGTTGATCCGTCTATAGCTGAGAAATGGATTGAAGCTACAAAAAGAATTTTGCAGCAACTTGAATGTACTCCCCGAGAAAGTTTATTGTGTGATGTTTCTTTACTTCAAGAGGAAAGCCTACGTTTGGTGGGAATCGGTAATTCGACATGTACCGGCAGAACAGGTAAACTGGGATTTCTTTCTAATAGAATTTCAGAAGAAATATATGGGTGATTTTAGATTGTTGTAAAAAAAAAAGTTTATTGTTCAAAGTGAAAACGAGAATAAGATTGAAGTAAATGACATTCGAACTAGTGGGTCGACTCGTACTATTTCAGCAATTCAGGCTAATAAACTTCTTCATCAGGGTTGTGCAGCTTTTCTAGCATATGTTATTGATTCAGATTCTGTTAAAAGTAAATGCAGTAAAATCAGAACTGTTTGTGAATTTCCTGATGTTTTTTCTGAAGAATTGTCGAGATTACCACCAGATCGGGAGGTTGAATTTACAATTGAAGTTTATCCTAGTACAGTTTCGGTGTCAATACTACCATATCGTATGTCACCTACTGAGTTAAAAGAATTGAAAGTACAGTTGCAAGATTTATTGGACTGTGAATTTATACGTCCAAGTATTTCACCGTGGGAAGCTCCAGTGCTGTTTGTTAAAAAGAAAGATGGTTCAATGAGGTTATGTATTGATTATAGACAACTAAACAAGGTGACAATCAAGAATAAATATCCGCTACCTTGTATTGACGATTTATTTGATTAGTTGAAAGAAGCTTCCGTGTTTTCAAAGATTGATCTAAGATCGGGTTACTGTCAATTAAAGGAGAAAGGAAAGTGATGTATCGAAGACAACATTTCGTACACGGTATGGCCATTATGAATTTTGAGTTATGCCTTTCGGATTAACTAATACCGCAGCTGCTTTTATGGATCTCATGAACCGTATTTTTCAACTGTATCTAGATCAGTTTATGGTGGTTTTCATTGATGATATTTTGGTCTATTCAAAGTCTGAATCTGAACATGAGTAGCACCTTTGAATTGTTTTGCAAATATTACAAGAGAAACAATTGTATGGGAAGTTAAGCAAATGTGAATTCTTGTTATTGGAGATTGCGTTTTTGGGACATGTGGTTTCGGTAGATGGAATTAGAGTTGATCCGAAGAAGATTGAAGCCATTGTTTAGTGGAAAGCATTGAGAAATTTTTCAGAGGTACGTAGTTTTCTGGGATTAGCTGATTACTACCGAAGATTTGTAAATGATTTTCAAAGATAGCTTTGCCGATGACAAAGTTGTTGCAAAAGAATGTTCCATTTGTCTGGGATGACCAATGTCAAGAAAAATTTGAGAAGCTGAAACAAATGTTGACTGAGGCACCAGTTTTGACATTGCCAGAGTCGGGAAAAGATTTTGTTATTTACAGTGATACTTCTTTGAGTGGTCTCGGGTGTGTCTTGATGCAAAATGGAAAAGTGATAGCTTATGCTTCTCGTCAATTGAAACCGCATGAACGCAATTATCCGACGCATGATTTAGAGTTAGTTGTTGTGATTTTAGCACTGAAGATTTGGAGACATTATTTGTATGGTGAGAAATGTTATATTTATACTGATCATAAAAGTCTCAAGTATCTTTTATAAAAAAATGAGTTAAATTTGAGACAATGTCGGTGGATAGAGCTTCTAAAGGATTATGATTGTGTTATTGATTATCATCCGAGAAAAGTCAAATGTTGTAGCCGATGCATTAAGTAGAAAGGTAGTAATTAAATTACGAGCGATGTTTGCACAGCTCAGTATCAGCGATGATGGAAGTCTGTTAGCTGAATTGAGAGTTAAACCGATGATGTTTGATGATTAGATCAGCACAATTAGAAGATGACAAATTAGTGAAGAAAAGAAAAATGGTTCAGAATAGCATGACAGAAAATTTCAACATTGATGAACATGATTGCCTGAGATTTCGTAATCGGATTTGTGTTCCAATTGTTTCTGAATTGAAAGAGTTGATACTTCGTGAAGCAAATGACAGTCCTTTTGCAATGCATTCAGGAGGAACGAAAATGTACCGTAACCTACGAGAATCTTATTGGTGGCCAGGTATGAAAAGAGATATAGTTGAGTATGTAGTTAAATGCTTGACTTGTCAACGAGTAAAGGCAGAGCATCAGGTTCCTACTGGACTACTTCACCCTATTAATATTCTTGAATGGAAATGGGATTGTATTACGATAAATTTTGTGACGGGGTTACCATTGTCAACAAGTAGGAAAAATGTCATTTGGGTGATTGTTGATCGGCTTACAAAATTAGCTCATTTTATAACAGTCAGAAATGATTGGTCACTTCAAAAACTTAATGAAGTTTACATTCGGGAAATTGTGAGACTGCATGGTATTCCTGTATCAATAATTTCTGATCAGGATCTGCGGTTCACAACAAGATTTTGGAGGCATTTGCATGAATTACTTGGAACTCGACTCAACTTTAGTACAACTTTTCATCCACAGACCGATGGACAATCTGAGTGAGTTATTCAGATTCTGGAAGATATGCTCCGAGCTTGTATCATTGATTTTGAAACAGGTTGGGAACATTATTTACCGTTAGCTGAATTCGTATATAATAATAGTTTCCAATCAAGTATTCAAATGGCTCCATATGAAGCATTATATGGTCGTAAGTGTCGATCACCTGTGTGTTGGTTGGAATTGAATGAAAGAAAGATGATTGGGCCAGAGTTAATCCAAGAAACAGAAGATACTATTAAGAAGATTCAAGATAGACTAAAAGCTACTTTTGATAGACATAAATCATATGCAGACTTGAAACGTCAAGACATTGAGTATTCTGTTGGTGATAAGGTATTTCTTAAAGTATCGCATTGGAAGAAAATCTTGAGATTTAGTCGAAAAGGAAAATTGAGTCCTCGTTTCATTGGGCCGAATGTAATTGTAGAAAGAGTTGGGCCAGTTGCTTATCGGTTAGCTTACCTCCGGAATTGCAGAAAATTCATGATGTCTTCCATGTATCCAAGCTCAGAAGATATAGATCAGATCATTCTCATATTATTTCGACAGAGGATATAGAAATCCGACCTGATTTATCTTATGAAGAAGAGCCGGTTGAGATTTTAGCACAAGAGGTGAAAGAGTTGCGTAATAAACGGGTGCCATTAGTAAAAGTGTTATGGCGAAGTGATAGTATCGAAGAAGCAACTTAGGAACCAGAAGAAAATATGAGATCTCAGTACCCCCACCTCTTTTAAGGTAAATTGCGAGGACGAAATTTATTAAGGGGGGAAGAAATGTAACGACTCAAAATTTACGGGTAATCGGAAAGTGTATTTTCGGGCCTCCGTTTTCTTAAACCGGACTCGTAAATATTTATTAGGTTAGTTGTGTGGTTAATTAGGTTTTGGTTAGGTAAATTAGCTTGAATTAAGATTAATTAGGTATAAGGACTAGATTGAATAAAGGGTGAAAGTTTAATTATAGATTAAAGAAAAGTTAAGGGATTAAATGAGAAAATAAATCATAAGTAACACTTGTATAGTAAAAAGTAAATACAAGTGTATTGTAGCAATAAAATACATTTGTACAAATAATGTACATAAGTATAAAATAATTATAAATGTAAATACTTAATATTTAAGTATATAATATAATAAATAAATAAATCAAATTGAGACAATTGTATGGTAAAAATAATATACATGTGTAATATGCCCATTTTGCCCGAGCTTGAAAACAAACCAGAAATAATAAAAATAAAAAATAAACCAAAGTCCAGATTTTTTAAAAATAGTCCATTTACAACCTTTGACCCAATACCTAAAACCCGAAGCCCATTACAACCCAAACTTAATTAACCCAACAGACCCAAAACATTACCCCATTTACAACCCAAACTTACGTGGCCCAATGGCCCAAACTCGTCTCCAGAAATTGAAAACCCCAAACCCTAGGGTTTCCCTAGGCGCCGCAAGCCCCAAACACCAGCCCCTCGGTCACGCCGCCATCAACGCGCGAGTCACGCTCTGACGCCGAGATCTCCGCCTCTCACCTGCAAAAAGGGAAAGAAACACAAGCAGCAAACAAGGCAAACAAAACAGAATATACGTATTTCCTTTTTTATTTTTTATTTCGGGGCTATAAAACCCCAAATAATCTGTAATACAAGGGGACAGAAAAAAAGATACAGACAAATACATTGAGATTATACAGAGATTAATAAAAAGTAGAGGTGATTTTTTTCTTTTTTTTTTGTTCATTTTCACTTTTATTTTTTTTATCTATGCAAAAACTGTTTAAAAATATACAAAAGAAGATTACCTTTCGAAATCGCGTTTTAAAAAACGAAGTTGTTGACCTCCGGCCATCGTCTGAGGTGGCGCGCGTGGCGGCGCATGTGGCAGTCGGACATCGGAGCCTAGGCCGGAGTCAGACCTCCGGCCAAAGAAAGGAGAGCATTTCGGAGCACACTCACTTGTTTTTTTTTTTTTTAAAAAAAAGAATGTTAAAATGAAGTTTTTTGGCTGATTTTGACTTATATAAGCCAAAGGAACGACACTGTTTTGAGGTGGTCAATTAATGATCAAAGCGACGCTGTTTTAAAGCTTATGACCCGCGTGTTGACCCGACCCGGGGAGGATCCGTGTGTTTTTATTTAAAGGTCTAATTGCCAAATAGGCCCTTCCGCATTATTTCAATTTTATAATTACGTCCTGTTATATTTTTTTATCTTACAATTGGGCCCAAAATTATTTCTTGCGTTTCAATTTAGTCCTTCGGGCTACTTAAAGGTCAATGGCAGAACGGCGCCGTTTAGGAGATAGGGCATAATTGCCTATTAGGTCCCTACAATTTGTAGCGCACTTCAATGTCATCCTTTTACATCTTTTTTTTTTATTTTAATTTAATCCTTGTTTTTTTAAACCTTTTTTTTATTTTAAAATTATTTTAACATTATTATTTTATCATATTAAAATTCTATATTATTTTTTTACTATATGTATATTAATTTATTAATAGTATAAAGTTTCTTTTTGTTTTTTAATATATACTAATTTTATATATATGAAATTATCACTATGTATTATTCATACTAGGTTATTAATGTTATTTATATATATTATATATTATTTTATAATTTATATATTAGTTATTATATTATACATTTTCAAAATTTTGTATATTATATAGTATTATATTATATCATATATTAATTTTAAAATTTTATTTTGTATAAAATTTATTTATATTATATAACATATTATTATTTATATTTTTATGTACTAAATTATTAAATTGTAAATATCTTTATTTTCATATACTCTAATTTTTTATATTATTTATTTAAAATATCGTTATTATATATATATTATATCGTTATCGAAATTGACTTATTCTTTTTATTTTTTGTGTCATAATATTCCTTCAACGTTTCAATATACCATTTATTTATTTTTATCTGATCTTGTTTATGAAATTTAGAATTCATTTCTTGAATATTTTTTTTACTGTTTATTTTATATTTCGTATTTATCTATTTATTTTCTTTCATCCGTTTATCATTGCTTTAGCATAGTTCTTTTATCTGTTTATTCATGTCATATTATTCTTCAATTATCCATTTGTAGTAATTGTTAATATGATTCTTGATTATGATAAATTGCTATTTGGTATGTATGTTGTAATGTATTCATGCAATGTCTTACTCAGAACCTTTTTTATAAAAAACACATTTTGAATTAATGCATTTTATTCAAATATTTTTAAACATAGCGATATACGATATTTGGGGACTTCTAGAAAAATTATACCCTAACTTACTGGGTTTTAATTTTTCTTGTGGAACTTAAGATATCAAATATCCTTTTTGAACTTACAAATCTCAAATTAAAATTTATTCTCGGAAGTTCATGATGTTATATCTTAACTCATTAGATATAATATTTTGTATTTCGAGGAAGGAATTTTCTACAAAAATAAAGGCGAGCTTAGTTTCGAAGTTTTGAGATATTGCATCCTAACTTATTGGGTCTGGACTAATAAGACGTGGGCTAAAGATGAGGATCGGGCACTGTTGGTCTACCATGGAAGGGGATTGCATCAATTATACCGTAAATACTGAATTGAAGAAGACTAGATTTATGTGACTCTTCCATTTTCTTCACAGAATTTTCTATATGTGGGGCATGGATGTTATGGGGACGATATCGTCAAAAGCTTTTAGTTAACATTGAATTGTCTTTGTGGTCATCGATTACTTTGCTAAGAGGGTGAATGTTGCTTCATATGCCAATATTGCAAAGTCGACAGTCATCAAATTTAAAAAAAAAAAAGAATAAATGAAAGGATCAGATGTCAGCAAAGAATGCCAGAAAGGATCATGTTTAATAATGCATAACTGTACAATGTCAAAGATTACAGTTGGCTCAAAGATTAGGCAGCATATCACAGTGCAGCAAAAGATGTCAAAATAAAAATAAAAAAAACAACAAAAAATGTGAAAGGTGACCAAGACTTGTAAAGATTGGCATAAGAAGCTATCATTTACTCTCTATGCTTATCAAACGTCGACCAGGGCTTTCGCTGGGGCAACACTTTTCCCATTGAAGTGGTTTTATCCATGAAAATCGAGATTCCTTTGCCCCAAGCTTTGATCGAGTCAAGAATTGGATGAAATAGAATGGCTCCAGTGAATTTGGCTGGAGAAAAAAGGGTTTGAAAGTATTCATCATAGTCAAATGTACCAAAAATGGATGATGCTGATTTATGTCGAAAATGGACCACCCAAGGGAATTTCATGATGAGGACCTGGTATTGAGGGAGATTCTTCTTATACAAAAGGATTTCAGAGGAAAGCAAATGTCAAACTAAGAAGGACCTTATGTAGGCCATGTTCTAAGAGGAGCATTGATATTGACCGAGACGGATGGCGAAGACTTGCCCAATCCGGTGAATTCAGGTCCAGGCAAGAAGTATTTTACCTGAAAGGGGAAAGTCGAAGGTGAAAACCCGCAAAGGGCGCATTGAGATCAAATATTCCAAAAAAAAAAGGGAGAGGCCAAGGTGAAAACCCACAAAGGGCGCTTTGAGACCAAAGGGGTTTTTGAGCCGAAAACCCGAAAAGGGCGGCTCAAATTTTGATCAAAGATAGGGCATGTGCTAATCTTACTATGCCTGAATTAACAATGAGGAAGTATGCTACATCTTGGGGCATTAACAAAGTGCTCCAGATCCTCTAAACACGTATTGAGCTCCAAATGGTCCTCAAGAAGTTTGTACAGAGAAGCTCAGGTTGCGATATCTGGGGCACCTAGCTTCTATCTTACTAATTTTTGAACTCGCTATCTTTGATTACTTTATTCTTTTCAAGATATACTCCAATCAATTTTCTTTTATTGCCTTGGTTATCTTTGATTAACTTATTTGTTTTGATCTATGCTCCTGATTAATTTCTTTCTCGTCCATTGTTGTGATCTTTTTCAAGCATTTTATATTGAAATAACGATTAATGGACTAATAATACTTTCATAAAAGGAGTGTCGCATATTACTCTGGAAGCTTCTAAATAATATGAGAATCTGAAACATGACTATTGTTTAGAACTCACCAAGCCTAAGGGTTGGAAATATTGAAGGATGATTATCTCTTCGGATTTTATTGGATAAGACATTTCATCGGTGATACCATCTCGAAAAATGACGAGCAATGTCAACCCAAGTGAAAAAAGGGATTATTCTCGGGATACCCTGCATTCACGTAAATTTCAGACACATACATCTGGTCATTACACCCAGGGAATGGTGTAACAGATCAAATTGATTGAAGATGATACAAATTCCATACCCCTGAGTGATAACATGATGGATGAAAGAAACCAAATGTTATTCCCCTGAAGTTGCAGCAGGAGGTGCAAACTTTATGTCCCAAGGTCCAAGTAGAGTGGACTTAGAATTACCATGGGGCAAATTATTTGAGCAGAATATGATTAATACTTCGAGAGGAGCGAAGATGAAACCTTGACGAATAAATGAGTGATGACACCTGAAATAGGAATCATTCTCATAACATTTTCGCATTTATATATCATAGCATGTCTAAATAGGAGCATTTGACTCATTTCGATTAGGGCATCCTAATTATTAGACATAAGCATGTACCCATTCTACAGGTTATGTCCTCAAGAGGACAGTGTAGTAAGGTAGATTGAAGATATTAGTCCGGTCTCCCGAGTTTCTGATGTGGAGCGATTAAAAATAGCGAGATCTGGTGTTCACGAGATTGCGGTGAAGCGGATCGAAGATACTAATCTGGCATCCCTGAGTTTGCAGTGGAGCAGATTAAAAATAGTAGATCTGGCGTTCCTGAGATTGCAGTAAAGTAGATCGAAGATACTAATCTGGCATCCCTGAGTTTGCATTGGAGCAGATTAAAAATAGCAGATCTGGCATTCCTGAGATTGCAGTGAAGCAGATCGAAGATACTAACCTGGCATCCCTGAGTTTGCAATGGAGCAGATTAAAAATAGCAGATCTGGCGTTCCTGAGATTGCAGTGAAGCAGATCGAAGATATTAATCTGGCATCCCTGAGTTTGCAGTGGAGCAGATTAAAAATAGCAGATCGAAGATACTAGTCTCATTTCCTTGAGTTTGCAGTTGAGCAGACTAAAGATAGTGGATATTGCATTCCTGAAGTTGCAGTGAAGCAAATTGAAGCTGTCAAACTTATATTCCAATACACCTGAAGTTGCAGTTGGGTTGGAAGCCATTTGGAGAAGACGAGGACCAAGAAATCAAGACTCGGCAAGACCGGGCAAAATTGGTCCTTTTATAGTCTTTGTTCTATTCTCGTTACACGACAATGAGCAAAGAGGGGCAGCTGTAATAGGCCCATTTTACCCGGGCTTGAAAACAAACCAGAAATAATAAAAATAAAAAAATAAACCAAAGTCCAGATTTTTTAAAAAACAGTCCATTTACAATCTTTGACCCAATACCTAAAACCCGAAGCCCATTACAACCCAAACTTAATTAACCCAACAGACCCAAAACATTACCCCCTTTACAACCCAAACTTACGTGGCCCAATGGCCCAAACTCGTCTCCAAAAACTGGAAACCCCAAACCCTAGGGTTTCCCTAGGCGCCGCAAGCCCCAAACACCAGCCCCTCGGTCACGCCGCCATCAACGTGCGAGTCGCACTCTGACGCCGAGATCTCCACCTCTCACCTGCAAAAAGGGAAAGAAACACAAGCAGCAAACAAGGCAAACAAAACAGAATATACGTATTTCCTTTTTTATTTTTTATTTTGAGGATATAAAACCCCAAATAATTTGTAATACAAGGGGACAGAAAAAAAGATACAGACAAATACATTGAGATTATACAGAGATTAATAAAAAGTAGAGGTGATTTTTTTCTTTTTTTTGTTCATTTTCACTTTTATTTTTTTTGATCTATGAAAAACTGTTTAAAAATATACAAAAGAAGATTACCTTTCGAAATCGCGTTTTAAAAAACGGAGTTGTTGACCTCCGGCCACCGTCTGAGGTGGCGTGTGTGGCAGTCGGACATCGGAGCCTAGGCCGGAGTCAGACCTCCGGCCAAAGAAAGGAGAGCATTTCGGAGCTCTCTCACTTGTTTTTTTTTTTTAAAAAAGAATGTTAAAATGAATTTTTTTGGCCGATTTTGACTTATATAAGCCAAAGGAACGACGCCGTTTTGAGGTGGTCAATTAATGACCAAAACGACTCCGTTTTAAAGCTTATGACCAGCGCGTTGACCCGACCCGGGGAGGATCCGCGTATTTTTGTTTAAAGGTCTAATTGCCAAATAGGCCCTTCCGCATTATTTCAATTTTATAATTACGTCCTGTTATATTTTTTTTATCTTACAATTGGGCCCAGAATTATTTCTTGCATTTCAATTTAGTCCTTCGGGCTACTTAAAGGTCAATGGCAGAACGGCGCCGTTTAGGAGACAGGGCATAATTGCCTATTAGGTCCCTACAATTTGTAGCGCACTTCAATGTCATCCTTTTACATCTTTTTTTATTTTAATTTAATCCTTGTTTTTTTGTTATTTTATCATATTAAAATTCTATATTATTTTTTTTACTATATGTATATTAATTTATTAATAGTATAAAGTTTCTTTTTACTATGTATTATTCATACTAGGTTATTTAGTTAAATGTTATTTATATATATATATTATATATTATTTTATAATTTATATATTAGTTATTATATTATACATTTTCAAAATCTTGTATATTATATAGTATTATATTATATCATATATTAATTTTAAAATTTTAATCGTTTTTATCATATATTATTATTTATATTTTTATGTACTAAATTATTAAATTGTAAATATCTTTATTTTCATATACTCTAATTTTTTATATTATTTATTTAAAATATCGTTATTATATATATATATTAGATCGTTATCGAAATTGACTTATTCTTTTTAGTTTTTTTTTGGGTCATAATATTCCTTCAGTGTTTCAATATACCATTTATTTATTTTTATCTGATCTTGTTTATGAAATTTAGAATTCATTTCTTGAATTTTTTTACTATTTATTTTCTTTCATTCGTTTATCATTGCTTTAGCATAGTTCTTTTATCTGTTTATTCATGTCATATTATTCTTCAATTATCCATTAGTAGTAATTGTTAATATGATTCTTGATTATGATAAATTGCTATTTGGTATACATGTTGTAATGTATTCATGCAATGTCTTACTCAAAACCTTTTTTATAAAAAACACATTTTGAATTAATGCATTTTATTCAAATATTTTTAAACATAGCGATATACGATATTTGGGGACTTCTAGAAAAATTATATCCTAACTTACTGGGTTTTAATTTTTCTTGCGGAACTTAAGATATAAAAATATCCTTTTTAAACTTACAAATCTCAAATTAAAATTTATTCTCGGAAGTTCATGATGTTATATCTTAACTCATTAAATATAATATTTTGTATTTCGAGGAAGGAATTTTCTACAAAAATAAAGGCGAGCTTAGGTTCAAAGTTTTGAGATATTGCATCCTAACTTATTGGGTGTGGCATTTTATTTCTTTGAAATAAGTAAGCCTTGGCTTTCTTTCGAATAAAAGGATCGTATTTTAAATTTTTCAAAATTTCGACATTAGGACATGAAATTATCAATTAGGTACCAAATTTTGGGCGTTACGAGGGTGCTAACCCTTCCTCGTACGTAACCGACACCCGAACCCGTTTTCTTGTATTTCGTGGACCAAAATCAATGTTTTGAGATAAAACGTTTTATAAGGTGATCCAATCACACCTAAGTAAAAAGGGATTGATGGCGACTCCCATTTTTGTTTTTTAAAGTCGACCCCCGTTTTTAACCAACTTTAAAAATGGTTTCGACAACATGTGTAATAAATATATACGTACATTTGTAATATACATATATATACTTACTTATTATTTAAGAAAATATTATTATATTATTATATTATATTATATTATATAAAGTAAATAAAAGAAATAAAAGATAGAAAAGAACAGAATATTGAAACGAAACAGAGAAGAACAGGGGAGAAAGAAAAAGAAAGAAAAAGAAAGGGAAAAATTAGGGTTTCAAGGTTTGAAGTTTAAGTGGTAAGTCAATTTAGCCCATTTTCTTGTAATTTTGATGTTTTTGGAATCCTAGAACAAAATACTACTTGATTTAAGTTGAAATTTTGAAAGTTAGTGAATTTTTAGATGTAGTTTATGTTGAAATAATTGAAGAATTAGGGGTTAAATTGATAGAATTTCAAGTTAGAATTGAATAAATGATTGAATTGTAAAATAAATCATAAGTTTTAAGAAATAGGGACTAAATTGAAAGAATTTTGAAATTAGGGTTTTATGGTGAAATTAGAGAGTTGAAATTAGTTTAAGTGGGAATTGAATGAGATATGGAATTAGTTTTGTAAGAAAAAGAATTAGTTTTGATTTAAGGATTAAATTGAAATTTAGGTAAAAGTTATGTATAAATTGAAACATTCAATGTTAAATTGTGTTGTATTGATGATTTTCAATTCTTTTAATTCTGTAGCAAACGTTGGGCCGAAGACCTCGGCTAATAAAGGAAAAGAGAAAGTTGACGAAGAGTGACTCGGGAAAAATTACGGTTTGTATTTCTATAATTCGAATTTAGTTATTAATTGTTGAATTTTGATTAAATATTATGGTAAGTGAATAAGGTAATAATTATTTGTATTGTGTTATACTAATGAAATGGATTGATTTGGAACGTGATGAAATTGATGTGAATATGTGATTATTGTGGAATTTGAACATTTGATATTTATTATATTTGAAAAATGAATTGAATTGCGAATATATGTGATTATTTGAAATGTGTATCGATTGGAAATTGAAAAGTGATGTGAAACCCTATTAACTATATCGGACTGAGCCGGATATAGTTGGCATGCCATAGGATTGGAAGTGTTCAGGGATTACTTCGACCACGAGTCGATGAGACACTGGGTGTCATATTATTACTTCAGATAAATTCGATGCGGTACTGCGTACCAACTTACTTCGGCATGGCCGGTGAGACACTGGGTGTCAACTTATTACTTCGAATTATCCGATGAGGCACTGGGTGTCATACTGGTGTGTTTTGGTAGGATTCGTGTATCTGCTAAAGTCCGAGTCTTGTTAATAGGGGTAAATAAATGTTAATTATGACTCTAATTTCAGTCAAATTTGAGAAGTAATCTTCTAGTTAAACTCTGTTTATTTGTTTCAATCAAACACTGATTAGTTAGATTATTTTATTATTATTTGACCTATGAATTTAGCCTATAAATAGGCTCTTTTACAACCTTAGAAAATACACCCATTAGATATTAGAACTCATAACACATTTAGAGAATTTTGTGTTTACGTTTTGAGGGTTCTTTGTTTTCGGGTTTTCGGGGTTTAGTTTTTATCTCCATCTTTTGTACTCTTCGTTCTGTTGCCATTATAGTAAAATTATCTTTGCCCGTGGTTTTTTATCCTCTTTGGAGGGGTTTTTCCACGTTAAATTTGTGTGTCCAATTTTTTAATTTATTCCGCTATTATTACTTGTTCGTTGCTTAATCGGGTCGATCCTAACAAGTGGTATCAGAGCTAGTTCAATTTTCATAGATCAGCCCATTCAGATATGGCAGCAACAATGTTTGAAATTGAGAAATTCGACGGTGAGACAAATTTCAATCTATGGCAAGTTCGGATGATGGCAATTCTAGTTCAATCCGGTTTGAAAAAGGTTGTTACCGGGAAAAAGCCTGAGAATCTAAATAAAACAGAATGGGAATAGCTTGATGAAAAGGCTTTGTCTGCAATCCAGTTGTGCCTCGCGAATATTGCAGGAGGTATTGATGGAGAAGACCTCATCTGCCTTATGGAAAATGTTAGAAACTCTTTATGCGACTAAGTCTCTGGCTAATCGTTTAGTGTTGAAACAACGTCTATTTACGTTTTGCATGAACGAAGGTGAGCTTCTTAGAGATCACATCAGTCAATTCATTACTCTTTTAAATGATTTAAATAATGTTGAGGTTCATATTGACGATGAAGATGGGGCTATGCTATTATTGTGCTCTTTACCCCCTTCATACAAGTCTTTCGGGAGACCACGATTTATGGCGAGACAAACTCTCGTTTGAAGATGTGAAGGGTCATTTGTTGAGTAGAGACAAACTCGACAATGAGCTTCATTTGGATAGCAAGGCAGATAGGCAAGCTTAGTTTTGATAGCATCAAAGAAACGAGACAAAAGGTGTCGCTATTGTAAAAAGTTAGGTCACGTCAAAGCTGATTGTTATAAGCTGCGAAGAAAAAGGCTCTTTGAGAGTAACGAGGAAGATGTAGCTGGTGCTAATTTAGCCGATAAAAGCGGTGATGATTTCTTGTTAGTGTCAACGGCGATAACTCCAAGCTCACGTCCGAGTGGATCCTAGATTCGGGATGTTCTTTCCACATGTGTCCCAATAGAGAATGGTTCTCTACATACATTCGATTGAAGGTGAAGTTGTGTGCATGGGAAGCGATTCATCTAGTAAGGTAATTGGTATTGGTGCTGTTAAAATTAGGATACGATGGGACGATTAGGACACTCTCGGATGTCGGTATGTACACGATTTCTGAAAGAACCTCATCTCTTTGAGTATTTTAGACTTGAAAGGATGCGAGAATCAACATCGAGTCGAAAGCGGCATTAAAGTATCTCGTGGAGCTCTCGTTTTGTTAAAAGGTAAAAGAACCGCGCGATCTTTATATTCGGAAGGTTCTACGATGGACCGGTGAAATCGGACGTCCCTCGTTAGATTCTGAGTCGAAGTCAACTCATTCATAGCAGAGGCAACTTGGTCATAGGAGGGAAAAGGTATGACCGTTTCGTTGAAGAGAGGTTCTCTTTTGGATGCAAGTTTTGAAAAGTTAGGGCATTTGTGTTCGTGAAAATCAAACCGGGTTAGTTTTGATTTGGCGGTGTACAAGTCGAAGGCTAGAAGTCTTCCAGTTTCTAAGCACAGATTCGACTCGGTTAATTCCTGCATGGTTCAAGATAGGCTCGTGGGCGAGCTTTGGCAAAGATGGCATTGTGGAAATATGAGTCAAGGTGGAGATTTGTTAATTATGACTCCTATTTGAGTCAAATTTGAGAAGTAATCTTCTAGTTAAACTCTGTTTATTTGTTTCAATCAAACATTAATTAGTTAGATTATTTTATTATTATTTGACCTATGAATTTAGCCTATAAATAGGCTCTTTTACAACCTTAGAAAATACACCCATTAGATATTAGAACTCATAACACATTTAGAGAATTTTGTGTTTACGTTTTGAGAGTTCTTTGTTTTCGGGTTTTCGGGGTTTAGTTTTTATCTCTATCTTTTGTACTCTTCGTTCTGTTGCCATTATAGTAAAATTATCTTTGCCCGTGGTTTTTTATCCTCTTTGGAGGGTTTTTTCCACGTTAAATTTGTGTGTCCAATTTCTCAATTTATTCCGCTATTATTACTTGTTCGTTGCTTAATCGGGTCGATCCTAACAATAAATGAATTGACAATATGAATGATTTTGAATGATATTGTTGGATGATTTTGATTATGAAATGGATTGAGATATTGAATTGAGTTATGAAATTGAAATGTTTGAACCAATGGGTTCTTGAAAGTGAAATTATATGTGTATCCTATTGAGAAAAGCTATTTGAATAGCAATTATGAAATTGAAATAGTAAATAAAAAAAATGAGAATTGAAAGTGTTTTGAATGATTGTTTATTAATTTGATTATTTGTTTGAATAATTTTTATTATGTGTGTTTATATATATAAATATTATAAATTCTTATTTAATAAGTATTCGGATTATAAAAATACCACTGAGTTTTATACTCAGCGTACGGTTTATTTCTGTGCGCAGGTTAGGTAAAAGTCAAATTGCCGAATCAGCATCCAAGGCCGATCCCTAACTGATTGTGGTGAAGTACTTTTCTTTTGGTATATGACATGTACCTAGGTTGTTGTATTTGTCATTTTGGAAATGTTTGTAAATGATGTTATAATATGGTAATAGTTGGAAATATATATATATATATATATATATATATGTGTGTTAAAATTATTAAATGACAAGTTTTAGTAGTAAATTTATATGAAATTGAATTTGGTTTGAATGAGTTCTAATTGAATTAATTTGATTAGTATATGTGAATTACTTATGAAAACATATGAATTAAGTACTTAGAATGATTAATTTAACATGTTTTAGATGTATTTGTATGTGTTTTGGATTGGTAGAAAGATTGGTAAATGAATTGCTTGTTGTTCAAGATTTGCACGGGCATGTCATAGGGTCACACGGGCGTGTCCCTTGACCACCCGGGCGTGTGAGCCCTGTACTTAGGAAAAATTTTGAAATTTTATAAAAAATTCTCCGAATTTCTGATTGAGTCCCGATTTGATTTTAACACATATTTTGGGTCTCGAGGACCCATAAAAAGGGACTATATGATTAATTTATGTAATGTAAGCTTATTGAATTGCATAATGTTTGTGTTTGTTCTGAAATATTCGGTAATGCTTCGTAACCTTGTTCCGACAACGAATAAGGGTTAGGGGGTGTTACACTAATTTACTCTTGGATCTAATGTTTAGAGACTGTTTTATCCATTTGAAGGCAAATTACAATCTGGCTCTTGATATAAGAACTTCCATAATATTTTTACCCAACAAAAATATACTATAGAAATGAATACTCACGCATAGTAATTGTGCATTATGAGAACCTAATGGCTAATCAATTAAATAAAATTAATTCGTGTATCATAAGAAAGAAACTGTGAATTACCTGTGTTTTCTATAAATATTCTCCTTCTTTTTGGTTTCAAAATAATAGTATATATTTTATATTAAATACAATAATTGATGAAAATGCACTGAAAGTACATCCCATGAATTCCAGTCCAGTCTTTTCTGCTCCTGAGTTTCATCTATTAACTAACAAAGAACTGTTTGCCCCCCTTTAAAAGAAAAAAAAAAAAACAACCTAACAGAAAACTGTGCATCTCTTGGCACCACTTGGGAATTTGGATCCTGGGAAGAGGTTAAAATTTGAAGCAAGCGAAACCATGGCTGCATTTTACATCACATAATTAAAATCAGCGTCCCCAGTTCTCACATAATTATGCAAATGCCGACGACTTCCATTTCCAAGTACGGCCCACACTGCACCGTCAAGATAAAATCAGGCCAGTGTTTTTCCTAGTACCCTGTTACTTGATTTGATTAATGATCTTTACGCAAAAGGATAAAATAAAAAATAAAAATAACTCCGGTTGGCTTGGGATTTAATTATGTCACATGCGTGATGTTTTCAAGTGATAGCTCCTTGATTTGCGGGATTCTCCTGTTTTTCCGATGCCCATCTGCTTCTGCAGGATGTTAAATTCCAAGAAAACAACCTTCCTTTCTTTAACTTGGCAGCATTTGCTTCATTTTAATTTAAGAAAAAGTATATAATGTTTTACAAAGTTGCTATAATTGCTTTGAAAACTAATTAGTGTCTCTTTCAGCTTTGCCTTGGTCCGCATCGAGAGGTCAGTTTTCTGCCACAATTTTTCCTTTCAGCTAACCCCTGAACTTGTCTGCAAAGTAAGTGAGTGGCCCCATTGCTTGCTAGTTTTTGGAGCTTTTCGCCATGCCTACCTTTTAGTTTAACTTTCTCCATCAGTATCATATCTACTCATCTATATCCATGGCTTGCTGCTGCATGTCTTCCTCATACAAGTCATTTCGTGATGGGAAATCTAAGTTGCTACTTGCTAGTTAAACGACGGTAAGTACACATATAATTATGAATTGTTCAGGTTTCTTGCCATGTAGGGCATTCATAAGATTGAGGCATCACATCTGTCCAAATTTCTAAGACCATTAATGGGTTTTTTCTAAATTTCTTATATTACCAAACTTCGACCTCCCTGCGCCTTGGATACATATGGATTTGAATTGATGATAGTTTGCTAATTGCTAGATAGAGATCTCAAGTGAAAGACAATAATTGTAGGGCCCAAAATGGACCTGCTGGCTTCTTGTTTATGATACCTTAATTAGCAAGTTAGAGTAGCAATCATTTGTTGAATCAAATAGTAAAAAGTTTGATGTGGCTTAAATATTTATTTGAGTTTGAATTTTATAGATGAAGTAAAAGGTGCTAAGAGAACTTGCTCACTTTGTTTAGCTCTAAATTTAGCCATAGTCCAATTGTAACTCCATCTATTTTCAGGGGAAAAAAGCAAATTAGAGTGGAGGGGAGGGGCTTGGACCATTGTGTGTGCATGAATATTGAATCATGGTGTGGATAGGACCATTCTGTCAGTCCTTTTCGAGGAAGAAAACTAGCTTAAGATTTTGTGTTCGGATTTGGGTTTAGGTCCATGTTGTTTGCTTGCATTTGATCCTATTGGTTAGGATGAAAGAAATGGAGAGCGGGGAGAAAATGAAACATATAAATGATAGTCACATGCTAATCCCACTCTTCAAATTAAAGTGTAGAACAAAATTACAAGTCAGACAGCCTTTAGTATAGACATAGACGGCTTGCATTTAATTAATGTTAAAAAGATGTTAAGTAGATCATTAATAAATTATATCACTGACTATAAATTTATTTTTAACAATTATATAGGTAGTTGCAATTTGAACCAATAATTATACTCATTTTTATATTACAATATAATTTAAGTCAACTGTTAAGCATTACTAGCCCAATTTGGCACACTATTATATCACTTTGCAAACCAATTAATAAGAGAACAACCTTAGGAACTAAGCATAAGAGTCATATTGTAAAGAGAAAAAAAAAGCATAAGATCCCCTCATGAGGGGTCATCTCCATTACAAAGTTAAGAGGGTCTTGAAGCATAAATTCTAATCCCTACTTAACTTACCTTTATTTTATAAAAACTTAGAGCATCTAAGTTTATCTCTAAGCCCAATCCATCATCAAAGATGTGTACACATATATAAAGAAAGAAAATAAGTACATATATTGTTCATTAAGAGAGTTTTATACAAAACAAATGTTGTAAAAAGATCAGTACAAGATAACTATATACTCAAGTAGAAGTCTGGTTGTTTTTAAATGTATTCAAATTTTTGCAATATTGGTATTGTTGAGGGACTTTTGACTTTTTTGAAAGAAATTTGTGTGGTGTTATTCACCTAGAGTTAGTAAACTCCTCGACATGTCCAATATTATTTTTGATTTTGTCTCTCAACTTTGTAGATAGATTGAGTTCTTGGAGAAACGGCTTGAAGAGATAACAAGTTCAACAGAGTGAGAGTAACTCGTAGGGTACTTGATAAAGTGAACCATTTGGCCTCCTCTTCACTAAAAAAGGCCAACTCAAGGAGTCTGTGAAGTTTCATTTGTCAAGAGTTGGCGGGCCCTTCAATAGGTGGGTGTTGTCCTCGGTGGGAGTTTTTGTTGAGGGGAGGTTGACTTCGCCAAAAGAAGTTTGCAAAGTGTTATCTGATAGGAACCAATGAACCTCTCAACTAGTTGTTATTGTCCTCAATGGGATTTTGTCTCCTAATTCTGCTGAGGGCATGAGAGCTTGATAAGATGTTGGTGATGGGTTCACCGAGTGGAAGTGCCTTGTTAGGTGCTTGAATAGGAAGACCATGCATGTTGCTTATGATTTGACTCCAACCATGCTCTATAACTTATAAGGCATTAGCAGGTGAAAATACTACCACTTAAGCTAGAGTTGAGGGATTTCCAACTCCTCAAGAGAATTTTACGAAGTGTTGTTCATCCAAAGTAAGTTGACCCTCAATACGTTTGATGTTGTCTCTTGTGGGGGGTTTTGCCCCCCATCTCTATCAAGAGCCCTAATACCTAAATAGGCATCAAGGATGGGTTCATAAAGTAGGAGCGTGCCTTATCTATTAAGAAAATATCATATTTATGCTTTTGTTAAGAGATCTTTAACTCTTTCACAAAAAGTCTATGAAACGTCATCTGCTTAGAGTTAGTGGGGCCCTTAACATGTTTGATATTATTTTGATGGTGAGTTTTGTCTCTCAACTCCACACAAAGCCCCAAAGACTGTCTAAATATATTGTAAGTTCAATAGGGTGGAAGTGTCTCACCCACAAAGGAAATCTCAAATTTGTGTTTTTGTTGAGAGATTTCCAAATCTGCTAGAGGAGTCTATAATATGTTGTTCATCCAAAGATAATAGAGCCCTATGTTTAATATTGTTTCTAATAGGAGCTCTATCTTGACTCTTTAGACACTCGAGTTTTTCGTAAAATTTTCGTAAAATTAAAAAACAAAATCTCACAAAAAAATAATAATATCAAATATGTTTAGAAATTTATCGACTTCGAACAAATAATATTTCATATTATTTTTCTAAAAAATTCAAAAACCACTCATTAAGTACATATGATATATACCTATAAATCACTTTTTATACAGGGAGCTGGTGAGGACTGGGATTTTGATTTGTTATCCTTGAAAGCTGAACCTGATGATATTGATTTTGAAGTTGAGTGGGAATGAAAACCCATAAACCCTTCCAAATGATCCAAGGATAAGCAGACAATCGCTTTCACCGATCCAAAGAGCAAGTAGCATCTGAATAAATTAATTTCCCCTCATTTTCCTTGTATTTTATCGACTGTCCCCTTAAAAAAATAAAAATAAAAACTAATAATGACGTCAAATATGGACGTGAACAGTGAGTTCCAATTATGGTATTGTATTTGTGGGGGCTTCCCATTGCAGTGCAATCAATATTCTCCATTCTCCAATCGAGGTCAGGTCCTCAACTGTCACCTTCACAAGCATTATTATATTTATATATATTGTCCGCTTTATAGCAGGTAGCTTTCTGCACTTTCTCTACCAATCACATTAATTACTTTGCTAAACACATTATACTTTCTCAAATCTAATGATCTATAAATGGGAGAACCAAAAAGATTTTTTCTGTTCAATAACCTAGTGAACTGTGCATTAATATCCCTTTATACTGTTAGTATATAGTACACTATAGCATAAATGAAGATAACATTCAACTTATATCAGTATCTTGATCAATACAGGATAATGAAAGTAGACTTATAAAAAGGTCATGAAAATGAAGCATGAGCAGGTATACATTTGTGGAATCTTGGGAAATTTGATTAATAAATTAACAAATAAAATAAAATTATGGCCACTGTTATTCTATGGTGAGATGAGTCAAGAGTTATGGGCAAAGATTATAATATGTTTTCAGGAAATTAAGTTGAAAGGGAATGTTAGATTGTTAGTATATACTCGTACCTTATATGTATATATGTAGCATCCATTGGTAGTAATTAAGAAGAAGCTAAAGACTCTAAGACTAAGGGCTTTTTGGATTCGACTGCACCTATGTTGTGGTGTGTTTACAGCACTTTTACAATTCAATTTCATCGCAGTCAGTATTTGGATAACACCCCAGTTACTACATTGGTATAAAGTTTTCAACTCAGCATTTCTTCCAATTTTGCCCAGATATTTCGCTTCTTGTTTTTTCTTTTACTGTGCAATTATACTGCCATTATTTCAAGAATTTTTTAGTAAATATATTTAGATAAATTTTATAATAATTTATTATAAAATAAATAAAGTAAATGATATGTATTAATAATTTTATTAAGTAAAATTAAGATTTTTTAATACTACATTGTAAACTATATATAAAAATACTATATCCTATTATCGTCCCCTTCAATTTCTAAATTTTTAAGTTATTTACTTTTATTTTATTAATATAAATAAAATCTAGTAAAATTTAATTATATTATATTAATATAAATACAATTTTATTATATATGAATATACATTTTAATTTAATGTCTATAATGGTCAATTTTTTTATTTTTATCTCATTGCTACTGCTGCGTTTGAATTCAAACACGCCCATCATTATTTTTAATCTTATTATCACCGTTAATTTTAATCTCATCAGAAACAAACTCACCGTCCATCCAAAAGAAACCTAACACCAAAAATAGATGGTAGTGTGTATATATACATATATTTGTCACATTCCCTATTACTACCTAATAGTATTAATGCAATTAAAGATATAAAGATATATTCATTAAAAAAAAGAATATTTGTGAATATTCAATTAATTTTTTAAGAGGATTTGGATAATATTTATATTTAAATTAAATGTTTTAATTATCATCTGAAGTGAATTCCGTTTAAGCACATTTGAACTCATATTTTTTTTGTTGTTGCATTGACAATAATGTCAATTGAGCTAAAGATTAATCAGTTGTTTAATAATAATAATAAAAAATGTAGCCCTTAATGATTACATATTTTGAAAATTTGGCTCTTATATTCTTTTCTTTTTTTAACTAAATTTGACCTTCAATTTTTTTAAAAAGAGTAGAATTTAACTATCAACATTTAAAAAAAGTCGGAAGCTATTTTTTAAAAGGAAATACTGACTAAAACGTTAAAATTTTAAACATTGCAGTGTGCATGACAATCCTATGTACTCTGATCGCTGTAAATCAGAGTTTTAAAATTTATAAAAGAATGATCGAACCTGGAAACCAACTCTGACAACGATTGAGGCAAGTGCACCTATCGAACAGTAGTATAGTTTAGGCAAGACCGGATTATCGAACCCAAAGGAACTAAAAGTACTAATACTCACCGTCTTTTTATTATTTAGCCTTAATATAAAGTGATGATTGTTTAAACTAAAACTAGTCTACTTACTAAGCTAAGACGCAAAGACAAAAAGAATGAATTCGGGAAATAACTTTTGGGAAAAACTCAGTTGACTCAAACGATACCCTTAGGAAAAATCCACCTAGACTTCACTTGTTATCTAACCTTGAACCATATGATTTATTTACTTAGTTTGATTCGTGAGACTCTCTAACGTATATTAAACCCTCTCTCGAGGCGAATAACGTCTAACCCTAGGTTAATTAGTGGAACTCTCGTTCGCTTATAATAACCCCCTAGAATAGCAGTAAATCGATCTGTGGATTCCCATATTAGGTTTCACCCTAATCCGGTAAAATCTCGTCACCCTATCTCTAGGCGTGCGATCAACTCCGCTTAATCATGTTGGATCTACTCTTAGGCAGGGTCTATTCCTCCTCCACCTAAGCACATTAGATTTGGATTAAGTTCACACAATTAAGAACAAACTAAGTTATTATCATATATTCAAAAATCAAATAACAAGATTCATCATAGGTTTCATTCCCTTCGGGTATCCGAATGTTTAGTTCATAATAATAAAAGACAACATCTCAAGAGAAAAGATAAAACAAAATATAAGAAATCCCTAAACCCCCCTGAAGGAATTGAAGAGGAGATCCTCCGTCTTGAGTAGAATTCCGGCTTCTTGAGATGGATCAACTGGCTATCCCTGAGTGAATCCCCACGAATCTGACCTTTTCGGCTTGGCTTCTTGGCCTAGCTCGCCGCCCCCTTTCAGCTGGTACCTTGTAACACCCCAAACCCGGCCTAAAAGTTAGGCCCGAATCTGGAATGTCACATTAAAGGCGCACTTCAAAACAATTTACTAGTTAACCATTTAAGGCCCAAAAGCCCAAAAAAAAAAGATTATTTCGAAAACCATATTAACACTTTAATAATTTTATGAAATTTCTTAAGTGGGTAATTGAAACAATAATAATAATAAACCCAAAATTCAAAGTCAAATAGGAGTTACATGGCCTTATTACAATCCAATGAAAAATAAACAAAGTATTTAAAACAGAATCATTTGAATAAATCAAAACATTTGAACAGCTTGTAGTGTGGCCATCTCCGAGTCCTCTCCCTCGTCGAGCCGCCTATTCAGGATTACCTGAAACATTTAAAATTAAGGGTGTGAGTTTCAAAACTCAGTGTGTACAACCCTTGGCAATCAAATCACATACAAATATTCACATTGGGCCTAGGCCCTAACAAAATCGGTGGTCTTGGGCCTTAGCCCACAATGACCTCATATCATATCATATCGTATCATTTATAAGCGAGATAATGCAAAACCCACCCCAAAAATCCATCCGCTAAACACACCATTTCCCTTCCAACCTTATGACTCTGTAGGGAATTCTAGCTCGACCCACCCTCCGCTACACACCAAGGGTAGCGGTTATGTACTATCGAACGTTGCGCAAAGCAAAGCGCTAATCATATGTTGGGCTTAAAGCCTTCGTGGATCCATACCATACGGCCATGCGATCCTCAAATATTGACACAGAGTCATCAATATATATATGTTAGGCACATAGCCACGGTAAATATGATTGGCACAAAGCCATAATAACAACACAAAGCGTTCGGTATTGGCACAAAGCCCATAATTACGGCACAAAGCCTTCGGTATTGGCACAAAGCCCATAATTACGGCACGAAGCCCATATTAATGGCACACAGCCCTCGGTAACATTATCGGTGCAGCATGGCTGCTTGGTGGCTAAAAAACCTGCGGTGGATCCATACCATATGGCTATGCGATCCCGGATCCATACCATACGGCCATGCGATCCTCAAATCTTCCTCCGTACCATAATTCCCACCCATATGCATCCTAAGCAGAATATCATATGAATGCATCAAACACAAAAGTAACATCCATAAACCCATATTCATCACATAGGGGTATTTTCGTCATTTCACTACTCAGGGGTATTTTCGTAATTCTACCCTATAGGGGTATTTTGGTAATTTGGAAAATTAGGGGTATCTTGGTAATTCTACAAATAGGGGTATTTTAGTAATTTTACAATATAAGGGTATTTTAGTAATTTTACAATATAAGGGTATTTTAGTAATTTTACAATATAAGGGTATTTTAGTAATTTTCCAATATAAGGGTATTTTAGTCCCTCTCGGGTTTTAGTTATAAACTTTGGCCCATAAACAAGTCCTCGCGGTTAAAGTGAACAAATACTATGCACCAGGTAGGATCTCAGAAAAGAGAAGGTGGGTCACTCGGACCGCTTAAATACCAAGCTCTCACTAGATCCAATCCTAGACATGCATATGTCGGTTACCACACTCTAACTAATCGACTTGTCCACATACATGTTTAATTAGCTTAAGTCTTATGAAATTACAAAGTTGTTCAAGCTAGGCCTAAAGTCCATTAACCCTAACATACTTGTCTACGCCCCCATAAGCCCATCTCATGTCCTTACGGCCCGTTAGGCCCAAATATCATCATATGGCCTATTAGGCCCAAAACATATCCAGATCATGTATCAAGCATAGCTAACTTAATTCGTATAATTAACCAAACCATTTTATCAAACTTAGCCTTAGGGGCCACCGGGCCCATTTAGCCACTTTCAGCTTTTCGGCTTTTCAGCATTGTCGATATCGTGTGTGTAGTGTTTGTACACACCTGGTAACCTTGCGTGTTGCGAACTCCTTAGTCACGAACCTACAATTGAAATTACTAGCGATTAACCAAAACTTAAACACATACTGACCAAAAACCGAAACCTCACCGTACCCTTACCGTGTACCTCACGTGCTAGTAGCCCTTCCTTTGCTACTATTGGCGATTAACCTCTAGATCTGCACTCAAACACCTATACCTTCAAAATCAAGTGACCCATATCGTACATAAGTCACCCCTATGAGCCTCATTAGATTCGGCCACTTACAAATCCATGACTAGGTCGAGAACACTTACCACCTTGTTAGCAACCCTTACCTACCACGCTTGCGATCTTTGATTCTTTCCCTTGTTAATACAAAGTTAACGACAAGGAGGGTTAGATAGCCCTTCGGCTTTTAACAAAACTTGTTAAAAGATCAACTAAGCACTTACCGAAATTCTCCTTTGATCCTGCGGCTTAAATATCTACTTGAACAAGATTCGGCTTCCAAACGTGACTAGAGTAGATAATAATCGATTGAGGTGGAGGAACAAACAACAAAGAATCGGCATAAATAGAGGTTTCGGCAAATAGGGATTTCGGCAAACAGGGATTTGGGTAAACAGAGATTTCAGTAAATAGAGATTTCGACAAATAGGGATTTCGGCAAACAGGGATTTGGGTAAACAGAGATTTCGACAAATAGAGATTTCGGCAAACAGGGATTTTGGCAAACAGGGATGGTGGTATTCGGCAATGGAAGAAAATAAGGATGAGGGGAAACTCTAAGAACCCCTTCTAAGGATTTCGGCACCCCCTTTTATAGCCAAAGCCGAACTGCCTTCCCCCCACAGTCCTATTCGGCCCCAACACTTCACCCTTCTCATCTCCTATCTTTTCTCTCTGATAATACCTTCATCTTATCCGAAATCTCCTCCACATCCATTAGTCCTGCTTCCTTCAAACTCTCCACGGCAAGAGTTTAAAATCCACACAACTCTTGCCGTCCACCTATGCAAAATAAAACACTCCAAAATGCACTCCTCCTACTCGAACCTTGGACCTCCTCAACTTTCACACACGCCACCTCATAACTCCCAAGTGACGCCACTTTCCATTGGACCACAAGCCCATTTGTGTCCTATTTTCTCTTAATCTACTTAAGAGGCCTCATGCCTGAGACTAGGGTCCGCTGAGAAAGAAAAATAAATTTTTCCCTATGGTCTCCCTTATCTCTCAGGCTTCAAATAATCCCGATAATACCTTAATATTAATATTCTAAGTGCTACATATATCCCAAAAATAATTTAAACTCTCCCATTCCCAAGGCCTATTGGGCCCAATTCTTCTAGGCCCAAATTCGGGGCGTTACATACCTAGGGTGTATTTATAGGCTTTTGAAACACGTTTCTTTCTCCCTAAGTATCCTTTCCCGACTAAAATTGCTCTTCTCCACGGCAGAGGCACGGCCATGGCACACGTCCGTGTAAATCGTGGCCAGGCCGTGTTCGGCACTGTTGAATGAGGCACGGCTGTGTAAGTCGTGGTAAGGCCGTGTTCTAGTAGGAATGGTGGCACGACCGTGTAGCTTGAAGTCCAGGCCGTGTTGATTTCGTGGCTTGGCCCAACTTGATCCGTTTTAAGCCCGTTTCTTGTTCTTTTCGTCATCGGGTGCTTTCCTGAGTATAAGACATGAAAAGAAAGGATTAAGAGCACCTTTTTACATCAATTGGGGCTTAAATCATCCAAAAGCATACTAAATGTGGGCTTAGAATATGTTACTTTTACGGTTTATCAAATACCCCCACACTTAAGCTTTTGCTTGTCCTCAAGCAAAATTCTCAACTTACAATTAAAACGAACTTCCTGTAATTCATAATTCCTATTGATAGTGCCTCATCATAATTCAGAGATAATTCATACATGGATAATTCAATTCAAAGTGTCCTAAAAATTCAAACAGTATAAGTCATGGATTTTGTAGCTCGAAAACATAGGTGTCTCCCATTATCTAAATAATTACCTCTGATTCGAAATCGACAAGGATTGACATCCTCACAAAAGATTCGCCCAAATCACTCAAAGTGTTTAAGGTTCAAAATTTAGGCACTCAAACATCAAACACGAAGAGTTAATCCCATAGGCTTGCATGAAAATCAAATCTCCACCACTGAAATATGAGATGAAACACAAATCAAAAGGTCCTTGTTAGGGTTTTAATGGGGCTAGGGTTAAGGTGTGGAGTAAGGCTGAATTAGAGGGTTAGAATCGAGATTGAATTGACAAATTACCTAACTAAGAACTAATGAACTAATAATAATAAATACATCAATTGAAAGCTAATAATACTAATAATACGAGTTTCTTCCTCGATATTTGGAATCCAAACGTATAAGCTCATTTAATCACAAATAATAAATAATGGATATACTTCGTGTTGTTTTTTTTAAACAAACTAAATACATAATAAAGGATAAATTACTAAAATTCATAATTAGGCAACTAATCAAATCAAATCTCGATATAAGGGTAGTCAAAAGGAATGGTGATAACAAAAACAAAGGGGTTCTGGGTTAATATTAGCGGTTATGTCAATAAATAGGGTTGTTAGGATTAAAAGGGGTTCACTAGGGGTTAGTTATGGAGGTAGGATTTTTATGGAATTAGTGGGTTAAATCCTAGGTGCCTTTATCATCTCTGTGTATCAAATCAAAAAATATGGTCTCGACATGTATAATCGATGCAAGTTCTAGAATAACAAATCAGTGTTGACATACTCATAATCAATAAAGTGAGCAAGAAAAAGAATTTATGCTCTATAAGGCTCAAAATCTCACAAAAATTATGGGTATTTGATATCAACCTCGTAAATTTTAAACTTCAAAGTAATATTCAAATTCAGGTAGACAACCTAGAAAATTTTTAATTCTGAAAAATAGACTTATCATGCTTGACTCTCTAGTATCCTTCAAATTTAATCATCAATGCACAATTATCAATGATTTAATCCAAAACATATCAATAAAATCATGAATCAAAGGAAATTTCATTCTGATCATAATATGAGGAAATTACTTTAGAACAAGGCATAATTCAGGAATTTTCAAATAATACTAGGGTTAACCCTCCCCCCCTCCCCACACTTAAGATGTACATTGTCCTCAATGTACAAAGATAAATAATAGCATATAGTAAGAAAATCAAAAGAGAGGGAGAGGTGAAACTTCCTGAATTTTGGATGAAGTTAATGAAAAGAAACTGGATAGGAATTTGAAGTGACGCGGGGAAGCGTCTCGAACCGTTTGAATTTGAATCCTCGAAGCAGCCAGACTGGTTTTATTGTATCCTAAACTAAATCTAAATGGCATGAATAATAAGAAGAAAATAATAAAGAAAATAAAATAAAATAATAATAATAATAATAATAATAATAAATAAAAATGAAATAAAAATGAAAATGAAAATGAAAATAAAAATGAAAATAAGAATGAAAATAAGAATGAAAATAAAAATAAAAATAAAAATAAAAATAAAAATAAAAATAAAAGTGAATAATTAAATAGTGATACGGTCCACGCCCATGTGCCGACCCGTGGTGTTCACACGGCCACGGCCACGGCCGTGTGCAAGGTCGTGTGCGTATGGAAATCTGCACTTTGGTTAGTTTATAGTTAGGTGCTAAAAAGGAAAAATAAAAGTAAAAGAAGAATTAAAAATGTAAAAATTAATGAGGTTAGTGCTCGGGTTGCCTCCTGAGAAGCGCTCGTTTATAGTCTTAAACTAGACTTTACCTCTCATTCGTATGGTCATGGTGGTTTGAGGAGGTGAAAATCCTTTCTCATGCGATCAACCCGATTTTTGATAGAAAGTTTAAGTCGAGTAGTGTTTACCTCAAAAGTGCTAAATTTAGGATTGCTTACCTCGACTGTCCCGTATAGGAAGACATTAAGTACCTCGAAAGTGATTTCTTCGGTTGTCTTGAGGTCTGAATTGGCGATTTGAGGGTCTTCCTTATTCAACAATACCTGATCCCCTATTTTGAAGTGATTTGTTGTTCCTATCAGCTCGTCAGGTTTTTTCTTCGGTTTCACTTCGTGTATTCCTAGTTTCTCTTTAAAGTGTGTTTTCCACTTGTCTAGTTCCTCGACCTGAAGCCTTAGTCCTTCATGAATTATTTCTTTATGGGTACGAGGTCTAAGATCTAGCTCAGCTAGGTGATTTCGTGATGCTTCCTGTAAAGAAGGTTGAACCAAATGGTTATCAATAGAATTAATGTTCGTACCTTTATTACTCGATGTCCTAGTGAGTCAAGAGCTTGAAGAGTGATTGTTTAAATCGTCTACACGAAGTGTGAGTTCACCCGCTTCTTCCTCTGTGTGGTCTTTCTTTATTGCATCGGGATATGGCACACGAGGTTGGTACTCTGTAATTGCCGGTTTTGATATATCATGGCACACTTCAACCTTACCTTCACTTACCACATGTTCTTCCCTTGGGTTTGGTTCTGTCTAACCCTTCAATATCGTAAATGGCTTGATTTTGCTCACTCGGGTTAGTTTTGATATTGCGTGGCAAACTTTCTTGTGGTAGTTACGAGATCAGCTTAGCAAGTTGTATAAGCGACTTAGTAAGTTCCCCAACCGACTCGGTGACTTCCCTAACTTGGCTCTCGATCCCTTTGATCGATGCTTGTTGGGTCTCAAGGGTGGTTTCGGTGTCTTGGAGGCGGTTATCGTGTGAGTTGCCATGAATTTTGTCAACATCTCTTCAAGGTTCGACTCCTCTTCTGTTGGTAAGGTGGTTGTTGAAAATTTAAAGGAAGTTCTTGTCTTTGGCTACTTTGATCATCCCACGAGAAATTAGGATGGTACCTCCAACCTGCATTATAAGTGTCACTATAAAAATTATTTTGAGGTTTAGAATAGTTACTCATATAGTGGACTTGTATGCCATGTCCGTAGGGTGGGTACTCAGGATTTGCCACGCCTCCGCTTGTTTCACACTGCATAACTGGATGTACCTGCGAGGAACAGTATAAACCATTAAATTTTTTATGTAACATCTCTAACTGGTTTGATAGCCTGGTTACTGGGTCGAGGTCGTAGATATCAGCTGCTTTTGTTGGCTTTGTCCTCGTAACTTGCCACTGATAGTTATTCAGTGCCATCTCCTCTATCTGTCAAAATCAAATAAAAGAAAATTTAACAAAGTAAAAAAATAAAATAAAATAAATTGCAGAAAATAAAAAAATGGCTATAGTAATAAAAATAGAGCTTTCTTAATATTTTAGTTCCCCGGCAACGGCGCCAAAAACTTGATCGCTGTAAATCAGAGTTTTAAAATTTATAAAAGAATGATCGAACCTGGAAACCAACTCTGACAACGATTGAGGTAAGTGCACCTATCGAACAGTAGTATAGTTTAGGCAAGACCGGATTATCGAACCCAAAGGAACTAAAAGTACTAATACTCACCGTCTTTTTATTATTTAGCCTTAATATAAAGTGATGATTGTTTAAACTAAAACTAATCTACTTACTAAAGCTAAGACGCAAAGACAAAAAGATTGAATTCGGGAAATAACTTTGGGAAAAACTCGGTTGACTCAAACGATACCCTTAGGAAAAATCCACCTAGACTTCACTTGTTATTTAACCTTGAACCATATGATTTATTTACTTAGTTTGATCCGTGAGACTCCCTAACGTATATTAAACCTCTCTCGAGGCGAATAACGTCTAACCCTAGGTTAATTAGTGGAACTCTCGTTCGCTTCTAATAACCCCCTAGAATAGCAGAAAATCGATCTGTGGATTCCCATATTAGGTTTCACCCTAATCCGGCAAAATCTCGTCACCCTATCTCTAGGCGTGCGATCAACTCCGCTTAATCATGTTGGATCTACTCTTAGGCAGGGTCTATTCCTCCTCTACCTAAGCACATTAGATTTGGATTAAGTTCACACAATTAAGAACAAACTAAGTTATTATCATATAATTCAAAAATCAAATAACAAGATTCATCATAGGTTTCATTCCCTTCGGGTATCCGAAGGTTTAGTCCATAATAATAAAAGACAACATCTCAAGAGAAAAGATAAAACAAAACATAAAAAATCCCTAAAACCCCCTGAAGGAATTGAAGAGGAGATCCTCCGTCTTGAGTAGAATTTCGGCTTCTTGAGATGGATCAACTGGCTATCCCTGAGTGAATCTCTACGAATCTGACCTTTTCGGCTTGGCTTCTTGGCCTAGCTCGCCGCCCCCTTTCAGCTGGTACCTAGGGTGTATTTATAGGCTTTTGAAACACGTTTCTTTCTCCTAAATATCCTTTCCGTGAAATTGCTCTTCTCCACAGCAGAGAGCACGGCCATGGCACACGCCGTGTAAATCGTGGCCAGGCCGTGTTCGACACTGTTGAATGATGCACGGCCGTATAAGTCATGGTAAGGCCGTGTTCTAGTAGGAATGGTGGCACGGCCGTGTAGCTTGAAGTCCAGGCCGTGTTGATTTCGTGGCTTGGCCCAACTTGGTCCGTTTTAAGCCCGTTTCTTGTTCTTTTCATCATCGGGTGCTTTCCTGAGTATAAGACATGAAAAGAAAGGATTAAGAGCACCTTTTTACATCAATTGGGGCTTAAATCATCCAAAAGCATACTAAATGTGGGCTTAGAATATGTTACTTTTACGGTTTATCATACTCCATGCTATTTTTTTTTAGTTTTTGTGAACTTTTTATATTTTTGAATTTTGAGTTTTTTTTATAAATATTTTTATAACTTTTAAATTATTTATCAACATGTCATATAAGACAGATAGTGTCATATTAATATAAAGTACACGTAGACTGGCATACGAGTTGTCGCAGCAACATTATTTAAAAATAATGTTGTAGTCTGCATTTTCATTACAAAAAGTGATTTGATACTTTTTTAAAAGTTGGTGAGCCAACCATGAGGTGTGGTGTGGTGGTTGTTGTCACACCTCAGGTCTAGCGGGTCTAAGATTAATGTGTATAGTGGTAAAATAATCTATCTGGCGAAGCGTAGTACGCCCAATTGCTTATTTTGGCGTATACGTGTGGACGTGTAGTAACCACCATATAAGTAGGTAAAAATTTTATTTCAGGATATTTAGCTATTCAAAAGAGAAGATTGTGTTAAGCGAAAATGGGTAAGTATGGTATGAGTTATCGCCAAAGGTATAGTACGCCTTATTTGCCGAAGTACTGTGCTAGTTAGGTTGTAAAGTAACCTGGTTAGGAATCAACTGGATAGGTTAGTATGATATTTGTAAATGTAGGGTAATCATTTATATTTCTCTCAAAAACTGTAAACCAATAAGAAAACAAATTCTGAAATGTGTGACACTTGTTAAGTTCCACTCGATAGGATGGGTCATATTTATATGTGTGAGAAGGGTTCTGAGAAATGTTCTTCTTCTTCTTCCTTTAAGAGTACTTTCTGATTCTTTTTCTTAAGTCTAATTGTATCTTTTTCTCGATAAGCTGGAAGCTATGGTTTTTAGCTAATGAGTGGTTATTCCATCTCCGGGTAAGTATTACAGCTCTGCATGTCAAGTTCTGAATGAGAAAGTCTGTATGTGGTATTTGAATAGTAAGTTGTAAGTATAAGGTTTTGCATAGGGTTATCAGTGATTAAGATGATAGTAATTTGCATGTAAATGAGTTTTAATGGTGGTCTTAGGTTCTTAAGCAGTTGTTGTTGCTGGTTCAAGAAGGATGTCTGAGTCTGGAGCTTAGAACTGTAATAGGTGAGTATCAGGTGAGTCTCTACCTTGACTTTTTTATGTAAGTTATTCAAGTAGAAGTACATATAGAAGATGATGATATGTATAAAGTTCTGTTGAGAAAAATGTTGATTGGAAAGTTCAGGTAAAGTTAGAGATACAAAAAGTATGAGTTAGTCAAGAATGTGAATAAATTTGGGCAAGTAAATGCTGAGAAATATCCCTTTGTGAAGCCTCTGGTAGGGCAATTATATTGCTAACTAGATTGACAAATCACGATATGAAATCAAGTGTAAGACCATAAGGTTAAGACCCATGGCATTGTATGATATAAGAACACTCATGGTGTAGCCTCCAATAAGTTGAAGATTGGATTGGCAGATCACAATACATGAATGTGTATAAGTTCATGTGGCTGAGACCCATGGTAAGATTTGTCTGTATGTATGTTCATGGTGTGGGATTCGATAATGTGTAAATCGAATTGACAAATTATGATGCATAAAATTATGTATAAGTCCATGAGGGAGAAACCCATGACACCTTCTGTGAGAGTCTGTCGAGACAGTAAACACATGTATCTTTATGGCATATTCTATTTGGCCCTTGTGGCGTACTTTGCAAAGTCTGTTTGGTAAAGTATGCTTATCCGCCCTTATGGTAAGTTCTAGGTAAATTCTGATTGTTCTGTGACAGATATTTCTATGATAGATATTTCTATGATAAGGTTAATTTGGTTGAATTAGATAAAGGAAGTTTTGAAAAGAAATGTGTATCTATATGTTAAAAAGGGTATCTGTCATGATAATTTGTTAGTTTTGAAAACGGGCGTATTCATGGTTCTGAAAGATATGATAAATTGTCAATTGAAGTTTGTTTGCATTATAGTTCTGAAAATTTGAGTATATGATTTTCGTCATATTTGAACAGTGCCATGTCTTCTTCTGAAATCTCATTGAATTCGAGACATAGTTGTTTTAAGTATCCTGGATTCTGTAACAAAGTTGTATGTGAAGTTCATTTGAATGATCTGTATAGTTCATTATCAGTATGAGTTTGTGGATTATTGTACATGAATATGATTTGATTAGTGGACAGATGATATTCAGTTCTATGAAAGTATCCGCTAAACGTGTATGTATTTGCCAGGGATTAATATCTATGAACAACTGTTTTGGATTAAGTGTATATGTGAGGAGAGGGTCTGCGTGAAGTGGGCTCTAGAGGTATATTCTTTGAAATAGTACTTTTGTGGTTAAGTGAAAGAAAATATTAATGAAATGTATGGAAAGATCCAAAGTTAGTTAGTTAAGAGAGAATTGGTAAGCTAAGAGTATGGTAGTTCGCGAGTATGAGTAAGCCAAAACTGTAATAGTATCCGCTTGATAGAGAAGTAAGTGGTTCAGAAGGATAGATGACGCATCAATATTCTACGAATATTATAAAGTATCCGTCAAGATATTTTTGTAATAAAGCTCACTAAGTTCTCTTGAACTTACAATGTCTGTTATTGTTTCAGATATTGTGGTAAGAGAAAACACGAGGAGGGACGACCCCAAGAGTGCGTCAGGATAGTGGCGAAGTGGGTTATTATGCATACAGTGGAGAAGTGACGTAGATTAGGGTTACACCCTAAGAGTCTGTCTTTAACAAACTTTTATACTGTAATGAGTTGTAACAAGTTTGGTGTAGAAATTTATATTTAATACTTTGCTCTGAAATATTAAGTCTCTTAGTTAAATTAATAAGAAAAATGTTTTAAGTAAAGATTGTTTGTCAACTGTTCGATATTTTGTTAAGTATCATGAGTAGTAACACTCAAGATCCAGACTCAATGAATCAGGTCGGGTGGAATTGTTCATCTTATTCCTTAACCATGAAGTTAGAGGTTCAATCTCACCCATTGGAATAGAACACATTTAATGACAAACCAATTACTTTTTTGGATAGCACCTATGGCGAGATGATTAATCAATACCTCCAATAAACAACTTGGTTTCAACCAAAAACAAAAGTTGATGAACCAAATTTAGCTAAAAAATAGCAAGTGCTAAATTTATTCTTTACCAACTTACTCTCAATAGACGTTAAAACATATAAACATAAATGGAATGATTTTGAAAAACTTAGTTAGATATTAATGATCTGAGGTGAGAATATGATAAAATTCAGGTTAAAGAAGTTTTTATATTAAAATGAAGGAAGTAAAAAAAAAAAAAAAAAAAAAGAAACCCAAGAGAAGTCTCAACATCAGCCGATTTATCCAGAGCTAGCTTTCCAATCAACATACTTATTTCCATTACTTTAATTACTATACCTTTATAATGTATGTGTGTGTGTTTCGTTCTTCACACATTCGTTGATTTCCCTGATGGCTCCATTGTTAAAACTCCCATTTTCCTTTGTTAAAGTAGGCTTTCAATTTGAATGGCCTTTCGTTTTCATGTTTATATTATGGTTTCCACGCGTCCACTTTTGCTTCTTATACCGACACCAGAAATTGCCATTCCTTGTTTCCCTTCCCTTAGCTTCTTCCTTGAGCATTCAACATCAGTTCCACGTGTCAATCTCATGTTAATACTGGAAACTTCTGGAGGGTGATGTGAGGTGTTTTAGGAGAACCACTTGAATTCCCTATCACTGTACCAGTGGTACGGGCCGCCCAGGAAAGGAGCTGAGTTCAACCCCTTCATATCTGTATCTACCAATGGACTATGTCATTAACAGAAAATGAAAGCTTGACGACGATCCATGTCCTTGTCTAACAATTCAATAATGACTTCTTACCGCCACCACTTAACTATTTGGGCTTCCACTCCCATCTGCTACCTTGAAATTATTACAAACGATTTCATTATTTGCTTTCTTTTAACATCCAACTTATATTGTTTTCGTGAGAAAATTTCATTAAATATTTGAAGAGAGTGATTGATTTTACATGAATGATTGGACTTAAATCCCCTAAAGAAAACAAATAACTAACGTGTTGGGTCCAACCCTCAACACTTCCTTTTTCCTTTATCTTTAGTATTATACCCACTGTAACAGAAACGTATTTCGATCATAATCGAAGGGATGGATTTTCTTATGATTATGATTTCAGTTCTTATAACTCTATCTGAGGCAGACTAGTAATATAAAATGATTTTCTGGCTATAAACATGAAGATGATCAAATCTCAAAAATTTGACTATATGTGAAGAATTTTTAAAAACATTATCCTGGAAAAAAAATTTCAACACCACCACATGTGGATTAAAATTGTTTCCCCCACCAAGAAAGAAGATAAGTCTACCAATACTAATTTATATCAAAATGATTATAGGAAAAGCGGAAGAAGCATTCAACTAAATTTTAGTTACCAATCTCCAGCCATTGCAAAAGTTATTATTACGCCAACTTTTTGCTCTATCTAGTAAATAACTATACAATGCATTTATCAAATAATAATTGCTTATAAATAGTCGAGGGTTTAATTTTTATCTTGGGTATATAGCAACTTTAAAATTTGTGGTCAGTATCTACCTCTTAATGGATCTATAGAATGTAAAAGGATTAGTTACTAGATTTGTTCCAATATATATATTGAGAAATAAAAAAAAAAAAAATCAACACAATTGTCAAACCACTCATACTAAATCTAAAAATTAGGGATATAGTTTGTGAAATTATTTAAAAATGAAACAAACAGACCACATTTGAAGTTAAAATTATAACATATTTTCTTTATGTTTTTGTAAAATTACTATTTGGTAACAACAATCCTAGGAGAAATATTATTCAATATGTTTCGAATATATAATTCACTTCAACATAGATTAATGAGAAGTAAAAAAAGAAATACAATTAAACTGGAGTTAATCTTAGAAACTTAATAGAATCCTTTAAATTTGTTTCACTGCCGAAATGTTTTAAAAAATATGACGACTTCACTTTTTAATCTTTCCTTAGAGTAAGAATACTTTCCCTTCTACCTAAATTAACAATACTCTTACATCTAAGTATGCTAGTATGTAATTTGTTTATCAAAATATTATCCATTTTCAATAGTTTAATATTGCCACATTAATAAATTTATCCTGAATTTCATAATTTTCATTTGGATTTATTATTTTCAGGATAAATTTATTGAAATTAAAGATGAAAAATGTTGATGTGATATTAAATTACTAGAAATTAGATATAAATGACGTGATGTTACTGTTTCATACAATCATTTTTTTATTCATATAATGTCTCTCACTCTTGTTGTTCATTACCTACAGCATATTTATTTCTATTTTTTTTTTTATACAATCACTTCAATCATAATTGTTAGTTACTTAACACTTTCATCGTAATCACTTGTCACTACACTTCTTTTTAGAATTTAATTGATTTTTTCCTTTTTAAAAAAATTATAATTTTGCAATCTGATTAAAACATTAAAATAAAACGAAACTCGAAAGAGTGCAGTACACAAATTCCCCCCAGTGACAAAAATAAGAATTGGGGCTAAAACAAAATAAAGAAGCGAAGCTCCTAAAGCAGAAGTGATAACAAATCAAATTCCACCATGAGGGCCTGCTAGTAGCTCAATAGAATTAACACCTTCGCAAAAGGCATGGAACCAATACAAGGACCTCATCTTGCAAAGAAACACAATATCATTCGGATACCAAAATTTTTCCTTGAAAAGTGTTCCGTTTTGGGCAAGCCATATCGTCCACAACATGGCCTCGCAAAATGTTAACCAACGCCTTTTAACCTGCTTATAAAATGGTAATATGGAGCACTAGAAAATGAGGTCAGAAATTGATTCTGGCATTACCCAGGACAAATTCAACCAATTGAAAATCTCACCCCCAAAACATCCAAGAACACCAACAAACAATTAAGATGTGATCACAATCCTCATCGAACATGCCACACCATAGACATAGTAAATTATCCCATTAAGCTTGCCTTTTGGAACACAAAAAGTATTTTGATGGAATAGGCTTAAGTAAAAACAAGCCAATTAAAATTTTGAACATCAGGAGGAACTTGGAAGGTCAAAAGGAATAGAATCAAACCTGTTGATGGCAAGAAAACAATAATTTCGATATTTTCACTAAAAAATTGCCATGAGAGTCCGTCTTCCACACAAGTCTATCACTGCAGGCATCATTCAGCACCACATTGTCAGAAAGAAAATCAGTCTCACGGGAAGCAAACAATATCAAAATCTTAGAAGTACAATTTGGGGTGAAAAATGAGGAAAATGCGGAGAATAGAACAAGACTACTAAATTCATCCATCAATTCCAAGGAGCAAGATGTAAACTTATATTGTCGAAATCATTTTTTAATCTTTTTAAAAAAACGGAGATTGACTTTAAAAACGAAAATGGAGTCGCCACCAATCTTTTTTCAAGGTGTGATCGGGTCACCTTGAAATTGATCATTTTAATAAAAAAATATTTTAATTTATTAAAACAATGATTTTGGTCTACGAAATTCGAGAAAACGAGTTCGGGAGTCGGTTACGCACGAGGAAGGATTAGTACCCTCGTAACGCCCAAAATTGGTACCTAATTGATTAATTAATATCTTAATATCGAAAATTTGAGAAGATTTTAAAATACGATCCTTTTTATTTTTTTAAAAAAAATGTTTGAATAAATTGAAATGGATGTTAAGACCCTTTCGTCCCGAAAAATCGGAACCCAGTAAGTTAGGGTTCGATTTTCCAAAATACCAAACACAAAATATTGCTTTTATTTTTTATTTTTTGAAATCCTTATCCCGAGATAACAAAATGTCACATCCAGTGAGTTAGGATACGACAATTTTGAATTCTCGAAAATAAGTTTTTATTTCACTTTTAAAAAGGAAGTGATAGGTTCTTTAGACTCGAAGAGAAAAATCGAAACCCAGTAAGTTAGGGCACGATTTCTTTCGAACCTTAGAACGCGGAGTATTTGCTTATTTTGAAAATCGGATAAAATATAATGCGATCGTAATGAAATGGAAAATGAATTTAAAATAAAATGTAAAACGATTTACAATGCTAGCTTGTATAACAACATGATGATGATAAAATATAATAACAATAATAAAGGTAGAAATAAAACACAATAAAGTAAAAGCAAGATAAACAAATGAAATAAAATAAAAGAGAATTGTAACAAAAATGGAGGCTATATACAATAATAAAAACCATAGAATGATAATAATAGTAACAAAAAAATGCGACAATAATAATAAAATATATTAATAAATAAATAGTAGTAAAAAAATAATATTAGTAAAAAAAATAATAATAATAAAAATGAAAATAATAATAAAAGTAATAGTAATAATAAAAATAGTATTAGTAATAATAAAATAATAGTAAGGATATTAAAATTAATAGTAATAATAATATAAAAATAATAGTAGTAGTAAAATAAAAGTATATTAATAATAATAAAAATAATAGTATATGTTAATATACAAATAAAAGTAAAAATAAAAACAATAATAGAAATAATGAAAATAGCAATAATAATGGTGATACTAATAATAATAATAATAATAACAATACTAATAATGATAGATATAATAATAATAATAAATATAGCTATGGTAATAATAATATATATAAGAAAAAATAATGGTCATAAAAAATAATAATAATACAAATGAATATGATAATAATAATAAAGTTAATTATAAAAAAAAAAAACAGTAGTGGTAATGTTAAAATAATAGTAAAAGCAATAATAATAATATTAATAATAATAAGAATTAAAAAAATAAAATTAGTAATGAAAATAATAATAAACAAAAGACTATAAAATGACCAATTTTGCCCGGTCTTGCCGAGTCTTGACTTCTTGGTCCTCATCTTCTCCAAATGGCTTCCAACCCAACTGCAATTTCAGGGGTATTGGAATTTCAACTTAACTTTACTTCTCTGCAACTACTGCAACTTCAGAAGTATTGGACTATCTGTTCTATTACTCTTTCAGGGAAATAAGTCTGACGGCTTCAATCTGCTTTACTGTAACTTCAGGAAAATAAAATTTGCCATAAGATTTGCTTTCTTCAATCCGCTCCACTACCACTTCAGAGAGGCAAGGCTAGTGTATTCGATCTGCTTCGCTGCAATTTCAGGAAGACAAGATCTGCAATCTTTTGTCTGCTCCGCTGTAAACTCAGGAAGGTCAGGCTGATGTCTTCGATCAACTTCACTGCAACTTCAGGAAAACAAGATCTGTAATTTTTAGTCTGCTCCGCTGCAAACTCAGGGAGACAAGGCTGTTGTCTTTGATCTGCTTCACCGCAACCTCAGGAAGGTCAGATCCGCTATCTTTAGTCTACTCCACTGCAAACTCAGGGAAACAAGACTGGTGTCTTCGATCTGCACCTCAAGAAGGCAGGATCTGCTATCTTTTAGTCTGCTCCACTGCAAACTCAGGGAGACAAGGATGATGTCTTCGATCTGCTTCACTGCAACTTCAGGAAGGCCAGATCTGCTATTTTTAGTCTGCTCCACTGCAAACTCAGAGAGACAAGACTGGTGTCTTCGATCTGCTTCACTCTAACCTCAGGAAGGCAAGATCTGCTATCTTTTAGTCTGATCCACTGCAAACTCAGGGATGCCAGACTAGTTTTCGATTCGCTTCACTGCAAACTCAGGAAGATAAGATCTGCTATCTTCAGTCTGCTCCACTGCAAACTCAGGGATGCCAGGCTGAAGTTTTCGATCCGCTTCACTCAGGAAGACAAGATCTGCTATCTTCAGTCTGCTCCATTGCAAACTCAGGGATGCCAGGTTGAAGTTTTCGATCCGCTTCACTGCAAACTCAGGAAGACAAGATCTGTGAATTCACCGATGTTGCGACACCGTCCTCTGGGGGACCTATCTTGTAAAATCGGTTTTATGTGTTTATGCTTATGCAAAATGGTTAGGATGCTATGATCTAAACAAATCAACTGCCCTTAACCGAATGACATATGTACGAATGAAAAATGTCATGAGGACGATCCTTTAATAATTAGGATGTGTCACCACTTGTTGCTCATCAGGGCTCTATCATTAACGTAGTACACTGTCTTCCCTACTCGGTGGCCTTTGACAGAAAACCCGAAAACATTTTTGCTCAACTGATTTGCCCCACTAACTTCAGGGTCCTTTCCATTGTACCTCAAAGACATAAGGCTTGTACCATTTTCAAACCATCTCACTACGATTCAGGATTATAGGATTTGAAACTTTTTCGATCCGTTCCCACTGCAATTCAAGGGTATAGGACTTGTATCTTTTTCAATTCATCCCACTACAACTTTGGGGTATAGGATCTGTAACTTGTTCCATCTACTGATCACTCCCCAGTGACCCGACCAGATATGTATGCATGATACTCGCATGGATGCAGAATGTCATTTTTTCTTTTCGAGAATGATTCCTTCTACGCTTGGGTTGTCATTGCTTATTTTCTGCCAGATTTGTATCACCGAAGCAATATCTAGTCTTTTGATCAACCAATGTCCTTGACAGAAAATCTGAAGAGATAAACTCACTTTGGGCTCAAATATTTCCAACCCTTAAGCTTGGTAAGTTTTAAACAATAGTCCTGTTTCAGGTTCTTATACTATTTAAAAGCTTCCAGAGTAATATGCGAAACTTTTTTTATGAAAGTATTATTAGTCCATTAATCGTTATTTCAATATAAAATGCTTGAAAAAGATCCTAACAATGGACGAGAAAGAAATTAATCAGGAGCATAGCTCGAAACAAATAAGTTAATCAAAGATAACCAAGGCAATAAAATAAAATTGATTGGGGTGTATCTTGAAAAGAATAAAGTAATCAATAATAGCAAATTCAAAATGGGTAAGATAGAAGCTAGGTGCCCCAGATATCTTCAGCCTAAGCTTCTCTGTACAAACTTCTTGATGACCATTTTGAGCTCAATACGTGTTTAGAGGATCCAGAGTACTTTGTCAATGCCCTAAGACGTAGCATACTTCATCATTGTTAATTCATGCATAGCAAGACTATCACATGCCCTATCTTTGATCAAAATTTGAGCCGCCCTTTTCGGCTCAAAAACCCCTTTGGTCTCAAAGCGCCCTTTGCGGGTTTTTGCCTTAGCCTCTCATTTTTTTTTGAATTTGATCTCAAGGCGCCTTTTGCTGGTTTTCACCTTGGCCTTTCCCCTTTCAGGTAAAATACTTCTTGACTGAACCTGAATTCGCCGAATTGGGCAAGTCTTCGCCATCCGTCTCGGTCAATATCAATGCTCCTCTAGAACAGGCCCTTTTTTACTACATAAGGTCCTTCCCAGTTTGGCATCTGCTTTCCTCTAAAATCCTTTTGTATAAGAAAGATATTTTTCAACATCAGGTTCCCCTCGTGGAATTCTCTAGGATGAACCTCTTTTTCGTAAGCTTGCATCATCTGACCTTGATGGATAACTTTTAACCTTGTCTTTGATTAGGTTCGATTGGCAAAAACGCTTCCATTCCATAAACCAATGGGTAAGATGTTGCCCCGGAAAAGGTCCTGGCCAACGTTCGATAATCATAGAGGAGAAATGGTAACTTCTTTATGCCAATCTTTACAAGTCTCAGTCATCTTTCCTACAATCCTTATTTTGTTTTTTATTTTTTTCCTTTTTGGCTGCCTTTGTTGCTCTATGATATGGCGTCTGATCTTTGAACAGACTACAAACTTTTGACATTGTCCTTTTTGGCATTCTTTGTCGGCGCCTGATCTTTTTTTTTGTACCGTCGACCTTGTAAAATTGACAAGTGAAGCTACTTTCTCCTTCTTAGTGAAGTAATCGACGACCACCAAGATAAATCGACGTATACTAGAAATTTTGCTAAGATTGGCCTGCCCCACATAGAGAAAGTCTATGAAGAAATTAATGAGGCATATGAATCTTGTCTCCTTAAATACGGCATAACTGATGCCATCCCCTTCTATGTAGATTAGCAGTACCCAAACCTCATGATTAGCTTGGCTATTGTAAAACCATTAGCATGTGCCCTTCTGACATCTTTATGGACCTCTTTTAAGATTTCAACGTACCCACGTCTCAGTAGCCCAGGCATGTCCTGATATGATCGTGCAAAAATATCTTTGAATTCTTGAAAATAACTCAATGATGTCTCACCTTATTTCTGTTGTGAGCTAGGCTACAATCTTCACCTCTTTTCTAGGCTCATAATATCCACTGACTCTTTGTAGAGTAGGGTCTGTTTTTTATCTTGTTCTACCATTCTTAACAAATCAGAAGATAGGTTACAATCTCTGTCATCTTCAAAGTCCTGAGATCCCTCTAGACACATATCTTACTCGAAAGGAGACTCGAGTCGATGATGTGAGTTGCTCACATCGTTGATATCTGGAGACCTATTGTAGGTTCGAAGGAATATTCCAAAAAATAAATGATTCAAAGAATGATTATTTGTATGGTCATGAATGAAGAATGAAAGAATACTTGAAAGAAAGTCCAAAGAACAAACAAAAGAAAAAAAACTAAGAACAATTGTTTGTACAGTATGAAATGGAAAAAATAAAAGAATATTTGCTCAAAAAGATGCATTTTATTGAAATAAAAATTCCGGACACAAGCCTATTTCACAAAAGGGTTCTTATTGCCTCTAGGATTAAGGCAACAAGTGTGTTTTGAATATTACTCTAGATTAGCTCTAAAAATACAGGGATCTCTTCCACACTCCCATTATTCAAAACACTCCCAAGTATGCAAGGGCTTGGAAACTTCGTTCCCCGGTTCCCTCTTCGCTTTTGACTTCTTCAAGGAGTTGTAACTTTATTGTCTCCTCCTTCAATTATCGCATTTACTGCCTCGTCAAAGTGATCAGGTTCTGATGAAACGTCAAACTTCACAATTCCCATTTTAAAGAACCTTTCAACCAACTTTTTAAACGTAGTACAGTTTTCAATTGAGTGACCCGTTATTCTCGCGTGGTACTCGCATTGGGAATTCTCATTATACCATTTTGGGAACAGAGGTTGCACGGGTTCCGAGTAGAACAGAGACACCATATGCGCATCAAACAAATTCTGATACAGCTCCTTGTATGTCATCGGGATGGGTGTGAACTGGAGCCTTTCTTCATTTGGCCTCAAGTTAGATTCCTGCTTTGAAGAGCCTTGATAGCTAGTGGTTACAGCCTCTACCGCCTACTGATGACTGATTTGGGATGCATGCTCAGGATACTCACTTCATTTTCCTTGTTTTTCAGGGCTGATCTTTTGGCGCTTTCTCCCGTGTCTATCCTCCCACTCCTTACCACATTTTTAATCATCTCACTGGACATTACTATATCTGAAAAGCTTATGGTGGCGCTTCCCAACATATGGTTAATGAATGGGGCTTTTAGATTATTGATGAAAAGTATCGTGGTTTCCTTTTCTAAAAGCGTAATTTGAACTTGTATGGCAACTTCCCTCCATCTTTGCGCGTCATCGCTGAAGCTTTCATTTGATTTCTTCTCCATGTTTTACAAGGTGATTCTGTCAGGCGTCATGTCTATCACATAATTGTATTGTTTCATAAATGCTTGTGTTAGGTCTCTTCAGGAATTAATCCTAGCACGGCTCAATTGGTTGTACCACGGGACTTTGCCCCACCAAGCTATCTTGGAAACAATGGATCAACGATGATCGTTATTAACATACCCAGTCATCCGTCTACGAACATAGTAATATGGGCTTCGGGATGACTAGTCCCATTGTACTTCTCAAATTACGGCATTTTGAACTTGTGAGGAAGCACCAAATCTGGAACCAAGCTCAAGTCTTTAGCATCAATTCCTTGGTGATTATCAGCGTTTTCCAAGGCCTTGAACTTTTCTTCTAACCATCTACAACGGTCCTCTAACTGCCTTGGTAATTTAATTCTCGTCCCTTCCCTCTCCGCTATATCTAAATCAGGGATAACAGGATTAGTAGGCTTATCTCCTAGGTTAAATCCTGAACCAACTTGGAAATTCATGGGCACCCCAGTATCAACTTGACATTGTTGAGGCCTAATTGTAATAGATGGCCTTCGAGGATATGCTTCAGGTTGTGTTTGTGCATGCGGTGGGGTAAAACCCGGAGGATAATCCTCATTATCTTCTCTAGTATTAGTCATGGGACCTTTTCCCTTGTCCATTGCCCCATTTAGTAGCTGATTCATTTGATCCACCATATTTCTTTGGGCTTCCATCATTTGTTCCCTCATATCTTATTGGATCTTTACCAACTGCTCTTGCAGCTGGTCTTGCATGTCTCTCTGGAACTGTTCGAGTCTTTGATCCAAATTTTTTGTCTTAGCACGTGTACCGTAACGGTGTTTAGTTTCTAGATTAACTTTTCCTTCTCTCTCTCTCTCTCTCTGTAATAACTTCAACTAATTAGGGTCTTTCTATGGATTTAAATGCATATGATGCGATGTAATGCAAATGCATGAATACAAAAAGGAAGAGAGGCGTTGGTTCTGAATTCAATTCCATTAGAACAACTTTTCTAGAAAATAATTTCCTTTACATAAAAACGGATATTTATACAGCCTTTCCCTCATATTCCAAGCGAAGACATTGATCCCTTTCTTCTTATCTGGATATTAAGGTCTAATCTCGCGAACTTTCTAATAAATGTCTCTACTAGCTCTTTTTACTTGGTCTGGGCCGCGACTCACTGCTCACTTATTTCCACAATGCTCGTTAGCCTCTTCAAGAAAGCCGAGATGTGGTGATTCTCGAATAGTCTTTGTCAGCTTGAATCCTTGGGCAATAAAGTCTTGTATTTCTTTACGGACTATCAGCCTTCTCTCATTGTGTTTACTTGGACCATATTCAGACGACCATATTATAATCCACTTTATCAAGAAATCCATTTTCTCATGACAAACTCTTCTATTTAGCAATCAAATTTGAATCAACACCTCTTTTCTATGATGTGAATGCAATGCAACCAAAACAAAAGAAAACACGTTAGCACAGGAGAAATAAACAACATGAAACACCTATCTAGGTGACTACTAGGGTTTGTCATGGTTCTACCTAGGGTAGGCTCCTTGGTCTCTCTATATGCGGTTTAGTTCTAAAGAAAAGGTACCTGAACCAACAGATTCCTCAATCTTCACCCATTATATGCTCATACAGATCGAGCTCAGTTAAGGGGAATACATTTCCCTATGGCCATGCGGAAGTGAAAACCTCACGAAGCCATAGGTACAGATGTATCCCGAAAGCAATCCACTAGCCCATGCGGAGGTGAAAACCTCACGAAGGCATAGTTTCTCACTCCCACTTAAAGGTGCGACCACAACGGTCATGCAATGCAATGTGCGCAAGAAAATAACAATTATATGCAATGACACAAACAAATGTAACAAAAGGATCGTAATTTTCGAATTAAATTTTCAAATCGAATTTTCAAATTTCTGAAAAAGGACAGAAAATAATCAATTTTACGGCTTGACTTTCTTGGTGTCCCCAGTGGAGTCGCCAAGCTGTCGAAACCATTTTTTTTTTAAAAAATGGGGTCGACTTTTAAAACGAAAATGGAGTCGCCACCAATCTTTTTTCGAGGTGTGATCGAGTCACCTTGAGATTAATCATTTTAATAAAACATTTTGATTTATTAAAATAATGATTTTGGTCTACAAAATTTGAGAAAACGGGCTCGGGAGTCGGTTACGCACGAGGAAGGATTAGTACCCTCGTAACGCCCAAAAATTGGTACCTAATTGATTAATTAACGTCCTAATGTCGAAAATTTAAAAAAAATTAAAATACAGTCCTCTTTAAAAACATGAATAAATCAAATTTGATGTTAAGACCTCCTTGTCCCGAAGTAATAAGATGTCACATCCAGTAAGTTAGGATACGATATTTTAACCCTCGAAACTAAGCTTGTCTCATGCATTAAAGTTTAAAAAGAATATTCGGTTATTTGGATCAAAAAAATCGAAACCCAGTAAGTTAGGGCACGATTTTCTCAAAGCTCCAAAGTACCGAATATTGCCTTATTTTTAAAAGTTTTCTTTTTTAAAATTGGGGAAAATTGACGCAATATTAAAACGATGCGTAAAAACTTTGATAAAAAAACGGCAATATGAAAATAAAAATAAACAATTTATAAAACACATAATGGCAATTATTTAATACTAGCATCAACAATCAAAGACCAATGAATTTAAAACAAAGAGTATAAAATAAAAAAATATAAGGCAAAATAAAATGTAAACAAATTTAAAAATAATGAATTTGAAAATGAATAATAAGGGAAAAAGAAATTTGAAATCAACAATATACAAATCAATAAATAAATTATATATATAAAAAAGTAGGTAATATATGTATAAGTTTGGAATAAATAATATATAAAAAATGAAAATAGGTAATATATAAAGTAATAATATATAAATGAGTTTAAAATAAATATTGTGTAATAAGGAATTTAGAACAAGTTATACACAAAGCATCTTAAAAATAAATGGTATATAAAATAGATAGTATAAAAAAAATTTGCAATTGATATATGGAAAAAAAAATAAAGCAAATAATCAAATAATTTATTAAAATAGATGATTTATAACACGAGTTTTTAAAAAATAAACATGTGTGACATAATATTAAAAACAAATAAAGTATATAATTAATGGAAGAAAATAAAAGAATGATAAGAATGGTTAAATGAATGAACAATATGTAAATAAGAAAGTTGATGGATAAATAAACGAATAAAAGTAAAAGAATAATTAATGATTAAACAATTAAATGGATAAATAAAAAAAGGATAAAAAAAACGCTTAAGTCAACCTAACTCTCACAATATGAAGATTCAACGAAATTCCTCCACCAAAATCCAACTCAAATGAAAGCAACTTAAAAAGAAACTAAGATGAACGAAAAACAAAATAAGAACAAGCCACAGAAAATAAGAACGCAAGAGAGAGAGAAATTTGAGTGAATGCTCTTAAGAATTAATTATTGCTCCAAACTCAAGTCCTTTACAATGAAGGGAGAGGCCTCTATTTATAGTTGAGCCTCTCCAAATCCAACGGTACAGATCAATTACATCAACGGCTAAGATTAAAAGGTATCTACAAATTAAATCTCTAAGATTACAAAATCATATCTTCTAAGATTGCATATCATATCTTCTAGGATTGCATATCATATCTAAGATTGCATATCCTTGAAGATTATGTTTCCATATACGTCAAGCTTGTAGATGGACCTTCAATCTTTTCAAGTAATGGGCCATTCCGATCGGGCCAAATGATATATTTTGGACTGGACTTGGACTTTATTTTATTATTTTAGGTTTATTATTTTTTTGTATAAACCCGGACTAAATTGGCCTATTACATATATATGCAAGAGAAACTTTTCTTTATAATTCTTTAAATTGAATCAAATCAAAAGAAAATTTTAAGAGAAAAGACTAAATTTCATTCATCATAATCGATCAATTTAAAATTCAATTTATTAGGCAAGTAGTTGAAAAAAAAGTAATATTGGATTTCTTTTTTAAACATTTTCTTAAAAGTATAATATTCGATACCTTTTCAATTCAAACATGATCAGGCTAAGATGAATCTTAAAATGGTTATGATTGGAAGAGTTTTATTTGAATACACTCCCTATCTGAATAAGATTAAACATATATAGACAGTAAAACAAATTAAAGGGGTTGTGATTATACTATTCCCAGTGAAAAAAAATGGATGAGATGATTTCCTTTTATCATAAAATCACACACACAAAAAAAACTAAAGACGTCTACGCTCCACCGCTCTATTCTTCTCCATGACTTCCTCTCTTTTATGGTCTTAGGAGACAAGGACGAGTAACCTGATTGCCTAATCTCTGACTTATGTCTCCTCCTTTTACTTTATTTCTTTGTCTGCATGGCATTGCAATAGCGATAGGGGTAAATTATTTTCATCTCATCACTTCCCACTCTCTTTTATGATTCTACCTCACTTTTTGTAAATTTGGCAGGGTCAGGCATATATGTGTATATGTATTTCTGTATGTATGTGTTACCTATCCTATCTTATCTATCTATATATATATTATAGTTTGTGTTTCATCATTCCAGTTGCCAAAGTACAAGAAAATCCTCACTTTATATTATTTACTTTTCCAATCTCACAGCCATGACAGACCCTTACTCCAATCTCTTCCCCGGAGGAGGCTTCAACTTCGTACCTCTAAATCCCCACTACGCTACTCGTTTCAGTACTACAGCACCTGCTCCTCCTCCTCCTCATCCAACCCATTCTTCCCAACCTCACACCAACAACAACATAATCTTCAACACATATTCCAATATCGAAGCTCAAACACCTCATACATGGCCAGCTCCACGCCAACAAGCACTTCCTCTAATCAATTATCTAAGTCCTACAAGGCAAGAAGAGAATGAACCCTCGAGCAGTTCCATGGAAGGTGATAAGGGCATGAACAAAGAGGCTGCAGCAGCTGCTGCTGATGATGAGGAGGCTGAAACTGTAACCCTACACATAGGCCTTCCTAGCCCTATTTCCGATCTGGGGTTTGGGGGGCTCTCCCCATCTGCCCATGTGACAGACAGATTAGGAGGGAATGGGAGTGCAGTTCCTGGGTATCCTTTAACCAAGGGACAGTATTGGATCCCTACCCCTACTCAGATTCTCGTTGGTCCTACACAGTTTTCATGTCACGTCTGCTGCAAAACCTTTAACAGATACAATAACCTGCAGGTATGCCTCATTGCATGAGACATGATCCGCTAAAATTTCCTTTTTTCCTCTTCACTCATACATCCTTCTTTCATCTCCATTGATTAGTCTTTTCTTCATCTGATCTGAGACTCTAAACTGTGCTTTTATTTTTATTTTAGTTTTGTTTGAACCTCGATAAGTCATTAAGGTACCAGGAGAGAATGAAGTCGGTAGGTTTAAGTCATTAAGGTACTGAAAATGTTGCTGTTGCTTGTTAGGACTTTGAAGAGCGTGCTAAAGTTAAACCCCAGTCCCCAGGTGAATTGCAAATATAGGTTAATGCAAGACTGATGAGAGGGTTTCAGACTTTCAGCTGGTCTTTACTTTGAAATGCCCTAGTCATCTTTGTCATTTCATTTCTCCAGTCTGCAAAAGAAAACACCCTAGATTTGCATCCCAAACAGACAAACATATTAATCTGACACTCCAACTTTAAAATTAGAGACCTCTAATGGTTTGTTCTTGCAAATAACAACGGCTAATCATGTTAATTTACCAAAAATAACTTCAAAATTAACCAACACTTAACCCCCCTTTTTTTTCTCCATCCAAATTTTTATGTTTGGAGTTCATTTTCCTACTTCTTTCATCTCTCTCTCTCTCTCTCTATATATATATGTCTTATTTCTCGATTGTTTAAGCAGATTCATATCTAATAGATACATACTCATCTTTAAGGGATTTTCATATCTAATAAGATAAATGTATTGTTATTATTTAGGTTAAATGAATGAAATACGAATGTTTTGATTAGTTTTTTTTAATCATACTAAAAGACAAGTGACAGTGTTTTACCCTTGATTTTTAATGGACCAGATTAGGGGTTCTTGCAGTTTTTCTTTAGTTTGTAATTTAACTTCTCTTAGTTTGCAAATTTCAAGGAGCTCTTGAATGAGATAATGAGCACCACCTACTCATAGTGCATTAAGCGTGTATGTGTATTTCTTTGCTAGAAATATACTGTTACCAGGTTGCTTCCCCCGCCTAGATTTGACGTCTGTGAATCCCATCACGGTGGGTTTTTTGCTTCACATATAAACGTATTAATTGTACAGATGCATATGTGGGGGCATGGGTCACAGTACAGAAAAGGACCAGACTCCCTAAGAGGAAGCCAACCAACAGCCATGCTAAGGCTCCCATGTTATTGCTGTGCACCGGGTTGCAAGCACAACATCGAGCACCCAAGAGCAAGGCCTCTCAAAGATTTCAGAACTCTCCAAACTCATTACAAAAGGAAACATGGTGTTAAGCCCTTCACCTGTAGGAAATGTGACAAGGCATTTGCAGTGAAAGGAGACTGGAGAACCCATGAGAAGAACTGTGGGAAGATTTGGTATTGCATTTGTGGGTCTGATTTCAAGCACAAGAGGTCTTTGAAAGACCATATCAAAGCCTTTGGCCCCGGTCATGCTGCTGTTGGCATTGATTGTTTAGATGAAGATGAAGAACCCGGGTCGGAATTTGAGCTTGAATATGAGTCGCCAATCTAGCCCTTCCTTACTTTGGTACTTAAAACTTTTTTTTAGATCAAATTGTTTTTGCTTCCATTTTCTTAGCACCCTCTTTCTCAAATATTAAAACATTACGAGCCATGACAATGGCGAGCTGTTTGTGTATATACGCATACATTTTTTTAAAATGTATTTTTCTTTTTATCTATGTATTTATATTATTGCTGAAGCCAGTGTTTGTTTATGTTGTTTGGTTTGACTTAGCATTTGCAAGTAACACAGATGTTGTTTATCATTTTCTAAACCAATGATAAGATTTGTGTAGTGTGTGTATTTTTAATTTTCGATGTTATAGAACGAAATAATGTTGGAAAATTGGTTTATAAACTTTGTCGGCATTGTTTTTTTGGATAAAATTTACTTATTTTAGGGATAAATTGTTATTGAATTTTATATTTAAATTGTGAAATTTAATATAGAAATTAACATAAATATTGTTATCAAATAAAGATATAAAAATACTGAGTTAATGTTTCGAGTTAGATTAAATAAATTATTTTAAAGAATAATCTCAATATATGAATTAATGAATTAATTGTAGTGTATGCATTCCTATATAGCCATTCATGAATTTTAAAACACTACTGTTGGAGTATTTTAATAAACGAAAACATCTTATCTCCTTTACCTAACGTAAACAAGAGTTTTCAGAATATTTATTTATGGAAGTTTCTTAATGAAAACTTTTTAAATGGGACATTTTACTTTCATAATTTTGTTTACTTTTAAAGTTTATTTAAGATTAATGAACTTATAATTACATTTTAAATCTTTAAGTTATATTTAATAAATGTTTAGTTTGTTGATTTCATTCCTTTCCTACTATTTTCAAAAGCTAAAAAGAGTTTTACTAAGTTTTTTAAGGAAAAACATTTATTAATAATAATAAATCCACAAAGAGAGCAAGAACATATCAATAGTAAATACCCAAATCTTGGTCGTAGGTCTCAATCTCCTTAACTTGCACATTTAAAGTATTATTGAACGATAGAATAGAGAATAGAAAATTAGGCACTTGCCCCCAGTTCAACGTAGCTCACTTGTAATAAAGCTGTCCTGGCTATAGATTGAGTTGCCTTATTGGCTCATCTACGAGTCCATAGGAAGAACAAAGATTGAGAAGAAAAGATTGAAGATATTGACAACCCTGAACAACCAAACCAAACTTGGAAAAATCGAACATTGCTACTCATCAAAGCTTGTCATACTCGAAAATAATCTGTTTAAAAAAACATTATCAAAGTAACGAGAATGCAAACAAGATAGCGCCTCCCCAATTGCAATTGTCTTAGCCATAACCAACAACATACTTGGACAAAAATGAATTGAAGTAGATGTTAATTATGATAAGAATATGTACTTTCAAGATTCTATGATCATTAGGTATAGAATTTTATATCAAATATATTTTTTATGTTTATAAATATAGACTTCAAAAAAGTATTGTAAATACTTGATTAATGAATTAAAAAAAATACTTCTCTCTTTGTTTTCCTATTTCTTATTCTTTTTATTTTTTTATTCTTTATTTTATGACATGTAATCAACACAACTCTCAAATTTTTTCTTCAAAATCTCAAGATGAAACCCATCTCATTATTTGTGCAAAGAATAAGAAGATGATAACCAAAAGAAAAAAAAAAATTAAAAGAAAGGTTTCAAACTTGCACCTCAAACCCTTTAAGATTTTTCCTTACCCGTTCGCCTAATATGAAAACTTGAATATTTTATGCCAAGAAAAATTTATAGAAGTAATGGGGACCTGGATCCAAGAAGAAAATAAAACAAAATATTAATGGAAGGATTCAAACCTACGCCGTAAGGATCCTTTTTCTCAACCGTTCAAAATACTTATATTGCTATTGTTGGATCTGGTTTTAACTACATATTCATTTTGTATATTTGTATTTTTCGAACAAATTGGTTTAACGATATCCATTAATTATATTAATACCCTTGTATATTGTCCTCAATGGTTTTTGCATGCAAAGCAAAATGGAAGCAAATATTGGCTAAACGATTATCTAACATTTAACTAATACTAAGCTATATTACGTGGTCGGATCGTAATACAAAAAGACAATTTGTATTAGTAGATGAACCAAAACATGTCCTCAGTATGATCGAAAATGAGCAAACCGATTGAAAAACTAATATGACGTCTATCAAGTCTAATTGGGAAGATATTTTGTCTTGAGCATCGGAGCGGATGATTCCCAAAAGATAGAGAAATATATGTGATTGACTATAACCTCCCTAACCCGGCCCAGAAGTTATGGTCGGATTTTGAAGGCCATATTGGCCACCGAAATGGTCTAGTAAATAAATGATCCATTTCTAAGAAAATTTATTCTTAAAAATATTTATTCTTATATTTTTAAGAAAATCGGTAGTGGGCTTCTTTTTATTTTATAAAAATATTAGTTTTTGCCAAGTTTAATTAAAGTTCAATTAAAAAGTGGCTTATTAATTTTACAAACATACTTGATTATTAATTCATTATTCAGAGTTTCAAAAACTAGTTTTACAGCAGAAAAACCTGACCGTGTTTAATTTGTTAGTAAATCCATAGTTTATAATTTAAACGTGACCAATTATTAAATTGGTCCAGTTGTTTAACGTCCATGCATGAAAATACTAAAAAAATCCCAAAATCAAATGCCATGTCACGATTCGTAAAATAAATTATTACAAATCAAATAAATAGAAATATAAAATTAAAATACTCTATTTAGCAAAATCGAGACGAGACCTCCAAATTGCAAAATTCGAGCCCTAACCTTATGGATTACCTAAAAAATGTTAAACTAATGGGATGAGTTTTACAGCTCAGTGTAAGTTTCAATCAAAAGTAAACAGTGTATCAAGACCTTAAAATCATGCTTACATACAGAGTCAACAGCAATAGCAGTCACCAATCACTATATTTACAGAGATTACAGAATGATGAAATTCCCGAATTTAAATATATGATCATGAATGGCAATGCAATTCCTACCCATCCATCCACTACACACCATATCAGAAGGAGCCGTAGCTCATTGTGGTTTAACCACCAGTAACAGTAGATAATCCCAATTATACTGCCAATCAAATTTTGTGGATAAACCACCAGAAAAGTGTTGCGAGCGAATCGCCAGAACTCCGAACAAAACTTTTAAAAAATTACAGATTTACCGCCAGAACTCCACAGATCTCCTCTATCTCTGATCAACCCAATCCCGACGCAATGCATAATGTCATTTTTATGATAATAGTAAAACCAAATATAGTGCATTACAGAAGCAAGTCATACCATGCAATCAATAAATCAGAACAATAGCATGTTTTACAATCATGCTAACAGAAGATACAAAAAATAACAAAATGCTTATCATGCAACAATGAGGCAGAATAGTGGGCATGCATTCATACATTCATTAAAACATGTGATGTCATTATAGCGACAAACATTAGCAACTTATGCATGTCCGAACATAGCCAACAATCCAATAGACAATTCAGCTAACTTAGTAAAATACATGCAAACATATTCATTCAACTATACTTACTTGAGCATAATCGGCCAACCATTGAAACAACCACACACACTCGGCATGCAAGTAAACACATCCCACACTTTACACTTGGCTAGTTAAGTAACCACCTTCACATTCGACCCAGCATCTAAATATGCTCTTACACATTCAGACCCTATTGAAGCAATTAATACATTCGACCATAGGCTAACTAGTCAATTAAGCATTCAGCCATAAGTAAAAAGGAGCGCTAAAGAGACACATACACCATTAACATTAGATTAAATCCCACACCTCGTTTTGCTAACCGGAAGCACTAACAATTGATTGGAGCACTACTATTACTCGGATTCGCCTTGGTTCCTTCCCGAGCTAAAACTCGAACATGATAAACATACAATAGAGTGATTAAAAATAACCAAAGAAGCCCTTATGGCATTCAACCAACAAGGATTAAAAGAAGATAAGCGAAATCCAATTTTAATGCATCAACTTACTTTACCGGAGATTAGAAACAATGTGTAACACCCCTAACCTATCACCGTCATCGAATTAGGGTTATGGAGCATTACTATACAAAATAGAACCTTTAACTTCGAAACATATCAATAATACAATTTAATATTAATTTCCAATAACTCAATACAATCATAGAAAAGATACACTTTTGGGCCTTAAATCGAGCCTACCAGGCCTTAAAGACAATTTGGAAACAATCAGGGATCAATTTGAACCAAAACAGAAAATTTTTAAAAAACATAAAAAATTGGAAAACGGGGGTCACACGGTCGTGTCGCCAGACTGTGTGACATAGCGCAGACAGTGTGAACATTTAAAGTAGGGAAACAAGGCTGTGTCGCAGGTCATGTTTCAAACCGTGTGTGTATTCAATGTTGGGTTACATGACCGTGTCGCGGGTTGTCTCACGGGTCGTGTGCCAGATCGTGTAACAAACTGTTTAGAGACACATGGCCGTGTCATAGACCGTGTGAAACCTGCACCTAAAATTTTAATGACACACGACTGTGTGTGGCACACAGCCGTGTGACAGCCAGTGTCCCAGGCTGTGTGCTCCAAACTTAGCACCTAAAACGAGCCATTTCAATACCTATCCTTGCACAACAAGATACACCATTTACACATACATTCAATTAACCATAACACTCTCTAAACACACTCAAAACATACCAAATCAATCAACCTATAAATTCTAATCAATATGCCATTCAAAGGCACCTCAATTCATACAAACTCAACATCACATTATAACCTAAACATACATCATCACAACTACAACCTTTCAACTATTTCAACCACATAAACATATTTCATTTCATATATTTACATTTCACTCAAAAGTGACCAAAAGTGTAACACCTCTCACCCGTATTCAACGCCGGAATAGGGTTACGGAGCATTACCGAACTTATCACACATTTAAACATACATTTCATATACAATTTAATCAATTCAAATACAATTCAATCATAACCAATCATATTGTCCCTAATACGAGCCTACGAGACCCTAAACATACATTGGGAGTGATTCGAGACTAAACCGATAACTTTGGAAACTCTTAGTACATTTAGAAAATTTTCTCAAAAACATGGGACACACGCCCGTGTGGCCCGGCCGTGTGTCTCACATGGCCAAAGACACGTCCGTGTCACAGGCCGTCTGGACATTCGAAATGGAAGCATATGGCCATGTCCCAGCCCGTGTCCGACCCCATGTAACTCTCTGACTTGGGTCACACGGCCAACACACACGCCCGTGTGGCTAGCCCGTTGCCAAACCTGTAGGGTATACTGACTTATGTCACATGGCCAAGTCACACACCCGTGTGTGAGGCCGTGTGGAGCATAATGACTTGGTTTCTAATTCAACGCCAGGGGACACACGGCCATGTACATAACCGTGTGTCACACACGGCTGAGACACACGCCCGTGTGGACAAATATAGGCTATTTACCAAGTCAATTTGCCACCCAAATTTGCATATATCCACACCAACCCAATTGGCACACCAACAAGGCATAAATAGGCATTTAACATCAACTCCAACCAAGCATAATACACCATTTCAATACCAACAATTAACATGCTCATATTACAATGTTTTGCCAATTCAAACCATACCAATTTAACATTCACAAAGCATCTATATGCACTATTTCAACCAAGCATTTTACCTTGCCTAAAACCACAAGCATACAACATCAATTTCAAATCATTAGCTACCTTAAATGCTAAACTTTCTCAAGCCATTCACAAGCAATTATGACCACATCACTAAGGAGCATTAACACACACACATATATATATATATATATACAACACCATATTTTCCAAAATAAGCCAACTCTCATGGCTATACACAAAACCAAACTTTAAACATTTACAAGCCAACTCAAATGGCTAAATTCATTACCAACACATAACCAAAATGACCAAAGTCCCTATACATGCCATATACTCAAAACATAAGCTTAATAGTACCAAAGTGATAGTAGGATAGTGTGACGTAGTCTCCGAAGATCCTCGAATTCGAGCGAGCTTTGAAGTCACTGTAAAACACATTAAAATAAACAAAGTAAGCTATAAAGCTTAGTATGAAAATAATAAGCAAGTCTCACCATTCATTTACTATTCAAATTAAATGACATAATATGCAACAATGTATTAATCTCAAGCTAACATGAACTTAACCACATACTTGATCATAAACTCACAACTTTCTTTGACTCATTGCTCATATAGTTTTTCGTACATACCTGTACCGACACGTATCTATTTATCACTATTTCACATCTTCAATACACCCGTTGAACCATTCGGAATAAAATTCGGATACTCGAAAGTCTTGCACCCTAGGTGCCAATATCATGGCCCGAAGCCAAATCAATGAACTTGCACCCGAAATGCTAATATCATGGCCCGAAGCCAACTCAATGAACTCGCACCTGAAGTGCTAATATCATGGCCCGAAGCCAACTCAATGAATTTCCTAATGACATGTCATTCGTATCCTAATCTATTCCTAGGGTTCAACCGAGATTTCCAATGTCGAATCTTCGTCGAATGTGTCCGCAAGTTTGTAATTCAAAATTTATGCAATATCGAAGCATTTAAAACATAAATATAACAATGCTTATTACATACGAACTTACCTCGGATACAAAAACGGCAAAACGAATCGATCAATCTAAAACCTTTTTCTTCCCCCGATCTAAGTTCGTATTTTGTTGTTTCTTGATCTATATAATATCAAATTTAACTTATTTAATAATCTATCTATTCAATTTAATCCAAAACATTCATTAAAGTAAATTTACACTTTTGCCCCTAGTATTTCACAACTTTTACAATTTAGTCCTTATTTCATAAAATCACAAATTCATGCAATTTAACCACAACCCATGCTAGCTAAATTTCAATTAGGTCCCTAGTAGCACATATTTTCCATTTATTTCACATTTTAACCACAAATTTTCCACATTTCTTAATTTAATCCCTAATTTGTATTTTCACTGAAAATCACTTAACAAAACTTGTATAACTATCATCAAACATTCATAATCTATCATCAATCATCAAAACACATGCTTATTCATCAATGGTAACATCCTAAATATTTAAAAGTCTTGCAAAATAGTCCCTGGGCTAGCTAGACCAAGCTGCAACGATCTCAAAAACGTAGAAATCATTAAAAATGGGACAAAAACGGACTTACAATTGAGCTAGGAAGCTTGGCCGAATGTAAAAACTCAAAAATGGCTTCCAAAGACTTAATTTTCGGTTGAAGATGGAGAATAAAAGATGATACTTGGCTTTGTTTTATTTAATTAACCTTTATTTACCAAATTACAAAATTAACCTTGGTTATAAAACAACAAAATCAATTAATGCTTGTCCGTAATTGTCCACTCATGCTAATAACGGTATAATTACCACATAAGGACCTCTAATTTAATATTCCATAGCTATTAGATACCTTTAGCTATTAGAACATCACTTTTGCACTTTACGTGATTTAGTCTTTTTTTATCAAATTACGCATTCAAATGATAAAATTTCTTAACGAAAATTTCAAATAAACATACTATCATGCTGTAGACATTAAAATAATCATAAAATAATTATTTTGACTTCAGATTTGTGGTCCCGAAACTACTGTTCCGATTTGACTAAAAATGAGCTGTTACAAAAAGACACATACTTACTAAGCATTACAAGTCCAAACAAACATATTCTCAAAAGACATAACCATGCCAAGTTGGGCAAATAACATATTCACAACAACACATTTAAGCCAAATACATGTCATTTATAACCATAGACAAGATAACCAAAAACTACCAAATTGATTGCTAGATAGTGTGATAGGACTCCGGCAGGATTCCAACTGATCAAGCTTCCAGTGATCTACAAAACAGAGGAAAAACAACTACGTAAGCAGCTAGTGCTTAGTAAGCTTGTATAAGATAAAATCAAACTTACTGAACCTTAAACGTTAAACCATTCAACTATGTTCTTCAATTCATACAAGTATCTTACTTTCCTATTCATAACAATCTACATAGTTAGTAGATAACTTAAAATCATAACATCTATGAAACATGGTGTATAGCATGAAATGAATTACATTCATTCACCTTTCTTCACATGTTTGATTAATGGCCTTTTCCATTCATTTGCACATATTAGCTTTCCATTTCATATAGTCATTAATATCAATAATTTTATATAAAAGCCTTTTCATTTTACTTTACTTACCCGTTGGTCCATACAGAATAACATCGGATACTCGGGAATGCTTACACAAAGTGTGCATTTTTATGTAACCGTAACCTATCTAATAGTGCTCACATGAGTTGTGAAGTGGGCCTGCTCACACGAGCTGTGGGTCGGGATGTTATCTACACGATGCTACTCACAGGAGCTATGAAAAATCCACAACATATGCAAGACCTCAGCCATCGGTAGGACATCCAGGACCAGCACCCGAAACCATATAATCCTTAATGACATGTCATTTATATCCTAAGAATTCTTAAGGTTCATCTACACTTTTATATTAGCTTAATCTATTAAAGACTTCAACTTTTATGTTTCTTTTACTTCATTCTACTATTGAATGTTCATCTACACTTTTCTTTTAAAATTTATAGATTAAAAATCCAAACTTTCATCTTTTTCTTAAGCTTTATGTTAATGGTTGTCATTTCCTTTTCTTGCATGTTTGTTAGCTTAGTTTTTAGCATGGATAACTAAACTCTAAAGGGGTCAGTTGATGGAAAAGTGGGTAAGTTGATTTTTGGATGAAGGACTACGTTGCAAATAAATTAGACTAAATTGAATAAACCTAAAAACTTAGGATTGACGCCCCTAAAGGAACATTTAGGCAAGTGAGACCGAGAGGTAACCTTGTTGAGCATCAATTCGTTATTCCCAGGTTAGTCGGTAAAGTCGAGAGATAAACTGGACTAATTTGTCTAATTTGGTGAAGTTGAGGCTGAGAGGTAAAACGGAACCATTTTAAGAGTTTAAGAAATTTATATCCCTAATTTGAATATTAATGAACCACATTGAAATCAATCAACCACTGTTTGTTATTCATTGGTTAATTTAATAACTTTACATATTTTACAGTTGAAGTACCTGTGTTAATTAGTTGATAAATTAGGGTAATTACTCCTGATTTTGTAGCTTGTTGTACTATATTGTTTAGCAATTAGTTAGTTAGACTTTTTATTTTCCATGCTTGTAGCTATAATTTGCTCAATCGCTGACTATATTGGGTTTGATCCTAAGAAAAATCTCCGTACCCAATTGTACAATTATATTACAACAGAACTGTCACACTTGCAGACACCACACGATAGTATAGTTTCTGATCTTTTGTTTTTAATGTTTATTTATCTCTCGTCGTTTGCAAAGGCGGCGAGGGAGGCGATCACAACCCTAGTTAAATAAACTAGGGTTTGTCGTCCTAAGCATTAAACATGAGGGACTTTCAGGTCTCTCTAGTATCGGGTCTAATTACAAGTACTTCCTCGACTTTTAACTCACTACTTTATAATTCAATCCTCGATACTTATTTTTCCATTTCCCAAAATAAAAATCTTAAATTAATTTAAATTAATTAATTAATTTCCTAATTAAATAATTTTCTCAACCCAATTCTAATTGCGTTAAAATCATGACGGCTTTACCGTAAAAGAATTTATGAGAAAAATATATTTAATATTTCTACATTTAATGGATTCTCCATTACCAATAAATTTATTTTCATTTTTTTACTTGAATTATTTAATCACTTAATTAAATAATAATTCGAAAAAACATAAATTTATTTTCCAGGACTTTTCCATTTAGAGAAAACCACATTCATTTCCAAATATTTCTCATTTCTCTAAATTTAACATTTCTATCCATTTTTATTCATTTGATTTAGGATGTAATTCATTTTTGGTTTCAACAAATTAGCGAAGTGACCAATTGGACATATGCACTTAGGGCCTAAATGATTTATAATTAAGTTTCAGCTTTTCGCCTATTAATTATAAACACATTTAGCCACGAAGTCATTCCACTACAGTGTCGTGAATGAGCTCTCCCTAATGGCATACCATTACGAAAGCAACTCGATCAGTGCTCGTCCAATAACCTTGTCATAAGTGTGTTACCATCATAGGATATCATTAATGTCTTTGGGATAAATTTGTTCTCCCAATATGATCTTATTTTATCTCACGGTAACCATTACATCTTCCTTCATGAAAAGTCAATTACTATCAAATAATAATCAAGTCACTAATCACAAAGATGGGAAATCCATGACCATGCTTACTTTTCATCTACCATGTAATGTCAATAAGAGAATACCATTTACCCATATCTCGGGCTATAAATTTCACTATTGTGAATGAGACTACATACTGCAGAATCTTTATTTACTTCATTCTAGTCTCGAAAGAAATGGGATTTTTGTACCGACAGAATCTTTAGTTACTTCCTTCTCTGTCTCAGCTGTCAATGTGATTACCTCCTCTGACTGTGGCTCATTTTCTGCTTCTAGGGATACCTCTTGACAATCGTCATTATTCTCCACTATTGCTTCTAGGGTAGTGGTTCATGGGCTACCCAGTACTTTGCCCGATCGGAACGCAATTTCTTTCACATGCTCCTTACCTTCTTTCCGGGGATTATCTTCCGTGTGGCTGGGAATACCTGTGCCAATTTGTCTCTTGATGTCACCAATCATGCTCATCAATTGGCTCATTTGATCCTCGAGTTTAGTCAATGCTCTTGTTGAATTGGTGCACACAGACTGCACCTGTTTGACATCAATTCTCATTGATTGCATTTCTCCCTCAATTTTTTCCAGCTGTTGACCACATGCAGTACGGTCATTTGGGTTGACCCTGCCCTGGGGTTTTTGCAAATAAGGAGGTTCGTAGTTAGTGTTTTTAACTTGATTTAAATTATTTCGTGCTCATTTATTCCCCCATCTCAAACTTTAGTGATCTCTCTAGTTAGGATTATATGTATTTGAATAAGGGTTTCCACCTCTGTTCCCAATGTAATTTACATCCTCAGCCAGATTGTTGATATAGTGAATGAGCGGTTTGTCTCCCCCATGCATAGACATTGTAGAAGCTGATTCGATACGGTTGAGTCTATCCACTAACTGTTGATACTTATCATCCTCTTGGATAGCTTTTACCGTAGCGGGTTTCCAACCATATGTGAATCATTGAATTGGCCACTGGCAAGATTTTAGTGACATATTCTCGATGATCTTGTACTCATCCCCGTATGTTTTTTTCATAAGGGCTCTTCCTGCTGCTCTGTCTAATCCAGATCGTGCATTTGCATCTAGCCCATTATAAAACACCTGCAGTCGCATCCACTCAAGAAATTCGTGGTGCGAGTATTATTGAATCAACATTTTGAATCATTCCCGTGCCTCATAGAAACTTTCTCCCTCCATTTGTCTAAAAACAACAATTTCTCTTCTTAGTTGTATTGGTTTGCTAATTGGGAAAAACCTCTGTAAGAACTTTCCAGCAAGTTCATCCCATGTTGTGATAGACCCTGGTGTCTGCGAGTCTAATCAAGAAAAAGCATTATCAGCAAAGGAGAATAGGAACAACCAAAGATTACTAGCATTATTAGTGACCCCGTTATACTTAAAAGTATCACAGAGTTGAATGAACCATTTTAGATGTTAATTAGGGTCCTCTGTCATACTGCCCTTAAACTGCAGATTGTTCTAGATCATTTGAATAATATTTGGTTTTATCTCAAAATTATTAACTGTAATTGTCGGTCTTGCTATACTTTCTTGAACCATGTCCAAACTTGGTAGGCATAATCCCTTAAAGTTTTTTCGTCCCGAGCCATGTGAATGTTTGTAGAAAGCTATGGTGCTGGTGGGTTTCTTAGGGCTTTATTGTCAGCGTCGTTAAACAGTGGATTTTCACGTGGTCAGGGGCGAAGCCAGGAAATTTCAACAGGGGGACGAGATAATAAAAATAATAAATTTAAAAATAAAAATTAATTAAAAAATAATTTAATAAATAAAAATAAACTAGAAAGAAATCTTAAAATTTATTTGAATTGCACTCTTCGATCTTTGACCTTACTAAAATCGTCAATTATTTCATTTATATCAAATTTTTCTGCAATTTCTTTCCCATTGTACACAACCAAAGAACTTCTTAAAAAAACATCTTCCATCTTGCTAAGAAGTTGAGTCTTCACAATCTTCATAGCAGAAAAAAGCATGTTCTGAGGATGCTATTGAAACTGGAAGAGTCAATATAAGACGAATCAATCTGTCAATGAGTTGGTACATGACTAATTTTCCACTCTCAACTAAAGTGCTGCAAAGTTCAGAAAGTGTTGATATTTTTCTCAAATCAAGATGCTTACATACATCAAGTTCATAATACTTTAACTCATGTGGGAGACATTATTTCTCTTGTTGAGAAAAATCTTCTGGATAAAACTTGTTTACAAGAATGCAAATTTTATCAATATCAAATAACTTGAAAAACTCCTTGGGATCTAAAGTTGTAGTAAGAGTGAGAAGCTCGACAACATTTTCATTAAACCTGCTCTTCAATTCTTACAACTAAGTATCTATTGTAGCAAAAAATATATCCACTCGATAATGATGCTCCGCTGTAACATCTTCCTTCTTGTTGCGACTACGACCCACAATGTATTGAGCATTCATATCAGGAAAATCCAACTCCCAAGTTTCACAAAAAGATATCACATTTTTTAACAATTCATTTCATCCATCATCTCTCAACTTTTGAATTAAATTTTTTTTTTTCAAAACTAATGTAACAGTCCGGTTTGTACCCTAGTCAGAACAGTGGTTTCGGGACCACAAATCTGAGTCCTATAATATTTTAATATTATATTCTGTGCCGTTGATAAATGACTAAGTATGTGGTAAATTTTCGTAAATTAATTTGTCCATTTGTGTGTTTATTTTGACAAAAGGATTGAATTGCATTAAATGTGAAAGTTGTTTGCTGTTTGTTAAAGTACCAATGTGTTGTGGCTTTGTAAAGGTGAAGGCCTTATATGGCAATTAAGCCATTAATAAGATAATGGATGGTAAATGGCCGAATATACCCTTGTTGTCTAATGGTGTCAAATGTCTTTTAAATGGCTAAAAAGGTAAATGAATTATTAATATATTTTTAATGAAACCAAAGATGAAAGTGTTCATCTTTTATTTTCTTTTGTTTTGATCGAAACTAGTAAGAAAAAGAAAGGTTTTAAAGCTTTTCATATTCAGCCATTTCAAGCTTGAATTAAGGTATGATTTTGAGTTGGTTTTTGATAATTTTTATGTTTTTGAGATTGTTGCTTAGTTTACTATCAAGCCCATGTATCAATTTTGTGTATTGATGATGTTTGTGTGATATGCCATTGATGATATGTTGAGCTTTGAGATGATTTAAGGTGTTAAATGAAAGATTTGAGCTAGATGAACATGTTTTGTTCTTGGAATTTTGATGAAGTTAGCTAATTAGGGCTAAATTGAGAAAATGGTAACTTGAAGGACTAAATTGCAAATTTGATGGAAAAATATGGGCTTGTATGATATGTATGAATATTCGGCTAAGCATGTGTATGTAATGATTTTGTGAATTTGATGTTTTGAGAAAAATGGACTAAATTGATAAATTGTGCAAATGTGAGGGTTAAATTGTAAATAGCCCTAAATGTGTGTCCTTGGACTGAATTGAATGAATTAGTGAATAAAAGAGTTAATTCTAAATATGTTTAGATCAAGAACCGAGGAAAACGGACTTATAACGCGGGAAAGCGAAAGTAACCGAGTAGCCATTTCTGTTTCAATAAATCGAATCCGAGGTAAGTCATATTACAAATAAGTGTAATCGTATTGAGTTGAGCATATTCATATGCTTGTAGTTGAAAATGAATGCTTATGAAATGTTATGCAAATGAATTCTGAGATAAAGATCGACTGAGCGACAATGTCCGAAAAGTCCCGTACGAACCTAGGAATACATAGGTACCTGTTCTGTTTATCATGTAAGACCACGTCTGGGACGTCGGCATTGATTTGAGATTTCGTGTAAGACCACGTCTGGGACGTTGGCATCGATATGATCTCTTCGTGTAAGACCACGTCTGGGACGTTGGCATTGATATTATCTTTATTTGTAAGACCATGTCTGGGACATCGGCATCGTTTTGATTCGTGTAAGACCCTGTCTGGGACAATGGCATCGATATTTGAATGCATGTAAGACCTCGTCTGGGATGTTGGCATTGTACTATTATTCCGAGCTTTCTGAGTATCTTATTATTTCCTAACGGTTCAACGGGCAAGTCTGTGATATGAATGGCTAAGTGAATTGTAAATCCGTTTCAGGTACGTTGTTTTATACACTAAGTGTGTATATAAGGTATGTACCTATTTGATCATACTATGATGATTATGTATATTGGAATCACAATATGATATGTGAGAGTAAGCATGAATGAGCTATGTTTATATATGACTTTGAATTGATTAATGTGATAAATATGGTCAAGTACATAGACCAAAGTATATATGTGATAGTTGCTAAGTTTGTTTGTATTTATGACTTACTAAGCTTTTGGAAAGCTTACTCTGTGTGTGTGTTTTCTCTGTTTTATAGGTCGTTAAAGCTGCTGAAGGCTCGGGACCGTCAAGGATCATCATCACACTACTAAACTCATTTTTGGTACACTTTGGATATGTATATAGCTTGATATGGCATGTATAGGCTAGTATTTGATATGAGTTTGTTATATGAACTTAGCCATGTGATTTGGCTAGCTATGGGTTGAGAAATTTCTTGAATGTATGTGATATATGAAGTATGTTTTTGGCATGGTTAGTTGATGCAAGAAATGGTCAAGTTTTGATTAAGCAAAGGAATGAATTATGCTTGTGATGAGATGAGTTTTGTCTTTGTAATTTGGATGGTTATTTTGGTATGATTTTGGTTGTCAAATAGGCATGAGATGTCTTGATGATTTTACTAGTAGGTATGACCCATTGGGTGACATTTTTGCCTTGCAAATGGCCTATAATGTCACACGGTTGTGGCACACGGGCGTGCCTAGTGACTGTGGGGCTAAGTCAGTAGCTAGCCTAATAGCACACGGCCAAGACACACGGGTGTGTCTAGTAGCCGTGTGAGAAAGTTAGTATATGGCCTAAGAGTACACGGCCTTAGCACACGGGTGCTGGGTGGCCATGGGTGTAAAGTCAGATTCGACCACGGCCAAGGCACACGGGTGTGCTTGGTGGCCGTGGATGTGAAGTCAGATTCAACCACGGCCAAGGCACATGGGCGTGCTTGGTGGCCATGGATGTGAGGACAGATTCGACCACGGGGAGGACACACGGGGGTGTCCAGCAGCCGTGGGAGGCACACGGCTTGTCTACACGGGCGTGTAACCCCTGAAATTTAGAAAAGTTTTAAATTTTTGAGAATGTTTGCATGTGATTCGGTTTAGTCCCGACTCTGTTTCTAAGCATGCGTAAGGTCTCGATGACCTACTTAAGGGACACGATGATTGAAATAGATGAACGGTTGTATGAAATTTTCTGTAAATGTTTTTGATCTGTCCGGTAACGCCTTTAACCCTAGTCCGGCGATGGATACGGGTTAGGGGTGTTACAACTAAACTCATGGCATTTAATATATCTTGAGAACGGCGTTGCAAAGCTTGAAAAAGGTTATCAGTAATCCCTAAAACTTCCTTCATCATATGCAAAATAAAATTAAACTCAAAAGATCTCAATCTATTATATGCGTTATGAGCATCTCCTTACTGAGAATAGTTAGAATTGATATTTTTTAGATTTTCAAGAACCGTGCTAGTAGCATTTTACATCTTTAGTAAACTAGTAACTGGATTTAATTAGGAACTCCATTGAGTCTCACCAGGACATTGTAAAGTGCCAATCTGATTCATTCCTGTTTCAGTTGCTAACTCATTGATGGATACCAAACGAGTTATTTCAGCTACTTGGGCTTTTTGTAATTCATCATGTCGTTTGGAAGAAGCCGAAGCAATATTAAAAATATTAGAAAAGCCTTTAAAGAATTGATGCACTTCAACCACTTCTCTAGCTCCTGCAACCAACGCTAATTGAAGACGATGAGCAAAACAGTGAACATAATAAGCATATTGACAATCATTCAAAATCAAAACTTGTAAGCCATTAAATTCCCCAGGCATATTGCTTCCTCCATCATAGCCTTGACCTTGGATGTGTTGTATGTCAAAACTATGTTGCAAGAGAACATTAAAAACAATATTATTCAAAGTAAATGATGCAGTATCTTTAACATGGACTATATTAAAAAATCGTTCTTTTACCTATCCTTCTTTATCTTTTACCTATCCTTATTTATCAACAAATCTCAAAATAATTGTCATTTGCTCTTTTTTAGACTCGTCTCTTGCTTCATCCACAATAATGCTAAACTTTCTATCACCAATTTCTTCACCAATTACATTACTAACTCTACTGGCATAAATTTGCAATATCTCTTTTTGCATTGTTGAAGAAGTATAACTAGCATTTTGTGGAGCACTTTTCAAAACATCTTCAACTTTCTCATTATATGATGCTAATAGTGATAACAATTCAAGAAAGTTCCCACGATTTTTTGATCCCGAGCTTTCATCATGACCTCTAAAAGCACACCCTTGAAATGACAACCACTGAACAACATCTATACTAGTTTTCAAATGTAGACGATTAGCTGCAATTTGCTGTGTTGTTTATCTATCAAGTGATACTTCAATATGTTAAGCTTGATTCATTAAATCTACATAAGCTCGTTGTGCATTGTTATGCAGTGAATTCGGATCTTTTCCCATATGTGTCAAAAAAGCACAATTGCATCCATCGTGTACCTTTTTCCAATTACTAAAGCCATTATATGTAAATGCATTTGACCCAAAATGACTACTTGGATTGCTATTAAAAAGAAAACAAGGCACACAAAATACTGCATCTTTAGAATTTAAATATTCTAACCAGGAAAATTGTTTAAACCATGATGGTTGAAAAAAACGAGGATGCTTTTTTGAATTGGAAACGGGATATTATGAAAGAATAGGTTGATATGGTCCAGCTTTAATATAAGCTATTCGAATTTCATCATGCATATTAACCGGATACTCATATATTTGCTTACGTAACCCAGGTTCACGTTCTAAGTTAGACAAATCAAGTGCCTCATCTTCAACTGTAGGAATTTTAGAAGGACGAGTATCAGAGTTTAAAAGAGCAAACGATGAAGGTGGTACCTCAATTTGAGACGCTTCTGAAGGTTATTGTGTTGTCTCTGTACTTTTCTTTTAAAAAAAACGAATCAATTGTTTTCGACTTCATAACTAAAATATCTTAAAAGATTAAAAAATCTATAAAATAAGATTAAACTATAAACTTTAAAACACAATAAAAAGAATTGTAAAATTGTAAAAAGATGAAAAAAGAACCTTAGAAGATGAACTTGATGTCGCGTTTGAAGGACAAACGTTGATGACAATAGTTGTTAATAGCAATACTAAAAGAGACTACTTTTTCACTAGTTAACAAATTGAATTTTAACCTACATTCACATTTAAAGTTATATTAAAAAGTGAACAACTATCATCTAAAAATAGAAAGTTGGAAATATATCAATATTACATTTAATGTTATATTAACGTTGATTACAATAATATATTATATAAATATTTAAAGTTAAAAAGGTAAAATATATTACATGGAAAAAAATAAAAAAATAAAAGAAAGCTTTTTTTTTAATGTTCAAAGTTGGAAAGGGGGCCAAACAACAATTTAAGGGGGGCCAAAGTTTTCAAATATTAAGGGGCTAAATAATAAATATTCTTTTTTATAATTTTAGGGAAATTCGGGGCCACAATGACCCTCTAGATTCGCGCCATGCGCACGTGGTACCTTACACGCAGCTGGTTGTGGTGGATCTTGCATTTGCTATTGCTGTCAGCGATTTCTTCAAATTATTCTCTCTGGATCTGTGGTTGCTACAGTAGGTATGTAACACCCCAAACCCGGCCTAGACGCTATGACCGAATCTGGCGATGTCACATGATAGTGCTTTCGAAATCGCAATGACGTTAAACCATTTGTTTTCAACCATTATCCATTTTCAAAACGTTATACCTTGCGGAAGCTTTTAAAAATAGTTTGCGAATTTGTGTGTATTTTGATAAAATGTTTGTTTGTATTGAAAACTCGAGTTTTCCTACTTATAGCAACAAAACCATAAACGTTGCAAATCCCAAATTTAAACAAAATACGTAATGACCATAATTACATTAGAATTTCCAGAATAAAAATTAAAATCATGATAAGTATAAACCATAATCTATCGTGAGACCGTAGCAGTGGTCACTGTCGAGTCCTCTGCTAAACCGATCCGTCTAATGCTGGGGATTACCTGAACAGATTAAACAGAAAAGGGTGAGTTTCGCAACTCAGTGTTTAATCCCCACAGATATCAAACGTACAGAGTAATCACCAGAAACCAGAAATCACAGATTGGCCCGGAGCCCATTACAGAAATAGCTTGGGCCTTAGCCCACTCGGATGCAAAATCAGATATATATATAATAGGGCCTTAGCCCAATCAGATACAGAGTCAGATCAGAATATCAGAATCCTACCCACCAGCCTCTACACACCATCTCTGTCCAGCCCTACACACCATGTGGGGATATAATCAACCCACCTATCCTTACACACCATATTGTACCGAAGTGCGGCACATAAATAGAATAATGTAGCTGAGCTACCAGATAACAGGCTTAAAGCCTTTCAGACATTTCCTCTGAAATATCATCAACCCTTCTCGATGCAATGCAACATACCAAATATGACATGCAACATGCAAACAATCGATCATACATTCAGTTCAGTACAGATATCATGCTCTGTCAGACACCATATAATCAGATCACACAAATAGGGGTCTAAGTGATCACTGTGAAGTCAGAGTTTTAAAATTTATAAAGATAATGATCGAACCTGGAAACTAACTATGACAACGATTGAGGCAAGTGCACCTATCGAACAGTAGTATAGCTTAGGCAAGACCGGATTGTCAAACTCAAAGGAACTAAAAGTATTAATACTAACTTTCTTTCTATTATTTAGCCTAAAATAAGTGAAGCTGTTTATTAATCTAAATTAACTAATTACTAAGCTAAAGACGCAAAGACAAAAATAATGAATTGGGGAAATACTTGGGAAAAACTCAGTTGATTAAAACGATGCCCTTAGGAAGAATCCACCTAGACTTCACTTGTTATCTAACACTGAACCAGACGATTTATTCACTTGACTTGATCCGTAGGACTCCCTAACGTATATTAAACCCTCTCTCGAGGCGAATAATGTCTAACCCTAGGTTAATTAACGGAAATCTCTTTCTCGAATAATAACCCCCTAGAATAGCAGTAAATCGATCTATGGACATCCCATATTAGGTTTCACCCTAATCCGGCAAAATCTCGTCACCCTATCTCTAGGCGTGCGATCAACTCCGCTTAATTATGCTAGATCTACTCTTAAGCAGGGACTTTTGCTCCACCACCTAAGCACATTCGACTTGAATTAATATCCGCGAAATATCAACACAAGAATTAAGCACACATAATTAAGAACAAATCAAGTATTTATCATATAGTTCAGAAAACAATAACAAGATTCATCTAGGTTTCATCCCCCTTCAGGTATCTGAAGGGTTTAGTTCATAATATTAAAGAAAAGCATCTCAAAAGAAAAGATAACACAAAACATAAGAAATCCTTAAAACCCTCTGAAGGAATTGAAGAGGAGATCCTCCGTCTTGAGTAGAATTTCGGCTTATTGAGATGGATCAACTGGCTATCCCTTGAGAGTTTCCCACAAATCTGACCTTTTCGGCTCGGCTCCTTGGCCTAGCTGACCGCCCGTCGACTTCCCCCTTTCAGGTTATACTTAGGGTGTATTTATAGGCTTTTGGAATGTGTTTCTTTGCCCCAAAGTATCCTTTTCCGAATGAAATTGCTCTTCTCCACGGCAGAGGCACGGCCATGGCACACGCCCCTGTGAATCGTGGCCAGGCCGTGTTCAGACTTCTAATGAGGACACGCCCATGTAGATCATGATTAGGCCTTGTTCTAGAATTTTGAGGAGGCACGGCCGTGTGGACTTTAGTCCAGGCCGTGTCGATTTCATGCTTTGGCCCATTTTGGTCTGTTTTGAGCCCGTTTCTCGTTCTTTTTATTCTTGGGTGCTTTCCTAAGTATAAGACATGAAAAGAAAGGATTAAGAGCACCTTTTTACATAAATCAAGGGATAATTCATCCAAAAGCATACTAAATGTGGGATTAAAATATGTTACTATTTCGGTTTATCACTAAGTAATGCTTACCGACCCTACAGTAGGTCCAAAGTCGACTTGGGCAACCCGTGCAATCTTACATATCATTTCAAAAAAATGGGCTCACATGCCCATGTGGGTCCACACGCCCGTGTGGCCCACACGACCCAAATTGGCCTTGGCTGTATGGATCACACGGCCTGCCCCAGAATCCCACACGCCCTTGTGGTTCACCCGTGTGGGCCCACACGCCCGTATGGCCCACCAGGCCCAATAGGTCGAGCCCGTGTGTCGCACATGGCCCTGCTCAACCATCACACGGCCATGTCAGTTACGCATGGCCTGGCTTGTCAATCACACGATCGTGTTATGGCTCACAGCCTACCACACGGCCGTGTGGCTTCGACAGAATCATTTTTCAGCTTTCGCCGATTCTCAATTTCTGTGTTTTCAGGTACAAACCTGTATCATTTTCGATGTCGAAACACTTCCTAGGCCTGGAAACCTAACAAAGAACATTCAGAACCGATTTAGCAGTCTATTTTACAAGTTTCATCAATCGTTAACAACATTAATCTCGACTTACCACCGAAGAGGACCCTCCGTTAACACCGTTACGAAGTGAACCCCAAAAATCACTGACTCGAACTTCCTCCTACACCCTTAACCGCAGATGAAAAGCATCATTACTCATTTATCAAGAAAATCGTAATAGAAATGATAAGGACAACCTACCAACAACTACCAAAAGACGTAAGAACGACGTGATAAACAAGCGAGTAAAAGGAGAAAACAAGAAGGGTAGAATAACAAGAGGAAAACAATCGATATGGAAGGAACAATCTAGGAGAAATTTGACAGCCATGTGGTGAGGGAAAAGAAGAGTGATGGCTGAAAATTTCCAAAAAAAATGAAGTAGAGTAATCAGAAAATCGATAACCCCCCTAATCCCTTATTTCTCTCCTAAAACTGTCCACTACTTCCCCACACACCTCAAATACACAGAATCCTATTCACTTCCAACACCTCACCTCGCCATTAGCAAAAATAATAAATTCTCGTGCTTACGCAGAGTCTCGAACCCCTGACCTTTAGCTTAGTTACACTCCACCTAACCACCAGACCAGCAGGCCCATTCTGCTAACAATTTACCAACACATAATTAAGAGCCTACTGACTAGAGATAGGGATTTAATCATGAAAATGCCAAAATTTGCCAAAGACTTGGCTTGAACTTAGGACATCTCTCACACACCAAGAACACTTAACCACTGAAGCAGATACACATAGCGCAATTAATTCAAAAACACACAGATATTTTTGTACTCTAAAATCACATAAGCCGGAATTAAAGAAATTAGAGGCGTTACAACTCTACCCCCTAAAAGAAAATTTCGTCCTCGAAATTTAACTTGATCAGAAAAGATGAGGATACTGCTGACGCATCGCATCCTCAGGCTCCCACGTGGCCTCCTCAGTGCCATGGTTCTGCCACAGCACCTTCACTAATGGGATAGACTTCCTTCGCAGAACTTTAATGTCGTGATCCAGAATCTGGACCGGCTCCTCTTCAAATGTCAGATCTGGTCTAACCTCAATGACTTTTACCAGAACAATATGCTTGGGATCAGAGCGGTATCGCCTCAACATTGAAACGTAGTAGGCATCATGAATGCGATCCAACTCCAGAGGTAGTTCCAACTGATATGCGACTGGCCCCACTCACTTCAAAATATGGTACGACCCAATAAACCGAGGGCTCAGCTTACCCTTGCGACCGAACCTCAAGACCTTCTTCCATGGCGAGACCTTGAGAAAAACTAAGTCCCCCACAGAATACTCAATATCCTTCCTCTTCAGATCAGCATAAGACTTCTGCGTATCAGATGCCACTTTCAGTCGATCTCGAATCAATCGAACCTTATCTTCAGTCTCAGAAACCAGTTCAGGACCCAGTACACATCGCTCACCCAACTCAGTCCAGCACAAGGGAGTGTGACACTTACGACCGTACAAGGTCTCGCAAGGTGCCATCTGGATGCTAGACTGGTAGCTATTGTTGTAGGCGAACTCTACCAACAACAAATACTCCTCCCAACTACCTCAGAAATCTATAACACAGCTCCTCAACATATCCTTTAGTACTTAAATCACCCTCTCCGACTGACCATCTGATAAACCGTAATATATACATATTTTAATCCCACATTTAGCATATTTTTTGGATGATTTATCCCTTGACTTGTGGAATTTGATGCTCCTAATCCTTTAATTTCATGTTTTATACTTAGGAAAGCATAGGAGAATGAAAAGAACAAGAAACGGGCTAAAAATAGACCAAATGGGCCAAAGTAAGAAATCAACACGGCCTGGGCTCGAATCACACGGCCGTGCCACCTTAGCAGGCCCAAACACGGCCTGGGCTCGATGTACATTGAGGGCAATGTACATCTTAAGTGTGGGGGGTGAAGCTTAAAAGTGTCAATCTTAAAAGTGCCTAACTTTTTGCATTATTCTCAAATCCCTGAATTATGTCTTGTTCTTAAGTAATTTCCTCATATTATGATTAGAATGAAATTTCCTTTGATTTATGATTTTCACTGATGTGTCTTGGATTAAGTCATAGTTAATTGTACATTGATGATTTAAACTTTAAGATAGTAGAGAATCAAGCATGATAAGTCTATTTTTCAGAATTAAAATTTTGCTAGGTTGTTGACCTAAATTTAAATATTACCTTGAAGTTTGAAATTTACGAGGTTGATATCAAAAAGCCATAATTTTTGTGAGATTTTGAGCCTTTTAGAGCATATTCTTTTTCTTGCTCACTTTATTGATTATGAGTGTGTCAACATTGATTTGTTATTCTAGAACTTGCTTCGATTATACATGTCGAGACCACACCTTTGATTTGATATACAGAGATGATAAAGGCACTTAGGATTTAACTCACTTACTCCACTTAAAGCCTACCCTCACAATTAACCCCTAGTGAACCCCTTTAATCCTAACAACCCTTTTTTTGACTCACCCATTAATATTAACCCAAAACCCATCCTATATTTGTTATCACCATTCCTTGACTCCCTTTTTGTCGAAATTTAATTTTGAACAGTTACCTAACTATGTTCTATATTTCAGTTGTTAAAGTTCTTTCCTATTACTTGATTTGTTCTTTAAAAAAAAACGTTAGAAAATCTATTCATCATTAGTTCTATGTTCTATAAGCTTAAAACAGTTAAATTCACATCTTTAAAAGAAGCTCGTGCTATTAGTATTACAAGTTTTTAATTGATGTAATTAATCATTATCAGTTCGTTGTTTCTAGTTAGGTAATTTGTCAAGTCAATCTCGATTCTAACCCTCTAATTCAGCCTTTATCCACACCTTTAACCCAAGCCCCGTTACAACCCTTTTTAAAGACCTTTTGATTTGTGTATCATCTCATATTATCGTGGTGGAGATTTGATTTTCATGCAAGCATATGGGATTAACTTTTCATGTTTGACTTACGAGTGCTTTATCCTGAACCTTAAACACTTCGAGTGATTTGAGTGAATCTTTAGTGAGGATGCCAACCCTTGTCGATTTTGAATTAGAGGTAATTATTTAGATGAGGGGAAACACCTATGATTTCATGCTACAAAAATGTATGACTTAGATTGTTTGAATCTTTAGAAATCTTTGAGTTGAATTATCCATGAATGAATTATCTATGAATTATGATGAGACATTGTTAATGAGAATCATGAACTGAGGAAAGTTAGTTCTTAATTGTAAGTTGAGAATTTTGCTTGAGGACAAGCAAAAGCTTAAGTGTGGGGGTATTTGATAAACCGTAATATATACATATTTTAATCCCATATTTAGCATACTTTTTGGATAATTTATCCCATGACTTGTGGAATTTGATGCTCCTAATCCTTTAATTTCATGTTTTATACTTAGGAAAGCATAGGAGGATGAAAAGAATGAGAAACGGGCTAAAAACGGACCAAATGAGCCAAAGTAAGAAATCAACACGGCCTGGGCTCGAATCACACGGCCGTGCCACCTTAGCAGGCCCAAACACGGCCTGGGCTCGATTCACACGGGCGTGCTCTGCGGGCGTGTCTCTGCCGTGACCCGTTGTAATTCTACTCAGAAAAGGATACTTAGGGGCGAAGAAAGACATTCCAAAGTCTATATAAACACACTAATTATGACCTAAAAAGGGGAGTCGACAGAAGCTTTTCTGTCGGGGGCGTCCAGCTAGGCCAAGGAGCCAAGCCAGAGAGGTCAGAATCGTGGGATTTACTCGAAGAAAGCCAGTTGATTCATCTCAAGAAGCCGAAATCATACTCAAGACGGAGGATCTCTCCTTCAATTCCTTCAGGGGGTTTTAGGGTTTTCTTATATTTTGTTTTATATTTTCTTCCGAGATGTATTCTTTTATGATAATGAACTAAACTCCTCAGATACCTGAGGGGGATGAAACCTAAGACGGATCTTGTTATTGTTTTCTGAACTATATGATAAATACTTGATTTGTTCTTAATTATGTGTTCTTAATTCTTGTTTTGATATTTCAGGATATTGATTCAAGTATTGATGTGCTTAGGCAAAGGAGGAATAGACCTTGCTTAAGATTAGATCTAGCATAATTAAGCGGAGTTGATCGCAACCCTAGAGATAGGATGACGAAAATCTGCCGGATTAGGGTCAAACCTAATATGGGAGTCCATAGATCGAGTTAATGCAATTCTAGGGGTTTTAATTAGAAAGAGATTTCAATTAATCAACCTAGGGTTAGACGTTAGTAGCCTCGAGAGAGGTATTAATATAAATTAGGGAATCCTACGGATCAAGTCAAGTGAATAAATAAATGCAGTTGAGTTAAATAACAAGTGAAGTCTAGGTGGATTCCTCCTTGGGTATTGTCTTAATCAATTGGTTTTTCCCACAAGTATTTCCCCAATTCATTCTCTTCGTCTTAGCGTCTTTAGCTTAGTAGTTAGTTAATTTTAGATTAAATAACAATTCCCTTAATTCTTAGGCTAAATAATAAGAAGGAAGTCAGTATTAGTACTTTTGGTTCCTTTGGGTTCGACAATCTTGTCTTGCCACTAAGCTATACTACTGTTCGATAGGTGTACTTGCCTCAATCATGGTGATAGCTAGTTTCTAGGCTAGATCATTCATTATATAAATATTAAGACTATCGATACCAACGATCACCATCTATCTGAGGATGGAAAGCAGTACTGAAGTCCAACCTTGAACCCAGAGCCTCATGCAACTTCTTCCAGAACCGAGACGTGAAGCGAGGATCCCTATCGGAGATGATCGAGACAGGAACCCCACGCAGTCTCACTATTTCAGATACATATAGTTTAGCTAACTTCTGGAGAGAAAAGTCCGTCCTGACCGGAATGAAGTGAGCAGACTTGGTCAATCAATCCACGATGACCCAGACAAAATCCTTCTTAATGGGTGTTAAAGGCAACCCACTAACGAAGCCCATCGTTACTCGTTCCCATTTCCACATCGGTATCTTTACCGGCTGCAGTAACCTCGAAGGCAACTGATGCTCAGCCTTAATGTGCTGACAAGTTAAACAGTGAGCAACGAAGTCAGTAACCTCACGCTTCAACCCTTGCCACCAGTACAACTCTTGGAGATCTCAGTACATCTTGTTCCCACTAGGATGCATAGCATATGGGCTACTATACGCCTCCCTCAGAATCGACTGTCGCAACTCCTCATCACTCGGTACACAAATTCAACCGCGAAAATAAAGTACCCCATCACCGTTAATCTCAAAATTAGTAACATCACCAACCTCAATCTGACGAAAACGCAGCTCAAGAGACTTATCCCCCATCTGTTTACCTCTAATCTGATCAATCCATGTAGGCTTAACCTGAAGTTCCGCTAACAGACTCCCATAATCGAATAAATTGAGTCGAGCGAGCATTGCTCTCAGATCGGTCATAGCCCTATGACTCAAAGCATCTGCCACCACGTTGGCCTTACCAGGATGGTACTCGATGGTGCAGTCATAATCCTTCAACAGTTCAACCCATCTACGCTGCCTCAGGTTTAACTCCTTCTGAGTGAGAAGATATTTGAGGCTTTTATGATCAGTGTAGATAGTACACTTCTCACTGTACAGGTAGTGCTTCCAAATCTTTAAAGCGAAGACTACAGCAGCCAGCTCCAAATCATGAGTAGGATAGTTTACCTTATGCATCTTAAGCTGACGTGACGCATAAGCTACAACCTTACTATCCTGCATCAGTACACAACCCAAACCCACATGCGACGCATCACTGTATACGACGAAATCCTTCCCAGATTCAGGCTGTATCAGAACCGGAGCCTGAGTCAAAACAGATTTGAGCTTCTTGAAGCTCTCTTATTGCTTATCAGTCCAGACAAAGGGAACTCCCTTGCATAGAAGCTTGGTTAACGGTGCTGCGATCAAGGAGAACCCTTCTACGAAGCGTCGATAATAACCCGCCAGCCCCAGAAAGTTGCAGATTTCGAACACATTCTTCGGCTGTTTCCAATCCAGCACAGCCTCAATCTTACGAAGATCAACACGAATCCCCTCTGCAGAAACCACATGCCCAAAAAGGTTACTTCTCGGAGCCAGAATTCACAATTACTGAACTTTGCATACAACTGTTTCTCACGAAGAGTCTGTAGTACCACTCGGAGATGCTCATCGTGCTAGTCCTCAGTCTTAGAATACACTAGGATATCATTGATGAATACCACCACAAACTAGTCCAGATGAGGCTGGAACACACGGTTCATCAAATCCATAAATGCCGCTAGTGCATTGGTCAACCCAAAAGGCATAACCAGGAACTCGTAATGTCCATAGCGAGTCCTAAATGCCGTCTTATGCACATCAGCCTCCTTAACTCTCAATTGATGATATCCTGAACGCAAATCAATCTTGGAGAACATAGAAGCCCCTCTGAACTGGTCGAATAGATCATCTATCCTCGGAAGTGGGTACTTGTTCTTGATTGCTAGCTTGTTCAGTTACCGGTAGTCGATACACATCCTCATTGTCCCATCTTTCTTCTTCACAAACAACACTGGTTCTCTCCATGGAGACACACTGGGACGAATGAATCCATGATCTAGCAGTTCCTGAATTTGAGCCTTAAGCGCTGTAAGCTCCTTCGGTGCCATTCGGTAGGGCGCGATAGACACCAGAGCTGTACCCGGAATGAGCTCAATCCCAAATTCCACTTCTCGCCTCAGAGGCAGACCCAGTAGTTCCTCAGGAAAAATGTCTGGAAAGTCCCTCACGGTTCTGATGTCCTTAACCAAAGAGTCCCCAGAATCAGAAACACTGATAGAGGCCAAGAATGCCTCACATCCTTTCCGTACCAACATTTTTGCCTCCAACGCAGAAATCACATTAGTTAGATAGTCTCGTCGCTCCCCAATCACAACTACCTCGCTGTTCCCCTCGGTCCTTAGGACAACCTTTTTTTTTGCACAGTCCAAACTTACCCAGTGTTTAACCAGCCAATCCATTCCCAGAATCAAGTCAAACTCCCCAAATGGAAGCTCCATCAGATCAGCCAAAAATACTGTCCCTTGAACCTCTAACGGGACGTCACTAAACACTTTGCTCACTCAGATAGACTGCCCCAACGAACTTACCACAGTTACTTTACTAGAAGTACTCTCAACCGGAATCCCCAAGGTTTCAGACACAGTATTGGCTACGTAATAGTGTGTAGAGCCTATGTCTATCAATACCAAATAAGGTACATTATAAATTAAAAATGTACCCGTGATGACGTCTAGAGCATATCGGTCCTCACGGTGATGGGCAGCATAAACCAGTGCGGGCTGCCTCGCCTCAGTCGGTTCAGCACTTCTGCCTGGTGCTCTCTGTCCTCGGTCCATACCGTTACCACCCCTGGCCTGACCTCGGCCCCTAGGTGGCTATTGAACTACTCTCGGTGGCTGCGCAGTACCAGTACCTGTAGCTTGCATCTGATCGATTCTCAGCGAACAATCTCTGATACGATACTCGGTAGAGCCACATCTCAAACATGCCTTAGTCGTCCTCCAACACTCGTCTGGATGGCGTCTACCACAGTTTCCTCAAAGCGCTACCCAGTAGGTACAACAAGATGCCCAACTCTCACTGGCCCATCAGATCTGCCATTTTCCTAGGCCTCATCACAGAACTCGAGGGCTCCGATTCCCTTTTATTCATTCCTCTCTCTCGATTTTGGCGCTCAGCGCGCTTAACCTCCTCGACGATCTTCGCCTTCTCAACCAATGTAATAAACTCACGCTCCCTCTGTGGAGCTATCAGAACTCGCAAACTGTCCTTGAGGCCATCCTCGAAGCAGACACATCTCTCATACTCGGTCGCCACCATGCCCCGCGCATAACGACTCAATCTCAGGAAGTCGGCCTCATACTCAGCCACTGAACGGTCCCCCTGTGTGAGATTAAGAAACTCGCACCTCCTAGCATCGATCTAGCTGGCTCCTACATACTTACTCTGGAACACAGTCTTAAAGTAATCCCAAGTCAGTCGGTCGAGTGGAGTGCCCTCCTTAACCGCCAGCCATTACTGGTAAGCTTTATCGCGAAGCAGAGAAACAGCCCCCTTAAGCTTCTACTCAGCGGTAAAATCCAGGTCGTCCATAATTCTTTTCGTGGCCTCCATCCAATATTCGGCCACATTAGGGGCGACTCTTGTGACACCCCTAAATAACTCCGTCCCATTGGATCGGAGTCGTTCTGTAATCAACCCTCGGCCCCCAAATCCGGTGTTGGGCCCAACAATCCTCTCCAATATCCTCAGCATGGCCTGAGAAAATGCGTCGTCCCCAGCCATGCGATCTCGAGACCCAGCCTATGTCACAGGTGATACCGGTGTCTCGCTCGTATCCAGATTAGGTAGATTTCCTGATGATGAAGACCCAACTCGAGCCCCTCTACGGCCTCTACCACGGCCTCTTGTACCCTATTCGCGAGTACCTCGTGTGCTCATTGTAAATTTAGAGTTTATCTGTATTAATAGTTTTATGCATTAATTTACAGTTCCGATATTTATTAACAGATATTTTATGCAGAACAGTATCAGAAGTTCAGAATTTATTATCGCGAGTCTCGGTCTCACTCTGATTTTTGATTTACACTACCTAGAGTGTTTTGATCTGATATACTACCTATTGGTTATTTCAAGCATGCTAGTAGTATTTGTAAAAAAAATCTAAACAGAATTTCAGAACACTTATAGGATCGGCGCCGGAGACTCAGTGTACCACATACTCAGTCCAAAAATATTTTAAATCACTTAACAATCATTTCTTTAAAACCAATCTTTAAAACCCAATCTACAGCCGAGTTTTGCAACCTGGCTCTGATACCACTAAATGTAACACCTCAAACTTGGCTTAGACGCTATGGTCAAATCTGGCGATGTCATATGATAGTGCTTTCAAAATCGCAATGACGTTAAGACCATTTTTTTCAACCATTATCCATTTTCAAAATGTTATACCTTGCGGAAGCTTTTAAAAATAGTTTGCGAATTTGTGTGTATTTTGATAAAATGTTTGTTTGTATTGAAAACTTGAGTTTTCCTACTTATAGCAACAAAACCATAAACGTTGCAAATCCCAAATTTAAACAAAATACGTAATGGCCATAATTACATTAGAATTTCCCAAATAAAAATTAAAACCATGATAAGTATAAACCATAAACTATCGTGAGACCGTAGCAGTGGTCACTGTCGAGTCCTTTGCTGAACCGATCCGTCTAATGCTTGGGATTACCTAAACAGATTAAATAGAAAAAGGGTGAGTTTCGCAACTCAGTGTGTAATCCCCACAGATATCAAACGTACAAAGTAATAACCAGAAACCAGAAATCACAGACTGGCCCGGAGCCCATTACAGAAACAGCTTGGGCCTTAGCCCACTCGAATGCAGAATCAGATATATATATAATAGGGCCTTAGCCAAATCAGATACAGAGTCAGATCAGAATATCGGAATCCTACCCACCAGCCTCTACACACCATCTCCGTCCAGCCCTACACACCATGTGGGGATATAATCAACCCACCCATCCCTACACACCATACTGTACCGAAGTGCGGCACATAAAAAGAATAATGCAGCTGAGCTGCAAAATAACAGGCTTAAAGCCTTTCAGACACTTCCTCCGAAATATCATTAACCCTCCCCGATGCAATGCAACATACCAAATATGACATGCAACATGCAAACAATCGATCATACATTCAGTTCAGTACATATATCATGCTCAGTCAGACACCATATAATCAGATCACACAAATAGGGGTCTAAGCAATGCTTACCGACCCAACAGTAGGTCCACAGTCGACTTGGGCGACCGGTGTAACCTTACAGATCATTTCAGAAAAATGGACTCACATGCCCATGTGGCCTGCCCGTGTAGCCTACACGGCCTAAATTGGCCTTGGCCGTATGATCCCAGAATCCCACACGCTCGTGTGGCCCACCCGGTGCAATAGGTCGAGCCTGCGTGTCACACACGGCCCTGCTCGCCCATCACACGGCCGTGTTAGTTGCGCATGGCCTGGCTCGTTAATCACACGGCTGTGTTGTGGCTCACAGCCTTGCACACGGCCTACCACACGGCCTACCACATGGTCGTATAGCGTCGACAGAATCATTTTTCAGCTTTTGCTGATTCTCAATTTCTGTGTTTTCGGGTACACACCTGATAAACTGTAATAGTAACATATTTTATCTCCACATTTAGCATGCTTTTGGATAATTTATCCCTTGAATTATGGAATTTGGTGCTCTTAATCCTTTAATTTCATGTTTTATACTCAGGAGAGCATAGGAGGATGAAAAGAATAGAAAACGGGCTTAAAACGGGCCAAATGCGCCAAAGTAGGAAATCAACACGGTCTGGGCCCAAAGCACACGACCGTGCCCCTTAAGCAGGCTCGAACACGGCCTGAAGTCGATTCACATGGGCGTGCCACACGGGCGTGTCCCTTCCGTGACAAAGAGGAATTTCACTCAGAATAGGGTACTTAGAGGCAAAGAAAGACACTCCAAAGCCTATATAAACACCCTAGAGGCCAACCTTTAGGGGGCGTCCAGCTAGGCCAAGGAGTCGAGCTAGAGAGGTCAAAATCGTGGGATTTACTCGAAGAAAGCCAGTTGATTCATCTCAAGAAGCCGAAATCATACTCAAGACGATGGATCTCTCCTTCAATTCCTTCAGGGGGTTTTAGGGTTTTCTTATGTTTTGTTTTATCTTTTCTTCTGAGATGTGTTCTTTTATTATTATGAACTAAACCCCTCAGATACCTGAGGGAGATGAAACCTAAGATGGATCTTGTTATTGTTTTCTGAACTATATGATAAATACTTGATTTGTTCTTAACTATGTGTTCTTAATTCTTTCTTTGATATTTCAGGGTATTGATTCAAGTATTGATGTGCTTAGGCAGTGGAGCAAAAGTCCCTGTCTAAGAGTAGATCTAGCATAGTTAAGCGGAGTTGATCGCAACCCTAGACATAGGATGACGAAAATCTACCGGATTAGGGTCAAACCTAATATGGGAGTCCATAGATCAAGTTAATGCCATTCTAGGGGTTTTAATTAGAAAGAGATTTCAATTAATCAACCAAGGGTTACACGTTAGTAGCCTCGACGGAGGTATTAATATACATTAGATAACAAGTGAAGACTAGGTGGATTCTTCCTTGGGTATTGTCTTAATCAATTGGTTTTTCCCAGTAGTATTTCCCAAATTCATTCTCTTTTTCTTAGCGTCTTTAGCTTAGTAATTAGTTAATTTTAGATTAAACAATAATTCACTTCAATTCTTAGGCTAAATAATAGAAAGAAAGTTAGTATTAGTACTTTTGGTTCCTTTGGGTTCGACATTCCGGTCCTGCCACTAAACTATACTACTGTTCGATAGGTGCGCTTGCCTCAATCGTTGTCACAGTTAGTTTCTAGGCTAGATCATTCATTATATAAATATTAAGACTCTGACATAATGATCAAGTTTTTGGCGCCGTTGCCGGGGAACTAAAATATTAAGAACGCTCAATTTTTATTACTTTAGCCATTTTTATTTTTTACAATTTACTTTTATTCTGTTTTTAACTTTGCTAAGTTTTCTCTTATTTGTTTCTGATAGGTATCTCTAGAAGAAACCCGTCAGGACCCTTGACTTTTGACAGTGAAATAGAACATACCGGTAAAACCGAAGAGATGTCACTGAATAATTATCAATGGCAAGACATGAGGACAATGCCTAATAAAGCAGCCGGTGTTTTCAACCTTGACGCGGTCACCATGTTATCTAACCAGGTAGAGCTTTTAAATAAAAAATTTGATGGTTGGTATGGTTCTACGCAGGTACAAATGGAGGAGGGGTGAACAACACAGAATATTTATCCTACAACCCTAGCACAGAGAACGAACAAGTCAACTATATGGGTAACTATTCTAGACCTTAAAATAATCCCTATAGTAACACTTATAATGCAGGTTGGTGGAACCATTCCAATTTCTCGTGGGATGGCCAAGGACATCGGAGACAACAACCCCTCCCAGGCTTTCAACAACCACCTTACAAACAGGAAAAGAAGTCGAACCTTGAAGAGATGCTAACAAAATTTATCGCAGTGTCAGAAACTCGTTTTCAAAACAACGAGACAATGCTCAAAAATCAGCAAGCGTCGATTCAAGAGATCGAGAATCAAATAGGTCAGCTTGCTAAGCTGATCTCAGAAAGACCACAAGGTATCTTGTCTAGCTACACCGAAACTAACCCAAGAGAGCAACCGCAAGTAATAACTGCTCACGACAGTGAAGGATTAGATGAACCAAAATTGAAATAAGAGAATATGGTAGAGGAAGGTAAGGTTGAGGTAAGCCATGATAAACCAAACCCGGTAATTACAGAGTACCAACCTCGTGTGCCATACCCCAATGCGATGAAGAAAGACCACACAAAGGAACAATTCGGTAAATTTCTTAAACTTCCAAAGAAATTACATATTAACTTACTGTTTCTTGAAGCTCTTTCGCAGATGCCAGATTCAAGGAAATTTTCAAAAGAGTTTTTGACCACAAACGGAAGTTAGACGATACGTCGCATTTGGAGCTAAACGCGGTGTGCCCAGCAATTCTACGAAATAAACTACCACGTGAGCTCACATTTCGTGTAAGTGACGAAACGATCACTCTTCAGGTTCTTGACACGGCTAGGACATCGGGTATTAAAGGTGGAACTAATCACTTCAAAATTGGGGACCAGGTACTGTCAGATACAACCAACCCTCGACTAGCCGCTTCAGAGCTTAATACAAACGGTGCGACTCCTTTTACGGTACTTAAGGTATTTCCATACGGAACGGTCGAGGTAACTCATTCTAATTTTGACACTTTTAAGGTAAATATTACCCGACTCAAACCATATGTTGATAGAATTGATAAGGAGTTTCGACTCCGTGAAACACCATGGCCATACAAATAATAGGTAAGTCTAGCTCAAGACTTTAAACGAGCGCTTCTCGGGAGGCAACCCGAGCACTAACCCCACTAACATCCATATTTTTGAATTTTAGAATCTAACTAAAAACTAATCAAATTTTTAGGCGTAGGTTTGCATACCACCAGCCTTGCACACGGGCGTGGCCGTGGCCGTGTGGACACCACGAGTATGCATATCGGCGTGGCAGATATCGTGTAGAAACAGGACAAAAATTTCCCCAAGACATAGGCTCCGACTAAATGCCACGGTCGTGCAACGCGGCCGTGGTCGAAACTGCCTAAAGAGCACGGGCAGAGATAAATCCACACGGCCGTGCGAGGCGGCCGTGGTTGATATTATCAGCTTTTTCACATATCGCCGCCACCACCACCTCGAAATCACTCCGATGATGAGGACCTTTGAGTCCTTTTTATTTTCTTTATTCTTATTCTTATTTTTATTTTTATTTTTATTTTTATTTTAGTTCATTTTCCTTTATTATTAAAATCTTTAAATTTTTAAGTATAATTTGATTTCTTTTATCTCTGGCTGTTTAACTCTCGAGTAACTATAACAAACGTCCATTAAATAAGAACTCCCTAAAAACTTTACTGATGACTTTGCAGTTTAAAAAGGTTCAAGGTGCCACTCAAGGAACGAACACACCACCAGAGTATTCTCCACCACCTTCACCTATGCCTAGTCATCATGTTCATCATTGATCATCCTCCAAGGATTTCATCCATAATTTAGGAAGTTTCACTTCTCCCTCTCTTTTGATTTTCTTAAAATATTGTTCATATATATCTTTGTACATTGAGGACAATGTACATCTTAAGTGTGGGGGGTGAATCTTAAAAGTGCCTAACTTTTTGCATTATTCTAAAATTCCTGAATTATGTCTTGTTCTTAAGTAAAATTTCTCATATTACTGTTAAAATGAAATTTCCTTTGATTTATGATTTTCATTGATATGTTTTGGATTAAGTCATTGATAATTGTGCAGTGATGATTTAAACTTTAGGAGACTAGAGAATCAAGCAGGATAAGTCTATTTTTCAGAAGTAAAAATTTTGTTACGTTGTCTACCCGAACCTAATTATTACTTTGAAGTTTGAAATTTACAAGGTTGATATCAAAAAGCCCATAATTTTTGTGAGATCTTGAGCCTCTTAGAGCATACATTCCTTTTCGTGCTCACTTTATTGATTATGAGTGTGTCAACATTGATTTGTTATTCTAGAACTTGATTCGATTATACATGTCGAGACCACACCTTTGATTTGATATACTAAGATGATAAAGGCACCTAGGTTTTAACCCACTTACTCCACTAAAAGCCTACCCTCACAATTAACCCCTAGTGAACCCCTTTGATCCTAACAACCCTTTTATTGACTCACCCTCAACATTAACCAAAAACCATTATTGTTGAAATCCCTTTAATTAATTTGACCCACATTAAGTCGAGGTCTGATTTGAACAGGTTACTTAGCTAAATTATGCTTTCCATTTCAGTTGTTAATTTCTTTATTATTGTATGATTTGTTCTTAAAAAAAATGAAGTATATTCATTATTAGTTCTATGTTATTTGAGCTCAAACTGTAATTTCATTATCTTTAGAAGAAGCTCATGTTATTAGTATTAAGTTTCCGTGATGTAATTATTAAGTACAACTTTTTAGTTAGGTAATTTGTCAATTCAGTCTCGATTCTAACCCTCTAATTCAGCCTTTATCCACACCTTTAACCTAAGCCCCGTTACAACCCATAAAAGACCTTTTGATTTGTGTATCATATCATTTTACAGTGGTGGAGATTTGATTTTCATGCAAGCCTATGGGATTAACTTTTCATGTTCGACTTCTGAGTGCTTAATTTTGAACCTTAAACACTTTGAGTGAACCTTAAGTGAGGATGTCAATTTTTGTCGATTTTGAATTAAAGGTAATTATTTAGGTAAGGGGAAACACCTATTTTTCGTACTATAAAAACTATGACTTTGATTGTTTGAATCTTTAGGAACCTTTCGGTTAAATTATCAATGTATGAATTACCTATGAATTATGATGAAACATTGTTGATAAAGGTTATGAATTGAGAAAGTTCGTTTTAATTGTGAGTTGAGATTTTTGCTTGAGGACAAGCAAAAGCTTAAGTGTGGGGGTATTTGATAAATCGTAATAGTAACATATTTTATCTCCACGTTTAGCATGCTTTTGGATGATTTATCCATTGAATTATGGAACTTGGTGCTCTTAATCCTTTAATTTAATGTTTTATACTCAGGAGAGCATAGGAGGATGAAAAGAACAGAAAACGGGCTTAAAACGGGCCAAATAGGCCAAAGTAGGAAATCAACACGGCCTGGGCCCAAAGCATACGGCCGTGCCCCTTAAGCAGGCTCGAACACGGCCTGAAGTCGATTCACACGGGCGTGCCACACGGGCGTGTCCCTGTCGTGACAAAGAGGAATTTCACTCGGAATAGGGTACTTAGAGGCAAAGAAAGACACTCCAAAGCCTATATAAACACCCTAGAGGCCAACCTTTAGGGGGGCGTCTAGCTAGGCCAAGGAACCGAGCCAGAGAGGTCAGAATCGTGGGATTTACTCGAAGAAAGCCAGTTGATTCATCTCAAGAAGCTGAAATCATACTCAAGATGGCGGATCTCTCCTTCAATTCCTTCAGGGGGTTTTAGGGTTTTCTTATGTTTTGTTTTATCTTTTCTTCTGAGATGTGTTCTTTTATTATTATAAACTAAACCCCTCAGATACCTGAGGGTGATGAAACCTAAGATGGATCTTGTTATTGTTTTCTGAACTATATGATAAATACTTGATTTGTTCTTAACTATGTGTTCTTAATTCTTGCTTTGAGATTTCAGGGTATTGATTCAAGTATTGATGTGCTTAGGCAGTGGAGCAAAAGTCCCTGTCTAATAGTAGATCTAGCATAGTTAAGCAGAGTTGATCGTAACCCTAGACATAGGATGACGAAAATCTACCGGATTAGGGTCAAACCTAATATGGGAGTCCATAGATCGAGTTAATGCAATTCTAGGGTTTTAATTAGAAAGATATTTCAATTAATCAACCTAGGGTTAGGCGTTAATAGCCTCGACGGAGGTATTAATATACATTAGGGAATCCTACGGATCAAGTCAAGTGAATAAATAAATGCGGTTGAGTTAGATAACAAGTGAAGTCTAGGTGGATTCTTCCTTGGGTATTGTCTTAATCAATTGGTTTTTCCCACTAGTATTTCCCCAATTCATTCTCTTTGTCTTAGCGTCTTTAGCTTAGTAATTAGTTAATTTTAGATTAAACAATAATTCACTTCAATTCTTAGGCTAAATAATAGAAAGAAAGTTAGTATTAGTACTTTTGGTTCCTTTGGGTTCGACATTCCGGTCTTGCCACTAAACTATACTACTGTTCGATAGGTGCACTTGCCTCAATCGTTGTCACAGTTAGTTTCTAAGCTAGATCATTCATTATATAAATATTAAGACTCTGACATAACGATCAACACCTGTATCGTTTTCAGTGGCAAAACACTTCCTAGGCCTGGAAACCTAACAAAGAACATTCAGAACCGATTTAGCAGTCTATTTTACAAGTTTCATCAATCGTTAACAACATTAATCTCGACTTACCACCGAAGAAGACCCTCCGTTAACACCATTACGAAGTGAACCCCAAAAATCACTGACCTGAACTTCCTCCTACACCCTTAACTGCAGATGAAAAGCATCATTACTCATTCATCAAGAAAATCGTAATAGAAATGATAAGGAAAACCTACCAACAACTCCTGAAAGATGTAAGAACGACGTGATAAACAAGCGAGTAAAAGGAGAAAATCGAGAAGGGTAGAATAACAAGAGGAAAACAATCGATATGAAAGGAACAATCTAGGAGAAATTAGGCAGCCAGGTGGAGAGGGAAAAGAAGAGTGATGGCCGAAAATTTTCAAAAAAATAAAACAGAGTAATCAGAAAATCGATAACCCTCCTAATCCCTTATTTTTCTCCTAAAACCATCCACTACTTCCCCATACACCTCAAATACTCAGAATCATATTCACTTCCAACACCTCACGGTGCCATTAGCAAAAAGAATAAATTATCGTGCATACGCAGAGTCTCGAACCCCTGACCTTTAGCTTAGTTACACTCCACCTAACCACCAGACCAGCAGGCCCATTCTGCTAACAATTTACCAACACATAATTAAGAGCCTACTGACTAGAGATAGGGATTTAATCATAAAAATCCCAAAATTTTCCAAAGACTTGGCTTGAACTTAGGACCTCTCTCACACACCAAGAACACTTAACCACTGGAGCAGATACACATTGCATCAATTAATTCAGAAACACACACAGATATTTTTGTACTCCAAAATCACATAAGCCAGAATTAAAGAAATTTGGGGCGTTACAAGGTGTGCCCCTACTGCGAGTCATACACTAAACCCAGAAATAAAATATTAGTAACAATAAATGAAATAAAACAAAATTGTATTTATAACTTAAAAATTTTCTAATTATTCTAATTAAGTGCGAAAATTAAAATTAACCTAGTGATGTTGCCTCTCCAACAACGACGCCAACAACTTGACCGCTTCCGGACGTACTAACGTCTAGAGTGTGAATACTACAAAAAAATATATAGAATTACGATGCGGTATCTGCAAGTAAACGGGTCTAGTTGTAATATAGTTTTACCCAAGAGAGGCGAGCACTAGATCAATTCTAACCTAAACACTAAAAGATCTAATTAGTACTTTAGATTCAGTTATAGTACGAAGAATATAAAATAAAGGACTTTTAGAGTTTTTATAATGAAAAAAATAAAACAACATAAAAAGATAAAATTTAAGAGATTAAAAAGGAAGAATAAATCAAATATGATTATGGGTGATTAGCTTGCCTCGGTAATTTCCATCAACTAGTCGCTATCCTAGCAGGATCTTCCGACCCTCCATTAACATAATGAGTCAGCAAGAACTACATATCCTTAGACCTCACAGTCTAGACTGATTTGGGGTTAAGGTGTTCACGAATGGAAAATACCAATTTTAGGTTAATTCCCACCTTAATGACTTCCCGGGGTTGTCAAACCTAGGGTTTTTTCATGTTCTCCTTTTGCAAACAGTTGATCCATTAAGTAACTTTACAAACAGTTAATAGATCATAACTGATAAACCATAATTTACACATATTTTGACCCCATGCTTGGCTTATTTTTGGATAAATTTTTATTAGATTTGATGAATTCGATGCTCCTAATCCTTTAATTTTATATTTCACACTCAGGAGAGCTTAGGGAGTCGAAAAGAATAAGAAACGGGCCCAAAAGGGACAAAATGGGCCTACCTTAAAAATTAACACGGCTTGGACAATTGAACACGGGCAGACCACACGGCCATGTGTGACAAGCAGAATTGAACACGGCCTAAGCTATCGTACACGGGCGTGTCTCTGTTGAACCCGAGTTTAATTCTATTCGGAAAAGACTACTTGAGGTCCAAGAAAGGTGCTCCAAAGCCTATATAAACACCCTAGGGGAGGACCTAAAAGAGGACACACAGAGTAGAAAGTAGAAAATACTCGAAGACAGCCATCAGGAGCAGCTCGGAGGAAGGATCTCCATCAAGACTAAAGGTCTCCTATCAATTTCTCTTGAAGTTTTTGGGTTTTCTTATGTTTTGTAGTTTTCCTTATTTTAAGATGTTTCCCTCTATCAGTATAAACTAAATCCCTTAAATACCTGAGGGGATGAAACCTAAGATGGATCTTATTATTATTTGATTTATAAGATAAATACATGTTCTTATTCTTAATTGTGAGTTCTTATTCTTGTTTTAATAATTCAGGTTATTGATTCAAGTCGAATGTGCTTATTCAGAGGAGCAAAAGTCCCTGTTTAAGAGTAGATCAACACAATTAAGCGGAGTTGATTGCAACCCTAGAAATAGGGCGACATAAATCTGCCAGATTATAGTCAAATCTAATAAGGGAATCCATAAATCGAGTTAATGCGATAATAGGGGTTTTAATTAGAAAGAAATTTCAATTAATCAACCTAGAGTGTAACATCCCGGTTTAGGGCCTAGTCGGAATAGTGGTGTGTCTAGGCCATGTGAGACGCACGGTCAGCCCACGGGCGTGTAATCTGGCCGTGTGTTCCCTGCATGTTAATGTTTTTAAGTCAGTATAGTAAAACGGGATAGTCACACGAGCGTGCGATTAAATTTTGAGGCCGTGTGTATACACCACGGTTGGCAAGCACGGGCGTACCTTGGCCGTGGGCAAATTGGCAGAATGCTGGGTTATTAGGCACGGTCTGGGGACATGGGCGTGTGTGTCCATGCACGGGCGTGTCTTATCTTACACGGGCGTGTGAGACCTGTATTGAAGATAAAAATTTTAAGGATCGTAAAAGTTTCAGATTAGTCTCGAGAGCTCTTGTGTGTTTGAGTGAGGCCTCGTAAGTCGAGAATGAAGTTATAGAGAGTAATCACGTTGAGCCTAAGTGGCGATTAAGTGGTTTAAGTTCGATAACGCCTCAAGCCCGGTTCTCGACGTAGAACCCGGGTAAGGGGTGTTACATTTAGTTGTATCAAAGCTATGGTTCAGCCATTTCTAGGACTACCGTAGCGGGTGTACGAGTCTAGCTATACATGCCATAAGTGTACAATGATAGTGTGGTGGTTTCTGATGATTTAAATCTTGTTTTATATTGTTTATGGATTCTGATCCATTGGCTGCTGATGAAGCAGCCAGTAATACACCGGCTCCTGCACAAGGAACCACACCTGTTGAGAGTGGACCTGAGGTTAGGGGTCAAGGGGAAGAGGCACGTGAAGCCTTTCTTCAAATGATGAGTAATTGGTACTCGGATTATGTCCGAGCGAACCCTAATGCTCAACCTCCTCCACCTCCTCCTATACCTCAGCCAAATCTTGTGGCTCCTCAAGGTATGAATGTAGTGAGAGTATCGAAACCCCCGGTGGATAAGATTAGGAAACACGGGGCTGAGGAGTTTAGAGCTAAGGTAGATGATGACCCAGAGAGGGCAGAGTTCTGGTTGGAGAACTCGATGAAGGTGTTCGATGAGCTCTCATGTACACCTGAGGAAAGTTTGAAGTGAGCCGTATCTTTACTGAGAGATTCGGCATACCATTGGTGGAAAACGCTGATGTTAGTGGTCCCGAAAGAGCGGGTAACGTGAGACTTCTTTCTGGAAGAGTTCCGGAAGAAGTATATAAGCCAACGGTTTACAGACCGAAAAAAAGAATTATTTAAGTTGAAGCAAGGAAGGATGACAGTAGCGGAATACGAGCGTGAGTTTGTTAGGCTTAGCAAATACGCTCAAGAATGTGTGTCGACAGAAACAATCTTGTGTAAGAGGTTCGAAGATGGGCTGAATGAGGATATCAAACTCCTAGTGGGCATTTTGGAGTTGAAAGAATTTGTTGTATTAGTTGAGAGGGCAAGTAAGGCCGAGGAATTGAGTTCAGAAAAGAGAAGGGCTGCGAGTGAAGCTCGAGATGCGAGAAAGAGGCCGATAGGCAAGTCGTATCAAGCCCAGTCAAAAAGATCCAAGGAAATGAGTCCTCGAACGATAGCACCAGTGGGTTATTCGCATCGAGACTTGGGCAATACTCATTCGGGTTTGAGAGTCCAAGCTCCCTCGATGGAAAGTGTGGGCAATACAAAGAGTACACCGGAGTGTCCTAGTTGTGGTAGGTTTCACACTGGAGAGTGTTGGGGAAACAGTCAGAAATGTTATAAATGTGGTTCCCCTGACCACTTTATCCATAACTGTCCCGAGAGGGATGATAAGGAAGAGAAGCAAGAAGTGAGACCTAGTGAAGTGTCTACGAGGGGTAGACCACCAAGGAACCCAAGAGGTGGGGCTAGTGGTAGAGGTGCGCCTAGAGATTCTCTTTGTGAGACCAGGAGGGTCGGGCACTGCGAGGGGCGTATGCCATTCGCGCTCGCGAAGAGGCATCCTCCCCTGATGTGATAACGGGTACTTTTTCTCTCTTTGACACCTTTGTTATTGCTTTAATAGATCCAGGGTCTACTCATTCATATATTTGCATGAGATTAGCATCTAATTTGAGTATGACCGTTGAGTCTACGGACATTGTGATTAAGGTGTCAAACCCGTTAGGAAAGCATGTGTTAGTGGACAAAGTGTGTAAGAGTTGTCCTTTGTTGATTGAGAATCATTATTTTCTGGCAAACCTTATGTTGTTGCCATTTGATGAGTTTGACTTAATCCTAGGCATGGATTGGTTGACTACCCATAGTGTCTTAGTGAACTGTGGTAGTAAGCTTATTGAACTGAAATGTGAGAGTGGACACATGGTACGGGTTGAATCAGGTGGATCGGATAGTCTACCAGTGATGATTTCTTCCCTAGTGGCTGAGAAATGTTTGAGAAAACGATGTGAGTCCAATCTTGCATTTGTGTTGAATACTCAAGAGGTTGGAGTAGAGTTTGAAACAATACCAGTGGTATGTGAGTACCCAGATGTATTTCCGGAAGAGTTACCCGGATTGCCTCCAGTGAGAGAGGTTGAGTTTGGAATTGAGTTGGTTCCGAGAACGGCACCTATTTCAATTGCTCCTTACAGAATGGCACATGTAGAGTTCAAAGAACTGAAGGTTCAGTTGCAAGAGTTAACAGATAAAGGTTTTGAAAGACCGAGCTACTCGCCGTGGGGTGCTCTGGTATTGTTTGTGAAGAAGAAAGATGGGTCTATGAGGTTGTGTATAGACTATAGAAAACTCAATAAGGTGACGGTTAAGAATAAGTATCCTTTACCAAGGATTGACGATCTTTTTGATCAACTGAAGGGAGCTACAGTGTTCTCCAAGATAGACTTAAGGTCTTGTTATTATCAGCTCAGAGTGAAAGAGCAAGATGTGTTGAAAACTGCATTTCGGACAAGGTATGGCCATTATGAGTTTTTGGTTATGCCGTTTGGTTTGACAAATGCACCTGCGATTTTTATGGATCTGATGAACCGTGTTTTCAGACCCTATGTGGACAAGTTTGTAGTTGTCTTTATTGACGACATATTGATTTATTCTCGGGATGAGAACGATCATGAAGAACACTTGAGAATTGTTTTGCAAACTTTGAGAGATAAGCAGTTGTATGCTAAGTTTAGCAAAAGTGAGTTTTGGCTCCGAGAGGTCGGATTCCTAGACATATTGTGTCAGGTGATGGTGTCAGGGTTGACCCGAGTAAGATAGCGACTGTCGTGGACTGGAAACTGCCGAGGAATGTGTCCGAAATCAGAAGTTTCTTAGGATTAGCGGGATATTACAGACGTTTCGTAAAGGGGTTCTCTGTGATTGCTACCCGGATGACGAAACTGTTGCATAAAGATGTCAAGTTTGAATGGACTGAGACATGTCAACAGAGCTTCGAGAGACTGGAAACAATGTTGACTGAGGCACCAGTTTTGGTTCAACCAAAATCGGGGAAGGAGTTCGTGGTATATAGTGATGCATAGTTTAATGGTCTCGGTTGCATGTTTATGCAAGAGGGTAAGGTAGTTGCTTACGCCTCGAGGCAGTTAAAACTGCACGAGAAGAATTATCCGACTCACGATTTGGAGTTGGCTGCGATTGTGTTTGCGTTAAAGATTTGGCGACATTATTTGTATGGTGAAAAGTGTCGAATCTTTACGGATCACAAGAGTTTAAAGTATTTGATGGATCGAAGGATCTGAATCGAGGCGAGAGGCGGTGGCTTGAGTTGTTGAAAGACTATGAGTTAGTCATTGAATACCACCGGGAAAACGAATGTGGTTGCGGATGCCTTGAGTAGGAAATCCTCATGACGCTCTAAGAGTTATGAGAGCGAGTTTAGCATTGTCTCGATGATGGTGCTATTTTGCGAGAGTTGAGAGCCAAGCCACTATTTGTTCAACAAATATGTGAAGCTCAGAGAAATGACAGCGAGATGCAAGCTAAGATAACTAAGTGCGGGTCGGAATGTGATTTTGATTTTCGAATGGGTTCGAATGGTTGTTTGCTTTATCGCGATAGAATTTGTGTTCCTAAAAATGAGGAGTTGATTAGTAAGGTTTTACATGAGGCCCACAGTGGACGTTTGTCAGTACATCCGGGCAGTACGAAAATGTACAACGACTTGAGAAAGTTGTATTGGTGGCCGGGTATGAAAAGAGATATTTCAGAATTTGTGGCAAAGTGTCTGATTTGCCAACAAGTGAAAGCTGAGCATCAAGTACCTTCAGGATTGCTTCAGCGAGTGATGGTTCTCGAATGGAAATGGGATCGGGTTACCATGGATTTTGTGTGGGGTTGCCGATGACTCAGAAAGAGAGATCTTTGTGTGGGTTGTGGTGGATAGATTGACAAAGTCGGCTCACTTTATTCCAGTATGTGTTGATTATTCACTGGATAAGTTAGCTGAATTGTACGTGGCAGAGATAGTGAGATTACATGGTGTACCTGTATCTATTATATCGGATAGAGACCCGAGGTTTACTTCGAGAATTTGGAAGAAGTTGCAAGAGGCCATGGGTACAAGATTGAATTTCAGTACTGCATTCCATCCATAATCCGATGGTCAATCTGAAAGAGTGATTCAAGTTCTAGAAGATATGCTTCAATGCTGTGTGTTAGAATTCGAAGGTAGTTGGGAGAGATATCTACATTTGATCGAGTTCGCCTATAACAATAGTTATCAGTCGAGTATACAGATGGCACCGTATGAGGCTTTGTATGGCCGTAAGTGTCAGACTCCTTTGTATTGGACCGAGCTTAGTGAGAAGCGGATCCATGGGGTCGATCTAGTAAAAGAGACCGAAGAGAAAGTGGAAGTAATCTGTAATAGTCTGAAAGCTACTTCGGATCGACAGAAGTCGTATGCGGATTTGAAAAGAAAAGAAATTGAGTTTAAAGTGGGTGAAAAAGTATTTTTGAAAGTGTCCCTGTGGAAGAAGATTATGAGATTTGGACAGAAAGGGAAATTGAGTCCAAGATTCATAGGGTCGTATGAGATTACAGACAGAATTGGGCCTGTAGCTTACCGGTTGGCTTTGTCGGTAGAGTTGGAAAAGATTCATAATGTGTTCCATGTGTCAATGTTGTGACGGTATCGCTCCGATCCTTCACATGTGATTCCTCAAACGGAAATTGAGATAAGACCGGATATGTCTTATGAAGAGGAGCCGATTAAGATCTTGGCTCGAGAAGTGAAACAGTTGAGAAATAAGAGCATAGCACTAGTGAAAGTGTTATAGCAGAAACATGGTGTGGAAGAGGCTACGTGGGAAACGGAAGAAGCTATGAGAGAGCAACATCCAAACCTCTTTATTGGTAAGATTTTCAGGGACGAAAATCTCTAAAGGGGAGAGAGTTGTAACATCCCGATTTAGGGCCTAGTCAGAATAGTGGTGTGAGACCACAAATCCGAGGGTTATGAATGAGTTTTTGAGGTTTATATTATGTTTGTATGCTAGTGTGAAAGTTTATGAAGCAATTTTGTGAAATTATGGTTGAATTGTCCAAAAGGACTAAATTGCAAAAGTTTCAAAATGTGTGTTTCTAGAAGCTATTTGTGTGAAATAGCTTTAGATTATTAATTTAAGGTCCTTAAATAGTAATTTACCCAAATTCTAATTTTTGGACAAAATTGGGCATGGATGAGTTAAAATTGAAAGTTTATCAAAAAGGGCATTTTGGTCATTTATCAATTAAGTGATTAAAATAGGCGAAAAGATGATAGAAATTCATTCATCTTCTTCCCATAGCAGCTGAAAATTTGAGAAGCCATTGTTAGGGTTCTTTCAATTTTTCAAGCTTGCTAGTAAGTGCTTTAAGCCCGGTTTTTGATATTCTTCGTATTTTTGAAGTCCTGGTAGCATGAGTAAGCTATTTTTAGCTATTTGATGAGCTATGAGGGATGTTCAAAAATGTGGTCATGTATGACATGCATGTATTTTGATGTTTTATGGAAGATTATGAAAGCTTGATGTAGTAGAAACATCTTTTGTTAAGTGATTTTCCATGAAAATGCATGTAGGGACTTGATTGTGAAAATCTTAAGTTTGGTCATACATGTGTGATGTAGTGAGAATTGATGAATGCTTTAGTTGAGTAAGTGATTCGGCTAAGCATGAAAGACTAGAAAGTTGAATAAAAATCACTTTACGAGCCTTGGGGCTAAAGTGTAAATATGAGAAAGTTTAGGGGCAAAATAGTAATTTTGCTAAAGTATGAGATGTGGGTTAATTTAGTCAATGTGTGTATTGAATAAGCTGATTTATTCATTATAGATCAAGAAAGACGAAGCCCGGATCGAAACCGAGGCAAAACCAAGGTGGTGGACTAAATTGCATATTTCTGTACTTTTGAGTATCGAGGTAAGTCTATGCATAAACAATGCATTCATACTTACAATTTGTTGATGATAGCTAGTGTGTAGCTAATTCGAGATTGATTTAGAACCTATGTGGTTCAAGTAGAATGAATGTAGTAGAAATGGTGAATGAATGTATGATCGAGAATGATTGGGAATCTATATGGTTTAAGTAGACTTGTGCATGTGTTATGATAACGCTAGATGGTAGGCTAAGTGCGATACCATCCTAATGCATATTGACGATGAGCTAGCTATGCGCGATGCTATCGTGAGGTATATCATCTAGTGAGCTATGTCTTTGAATCACTACGAATACCATTGTGGTAGGCTAAGTGCGATACCACCTTATTAATCAAATGTGATGTGCTAAGTGCGAAACCAGAGATATTGGGTGTGTGGATTAACTGTGTGTATTAAGCGTGTGGATGAGTGTGTGGATTAGTTATGTAGACTAATTTGTGTGGATGAGCCGTGTGTGGATAAGTTATGTGGATTATTTGTGTGGATGTATTACGATAAATAATGATGTGTTGTATATTACGTAAATGTGATATGGAATGCAGGGGTGCATTTCAATGGTTATGAGTATGTGACTCATGATATGTTGGAAATGTGGTAAGGGTTAGAAAGAGAAAGCATTGTCGTTCATTATTTTGGTAGTATAATGCTAATTGTTGTTTAGCTTGTACTATGATGCTTATTTGTTTATGTGTAAACTTACTAAGCTCAAAGCTTACTCCCTTTCTTTTCCCTTGTCTTATAGATTAAAAGTGTTGAATCGAGATACGAGGATCATCGGAAGATAGCCCACCTATCAGCACACTTTGGTACATGAAACTTAATGTTTTATATATGGCATGTATAGGGGCTAGATAAGTTAGTAAGTTTTGTTGTAAATGGCTAAGATGTGTTGGCCTTTAGATGATAGCTCATTTTGTATAATGCCATAGTTGTTGGCCATTATGTTATATGAGAAGTTATTGTTATCTATATGAGATGATGTTTAAATATGAGTTGATTATACTTGTGTTGGTTGAAAATATGTTGTGGATGCTAGAGGGGTGATAGGAACTTGGCACATAGCCTTGTTTTTGTCCATGTGGGTAGACACACGGGCGTGTGTCTAGGCCATGTGAGACGCACAGTCAGCCCACAGGCGTGTAATCTGGCCGTGTGTTCCCTGCATGTTAATGTTTTTAAGTCAGTATAGTAAAACGGGATAGTCACACGGGCTTGTGATTAAATTTTGAGGCCGTGTGTATACACCACGGTTGGCAAGCATGGGCGTGTCTTGGCCGTGGGCAAATTGGCAGAATGCTGGGTTTTTAGGCACGGTCTGGGGACATGGGCGTGTGTGTCCATGCATGGGCGTGTCTTATCTTACACGGGCGTGTGAGACCTATATTGAAGAGAAAAAATTTAAGGATCGTAAAAGTTCCGGATCAGTCTCGAGAGCCCTTGTGTGTTTGAGTGAGGCCTCATAAGTCGAGAATGAAGTTATAGAGAGTAATCACGTTGAGCCTAAGTGGCGATTAAGTGGTTTAAGTTCGATAATGCCTCGGGCCCGGTTCCTGGCGTAGAACCCGGGTAAGGGGTGTTACATAGAGTCAGTTGCTTTTAGTCTTGAAAGAGATATTAATATAAATCAGGGATTTCTACGGATTAAGTCAAGTGAATAAATCGTATGAATCAAAAGTAATAAGTGAAGTCTAGGTGGATTCTTCCTTGGGTTTTGCCTATTTCATATAGTGTCTAAAAGTATTTTCCCAATTCATTCTCTGTCGTGCTTTTAATTAATTTTAGTTTAAAAGAAATCACTACAATTCTTAGGCTAGATAATAGGAAGATAGTAATTATTAGTACTCTTGGTCCTTGTGGATACGATATTTCCGGTCTTACCATAACTATACTATTAAACGATAGGTGCGCTTGCATTTATTGTGATCATAGTTAGTTAGAGACACATCAAGTTTTTGGCGCCATTGTCGGGGACCAAGACACTAGGAACACTAAATTTTTATTACTTTAGCCATTTTTTATTTTATTGCAATTTATTTTTATTTTTACTTTTCTAATTTTTCTCTTTCTTTGCTTCTTGCAGGTGTCTCTAGTTTATGACTAGAAGAAACTCGTCAGGACCTTTACTTTATGACAGTGAGATTGAGAGTACAGCTCGCAGAAACCGAAGAGAGACAAGGCGAAGCTTAAAATACATACAAGAAGAGCAAGAGAACGATATCACTAACACCGAGGAGATGGCTGATCCCCAGAATAATCCGCTACCTCCTGTGGTCACTGCAGATACAGTAAATGAGAATCCTGCTCCTCGAACTATGTATGATTATGCTAAGCCTAATTTAACAGGAACTGAATCAAGTATTGTTAGACCTGCTGTTGCTGTAAATTATTTTGAACTGAAACCTAACACTATTCAGATGATTCAGCAGTTTGTTCAGTTTGATGGTTTGCAGGATGAGGACCCAAATAATCACTTGGCAAATTTTCTGGAATTCCGTGACACTTTCAAGATTAATGGCGTTTCTGATGATGCCATTCACCTTCGGTTGTTTCCCTTCTCATTGAGGAACAAAGATAAACAGTGGTTGAACTCGTTACCACGAGGATCAATCACTACATGGGAACAAATGACTGAAAAATTTTTACTTAAATATTTCTCGCCGGCTAAAATGGCTAAGTTGAGGAATGATATCTCTTCTTTTGTGCAGATGGATTTAGAAACACTTTACGATGCATGGGTTACCATTATGGCTACAGGTTTAAACCTTTTACAATGGTGTGAACCCCTCAATTAGGCAATTGATTGATGCAGCCGCCGGCGATACACTAAACAACAAAACACCTGAGGCTGCTTACGAATTCATTGAAGAGATTTCACTGAATAACTATCAGTGGCAAGCAATGAGAACGAAGCCAACAAAAGCCGCTGGTGTTTTTAACCTCGACGTAGTGACCATGTTATCGAACCACGTAGAGCTTTTAAATAAAAAGATTGATGGTTTGTGTGGTTCTTCGTAGGTAAATCCAGTGATGCAGTGCGATACGAATGGAGGAGGAATGGGCAATACAGAATATCCATCTTACAACCCTGGCATGGAGAATGAGCAGCTGAATTATATGGGTAATAACTCCAAACCTCCAAATATCCTTACAATAATACATATAATCCAGGATGGAGGAACCACCCAAATTTCTCATGGGGTAATCAAGGGAATCAAAGACCGCAAACCCCTCTAGGTTTCCAACCACCCTACCAGCAAGAGAAAAAGCCCAACCTTGAAGATATGCTAGCAAAGTTTATTTCAGTGTCAGAGACTCATTTTTAGAATACTGAAATAGCATTCAAAAATCAGCAAGCATCGATTCAAGGGCTTGAGAATCTAATTGAACAGCTGGCTAAGTTAGTTTCCAAAAGGCAACTAGATAGTTTACCTAGTAACACCGAACCTAACCCAAAAGAGCATGTGAAGGTAGTTACACTAAGGAATGGGAAGGTGTTGGTTGAAGTTGAAAAGAAGATGCCACAAGAAACTGATAAGGAAAAAGGTGAGGAAGTAAACGAGAATGTAACACCGGTATTGAAAGAGTATAAACCACAAATCCCATATCCAGCAAAGTTGAAGAAACACCGCATAGACGCACAATTCGGTAAATTTCTTGAACTTTTAAACAATTACATAATAACTTACCTTTTGTTGAAGCTATTTCACAAATGCCGACATACGCAAAATTCTTAAAAGAGCTTTTAACAAATAAAAGAAAGTTTGAAGAGCTATCAACCGTGAAGCTTAATGAGGAATGTTCAGCTATTCTCCAAAATAAGCTACCAACCAAATTGAAAGATCCAGGAAGTTTCACTATTCCCTGTTTAATTGGTAGTTTAAATACTGAGAAAGCATTAGCTGATTTAGGTGTCAGTATTAATTTAATGCCTTATAAAATGTTCAAGCAACTTCGTCTTGGGCAACCAAACCCACTAGAATGAGTATCCAATTAGCTGATATATCTATTAAATATCCTAGGGGAATTATTGAAGATGTTTTGGTAAAAGTTGATAAATTCATATTCCCTGTTGATTTTGTTGTGCTTGACATGGATGAGGACATTGAGGTACCTTTAATTTTAGGACGCCCATTTTTAGCTACTGCTAGGGCAGTTAGTGATGTAGGTGATGGTAAACTTGTGCTCAGGGTAGGTGACGAGGAAATTATTTTTAAAATTTATGATGCTATGCGATACTCTAGAGAGCAAGATGATTCCTGTTATTTTATCGACGCTATTGATCATTCTATTCAAGATTCTTTTCAGGAAATTATACATAAAGACACGTTGGAACAGTGTCTTGCCCAAGGTAATGAGGCAGATGACGATACCAATGAGATGGGGGAGATAAAAATTGAGTTAAATTCTAATACTTCTTCCCCAAGACAAAAGAAGTATGAGGGCATTGAAATAAACGTCGAACTAAAACAAAAACCCTCTATTGAAGAGCCTCCCAAATTGGAATTGAAACAGTTACCAAATCGCTTAGAGTATGCATTCCTCGGAGATAATTCTACACTATCGGTAATTATTTCTTTCGAATTGGAACCCAATAAGAAAGATGAGTTACTACAGGTACTAAAGGAGCATAAAAGAGCCATTGCTTGGAAGATTTCTGACATTAAAGGGATAAGCCCATCGTTTTGCACCCACAAAATTTTAATGGAAGATGAATATAAACCATGTGTGCAACCTCAAAGACGATTAAATCCCAACATGAAGGAAGTTCTTAAAGTGAGGTAATTAAACTTCTAGATCTTTGGAGTTATTTATCCTTTTACAACGATACTTGGGTAAGTCCCGTGCAGGTTGTTCCAAAAAAAGGAGGCATGACTGTTGTAGCCAACGAGAAGAATGAATTGATTCCAACAAGAACAGTCATAGGTTGGAGAGTTTTCATTGACTATAGGAAGTTGAACGATGCCACGAGAAAAGATCATTTTCCCTTACCCTTCCTTGATAAGATGTTAGAAAGATTATCTGGGCATATGTACAATTGCTTCCTAGACGGACTCTCTGGCTACTTCCAAATCCCAATAGCTCCTGAGGATCAAGAAAAGACAACATTTACATGTCCATATGGTACATTTTCTTATCGTAGAATTCCTTTTGGATTATGTAATGCTCCTGCTACTTTTCAGCGCTGCATGCTAGCCATCTTTGATGAACTTGTGGAAGATATTATGGAGGTATTTATGGACGAATTTTTGGTATTCGGTAATTCTTTCCACCTTTGCCTTAAAAAATTAAAACAAGTTCTAATGAGATGTGAGGAAACGAACCTTGTGCTTAATTGGGAAAAGTGTCACTTTATGGTTCGAGAAGGGATTGTGTTAGGTCACAAAATTTCTAGTAAAAGGATTGAGGTTGATAAAGCAAAAATTGAAACCATAGAAAAATTACCTCCTCCTAGTTCAGTTAAGGCTATTAGAAGTTTTTTAGGACATGCTGGATTTTATAGAAGATTTATTAAGGATTTTTCTAAAATAGCTAAGCCTTTAACGAAATTACTAGAAAAAGATGTGCTTTTCAATTTTAATCAGGAATGTTTAGATGCATTTAATACCCTCAAAAATAAATTAATAAATGCTCTAATTATAATTACACCTGGTTGGAATTTGCCTTTTGAACTAATGTGTGATACGAGTGATTTTGCAGTAGGTGCAGTTTTGGGACAGCAAAGAGACAAGCACTTTCAGCCGATTTATTACGCTAGCAAGACATTGACAGCCGCACAAGAAAATTACACCACCACAGAAAAAGAGTTGCTAGTTGTGGATTTTGCATTTGATAAATTTAGACAGTATTTGATATTATCTAAAGTTTTCGTTTACACTGACCATTCAGCTCTTCGTTATCTCTTAACTAAATCTGATGCAAAACCTCGACTCATAAGATGAATTTTACTCTTACAGGAATTTGATTTGGAAATTCAGGATAAGAAAGGAGCTGAAAATCTTACGGCAGACCATCTTTCTAAACTTGAAAATCCACATATCAAAGAACTCGATGAGAGTGAGATAAATGACTCGTTTCTTGAAGAACAACTCTTGTCTAGATCTGACTCCGAGGTACCTCGACTTGCAGATATTGCGAATTACTTAGCTGCTAACATCCTACTAAAAGGGTTGACACATCATCAAAAGAAGCGATTCTTTGCTGATGTGAAAAACTATTTTTGGGAGGACCTTTTCTTTTTCGTATATGTGCAGATCAAGTGATTCGGAGATGTGTTACAAAGGCAGAAGCAAGCAAAATCCTAGAACATTGCCATTCAGGACCAATAGGAGGACATTACAGTGGGACTAGGACAGCACATAAAATGCTCAAATCAGGTTTTTATTGGCCCACTCTTTTCAAGGACGCTAACAGGTATGTTACCTCATGTGATAGATGTCAGAGAACGGGTAATATCTCTAAACGCGATGAAATGCCTCAAACGTATATGCTATCATGTGAAATATTTGATGTATGGGGTATTGATTTTATAGGTCCATTCCCTAGCTCATTTGGGAATAAATACATCTTAGTAGCGGTTGATTATATGTCAAAATGGGTGGAAGCTCAAGCTTTACCTACTAATGATGCTAGAGTGGTAGTGAGATTTCTTAAGAAACTCTTCTCTCGATTTGGAACACCTAGAGCAATTATTAGTGATAGGGGTTCTCATTTTTGTAATACTCAATTTGATAAAATCTTAAAGAAATATGGAGTGCACCACAAAACAGCTACCCCTTATCACCCTCAAACCAGTGGACAAGTTAAAGTAGCCAATCGAGAGCTTAAGTGTATTCTAGAGAAAACTGTAGAATCAAACAGGAAAGATTGGGCATTAAAAGTAGACGACACTTTATGGGCCTATAGAACCGCTTTTAAAACTCCCATAGGAACATCCCCATATAGACTTGTTTACGGGAAGAGTTGTCATCTACCATTTGAATTAGAGCACAAAGCATTTTGGGCTATAAAATTCTTAAACTATGATCTTAAACTTTCAGGTGAGAAAAGATTGATGCAGTTGAACGAGCTAGATGAGTGGCGAGCGAATGCCTACGAGAACTCACGTTTATACAAAGAAGCAACAAAGCGACGCCATGATGCTCGTTTGAAACAACCTAAGCAATTTAAAGTTGGAGATCTTGTTCTACTATACAATTCAAAGCTCAAATTGTTCCTTGGAAAGCTAAAATTAAGATGGTCAGGTCCATTCGTAATCAAAACCATTTTTCCCTATGGCACAATTGAGGTAACTCATCCGATTTATGGCGCATTCAAGGTAAACGGTCAATGACTTAAACTATATAATGGTGAGGATTTTAGGGATATTAGAGAGGAGCTTCAGCTCCGTGAACCTTTATAAAGAGAAGAATACAAGGTAAGTCTAGCTTAGGACTTTAAACAAGCGCTTCTCGGGAGGCAACCCGAGCACTAACCTCGTTAATGTCCATATTTTTTATTTTTAGCACCTAACTAAAAACTAACCAAATTAATAGACGTAGGTTTCCATAACCACACGGCCTTGCACACGGGCGTGGCAGTGGCTGTGTGGACACCACGAGTACGTACATCGGCGTGGCAAAGACCGTTCAGAACTAGGATGAAAATTTTCCCCAAAACACGAGCTGCGATAAAATGCCACGGCCGTGCGATGTGGCCGTGGTCAAAACTAACTAAAGAACACAGGCTACGATAAAATGCCACGATCGTGCGATACGACCGTGGTCGATACTGAGTAAGTAACACAGGCGTGCAACAGGCCCGTGCCCAGAAGTCGTGGTTGAAACTGAGTAAGTCACATGGGCGTGCGACAATCCGTGCCTATAGGCTGTGGTCGATACTGACTAATTAACATTGGCGTATGAACCTCTACACGGGCATGGGAGAAACAAACGAAGCATCACATGGCCGTGCGATTCGGCCGTGTGACCTAACACGCCCAGGGAACACGGGCGTGGACCAAGACTCAGACACGCCCTAAACCAAAATTTACGAAACACACGGGCTAAACACAAGGCACAAGGGCGTGGGCCTCGACCGTGTGCCCCAATCTCTATTTAAACCCCCTTCTCCTGTTTACTTTCTTCCCCAAATTCCCCTCCCAAACCCTAGCCGTCCCACTCCGGCCACCATCCTTGCCACCGTTGGTCAATCTTCTTCCCCTTTATTTTAAATTCATATTTATTTTATATTATTTATTTTTATTATCTTTATTATTATTTGGTTCTTATTATTCATTCCATTCAGATTTAGATTAGGGTACCATAAGTTAGTATTGTTAATACCGCTTTAAATTCACTATGTTAGGAATATCCTGTTATTTAGGACCCTTTTTACTTGTGGTGATACTTGAATTATTTAGTTTAGGTACACCATGACCAATACTCGAGGTAAGACCAAGGCCGCCATCCCCGCTTCGAAAAAAGCGGAAAGATCCCGGTGCAGTCTCCCCGTGCGCGACCACTTTAAAGCAGATATGCCACCACTTCCTCATAGACCAGTTCATGCAGGCTGCTTCATTAACTCGATTTCAAAAGGTTCAAGGTGCTACCATAGTATTCTCCCCCACCTTCACCTCTGCCTAGTTCATCAGGCTTCTTTTCACAGATTCCATCCAAAATTCGAGAAGTTTCACTTCTCTCCCTATCTTATGATTTTCTTACTATATTTTCATTATCTATCTTTGTACATTGAGGACAATGTACATCTTAAGTGTGGGGAGGTTTATTATATCATTATCAGAAAATCCCTGAATTATGTCTTGTTCTTAAGAAAAATTTCTCATATTACCATTAGAATAAAATTCCTATTAACTTATGATTTTCATTGATATGTTTTGGATTAAGTCTTAGGTAATTGTACAGTGATGGTTTAAACTTTAAGACATTAGAGAATCAAGCATGATAAGTCTATTTTCAGAATTAAAAATTTGTTAGGTTGTTTCCCTAAATTTAAATATTACTTTGAAGTTTGAAATTTGCAAGGTTGACATCAAAACCATAATTTTTGTGAGATTTTGAGCCTTTTAGAGCATATTCTTTTCTTGTTCACTTTATTGTTGATTATGAGTGTGTCAATATTGATTTGTTATTCTAGAACTTGCTTCGATTATACATGTCGAGACCACACTTTTGATTTGATAAACTGAGATGATAAAGGCACCTAGGTTTTAACCCACTTACCCAAAAAAACCTACCTTCATAATTAACCCCTAGTGAACCCCTTTGATCCTAATAAACCGTTTCTTGATACACCCTTAATATTAACCCAAAACGCATTCTTTTTGATTCATTAAGAATTTTCCCTATTGTATTAACACCTTTTTGTCGAGATTTGATTTGATCAGTTTCCTGACTATGTTCTCTAATTCAGTTGTTAATTTCTTATTCTTAAAAAAAAATTCATTATTAGTTCTATGGTAGTTGAGCTTAAACGGTTAATTTCACATTTTGTGAAGAAGCTCGGATTATTAGTGATAAGTTTTTAATTGATGTAATTATTCAGTATTAGTCCATTTTTCTAGTTAGGTAAATTGTCAATTCGATCTCGGTTCTAACCCTCTAAATTCAGCCTTTATCCACACCTTTAACCCAAGCCCCGTTACAACCCTTTTTAAGACCTTTTGATTTGTGTATCATCTCATTTTATAGTGGTGGAGATTTGATTTTCATGCAAGCCTATGGGATTAACTTTTCATGTTTGACTTTTGAGTGCTTAATCTGAACCTTAAACACGTTGAGTGATTTGAGTGAATCTTTAGTGAGGATGTCAATTCTTGTCGCTTTTGAATTAAAGGTGATTATTTAGGTAAGGGGAAACACCTATGTTTTTGTGCTATAAAAAATTGTGACTTGGATTGTTTGAATCTTTAGCACTCTTTGAGTTAAATTATCAATGTACGAATTATCGATGAATTATGATGACACATTATTGATGAGAATTATGAATTGAGGAAGTTAATTTTAATTGTGAGTTGAGGATTTTTCTTGAGGACAAGCAAAGGCTTAAGTGTGGGGATATTTGATAAACCACAATTTACACATATTTTGACCCCATGCTTGGCTTATTTTTGGATGAATTTTCATTAGATTTGATGAATTCGATGCTCCTAATCCTTTAATTCCATATTTCACACTCAGGAGATCTTAGGGATTCGAAAAGGATGAGAAACAGGCCAAAAGGGACAAAATGGGCCTACCTCAGAAATCAACACGGCCTGGAATATCGAACACGGGCAGACCACACGGCCGTGTGTGACAAGCAGAATCGAACACGGCCTAAGCTATCGTACACGGCGTGTCACACGGGCGTGTCCCTGCCGAATTCGAGTTTAATTCTATTCGAAAAAGACTACTTGAGGGCCAAGAAAGGTGCTCCAAAGCCTATATAAACACTCCAGGGGAGGACCTAAAAGAGGACACACAGAGTAGAAAGCAGAAAATACTCGAAGACAGCCATCGGGAGCAGCTCGGAGGAAGGATCTCCATCAAGACTAAAGATCTCCTATCAATTTCTCTTGAAGTTTTTGGGTTTTCTTATGTTTTGTAGTTTTCCTTATTTTAAGATGTTTCCCTCTATCAGTATGAACTAAATCCCTTAAATAGCTGAGGGGATGAAACCTAAGATAGATCTTATTATTATTTGATTTATAAGATAAATACTTGTTCTTATTCTTAATTGTGAGTTCTTATTCTTGTTTTATAATTCAGGTTATTGATTCAAGTCGAATGTGCTTATTCAGAGGAGCAAAAGTCCCTGTTTAAGAGTAGATCAACACAATTAAGCGAAGTTGATTGCAACCCTAGAAATAGGGCGACATAAATCTGCCAGATTAGAGTCAAATCTAATAAGGGAATCCATAGATCGAGTTAATGCGACAATATGGGTTTTAATTAGAAAAAAATTTCAATTAATCAACCTAGAGTCAGTTGTTTTTAGTCTCGAAAGATATATTAACATAAATTAGGGATTTCTACAGATTAAGTCAAGTGAATAAACCGTATGAATCAGAAGTAATAAGTGAAGTCTAGGTGGATTCTTCCTTGGGTTTTGCCTATTTCATAAAGTGTCTAAAAGTATTTTCCCAATTCATTCTCTGTCGTGCTTTTAATTAATTTTAGTTTAAAAGAAATCATTACAATTCTTAGGCTAGATAATAGGAAGATAGTAATTACTAGTACTCTTGGTCCTTGTGGATACGATATTTCCGGTCTTACCATAACTATACTATTAAACGATAGGTGCGCTTGCCTTTATTGTGATCATAGTTAGTTAGAGACACATCAATAACTCCACTCACTACTCCCCTATATAAGGATTAGTTCCTCATGGCGTTCATAAACAATATATAATCGATGTAAAGAGAAAGCATGCTAATTAAATCAAGAAGATAGAGTAAATGAAAGAGCCTGATTGTATTGATATTAAGCGTAAATCCATAGAGTTGAATGATTCCATAATTTATCTCTCTTGAAAGAAAACAACGAACAAATAAACTAAACTATAGAAACCTAAGAAAGAAAACAAAACTAAATATAAAGGAAGAAACTAGGTTAATTCAAAGGTGTCTTTAACATGTGCCAAAAGAGCCTCTTTATAGCCTTTAGGTGGTCGTCGTCTTTAACCTTATGTTAGCTGACGTTCTCAAGCTTTAAGTTTGATTGTACGGACCAAAACACCCCTACTTCGTGTCTAATTTTCATCCCATAGTCGATGTCGCGACACACCAGGACCTGTTCGCGACACCCTCAATCTGTGTCTCGACATCAAAGGTAGACTTGAGTTTTCTTCATTTTGTTCCCTACGTTACAACATCAGTCCTCCTATGTTATGACATAACATCTAGTATCATCCTAAAATGTCTTGTGATGGTCTCCTGCACACTGAAAACGTACATTAGCTCTCTCTTAGGCCTCATTCGGCCTTTAGGGTCAATAAAAGACTCAATTTACACATTTTATTGAATGTAAGTAAAACTAAATAAACTTAACTAAAATGTAATGAAAATGCTTGTATTCAGGCTCCTTAAGTGTGAAAACTAGTTCAATCTGCTACACCAAATTACGGCAGATCAAACTCCCCCACACTTAAGTCATTGCTTGTCCTCAAGCAACATAAACAAAGATGGCAAATCAACATGACAACCCTTGAGCAAATATGATAAAGTATTGACTTCAGAGCATATGACTTAGCCATTTCATGCTTACTAACAACTTCAACATGATGAATAGTTGACTTACCACCTTTGACTTCAAGCATCTATGTTCAGTATGTTACAAAATATACAAGTATTAAAGGGTCTCACCTATAGAAATCCATCAACAAATCATACAAGTACTTTGATTATCTGAGTAGAATAAAAATAGTCGTTGATGCGCATAATTAGTATGATGTCCATTCATGTATAAGGGTATTTAGGTCACATGAGACTTTTTGGCTTGTAACGTTTTGAAGCTTAGGATATGTATGGAATTCAAAAACAGTAAGCATCAAAAGGGTTAAACACAAGAAAATAGTTTGGCACATCATATTGATCTATATCCTTCCCCCTTAGTGACCCTTACCCGCTCACTGCGTTATTTCTCCTTCTCTCACCTTCTTTTTCTCTTCATATAGGAAATCATAGCATGACATAGTAACTACGGCTAACCTACAAGTTTCGGTGCACTAACGAACAAGCTTTTTCTATTGTTGCGACTTTTTCACTGTTCTTTTTCAATGTTTCTCACTCAAGAATTTTTTTGGCTTTTCAAGTACTTTTTCTACTCGTGTGGATTTTCTTTTTGGATTTTTGTTCTTGTTTTGCACTTTCAGGCTAACCAATGATTCCTAGTCTTTCCTTTTTTCACATATTTTTACAAACTCCATCATGATTATCTATTTAACCCTCAATACGTATGGCCAAATGTTTATAATCATGCACTGCAAGACCAAAGAACAAGGGCAAATACAAATTAACGTTTTCAGGCTCAAAGCTTGTAATGTGGTTCATCAAGAAGTGTCACGGGCTCAAAAATTGGTACTAAAGGTGAAATATAATTAGGATAGCTTTTTAGCTCTGGATGTGTTCCAAACAATGCCTTAGGTCATCCCTAAATCTCTCAACATGCACAAATTTAATAAACCAAACAAATAAAAATTCAACTATTTATCATTCGTACTAGCATGCTCATTTCCTTGTATTTTCTGTATCACTTGGTATAGTTGATTGCTTAATACCTATTTCTAGTGTAACATATAGAACTTAGTAGCCTAATAATCAAAAGTTTAAAATCACCTATCATCATGCCAAATTTATTCATAAACACAAGCAACCTATGTACATGCTCCTAATGAATCACTTGTATTTCTACAAGCTCAAGCAAACAAAAGATAAGAAAAATTTTAAAAAATGTAAAAATTTGAAGCAAATTTTCTATGTTACCCCCTACACGCATACTTTAGTTGACACATTATCCTCAATGTGTAGCCTATAAATAGATAATGAAGGAATTAACTCGATTGATCACAGTCACTCCAATTGCTAATGGTGGGTGCTTCCTCCTTTGATCGTGTTAGCTCGAATTGTTTGTGTCTCATTCGTGTTGGGTTCCTACATAGAAAATTTAACAAAGTGCAACAAAACAAAAAATCTATTTATTATTCCTACTCGTACAAAGTCTAAATTAAAATCAATAATTAATACAAGTCTTTATAAAAATAAAATAGTTTAATTGTCCTCCTTATCCATCTCCTCACTCCCATCATTCTCCTCGTCTTCTCCTTCCTCCTCACATTCATGCACTTCTTCTTCTTGTTCCGCTTTGTCGGCCCAATCATGTCAGGTGTGTAATTAAGGACCTGGATGTTATTTTGCCTTGTAAATTCTTAGAATATTGGTCCCGACTCTTGCATCCATTGTATCATCCAATCAAGCTTTGGATGATTACTTTCACCAACGTCTTGTTAAGCTCGTGTCAACCTTTGTGTTGGAGTCAGTGTAGCCATCACTTCCTATTGTCGCTTATTTCAATCCTTTATTTGATTGTGTAACGCCCCAAATTTTGGGCCTAGATGAATTGGGCTTTGGGCTTTGGGTCTCATAAATTCTTTTTTAGTGAGCAAGAAAATGAAAAATGACATGTTGGCTTTAAGGGTTTAATAAACTTGGAGTGTCTAGGGGTATTGGAGAAGTGCTGGGTTCGAACTTTGAGGAGAATGAATTTTTAGTTAATTATTAAAGGAACCAGGGCGGTGAGTAGTTGGGCTTTTCAATAAAAAATAGGGAAAAATGACATCAAAGAGTCTTGTGGTGGAGTGGCTAAGTGACGCCACTTAGGGTATAGAAAGGTGGCGTTATGGGTAGCAAGGAGATCCTAGGTTCAAATCCTAGCTTAGTGTTTTTTTAGGAGTTTAATTTTGGCCTTCTAGAAGGTTGGAAGTGGTGTGGTGATGGACTCTAAGGAGAGTGATCAGAAGAGAAAATTTAGGAAAAGGATTGGGGAGTTAGCAGGGAGAAAAATGAGGAGATGAGATGGGGAAGAGTTTGAGCCGATTGGGACTTTGCAGAGTTTCGGTTTGTGTATAAATAGGGGTGCTGAATTCCCTCTGTGCTATTTCGGCAATTGGAATTCCCTTTGTGCTATTTCGGCAACTATAGTGCTTTGCCGAATTCTCCTTCACTTTTTCTGTTCTAAACCTCGCCTCTTCCTTATGTGCTTTCTTTTCTTCTCTCCTAAAGCCTTAAATCAAATACCATTCTCTTCTTTCTCCATTGCTTGTGCTGTCCCACCTTCGTCTCAATTGTTGGGGACCAAATATTCGTGACTTCAAAAGCCGAAAACCTTTACTCTTGAAGTCGATTTCTTCATCTCCCCAAACCTTCTGCCGAATACTCTAGTGACCAAATCTCTGTCGTGCTATCATCATTCCTTTGATTTTTGGTTGATCGAATCTTGGAAAAATCGGAATCGAGCCTGGATCTACAAGTCTCTGCCGAAAAGCTATCCATACGTTTCAGCTTTTGGGTAAGTGTTCTTGATTTTGGGATAAGTTGGCCGAATAGTCTATAGTAAGGAAAAGGGTGACTTAAGTGGAAAAAAGTCACCTATTATTTTGTCTTTAACGATTAAGATTGATGCAGATCTAGGGGATATTCGTGAGTAGTAGCTAAAAAAGGGCTATTAGGACTGGTGGCACACGGTAAGGTTATGGTAAGGCTTCGGTTTTTGGTAAATATTGTGGTTAAGTGTGTGATTGATTGGAGGTTGGTATTGGTTGTAGGTTCAAGTCTGAGGATAGTGTAACACGTCTCATTTACCAGGTGTGTACATACACATCACACACGACAAATCGGCAAAAGCTGAAATACCGAAAAACCGAAATGTCGAAAAGCCGAAAAGCCGAAAGGTTGGCGCCGGCAACCACACGAGCGTGCGAACATTCGTGTGGGAAAACCAATACAATTATCGAGACCAAGAGAGCGATCTCATGGTCTCGGGCCACTGTTTGGCCAACCGGGCCAGAAGGGGCTAAATGGGCTTGCCGAGTTCGTGGGCCCAATTCGGCAAGAGTTGATATGTGAAATTGAATGATGGATTGATATGGATGGTTGTGTGATTTGATTATGATCGGGCCTAATGGGCCATATGAATGTGATTTGGGCCAGATGGGCCATACGAATGTGATTTGGGCCTAGTGGGCCATACGAATGAGATTGGGCCTGATGGGCCATATGAACGTATGTGAATTTGTATGGGATTTGTAAGGGGTCTTGGGCTTAGTAATTGGTAAATCGCTTAACCTTACATAAAACTTTAATTATTAACTAATTGTGACCGTGGACAAGTCATAAGGTTAAGGTGTGGCAATGGGTATATGCATGTCTAGGATTGGATCTAGGGAAAGCTTGGTACTTAAGCGGTCTTAATGACTCACCTCCTCTTCTTTGGAATCCTACCTGGTCCATAGTATCTGTTCACTTTAGCCAACAAGGACTTGATAACGGGCCAAGGTAAGTAATAGACCCATAACACTGAGAAATGACTGAAATGCCCCTAAGGGCGAAAATGACTAAAATGCCCCTATGTGTTGAATGTAAGATTTATGGATGTTACATGTACATTTGCTGCATTCATATGATATTCTGTTTAGGATGCATATGGGTGGGAATTATGGAACAGAGGAAGTATATGAGGATCGCATGGTTGCTTGAAAACTGTGGATCCACCGATGGCTTTTTATGCCTATTATATGATAAGCAGCTTTGCTGCAACATTTGGTAGTACCGCAATCGGGCTACCCTTGATGTGTATCGGATGGGTGGGTCGATTTAGAAATCCCCACAGGAGTGTAGGATTGGAAGGGAAATGTTGTTTAGCGGGTGGATTATTTGGGGAGGGTTTGCACAGCATTGCATGTATGATATTGTTATGTTATTATTATGATATGTATGCTATTTGTTTGATGAGGGTCATACACACTGAGTTTTCAAAAACTCACTCCCTCTTTTATTTTTCTCAGGTGATCCTCAGTAGGCAGTTCGACGATTGGAGGGACTCAGAGGTGGCCAACTAGCAAGACGATTAAATAAACACTTAGTATACTATGGTAGAGTATGCACCAGTGTTAGCATCTAGAGCGTCCTCGTCCCCTTGTACTCATTTTACCGATTCGCGTTTATCTGATTAAGAATTTTATGGATTATTAGTTTTCTTCCACTGATTATCCACGAACAGTCTTATGATTAGTAGTTTTAAGAGTAGTTCTTTCGAATTCGCAATTCAGTCTCAAGTTCACCTTTCCTAGTTCTAAGAACTACATACATTCAACCATCAACATACAGACAACAGTCATGCACCCATATTCAACACATAGGGGTATTTTCGTTATTCCACTACCTATGGGTATTTTTCGTAATTTTATCCTACAGGGGTATTTTTGTAATTTGGAAAATTAGGGGTATCTTGGTAATTTTACGAACAGGGGTATTTCAGTAATCTTACAATATAAGGGTATTTTAGTAATTTTCCAATATAAGGGTATTTTAGTAATTTTCCAATATAATGGTATTTTAGTAATTTTCTAATATAAGGGTACTTTGGTCATTTTACACATTAGGGGCAATTTAGTAATTTTTACAAATCAGGAATATTTTCAAAATAATTTTTTTTATTTTTAAAACAAACAAGGGTATCTTGAAGGATTTGATTTCAAAAGAAAATAGTAGTGTTCAGGTGGTTGTGGATTTCTGTTTGTTGTCATGTGTTGTGTTGTTTTTTTTTTTACGGAAAAATTTCGTTGACTATGTAAATCGGGGTATATTTGCAAATCATGGGTATCTTGGGTTTTTTTTTCCAAAATAAGGGTTTCTAGCAATTTTGTAAAGATAAGGTAGCTGGTCCCTTTCGGGTTTTAATTATAGATTTTGGCCCGTCAACAAGTCCTCGTGGCTAGGGTGAACAGTCACTACGCACCAGGTAGGATTCCAGTGAAGAGGAGGTGAGTCATTAGGACTGCTTAAATACCAAGCTCTTCCGGATCCAATCCTAGACATGCGCATGCCTGTTGCCACACCCTAGTCTTGCGACTGGTTCACGGGTTTGTTTAGTGAAATTAAGTCTTATGAGATTTAAGGAGTTGTTCCAGCTAAGCCTAGAGTCCATCAAGTTCTAATCTAACTAATCTACATCCCACTCGGCCCATTAAGCCCACATATACAAAGATCATACAATGGTTCAGAGTACTTACCTGGCGGACTTGGGCCGGAGACGTAGGTGCCATGCCGAGCTAACAGATCTGTTATTACTTAAAGACATCCAAATTTCAAAAGCCCATTTTAGAAAATGTTTTGAGCCTAAAAACCCCAGAGCCGAGTTTTGAACCGGGCTCTGATACCAATTTGTAACACCCCAAACCCAGCCCAAACACCATGACCGGATCTGGTATGTCACTAAGAAAATTTTGGAAGAACATGTCGTATTTTCAGAAAAATATTTTTCTAAAGTTTATCTTCTTATTCGAGAGAAATTTAATAGTTGATAGTTTAAATAAAATATGCCTTTATAAATTAAAAACCCAAATTTAAATAGATACATTAGTTCAATAAGAATTTAAATAACTAAAAGTAATTAAAGCTCAAAATAAAACAAAACATAAATTAGTGGCCCATAGCCTTATTACAACGAGATTTAAAATCCATTAATTAAAAATATAAAGTATTAACTTGAGACTTTTCTTTGGATCCAGTTGGTCTTTTGCATGGCCACCTTGCGTTCCTCTCGGCCGTCCCAAGCACTAGGTATCACCTGAAAGGTTAATTAATAGGGTGAGTCGCGAGACTCAGTGTGCAACCCTCATGCACCACTAGATTTTGGCCTTAGGCCCATAAAACAGATTAATAATTCCATTTATAAAAAAAATAACAAATAATATGCAAGGCCCAACCCATTTGCCTAGGTTTCCATCCGCTACACGCCCCGTACGACCATTCACACCATTGGGGATTTCTACAATCGACCCACACGCTACACGCCAAGATGGCGGTCATCTTCGCTCATCAACATATTATAGCCAAGCCCTTATAATGAGATCACGGTATTAGCCGCTACAACACATAAATGAGATCACGGTATAAACCGCTACACATATAACGTATAACTTCCTCCTTTCATCAACCCAACCCATGCGGTCATAAAATCAATATGCTTTTATCATATAAAGTCAAACATTCAACGACTGGTGATTTGCTTCACCCTTTTCGGGTTTCAACATTAAACCGAGATATCGGTATTTATCACAACATATAAACTTATGAGCATACATTAATAATCAGATCTAGATGGTGGGAAGTATTACACACACGATATCGCGAAATCCAATATTCTTAGTCGATGTCCTTGCTATCCGAATCTATTATCCTCAATGTAAAGCATTGCTCAAAAGCGGGAAAAACACACAAAGATTTAGCCCCTTCAACAATCGGCCAAGGTTAATAAATCCCAAATTACACGTTAAAACTAATAGATCCCTTACCTTGAAATCCCGAAAGTAACACGATTCTATAACTTAGAGATCTATGCGATTGACTCCACTAAAGTTCCCTTTAGATTTCGGCACAAGTAGGCACCACGTAGTAATTCGGCAATCACGGAGATGAGATCTAGGATTTCGGCTTTTAGGAAAATTCGGAAAAGTATGAACAAGAGAAGGCTGATGTGTCTTTGGCTTTTAAAATACTTGAGTGAGGAGTTTGGTTTCGACAGGAAAAGAGAAGAAGAAAAGAAAACAAGGAAGAGACTTGAAGATTTGGCTAGGAAGAAAAAGAATGGAAAGAGTTTGGCTTTTGAATCAAAGTGAAGATGAGGGAATAGGCTTAGAAATTTCGGCTTTTTGAGAGAATGAAGAAGAAGATGGAACTTTAGGAGTTTTCGGCTTTTACTCAGAGAAGAAGAGAGAAAGAATGAGAGAAAAACCCAAATGCCAGAAATTGAAGAGATATTCCCCTATTTATAGAAATTTGGCACTTACCTAACCTTGCAGATAAGTCCTATCTTTTCTCCTTTATCTTAATATACTAGCTCATCTAAAAGAGACTTAATTATCTCTAACTCCTCCCTCCTTTATCAGCATATTATCCACATATTTTAATCATTAAAATCCCTAAATTTTAGCCTTTATCTGCTTATTATCTACATAAAATAAATTCTTAAATAATAGTCTTTATCTGCTTATTATCCACATATTTTAAACATAGATACTACCTTTTAAACCCTATAATGCCCAAACAGATAATTTTAATCAAGGCCTCTACCTAAGCCTGAGCCCAATTTGGACCCCTAACACTTAAATTAACACATTAAACATATCAACCCATTAAACGCATAGGCCCAAAAATTCAGGATGTTACAGATGTTTTGGTTTAGAGATAAACCTACATCAAATAAAAGTTAAAATCTAAACTACGTGATTAGTTACATATATAATAATTTACAAAAGTTAAGAAGCAATTCAACTAAATTTTAAGTTTTACTGTCGGATTCATCCGACAGTGTCACCAATTCACCGATAGAGGATTTCCCTGTTTTGCCAGTATTAGTCCATCTTCCATCGTGTCATTCCACCTACGTCCGTTTGTCCCTTTCCTTAAACTTGTTTATTCTTTCTGCATGCATAAAAGGAAGTGTGTCCCTTGACTCAGGGACGTTAGAAATAAATAATAATTGTTTACATTGTTCCCCTAACTTCAAATTATCTTTATCGCTTGATTGGTGGCTACATTTAAAAGTTTCAGTCTCACAATTAATTTTCATACTTAATTCATTCTTTTTTAAAGCAATGGTGGATCTCAATGTGGATAAAAAGGATCTTTCTAATAACATCGGTATATTATGATCTTCTTCAAAATCAAGTACCACAAAATCTGTGGGGATAATAAAACATCGCACTTTAACTAACACATCTTCCAATAATCCTTTTGGATGTATCGAAGACCTGTCAGCCAATAGTTTTTAAAAAATCGATAGAGGCATTAAATTAATACTAGCTTCTAGATCACATAGAGCTCTATTAAAGTGAATACTTCCTATCTCTATGGGAATAGTAAAACTCCCCAGGTAATTCGATTTTTGAGGTACCTATCTTGAAATAATCACGCTACAAGAAGCATTTAAAGTAACTTGTTCTCCTACCTTAATTTTCTTACGCTTAGCCCTCTTCTCCTTTAAAAATTTGGCGTGTTTTCGAACTTTTTTAATTAACTCAATTAAAGGTCGGTTAATATTCAATATTTTAAATAGGTTTAGGAAACTTACAAATTCATCCTCATCCCGCCTTTGCTTTTCTTCTAGTCTCGAATGGAATAGGATTTTTGTACTGGAAGAATCTTTAGTTACTTCCTTCTCTGTCTCAGCTGCCGGTGTGATTACCTCCTCTAACTCTGGCCCATTTTCTGCTTCTAGGGACACCTCTTGACGATCGTCATTATTCTCCACAATTTTTTAGAGTAATGGTTTTTGGGCTACTTGGTACTTTGCCTGATATGAGTACAATTTCTTTCACATGCACCTTACCTTCTCTCCGGGGATTATCTTCCGTGTTGCTAGGAATACCTGTGTCAATTTGTCTTTTAATGTCACCCATCATGCTCATCAATTGGCTCATTTGATCATCGAGTTTAGTCAATGTTTTTGTTGAATTGGTGCACACAGACTTCACATATTTGACATCAGTTCTCATTGATTGCATTCCTTCCTCAATTTTGTCCAGCCATTGACTATATGCAATACTATCATTTTGGTTGACCCTGTCCTGGGGTTTCTACAAATAAGGAGGTTTATAATTAGTGTTTTTAACTTGATTTAAATTATTAGTTGCTCATTGATTCCCCACTCCATATTAGATTTTGGTGATCTCTCCAGCCGGGATTATATGTATTCGAATAAAGGTTTCCACCTCTATTCCCGACGTAATTTACATCCTTAGCCAGATTGTTGATATAGTGGAAGAGCAGTTTGTCTCCCCTATGCATAGACAGTGTAGAAGATGATTCGATACGTTTGAGTCTATCTTGTAACGACCCCAAATTCTTGAGTCAACGTTCGAGCGTTGACCTAGGTTGGCGATGGATAAATTTATTTTAGGATTAGGTTTTGTTGGATATAATTTGGATCGATTTTGGACCTTTTTATAAGAAATTAAGAATGTTGGGAAGCTTGTGTGAAGTAGAGGGAAGATAGATGGCTAATATGGTAATTTTACCATTTTTAAATAAAAGTCTTCTCCCAATTAATGGGAAAAGATGGTTTGGCAGATTGAGGTATGGGATAAAGTGGCTTTGTCCCCTATATTATAATCACCCTATTTTTTTTTCTTTTCAAATTTCTTCATTTTTTTTCTTCTTTCCATCTATTTCCCTTAGCAAACCGTGTAGAAAAAGAGAGATTTGAGTGAGTTCTCACCATTTTTCATCCTCCAAAATCTCAAAGAAGGTAAGGTTCTTAATCTAGCTTTTTTTTAAAATTTCCATGGAAAAAATATCTATGTTCATCAAGGATGAAGGTGGAGGTTTTTGGGTGTTTGGGGGAGCTTGAGTTTGAGGAAGTCTCTACCCATCTTCTCATATATTATTCATTTAAAGCATGTATTTTTGCATCCTATCAACTTTTTTTTTGGGGATATCTTGTGTGTTACATGGTTATTAGTTAAAGAGGGTGGTGAATCTTCTAAAGCTAAGGGCAAAGGCAAAGTGGTAGAGAGCTAAGCAAGAAACTTTGTTGGTGTTCTTCCATCAAGCTGGTACCCTCTAACTCTCCTATGCTTCTTGATAAGTCATAAATATGATGCTTGTGTGATAATGCATGCATGTTATGTGTCTTTGCGTGAAAATCATGTTTGGATGATTTAAAATGAAGCTAAAAACTTAGTTGTGAAATCTATTAGAAACAAATTATTACATGAATAGTAAGTTTAAAAATTCGCCATAAATTTTGTAAAATAATTAAGAAGTGATCTATACATCATTGTAACCGTGAGTCATTCTAGTTTCATTTAGAACAAATAGAGATCAATTTCAATTTTTATTTTAAAAGATATGAAGTTTTTAGTGTTGAAAGGTCATAAAAATCTGGCAATAGAATTTTTATAAAACAGATTTAGCACTGACTTTGAAAAATTACCAAAAATTTCATAATATAAAATAGGAAGTAAGCCTTATATCTCTATAATCGTGCAGAAGTATAGTTTTGTTTAAAACAAACGGTGCTCGATTTAGAATTATATATTAAGAGTTATTAATTTTTTAATGTGGAAAGGTCAGAATGTCAAGGTAGCAGACTGTCACATCTCATTAGTTAATATTTTAGCTGGAATGATAAGCAAGTTGAAACGAGTATGAGACTCAAATGTCATGGTTGTATTTTTGTGATTATATGTTTGATGTTTTGTTTGCGCTCAGCCTTCGGGCTCTAACCTAATTAGCGGTTATGAGTGGCGCTCGAGAAAACCCTACGGACACCTAGGATTATTTGACAAGCGGCCATGAGTGCCGCGGGACTATCCGGATACCCGATTATTTGAGTAGTATGTGCAATCTAACAAGTTTGACAAGTTTGATATGCAAGTGATTTGGTTATGTAGATTTAATGACTCATGATTTAATTATTCGATACTCATGTCATGTTTCTATGTATACATTTGATTTGCATGCTTATATTTATGAATTGCTTGAAGTATGGTAGATTTTTTGTGTACCACTGAGCTAGCAAAGCTCAACCTTCAAATTGTCTTAATGTTCATATTTGTAGACTTTTGTTCGTGTCCGAAGAACATCATCGACGAGAGACTCCTAGCATCACGTATTCAGAGTACAGTACCTTATCTATTAGTGGGCATTGTATTCCTAAGGCCTTACTTGTATTTCTTTGTAGGTCTATAACTCATTTATCATTTTTTTTTATTTTGACTATTTTGATATATGATGATATTGGAGCTACACATATTTTGTATAACTACATTTATTACTATTTTCAGTATAACTATGTATGGTATTTTCTCTTATATAAAATGTATTTCAATGTTTTAAATTATTTGAAAATTTTAAAGGGTTCCTCCGGTGACCTGATGTAGCACCTTAGTATTCGAGTACTCCTTATTCAGGATTAAGGTGTTACATATCCACTAACTGTTGATACTTATCATCCTTTTGGATAGCTTTTTGATAAACCATAAAAATAACACAATTTAATCCCACGCTTAGCGTGTTTTTGGATGTTTATTTATATAATTTGGTGAATTCGATGCTCCTAATCCTTTAAATTTGTATTTCTATACTTAAGAGAGCATAGGAAAGCAAAAGGAGCGGAAAACGGGCCAAATTCGGACAAAACGGGCCATCTTAAGGATCCACACGGCCAACCAAGAACCACATGGGCAGAGCACATGCCCATGTGAACCACACGGGCTGGACACACGCCCGTGTGCCAACCCGTGTCAATTGCGAGCCACCCAAATTTCCACACGGCCTGGGCACCCTCACACTGGCTGACCACACGCCCATGTCCCTATCGTACCCTGCTTCGTTTTCACGCGAAAAAAGGCAATTTTTAGGGTTTCTGAGCATTCTAAAGCCTATAAATACGCACCAGAAGAAGACCTAAGGGAGCATGCAGAGTAGATCGAAGAAATTACTCGAAGGAAGCCGTTGGAATCATCTCAGAAGTAAGATCCACTCCAAGATTAAAGATCTCCATCAAGTTCTTTAGAAGTTTTTGGGTTCTTTATGTCTTGTTGTTTTCTTAATTCTAAGATGTTTTCCTTCTACGTTATGAACTAAACTCCCTAAATACCTAGGGAGGATGAAACCTACGATGGATCTTATTATTTAATTGTCTGAATTACGTGATAAATACTTGTTCTTATTCTTAATTATGTGTTCTTAACCCTTGCTTTAATATTTTCAGGATATTAATCCAAGTTTGATGTGCTTAATTAGTGGAGCAAAATTCCCTGTTTAAGAGTAGATCTAGCATAATTAAGCGGAGTTGATTGCAATCCTAGAAATAGGATGACATAAATCTGCCGGATTAGAGTCAAATCTAATAATGGAATCCATAGATCGAGTTAATACGACGATAGGGGTTTTAATTATAAAGAGATTTCAATTAATCAACCTAGAGTCAGTTGTTCTTAGTCTCGAAAGAGATATTAACATAATTTAGGGATTTCTACGGATCAAGTCAAGTGAATAAATCGTTTAATTCAGAGTCAGAATAATAAGTGAAGTCTAGGTGGATTCTTCCTTGGGTATTGTCTTTATTCATTGGTTTATTTCGATTACTTTTTTCACTCTCTGTCTCGTTCATAGTTAATTAGTTAATTAAAATTTAGATTAAAATAAATTCCCTTAATTATTAGGCTAAATAATAAAAAGATAGTTATTACTAGTAATTTTGGTCCTTGAGGATACGATATTCCGAACTCATCAAAGCTATACTACTGTTCGATAGGTGCGATTGCCTTTGTCGAAATATTAGTTAGTTTCGAGCCCATCAAGTTTTTGGCGCCGTTGCCGGGGACTAAGATATTAGGAACACTTAATTTTTATTACTTTAGCCATTTTTATTTTTATTGTAATTTATTTGTTTTTATTTTAATTTACTAACTTTTCTTTTATTTGCTTATGGCAGGTATTTTTAGTTTATGACTAGAAGGAACCCGTCAGGACCATTGCTTTTTGACAGTGAGATTGAAAGTACCGCTCGCAGAAATCGTAGAGAAGTAAGGCGAAGTCTACAGTATATAGAAGAAGAGCAAGAGGACGATACCAATAGTACCGAGGAGATGGCTGAGAATAATCCGCTACCTCCAATGGTTGCCGCAAATCCTGTGAATCAAAATCCTGCTCCTCGTACTATGTACGATTATGCTAAGCCCAATTTAACTGGGGCTGAATTGAGTATTGTTAGACCTGCTATTGCTGCAAATAATTTTGAACTAAAACCTAACGCTATTCAAATGATTCAACAGTTTGTTCAGTTTGATGGTTTGCAGGATGAGGACCCAAATACTCATTTGGCCAACTTCCTAGAATTTTGCGATACTTTCAAAATTAATGGCATTTCTGATGATGCCATTCACCTTCGGTTATTCCCTTTTTCGTTAAGAAATAAAGCTAAACAGTGGTTGAACTCGTTACCACGAGGTTCCATCACTACTTGGGAACAGATGACCGAAAAGTTTTTATTAAAATATTTTTCACCGGCTAAAACGGCAAAGTTGAGGAATGATATCTCTTCTTTTGTGCAGATGGATTTAGAAACTCTTTACGATGCTTGGGAGAGGTATAAGGACTTATTGAGAAGGTGCCCTCACCATAGGTTACCTTTATGGCTACAAGTTCAAACTTTCTACAACGGTTTGAACCCCTCAACTAAACAGCTGATTGATTCAGCCGCCGGTGGAACCCTAAATAATAAAACACCTAAAGCGGCTTATGATTTTATAGAAGAGATGTCACTGAATAACTATCAGTGGCAAGTCATGAGAACAAAGCCGACAAAACCCGCTAGTTTCTTTAACCTCGACGCGGTCACCATGTTATCAAATCAGGTAGAGCTCTTAAATAAAAAAATTTATGGTTTATGTGTTTCTACGCAGGTACATTCGATGATGCAATGTGACACAAATAGAGGAGGGATGACTAACTCAGAATATCTACCCTACAATCCTAGCATGAAGAATGAGCAACTGAATTATATGGGTAATAACTCTAAACCTCCAAATAATTCTTACAGTAACACATATAATCCAGGATGGAGGAACCACCCAAATTTTGCATGGGGTGGTCAAGGGAATCAAAGACCACAACCTCCTCCAGGTTTCCAACCACCCTACCAGCAGGAGAAAAAGCCGAACCTTGAAGATATGCTAGCAAAGTTTATTTCGGTGTCAGAGACTCATTTTTAGAATACCGAAACGGCATTGAAGAATCAGCAAGCATCGATTAAAGGGCTTGAAAATCAAATTGGACAGCTGGCTAAGTTAGTTTCCGAAAGGCAACCAGGTAGTTTACCTAGTAACACCGAACCTAACCCAAAAGAGCATGTGAAGGCAGTTACACTAAGGAATGGGAAGGTGTTGGTTGAAGCTGAAAAGAAGATGCCACAAGAAACTGATAAGGCGAAGGGTGAGGAAGTAAACGAGAATATGACACCGATATTTAAAGAGTATAAACCACCTATCCCATATCCAGCAAAGTTGAAGAAAGACCGCATGGACGCACAATTCGGTGAATTTCTTGAACTTTTTAAACAATTACATATTAACTTACCTTTTGTTGAAGCTATTTCGCAGATGCCTACGTATGCAAAATTCTTAAAAGAGCTTTTAACAAATAAAAAAAAGTTTGAAGAGCTATCAACCGTGGAATTTAATGAGGAATGCTCAGCCATTCTCCAAAATAAACTACCAACCAAATTGAAAGATCCAGGAAGTTTCACTATTCTCTGTTTAATTGGTAGTTTAAATATTGAGAAAGCATTAGCTGATTTAGGTGCCAGTATTAATTTAATGCCTTATAAAATGTTCAAGCAGCTTGGTCTTGGGGAATTATCCAATTAGCTGATAGATCTGTTAAATATCCTAGGGGAATTATTGAAGATGTTTTGGTAAAAGTTGATAAATTTATATTCCCTGTTGATTTTGTTGTGCTTGACATGGATGAGGACGTTGAGGTGCCTTTAATTTTAGGTCGCCCATTTTTAGCTACTGCTAGGGTTGTTATTGATGTAGGTGATGGGAAACTTGTGCTTAGGGTAGGTGTCGAGGAAATTATTTTTAAGATTTATGATGCTATGCGATACTCTAGAGAGCAAGATGGTTCTTGTTATTTCATTGACTCTATTGATCATTCTATTCAAGATTCTTTTCAGGAAATCATACATAAAGACACGTTGGAACTGTGTCTTGTCCAAGGTGAGGAGGCAGATGACGATATCACTAAGATAGGGGAGATACAAATTGATTTAAACTCTAATGATTCTTTCCCAAGATAAAAGAAGTATGAGGGCATTGAAATAAACGACGAATTAAAACAAAAAACCTCTATTAAAGAACCTCTTAAATTGGAATTGAAACAGTTACCAAATCACTTAGAGTATGCATTCCTCGGATATAATTCTACACTACCGGTAATTATTGCTTCAGACTTGGAACCCAATGAGAAAGATGAGTTACTACAGGTACTAAATGAGCATAAAAGAGCCATAGCTTGGAAGATTTCTGACATTAAAGGGATAAGCTCATCGTTTTGCACCCACAAAATTCTAATGAAAGATGAATATAAACCATGTGTGCAAGCTCAAAGACGATTAAATCCCAATATGAAGGAAGTTGTTAAAGCTGAGGTAATTAAACTTCTAGATGCTGGAGTTATTTATCCTATTTCTGACAGCGCTTGGGTGAGTCATGTGCAGGTTGTTCCAAAGAAGGGAGGCATGACTGTTGTAGCCAACGAGAAGAATGAATTAATTCCAACAAGAACAGTCACAGGTTGGAGAGTTTGCATTGACTATAGGAAGTTTAACGATGCCACAAGAAAAGATCACTTTCCTTTACCCTTCATTGATCAGATGCTAGAAAGATTATCTGGGCATATGTACTATTGCTTCCTAGACGGACTCTCTGGCTACTTCCAAATCCCAATAGCTCATGAGGATCAAGAAAAGACAACATTTACATGTCCATATGGTATGTTTTCTTATCGTAGAATGCCTTTTGGATTATATAATGCTCCTGCTAATTTTCAGCGCTGCATGCTAGCCATCTTTGATGAACTTGTGGAAGACATTATGGAGGTATTTATGGACGAATTTTCGATTTTCGATAATTCTTTCCACTTTTGCCTTAAAAATTTAAAACAAGTTCTAATGAGATGTGAGGAAACGAATCTTGTGCTTAATTGGGAAAAGTGTCACTTCATGGTTCGAGAAGCGATTGTGTTAGGTCACAAAATTTCTAGTAAGGGGATTGAGGTTGATAGAGAAAAAATTGAAACCATAGAAAAATTACCTCCTCCTGGTTCAGTTAAGGCTATTAGAAGTTTTTTAGGACATGCTGGATTTTATAGAAGATTTATTAAGGATTTTTCTAAAATAGCTAAGCCTTTAACGAAATTACTAGAAAAATATGTGCCTTTCAATTTTAATCAGGAATGTTTAGATGCATTTAATACCCTCAAAAATAAATTAATAAATGCTCCAATTATAATTACACCTGGTTGGAATTTGCCTTTTGAACTAATGTGTGATGCGGGTGATTTTGCAGTAAGTGCAGTTTTGGGACAGCGAAGAGACAAGCACTTTCAGCTGATTTATTACGCTAGCAAGACATTGACGGCCGCACAAGAAAATTACACCACCACAGAAAAAGAGTTGCTAGCTATGGTTTTTTCATTTGATAAATTTAGACAGTATTTGATATTATCTAAAGTTGTCGTTTACACTGACCATTCAGCTCTTCGTTATCTCTTAACTAAATCTGATGCAAAACCTCGACTCATAAGATGGATTTTACTTTTGCAGGAATTTGATTTGGAAATTCAGGATAAGAAAGGAGCTGAAAATCTTGCGGCAGACCACCTTTCTAGGCTTGAAAATCCACATCTCAAAGAACTCGATGAGAGTGAGATAAATGACTCGTTTCTTGAAGAACAACTCTTGGCTATATCCGACTCTGAGGTACCTTGGTTTGCAGATATTGCGAATTACTTAGCTGCTGACATCCTACCAAAAGGGTTGACACATCATCAAAAGAAGCGATTATTTGCTGATGTGAAAAACTATTTTTGGGAGGACCCTTTTCTTTTTCGTATATGTGCAGATCAAGTAATTCGGAGATGTGTTACAAAGTTAGAAGCAAGCAAAATCCTAGAACATTACCGTTCAGGACCAACAGGAGGACATTACAGTGGGACTAGGACAGTACATAAAACGCTCGAATCAAGTTTTTATTGGCCCACTCTGTTCAAGGACGCTAACAGGTATGTTACTTCGTGTGATAGATGTCAGAGAATAGGTAATATTTCTAAACGCGATGAAATGCCTCAAACATATATGCTATCATGTGATATATTTGATGTTTGGGGTATTGATTTTATGGGTCCATTCCCTAGCTCATTTGGAAATAAATACATCTTAGTAGCGGTTGATTATATGTCAAAATGGGTGGAAGCTCAAGCTTTACCTTCTAATGATGCTAGAGTGGTAGTGAGATTTCTTAAGAAACTCTTCTCTCGATTTGGAACACCTAGAGAAATTATTAGTGATAGGGGTACTCATTTTTGTAATGCTCAATTTGATAAAGTCTTAAAGAAATATGGAGTGCACCACAGAACAGCTACCCCTTATCATCTTCAAACCAGTGGACAAGTTAAAGTAGCCAACTGAGAGCTTAAGCGTATTCTAGAGAAAACCGTAGAATCAAATAGGAAAGATTGGGCATTAAAAGTAGACGACGCTTTATGGGCCTATAGAACCGCTTTTAAAACTCCCATAGGAACATCTCAATACAGACTTGTTTACGGGAAAAGTTGTCATCTACCATTTGAATTAGAGCACAAAGCATTTTGGGCTATAAAATTCTTAAACTATGATCTTAAACTTGCAAGTGAAAAAAGATTGATGCAGTTGAACGAGCTAGATGAGTGGCGAGCGAATGCTTACGAGAACTCATGATTATACAAAGAAGCGACAAAGCGACGCCATGATGCTCGTTTGAAGCAACCTAAGCAATTTGCAGTTGGAGATCTTGTTCTACTATACAATTCAAAGCTCAAATTGTTCCCTGGAAAGCTGAAATCAAGATGGTCAGGTCCATTCATAATCAAAACTGTTTTTCCCTATGGCACAATAGAGGTAACTCATCCGACTTATGGCACATTCAAGGTAAACGATCAACGACTTAAACTGTATAATGGTGAAGATTTTAAGGATAATAGAGAGGAGTTTCAGCTCCGTGAACCTTCATAAAGTGATAAACATAAGGTAAGTCTAGCTAAAGACTTTAAACAAGCGCTTCTCAGAAGGCAACCCGAGCACTAACCCTACTAATTAGTCTATTTCTTTCATCCATTCATGTTTTAATACCGGTTTTTGACCCACACGGCCTGAAAACACGGGTGTGTCCCTGGACGTGTGGATGTTGGGACTTAATTTTTAAATAATAAAGAAATCGACAGTGAGGTACACGACCTGGCGACATGGCCGTGTCACCCACATGGCCTGTGCACACAGGCGTGTCCTTGGCCGTGTGGACCCTGAAGCTTAAAATCCCCAAAAATCGACAGAGACACGGCCAAAATTTATTCCACACGGGCTTGCGACACGGCCGTGTGAAAACTGGAGCCTCACTTTTCAAATTTTAAACAATTCAGGGGGCTCCACTAGCACGACACACGGCCATGTGTGCTATCACACGGGCGTGTCTTAGGCCGTGTGAAAACTGGAACTTAATTTTTCAAATTTCAAAATTTAAAACAAGTTAGGGGGCTCCACGGGCAACACACACGGCCATGTGTGCGATCACACGGGCGTGTGAAATTCCACACGGGCATGAGAGAAGCGAAGGACCTATCACACGGCCCGTGTAAAAATTAAGCCTTTGCAAATCGCGACGAACACGGGCTAGGGGCTCTACCACACGGGCGTGTGACACGGCCGTGTGGCCCAACACGGGCCGTTACACGACCGTGTGGTCTATAAAACCCCCCATTTCCTTTTTCTTTCTTCTCCTTTCTTTCTCCCAAACCCTAGCTGCCGCTTTCCCCCCAACCTCTGCCGCCCTCCCACTTCTGGCCACCGTCAATCTCCCCCCTCCCTTTTACTTCGCCGTCCCTTCTTCCCCAACCTAAAAACCCCCCATTCTCCTTTACTTTTTTTTCCCCTTTTCTCCCTCTCTTCCCCTTTCCTTCCCCTTCTTTCTCCTTTCTCCGGCCACCCGCCCCCTTGCGCCCTCACCGCCGCCCCTTCTCCCACCCAACCCACACACACACGCATCACCCAACATTGCACCGCCGTGCCACCGCCCGCCGACCTCACTACTGCCGGTCCACCCTTTTCCCTTTTTGCCCTGTCTTATTTTATTTTATTATTTAAATTAATTTTTATATTATTATTTTTTTATTTTATTATTATTGTTATTAGTATTTTATTTACTTAGTTATTTATTTATTTAATTCTTTATTATAACGTTATTGTACTTTATGTTCTTTCTTAGTTTTTGTTTTGATTTAGTATTTATTTTTATCATTTCTTTATTTTGATTGGTTAGATACATTCTTTAATATTAATTCTATTTTTATGTTTCAATTAGTTCAGCCCATTGATAGTATTCCTATAGGTCATTGTCTTATTGATTTTCTTCATAATTTTGCTTACCTATTTATTTTTATATATCGATCATTTATTTAGTTTTCAATTAAACATTTAATTATTGCTAATTTAGTTAGTTTATTTGATTGAGCTACACTTGGTTGCTTAATTCTCATTTGCGTGTTTTTTTTATCTCGTCAAATTGAATTCTATGATTGATTTATTGCAAATATCATGACAAATACTCGTGGCAAGACGAAGGTCGTCGTTCCCGCTTCGAAAAAGCGGAAAGGTCCCGGTGCAACCTTCTTGAGCGCCACCGCTGAAGTGCGCCACCCCTACCTCAGTTTTACCGCAGACCCACTGGAGGACCTATTTCAGCTCCTTCGAGTACGACCCCTAGGTTTGGGCCGCTGCATTAATTGGGCCGCGTTGGAGCAGGTCCACCTCGCTGACGAGGTTCGCGCCTTCATCATCACAGCACCATGGGATCGCTTCTTCAGTATCGTCGAACCCACTTATATGGAGATTACTTTGGAGTTCTGCTCGACGTTCCACCTTCAAAGTGTCATGTTAGTCCATGACGAGCCCAGAACCATCATATTTCGCCTTGGCGGTTTGGTGCATCACATGAACGTCCCAGAATTCGGTGCGACTTTGGGACTTTATACAGAGGAATTCATGAGCACCGAGGAATTTCTTCAGCTACATCGCCATATTCATTACTCGCCCTCGAGCTATTAGAATGACCTCATAGGAGGCCTGACGACCTATGATGCTAGTCGTTCGAAGGCGAATTCTCTCTCTCCACCTCTCAGGTATCTTCATGCCCTTTTAGCTCATACTTTGACAGGACAGTGAGAGAGCACCGGCATCGTGAGCACACATGATGCCTACTACTATTAGAGCATGGCCCACGGCCATATTATCGACTTGGCGTACTTCATCGCTTTATCCTTCCGCCATCAGACGGACCGCCACAGGAGGGGCCCTATCTGCTTAGGCCCTTACGTGACTCGCCTAGCTCGACACTTCGGTCTCCTCGACACATCGGAGCAGTCCTCCATGCTGACACTTGTTGGCCAGATGTCCCCTCAGGGCATCTCGAGCACACTTCACATGAGGATGATCGAGAGGCGTCGCGGATTCGATCTTCCCCAGTACTGATTGTCTCGTCCTGATGAGCAGGATGATCCCGAGGACATCACTGATGATGTTCCTCTCCCTCACGAGGATCCTCCTCACCCTCTACCTCCGAGTCACTGACCTCCTTCTTCTGCTGCTACCTTGATCGAAATATCCAAGCGACTCACTCGTTTCGAGCAGCAGTGTTATCAGCGGTTCGACAATCTCGAGGCCACCTTACAGCAGATCTGCCACCATCTCCATATTTCACCTTCGGCACTGCCACCTCGCGATGCGTCTGACGATGAGGACCTTTGAGTCCATTTATTTTATTTTTCTTTTTATTTTTAGTCTATTTTCCTTTATGTTTCGTCTCATATTTTCAAAGACTTATCTTTTATATTTTGATCTATATTTCAGTTTTTATAATTATTCCTAATCGAGTAATCCCTTACTCTTCTTCCACAGTTGAGTTTATTTTCTTAATAGTTGCTCAGAATCATGCACTTCACTTTGTTATATCTACAATTCTGCGTTCACTATTCCACAGATTTCATCCAAAATTCATGAAGTTTCACTTCTCTCCCTCTCTTATGATATTCATTTTATATTGTCATTATCTATTTTGGTACATTGAGGACAATGTACATCTTAAGTGTGGGGAGGTTAATTATATCATTATCAGAAAATCCCTGAATTTTGTCATGTTCTTAAGTAAATTTTCTCATACTACTATTAGAATGAAATCTTTATTGATTTATTATTGTTATTGATATGTTTTGGATTAAGTCATAGGTAATTGTGTATTGATTGTTTAAACTTTAAGACATTATAGAATCAAGCATGATAAGTCTATTTTCAGAATTAAAATTGCTAGGTTGTTTCCCTAAATTTAAATATTACCTCGAAGTTTCAGATTTACAAGATTGACATCAAAAACCATACTTTTTGTGAGATTTTGAGCCTTTTAGAGCATATACTTTTCTTGCTCACCTTTTTTGGTTATGAGTGTGTCAATATTGATTTGTTATTTTAGAACTTGCTTCGATTATGCAAGTCGAGACCACACCTTTGATTTGATATACTGAGATGATAAAGGCACCTAGGTTTTAACCCACTTATTCCATTAAAAGCCTACCTTCATAATTAACCCCTAGTGAACCCCTTTGAGCCTAATAAACTGTTTCTTGACTCACCCATTAATATTAACCCAAAACTCAATTTTTTCGTTATTCCCATTTTATTGACTCCCTTTTTGTCGAGATTTGATTTGGTCAGTTGCCTAACTATGTTCTTTATTTTAGTTGTTAAATTCTTTCTTATTATTGTTCTTGTTCCTAAAAAAAATGGAAACATATATTCATTTTACTAGTTCTATGTTATTTGAGCTTAAGCGGTTAAGTTTACATTTTGAGAAGAAGCTCGTGTTATTTCATTTGATGTAATTATTCAGTCTTAGTTTATTTTTCTAGTTAGGTAAATTGTCAATTCAATCTCGATTCTAACCCTCTAATTTAGCCTTTATCCACACCTTTAACCCAAGCCCCATTACAACCCTTTTAAAGACCTTTTGATTTGTGTATCGTCTCATTTTATAGTGATGGAGATTTGATTTTCATACAAGCTTATGGTAATAACTCTTCATTTTTTACTTTTGAGTGCTTAATTTTTGAATCTTAAACACTTTGAGTGATTTGAGTGAATCTTTAGTGAGGATGTCAATTCTTGTCGATTTTGAATCAAAGGTAATTATTTAGATAAGGGGAAACACCTATGTTTTCGTGCTATAAAAATGTGTGACTTGGATTGTTTGAATCTTTAGGAATCTTTTAGTTAAATTATCAATGTATGAATTATTTGTGAATTATGATAAGACATTATTGATAAGAATTATGAATTAAAGAAGTTTAATTTTAATTGTGAGTTGAGAATTTTGCTTGAGGACAAGCAAACGCTTAAGTGTGGGGATATTTGATAAACCATAAAAATAACACATTTTAATCCCACGCTTAGGGTGTTTTTGGATGTTTATTTATATAATTTGGTGAATTCGATGCTCCTAATCCTTTAAATTTGTATTTCTATACTTAGGAGAGCATAGGGAAGCGAAATGAGCAGAAAACGGGCCAAATCCAGACAAAACGGGCCATCTTAAGGATCCACACGGCCAACCCAGAACCACATGGGCAGAGCACATGCCCGTGTGAACCACACAGGCATGTGTACCAGCCCGTGTCAATCGCGAGCCACCCAAATTTCCACACGGCCTAGGCACCCTCACACGGGCTGATCACATGCCCGTGCCCCTATCGTACCCTGCTTTGTTTTCACGCGAAAAAAGCCAATTTTTAGGGTTTCTGAGCATTCTAAAGTCTATAAATATGCACCAGAAGAAAACCTAAGGGAGCACGCAGAGTAGATCGAAGAAATTACTCGAAGGAAGCCGTTGGAATCATCTCGGAAGCAAGATCCACTCCAAGATTGAAGATATCCATCAAGTTCTTTAGAAGTTTTTGGGTTATTTATGTCTTGTTATTTTCTTAATTCTAAGATGTTTTCCTTCTACGTTATGAACTAAACTCCCTAAATACCTAGGGAGGATGAAACCTACGATGGATCTTATTATTTAATTGTCTGAATTACATGATAAATACTTGTTCTTATTCTTAATTATGTGTTCTTAACCCTTGTTTTAATATTTTTAGGATATTAATCCAAGTTTGATGTGCTTAATCAGTGGAGCAAAAGTCCCTGTTTAAGAGTAGATCTAGCATAATTAAGCGGAGTTGATTGCAATCCTAGAAATAGGACGACATAAATCTGTCGGATTAGAGTCAAATCTAATAAGGGAATCCATATATCGAGTTAATGCGACGATAAGGGTTTTAATTAGAAAGAGATTTCAATTAATCAACCTAGAGTCAGTTGTTCTTAGTCTTGAAAGAGATATTAACATAATTTAGGGATTTCTACGGATCAAGTCAAGTGAATAAATCGTTTAATTCAGAGTCAGAATAATAAGTGAAATCTAGGTGGATTCTTCCTTGGGTATTGTCTTTATTCATTGGTTTATTTCGATTACTTTTTTCACTCTCTGTCGCGTTCATAGTTAATTAGTTAATTAAAATTTAGATTAAAATAAAATCCCTTAATTATTAGGCTAAATAATAAAAAGATAGTTATTACTAGTAATTTTAGTCCTTGAGGATACGATATTCTGGACTCATCAAAGCTATACTACTGTTCGATAGGTGCGCTTGCCTTTGTCGAAATATTAGTTAGTTTCGAGCCCATCACTTTTACCGTAGTGGGTTTCTGACTATATGTGAATCGTTCAATTGGCCACTGGCAGGAGTTTAGTGCCATATTCTCGATGATCTCGTACGCATCCTCATATATTCTATTTATAAGGGCTCCTCCTGCTGCTCCGTCTAATCTAGATCGTGCATTTGCATCCAGCCCATTATAAAACACCTGTAATCGCATCCAATCAGGAAATCCATGGTGCGAGCATTTCTGAATCAACATTTTGAATCATTCTCATGCCTCATAGAAACTTTCTCCCTCCATTTGTCTAAAAACAACAATTTCTCTTATTAGTTATACTACTTTGCTAATTGGGAAAAACTTCTATAAGAACTTTCCAGTGAGTTCATCCCATGTCGTGATAGACCCTAGTGCCTACGAGTCTAACTAAGAAAAAGCATTATCAGCCAAGGAGAAGGTTAAAAATTGAAAACAAATAGCGTCATCAGTGACCCCATTATACTTAAAAGTATCACAGAGTTGAAGGAATCGTTTTAGATGTTGATTAGGGTCCTCTATCATAGTGCCCCTAAACTGTTGATTGTTCTAGATCATTTGAATCATAGTCGGTTTTATCTTGAAATTATTAGTTGTAATTGTCGGCATTGTTATACTTTCTTGAACTATGTCTAGACTTGGTAAGGCATAATCCCTTAAAGTTCTTTTGTTCCGAGCCATATGAATATTTGTAGGTAGCTGGGGTGCTGGTGGGTTTCCTAAGGCGTTATTGTCAATGTCATTAAACGGTGGATTTTCACGTTGTACATTACCCGTAGCTAGTGGTGGTGGATCTTACATCTGTTGTTGCTGTCAGTGATTTCTTCAGATTATTCTCTTTAGATCTGTGGCTGCTACAATAGGTGTGCCCCTACTGCGAGTCATACACTAAACCCAGAAATAAAATATTAGTAACAATAAATGAAATAAAACAAAATCGTATCTATAACTTACAAATTTTCTAATTATTCTAATTAAGTGCGAAAATTAAAATTAACCTAGTAACGTTGCCTCCTCGGTAACGGCACCAACAACTTGACTGCCTCCGGACGTACTAACGTCCAGAGTGTGAATACTGCAAAAAAATATAGAATTACGAGGAGGTATCTGCAAGTATATGAATCTAGTTGTAATATAGTTTTACAACGGAGTAGATAAGTACTCCGAGAATCATACCCAAGGGAGGCGACTGCTAGATCAATTCTAACCTAAACACTAAAAGATCTAATTAGTACTTTAGATTAAATTATAGTACGAAGAATATAAAATAAAGGATTTTGGGGGATTTTATAATGATATAAAACAACATAAAAAAGATAAAATTCAATAGATTGAAAAGGAAGAATAAATCAAATCTGATTATGGGTGATTAGCTCGTTTCGATAATTTCCATCAATTGTCACTTCGGGTTCCTCGTCAATCAAATAGCCGCTACCCTAACAAGATCTTCCGATCTTCCACAAACATAACGACTCAGTAAGAACTACTTATCTTCCAATCTCACGGTCTAGACTGATTTGGGATTAAGGTGTTCACGGATGGAGAATACCAATTTTGGGTTAATTCCCACCTTGAGGACTTCCCGGGATTGTTAAACCTAGGGTTTGTTTCACGTTCTCCCTTTCCCAAACAGTTGATCCGTTGAGTAACCCTACAAAATAGTTAATAGATCATACCTCCACTCGCAAATCCCCCATAGAAGGATTAGTTCCTCATGGCGTTCATAAATAATATATATTCGATATAAAGAGAAAGTATGCTAATTAAATCGAGAAGATAGAGTAAATGAAAGAGTCTGATTGTATTGATATTAAGCGTAAATCCACAAAGTTGAATGATTCCACAATTTAGATCTCTTGAAAGAAAACAACGAACAAATAAACTAAACTATAGAAACCTAAGAAAGAAAACGAAACTAAATATAAAGGAAGAAACTAGGTTAATTCAAAGGTGTCTTTAACATGTGCCAAAGGAGCCTATTTATAGCCTCCAGGTGGTCGTCATCTTTAACCCTAGGTTAGCTGACGTTCTCGAGCTTTAAGTTTGATTGTGCGGACCAAAGCGCCCTTGCTTCGTGTTTAATTTATGTCCCAGAGTCGATGTCACGACACACCAAGACTTGTGTCACGACATAGCATCCATTATGCTCCTCTGTAGCCATCTTCAGGGGTATGTCGCGACACCCTCAGTCTGCGTTGCGACATCGAAGGCAAACTTGAGTTTTCTTCATTTTGTTCCCTATGTTGCATCATCAGTCCTCCCGTGATGCAACATAGCATCCAGTATCGTCCTAAAATGCCTTCTAATGGTCTCTTGCACACTCACAAAGTACGTTAGCTCTCCCTTGGGCCTCATTCGGCCCTTAGGATCAATAAAAGACTCAATTTGCACATTTTATTGAATGTAAGTAAAACTAAAGAAACTTAACTAAAATGTAATGAAAATGTTTGTATTCAAGCTCTTTAAGTGTGAAAACTAGTTCAATCTGCTACACTGAATTACAACATATCAAAAGGCTAGACACATTAGATTCTATTGCTATAAGCTAATGAAAGATCAAAGGATGAGAAAAACAATGCATGTCCAATCTAATTTTACATCATGTCTATCTTGACTATGGTTTACGAATTTGAGATTTATTTCAGTTTTTTCTTTGGTATCTCTTGTGTACTGATGACATAGTGATAGGGAAAGTATATACCATTTGCTTATGTTTTGTCAAAAAGACAAAAAGGGAGATTGTAAGGACCAACCTGATCAGTCACTTGTTTAAACATTTGATTAGTCAAGAAGTTGAGAAAACCTGGGTGATTTTATTTGTTGGCTTATTTGACTTGGGATTTTTCATATATCCCAAAAGCAAATGGACTTTAAAGACGTGTTTTATTTTGCCTCATAGTCATAATCAAAGTTGGAGTTTTTGAAGAAGTTGAGGTCAACTTGACTTTTGTGGATAAAGCTTATGATTATCCTTTGCACTGTCTTGACTGTTTTCAAAGAGATTAATTTTGTATTATTTTGGGATTATTATTAAAGATAATTCAAGAAGCTATTTATATTATAATTGAGAATTTTATTTTATCAAGACTACTTTAAGAAGCTATTGAATTTAGCCTATAGATAAGTTGTTGTGCCGCACACATTGGGTGCGTCTTTGGAGTGCTTTTAGCTGGTTATTTGTGTTTCTGCACTCGTGTTTGGCATTTTATTGGAGAGCTTATACTTGATATAAGTGAGGTTTTTAGGTGAGTGATTTGTAATGGTTGGGATCAGTGTTGGAGCTACATTTATTTTTTTGTATAAAGGTAAATTGAGTTTTAACCAATAAGTAATCCAAAAAAATGTTGAATAAGAATCGTTCACTAAGCGAGGTTCCGCGGAGTAAGATTGGTGAATCCAAACTGCGTTAACAAATTTGTTTCTTTCATTTTCTTATTTTGTTTACTACTAGTGTTTTATTCAAACTCGTGTTGAAATATCTATTTAAACAATCACTGTTTCAACGCTTGACTGAGAATTGGAAAAAGAGCGAACCAAAGGTTCTTCCATGTATCTTTACCAAATTAGAAAACTATTGATGGTTGAGCCTGCCATGACATTAAACTTGAATCGCCGGTCATTGCTCATGGAAAACATGTCTCATCGTCCTGCCTTTCGAAGATTATTGCTAGACCACAAGTTGCCTCTGTTATGAGTGGCCTGTTTCGCTTCTACGAGTTTTTATTTGTTTGTTTTTGTTTGGATTTGAATCAATCTAGTCTAATGGTTTCTGTTGTTTTGGCCAATTGATCGTTTGTGGGGGTTCATCTATGAACCTTTGTTTATCTTTGTTCTTGAATGTGAATGCCAAATGAATGAAATTCTATTCATCTTGAAAAGAATATGATATCAGTTTGGGTTTATATTAGACAATATAACATCAAACTTAAAATTAGTTAATTGGATATTACACATTTCACTTAAAGATGAAATGGGTAATTAATTACGTAATATTACACATTTCTTTCAAGTGCTCAACAGCTTTGAGAGTGAAAACTATGGTGTATGTCCATGAATGCTGAATTCTTTCAGGTGTTGTGCACTAGTATAATTGTAAGTAAAATATACAAGTCATAATGTTGTTCATTAATGGGGAGCTCGCATAAAAGAAAATTGCACTCAGTTCTGGTCTATTGTGAACAAAAGGTAAAATTATGCTTATCCAGACAAGATTATGTTGCAATACAAAAAAGGAAGGCAGAGCAACAAACAAAATATATATAAAAAGATGTAAAATGGCTTTGCTTATATATAAAAATGGCATTGCCTCATACATATATATAAAAAGAGACAGAGAAGGAGAGGGAGAGAGAGAGAGAGAGAGAGAAAGGCTCAAAAAGACTAAAGACAAGAGTGAATTACGATGATCCAACAGTCTTGAAGGATTCATGAATGTGCCTCAAGGTGTCCTCATCGCGTTTCCACTCAGGCGCCGGTGCATTGACAAAATGAGCATAAAGCTTGTTCTTTGCGCAAGTGACTGCAATCAAACTATGCTTACCAATTCCATCAATCTCGTACACATAATAAAGCTGTCCATTTTCGTCTTTCTTCTCCTCGGAGACCAAGCTGTCGGCCCCGGCAATCAAATCCTGCAACTCGACGTCTGATAATGCCAAGTTGTTCAAAATCACGTCTTTTGGGGCTAATTGCCTGAACCCAGCCAAGAATGTTAAGTACTCTTTCTCTTGTCTTTTCTTGGGGTTGTAGAATTCGCTGTCCGTCCCGTTGGTGCCCTTTTCAACTTTGGAAACTAAACGCTCTTTCCATCCGTCGGGGACATCGTAGACGTACTCAGCGGAGGCTTTCTTGTCGGAGTTTCCACCGTAGCCTCCGTAGTTGGCGGCACTGGCAGCGGTTCCGTAGTAGACGTTGTATGCATCAGAGGCAATGGAGAAGGGAGGGGAGGTTAGGAGTAAGGTGGTGGTGGCTAAAGCGGTGGTTAGAGCGGTGGTTAGAGGCTTGGGGAAGAAGAGGAGCGGCGGTTTCAGATAAGGGGTTTTAGGATTGGCGGTGGAGGAAGAGAGAATGGAGGGAGATGGAGAAGAGGATAGGGTTGCCATGGGAATTGGAGCGATGAGTGGTTGTCTTTTCGTCTTTAAAGCTTCTACACTAATTTATCTGACCCAAGATTTTCCTTATCCCAACTTTTGTTTTAATTTTCTTATTTTACATATTTTTATTTCTTTAGTTCAAATATTATTATGCAACTTGAGAAATTAAAATTTCTGATATACTTATGGATCTCCCCAACTTAATCCAATTATTATTCTTTTTAGTTCAAATATTAAAAAACACCCTTTTTTTATAATTAATTGATTAACTTATGTTTCTATCCTCTTTCACTTTAATTAACTCCTAAACTTATTTAAAATGTCTAAAATGAATTAATAATTACATAATGCTGGACATTCGATTTCCATATTCTTATTTCTTTTAATATACAATATTTTGTTTTTAGATATTATTACTAAAAATCCTTGTCGCCTGGTAGAAGAAATAAGAGTGTGTAGAAAAATCTTGTTATTAGTCATCAAATTAATTCCTCTTGCTAAGCCTCTCCATGGTATTACTTCTTCATGGGTTATAGTGCACTGCATAAATCAAACCCATTACTACAGACTGCCAAGGGTTCAAATAATGCTGCTTTCTCAACCTATACTTCCGATCGCTTCACCCACCATCACTGTATATAGAAAGAAACTAAAAACAATATAAATGGTTGTGTATATAAATTGACAACTACTTTCTCCCAATACCTACGGTCAATGCTATTATTAAAATTTCAGCATACCACTCGGAAATCCGCCATAATACAGCAGTGGCATCTTGTATGTTATGCCTAAACATATCATATACAATATCACCCATTGGTCTCAAAATGATGGTCCACTGTCATCGTTTGAGTGAAAAAAATAAAATAAAATATATGAAAAGCAAATCCAAAATTTACTTGTAAAATTAAAACAACTGCGAATAACATGAGCTATTACTAGTAATAATATTCAACGTCTTTATCTTTGTGATGAAACCCAGCAAAAAAACTGACGGTCATTCTGGTCTCCTCTTCAGCCAGCTGCCCCAGCAGCACGCTTATCACTTTCACCTTGCTCCTCTCTAGCAAACTCTTCTATTAATTCCCGTTGTCTTCCCGTCAGATTCCTGTACACAAATCGAGTAAATTTGCTTTCAACTGTGAATATGCTCCTAGAAACATGGATTTCGATGGACGATGGAACAACTTCAGAAATTTTTGGCATATAAAACTTACTTTGGGATGCTAACATTGAAATGCACATACTGATCACCAAATGAGTACGAGTTCCTTGTTTTAATTCCTGTTGACAAACATACACAAATAAATCGAAGATAATGCAAGTTAAATCAAAGACAGTTACGAGAGGAAGAGGGATTCAATTGCACATGAAAAAGAAGACCAACAGATTTCAAATTTTAGATATATGAAAGAAGGTCCAGGGCCTAGAATTTAGAGTTTTGAGTTTCTAGTGTTCTCATTTTTACTTATCAATGAAATTAAATAACAGAATTCAACTCAAGCAAATTAAAATAGAATAAAATAAAGTTACCTATAAAGATAAAAATGAAAATTTTAATCCCAGACTTTCAAAGGTGAAAAGACAAAACTAGAAAATTTTATGCATTCAAATAGGTAAAAGCAGTTCCTGAAACATGAAAAAATGAATACACATACACTCAGGCATTTGAATCAAATGGCAGGTGCATGAATCCTACTCAAAGAGGGGGTTTTGAAATTCCTCCCCAAGTCAAAAAAATGATTACACTAAATTTAATGAAATGAGGCCCTTTATGTTTATTATGAGAAAGGCATTTTCAGAAACATACCAAAGTCAGGTAAGATTACTAATTTACTATTATGGACCACGGTTAAAAGATCAATGAGATTTCTTTTTCTATACCAACTTGGTAAAGGAACCAAATATATATCTATCTTATTCCCAGATCTTTTCCGTACCTTTATTCTTTAGAACAACCTTCTGGCCTGGTTGAGTGCCAGGACGGACCTACAAATTGAAAGCAACATAGATTAGGAGCCTCAACTATAACAAATAATTAAAGGTCCCTTTCTAAGCTTTACACAATCATACACAATTTCCAACAAACCTTGAGCACAACATCACCAGTAAGAGTTGGGACCTGGATGGTTCCTCCCAAGATTGCCTGCAAAAAAGGGAAAAAATTCAAATTAATTCATTTATCAGATAGAAGGACCAGTCTCACCAGGAGGACATATACAAAAGGCATACTGAAGCAAACAGTAGGATATAATCCCAGAGTTAACAAACCCATTAGTCATTGCTTAAAAAGATTTAAAAAGAAATGCACAGTTAGAAAATCCAACAAAGTTATTTGACAGTGTATGACCATCTAAAGCAGAGAAACAAGCCATAGAAGATAAGTGATTTTTTTATTGAGCTATCAAATAAAGGCGTTGCTCAAGACCTCCACACCTGAGCCACTTAATAGGTCATTTGAAAAATATTCAGATTCCAGTTTTACCTGAACAACACTCAAAACAGCATCCACGTGAATGTTGGCACCTTCTCTACGAAAAACTGGGTCTTGCCGGACCTGCAAATATAAACATGATTAATGGAGACAACAATCCTTAAGAAATGGAAAACAAAGACAGTCGGGCATCAGCAACTGCAAGGGTAAACGGCCAAGAACAGTCTACTAACAAAAGAAGGGTAAGGTAAATTTCGCTCAAGGGTGAAGAGTTGGACTTTTAATTTGAAAGAATTCTGCAGACTAAGGTAATGAACAAAAAAGGGGGGGTTACACAGCAGCAATGAGGGCCAATAATTTGAATTCATTTTTCTATCATAACCATCTGAAACAGCATTTATAACATCCAAATCTTTGACTACTAATGCCTACTACAAACAATCCCACGCTACATTGACTGCTTTAAATTGCTACCAGAATTAAAGCATAACCAGATTCGGCCAATAGCAGGCACTTAGTGTTACCATATGAGTGCCACATTCAATCACCAATCTTTTAAGTCTACATTAAAGCCTAGTTCTAAAATTGTTGTCCCTACCACTGCTTTCTTTATCAGTACATCAATCTTTTTACAAGTATTATTCTGGCCACCAGTACTACCGTCTTTGTCAACTGCATCCACCATTCACCATTTTATAAGCTTACAAACACACCCACCCAAATGAACTCAACATCTATTTTAAACAAGGCATGTATGGAGATTACGAATAAATTGCTTTTAGAAGGCTACAATTACAACCTTTTCCTTTACTTGAAAACTATGCAAACTGTCAAAATATCAGACAAGAATTAAACTGGTTACCTTTATGGTTACGTAAAGATCCCCGGGATGAGTTCTATCAGGATCAGCTCCGCCACTTCCATAAACCTTCAATGTTTCATTGTTATCCACTCCTGAAAATGAGACATAACCTTGAGTCAATCATATAATAAAAACAAAATTCTAGAAGATCATGCATTTGAATAATAGATATGAAAAAGGATCATGTAACATCAGTTTGTTGTTTTTAGAACTGACATTGAAAATGAAAATGTGATTGTTCAATGCACTGTTTTAGTCAAGAAGAATGAAAAAGATTAATAAAACATGAAGTTATCAGTAACAGCACTTTCTCTGGTCCTCATAAAAAAGGAGAAGAAAATGTTTTTAAAACTATCAAAGGCAGGATGTTTTAAGTGAATATTTTGCTCAACCTACTCATTAGATGCAAGCTCCCGTGAGTTCAGTTCCACATAGGAATTTTCAGCTTTTAAGGAAAACACACTTATCCACATTGCAGGAGACTATACAGAGAGCTCCATGAATGATATAATGCAGAACAAGACAAGTTAAACTATTACCAAAGCAACCAACAATAGACATTTAACTTTGTAAAGTACCTGGCATTATGTCCAATTTGACTGTTTTTGGTCCTTTCACTAACCTAGCTCCATTGCATGACTTGCAAAGCTTCTGGTGCCAACAAAAGTAAAGATATTTCAAATGACAATTCTAAAACAAAAATCAAACAGGAAGACAGTAATATAGAACAAGTTCTTTGTGATAAAAGCATGAATTAAAAAGCAACATTAATTGCTCATGGGCATTTTTTCCAGAGGAGGAAGATCATAAAAACCAATTCATGAGAAAATTAATTACTTCTGTTAATCATGAGGAGAACAATAGTATTTTAAAAACCTCAATAAAAATAGCATAAAGGAACAAAAGCAAACCGATCACAACCAAAAATGAAGAAATTCATCAGAAGTGAGAGAACTTGGATGCATATCATACCGATACAAACTGACCACTTCCACCACAATGAGGACAAGTAGAACGAATACTCATAAAGCCCTTGTTGATAGATAACTGAGACAACAGCAAAACCAGAAGTTAGGAAGGAGATAAACTAGTTCCATTGCGTCTATGATTAGGTGTATCTCCACAATTATGAGCGCTTGCACAATTCTATTCCAGTAAACTAACCATGCCTGAGCCTCCACAGTGCCGGCATCTTTCAGGTTTCACGCCAGGAGGAACTCCTTCCCCACCTTAAAAATGAAGAAAATGACTTGAGACCAAATAAGCTCATCAACATAGGCTTATATATTTGGTTATTATATCATAATCTTTTCAAAAATATTGCTCATTTCTGCATCCAAGAGAACTTTTTTCTCTCTAAAAAATAAATAAATAAATGTATGGAGCCTAGAGAAATTCAGAAGATAAAAAGAAAACAGTTATGACAGTTCAGAACATTTTGCAAGATGGAAGAGATTACATGAGAAAAAAAGTAATGTTTAAGAGGCAAGATAAGGCATACCACAAGCTTGACAAAGCACGGGAGCTTGAAATGTCACCGTTTTGCTGCATCCTTGAACAGCTTCCATAAAAGATAGTTCAATTGCAACCTAAAGTAAGGTAAACCACACATGACAACTCAGAAAAACAAAATTGAGTAAAAACATAATAATCACCATGAAGTTGAAATTGATGACAACCTTGATATCTTCACCACCCATTTGATTTCTGAATATATCCTGCACGTTGAATATCTGGCCAACATGCATACAAGAATATTGCGTTAAAGAATTAAAAACAAGAAATGGAGGGTACTAAGAAACCTACAGACAAGCACGTTCACCCCTCCAGCAACTATATTCTATTTTAAGGAACATTAAATCATGCCAACTACCAGGCAGGCAGGCACTGATGCCTCCAATCCCAATAATACTGGGAGAAAAGTACCACACCTATGTTTATGTTTCTACTGACCTTGACAGTATCAGATCATCCAATGGCACTACAGTTAATGAGTCTTTTCACTGTCTAGTGCTAAGGTGCAAGGCGCACACCTTGACAACACTAGGCATCACATAAATATCTCAAATTTCTGGAATAAAAATGCTCGAAAACATGCTCTTCCTAGAATTGAAGACCATAAAAGGAGCAAGTCTAATCAAATATAATTGATGATAAAACATTGCAAGAAGCTTTATATTCACTAATTAAAAAAGTATATCCTTGACTAAATGTAACCAAAACCAACCAGAAATGTTAAAAGAAGCAAATTACATCATGAAAGTTGTGGAATTTGAATGGATTGAAATCCTCTTCGCTAAAGCCGCTATTATTTTGCTGTTGTTCAAATGCTTCATGGCCAACCTACAAAATTTTGCACATAATCAGCAGGAAATAAGATTACAGAAAATAAAAAGTTAGAAGTATTTTTGTACATAATCCTTTTAGGAAACAGTTTAGAATCAAGGACATCCACTTTTGCAGATATAAATTTAACAAGGTACATATTTGAGCAGTAAAATCACATTTGTTTTCTAGCCTTCTGTGCTTAACATATTGACTAATAACAGAAAGGTTATTAAAAACATTTTCCATCTGATAAAATGATAATAATAAAAAGATTTTACAAATAAATTTATACCACACCTGATCATACTCTGCACGCTTGTTCTCGTCTTTTAAAACCTACAACAGAACAAACAAAAATGCAATTCCCTTCAAGCTTCAGCCCCAAGGCAAAGTAACCAAGAAAAAAGTTAACAATCCAGGCGAGAAAAACTTGCCTCATAGGCCTTGGAAACCTCTTGAAATTTTTTCTCAGCTTCAGGATCATCTTTATTTACATCTGGATGGAGCTTTTTCGCAAGCTATACAATAACAAGAAATTTTTGAATCAAGAAACAGGGATAACAAATTATAGAGTTCAGAAGTAACAACTAAAGGACAAACACAAAGACATCACATTAACGCGCCCGCTGACAGAAAGACAACTAGAAGAAAAAAGTATTACCCCAAAATAAGCTTTCTTTATTTCAGATGCAGTAGCATTCTTGCTTACACCAAGTGTATCATAATAATCCCTAGCGGACAAAGGAGCTGAACCCAGAAGATAAGGATCACAGTATGAGATAGAGAACAGTAATGCATCCCTGAGATAATTTATACAATGAAAAACAAGGAGCTTGTAAAATACCAGTGCCATGAATTAGCCGTTTTGCACCCAAGTTCACATTAAAAAGTCCAAAAACCAAGCAGTTTCTAGTTTTAGCTGGCATTGACAAGCATGTAATTCATTACTCGTTAAAAGAGGTAAAACTTCAACCAAAACAATAAAAAGAAAGTGTAAAAAGGTGAGATGGTATATTACCATATTGAGGAGCGTGTTTTCCAATAACGTTAACGGGATTGCCAAGTCCGGCTGTGAAACCCCTCGAACCCCCAGAAATCAGAGTCTTATGTATTTACAATTGAAGAAAATATTATTCAAGGAAAAGCCAAATTTTTATTTATGGAATCAGAAAAATAAAACAAAAAACAGATAAAATTAGAATTTTTTTTTTAAAAAGAGAGAGAGAGAGAGAGAGAGAACGTACAGAATTTGGGTGGTGAGAAAGGGTAGAAGAAAGGGAGTGAGAGCGCCGAAGCAAGCAGTGAATAAGCCTAACGCCATTAGACCCAACCATTTGCGACCTTAACTCAAATTTCCTTCTTTATTTGAGAACTTTTACCTATACTATCTGCCCCTCCCTGTGTGTAACAACGGAAGCGAAATAAAATTGATTATAGTCTTGGGGGGGGGGGGAAGAAATGGAAGACTTGGGACTTTGATTAAACCCTAACAAAACCCTAAATTGTGGGTAATTTGATTGTTAAGCAGGAGAGGTGGAAGGTTCTAGGCTTCCGGGTGCAGCAGCAGTGGCGGGGTAGGGTTGTTATTGTTTCCTATGAAATTTATATATAGTTAGTTTATAGGGGAAAAATGAGAACCACCCACCCAACCAGACCCTGTAAAGTAGGGAACACAACAGCAAGTGATGCGAGTAATAAGGACCGGAGCCTCAAACCTCACTTGATCTGGTTGGAAAAATGGACTTCCTGGATTCTCCTTACCAATTGGGCCTTTTCTCTTTCATGTATACGAAAAATTCAAATTAGGACCGACTAGGAGAACCCAAAAATAAAAATTGATTCGTCAGTTCATTTATTATTTAAAAAAATTTAGTCCTGATTCGTTGTTAATAAGATGAAAAAATAAAAACTATAATTATTGAAATTGAATTTAAATCTATTTTTATTTAATTTTATTTTATATTTTATATTTTTATAATATAAAAAATCAATGTCTTATTTTTAGATTATGAAAAAATCAAATTTAAAAATAAACAAAATCAAATGAATTTAAAAGTGTTGATATAGGGAATCAATAAGGAGACAAGGAGGAGGTGTGGTGACTGGAGGATCGGTTCACCTATGACAGGTTAAGAGCTAGAGTAGGGAGTTGAAAGAGGAGGAAGAAAGAAGAGTAAGGAGGAAGGAGAAGGTTGGAAGACTTAGGGTTTTTCTTGGAAAAGAAGAAAGATTAATCCTTAACTCCTCGTACTCCAAGGTATATATATGGGAGGGTTTCAATTTAGTATTGTCATGTCACCGATAATATGGATAGTAGGCCTATTGGGTGGTTGGTTTGGTGGCAGGTTCATTGCATGTCAATTATCGCTATGCTCAGTATTGTATGGTCTTACTCTAACATTCTCCTTGTTGAGATTGTATGAAGTTGTTAAGCCTTAGTGGTACACATGAAGGGCTCGTAGTGGGTAGCTAGAAGTAGACTATTTGCAGCAAGTTGCCTCTCAATTGGCTTGAGTGGGATCCACAAATGGTTGGTCATGAATGATTGGTCAAAGAGGATCACCATAAAGGGCGTGGAAACTCTTGGTCATGCAAAAGGCCACCCATGGGTTACACCTGTCAAGGGTGCTTACCTGAGCTATTGCCAATTTGCCCTTTGTTCTGCCACATGTCATTACTAGAGTAAGGGTATAACAATTACCCCTGGTCAAGATTATAGGTTACAAAGTGGCCTACCTCGAGACCAACCGAACAAACTCTCAATAGATGATGCCCTTAGCAGATGAAGGGGTAGATATATCGACATACCAAGAGTTGCCCGTTGTGCATGTTAGGGATGCTCTAGAAAAATGGGGGATGCACCAAAGGTTCATAATAGCTACATTAATGGTAAAGTACCACAGTTGTCCATTGGGAAATGACGCCAATGGTGGAGTTAGCTTTTGCATCCTTTTAAGGGACACGTGCCCTACCGTGAGTGGCTGTGAATCATTAGATTTTCTATGATTTCTCAAAGTGTCTAAAGCATTCCAATTCTCTACAATTTATGAGTTATCTGAGTGTTCTCTATTTCCTTCAAGTTCTTTCTTATTGTTTGTGCTATTTCTAGTTCTTATTCCTTGTTTTGTTTCTTATTTGCTAGGATTTAGGGCTTTTTCAAGGTAAGCTTTCATTTTTGAGCTTTTTAGTTCATCTTTCTACATCTCCAATAGCCAGAGGTAACCATAGTAGGGAGGTTGAGACCTTTGAGGTGGTTGAGAAGAGGATGAGGATGCCTCCAAGGTAAGAAAAGGAACCTGTGGTGGGTGGCACCTTTAAATGCTCCCACCACCAAGAAGGAAGCTACATAGTTGTTCCATTGCCACGGGTTGCTCATCAACCATTACATATATGAGTTTAGCATCTCATAAGGGTCTCATGCACTAAGCACTGTGTATGGGCCCAAGCACGGTGGCAAGAGGCCAGGTTTCTATCTACCTCTTTATGTATTGGAAGTTGGATTCCATCTTCTCTTCCTCCATTTTGTGATTGAGATGTTAAGCTGCTATAAGGTTGCTCTAGGGCAGTTGGTTGAGACTTTCTAGTGGATAATCATAGGGTACATCATCACTCCCAAATATTAATTTGATAATTATGGAAAATCCAATAACATGGTATATCAACAATCAAGGTAAATCAACCACAATATTACAAGATATAATAAAATCAAAACACATAAAGTTTTACAAGAAAAACCCACTTAAAGCAAAGGGAAAAACCATGAAACTTAAAAGTCCACCATAATCAAAACTCTTGCTACAATATTACAACACAAACCCACCACAAGGTTGACTGAACTAATTCCATTCGATTAATTAATTTAATTTAAATCAATTTTCACATACCCTTGTTCATTACCCCATTAACTTTTATGTTGTAATATTATTTTAAATATTAACGACATTGATATTTCTCTAATAAAGAATCTTAAAAGTTTTCATTGTGGTTCGGAAAAAAAACATTATATTTATTTGTTTAAATAGAAAACCTTCAATAATTGAGAAATATGACGAGAAAAGAAAACATAATTTGTCGTTTTTTTTATTTCTAAAATTAAATCACATTATTATTATTATTATTATTATTATTATTATTATTATTATTAAAGAATGAACAAAACACTAAAAAAAATTTAAATGATAAAAGAAAATTCACAAAACAAATGAATAATCAATTGAGCTTCTAACTGAAAACAATTAATTAAGCCTTCAAAATTATATTTTCTATTCAAGTTCTTAAAGTCTGTTATGTAATGACATGATAGCAGATGTAGTAAATTGATGATGTGGTTGTTGACATGACAAATAAATATGAAAATTGATGGCATGAGAGTTGATGTGGGCCCTTGATGACATGAAATATTATAGATTTTTTAGGATTTTTTTTTATTTTTTATTGATTTTACGTCCATAATAAATTTGGATAAATAGTTGTTTAGATTTTGAATTGGGACAGTCTATTGTCTAAGTTCATTTTGGACATACACTTTTATTGATTTTATATATTTTTATAATTTCAAAAAATAATATTAAAAATATGATATTTTAGGGAAAATTTTAGGTTTTTTTAGATTTTTTTTAATAGTGAATGCAATTAAGATGTAAAAATAAAACATGTATCCAAAAAATCCAAAACACAAACATAAAAAAATTAATAAAATTATTAAAAAATATATAAAAAAAATTATAATTGTTGGTAGATTTTAAACAAAATTATCTAGATCAAACAAATCACCCGAAAGTTATAACAACTTAAACATGACTTGCAGTTACTTGAATCGCGGTTATAATATTTGAATTAATTGAATTGTTTTCTTTATACTATTTATAAAACTCTTTACTGAGTTGGTATCATTAGGGGTGTTCAAATTTCGGTTAAAACCGAATTAACCGACCGAACCAATCTAATTCGGTTGATAGGTCGATTAACTGATCTAGTTCGGTTAGAGGTCAGTTAATGATTTTTTGGAAGTTTGGTTATTGATTAATTCGGTTCGAAATCGAGTAATTAACCGAATTAACCAAACTTAATAATTAATAATACAAATTATATGTAGTTTTAATTCGGTTAATTCGGATAATTCGGTCAAATGAACATTATCAATTTATTTTTTTGATATGTTTTATACTTGTTTTAACAAAAAAAAAACATATAAATTTTAGTTAATCTGGTTAATTGACCGAATTAACCGAAATATTTCGGTTTGGTTAATTTTTTTGAAAAAAATTCGGTTCGGCTAACGATTAAAGAATTAAAAAGTTTGGTTAATTTGGTTAATACTAATTCGGTTCGGTTAATCGTTTGAACACCCCTAAGTGTCACCCATCAACCAAATCTCAACTCATATAGGAAAATTACATTAATGCCTCTTCACATTTAAAATAAATTATATTATTTGAGAGTACTTTAGTCTATGCTAATTAAGTTAGCAAAACCTTTAATTTACCACTCAACCGAAGTTTTATTTTGATATTTTTATACATTTTAATTTTATCATGCACACTTTATTGTCTTCTTTAGACTTAATATTAATGACAACACAATGATAAACAATTTAATCTAATTATTATTATTTTAATATAATACATATTTATTATTAATTAGTTTCAAATTGCACACTTCATTGTTGACTGTATGTTATTTTTAAACACATGTTTATGTTCTAAATTTATGGTTTCCACCTACATACGCATGCGATGGGATATCTAGTAATTTTTTTAATATTTTTATATTTTTTACTTCTTACAATTTTAAAGAGTATTATTTTTATTTGTTTTCTAATTTTATCACTTTTCTCATAATTTTTAGAATTTTTTTAGGAATATTATTTTTTAAAATATATTTTCCAATTGCCATGTCATCCATAATCAATCTATGTCATCAACCCAATTAACATAAAGATAACGGTGTCCAGGGGCTTCAACGAAAAACATAATTTCTAATCCTAATTTATTATTGGTTTTCAATTAAGGGCTCAATTGGTGTTGTTTTCTTCAATTGATTATTCATTTATTTTACTATGGTTCTTTTATCATTTAGGCTATATATATATTTGAGTAAAAGGTAAAAAAAATGATTTTTAAAAAATGAAAGTTAAAATTGGTGAAAATTAGAAAATAAAAAATATATATTTTGAGGTTCCAAAACTTTGAAATCTCGTTTTTCACTCTGTGTAAATTATGTATGGATTTTCAATGTAGATTTATTCTAGTTTAAGGTACAAACCTCTGTGAAGTTTGTCTAGACTTATTTTGATTTAGGTTCATATATATTAATTATTGGTTCGATTATATTTTGTAATGTTGATTCTAGTTATAGTTACTGAAATGATTTTTTTTTAATGGTAAGATATAACTCTGATTATAAGAAAAATATTTTCCTATAAAGAATAAAAAAAACTGTATTCCCATGAGTAGATATCTATCTATCTACCCTGCTTTGAATACATTAAGCACACAACATATGCAATGCAAACACAGTATACCTACCATGCAACCAAAAAAAAATGCATAGGCAACCGCTCTTGAATTAACGCTCTGCCGCTCCTAATTAAAAGAATCCTGATTCATCATCATAATTATCAACTTTTCAAAGGGCTCTCGATTCTGCGTGAAGCAATGCGAGTATCATGTTCATGTTGAAAAGCCTCCTAGCCTTGAGCGGGTTTATGTAGTTTTGTTGCGCTTGCACATGCATTCTGGAACTGGATACTTGGTTACATCCCTTCCAGCTTTGCTGCTTCTCAGTTCCGGCTGTCCTAAAGATTCTTGGTGCAACTCTTTTATGATCCTGTTGAACTCTGCTTCTGGGAGAGATGAGTTCACAAAATATGGGAGCATGTGTCTTTTATTTGGAGTTATGTACTTTTTATGCCCTGCATATGCTCTTTGTCCCTAAAATCAACAAATCAAGCTTCAGTTTTTAAAAAAGAATGAAAGCTATACACATAGGTAAAGTCTATGATTGTTTTCTCATACCTGAATGGCGTGGCCCATATTTCCACCATGGGAGGCCATGAAAACATCACTTTTCTCAGAAACTATATAGTCAATGGCTGCCATAAAAGAAGCCTTATTAGCAAATGGTTCTAGTTCACCAGGCAATGCAAGACCTTCCTTATTGTAGAAATGGGGAAATTCTCTGGTTAATGGTGACAAGGCTTCTTTTCCGCCCAGTGGTTGCCCTCCAGCCCAGTATATTCTAGCACTCCTGGGCGCCCCCAGAGCTTTAAGCAGCCTAAAGTATACAACAACATATTGAAGATTGTTCACTAAAAAAATAAACAAGTAGCAGCTCATGGTGAAGTCATAAGAGAACTAGCTCTTTACCTAGTCACTTCAAAAGCATTCAAGGGGCATAGCCCTGCAAGTTTTCTTTCATGGTAACTCAGGTTTGATTTTGCAGTAAGAAATTCAGGGTGTCTTCTCCTTTCATTGTGGACTATCTCATCATATTCCTTACTCAAGCCTGGAAGACAACCAGTTCTCACCCATACATCCTTCTCGATTCGAAGATGAAGAGCAAGGTATGGTCCCTTGCTCTGCATTCTCCGAGCGAGTTTGTTACCGAGTTCCAGGATCGGCGGAGCAAATCTTAATGCTTGAAATGCCACCTGATAATCAATAATAAACACATTAGAATTGCATATAATTCTAGAAAAAGAACTTGGTAAAGAACAGCGCAAAGTACCTTGCAGCGAAGCTTTTGAAGATCAGGAGGAAGATCTTTAGAAAGCCTAGAATCCAGACCTCGTAAAAGCAATACTCCTTCCTTGTTTATCTTTTACACAAAGAGAATCATATCAATATGCATCTATTTGGTCATAAAACACTTTGAACTCCTATTGTTAACACAATGTGTCACAATGCTTAATATGTGGGGGCATGAACATGATTGCATACCCGCTTGAGATACCGTGAACGAATCCATTGAGGTGAGACATGAAGTGGAGTACGTTTCTCCTCTACTGGCCTTGTCATTACATGTGTAGAAGGCAATGAGGATAGTATACGTACATCATCGGCTAGAACTCTCTTGAAATGACCCAAATCGAATATATCAGAAAATTCACTGCAACCACAGAAAAGCATCATATTGACAGTTAATAATGAAGGTTGAGCATTTTATGTTTTTTATCTGTAAGTATGATACATTACCTCTCATCACCCCAGATGATATTGACTTGCAAGACGGGAACAACCAAAGCAGCACCGAGAATCCTAGCAATAACAACAGCATCCACAATCTGATTCCTCTGTTGATTCATGCCACCCGAAACCACCACCAGCAAGTACTTGCTTCTGCCATTCAAAATGGCCTCACTTGCTTTTCTATACTTAGCAGAAAGCTCCAAACAGGGCCTGTAACCCATCCCATCAGGCTGCTTCCAAAACTCACTTTCCAAATGCAAAGGCCGAGGACTTTGCAATTGGCTGGTAACCAAGACTTGGTGGTCTCTTTCACCAACTTTGCCAGTGTTGGAACCGAAACTTTGGGAACATAGAACCAAAGTGTTAACGTTCCAGCCCAACCTCAACAAGCCAACAAGAACAAAGAGAAAGAGAGCCGACAAGCACACCCTGGGGCGTCTGCATGAGTAGTTGTGGCCGACAAAGAAGCTGCTGTTGAGGTGTGCCTTCTTTGGAGAAAGGAGGAGAGATTGGAGAGAAGAGGAAGAAAGTGAGGTGATTATCTGAGACGGAACAGATATGTACGACTGCTTCTTGGCTTTACACTTGTTTGACTTCCCCATTAAAACACATCAAAATGCCGCTATACCAATCGGTTTTAGTTTCTTGTTTCTTGATTTAAGTACTATTATTGTTTATTACGAACAAGAAAAGACAAGCCCAGAACTTAGAAATGAAATGAAATGTCTTGTTTCCATTTCATTCCAACATCGAAGAATTTGTCAAGAGAGGGAATAAAGAAGAAGAAGAAGAAGAAAAGGAAGAGATCCACAAAGGCAGGCTGGCATTGATGAAGTCTTTGTTTCTACACTTTCCATTTGGACTTTCACCTTTTATTATAGAATTTTTCATACAGGCTTAGTTATCGAGTAATCTGCCATCCAATCATCATCATGTCTTAAGTCTTGACAACATATTTTTAACATCATTCGCCACTCAAATTATATATCATATTTTATCTACTTTATATATTATTAATAAAATTAAATAAGATCACATCATTTAAAAAAATGTTTTAAATGAAACTGATTTACCAACAATATACAGATTTCAACACCTCAAATATATTTATCTTTATCTTATTATTATATATGTTAATAATAATAATAATAACCCAAAAGAGTATCAAAATATTTTAATGTGCATCCAACTCCCAAGTTTGAAAACTATGGCAATTATTCTCTCTTTCATTTTTGGTAAGCCATCTTTTTCCAAATACTAGTCCACTCCCTTGTAACCTTTTTCATTTTGCCGGTGAAAAGATAAAATAATTTTATTGTTTGATGAAGAAAAAGTTTGTATTATAATATTGAATAGGATGGAAGTTTGTATCATTAAATATATCTTCTTTAACGTATGTTTTAGATATATGTGTATTAAAGGAGAATATATTGGCAAAGAGGAGATGATAATTAATGAGAAATGGAGATAAAGAGGTGTTTCTTAGTTTTGATGATCACGAGGAAAAACATGCATAGAGTGGCCACCTTATTCTGCAACTTTTTGATGCAGCAGAAGCAACTGTTTCCTTACAAAAAAAGGCCATCCCCATTGTTCTACATCCCTTTCTGTGGGCCATTTAAGAGGCCAAGTTAGTAAAAGAAAATTTGTGGGGAGTTAACATTATAAATTTCTCATTGTATAATTTATAATTTTAGAAGAGATCAATTTATAATTTTACTCTTTTTGAAGCCCAACTACGAGCAGGAGTGAATCCGGAATTTTTTAGGGGGTCAAAATTAAATTATAAACTTTTGAGATATCAAATATATAGATTTTATCATTTTAGAAGGGCCTAAATAGAATTTCTTTTCATTTTTTGGAGCCAAAGCATAAATTTCTCTTGTATTAGTTTTTAATTTGGCCATTTTTAAGGGATTAGAATTGTAATTTTACCGCAAGGGTGGCAGCAAGAGCAAGGGCAAGTAAGGGCTTGACCCTCTAAAATTTAAAATTTCTCTTTAAACACCTCTAAAATCTATAAAATTATATGTTAGTAGATGGTAATATTACAATTAATTTGACACCTTAATTTGATAAAATTTTAATTTAATCTTCCTAAAAACTGAAAATTATAAATTAATATAATAATAAAATTACATTTTAGCTCTTCATCCAAATATTTTGTAAGTTCACCCCAAAGCCAATCGAATAAACCCACCCCTGTATCTATCTTAATTGCACAATCTTCCTTTGTATTTATCCTTCTGTTTTTTAAGACACTGTGTTGGGACTTAAACATGTAAATCATGATAACATCATCATTATCATCCATGCACATCATCCACCCCACCATAGTAATATCTAATCTTGAACCAAATACTTAATATGATTGATCACCAAGTCCTCCAACCAACAGTATCAAAATGGTTAGGTTTAAATGCATGTATGTATGCAATTAATAACTATATATATAATCCATCAGTAATACACCAATGAGCAAAATGGATCCATGGTTAAAGTACTAATGTACATGGTCATCATTTAATCTAAGCAGCTGTCCAATATATATTCTTAGAAAAGAATATATAAAATTATTCTCACCCATGGTCTCAAACCATAATTACATATTAATTGTGCTAGTTAGGGTACATGTAATTAATGGTGGTACTATATTCATCATAATCAAAGCTAGCTTGGTTTCTAATTGTCATAATATTGGCTTGAAGATCAAGTCAAATAATACTAGTTCTTTTTTCTTTCTTTTTTGTTCTTCCCTTTGTGTATCAAACAAGCTACTAGTAGTTCGTGGTGTTGTTGTGACGTTACTATCAAAACAAAACAAGTAAAAAAAGAAGAGGGAAGTGGTTGCAATATTATTGAAGAATGGAATAACGATGAAATGATGAATGAGTATAGGTATGGTGTCCATTTTCAACATTACATATGTACATTTATATATTATGACCAATCATTGGTTTATTCTCAAATGAATCATCAATGTATATGATCAACTTTCATTCAAGCATTAATTAATTTTCCTTGATTCTTTCTGTTGAACTTATTTGGGACCAATAGTGGCCCATATCATAATTGAATTAGATTTAATTTTAGTTGTGTCACTAAATTGGTACAAAGAAAGTTGTTTAATTTCTTAAAAAATTATTAACGCAATTATAATTAAGCGATGTTAATGTTTTATGGGGAGGAGGATGCGCTATATAAGTTGATTATGTCATCGTAACAACTTTGGATTTACAAAATATACAGTTTTTATTTTAGGATACTCTCTGATACTTGAGTAAAAGAAATTTGATGAAAGCTTAAGAGAATATTTTAGTAGAGTTGCGGTGTTATGGGGTGATCATACTTGAATATACATGGGTATTTATATCTAGGTAAACAATTTCGATTGGTTATGCCTATTGTACTTGTCTTGGTAGGATTGTGTTTTCATACCATAGTAGCTGATTCCGGTCCTCAACTGATATCAAGTAATTTAAGTTCAGTTTTGCTCAAGATTTTGATGCATTTTGACTGTTCCAGCATGTTTCAACCTATTTCGATCTATACTGACTTATATCGGTATGAATATGCCAGTACTGGTTGGTGCCAAGTTTTGATATTTTAATCCAAACTTTTATTTTTTATCCTAAGTATTTTTAAAATGGGATAATATAATCTTTTTCCCCTAAACTTGGTAACTAGGTCCACTTTGGTACATGTACTTTTTTTGGGGTCACTTTGGTACCTAAACTTGACAACTAGATCCATTTTGGTCCTTGAACTGAGATTTCATTAAGATTTGATGATGACACCATTGTTCTTGGAAGAAGACTGGATAGATCGGTTGGACCAATTAGACCGAAAACAATTGGTATATTGATACAAACTAGACCTGGTCCACTTTCTAGGCTCGGGCTAAAAATGGGGCTAAAATTTTGCCCAAGCCCGGCCCATATTAAAAATGCTAAACCTGAGCTTGACACAACCCGACTATAATAACTTTTTTTAGATTATTTTTTAGATAAAAATAAATTTAAAAAATATAATACATTGAATACATTAAAAATGTTAAAATAAACTTTTTCCCAACAAATTGAAAGTACAAAAAAAAAAAAAAAAAAGAGTATAGGCATGTGATTGTGGTCGGCCGGGCCCAAGCCAAAAATTCTACCCGAGGCCCGACCCGTTTAGAAAACGGGCCTTATTTTTTATCCAAGCCTATTTTTCAGGTCTATATTTTTGCCTAAATTCTCCTACTTTTCAAGTGGGCCTTCGGGTCTGGGCGGGTGGCCCGACCTATGATCAAGTCTAGTCCAAACAAAGGGGTTGAACCAATTAAATAAAAATTGCTCGAAACCAGTAAAAACCTAAAATTGGGACAAAAACTAATAGTTGAACTCGTTTAATAATTTTTTAAAAAAATTATGAATTATGAATTATTTATTTAATTATTTTTGGTTCAACAATTGAACTGATCAAATTGATTTAATTAAGAACCAATGGTCTAACCAATTCAACGTAACACCCCTTACCCGACCTGATCGTCGGGTTGAGATGCCGGGATGTAACATTTGTTCTTGGAGCAACTACAATAATAACATATCAATTAAACATTCATAATGCATATAGAATATGGTTTACTAACTTAACCGAGCTTAAAACGAGCTTTCAAAAACTTTTTGTAACGACCCGGTTTTCAGTTGTGATGAAAATAGTGGTTTCAGGATTCCAATTTTGACGAGTGAGTCCATAGCTATATTGAATTTTGATCTGATAACTTTGCTAATTGGACAGTTAGTTAAAGTACAAGTGGCTCGACCCTAAAGTTAGTGGTTTTGGAAATGAGGTATCAGGCCTCATTTTCATAAATCAAGTTTGTAAATATTTTTATTAAAAATTTACCGAGTTTTTATATAGGTGAATTGAATTCTGATCCAAAAATTTTAATGATTGGATGGTTAATTAGGGTACAAGGACTAAATCATAAAGATCGTAAAAGTTAATCGATATTGATTTTTGTTAGTTAAAAAGCTTAATTAGTAATTATCCAAGGATCTAAGAGGCAATTAGCCCCTTTATAATTGTTAGGGACGGTTAATGCTTGTGTTTTTATTAGAAGTATATGTTGATTTAATTAAAATTATAATAATATATGTTATAATAAAAGAACATAAAGGTGGAAGGAAAGATAATTTTCATTCTCATCTTCCTCCACCGTTCAAACACCATGGGAGAAGAAAAATGAAATCTTCAAAGTTGTTCAATAATCGGCCCTTGCATGTAAGCAATTTTAAAGTTCATTTTTGTAAATTTAAAAGAAGAAATAGAAAACAACAAAAATAAAATATATTCTAAACCTAATCTAAAACTGAAAAGAAAAGAAAACCTAACCTAAAACTATGAAAAACTAAGGGGAAATGTTCAGCCCACAAAAATCTGCCTTCCAAAGCTTATAAAGTAGTATTTATAATATACTAACATTTAACCTAGCATTAACCGTTATGCCCTCAAATGAAAAAAAGACTTAAGCTTGTTTGGACACAAAATTGTCCCTGCAGTTTTTCACCTGTTAGGCAACGGTATTGCGACACCCAACCTTCAGTGTTGTAATACCAAAAACAGTAGATAAATTGGGGTCTTGGGGGTCTCGGTGTCGCGATACCATCCCTCGATGTCGCGATACCATCCCTTGATGTCGCAATACCACTAGAAAAAGGACTCAATTTCTTCACTTCAACACCTTCAAGGATATCATAACTTCCATGGCATTTATGTTTCGATACTCACTCTGAATGACATTCTCCTCGAGTTTGAGCCCTTATTATTTCCCTACACCAACTCAATCACATTGTTAGGTTCCTCATGGCATGTTTAGCCAATTTGGGTGTCAAAAGGGTGTAAAACTAAACAATAACATTTATTAATGCTTAGAAGTAAAAATTGACAAAAACATATAAAAAGACACTTAAATTGCTTGAGAATAAGTTCATCAAGTGTATTGGAGAGCCTAATTTGACGTGTCAAATTACGATCGAACTCCTTCACAGTTAAGTCTTTGTTTGTCCTCAAGCAAACACACAAAACATGCATAAGACGACCTTTGGAATATGTTGACCGATAAGAAGCATAGCAATCAAATATTGAATTCATACAAGACATTTCTCGCATGCAACTTAATATTGATGTTTAGCTAACTTAAGTACTCCTCAAGCAAATATACCTAGTTCACTGAGTTAATAAATAACAAACCTAGAGGCAATTCAAATGAATAAATACTCGATTATGTGATTCATCAACATAAACTATATAGATACGTAGTAGACACAAAATGAGAATCAAAAGCATTCATTAAGCTAATTATAAACAAATTAAGAAAATCGTGCAAAGGAAATGTTTAGGTCACATAGGTCTTCGAAGCTCGTAACGTTTAGAGGCTTAGGACGGTTTGGATTTCAAACGCAAAGATAGCTTGAAACGGTTTCAAGCACTAGAAACAGTAAAGCACATGACATTGTTCCCCATTCATCTCCAAAGTAGTCATTAAGCTCACCACTTTATTTGTCTTTCTCTCACCTTTCTTATCTCTCCAAAGAAATGGAAGATATTGTTCAATATTGGTGCATACAAAAAGCTAGCGAGTACTAGCCCATTACGAAATGAAACATTTCTTTCAAGCTCAAAAATGATTTTTCATTTAAGTGTTTTCTAAAAAATTTCATGCTTTCTTTGCTTTTAACCCTTACATTGCTTTTATTCACTCAATTTTTTTTTATATCTAGCAAGAGTCTATACACACCATATTAAACAATCTCTTCTCTTTTCTCTCAAGAACAATTTGAAACCACCAAAATGTCTCTATCTAACCTTCAACATCCATGCCCCAACGTCCATTTCAAAGTGCATTTTAAGATCAATGACAGAGAAGAGAAAGGTTGAGTTTTTAACTCAGTTTAAGCTCAAGGTTTCACAAATATAGGTTCATCAAGAAAGGATAATTTTGAGGCTCAAATCATGGGATCTAGGGATAACATATCATCAAGGTTAGTCATTTAGGCTCTTAACTAGTCAAACAATGCCTTAGGTTATCCCCAAACATATCATAATACACAATTTCAATCATGCATACATTTACCCCAGTGAATAACAATTGATTCAAGCACTACTTATCTACAAACATCTATACAATCTATCTATCATTTGACACAAATCATACACATTTACATAAAGAATAATTACCTCTAATCTATTATGCAGTTTAACTTATTGAACTAACTAATCTACTTTTAAAATATGCAAATTATCTAACATCAATCAAAATTTACATGCTCAAAAGTTAACAATACATCATTCAATATCAACAACCAATAATCCCAATGCCAACATATTTCAATCACCATACAAGAACCGATGGTCTGACTAGTTCGCCTACCGATCCAATTCTAAAAATATTGAGCTTCATTGATGATATCTTATAAGTAAAATTAAATATTTATTGTTTGGGTTTTAAAGGATGTGTGAAAGAAGAGAGAATAAAAAAATTCTCATATTTTCTAATCAATCCTGAATTTTGAAAATTTTAAATTTTAAAATGAATTTTAAGATTCAAAATTTTTGAATTTATTCGAATTCAAATTTAACATTTTATTTATTATCCAAATAAAGAATTTAAAAATTCAAAATCATTTTACCCATGTTTCCAAATAATATTAAGAATAAAATAATAGAGTGATGAGGGAGAAAGTTTGGAAATTTTATTGTAAGAATATAAGATATAAACAAACGCATGGCAATGATAGGATAGGAGAGAGAAAAGGACTAAATACCTGTCTGTATAATATTATATAACCCTAAATCATATCCTAATACAACAAAGGAGAGAGAGGGCTTTGAATAATAATATTAGTAATTAGTCTTCATGTCATTATCTCACCCTTTTCTCTGCTCCAAGCCCATCTGCATTTATATATCTCCTCACCTTTATTTTTTTTTTTCACTCATCATTTCACCTAAATATTTATTTTATTCTTAAACTCACTGATTAATTTTGGATTTGAATTAGAAGATAAAATATTTTCAATCTTTTTTTTTATACATAATTTTAATTTTATTTTAATTACTTAACAAGCATGAATAATATTTAAAGACGAACCAGATAAAATATTAAAGGCCAATTATAAATAGTAATAAAATCTAATAAAATGCAATTTGTTAAAATAATTTCAATATATATATATATATATCTAACCTATTAATTTACCACAAAAAATCTCTAAATTATTAATTTTAATATTAATTCGCTTAATTTAATTGTAAGATTTAGATTTTTAACAAATTATTTTACAATTCGCATTTAAGATTGTGTGCTTGTATGAGTAATGATAAGCAATATGATATTTCAATAAAAAAAAAGTGACACATGATATAATAATTTATATATAAATATTATTATAAATTCTATCACACGTATATACGTGTAAATTACGTATTTAAAATATAAAGATGAGTTTAAAAATAATATACATTAAATAATAAAGCGTATGGTGTAAAATTAATTAATAATAACAACATATGAAATATGTATGATATTAAAATATAAAAAATTAGATTAAATTACAAGTAAAATAAAATTTAAACACGTAAATACGTCATATTAAAAAAATACTAAATGAACTCAATTGTTTATAATTGTATTGTCATCGATCCTGAGTTGATGTTAAGCTAATTTATGAAACCAACTAAATCAACAACATTAATATATATATATATATATACACACATGGAAGTTATAAAATTAAAATGTATAAAAAATATCAAAGTGAAGCATGAGTTGAATGGCAAATTTATAATTTTCTTGATGCATTTGGCATGGGTTCAAATCTAATCATATGCACTCTCGAATAATATAGCTTATTTTAAATGTCAGCAACCCAAAGGAACTAGTGGTTAAGAACTCTGTGTTGGCATTTAAGATCTAGGGTTCAAGTTCTGATAATAAAATCCCTATTTATAATGTACCAAAATTATATATCACTTATTTTAAATATAAAAGAACATTTTAATAATTTTTCTAATTAAATTGATTAATTAATGACACTTGTTGAATTAAAATTTTAAATAATTTTAATCCCTTGAAATTCAACTTAGTTAAATAAGTGAGCTTAGACCCAAAAACAAAGGTTATAAGTTATTTATCTAATAGATGGGTTATGCTCAAATTTGAGTAGGGCCATTTCATATACAAATTTAATCATAAAGGGAAAATGAGTGCTAGGGTATCTCCCACCATATACATAGGGGTGTTTGGTGCTTTAATTCTAATCAGGGCTGAATCTAAAAATTATTCGCAACCTTAAAATTGAATTATAAATTTTTAAGATATAGTAAATTATATTATAAATCATTCTATGTTAGAGTTTATGTGATTTAAATCTTTGTCTAAGAAATAAACACAATGACAAAATAAAAGGATCTGTGGGGGCGAGAGGCCGAAGGCGTAGAATCCGTATAGAAGTACATTTTTTCTATTTAATATTGATTAGAATAGGATTTTTCAACTTTTAAACAGATGTAATTAAAATTCCTCTTGTATCAGCTAGTTTTCAACATTAGTAGACTTTTCTTTCTCTGCTCGTGATTTTTTTCCTTTTTTTATTACTTTACGATTGTATTATTGTTATTATCAATGTCTACTATAAAACTTTAAAATAATATCATTCCTATTTTAATTATTATAAAAAAATTTATTATTTAAAAATTACATTAATCCACAAATAAATTACTAAATTGACAAAATATTTTTATTAGAGTTAGGTAACTCTCGAAATTCAAAACACTTATTCTAGTTTCCTTCTTTCTTGTTCATTTCATGGGAAAAGTCTTAAAAGAAAATAAAAGTCAAATTAACCCGAAATAGACGTTAACAACTGAAGGAAAACAAATTTCAACTGAGCAATTTATCAAACAAATGGAAGACAAATTCAAAACTGACATATAACTTACAAACATCACTCACCATGAACACTATAGCTCCCGAGTTAAGAGCGCTGTTGATCATCTTCCTCTCCATTGGACCTGTAATTTTGACCCTCCGATCAGCCACCGCCGGCGGAACCGGCGCACAAGTCCAGTCCCCTTCTCTGATATACTTCATGAGAGAATAGATATTTCAGAGAGAGAATTTTAGATCTTTGCTTTTCTTATGGTTTTTGTTTCTGCTTGGGTTTTATTTCAAAAAAATATTTGGAGATTCAACTCAAAATTTAGAGTTTTCTTTTTTATTTATTTTTTCTAAAAAATAGAGAAGGATAAATCCCCAAACTTATTGCCGTCTTCCAGTCAGTAGTCAGGTTTTTCATCAGCCAAGAATGCTTTAAACTCACGAGTTGTTTCAGTCAAAGCTTGGATTGGGTTTCTTTTGCAAACTACTAGTTTTGTTTTAGTTTTTTTTTTTTTTTTTTGAGGTTTATGGTGATGGTTTGGAGCAGAGAGAGGGGGGAGGGAATGATGTTGGTTCTGTTTGAGAGAGGGAAGGGGAAGGGAAATGGTGGATGGAGATGGGGAAGATGAAGGTGGAGAGAGAGGATATTTTTAATTTCTCTTTTTTTTTTTCAGTTTTTTAGTTAAATTAAGGGAAAATAAAATTTTAATTATGTGTCAACTTTTGATTGGTCGAGGAAATAAAGTTTAAGTAGATGGTTTGATAAAAGAAATTTAGATACCTAACTTAAAAAAGTGGTATAATTTGAGAGTTAATTATTCAATTAAGCCTTAATAAAATCAAGTTAAAATAATAAGTTTAGTATAGTCAACACTTTTTTTAATGTAATTTACTTTATAAAATTAATTTTATTAAATAAAAAATATTCATATAGTTTAATATTTTCAATAATTTTTATTATTAAAAAAATATTTAAATTAAATATTTAATAATAATGTTTTTCAATAATCTTTATTATTAACAAATATTTGAATTAATCCACAATGTATGATTTTTCCCCACATTTTGATTAAATTTGTTACATGAATACATTTGAAAAACAAATTGCGTATTGATTCAAGATTGTAAAGATATACTATTTACAAATTTTCCTCATTGCATTACATTAATAAATATAATTATATTCTGCATATAGTTTAAAATTATATTTATATTAAAATTTAATTTAAAGAAAAAATACATTTTAGAAAAATATTTATAAAAAATAAAAATAATTATTTACTTACATTGAAATAATGAATTAAAATTGTAGATGCTAAAGAACCAAAAACCGATAAAGTCATTTTTCATTATTTGTGGGAAAGTAACTCCCAAATTAATGTTACATTTTAAGGAAAGTAAATTAATTTTTGCATACTAAAAATTGAAATCACATTCCAACCAGTTAAATTATTTGAAAAGTGATAACTTTTCATCATATCAAATGTCGTCGCAATTCCGTCCTTCATAATAATATTAAATATTTATCACATTCTCAAAAATTATATCAGATGTTTGGTTAAACCAGTGAGTTTTGTATTAGAGATCGAAATAAAATTATAAAATTTTAGATTCAAAGTAAATAATTTTGATTGAAATGATGTAAACTAAATTATTAAATTTAGGAAAAAATCAAAAAATAATTTCTCCATTTTAATTAAAAAGACCAAAGCCCTTACGGAACTAAAAGATCCCAATTCATTTGGAGTACTTTCTATTACCATTCATCCAAAAATGAAAGCCCTACAAAATAGACAGTATTCCCAAATGCCCAATATATTGTTGTAGGGTTCATATAGCTTAGTAGGCCTACATGCAGATGCAGGGCCATATGAGTGCGTATTATTCAGCCCCTAACTATTTACTCGCCTAATCGTAGCCTGCTTTCCACTTTCACAACTTAAAGCCTATACATAGGTACTACGGTTGGGCATAAGTCACGAGGCACAAGGTCATATATTCCAATCAATCTTCCTCTCATATTTTCTCCAATACAAAAACAAATAAAAGATTTACTACTTCTCTTTTGTGTTAAAAAAAAAAAAAAAAAAAAGAGTAAATTAACTAGTTAGTCATCTAACTTTTATAAGTTTTCATATTGAATCTTTAAAAATAAAAATTTTCATTTTAGACACTACCATTAAAAACTATTTTCATTTTGGTCACTTGTCATTTTTTTTAAATAATGTTATTTTTAAAAAAAACTTATATTTTTTTTTCCAGAAAATTGAGTTATTCAACTATAAAGATGAAACTCAATTCTTTTTCTATAACTCAATCACCTGTAAAAACTCAAGTAATTAAATGAAAAAACCCAAATTTTTTCATTGTTACGAGAAAAGAAAACTAAAATTAATTTAAAAGAGAGAAAAAAGTACATTAAAAAATAAAATAGTTTTTCCTTGTTAGAATCTAAAGTCTTTCCTATAAATACCTAAGTAATTCATTATAAACCCTCAAGTTTTTTTTTTCTTTTTGCTGGAATAAAAATTAAATGAAATTAAAAAGATAAAATGATTTTTTTCTCATAAATAGTTAAACAAGTCATTGAAAACTCTCAGGTTTTCTTTTTACGAGAAAAAAATTAAAATTAATTCTAAAAAGTAAAGAAAAAATTTCACTTAAAAACATGAGTTTTTTCATATAAAAACTCAAAAAATTATATTAAAATTGAGTAATTAAAATAAGTGTAGAATAAATGATAAAAATAAAAACAGTTATTAATAATAATGCCTAAAATAACAATGATTTTTAACTCAACTGTTTTATTTTTCAATGCCTAAAATTAAAATCTGTGAAAATTAAATCATCAACTATATAGATTATATAAAGAAATGAGAAATGAAAATTTAAAAGCCATTGGCTTCGCCTAGAAATAAGGGCGCCTCAGCCAGCATAGCAGATGTTGGGTTCAGGGCAAGGCATGTTACTTGGTTATATACATACACCCTACCCCTCCAAAAACTAGCCGACAAACTACCTCAAATCTATATGTTCCAAGTCTGGTTCCGTATGTAACAAGTAACTTTTTGTAACAAAATTATTTATATATAAATATAAAATTATAGCTTTGGAATTGTTTTTTATTATTATAATTAAATAATAAAATTGCATATTTTTAGAAAGGATACATCTCATATCCATATAATGAATTTCCATTTATTATGTAAAATAAAATTTGATTTATTTCAATTGTACATATATGTGAATACATAAATATAAAATATAATATCTGTATTAATGATTTGTAAAAGTTAATTTCTTGATTTATTTATTTTTGAAAATTTGGAAAATGATCCATTTTCAAATAAATGTGTGTAAATATAATTAGGAGGATTATTCTTTTATTTTTTTGGTTATGAAAATTATTAGGAGTTAGGAGTTAGGAGTAGTGTTTGATTGATGTATCTATTTATTAGGATAATTTTTAATATTGAGGAATAAGGCAACGCGCAAAGACAAAAAAGGTCTCAAAAATCAGATCTTTAAGCAAAAGCAAAAGCAAAAACCACATCTTCTCTTCTGGGTCGTCTTTACTCAATTCTGGATCATCTGTTTCTATCAAGTCCTTCCTTCACTCTACTTGTTCTAACCAGGTACATTCTCCATGATCTTCTTCTTCTTCTTCCTCTTTAGATTCATTTTTATTGATTTACCTACGTAGCTGCCCACCCACTCTTTTGCTACCCACCACTCGACCCACACACAAATTTGGAAGCAATAATAATAACAAAACCCATCAAGTAATGGAAGTGATTGAAGATATCTGGGTTTTGGGTCTGGATGAAAATTGAGATCTTGATTGCAATTTGCTTGTTTTGTGCTACCCCCAATATTGAAGTGTATTTAGATCTGCTGTTGTTATTTGTGCATTCATTAATAATTGTTTTCTTAGGTTAGGTACTCTATTATAATTAATAACTATCATCATTTCGTCATCTTCGTATTTCATATTAGTAATTTCCCTTTTTTGTTTTTGGTATTGCTCTGTTTTAGATACCCTTAATTATAGTCGATCGGGGTTTCTCGTATTTCATCTTTTGTGGGTTCATTCTACCAACAATGTGGAGGTTCAAGCCATTTTTGCAAAAAGAGCCTGCAGGGCTCGAGGGCCGAACCCTTGACGTTGCCAATCTTAAACTTCATGTTCGGAATGTTATTGCCGAGGGTGGCTTCTCTTGTGTCTACTTAGCTAAGGATGCTCTTCATGCTTCAAAGCAGTATGCTTTGAAGCACATCATATGCAATGATCAAGAGTCATTGGAGTTGGTTGTCAAGGAGATTAGTGTGTTGAAATCACTTCAAGGACACCCGAACGTCATCACACTTTATGCGCATACGATCTTGGATATGGGAAGGACCAAGGAAGCCCTTCTTGTCATGGAATTTTGTGATAAATCTCTTGTTAATTTCTTAGAAACCAGAGGAACTGCCTATTTTGAGGAGAAACAGATTCTTACCATTTTCTTGCATATCTGCAATGCTGTCTTTGCAATGCATTGCCAGTCCCCGCCAATTGCTCACAGGTATTTAGTCCTAAAGCTCCTCAAGTTTTTAGGTTGAGCACATGAACTTCGAATTGAGCTTTTACCTTTCATTGAAGTTTAACTTAAAAAACTTTTTGTAGCTTTGGATTGCTTTGTACATCTTTTATGTGGTACTGCCACACGCCAGCCTTTTTTCCCCTTCACACGTGAATAAGAGAAATGAAAATATGATCAAATAAAAAAAGATGCCATGATCCCAATTTATAAGGCCTAAAGTCGAAATCTTTTCCAAGTTCGTTATAACTGCTCTCAGGTGCATGTTTCTTTACTTCTTGGCATTTTGATTTTTGCAGGGACTTGAAAGCTGAGAACATTCTGTTGGGTTCTGATGGATTATGGAAGTTGTGTGATTTTGGGAGCACGTCAACCAATCACAAGCGTTTTGGGAAGCCTGAAGAAATGGGTATAGAAGAAGACAATATCAGGAAGCACACCACACCTGCCTATAGAGCCCCTGAGGTTGAATGAACAACTATTATTTTTATTACATTTTAAAACTTGTGGTGGTTAAAATAGTTAATTTATATGTTCATTCTTTTGTTGGAATAGATGTGGGATCTGTTCCGGAGAGAACTTATAAATGAAAAGGTGGATATATGGGTAAGCATTTTCATGTGACATCTAGATGTATTAGATTAGATATGCCAAGTACAAACTGCAGCTGCTATGTCATGTTGCAGGCCCTTGGGTGTCTCCTCTTTCGAATTTGCTACTTCAAGAATGCATTCGACGGTGAATCAAAGTTACAAATCTTAAATGGGAACTACCGGATTCCAGATTTACCAAAATACAGCTCTTCAATTACAAACCTAATTAAAGACATGCTTCAAGCATCACCTGTTGACAGACCTGACATCACACAGGCAAGCACTTTGCTTGATTGGTCATTCATCCTTGAATTTAGGTTAGTTTTAGATAGTCTATGCCCATGTTTATCTTTGGCAGAGATCTAACATCGTGTTAACTGATGTTGGGATTTTTCTCCCATGATGACAGGTCTGGTTTCGTGTTAATGAGCAGTTGCCTGCTGCTCTACAGAAGTCTTTACCTGATCGGCCGCCTGAAATGCCATCTACTGAAGGTGACGATTTATACCAATTGACAGTTCAGTTCTCCACTTGAAGGTCTAATACTTGTATTAAATTTAACTGCATCTTGCTATGGTAGACGCTGGTGTGTGGGATGAGTTATAGAAGATTATAGATAGAAAAAGTTTGAATATTGGAGGCTTAGACATTAGTTTTCTTTGAACTTGAATGGATGCTTTGTGCCAATTTAGCAGGTGTTCCAAGGTCTTCAAATAGATCACCTCAGATGCCTTCTAGAAGCCCCCCATCCCCTCCAGTTGGGGAACCAGCTAAAACCTCACCACAGCCTGGCTTAAGGGCAAGTGGCGGACAGCTTGGTGCTTTTTGGTCTACTCAGCATGCAAAGGACGCAGATGTTGCTGAAGAGAAGAGCAGACCCAAATATGACGAAGATCCGACCAGCTATAGCTCAGTTAAACATAAGAGGAGTCCTATAAGAGGGGAAACTGTACAAACACATTCTCCTGCTCGAAGTACGCCTGATAAATCACACAAGCCTGAAGATGGCCTTAGTAAAGACATTGAAATTAATTTTTTTGAGAACAAGGATACCACTACTTCTTTTCAAGATGAGGCGTTTAACACCTTTGTTGCTGAATTTGATAGTAATAAGATCAGTTCTGGAATTATTAATAAAAATACTGGAAAAGAAAAAGCATTGGAGGCTGAAATAGTGAGGCTGAAAGAACAGCTAAAACAATCCAACTTGGAGAAGGCTGAGATGACCTCCAAATTTGAAAAGTTATCTGCAATTTGTCGTTCTCAGCGGCAAGAAATACATGAGCTCAAGCAAACTCTAGCTGCTAGAACTCCATCTCCTAATAAAAGTACTTCAAGATATCATAACTCACCAGGAAGTCTGGTACAGTTTTCTTCTTCTTTTTTTTTTTTTTTTTTCCTATTTGTATGTGTATACATGAACTTTTTCCAATCACATATCTACCTGTTGGTTATGCTCTTGATTGACCTATTTGTTTCATCGCAGGGAGAGAAGGTTGAAGGAACATTTTCGGAATTCGCACAAGAAAAAGCTGGTAATTGGAAAACTGCTAGCCCGGAAGCAAAGCCATGGCAGGCTTTTCCAGAGGATGCCAAACCGCAGCAGCAGCAACCTCTTTCAAAGGATAATGTCCAGTCAGTCAGAACTAGAAATGGTCACTCAAACATGCATGCTGCTCAAGCAACTTTTGGTATGGAAACATGGGGTTTTGGTGCAGATAACTTTACAGCTGCCCCTACGGCCAGCTCCCAGAGATTAAAATCAACGATAAATGAAGGAAGTAGTTCCCAACGCGAATCAAAAATAAAGGAGAGTAATCCAGTTTCCCAACCTGCTGGGTGGGCTGGTTTCTGATGTAGTCACTATGTGGTCACTATGTGGAGTTAAATATATGAGGAATAGTCTGTCCTCACATTGACAAATTTAATACTTCTGGTTGGGAAATATGAGAGGAAAGAAGAGAGATTGAATAATTACGTGACTTGCCAGGCTTGTTTCCTGCTATTGTTTGTCTTGTCTGTGTGCAGTTGAACATTTGCACATTTCTATGGGCTAAGCAGCAAATACAAAATGTATACTTGTTTTACTTGGTTCTTTCTCCAACATGACTTGATGTTTGGTTGTTTTTGTTCAAAGTGGTAGGTGGTGTGACACTGCTTCAGAGTGACTAGTGTTTTCTGTTTTCTTTCTGACCGTAACATGCAGTTATTTGGTCGTATTTGATGTGTAAAATGTGTCTCACAGGCTATTATAGGCTCTGGTGTCCGTGATGTTCATTGAATTCATATTCATGGCTGTGTTGAGATTTTCTCTCCTAGTTCTTCCTCAGATGGTTATGTTCATAAAAATAACCCATTAAAAGCAATCATTATAGAAAACTTGATCTTTTCCTGTAAATGAGGATGACATCATGATTTTGTTAGACCAAATCAACATCTTATTTAATTCATGCCTGACATTGCAAATTGAAATTGGTATGTTCCATTTTTCCTTTGTTTAAATGTGAAATGAATGAGTAAAATATCTTAGGTATTACCATGTAAAAAGAGTGGTGTTTTGCCCTCAAATCTGCAAGTATGATACTGAGTATATTACCCATTAAAAGAAATCATTATAGAAAACTCGATCTTTTCCTGTAAATGAGGATGACATCATGATTTTGTTAGACCAAATCAACAACTTATTTAATTCATGCCTGACATTGCAAATTGAAATTGGTATGTTCCATTTTTCCTTTGTTTAAATGTGAAATGAATGTGTAAAATATCTTAGGTATTACCATGTAAAAAGAGTGGTGTTTTGCCCTCAAATCTGCAAGTATGATACTGAGTATATTATGGTGTTAAATATATTTGCAAATAAAGCTAACCCTCAAAAACTCATATTTGCAACCTTAGCATTCAGAATGATGGGCTGAAAATGAATTAAACCTGTAAATAATATTACTTTACAATCTGGTCTAGTCTAGTACAGTCCGAAAAAAAAAGGAATCTGAGCCCAAATGAGAAAGGGTTACAAAGAATGAAGCCAAGCTGTTACTATCTAATACCAAAAACAGAATTGCACTACAATACATTGCAGGATGAATGATGAATCAAATTACAAACAAATAAACAATGTTCTGAATAAGGAAAAATGGCATCCTCCATTTTAACACAGTGCTGAATGATGTACAATAATAAATTGCCAGTACCAAGATGACTTTCAACCAATCCCAGAACCTGAAATTGAAATTAAAATGGCAAATTCAAGACATGACAATAGAAGAAAAAGAAATAGCTTGAGATTTTTAAAACCATGATTTATAGCCTTTTCTTTCAAATCAATGTAATAAATACCAATCAGATAGATTCATGTTTATACTAGATTACAGCAAACTACCACTTTTTAAGAAGCAATGCTGAATAAAGCACGGATTTCAACTTAAAAAACAAAGATATCATCAATCACCTTGCAGCTAGATAGCCTATAGTTGAATTATAGAGTAAAGCCAGGTTCCTTAAATGTCAGAGCAGCTTAATGGAACAATAACAACATCATGCATATTTCACTTCCACTCAACTATAGCAATGTTCACAGATGCTCCAATATAACATTGCCTCATGCTATTGCTTTAAATTTCAATCTAAATCACCTGTTCTAGCAAATGAAGGAAAAAATATCCTTTCAGAAGGAGGCTGTACCTCAGGTCAAGCTAAGATGAGAAGTCCTAGATACACTGATGCACCGAGAAATATGAATGATATCATTCCCCTGCAAATAGTGTACAAAAAGAATGTGAGCAGCAAGACAGAAATAATCATTGAAAACAGGACAGCCAATGCTTCAAGTGTCAGTTTCTCACCATATAAACCCCCATCCAACTCCATTGCAGGGGCAAGGACAAATTTCTGCAAACTTCTCGGCATCACTGGAGTTGACTCTTCGAGATATTAGATCATCATAGATATCTATGCAAACAATATTCAAATCACCTCAAATTTAATGCTTAATTGAAAGAAAAAAAAAATGTCAAAGGAAGCACCATCACTGAGACATACCATAGACTGAAAACAGACTGTTCATGACACCTGCAATTTCCAAAATAAGAAATAAGCAACATTTCTTTTCACAGAAGAGATGGTAGAATGAAATTGTTCTTTGGGAACGATAAAGAAAATACGACAAGAGAGCCTATACCGATGAATAGAATGGCGTAACGGAGAATACGAACTGTTGTCCTTTCTTGCAAAACCCAAATTAAAGCAAGGAAAATAATAAAACCTGAGGAATCCAATTTATAGATAACAAAATTGTTAGCACTTCAAGTTCAACTCCTAGTTATAAAAACACAAGTCACCACAAGGTTATAAGGGTACTCACCGATGGACAGTCCTCGAAGTGTCCACTGTTTGAATAATCATACACATTACAAGTTAAAAGTTTGAAAGTACTCTTTGAAGAATACAAAATAAAAAAGGAAAGAAAGAAAGTATCTAAATATTAATGCAAATTTTTATCAGGAAATACCATAATCCTTGATATCTTACATTTTTAGCATAAAAGAGCACGACAACGAGAGCAAGAAGAAAACAACCAGCAGCTATTCTTGCAGTGAGGAGATTTGTGGATGCAAGAATCAAAGCCATCCCCCAAAATGATGAGCCAAGATCTGAATGTAAAAGCAATTGTAGTAGCATAAGTATCAATAAAAAGCAACTTGTATTAGATGAAAGACCACGTAGTTCGAAAAAGATGCAATAAATAGTTTGAAAAGAATGGTAAACTAGTTTATATAGGAAAAAGGGAAGGAAAAGAATAGGTAACTTCGTATATAAAAGTTTAAATCAAGAAAATATGTATGCCGGTCACTCCATATGTGACGAGTTGTCCTCAGTGAAACATCAAGAATATGGCAAACACAGGCAGCCAATGACCACAAACTTGCACTCAAATTAGACATGTCTTGATCATGCACCCATATACAGATTACATACAATAATAAATGCAAGAGAGCTGTATCTTGTCCGAATAAGAGTAAATGGATCTTTCCATAAATTTCATAAAATAAAAATGTGTTTCTTACATAGTTCTAGCATTTATGTCGCATACCATGAAAAAAAAAAGGATGAGTTTAGAGATGAAAAAACTTACATCCAGCAGGTAAGATCACCCAATATATACCGCCTCTTGTCTGTGTTACTCCACCTTCATCTGCATGAACCTTGATCCCTTCTACCTACATCATTAAGTAAAAGGAACATTGATCATTGAGCAGACCATAATCCAAAGATTAAAACCAGCAAGATGAGTAGGTAGAAAAATTATGCAGCCAAAATCTAATGATCACATTAAAAACATGTTTAAACCCTTCATATGACATGTGATAAAGGAAAGGGCTTTCTTACATGACCACAGGTAAGTTTGCAGGCAATTGCATGACTTGCTTCATGCAAGAATACTGTAATGAGCTTAAAAGGCAGCAACAGCACTGTCCTCCATAGCTACAACAATCAGGGGGAAACATTAGGTCAATCCATTTAAGCAAACATAGGCAACCAGTTCAAATTCCAAAGAATGCTGTATCTTTTAACAGAAAGTCAACTGCAGTGAATCCTCCTGGAAAACTCCTAAAACCTTGGCATCCTCATCCTTATGAACAGCTTATGAAAATTGTTGTAAATGCCATAGCATTTATGAGTTCCTTATCAACAGATTTACAACAATTATTACAAAAGCAAATCATAAATGCTCCCAGAAAAGAACCCAATTTCCTTCAACGTGCAAACCAAGAAACTATTTAAACTGTTAATCTATTTCAAAATTCAAATTACCATCAATTCGATGGTTTCTCCAAAACAAGAAACTTATTAAATTTTAAACTAAAACTAACAATCATGGCTTAGTCAACTAAACCGTAGATCTATCATCCTTCAAACAAACATAACCATGGAGCTCTTACCAAAATTACCCCATTGTTTTTATCGTGTTTATATTGTTTCCTTACAACAACCAAAAGCATAGCAGAGAAAAAGATGATCTTCGTTATAAACAAGAGAAAAAAAAAATCAAGAAAGAAGCTTACAACAAGAATGACAACAGTGAAGACACCAATTGTAACCAGAAAGGTAACTTGGCCATTATTGCAGCAACTGTTTAGCTCCCAGTTCACCATTTTTCTGCCTTTATTTCAAAATCTAAAAAGAACCCTTTTTTTTTTCCAGGGGTCTTTTGTTTGGGATTTGAGAAAGATGAAAAAACAATGAGGGGGAAAAAGAAAGAGAAAGAAAATAGAGGGGAAAAAAAGAAGAAAGAAAATGGAAAACTGAGTTGGTCTGTCTTTTTTCGTATTATAGATTATAGTGACCAAGCTTTCGTTTTGGTCTTTTAAAATGAATTTTTTGTAATTTTATCACTAAACTTTTAAATATTTTTATTTTAGTCATTTAATTTTTAAATCTTTAATTGCAGTTATCTGTACACGCCGAATCATGTTCATAGTTTTATTTTAATCATCCAATTTTTAAATAGTTTTTATTTTGATCACAAAAAAAAAAATTCCTTTTTTAAAGTATTGATTAGGAAAAAATTTAAAGATTAAAATAAAAAAAACAATAAAAACTAAAATAATGTATCAAAAATTTGTCAAATTATACTTACTTATCACATTGTCATAAATTCTAAATTTTTATTGACGCTTTAAGGGAAAAAAATCAATAACTTATTTAATTGATTTTTATGCTTTGAAATTTAAATTTTCAATATTGAAAAAAAAAATTAGAACTTCCCGCAATGGGCTAAATAAGTATAATTTGACAATTTTTAAAGCATGATTTTAATTAATTTCTACTATTTTTTCATTTTAATCTTTAATATTTTTTTTACCTCAATCAATATTAAAAAAAATGTATTTTTGGGTGACCAAGATAAAAGTGTAAACATGATGTGACATGTACAAGTTAACTGCTGCTAGAGATTTAACGGTTGAGTAACTAAAATAAAAGCATCTAAAAAGTTAGATGACCAATTAGATAGTTTACCCTACAATTTAATTTGAAAGAAATGTCAAAAGTAGAGAACCAATCCAAATGCGCGTTTGTTGTCGTTGTTGACTTGGTTGTCTTCTGGCAGCTGAAGACTCGGGCAATGATCGGGAAACTTGGCTGCCTGTCTGTGTGTAAATCGAGGCAAAATTGAACAGGTTATGGTTTAAATTTTTATTTGATAAATAAAAACAATGGGATGTTTTCAACCTAATTAATTTACCAATTTTAAATATGTAAAGCAAGAATTTGACTATATATAGGTTTTCTTTTTCCATCAATTTTCCGTAGTCAAGATACCCTAAATCATATTCCAACCAACCATTGCCCTAAGTTCATTAGGTTTCTATCTTAGTTTCATCATCTGATTGTCAAACTCATGGGGATACTCCATGCTGCTATTTTTATGCTGTCATCGCACATCTGTTAATTTGGTTTTGTCTTGTACACTTGGAATCACTTAATAATTGGATTTCAGTCTAATTATGTTTGGATAATAATGGTAATTAATAGGTCTCATCGAATTAGGTGTAATTAGAACACTCAATTATATTTTATAATTTTTAGGGGAGTCTGAAAATTAAAGTTCTAATAAAGTTATTATAAAAATAATTTATGTATTTTATAAAGTTCTAACAAAAAAATCTATTATTTAATTCTTAAATTCCTTTTTAAAGTTATGGAAAAAATTTATTATAAAAAATAATTTATTTGTTATAAAAGCGCTATAATATATTTATTTATAAAAAGTTATGATTAAATATGGACATAATTTATTTATGTGTCCATGCTATATATTATAAAAATAATATATTTATTTATAAAACTTATTTTTGTAAAGTTATGGAAAAATTTATATTATTTATAAAAAGTGCTATGAAAGTTTTAGACAATTTATAATTTTTTTTTACTTAATTTACATATTATAAAAAAAGATTTAACTTGGCATACGTCTTCCTCTAAATTAAGTTTATATAAATTTTTACAATTAAAGTTAATAAACTATTTGAACTGTGAACTCAAATATTATAAGATAGATGCTAATTATGCAAATAAAAAAGGTTTTCTTGCACCATATTATTAGTTATGATACTATTCAGAGAATGGTGCTAGACACAAGCACCATAGATAACTCACGGACTCTTTAATTTGAGACATTTGGGGCTTCAAAATGTGGTTGAGAAGACATTTGTTGTTTTAAAAAAACATTTTTCATATCAACATCACCTTAGTATAGCATAAAAATCAATGTTGGATCGTACTAGCATGTTGCACATTTCATAACTCCAGTCATAGGGGGAATTGAGACAATCCATACTTCATAGAGTACATGGAGAAAGAGATATTGATAATTTTAATAACGCGGGTTCAAATTCAAATGATGATGAACTCAGTCAAGGACCAACATATGATAATAAAGAGCATATGTTAAATATTAAAGAGGGAATAACCCAACAAATATGCATTAGAACAATTAGATAAAATTGCATATGATGTTTATTCCTGCTATTTTTTTAGTATTTATATTATCAACTACTTTTTTAGATTAACATAATATATATAATGATCTAATTTTATTTGTGTTACTTGTTTAAAAACTATTTTTATCATACTAATATTTTTTATAGTGATTAATATTTTTAAATATATAAATTATGTACATGTATAATTACAACTTGTACTACCAAACATGACATAGAGAATTACGATGTAATTACACTTTGTCAACCAAACGCGTATAAAGAATTACAATTCTACGTAATTACAAGAGAGTGTAATTACTACTGTAACACCCCTAACCCGTAACCATCCCAGGTCTAGGGTTAAGAGGCATTACCGGACAATCAGAAAATTTTAAAAACATTTCGTATAGTAAATTATATCATCGTCAAATCATAGCAGAATACAAACATATAGTCCCTTAATGAGGTCTACGAAACCTTTGACATACATTAGAAAAGGATCGAGACTAAACCGGGATCATACAAAATTTTTCTAAAAATTAAACATTTTTTTTAAAGTTACAGAGGTCACACGCCCGTGTGGGCAGGCCGTGTGCCTCACACGGCCCCAGACACGCCCATGTGCCCGAGCCGTGTCAAAACAGGGCATACATACTGACTTGACCACACGGCCTGAGACACGCCCGTGTGCCACACCCGTGGTCGAGCCTGACTTGCACCACACGGCCAGTCACACGCCCGGTGTCCAGCCCGTGGTCGAGTCTGCACACGCCCGGTGTCCAGCCCGTGGTCGAGTCTGACTTGTTTTGAAATACAACCACGAAGGACACGGTCGAGCCACACGCCCGTGTGCTCAACCGTGTGGGCAATTATAGGCCATTTTCAAGGCCAAATTGCCACCCAAACAAGGGCTAACCCTACAAGTACATACAAACATCATTTCATACACCAATGGCAACCAAAACATACCAAATTGAACATCTTTTCCACCCATTCATGAACATTACCAATATACCATCTTATGTGCCATTTAAGTCAACTAGATTACAAACATTTCTAAGCAAGTTTCATCCACAATCTTTCCAATACAATATATATCATCTTCTCATCAATAGGATACCAACTTTACCTCATAAACATATCATAATTTTGGTCATCTCAATAACCACCATACCTTACCAAAATATGCATCATATATCATGACTACTCATTCACATAAAATACAATTATCTAGCCATATCACATGGCTCTACACACATTTCAAACATAATCCATTTCAACTAGACTATACATGCCATACTTAATATATACATGATCATAAGGTTCCAAAATGTGATTGGATAGTGTGATGACGATCCACGATGATCCCCGAGCCTTTCGTAGCTTTTAACGATCTATAAAACAAAACAAACACACACAAAGTAAGCTTTCAAAAGCTTAGTAAGCCATAGACAAATAAACTTAACATATAAACATTAAGTATCATATCAAACACAAGTTCATTCATATATATATAAATTGCAATCTCTTAATTCATCCTTGGCTCATTCGTTTAGCCATTTCTTACTAACAACCTTATGTCCCCAAATACCTCATTTGATCATAACACATTTTCACATATATCACATTTTATTTCATCAAATCTATGCACATATTTCACCTAGGTAAGTTCATATATATACTTACTTTTCATACGCATACATAGTGTACATTTCAAACGTACCTGATTCGGTTGTACATTACACTTAGTCTTTCGTTTCTCAGAATTACCTGTTGAACCATTCGAAACTAAATAGGATACTCAGAATACCTAGAATAATCGTACAATGCCAACGTCCCAGACGTGGTCTTACATGTAACTAAATATCAATGCTACTATCCCAGACAGGGTCTTACATGAAATCAGATACGATACCGATGTCCCAGACATGGTCTTACACGTATCTCTCAAATCGATGCCAACATCTCAGATGAGGTCTTACACAATATCATATATCAGAAACATATGTCATGACATATAAAATCCTATCTATTCCTAGGTTCGTTCGGGACTCTTCGGATATTGACACTCGATCGATACTTTCTCAATTTCCATGTGTATAACATCTCGTACTCATTCATCACAATAAATTTCATAGATACATAAATAAGTCAATTCAAATACATTTATTTGTATATAGACTTACCTCGGATTCGGATAATCAGACGGATTCGACTATTCGATCACTTTTAACTTTCCGCGGTCTAAATCCGTTTTCTTCGGTTCTTGATTTATACATATTCAAATTTAACTCTTTTATTCACCAATTTATTCAATTCAATCCAAAAACACACATTTAGGGCAATTTACAAATTAGCCCTTATATTTTCACATTTTAACATTTTAGTCCCTATTTCATAAAATCACAAAATACGCAAAATTTCATGTTACCCATGCCTAGCCGAATTTTCACAAGCTTCATACAAGTCCATACATTTCATTGATTTCACATTTTAGTCCCTCAAAGTATTATTTACACAATTTAGTCCAAATTACTCAAATTCATCAAAAATCCAAAAACAAACTATGTTAATCTAACACATATATTTCATATTTCATCCTCAAACATCATAAAACTCATGAATTCATCAATGGTACATCTCAAAATCATCATCAATTCACAAAATTAAGACATGGGTTTTGAAGTATACGAAGCAACGATTACAAAAACATAGAAATTATCAAAAACCGAACAAAAACTAACATTGAATCAAGCTAGATAGGTGCCGAAATGTTCAAAGCTCTTAATCCCTAATTTCGTTTCTCAATTTCGGCAATGGATGAACAAAAGATGACCACTTTCATGCTTTTGTTTTATTAATTATCATATTTATTATTCAATTCCCATTTTACCCTTAATGAAGCTTTATAACATATATAAAATACATGTCCACTACCGTCCATACCATGTTACAATGGCTTAATTGGAACATAATGACTCCATATTATTAAAACCACATCAAATAGGTACCTTTACATATAGCATGCTAATATTGCATTTAATGCGATTTAGTCCTTTTCTCAAATTAAGCATACAAACAACGAAATTAATCCACAGAAATTTCACACATACCAATTCACTTATTATAGACTCGAAAAAGCAATATTAAAATGTTTTTCTGACTCAGATTTGTGGTCCCGAAACTACTATTCTGACTAGGGTCTAAACCGGACTGTTACAATTCTCCCCCCTTAGGGATTTTCGTCCCCGAAAATCTTACCGTTAAACAGGTTCAGATATTGTTGTTTCATAGTATCTTTAGTCTCCCACGTAGCCTCTTCCACTCCGTGTCGATGCCACAATACTTTTACTAATGGAATATTCTTATTTCTCAACTCTTTAATCTCACGAGCTAAAATACGAATCGGTTCTTCTTCGTAAGTCATATCAGATTAGATTTCTATCTCAGATGGAGAAATCACATGTGCTGGGTCAGATCTGTATCGTCTAAGCATTGACACGTGAAATACATTGTGAATCTTTTCTAATTCCAGTGGCAACAACAATCGATATGCAACAGGTCCAATTTGTTCAATGATCTCATATAGCCCGATGAACCTCGGACTCAATTTGCCTTTACGTCCAAATCGGAGTACTTTCTTCCATGGAGATACTTTCAAAAACACTTTATCACCGATCTCAAATTCAATATCTTTCTGTTTTAAGTCTGCATAAGATTTCTGACGATCTGACGCAGCTTTCATTCTGTCACGTATCACTTTCACTTTCTGTTCTGTGTCTTTTATCAAATCAACCCCGTGTATCTTATTTTCACTAAGCTCAAACCAATACAGAGGTGTTTGACATTTGCGTCCGTATAAAGCCTCATAAGGTGCCATTTTGATGCTCGATTGAAAACTGTTATTATAAGCAAATTCAATCAGTGACAAATATTGTTCCCACGCACCATTAAACTCAAGAATACAACATCTCAACATATCCTCGAGGATCTGAATAATCCGTTCGGACTGACCATCTGCCTGTGGATGAAAAGCTGTACTAAAATGCAATTTAGTACCTAAGGCTTCTTGCAATTTCTTCCAGAATCGTGAAGTAAACTTCGGATCTCTGTCAGATACAATAGATAGTGGCACCCCGTGCAATCTCACAATATCAGAAATGTAAAGCTCAGCTAACTTATCAAGTGGGTAATCAGATCGTACCGGAATAAAATGGGCTGATTTCGTCAATCTGTCAACTACAACCCAAATTGCATCTTTCTTTCTCGGAGTCAAAGGCAACCCTGAAACAAAATCTATTGTCACTCTATCCCATTTCCACTCAGGAATCATTATCGATTGTAACAAACCAGATAGAACCTGATGTTTAGCTTTAACTTGCTGACAGACTAAACATTTTGAGACAAACTCTGAGATATCCCGTTTCATACCAGACCACTAATAATGTTGCTTCAAATCATGGTACATCTTTGTACTTCCCGGATGAACTAATAGGCGACTGTTATGTGCTTCTTTCAATATCGAATGAATCAACGCTGGATTACTCGAAACACAAACTCGATCTCGAAATCTCAAACAACCATCTTCATCAACTCGAAATTCAGAATCAAAGTTCAAATCACACTGAGCTCGTCTCATTAACATTTTATTATCAACTTTCTGAGCATCATATATTTACTGTAAGAACAACGGTTTCACTTTTAACTCAGCCAAAACTGAACCATCATCAGACAAGTCCAAATGGGCATTCATCGCACGCAATGCAAACAGTGATTTTCGACTCAATGCATTAGCAACAACATTTGCCTTACCCGGATGATAATCTATCACAAGCTCGTAGTCTTTTAACAGCTCTAACCATCGTCTTTGTCGCAAATTCAGGTCTTTCTGAGTCATCAAATATTTCAGACTTTTATGATCCGAAAACACATGGCATTTTTCACCAAAGAGACATTGACGCCAGATTTTTAAAGCAAACACAATCGTAGCTAGCTCGAGGTCGTGTGTTGGATAATTCTTTTCATGCGGCTTTAGTTGTCTCGAGGCATAAGCTATAACTTTGCCTTCCTGCATCAGAACGCATCCCAGACCATTCAACGAAGCATCACTATAAATCACAAACTCTTTACCCGATTCTGGCTATACTAAAATTAGAGCTTCAGTCAAAAGGGCTTTCAACTGATCAAAGCTTTTCTGACATTTATCGGACCATTCAAATTTTGCATCTTTCTGAAGCAATCTTGTCAATGGAGTAGCAATCATCGAAAATCCTTTTACAAATCTTCGATAATAACCAGCAAGTCCCAGAAAACTACGGACTTCGGACACATTTCTCGGAGTCTTCCACTCCAAAATAGCTAAAATTTTACTCGGATAAACCCGTATACCAGATGCTGACACAATATGTCCCAGAAAATCGACTTCACGCAACCAGAATTCACATTACTAAACTTTGCATAAAATTGCTTATCTCGCAGAGTTTGTAGCACGATTCTCAGATGTTCAGCATGCTCAGTTTCATCACGCGAATAAATAAAAATGTCGTCAATGAATACAATAACAAATCGATCTAAATATGGTCTGAAAATTCTGTTCATTAAATCTATAAAAACATCAGGAGCATTTGTTAGTCCGAAAGGCATAACTAAAAACTCATAATGCCCGTACCTCGTTCTGAAAGCAGTTTTCGAAATATCTGAATCTTTTACTCGCAACTGGTAATATCCCGATCTCAGATCTATCTTTGAAAACACAGTGGCTCCTTTAATCTGATCAAACAAATCATCAATCCTCGGTAGAGGATATTTGTTCTTTATAGTCACTTTGTTCAACTGACGGTAATCAATGCACATTCTCATCGTGCCATCTTTCTTTTTCACAAATAAAACAGGAGCACCCCAAGGTGAGAAACTCGGTCGTGCTAATCCTCTATCGGTCAACTCTTGCAACTGTGATTTTAACTCTTTTAATTCTGTTGGTGCCATTCTATACGGAGCTATCGAAATAGGAGTCGTTCCTGTAAATAGATCAATACCAAATTCAACTTCCCGTATCGGAGGCAATCCCGGTAATTCTTCAAGAAATACGTCAGGGAATTCACAGATAATTGGCACTGATTCCACTTTCTTTTCAGTCACTTTCGAATCAATCACATAAGCAAAGTAAGCTTCATAACCCCTTTTCACATAACTCTGAGCTTTCATCACTGATATCACAGCCGGTAATCCATTTATATCATTAGACTCTATCCGAACTATTTCATCATTCTGGCATCTCAAATCAATAGTCTTTCTTTTGTAATTCACAACAGCATCATGCAATGTTAACCAGTCCATGCCCAAAATTATATCAAACTCATCAAAAGGTAATAGCATCAGATTAACCGAAAAATAAACATCTCGAAACATCAACAGACAATTCTTGCATACTTTGTCAACCAAAAAACGTTTACCTAAGGGGTTCGATACTCTAATAACAAATTCAGTAGACTCTACATGCAAAGTCTTACTGGATACTAAGTTCATGCATACATAGAATGAGAAGATCCTGGGTCTATCAATGCAATCACAGAAGTATCATAAAGAGTAAATGTACCCGTAATAACATCTGGAGATGAAGCTTCCTCACGGGCTCGGATGGCGTATGCTCTAGCAGGTGCCCTAGCTTCATATCTCGCAACTGTATCTTTCGTAGCTCTCTGGCTACCACTGACATTCCTTGTATTTTGAGAAGGTCTACCTCTAGCTGAAACATTGTCTGACCTCGGATCTTATCAACGGGAGGCCTATTCATCAAATTCAGATTCATAATCGGAGGCACAACTGAAGTTTGAGGAGGATTAGGCGGGGGCGGAGGTTGTGAAATAGCTGGATTCGTTCGTACGTATTGAGTGAACCACTCATTCATCATTTGGAAGAAGGCTTGTTTAGTCTCTCATTCCTGACCGCTAGTAGCTGGTCTCGAATCAGATGGCGTTGCTCAAGGTCAGATGGCGTTGTCCCTTGAGCGGGAGCAGGCGCATTGCTTTCAACATCGTCAGCTATGGCTCTTTCAGGATCCATTTACTATACGAAAACACATTTTACACGTCATGATTCATCACACTATCACAGTTTGTATATATGGCATGTATAGCTAGACTCTCATACGCTACGTTAGTCCTAGAATCGACTAAACCGTAGCTCTGATACCAATCAAATGTAACACCCCTAACCCGTAACCATCGCCGGTCTAGGATTAAGAGGCATTACCGGAAAATCAGAAACTTTTACAAACATTTCGTATCATAAATTATATCATCGTCAAATCATAGCAGAATACAAACATATAGTCCCTTAATAAGGTCTACGAGACCTTTGCCATACATTAGAAAAGGATCGGGACTAAACCGGGATCATATAGGATTTTTCTAAAAATTAAACATTTTTTTTAAAGTTACAGAGGTCACATGCCCGTGTAAGCAAGCCGTGTGCCTCACACGGCCTCAGACACGCCCATGTGCCCGAGCCGTGTCAAAACAAAGCATACATACTTGACTTGACCACACGGCCTGAGACACGCCCGTGTGCCTCACCCGTGGTCGAGCCTGACTTGCACCACATGGCCAGTCACACGCCTGTGTGTCCAGCCCGTGGTCGAGTCTGACTTGTTTTGAAATACAACCACGAAGGACACGGTCGAGCCATACGCCCGTGTGCTCAACCGTGTGGGCAATTATAGGCCATTTTCAAGGCCAAATTGCCACCTACACAAGGGCTAACCCTACAAGTACATACAAACATCATTTCATACACCAATGGCAACCAAAACATACCAAATTGAACATCTTTTCCACCCATTCATGAACATTACCAACATACCATCTTATGTGCCATTTAAGTCAACTAGATTACAAACATTTCTAAGCAAGTTTCATCCACAATCTTTCCAATACAATATATATCATCTTCTCATCAATAGGATACCAACCTTACCTCATAAACATATCATAATTTTGGTCGTCTCAATAACCACCATACCTTACCAAAATATGCATCATATATCATAACTACTCATTCACATAAAATACAATTATCTAGCCATATCACATGACTATACACACATTTCAAACATAATCCATTTCAACTAGACTATACATGCCATACTTAATATATACATGATCATAAGGTTCCAAAATGTGATTGGATAGTGTGATGACGATCCACGACGATCCCCGAGCCTTTCGTAGCTTTTAACGATCTATAAAAAAAAACAAACACACACAAAGTTAGCTTTCAAAAGCTTAGTAAGCCATAAACAAATAAACTTAACATATAAACATTAAGTATCATATCAAACACAAGTTCATTCATATATATATAAATTGCAATCTCTTAATTCATCATTGGCTCATTCGTTTAGCCATTTCTTACTAACAACCTTATGTCCCCAAATACCTCATTTGATCATAACACATTTTCACATATATCACATTTTATTTCATCAAATCTATGCACATATTTCACCTAGGTAAGTTCATATATATACTTACCTTTCATACGCATACATAGTGTACATTTCAAACGTACCTGATTCGGTTGTACATTACACTTAGTCTTTTGTTTCTTAGAATTGCCCGTTGAACCATTCGAAACTAAATAGGATACTCAGAATACTCAGAATAATCGTACAATGCCAACGTCCCAGACGTGGTCTTACATGTAACCAAATATCGATGCCACTGTCCTAGACAGGGTCTTACACGAAATCAGATACGATACCGATGTCTCAGACATGGTCTTACACGTATCTCTCAAATCGATGCCAACGTCCCAGACGAGGTCTTACACGATATCATATATCGGAAACATATGTCATGACATATAAAATCCTATCTATTCCTAGGTTCGTTCGGGACTTTTCGGAAATTGACACTCGATCGATACTTTCTCAATTTCCATGTGTATAACATCTCGTGCTCATTCATCACAAATAAATTTCATAGATACATAAATAAGTCAATTCAAATACATTTATTTGTATATAGACTTACCTCGGATTCGGATAATCAGACGGATTCGACTATTCGATCACTTTCGACTTTCCGCGGTTTAAATCCGTTTTCTTCGGTTCTTGATCTATACATATTCAAATTTAACTCTTTTATTCACCAATTTATTCAATTCAATCCAACAACACTCATTTAGGGTAATTTACAAATTAGCCCTCATATTTTCACATTTTGACATTTTAGTCCCTATTTCATAAAATCACAAAATACGCAATATTTCATGTTACCCATGCCTAGCCGAATTTTCACAAGCTTCATACAAGTCCATACATTTCACTGATTTCACATTTTAGTCCCTCAAAGTATTATTTTCACAATTTAGTCCAAATTACTCAAATTCATCAAAAATCCAAAAACAAACTATGTTAATCTAACACATATATTTCATATTTCATCCTCAAACATCATAAAACTCATGAATTCATCAATGGTACATCTCAAAATCATCATCAATTCACAAAATTAAGACATGGGTTTTGAAGTATACGAAGCAACGATTACAAAAACATAGAAATTATCAAAAATCGAACAAAAACTAACCTTGAATCAAGCTAGATAGGTGCCGAAATGTTCAAAGCTCTTAATCCCTAATTTCTTTTCTCAATTTCGGCAATGGATGAACAAAATATGACCACTTTCATGCTTTTGTTTTATTAATTATTATATTTATTATTCAATTCCCATTTTACCCTTAATGAAGCTTTATAACATATATAAAATACATGTCCACTACCGTCCATACCATGTTACAATGGCTTAATTGGAACATAAGGACTCCATATTATTAAAACCACATCAAATAGGTACCTTTACATATAGCATGCTAATATTGCATTTAATGCGATTTAGTCCTTTTCTCAAATTAAGCATACAAACAACGAAATTAATCCACAGAAATTTTACACATACCAATTCACATGCTATAGACTCGGAAAAATAATATTAAAATATTTTTTTGACTTGGATTTGTGGTCCTGAAACCACTATTCCGACTAGGGTCTAAACCGGACTGTTACAATTCTTCCCCCTTAGGGATTTTCGTCCCTGAAAATCTTATCGTTAAACAGGTTCGGATATTGTTGTTTCATAGTATCTTCAGGCTCCCACGTAGCCTCTTCCACTCCGTGTCGATGCCACAATACTTTTACTAACGGAATATTCTTATTTCTCAACTCTTTAATCTCACGAGCTTTATATATATTTATATATATATAAAGTAAGAGCTGAAACTCGATGTGGATAAACCACTAGTAACAGTATGCAGTTGATCTGCTAGTAAATTGTAGACAAGCTGCTAGTAAATTGTGAATAAACCGCCAGTACTCCACAAAACTCTAGAATGCAAATATACTGCCAATATAATAATAATGCAGATAAATCGTCGGTACTCCAAGGAACTCCTCCGTCATCTAGGGGTGTTCAATCGGTTAACTGATTGGTTAACCAACCCGAACTACCATTAACCAAATTAACCGACCCTTTTAAACCCTTAACCGTTAACCGAACCAAAAGTTTTTCAAAAAAAATTAACCGAACCGAACTTTTTCGGTTAATTTGGTCCGTTAACCGAATTAACCGAAATTTATATATATTTTTATTTTTGGTTAAAACAAGTATAAAACATATCAAAAATTAACCGACTTAACTGACCGATTAATTTATATTTCCAAAAAATTAACCGAACCGACCGAATACTTATATATTATAATATTATTTATTAAATTCAGTTAATTCGGTTAACCGACCGATTTTGAACCGAATTAACCGTTAACCGAACTTCCAAAAAATTATTAACTGGCCTCCGACCGAATTAATTTGGTTAACCGACCGATTAACCGAATTCGGTCGGTTAACCGAATTAATTCGGTTTTACCCGAAATTTGCACACCCCTACCGTCACCCACCAATCTCGAGCCCATGCAATGTAGTATGTCATGTAAACAATGAAGCACATCATGCTTTAACAATATTGGTTTCAGTACGGTGGCATGCTTAACATGTATTCAGTATAACAGTATCAGAGGTATGCTTTGCATACATTCAGTAAAAACAATAACATTTAATGACTTGCGTACATGCAGTCAATATACACTATAGTATACATACTTACATGTAGTCAGTAACAATGATGAATAACTTAATGGTACTAGTCACAAAATGGCATGCATTTAGCCAATCAATTGATCAAACACATAACCAACCCATATGTAAAATACTTACACAATTGGTTACCTCGTTTTAAAGCCCTATAACATTCGACCATTACTAGTGGGTCACTTAATACTTTCGGCCAACATGCGACGTCTTACCATAACCGGCCACTTCATGGTTGGCATTATGCCATTCGACCATGCATAGAAATTACACACGACATTCGACCAACTTGCAAAAAATCATACAATTTATAGTAAACACCAAAACATACAAAAGTTAGGACCCATACATTATTTACGCAAATCCGCAGCACTAGACTTAATCCCGCAGCTTCTAAGACTTAGATTTGATTAGATCTAGTTCAGATCTATACCTAAAACAATGAAAAATTGTTAGAAACCAGCCACTAATCACCCTATAGGTTTCGACCATAACAAGAAAAGAGATTGAATTTTTAGATCTGGTTTTCGAGATCACTATTTTCAATATTTTGGCTTAAGACGAAATTGTGAGCAACTTCCGATGTCATTGCTAATCCGAGGCGTTTAGATCTGGACATTCCAAAATTTAAACACGAAATAAATCATATAGGAACCGACCAAAAATGAATGGTATATTCATCCATTAGAGAGAAAACTGAAAAGGAAAAATAAGATCAGATCTGACTTAAAACTGCAGCTTACACTTCACCAGATTCAGATCTGTGACAAAAGAAGAAAATAAGAGAGATGATGAGGGCTTTAGAGGGGGCGACAAAGCAAGGAAAGTGGAAGAAATGGGGATGAAAACATTAGAGAAATTGAGAGAGCAGAGGGGTAGCAACAACAATGGTGTAAGCAAAGATGAGGGGGCAATGCAAGGTTGCTAAGATTTAGGGTTTTAGGGTGGCACAATGAAGAAGAAAAGAGAGCAAACGGAGGAGACGAGAGGAGGAAAAAGAGAGGGGTGGCAATAGGGGAGGAAAATGAAAGAAAAAAAGCCTAATAAAATAGAAAAATATGCTATTTATACTAGGGGTTCTATGCAAGGGACGACATACTAAGGTGTTGGGCAAAAATATTGTAAATAAAAATTATGCAAGAGAAGGGATTCGAACTCAAGTTTCTAGGATAAATACATATAAATTATTTGAGATTATTTAAAGATGAAAATTTAGAGGGTAAAGATGGAAAAATATATTTACCATAGTGTTTTTTATTTATTACAAATCCATCCATTAACACCAATTTCGCATCACGTAATTATATATATTTGTGAAAATCATATTGTAAAAGCCCATTTATACCCGGGGCCCAATCAACTAATGAAAACCCAAGTACCATCCTAGCCCACTAACCCAAACACAACAGAAACCCTAGGGGTTTCTGTTTTCTTCAGCCGCCGCAAAGCAAAGCAAATACCGCAGCGCCTTCTCCCCAACGCGCCGCCACGTCCGTGCGCACGGCCTCTCAGATATAGCTCTCGGTAGCAGAAGATGTCGTGACGGCCTCCGTACTTACTCTGGTGGCCTCCGTGCCTGTGAAATAGATGAAAACACGACAGCAAATACAGAGGAATAAAAAAAAGAGCATTGTATTTTTTTGTTTTTTCGGCTATATAAACAAAAGCCAACCAATGTATTTTTTTTTACGAACGCATATTGAATACAAAAGAAAAATCAGTTGTAAAAAAGGTGATTTTAGATCTCATTTTTCGGGGGAATTTAGCTCTTTTTTCTATTTTTATTTGTTGCTTGAAAAATAAATTTACGAAAGAAAGAAAAGGTTTTTCTTATCTGTTGTTTGGCGTCGGTCTGGCCTAACCAGTGTTTACTCCTCCGATCCAAAGGTCGACGGATCCTGGATGTTTGCGACGGCGGTGGAGGTGCATTAGGCACCGATGAAGCCCACTGGTCGACTGAGAAGGCGAAGAGTTCTAAGATTTTGGAAAAAAAGCTTTTAAACCTGTTTTGAGGGGATTTGCTTCTACAATCTGAAAATAGCAGATGGCTATTCAATGTTTTTTTTTAATAACTATTAAAAACGGCGTCGTTTGGGATCTTGGAATTCAGGTGCCAAAACGGCACCGTCTGGTGCTTAGCCCATGTGTCCAGATGCCGAAACGGCACCGTTTGGTGCTTAGCCCGCCGACTCGATCCGACCCGACCCAAAAACCCGAAGGATCCGCGTGTTTTATTAAAAGTGGATTTATTGCGCGATTAGCCCCTCCATTTTGCACTGTCATTTGATTGAACCTTATTTCTATATTTTTATATTTTAATTTTTCCCTGGAATTTGTGCGTTATTTCAATTTGAATACATGTCTAAACGCAGTGTTTTCGCAACTTGGAATATTTTCTTTTTTAATCCCTGTTCATTTGTGTATATCTTACTTCGATCCTTAATTCTATTTTAATAATTTCATTTGTTTTTAAATTATCCTTTTGATGTTGTTGTTATTTCAATTGAATTTTTTAGTTATTCATTTTAAATGTAAAATTCACTACTTGTTTTAATATATATATTATGTGAATTATACTGTATATATTATTTTGCATTATTTTAGTTATTATTCCTTTAATTCTCCTTTATATGTATATATATATTCTCTTCTGAATCTCTTTATATATAATTTGCTTCTTTTAAAGATCCTATTTCATTATATATTGTTTAACATTTTCATACATTATTTTTATACATGTGTTATTACTATTAAATTTTTCATCTTATATATATTATATATTTTAAATTAGTATATTTTGTTTTTAAATGATTTTGTATATCATTTACTTTAAATTTCTTCGTACGTAATATTTATTTTAAAACCCATCCATATATTATTGTGTTTATTTTTATTTCAAATTTTCTCATGTATTGCCTATTCCTTTTAAAAATTTTATACATATAATTTAGGTTAAAATTACGTGTATATATTAGTTTCAAATTTCTTTTTCTTTATTTATTTTAAATTCACTTATTATCATTCAAAAGTTTGTTCTATATTTCTTGCCATGCGGCATTGATTGATGATATCGTTTTAAACATGACGTGTTGTGAAATTATCGCTATTGTATATTTCAAATTGTATGTGCGTATTGTTATCTTTGTTATTCGTTTGTGCAAATTCGTATTCATGCATTATTATTCCATATTATATTTTTTGTTTCTCATTATCAAAAAGTGATTCAATAAAATGCATTTTGAGTCAATTCTAAAATTGCGTATTTGAAATTTTTTCAAAATAAGGCAATATTTGTGTGTTTGAAAATTCGAGGAATCGTGCCCTATCGTGCTGGGTTTCGGTTTTCCGTTTGACCAAATAACCAAATATCATTTTAAAATTTTGTCCATGTTTTCAAAAAATAAGGCAATATTTCGTGTTTGGAAACTCGAGGAATCGTGCCCTATCGTGCTGGGTTTCGGTTTTTCGCTTGTCCAAATAATTGAATATCCTTATAAAATTCTCAACGCATGAACTTTGGAAATCATGAGAGGATCTTGGCATCGAGGGTTTGAAACGTCATATCCTATCGTGCTGGATGTGATATTTTATTTCTTCGGAGCAAGAGAATCTTAGATTCCAATTCGAGTTATCCATATCTTTAAAAGAAATTGCATTTCTAAATCCTTTCAAATTCTCGACGTTAGGACATCAATTAATCAATTTGGTACCAATTTTGGGCGTTGCGAGGGTGCTAATCCTTCCTCGTACGTAACCGACTCCTGAACCCGTTTTCTTCTTGAAATTCGTAGACCAAAATTAATTTCTTTTAAAAATAAAACAAAATATTTTATAGGTGACCCGATCACACCTAAACAAAAAAGATTGGTGGCGACTCCATGTTTCCTTTTAAAGTCGATCCCCGTTTTCCAAACAAAATAAAAAAAAAGGTTTCGACACATATTATTCTAAAGATCATAAGATTATTATTTATGTAACATTAAGTTTTGATTTGCATAATATCAAAATGTTGAATGCTTTTACAATTTTTTGTTATTATCTATACTCGAAACCCAAATTTCTTAACTTATTCGACCACCTTAACTATCTCTTCAACGCCGAGGATGGTAATGAAGCGGGACGAGTGGTGGATGTTGCAAAATTTACTACCGCTCCATAGTTGGCACAATTTACTCCATCATCCGCGCTGCTCCATTATAAATGTATAGTTTTGAAAATCGCTACCACTTACGTAAATGTTGGATGCACCATTCCTCATCGCATCCTACCTCGATTTAAATTTTTAGTTTTTTTAAATATTTTTAATCTTTTTAAAGGAATATAGATATTTAAACATAAAACATGTATTTTTTATGACACATTATTATATTTTTACCCTTTTAATAATTATATATAGAAAAGTAAAATTGTAATTTATATAGTGAAGCGAAGTAGCGCAATCAATTACCATAATTGCTCTAAATCCATTGTTCCAAAAAAATAAATCCACCCCACCTTGTCCCACATCTACTTTTCAAAAAACAAAAAAAATCTATCAATTCCAAATCTATAGATCAATTTGAGTTTTATCATCTCTAATCAACTCCTTTATTTTCTTTAATAACCCTCTTTCCCTTCAAATTTGTATTAGGAAATTGAGGATCGGTGAATAATATTAAAAAATTAATTAATTATAAAAATAGGGTGGATAAAAAATTAATTATAAAAATGGGGTGTTTGCTATAGTAATTTTGGGTGCTGCTTGATATATTGGTGACATCAATGAATTTTTTTTTTTTAAAATCTAACAATAAAAAAAACCTGAAAAAGTGAAAAAATATTTTTTAATTGATGTCGTCAATCTATCAGACGGCACCCAAAGCTACTTTAGCAAACACTCATTTTTGTAATTAATTTGTTTCCCACCTCATTTTTATAATTAATTAATTTTTTAATGTTATTTTTATAAAAAGGCCGAGTCGGTGCCTACAACATGCATCTCATGGCCCATTGACTCCCGAACTTAACAGCATCAGCATGATCCAGAAAACGAACCCATCCCAGTGTTAAGATTAAGGTCCAAAGGCTTATGCCTCTTTACCCATAGCTAAATTGGTAGTGCCTTCATAGCCCACAACACTACAATTCTTGATATTTGGATCTGCATCGTCTACTGTAGCTGCCGAAGTCTTTTCAAACACACGCCGCCCCTTACTCTAACGCTTTCATCCATCTCGTCGGTCGCTGTCGTCTCTCTCTCTTCGGTGGTATCCTCCATTACAATTATCACAGAGCACCTGCTTAAAGGTTCCTTGTATTGTCTCTCTTTTACATTCCGCTATCTGCAAAACCTTGCCAGCTTCACCCTTATGTTGTAACCAACCAATCGAATCCATTCAACCCTTTCATCGCTCTTTCCGCATCCACAATATCCCACGTCTACCACGTTACTAATCAAATGGTATAATGATGAATTTAACCCTCAATGTTTACATTTTTATCAATTTGAATCTTATTCTTTTTTTAGCTAAATTTATTTATTAACCTTTCAAAAAAATAAAATAAAATAAAAATAAATCACTTTTTATTAATGGAAATACCAAAAAAAAAAAACATTAACTTTGAATGATTTTGGCATGACAAATTGCGTGACAATTCACATGTTAATATGATAATATTTAAAAATTATAAAATATTAAAAAGTAAAAAAAATTCAAAATTCAAAAAATAAAATAAAAAGAATCATAAAATTAGCATAAAATATTCATGGATTGCTAAGTGAATTTTCGTATTTAAAATTTTTGTAATTTTTTATCTTGAACCTTGTACCCGAACCTTGAACCCTGACCCTAAATCCCGAATCTCAACTTGAATCTTAAACACTAAACCATACACCCTTAATCTTGAACACTAAATCATAAATCTTAAACTTTAAATTTAGCCTTTTGGTTCAGGATTCAAGGTTCGAGATTCGAGTTTAAATTAAAAAAATTACCAAAATTATATATCAATAATATAAAAAATTTACTAAAATATTATTAAATAATTAAAAAATTGATACAAGATGATTTATACAATTTTTTTCATCAGCAGCTCAAAAATCCTTCAATACCATACCAACTCTAATTAGGACCAGTTATGGGCAAACTGCATCCAGATTAAATGCATTTTTGTTGGTCAATATGGTAATAAAATCGGATATCATTTCTTAATTTCCTTACACACAATCGATCTGACATAGCCACATCCGACAAATGGATGTGTATATGAATTAATTAAGCTATCTGATTAGATTAAGAACATTCTATTTATAAAAATAAAAATTAAGAATATGCTATTTATTAGTTACCTTATGAATTATAATAATCCAATTATATATGCATGGTGAATAGTATGCATCCTTTTTTTTTTTTTAATAATAAAACATGTTATGGCTGAGAAAAAAAATATGGACATGATGAAATAAACAAATTAACAAGAAATCAATGTGGTATATATATGTGTATGATAATGACCGCACCATTGCAGAAGTGCTATGATCTATTGTTTGAAATGATAATTAAAATGTTTAAAATGATAATTAAAAGAAGGGTAAATTACGTGGGTGGTCATCCAACTTTAAAAACATTTCAATTTCATCACCAACCTTTTTAAAATTTAAAATTTTAGTCACTTACTGTTAAATACTTAATAGAAAGCTAACGTAGGCCATTTTTATTGGCCTAAAAGTAAATTTAGTTTTTCAATGTTTACATATTATATTAATTTGATCTTAAATTTAAAAATTAATAAATTTAGCCTTCAACGTTTACAAAATTTGTCATTTAGTTTTAATTCTAAAAATTGAATAAATTTAACCCTTTACACTTACAAAATTTTCAATATTTTAAACTTTTAGAATTAAATCAAATTGATAAATTTTGTTTGGGTTTCAAAACACGGAAAAAACCAAAGTTAAAGATGATAAAATTCTTCTTCATTCAGACTTAGAAAACTTAAGGAGGCAAAAGTTGGACGTAATATTAAACCTACAGCAAAAAACTGTGGGTTGATTGGATCGAAACTAGAGCATGTGGTTTTGCCTAGCATATATCCTCATAATACAATCGCATCATCTGAGCATGCTTCGATCAAGGAAACAATTGGGCAATCACAAAATGGTGCAGCAACAACAAATTCTAGTAGTTCGTCGACTAGGATTGCCACCAGTAAGCATTGGAACAAGGGCACGAGTAGGCAGAGAGCACAAAATTCTTGAAAACATGTAAGACAATGGGTTAGAAAAGACAATGGTGGTGCTACAGATTAAAGTCGATTTTCGTCCAAGACTTTACAAAAGACTTGCATTTGTTAATGTTTGTGTGAAGTAACAATTCCGGCATGGGATGCAAAATGAAAGTTAAGAAATTAGACAATGCAAACAAGAAGTTATTGAATCCGAGGTTGTACTTTTAAGAAATTAGACATAATATATATTTTAAAACTTTTAGAATCAAAATTAAATTGATAAAAGGTTAAATTTATTGAACCTTTTAGAATTAGAACTAATGATAAATTTTGTGAACATTGAAGGTTAAATTGTTGAATTTTTTAGATTTAGGATCAAATTGATAAAATAAGTAAATATTAGAGAGTTAAATCTATTATTAGGTCAATAAAAAAGGCCCACATCAACTTTCCGTTAAGTTTTTTATGGTGGCGACTAAAATTTTAAATTAAAAAAACGTTAGTGATGAAATTGAAAGTTTTTGAAGTTGGATGACCAAAATAAAATTTACCCAAAAGTTGAATAGTTTACCCTTAAAAGAAAAGCTTTATCTTTTAATTTTCAAAATTTCTAGAACACATTAATCAAGGCAAAAATTCTGTAGCCAATACCAAAACGAAACTAAAAATCAATCAATTTTTAGTTTTTTAGTCAATCTCAAAGACCAAGACTTTCACTTCATGCATTGCTTGCATCTCTAGGTAAGTAATAGTTAAAAAAAAAAAAAAATCAAACATTCTAGAAATAACATTAATTATTCCAATATTTTAATCTTCCATGGAGGTGCTGGTAGTTTGAATTTTATATATACGTTTCTCTTTCACAATATAGATGATACATGATACCACAGTTTTCCAAAGCAATGGCTGTGGGACTACGTGCAGCTGAAACCATTCCAAGTATCTCATTTTCTCATTATTTGTTTTCATCAGCAGCAGCAATGCAACAGTGCTACTGCCCTCCTCTCCGATCAACGTCCTTATCACTCGAGTCAACTACTGAATTCGAATTCGATGTCAGAATTAACAATAGTGATGATCAAGAATGCTATTTTTCATCAGCAAATGAACTTTTCTCCAATGGTAAGATCCTTGCTCTTCAAATCAAGAAACAACCAGCTGCTCCGACCATTAATCCCCCATCAATGAATCAAAATCAAAGTTCAAATCAGTCAGTTTGGCAGTTGAAGAGAAGCAGTAATTTATGTCCTTCAACACCAAAGGTGAAACCAGATGGTCATAGGAGTAGAAATAAGAAGAGTAGTTTTAAGCATGGATCCTATCGACATGGCAATGGTACTGTCACTATAAACCATGTTGCCAATGTTCCTTTGGTGGATGTCTTTTGTGTGAGTTCATTCTTCTTAACTGGCAGTAGGAAGAAATAATTAATCAAATTATTGCTCTTATATTGTTCGTAATTTTTCGTTAATTTCAAATCTTTGAGGTTTTCTTTTTTCTCCCTCGCTTTTTACTTTTAGATGGAATCAAGCTTATTAAATATGCTATTATAGGGTGAGTATTCGATTGAATCGAGTCAAAAAATTTTGAGTTAATCGAGTTGACGAATCTTACTTTAGGAACCGAACTCAATTTGAATTTTTTTCTAATTGAATCGAATCGAGTCAAAAAATTTCGAGTTAAGTCGAGTCGAGTTAACGAATCCAATTATTTATACCCAATGTTGTGTTTACATAGACTGATTATTTAACTAGTAGACGAAGTACAAGATTATTTAACTACATAAACAATATAATAGTTTTGCCTTTTAACTTAATAGGTAAACATTTATCAAAACGACTGTAACACTCCTAACCCGTATCCGACACCGAAACTGAGTTACGGAGTATTATCGGACTTATAAGTCAAACAATCATACTTTTCGTATACATTTATCATTCATAAAAAAAAATCAAATACATTTATACAGTCTCTAATACAAGCCCTCGCGACCCCAAATAGACATTAGAAGTGGTTCGGGACTAAACCGAGTTCTCTACGAATTTTTAAGAAAACATGGAAAATTTTTCGAAGTGCAAGGGTCATACGCTCGTGTGGCCAGGGGACACGCCCGTGTGGCTATGGGACACGCCCGTGTTTCAGGTCGTGTCTGACCCAGTGTAACTCACTGACTTGGGTCACACGGCCAGACCGCACGCCCGTGTGTCAGGCCGTATACCCTTCGAAATGGCCTCACACGCCGTGTACCAGGTCGTGTGAAAACTGGAGGGTATACTGACTTGTGCCGCACGGCCAGGCCACACGCCCTTGTCTCTACCCGCGTGGACAAAAATAGGCTATTTTCCAAACCATTTTTCTCACCCAAAGTGGTGCAAATGTAACAGTCTAATTTTCAGTGGTGTCAGAGACAATGATTCGAGATCACTAAATCCGACGAGTGGGTTTAAAAATTTAATAAATTAATATTTATTATGCTTGAATTAGTGAATTTTGTGATTTAAAAGAATTTATTAGGTAAATTGCATAGAAAACGAGGTATCGAGACCTCGGTTTCATAAATTGAGTCGTAAATATTTTTATAAATATTTATGGAGTGTTATTGAGTTAGTATTAAAGTTTTGTTAGAAAATTCTAACGTTTTGATAGTTAATTAATTAAAAAGGACTAAATTGAAAAAGGTACAAAACTTGCTAATTAAAGGAATAATGATTAATAGCATAAGAGAAATTAAGGAGGACCAAATAGGTAATTAGGCACATGGGCAATGACTGGACGGCATGTGGGAAGAAGAAATAGACAAAATTGGTGTGAACTAAGGACAAAATGGTAATTTGGTTAGAATTAAAAAATAAAACTAGTGACCAAATTGAAATTCTAGGCAAATCTTCATATTTATCCAGCCAAAAAGAGCCATTAAAGAGTCTCTCTAAGCTGGTTTTTCATATTTTTGCACTATTTAAGTTCAATTCTTGCTTTTTTCTTGTAATTTTTGTGTTTTTGAGACTTTTACAACTAGGTCCAACTATGGAATTCATTAGTTTTTGATTCTATAAGTGATTTTGAAAGTTACCATGGAAGGGTGCTGGAAGTTTAAGATGAATAAATATGGATTTGAAGTTCTAATTTTATTATATAATGATTTTATCAAGTGATTTTAGTAGAAATTGATTTTTAGGACCTAATTGTGAAAAGTTAAGAATTAGAGTTTAGTGTTGAAATTCTGATTTTAAAAGGTTGCGTAGTAGTTTAAAATGATGGAATAAAGTGTTAATTGAGAAAAATAAGCTCAATTGATAGGTTAATTGATTAGGGACTAAAGTGTAAAAATTGTAAAATTTAGGGTAAATGTGTAAATTCAAAAATTGAAGGGTATAAATTGTGAAGTGGAATGAGGCTAAAATATATGTGCTAATGAATGAATAATTTTATATTATAGATCAAGAGTCCAAAGAAAATCGAGGAAAAGAGAAATTATCCGAATAGTTCCTGAGTTACAACAAATTTTACAAACTAGTCCAGGTAAGTTCGTATGGTTAAATTTTAATGTTATTTATTTAATTTATGAATGGTATTTATGTTTATTGTTGAAAATAAAATTATTGCTAAACTATGTATATTAAAGTAAAAGTACGAAGCAATCGGAACGCAGGATTGAGTACATTCGTTCAGTGCAAGAAAAGAATTGACGGCAAATTACCCAAGTAAACCGAGGTTCAACATTTGTTGTGAACTTCTGTGTTTGCTTTCCGTTTAGCTCACATGAGCTTCAGTTAACTTGTATGAGTTTCAGTTTAACCCTATTGGGTTTTCGTTCAGCTCTTACGAGCTTCTGTTTAACCCTTACAGGTTTCCGTTTAGCACTTATGTGCTTCTGTGCAGCCTTCAGGCTTCTGTATACGATGTACTCATATCCGTAAGACGTTCTTTGATTTGACAAGGTTGGTAAGTGATATATGGAATTAATGTCTGAAAATTTAAAGTTATTTTGATATCGATCTGAAATAAGTGAATTCATCGATTGAAATTGTGTTTGGCAGGAATAGTATATTGAATGATTTACTTAAATGAATTGTTATAGTATGTTCGGTAAGATTTATGTTTAAAATCAACGAACTTACTAAACTTCATTAAGCTTACTTTATTTTTTCAATGTTCTTTGTAGATTTTCAAGAAATTCGGAGGATCGGATCAACACATCGGTTCACATTATCCAGATAACTCCGGTAGATTTTGTTATGCAACTTAAGGTTTATATGGCATGTATAGGGTTAAATTGAAAAGAAATAAACTTGTAATATGGTTGAGAGTGGTACATATACATATATGTATGTTTGTATGCATGTACTTAGTAATAGCTTATAGTAATCAATGAATGGAGTTAATGTGGTAAGTTTATGCAAATGAGTTGTGTGATGACAAGTTAGGTCTAAAACTTGATTTTTGGCTTGTATTGGTTGTTTGATTGGATTATATTGATATATGAGAGTGTTGTATGCAGGTTGATTGTGAGAAGGGTGAGAAAAGTGGCTTTTGAATGGCCTATTTTCGTCCACACGGGCAGAGACACGGGCGTGTGTCTCAGCCGTGTGTGACACACGGTCATGCACATGGGCGTGTAGTCTGGCCGTGTGTCCCCTGCATCTTAAAATTTAGAAACAGAATGCTTAGAATTGAGCACATGGGCAGAGACACGGGTGTGTGTCTCAGCCGTGTGAGGCACACAGCCTAGCACACGGGTGTGTGGCTTTGCCGTGTGAAAACTACACCTAATTTTAGGAAAATAAATTGACCACACGGCCTAGCACACAGGCGTGTGGTTGGCCGTGTGACCCAAGTTAGGGAGTTACACGGTGTAAGACACGGCCTGAAGCACGGGCATGTCATGGGACCACACGGGAGTGTCCCTTGGCCAAACGGGCGTGTGACCCCTGTACCTAGAAAAAAAATTGAAATTTTGCGAAAAATTTTCTGAGTTCCCGATTTAGTCCTGACTTGCTTATAATAATTAAATTGGGCCTCGAAGGTCCATTTAAGGGACAATATGATTAGTATCGATTATGAATAATAAATGGCAAGAATTATGTGTAATTATTCTGTAAACTCCGATAATACTCCGTAACACTGTTCCGACGACGGATACGGGTTAGGGGTATTACAGCCAACCTATACACATCAATATGCATAAAACCAAGACATAATAGGCATAAAAAATCAGCCAATGTCAAGTTTACAACATGTAATATCAACACATACAAGATGATATTCATAAACACATTCAAATAATCACTTTAAAACTTACCACACATACTTCCAAAGTATAACTAAATGGTTATTCTCACCTATGCGATTTTGTGCCTAAATTCAACATGCATACCACATTTCAACTTCAATCATTTGGTAACCAAACACCAATTCATTAACAAGGTAATCATATAGCAACTAAACACCTCATTACATAAGGTCATTTACATCTAATTACATATCAAACATATATCGTTTTCAAGCCAAATCGATTGGCTAAATACACCACAAAACATATGGGCCACATCAGTCAAAATACCTATACATGATATTTAACCCAAAGGTAAAGTCCAAAGTACCAAAATGAGTATTTGATAGTGTGACGCGATCTCCGACGATTCCCAAATCGAGCGAGCTTCCAAAATACTATAAAACATGAACAAATAAACAGAGTAAGCAATTAAGCTTAGTAAGTTCGTAAATCATAAAATAAAACTTACCATATAACCACAAATTTAGGTAAATAACTTAAAGCATAACTCAATTCAATTTGGCCAAAGCCTATCATACAATCCATAATCGTGTTAGTCATATATTCACATAAAACTGAAAATCATATATGAATTCATCAATTAATTGGATTCCACGTACATGTAACATCTATACTATGAATCCATATATCAAATATCAACCATTTCCATGTAAATACTTGTAATTGTTCATATCGGACTTGCATAATTCCATAATAATACTATGCCCGTTGAACCACTTAGAATATCGTAGGATACACGGGTAGTACACACGAAGTGTACTGAACAGTAATCCGTCAATTCTTATACATGTAGGCTCATACGAGCGTAAACGGTAAGCTCATCCGAGCTGAATATCGGTAAGCTCATACGAGCTGTGGTGAGTCTGCAACATATGTAGGACCTCAACCACAATCGGTAACCCTAATGACATTGTCATTTATATCCTACGAATTCTGAAGGTTCCAACGGGCTCGGTATTCTTAGTACTATATCAGTGGTACATTCAATATTTATACATCATAATTACTAAATTCACATACATATATTTCAAATAAAGTATATAAACACACAATGTAATTATACAAACTTACCTCGAATTAGTACGAAGTAAGTTGACCGATCAATCCACTACTTTTTCTTTTCCCCGGTTTAAATCCGAACGTGGCTTTTATTGATCTATATAATATCAAATTTAATTAATTTAATAATTATTCTATTCAATTCAGTCCAATTTCATAATATGGAAAAATTACCATTTTGCCCCTAACATTTGACTTCTTTACAAATTAGTCCCTAGGCTCGTAAAAATTGAAATTCATGAAATTTCACTACACCCAAGCCTTGTCGAAACTTTATATATGCTCATAACAGCCCATACATTCCAAAATTTCATACTTTTAACACATAGGTTTCAAAATTCTCAAATGAACCCCTAATTTGTAATTTCATTAGAAATCCCTTAGCAAAAGTTGTCTAATTAACAACAAAGACTCATATTCTTCCATTAAAATTCAATAAAAACTAAAAATATCTCATGGAAAAACCCTAGACTTTCAACCATAATGCAAATTAACCCTCCATTTAGCTAGATTAAGCTACAAGGGTCCCAAAAACATAAAATCAACAAAAAGGGGTCAAAGAATCACTTACATGCAAGGGAACTAAATGGCTGAAATTTTAAGCTTCAAAAACCCCCATTTTCTTTGTGTTTTTCGGTTGAAGAAGAAATAAATAGAAAAAGATGATAGCTAGCTTATTTTTTTTTTGTTTATTTTATCTATTTATTACCTAATATCAACCTAACCTTACAAATTTTATGATCACACTCCATGTACATCCACTAACTCATTTAGTGGTCTAATTACTCAATAAGGACCTCTACATTAAAGTTCTATAGCTATTTAACACCCTTAGCTAATAGAACACAACTATCACATTTTATGCGATTTAGTCCTTTTTCACAAATTGAGCATACAAACGGTAAAATTTCTTGACGAAATTTTTATACCATACTTCTAACATGCCGTAGACCACAAAATAATATTAAAATAATTTTTACGACATCAGATTTTTGGTCCCGAAACTACTGCTCCGATTTCACTGAAAACGGGTCGTTACAACGACGTAGTTTTGCCTTTTAACTTAATAGGTAAACATTTATCAAAACGATGTAGTTTTGTCTTTTAACTTAATGGTTTTGACTTTTAACTTTAGAAAAGGTAACAATTTATCAACACGACGTAGTTTTATCTTTTCTTATTCGGATTTTCGGATAACTCAAATTGTGTAATTTATATTCGAGTTAAACCGAAAAACTTGATTTTTTATTCGAGTTGATCCAAATAACTCAATTAAATCAAACAACTCAAACTATTTAATTCAAAATTTAAAATTTTTATCGAATTTTTGGCATCGAATCGAATTTTACTCATCACTATCCTATTAAACACACACAAAAAATGTTGTCATTGCAGACAATTTTAATCTTAGCTGTTTCTGTTTTATCCGCCAAAGAGGGACCAATTGATGCTTTTTTATTCTTGTTTTATTACATATTTGTACCTTGTTAGGTTAAAATATTTAAGTTAGGACTCAATTTTTTAGAGAGGTTGCTGACGTGAAAGTAAAAATTTTCAAAATAGTTATATAAGTGTGAAACCTTTATAAAAGTGCTTAAATAAAGATTTTTTTTATGCACTTCAATTTAATTTATAGTAAAAATTAAATGAATACTCATTTAAAAGATTTGACACTTAGAGAAGCAATCCTAAAAAAATAGACCCTAATTTCAGCATTTAACCAAAATATATTGCCACCTATGCATTCTCTACGTTATTCTCCACGATTACTTTTGTTTTGTCCTTTATTTTTGTGGGTTTGACTTTCATTGATGGATAATTTGCTTTGCAAGATTTACTCCAAATTTCTATTATCTTCATTTTCTGCTCACGAGTTTGGATAAAACCTACAAATTCATAGAAAGATATTTGCGATAATTCTTTCAATTCATTGATGAACCATAATTTTGTGTCAATGACTGCAAAGTCTTTTCTATTACTATAACGTTTTTCGAGAGTTTCCTCATTTCTTTTCATTTCACTCGCTACCAAAGATGGAGGTAGAAAATTAGGATTATGAGGTCATTCTAAAAAAAATTTAAAATATTTATAAAAGTCATATAAATTAATGCATAATATTGACCGTTAATAAACCAATGTATTAGGTTAAATATAAGACTATTTGAAACTATTAAAACAATAACAAATATAAAACGGTACATCAAATAAATTTGAATAATGTGTACCTATTTTATGAGTGTTCACAACGGTTTCTGTTAGAGTTGTGTGACCCAAATTCCGCCACTTGTTAAAAAAATAAATACAATGGCAAAAATAAGGAGATTTGTGGACCTTTTTCTATTGAACTAATAATAAATAAAATATATAATACTTTAAAATTTTAAAAATTCAAATTAAAAATTGACCTGTAAACGGTCACATTATCAATAGACCCGTTCATAGGCTAAGCCACCCGGCCTGGACTGAAGGCTTGCCCGAAAAGTGGGAGGATTTGGGCAAGAATATATGTCTGAAAAATGGGCTTAGGCAAAAAATAAGGCCCATTATGTAATGCCCCTAACCCGTATCCGTCGTCGGAATGGGTTAAGAGGCATTACCAGACGTAACACAGTTTTAAACTTTCACATAATCATACAAGTCAAATTCGTATATAAATACAAAATAAAGCTAATTAAAAATCTAATAGGCTCTATTAATAATATCTCATAAACAAACTATGCTTCGAAATTCAATCATATCAGTATCATTTATTTATTCACATATTCGCACCAACAACATATATCAAATCATATTACAAATGATTTATAAAATTGAATAGCCGAACCAAAAGACTTATAATCATGGTATTCAAATAATCAAATCATAAAAATACAGCCTAATATTCCTTCACATATAAAATATTAATTAACTAAATACATAACCAAATATGCTTTTTGTGCTATTATAACTTGCACATATCACTACAAAGCAAAAGCCGTTTCTAAACACAATTACCAAACCGTAACAAAACCAATATACCTTTTATCGAATCACAAGTACATGCACATATCACCATACCAATTGGATCATTTTGAATACAAATTCTAACCAAGAATTCAACCAATTCACATGCTATTCATTAAACCCAAAATATACTTGTACATAACCACTCATTTATTCACATACACATATTCGATCAACCATTTAAAACTATAAAAGCTAAACCTAAAACTTTCATTACTCACTTAACTATCATTACCCAAATTTGTATGTACTTAACTTATAAATTTTAAGCCTATTTAAAAGACATTTATATATATATATCATTTAAAAGATCAAAACATGTATATTTATCTATTACAAATTTGCACATATGATTATATCAATTTTAGCCATATCCAAAAATTCATACAATTCATATCACTTTACAAATATAAAATCGAATATTAATACCACTTGCATGAACAAATCGTACGTTTATTAAATACTCCACATTCCTAGTTTATTTCATAACAAATAGGCAACCCAAAAATAACTCCATAATTTGTACAAGACTTAGCCATTAAATCATAAGCCAAAGTATGCCATTTCCAAATCAAACCATATCGATTCACATAACAACATCATACATATCACTTCACATTTGTCTAAACCAAAATCCATACACCAAATTTTAGCATAAAACACACTTCCAAAACATAACTAGTTTAAGACCGAATTTATACATGATTTTCACTCCATGATAATCGAACATACATATGCAAATTACTAGTTCATTTCATAACAATTTGTCAATGTAAACACACTCTTACACAACAAATTTAACTACCATTTCATCTAAGTTATAATTAGCATTTCACCTATATGCCATAACCGAATTCACTTAATACCAAATCACTTAACAACACTTTAACAAAGCATATCAAACAAGATTTACATATATCTACTTATAATTAACCCATAGCCGAATCACCAAGACCATAACCAAACATGTCACACATACTATATACATATATATATATATATATAACACATAACCAAGATTAACTAAACTTGTATATTATTTCTAGCCATTTTCGCATGGCTTTAATAATTACAAATTCAAAACCAACCAAACTAATACTAGACTATACATGCCATAGATTCAAAATTCAAACTTAGTAAATACCGAAAGAAACAGTCAATAGTGTGATAGGCTTTGCTGACGATCCCCGAGCTCGTAACGTGACTCCAAAATCTATAAAATAGAGGTAAACAAGAACACACACAGAGTAAGCTATTTAAGCTTAGTAAGTCTTAAGCAAAAAACATATATAACAATAATTACATATTAACAATTTGTTAACAAAGCCAAATTTGCATAATATCAAATACAAGTTATCATTTACTAATAGATCACATTTTAACCTCACATACATGTAGGAACCCAATTTAGCCCGGGCCCATCTTATTCAGAAAAAAAAACAAAATGAAAAAATAAATAAAAAATAAAATGTCCATTTTACAAGACCCAAAAACAATTAACAACAGTCCAGTTACAAGCCAAAACAGATTACAAACCCAAAATTAAAACCAAAGCCCGTTACACCCTTAGCCCAATACCTAAATAGACTACCCAGTAACCCAAACTAGACCCAATACCCCAAAACAGACCCTGACCCGAATTACCCAGACCCAAAACACTCGAGGCCCAAAAAGGCCCAATGCCTAAACAAGTCTCAGAGACCTAGGGTTTCTAGGGAAACCCTAAGTGCCGCAGCACCCCAGCCCCTAGGCGCCGCAATCGACTCCTCGCACCCAGGCCACCAGTCGCGCTGCAATCCACGCGATCCGCGCCCGAATCACTCCACCCCCGAGATCGGTGCCACTCTCCTGCACAAGAAAGGAAACAACAGCAAGAATGGCAGCAAAAATGTTTTCCTTTTTTATTTTTATTTTTCAAGGCTATAAAAGCCTGATTTATTTTGTAACTCAGACACGAATACATAGAGATACACATAAATAATAGCACAAAAAAAATACACAAGATACAGAATACACGAGGAATAAAAAGTCAGAGGTGATTCCTGATTTATTTTGTGTAAATTTATTATTCATGCAAATTTTTTTTTACTATTTTTCAATAAATAAAACGAGTTCTATAAAAAGAGGCGAAGTTTTACCTTGGAGCCGCCGTGGGTGAGGGCGCGTGAGGCGCGTGCACCGGCGCGTGCACCGGCGCTTCACCGGAGTCCTGCCCTCAGGCCGAAGGCTAGAGAGAATTTTGGGGGGGCTTTCTTTTTTTTTTTTTTTTTTTTTTGTAAAGGGGTGTTAAAATGGATTTTTTTGGGCTGACATTGACTTATATAACAGTATAGAAACGGCGCCATTTTAGCTTAATCCAATAAGCACAAAACGACGTCGTTTTAAAGAAGGGATCCGCGCGTTGACCCGAAAACCCGGGAAGGATCCGCGCGTTTTTATTAAATGGTTTAATTGCTTCACAGGCCCTTCCGCATTTTTTCAAATTTACAATTATGTCCAATAGCATTTTTCTGTTTTTACAATTCAGCCCTAAAACTTATATTCTGTTTCGATTTAATCCCTCAGGCTCCTTAAAGATTAAAATTTGAACGACGTCGTTTTGAAAATTTGGCATAATTGCCATATTAATCCCTTGCAATGTGGCCCGCGTTTTAATTTGACCCCTTTATATTTATTTTTATTGATATTTAATCCTGGTTTATTTATTTATTTATTTATTTTATTTAAATTATTCTAGTATTATATTAAAATGTTTTATCATATTAAATTTTTTTAGATTTTATTATTATTTGTATATTAATCTATTAACAATATAAATTCGTATATATATATTTTTTTACATATTATCTTTATATGTATATTATTAATACTATGAATTATTTTATTTGGTTTAATATTATTTATATTATATATATTATTTTATAATTTGTATGTTAGCTATATGTTATACAAATTTTTGTATTATTATATTATATCATGTATTACTTCTAAAATGTTATTTTATGTGAAATTTACTTATATTATATAACATATATTTATTTTTATATAATATATATATATATATATTAGATTATTATATTATAAATGTAATTTTATTTAAAGTTATATATTATTTATTCCTTTAACAATATATTTTACTTTTTTATGTATGTATATATTATTTTTGATTACTCGCATCATTTTATTATCAATTCATTTTTTTATATATGATTCATTTTTATTAGTCCATATCATTTTTATTTAAAGCCATATGTCTTAATTTGCAATATCTATAATAATTCATCCTGTGTTATATTTATTTGTTATTTACTGCTTTATATCTTATACTTGTTTGTCTTTTGTTTATGTTATTCATCCATCAATTTTATATTTTTGCTTTAGTATAATTATTTTATTGTTTGCATCACTTATTATTTCATATTATTCTTTAATTATTCATTAGTAGTAATTGTTAATATAATTTTTAGTTATGATAAACTGATATTTGGTATATATGTTGTAATGTATGTCTTACTCAAACCATTTTTATAAAAATACCTTTTGAATTAAAGCATTTTATTCAAATAGTTTTAAAAAATAATACGGTGATATGTGATATTTGGGGACTTCGAGAAGAATTGTGCCCTAACTTACTGGGTTTCAATTTTTCTCATGGAACTTAAAGTATTAGATATCCCTTCTCTTTTAAAATCGATATTTACAAATTTCAAATAAAAAACAATTATTCTTGAGAATTCAAAACGTTGTATCCTAACTTACTGGATATAATGTTTTGTGTCTCTAGGTAAAAATTTTCTAAAATAAAGACGTGCCTAGTTTCGAAGTCATAAGATGCTATATCCTAACTTACTGGGTATAGTATTTTATTTCTTTGAGATAGGTAAGTCTTGGTTTTTCTTCTAATAAAAGGATCTTATTTTAAAATTTTTCAAATTTAAAACATTAGGACATGAGATTATCAATTCGGTACCAAATTTTGGGCGTTACGAGGGTGCTAACCCTTCCTCGTACGTAACCGGCTCCCGAACCCATTTTCTTGTATTTCGTGGACCAAAATCAATCTTTTGAAATAAAACTTTTTATAAGGTGATCCAATCACACCTAAGTAAAAAAGATTGGTGGCGACTCCCGTTTTTATTTTTAAAGTCGATCCCCCATTTTTATACGCCTTTTCAAAAAATGGTTTCGACTGCTTGGCGACTCCATTGGGGACAATAAGAGAGTCAAGCCGTAAAATCGATAATTTCATGTCCTTTTGTTCAAATTTAAAATTTTGGTTTTAAAAAAAATAAACATGATCCTTTTATTGCATGTGATTTTAATATATGTCTGCATTGCACTACATGACCGTTGTGGTCACGCCTTTAAGTGGGAGAGAGAAGCTATGCCTTCGTGAGGTTTTCACCTCCGCATGGGCTAGTGGATTGCTTTCGGGATACATCTGTACCTATGTCTTCGTGAAGTTTTCACTTCTGCATGGCCATAGGGAAATGTATTCCCCTGAACCGAACTCGGTCCTATGAGCCTATAATGGGTGAGGATCGAGGAATCTGCTGGTTCAGGTACCTCAACTTTAGAACTAAACCGCATATAGTAAACCATAAGAACCCACCTTAGGTAGAGCTATGCCAAACTTTAGTAGTTACCCTGATAGGTGTGCGTTTATTTCACTTGCTTTATATTTTATTATGTGGTACTAACTTGTTGTGTTTCATTCTTGTGCATATCATTTCATATTTAAAGAGGTATCGATTCACGGTCAGTTTCTGAAGTTAGAAAGCTGGTTATGGAGAACGAATTCCTTGATAAAGTGGAGGACAATGCAATCGTTCGCATATGGTCAGAGCAAAGCCAATTAGAGAAAGGAGATAGTTAGCTAAGGGGTATGTGTCAGAACTATGGGATTTCGCTCGCATCAGTGTCACGCAAAATGAGCTTCAGGAGTTGAAGGGAATATGGACCCAGTGGGACGATGAAGCAAAGCAGCTGTTCTATCGTAATTATGGTGATCTACCTTACTTGCTCGACGTCAAAGTAGATAAGTATTTGTTCCGCGCTATGACTCAGTTTTAGAATTCTGCTTATAGTTGTTTCACTTTCGGGAAAGTAGATCTAGTGCCCACGGTAGAGGAATATACGACCTTGCTTCGCTGTTCGAGGATCCAAGTCGACAGAGTTTATTCTAGGGCTGCTAACGTTCCAACCTTTGTGAAGAAGTTAATGAATATCACGGGGATGAGTAAACAGTGGGTTGTAGCCAGAATTCAAGAGAAATGTGAAGGTAAATGTATTACTTGGGAGAATTTGAGGGATTTGGTCCTAACACATCCAGATTTAAAGAAGAAGGTTGACGTCTTGGCCTTGTGTATTTATGGTTCGGTAATCTTCCCTAAAGCTCTAAGACATGTAGATGAAGCAGTTACCGATTTATTCGATCGACTTGGCAGAGGCGTCACGCCTGTACCTGCAATCTTAGCCGAGACGTTTAGATCTTTGAATGCATGTCGGAGAAACGGTGAAAGCGAGTTCATTGGAGTGCGCGCACGATTGTTATTGGCTTGGTTCCACAGTCATTTCTGGAAGGTGGAGAAAGTGTCTTATCAGGTTTTTTTTGAGAGTTATTCTCCGTTGAAAGAGATAGTAGCTACACCAAGGAAATAAGACGTGTCCGAGGAAAGCTGGATGGCGCTCCTTCAAAACCTTCAAGAAGAAGACATCGAGTGGAGGGCTCCTTGGATGATTCCCGATGAAATCCTTTATCAGTGTGGGAGTTTTGACTGGGTTTCTTTACTTAAAATTTGGGGAGCCGTTGGATATGCTCCTTTGCTTGTACTGAGGCAATATGGGTCAAGATAGTTCGTACAAACGACATATGGGCTAGCTCAGTGTGAGTTCTCCTACAGAGAGGAAAATTATAAGAAGAGGGTTAAGGAGATTTCTGGTGTTTGAAATCAGATTCGTAGGATGAAGAGGTTATCCGCAGGCCCAATGATGACCCCAGAATACATTGGATGGAGGATTAGAAGGATTAATGATAACATCCCCGAGCTGAATCCAGAAAACGCCCGATCAAGAGATGAATGCTTGCAAGTGGTCCCATCAGAGTTAGAAATTGTGAAACAAGATTTCAAAAAGAAGAGTTCAGAGCTTGGAAAGAGGACAAAGAAGCTGGAAGAAGAAAAGATGTACTTGAGGTTAGATGTGGATGTTCAGAGATCAGAAGTCGTGAAATTAAGGAAAAAAAAGAGGAAGATAGAAGAAGATCGGGACAGTTTGAAGACAGAGTATAAGAAGATGTGTCTGACGATGAAGAACGCTGGATTGGAAAAGACTTCGGAACAGTGGCAACATGAGGTTCAAAAGGAAAAGGCCAAAGCTGACCATTAGGAGAAGAAGTTCCTAGAGATGCAGATGCAAAACGAGGCCCTAGAAAAGAGGTTAGCAGAAAGCCAAAAGGAAAAGAGCGGATTAAAAGCTAAAGTGGCTGAATTGGGACGGTCTCTTCACCACCACCGAAGCCGTAACTCTGCGAACGAGCTGAAGTCGAGTCTGAACAAGATTAAGGAAATGAAGGGCAAGATTGAAAGATTAGAATCGACATTGCAGAATTGTGAACTCCGGATCGAGCATCTTGAAGCAAGAGAATGGCATTGGAAGGAAGAGCTCCACCATTCCCATGACCAAGTTAGAAGTCGGGATTACCTCATGGGTGAAACAATAGTTCAGATTCGAGAGGTAGCTGATCATCTACAGACTTTGGCAGCACATGCTGATATATTGAGCATGAAGTATGAGCAACATTCAGATCGTGGTCAAGAGCTAGCTTCGTTATTTGGGAAAATTAAAACTTTGGGCCATAGGGCGAAAGCATACTTGTAGTTCATTTTATGTAAAGGATTTTGTTTTCTAATAAAGTTTTCTAAAATGAAGTTGAATCTGAATCGATGCCTTCTTTTTGCATTCATGCATTTGCATTACATTGCATCATTTGCATTAGACTTTTACATAAGGACCCTAATTAGGTAAAAATATTTCAGTTAATCTAGAAAACATGAAACAAAGGTTAGAGAGAATAGAGCAAATGCAAATACAGATGCAGGGGCAATTGACTAAGATTCAACAAGAAACGCGGGAACAAATGCTAGAATTCCAAAGGAATATGATAGGTCAGCTAACCCAGTTACTAGCCGGAGGACTTGAAAAAAGGAGTGGCCCAGTGGTCAACAGTGTGGATGATGATGAAGACATCGTTTATTCTCTAATAAGCGTTTAGACTCAACCAGACACACATCCAAAAGTGGTACCCATTACTATCAGACCCCAACAGTATCAGGTCTCCTCAGGGCAAGAACCCAATCCAAGATTGAACTCAGAAAAATCCCAATTCTCGCCCATCCCAATCACGTATAGGGAGCTGTACTAAATTTTGTTTGATGCACATGTAGTATCCCCTTTCTACCTAAAACCTATACAACCTCCATACCTTAAATGGTACGACACGAACGCTCAATGCAAATACCATGCGGGAATCACATGACACTCAATTGAGAACTACACCGCTTTCAAAAAGATGATCGAAAGACTTGTCAAAATGGGCATTGTCAAATTCGATGATCTCTCTGGGGCAGAAAATCTGTCACCCAATCATCTAGATAAAGGGGTGAGATCTATGAGATTCAAGAATGCATCGAGTTCAGGGCCTTAGTGCAAGACCTGACATTGGGAAATCTGAATATTAACAATGTATCTGAAAAAAGAACTGGATTTTTCCAAGCATTTGTCCTTACATACTTGGGAGTATTTTGAACAATGGGACTGTGGAAGAGATCCTGTATTTTTAGAGCTAAACTAGAGTAATATTCGAAACACGCTTGTTGCCTTAAGCCTAGAGGCAGTAAGAACTCTTTTGTGAAATAGGCTTATGTCCAGAATTTTTATTTTAATAAAATACATTTTTTTTGAGTAAATATTATTTTATTTCATACTATATAAACAATTATTTTTTGTTTTGTTTGTTTTTTTTTGGACTTTCTTTCAAATATTTCTTCATTACCATATAAATAATCGTTCTTTGAATTATTTATTCTTTGGAAATCTTCTTTTGAACCTACACTAGGTCTCCAGATATCAACGATGTGAGCAACGCTGCTATTGACTCAGAGTCTCCTTTCGAGTAATATATGTGTCTAGAGGGATCTCAGGACTTTGAAGATGACAGAGATTGTAACCTACCTTCTGATTTGTTAAGGATGGTAGAACAAGATGAAAAACAGACCTTACTCTACAAAGGGTCATTGGATATTATGAGCCTAGAAAAGAGGTAAATATTGTAGCCTAGCTCATCACAGAACTAAGGCGAGACATCATTGAGTTATTTTCAAGAATTCAAAATGTTTTCGCATGATTATATCAGGACATGTCTGGGCTGATAAGACGCGGGCTAAACATGAGGATCGGACACTGTTGGTCTACCATGGAAGGGGATTGCATCAGTTATACTGCAAATACTGAATGGAAGAAGACAAGATTCATGTGCCTTCTCCAGTTCTTCACAAATTTTTCATATGTGGGGCATGGATGTGATGGGGCCAATCTCGTCAAAAGCTTTTAGCCAAATTCGATTCATCGTCGTGGTAGTCGTTTATTTTACTAAGAGGGTGGAAGTAGCTTCATATGCCAATGTTACAAGGTCGAAGTCATTAAATTCTAAAAAAAAGAAGAAAAAAGAAAAAAAGGATCAGATGCCAGTAAAGAATGCCAAAAAGGATCATGTTTAATAAATGCATAACTGTACAATATCAAAGATTACAGTTTGCTCAAAGATCAGGCAGCATATCACAGTGCAGCAAAAGATGTCAAAAGAAAAAAAAAAGGGAAAAAGCGGAGAGGCCAAGGCGAAAACCTACAAAGGGCGCTTTGAGACCAAAGGGGTTTTGAGCCGAAAACCCGAAAAGGGCGACTCAAATTTTGAACAAAGATAGGGCATGTGGTAGTCTTGCTACGCCTGAATTAACAATGAGGAAGTATGCTATGTCTTGGGGCATCGACAAAGTACTCCGAATCCTCTAAACACGTATTAAGCTCAAAATGATCCTCAAGAAGTTTGTATAGAGAAGCTCAGGCTGCGATATCTGGGGCACCTAACTTCTATTTTACCCATTTTGAATTGGATATTTTTGATTATTTTATTCTTTTCAAGATACACCGCAATCAATTTCCTTTTAGGACCTTGGTTATCTTTGATTAACTTATTTGTTTCGAGCTATGCTCTTGATTATTTTCTTTCTCGTCAATTGTTGTGATCTTTTTCAAGCATTTTTTATTGAAATAACAATTAATGGACTAATAATACTTTCATAAAAGGAGTTTTACATATTACCCTGGAAGCTTATAGATAATATAAGAAACTGAAACAGGACAATTGTTTAAAAATTTCCATGGGTAAGGATTGGAAATACTTGAGAAAAAAGTTTAGATTGAGACTATTTCTTTAAATTTTTTGTCCAAATGGTGATTGGAAAAAATAATAAGTTGAGCAATATCAATCCTAAAAGAGGATCATTTTGCAAAGCATTCTCGTTGTGTCATAATATTCGGGGAATGTTATGATGGACCAAATTGATGGGAAAAGATTCAAAACCCTTGAATTACAGTGGAATGGGTTAAAGTTGGAACAGATCCTGTGCCCTTAAATTGTAATAGGAATGGATTAAAAAGTTTCAAAAATCATGGTGGGATAGTTTGAAGGTGGTACAAGCCTTGGTTCAAGTGGAGTGGGCCCTGAAATTACCATGGGGCAAATTATTTGAGAAGAATATGATTGATACTTCGAGAGGAACAAAAATGAAACCCTGAGGAGTGATGACACTTTAAAGAGGAATCATTCTCATGAAATTTTGCATAACACATTCAGTTAGGAGCATTTGATTTATTCTGATCATAACATCCTAATCATTTTGCATAAGCATATACCCATTCTACAGGTTATGTCCCTTAGAGGACAATATAGTAGGGTAGATTGAAGATACCAGTCTGGCATCCCTAAGTTTGCAGTGGAGCAGACTGAAGATTGAAGTCTTCCTGAGATAGTAAGGAAGCAAATTGAAAAGTTCAGATTTTGTTCCCTCGAGATGGTAGTGGAGCAAAATGAAGATTGAAGTCTTCCTGAGATAGTAAAGAAGCAAATTGAAAAGTTGATTTTGTTCCTCGAGATGGTAGTGGAGCAAATGAAGATTGAAGTCTTCCGAGATAGTAAGGAAGCAAATTGAAAAGTTCAGGTTTTGTTTCCTCGAGATGGTAGTGGAGCAAACTGAAGATTGAAGTCTTCCTGAGATAGTAAGGAAGCAAATTGAAAAGTTCAGATTTTGTTCCCTCGAGATGGTAGTGGAGCAAATGAAGATTGAAGTCTTCTTGAGATAGTAAGGAAGCAAATTGAAAAGTTTGATTTTGTTCCTCGAGATGGTAGTGGAGCAAATGAAGATTGAAGTCTTCTGAGATAGTAAGGAAGCAAATTGAAAAGTTCAGATTTTGTTCCTCGAGATGGTAGAGGAGCAAGCGAAGATTGAAGTCTTCTGAGATAGTAAGGAAGCAAATTGAAAAGTTTGATTTTGTTCCTCGAGATGGTAGTGGAGCAAAGCGAAGATTGAAGTCTTCTGAGATAGTAAGGAAGCAAATTGAAAAGTTTGATTTTGTCCCTCTCGGGATAGTAGTAGGGGGCATGAAGATTGTATATCTGGCATTCCTGAGATTGCAGTGAAGCAGATCGAAGATACTAATCTGGCATCCCTGAGTTTGCAGGGAGAAGATTAAAATAGCAGATCTGGCATTCCTGAAGTTGCAGGAAGCAGATCGAAGACACCAATCTGGCATCCCTGAGTTTGCAGGGAGCAGATTGAAGATAGCAGATCTGGCATTCCTGAGATTGCAATGAAGCAGATCGAAGATACCAATCTGGCATCCCTGAGTTTGCAGGGAGCATATTAAAATAGCAGACCTGGCATTCCTGAAGTTGCAGGAAGCAGATTGAAGACAACAGATCTTACCTTCCTGAAGTTACAGAAAGAAGATCGAAGATGTTAGCTTTGGCTCTCTGAGTTTGCATGAAGTAGATTGAAGCCATCAGACTTATTTCTAAAAATTGAAATCAAGATGAAGTTCCAATACCGTTGAAGTTGCAGTGGAGTTGGAAGCCATTTAGAGAAGACGAGGACCAAGAAGTCGAGGCTCGGCCAAGACCGGACAAAATTGGTCCTTTTATAGTCTTTGCTCTATTCTCGTTACACGACAATAAGCAAAGAGGGGCAGCTGTAGGAACCCAAATTAGCCCGGGTCCATTTTATTCAGAAAAAAATCAAAATGAAAAAATAAATAAAAAATAAAATGTCTATTTTACAAGACCAAAAACCAATTAACAACAGTCCAGTTACAAGCCAAAACATATTACAAACCCAAAATTAAAACCAAAGCCCGTTACACCCTTAGCCCAATACCTAAACAGACTACCCAGTAACCCAAACCAGACCCAATACACCAAAACAGACCCTGGCCCGAATTACCCAGACCCAAAACACTCGTGGCCCAAAAAGGCCCAATGCCTAAACAAGTCTCAGAGACCTAGGGTTTCTAGGGAAACCCTAGGCGCCGCAGCACCCCAGCCCCTAGGCGCCGCAATCGACTCCTCGCACCTAGGCCACCAGTCACGCTGCAATCCACATGATCCGCGCCAGAATCACTCCACCGCCGAGATCGGTGCCACTCTCCTGCACAAAAAAGGAAACAACAGCAAGAATGGCAGCAAAAATGTTTTCCTTTTTTATTTTTATTTTTCAAGGCTATAAAAGCCTGATTTATTTTGTAACTCAGACACGAATACATAGAGATACACAGAAATAATAGCACAAAAAAAATACACAAGATACAGAATACACGAGGAATAAAAAGTCAGAGGTGATTCTTGATTTATTTCGTGTAAATTTATTATTCATGCAAATTTTTTTACTATTTTTTAATAAATAAAACGAGTTCTATAAAAAGAGGCGAAGTTTTACCTTGGAGCCGCCGTGGCGGCAGTAGCGTGCAGCGCGCGTGCCCAAGACGTGTGCACCGCGCTTCACCGAGTCCTACCCTCGGTAGAAGGCTAGAGAGAATTTGGGGGGGGGGGCTTTCTGATTTTTTTTAAAGGGTGTTAAAATGGATTTTTTTGGGCTGACATTGACTTATATAACAGTATAGAAACGGCGCCGTTTTAGCTTAATCCAATAAGCACAAAACGACGTCGTTTTAAAGAAGGGATCCACGCGTTGACCCGAAAACCCGGGAAGGATCCGCACATTTTTATTAAATGGTTTAATTGCTTCACAGGCCCTTCCGCATTTTTTCAAATTTACAATTATGTCCTATAGCATTTTTCCGTTTTTACAATTCAGCCCTAAAACTTATATTCTGTTTCGATTTAATCCCTCAGGCTCCTTAAAGATTAAAATTTGAACGACGTCGTTTTGAAAATTTGGCATAATTGCCATATTAATCCCTTGCAATGTGGCCCGCGTTTTAATTTGACCCCTTTATATTTATTTTTATTGATATTTAATCCTGGTTTATTTATTTATTTTATTTAAATTATTCTAGTATTATATTAAAATGTTTTATCATATTAAATTTTTTTAGATTTTATTATTATTTGTATATTAATCTATTAACAATATAAATTCGTATATATATATATTTTTACATATTATCTTTATATGTATATTGTTAATACTACGAATTATTTTATTTGGTTTAATATTATTTATATTATATATATTATTTTATAATTTGTATGTTAGCTATATGTTATACAAATTTTTTGTATTATTATATTATATCATATATTACTTCTAAAATGTTATTTTATGTGAAATTTACTTATATTATATAACATATATTTATTTTTATATAAAATATATATTAGATTATTATATTATAAATGTAATTTTATTTAAAGTTATATATTATTTATTCCTTTAACAATATATTTTACTTTTTTATGTATGTATATATTATTTTTGATTACTCCGCATCATTTTTATTATCAATTCATTTTTTTTTATATATGATTCATTTTTATTATTCCATATCATTTTTATTTAAAGCCATATGTCTTAATTTGCAATATCTATAATAATTCACCCTGTGTTATATTTATTTGTTATTTACTGCTTTATATCTTATAATTGTTTGTCTTTTGTTTATGTTATTCATCCATCAATTTTATATTTTTGCTTTAGTATAATTATTTTATTGTTTGCATCACTTATTATTTCATATTATTCTTTAATTATTCATTAGTAGTAATTGTTAATATAATTTTTAGTTATGATAAACTGATATTTGGTATATATGTTGTAATGTATGTCTTACTCAAACCATTTTTATAAAAATATCTTTTGAATTAAAGCATTTTATTCAAATAGTTTTAAAAAATAATACGGTGATATGTGATATTTGGGGACTTCAAGAAGAATTGTGCCCTAACTTACTGGGTTTCAATTTTTCTCGTGGAACTTAAAGTATTAGATATCCCTTCTCTTTTAAAATCGATATTTACAAATTTCAAATCAAAAAAACTTATTCTTGAGAATTCAAAATGTTGTATCCTAACTTACTGGATATGATGTTTTGTATCTCTAGGTAAAAATTTTCTAAAATAAAGACGTGCCTAGTTTCGAAGTCATAAGATGCTATATCCTAACTTACTGAGTATAGTATTTTATTTCTTTGAGATAGGTAAGTCTTGGTTTTTCTTCTAATAAAAGGATCTTATTTTAAAAATTTTCAAATTTAAAACATTAGGACATGAGATTATCAATTCGGTACCAAATTTTGGGCGTTACAAGGGTGCTAACCCTTCCTCGTACGTAACCGGCTCCCAAACCCGTTTTCTTGTATTTCGTGGACCAAAATCAATCTTTTGAAATAAAACGTTTTATAAGATGATCCAATCACACCTAAGTAAAAAAGATTAGTGGCGATTCCCGTTTTTGTTTTTAAAGTCGATCCCCCGTTTTTATACGCCTTTTCAAAAAATGGTTTCGACAATATATAACAATAATTACATATTAACAATTTGTTAACAAAGCCAAATTTGCATAATATCAAATACAAGTTATCATTTACTAATAGATCACATTTTAACCTCACATGTAATATCCCGGGATAGGGGCTATTTTGTTGTTGCATGAAATTGCATGTGTTTAGTGTGCTGTGTTGCTATTTCGGTGTTTTAGGGGCTTAATTGTGGGCTAGGAGTGTGCCTGAGGGAATGGGAAAATTTTGGTTTTTGGGTGTTAAGTGAAGGGAGCTGAGGAAGCTGGGGTTTAAGAATTTTACTTGTTATTTTGTTGCACAAAAAGTGAGCTGGCAAGGTGGCAAGCATGCGCTTCATGGGGAGCTTGGGGTGGCGTCATCTACATGGAGTGGAGGTCTAGTGTTCGAGCTGCGAATTCCTCATTTTGGCTACATTTTGGGACGGCATGGAGGAGAGGTAGAAGGCTAGTGAAATTCTACCTTGGACCAAGTCATACTTTTCAAATGAAAGGTGGAGAGCATTTGTAGGAGGGAGACTTGGTCTTGTTGGTTTGAATGTGTGGATGTGAGTGAATGGGGGGATTTGGCCGAATGTTGGGGAGTGGTGGAGTGTATGGCGGTTTTGGGAAGTGGGAGGGAGAAGGCCGAATTATTCCTTTTGGAATTTGGTGAATATTCGGCCATTAGGAGACCAAATGAAATTCTTTGTTTTTTTGACAAACCAAAGCCGAAATTCTAAAGAATTCTCTCATCTTTTTCTCACTTCTTGAACCGAGATACCAAGTCCCTTTAGTTGCCGAAATTGTCTTGTTCACATGGTTTGTGTGTAGCCGAATACACTCTTGCATCTATCCTTCTTTCTTCATTTGTGTAAGCTGAATCGGGTATCCTTTCTTCTCACACTTTCATTCATTTTCTTTTGTCATACTTGTGCCGAAATCATACTACTTCTAAACCAAGTTCTCTATTTTTACTTCTCCATTACTAGTAAGCCGAAACCATATCATCTTCTTCCCTCAAACTCTCATTTGCTTTTCTCAATAATCCTAGCCGAATCTTTCATTTGTGCCTTACCATTTCATTAAGCCGAAACACTAGTTCCCAAAACACATTTTTTTATCTCTTTTTTTCTTTCAAAACCGTAAGTACTTGTCCCCATCCATTTGCTATTTTTTTTCTTTCTTTCTTCCATTTCAAAAGCTCTTGAGCCGAATCTCCCTTTTCTCCTAGGGGTTCTTGTGGCCGAATTTTTGGTGGTTGGTAAGTAGGGGTAAGTATTTGGTATTGTTATTATTTCAATCTTTTAGGTTCGATTAAGGCAAGGGTAACAAAAGATTATGATTCTCTTTTGAAGGTGTAGACGATTGTTGGAAGGAGAACCTTTGTGGTTCGGGTTTGATAAGAAATCAAACCATTAGCAAGGTAAGGGTTCGATATTAACCCCTTTGGTTAATTGATGTTGGCCGAATGGTTTATATGTACTAACCCCCCTATGTTTGACCGATTCTAGGAGCAAGTTAATCAAGGGACTTAGATCGCTTTTGTCAGGATTTTTAGACTCGTATTACCAGGTGTGTAAACTAACACACTGATACCTAGTAATGTTATTAATAAACCTGTTTGCCTGTTAAAAACTATACCAGTATGACGGATAATTGGATACCCAAACGGGGTATGTGTACGTATCCGGGTAAGTCTAATTTATTACAAGTTCTATTATGGATACCTTGGGTATTATGATCTATGTTATGTATGCTATGAGATGTAATGCTAGACATGTTGGCATGATATGCATGACTTGTATGATATGCATGATCACATGAGTTGGTATGATGATGGGTGATATGAGTGGAGGGGCGGTGATATTTTGTCTTTGACGAGCACCGATGTTTTGGTAACACACTTTGTGACTTTGGGTCACAGAGGTTTGGCACCTCCAGAGGTTTGGCACCTCATTGCGACTCGCCCTCGTGTGGTTAACACCACTGCGTGGGTTGGCCCCACATGAGATATGGGATCGTCTGCTAGTGATTGGGTATCACACGATGGGTTGGCCCCATCATTCGATTATTGTGACTACGGTCACCAGTGGTTTGGTACCACATTTGTGTCTTTGGGACACCAGAGGTTGGGCACCTCATTGCGACTCGTCCCTGTGGTTAACACCACCGTGGGTTGGCCCCACTTGAGATACGGGATCGCTGCGCTAGTGATTGGGTATCACGATGGGTTGGCCCCATCATTGGATTTGTGACTTCGGTCACGGTGCTTTGGTAGCACAAATGTGTCTTTGGGACACCAAAGTGGTTTGGCACCACATTGATGGATATTGTGTCTTTGGGACACCAGTGTTTTAGTAACACATTGTGACTATATGTCACCGGTGGTTTGGCACCACCAAAGTGGTTTGGTACCACACGGGGTAGAAAAAGGAGATACGGATGGTTAGGATCGGGTTGCATTAATTATGTTGCTATGTATGATGTGTGTTAGCATGTTGTTTCATCGGGAGCAGGATTTATGCATCGAGTCATTCGACTCACCCTCTCCTTTGACATTTGGTGACCCGTGAGACGCGGACATGGAGCCGGGTGGACTCGGGTGCACATGCCATGCTTTAGTAAAAGTTTTGCTCGGACTATTCACTTTGGGTACTTTAGCTTATTTATTTTTATTTGAGATTTAATTTGGATTTGTAAAAGGCCTTTAAATTATGTTTTATGATGGTTATGTTTTAATTAGATTCTCAAACTCGCTTAACAAATAACTTGGTATGAAATTTTACTAAAAATTTGGTAAGATAATGTTTTCAAAACTATAACGAAATGTGTTTTAAACTATACCATCGGGTATCTCACTATGTTTTGCTATAAAGTAAACTCAAATGATTTTCAAACCAAACTCGATATTCTACTAAGTCAAAAATGTTTCAAAATAGTACTAAGAAACTATTGGAAATGCTAAATGAAATCAACTCGTTTTTAACTACATACTCTGGATAAGTTTTCAAAATCTAATCAAACAGGCCTACTCCAATTTTCTTCAAGTTCACTATGTTTTCGCCCCGCTTTTAAACGAAAAATCTTATCTCTCAAAAACGTTTTCCCCGTAACATACCAGATTCAGACGTGGTGTCCTGTCCGGGTTTGGGGTGTTACATCACATACATATGTCATATGGCTGAATATAATCAATCATATACATATATAAATTTTCACTTTTATTATTACAAACACTTTAATAGGCCGAATCACTTATATATTCAAATATGTTAACACATAATTCATATTCACATAACCTTTTATCATTTCAATAACCAACTTACCTTATTTTCATATAAACAAATAACTAACACATACCTGAACCTGTAATTCAATTTCACATTTGGTCTTTACTTCACATTGCCCGTTGAACCGTTTGGAATTAAAAAGGATACGCGGATAGTCGGAAGATCGTACAATTCCAACGTCCCAAACGTGGTCTTACATGTAATCACATATCGGTGCACTGTCCCAGACAGGGTCTTACACGAATCAAATACGATGCCAATGTCTCAGATATGGTCTTACACGTAAACACAAGTCGATGCCAACGTCCCAGACGTGGTCTTACACGATAACACATATCAGAAATACTATGTCATGACATATGCATCCTATCTATTCCTAGGGTTCGTACGGGACTTTCGGACGTTGAATATCGATCGAATCGAACTCGAAACATAGTTCCCTATCTCATAATCACATTCGGCCAAAGCGCGCGCACACACACACACACACATATATATATATATATTCGAATAATTCAATTCATCACATAACATTTATATATTCTCAATTTAACAACATTTAAATGCTTATAGACTTACCTCGGATATCGACGGACGAAATCGACTACTCGACTACTTTCGACTTCCCCCGATCTAATTCCGTTTTCTTTCGTTCTTGATCTAAATAAATTCAAATTTAACTAATTTAATCACACATTCATTAAATTTAATCCAAAAATACATGAATGGGCAAATTAGCATTTTTCCCTTGACATTTCACACTTTTTGCAATTTAGTCCCTATTGCATAAAACACAAAATAAACAAAATTTGCATATACCATAGCTAGGACGAATCTTACTATAGTCCATCTAAGTCCACACATTTCATTTATTTCACATTTTAGTCCCTCAAAATATTATTTTTACAATTTAGTCCAAATTACTCAAATTCATCAAAAATCAAAGACAAAACATGATAATTTAACACATATCTTTAATATTTCATCATCAAACAACAAAAATCACAAGCTATCATCAATGGTAAAACACAAAATCATCATCAAATTCAAAAATTAAGACATGGGCTTTGAAGATAACTTAGCAATGATCTCAAAAACGTAAAAATTATCAAAAATCGAGCTAGATACTTACCTTAATCAAACTCAACAATGGCCGAATGCCCTAGCTCTCTTTATTTCTTTTTCTTTTCCTTAGTTTCGGTCAAAGAAGATGAGAACATGGCTTTTAAATTTTGTGATATATATTATAACATTATATTATGTTATTATTATTTTAACTTTTATAATTAATATATAAAAACCATATATTAATCAATATGCCGTCCACTACCTTTTATTATTGGCTAAATTACAACATAAAACCTCCATATTAAAAGAACAACCATTATTCAGCCCTTTTGAATTTAACCACTAAATTTTTATTTTACGCGATTAAGCCCTTTTATTAAATCGAGCACTCAAACGACGAAATTAAAACACGAAAATTTCACACAAGCAAATTCACACATAATAAACACAGAATATAATTTTAAAATATTTTTCGGACTCGGATTCGTGGTCCCGAAACTACTGTTCTGATTAGGGTCAAAATCGGACTGTTACACATTAGGTCTCGAGTAAGACATTTTGGCCCAGGCCTGGCCCGACCCAAATTCACAAGAGGACAAAAAAAATTTATTTTTTATTATTTTAATGCCATTTTCTTGTTGTTTTCTTCCTATTTTGCTACAATTTCACTATTATATTACTACTATTTTGTTGTTATTATTTGGATATTGTATAACACTTGTTTTATTGTTAATTTGTTATTATTTTAGAGGCATTTGCTTGTTAAGTTGCATCTATCTTAGTGTTATTTAAGTATACATATTTTATAAAATTTAGTTTCAATTTGTTGGGAAATATTTATTTTAATATTTTTAGTATTTTTGATGTATTATATATATGTTTAAAAATTATATAAAAAATAATTATAAAATTAATACGGCCGAGCTCATGTTTTAGCATTTTTATCCAGGCTGGTATTAGAAAAAAATTTAAGCCCATTGTTTGGATCGGGTTGGGCCCGAACTTAGCAAACAGGTCTAACTTTTTAGTTGAGCTTGACTCGACCTATGAACACCTCTAATTATCAATAATACAGAAAATATAAATAAATACTAGACATTACCGCTTATTTTGTTAATACCATTCAGTTTGGGATTAAAATCCATAATAAGAGAAGTTGAAGTATAGAAAATAGGAACCCAAATCATGAATGAAAACATTAATTTTGGTTTGTGTGAGGTATCGTATTGAGATATTGATTTGAATTATTTGCAAGTGAGGAGTGATGCTTATTGGCTTTGGAGATATATTTTTTTATTAAAAAATTCGATTTTATATTTTGATTGAGAAACAAAATGTAAAATGTCAATATTTTTAAAAGTATCAAATCAACTAATTATTTCATTTTGGTCACATCATACAGACACCAGCAGCATACAACTTAGAAATACAATAATCTTACGATAGAAACAGCTTTTGTCAACCGTTTCGGAGCAGAAACTCAACCCTTATCTAAGATGTGACCAAAGCTAAATTAACATTAAAATTAATTTATTGCTGTAATTTTAGTTCATCCTTTTTTCTTTTTACTCAGCAAAATAAATCAATTTATTAGGATAAAAGCAAGCTAAAGATAATCATCACGCCATCAAAATCAAAATCAATTTCAATTACAAAACACTCCCAACAAACAGCTGGTCAACCATCTAAGCGTACCCCAAATCAGACCTTAAACATGACCTCAAATTAGAAGATTGATCAATTCTGGGTTAATCTTCCCTTCCATATTACAAGACATTATATGAGCCTAATTAAGAAGGAAAGGCTTCAATGATGGATAGAAAAGAAGGGATTTTAATGATGCTGCAACGAGAGAAACCACCTTGTTTGAGTAGCTTCTTCCATTCATCTTTAGTTCTTTCCTTCTCACCTGGAGAAACAACCAACTTCTTTTAAGTCCAACTTCTAAGCTATGCTATCACTTTTTGGATGAAGAATTGCCTCCATGTTAAGGATAGTCAGTAGCAGTTAGTCAAGAGTAGTTGTTAGTCAAAGCTATTACACAATTGGTTCAATTGTAACGATTTGCTATCCGTTAGTCTACTAAGGAGTTACGAGTTTAGGTACAACAGTTACATATTCTTGTATAAATAGCTACTAAGACTTTATTGTAAAGAGGTCATCTTTGCATATTGATGATATTTCAATATCAGATATCTTTTCTCTTGTACGTTTAGTGTGTATCTTGATATGGTATCAAAACTAGTTGTTTTCTGGTGACCGGAGCTGCTCCGAGTTATGGGATCCTCTTGTTGATCCTACGATACTGGTGGCTGAAAACCTTTCATCACTAGTTACTGAAAATGTTTCATCCAGTAATGTTCTCTCTTCTTCCAATAATTCTCGTGTTACTTTTGTTAACAAGGTTTATCAATTCCCTCGTCACGAGATTGTTAAATTGACGAGCAAAATTTTGTTCTGTGGAAGCATAAAATTAGTTTGATTATTGATGGTTGAGGTTACTAATTACATTTCGGGCACTCTTTGTAGCAACCAATTTTTCAGTAGTGTCGGAAACAATGCTTTTAGAATCACAATTCCGACGAGTGAGTCTGTAAATATTATTATTTAATATTTACGAGTTAAATATAATGTTATTGTGAATTTAAATTTTATAAATTTTATTAATTGGTCAGTTAGTCAGGGTACAAGTGGTTCGTACCGAAAGTCAGTGGTTTTGGAAAAGAAGGTATCGAGACCTCATTTCATAAAACGAACTTGTAAATTATATTATTGAATATTTACAGATTTATTATATTGGTGAATTGAAGTTTGGTCTGCAAAATTTTAGTGATTGATTGATTAATTAATTAAGATACAAAGACTAAATCGTAAAAATAAAAAAAATTAAATCGCTATAGAATTTTATTTAATAAAAGGTTTAATTCATAAATGGAGGGGTTTAATATGACAATTAATCATTTTTGAGGGTTAATGGACGGTGAAATGACGATGAAATAAAATAATGTTATATTTTAAATCATTCTTTTATTTTATATATTAAAACCATTAAAGAAATAAAAAAGAAGAAAATGATCATCTTCATTGTCTAGCCTCCCTCCACTGTTTCTCCATTGTTGAACAAGAGAAACTTTTAGCCAAGCTTTGTATCATTGCATGGTTAGCAACTTTTAACTCATTTTTCGTAATTTTTATGTTTTTGAAATCGTTGCAACTTAATTTAGTTAACTCGTACCTTCATATTTAAAAATTTTAGAGATTTTAAATGTTACCATTAGAGATAATTGAAGCTTTTGTTCGTTAAAATGATGGTTTAAAAACTTAGGAATGGAAAAAAGATTAAATTGTTAAACTAATTGTTAGTTTGAATTTATGGACTAAATTGTGAATATCTTGAAATTGGTATGAAATTTTTGTAAATTGTGATAATAGGAGGTTGTATATGGACATATTTGAAGTGAGTTTAGAATTTGGAGTTTAAATTCAGAAGATATGATAAGTTCGATTTTAGGGACTAAATTGAATAAAATGTAAAATTTTAAGGGCATTTGAAAAATTGAGCTGATATATGTTTATAATAGGGTGATATAAGAGGGTTTAAATTGATAAATTGAATTGAATAATTGTATGAATTAGGAATTGGACCAAATTTGAAGTAATTGTGGAAAAAGACAAAAAAATACTGATTTGTCCTTAAAGAATTGACTGTTATCTGTTTGTCCAGGTAAGTTCATATGGTATGTTTGTTTTAAATTTTTTATACATTTAGAATTATAATTGTAAATATGTTTAATTGAAATTTTGATTGTTTATGATTCGATACAAAAATGTCAGATAGAAGATTAAATTGAATATGATGTATTGCAAATTGAAATAATTATGGAATTGACCTTAAATTGGACTGAAATAGGATATGTTATGTGATGAAGTGATGATCTGATGAAATGAGTTGAATTAATTCGATTTAGACCGATTGATAGTGATGAGGATCGAATTTAATATATGTGAAAATATATAGTATAATGTTATAAATGTGAAATTGAATCGGTATTGTTATGTGATATGCTATCATATTTGAGAATTGATGATTGGTTGATAAAATTACGTAATGAAATTGAAAAACTGTTACCCTATTAGCTGTTCGGGTAGAGTCGGATATAGTTGGCATGCCATAGGATAGGAAGAGTTCAGGGTTATACGACTACATGTCGGGGAGTACTGGGCACACCCATTTGTCGGCTATACCGACCATTGCTGGGCATATCTATTTTTCAGTTTTACCTACTAATGTTGGGCCCAACTTACTGTTTCAGATTTATCTGATAGGCACTGGGTGCCAAATTGGTGTGATTAGTTGGATCCGTGTATCTGTCCAAGTCCAAGTCAAGTTAATAGGGACATGCATAATGTAAATAGAATAAATGATATTCAGATTGAGCTGATATGATAATCAAATGGTACATATACATATTGTGAATCGATTATACAAGCCTAGAGGGCCAATATGGAAACGTGATAAATCGATGAATGTGATTCATAACTCGTATTATGAAACGAAGTAGTGATTGGCATTAAATTGACAATTGATGTATATTTGGTATTAAGATGAATTGATATGATATAGGAATGAAGTTCATATGGTTTAATATGAATTTGACTGAGAATTCAAATTATGAAATGAAAATAATGTTTGTCATTAATTTGAAATGTGATGTGTTGCGGATAAATAGATTGTATGATATGATTAAGATAGTGAATTGATTAAATGATTATTTTTTTTGTGAATGATAATGAAATGTTGAATAAGTGAATTGAAATGTTGCATGATTGAGTTACTATAACAGCCCACTTTCAGTGAAGTCGGAACAGTGGTTTCGTAACCACAAATTCGACCCGAAAATATAAATTATTTTAATATTATTATATGATTAGTAATATGTTAAAAAGGTAACATGAAAATTTTGACTGGAAAATATTACCGATTAAGTGTCTATTTACGAGAAGGACCAAATTGAATAAAATGTGAAAGTTGAATTCTAGTAGCTATAAGGATTAAATAGCTATGGAAATTCAAATCTTGAGGTCCTTAAAGGGTAATTAGATCATAAAAGAAAATAATCTAGATATTTTTGGTGAATCATCCATGGAAAATTAGAAAATGGTTAAGGACTAAATTGGAAATAGAAAAACATTAAAAAGATGACAATTAATTAAATTGATATCATCTTTATTTTATATCATCTTCAACCCCCAAAATTCCATGGAAACCCTAGGAGAGAGAAAATAAGCTTTCCAAGCATAAATTGGTAAGTTTTTAGTAATTTTGATATTTTTGAAATCGGGAAAGCTTAATCTATCTATTTTGGGGGGTTAATTTGAAAAGTTATCAAAGTATAGAAAATTTTCCATGGATGAATATGCTGAATTTATGAAATTTATGGTAGAAAATGAAAGACTATTTGATCGTGTCCAAACTAACTATGACAACGAATAAGGCAAGCGCACCTATTGTTTGGTAGTATAGCTATGGCAAGACCGGAAATATCGTATCCTCAAGGACCAAGAGTACTAGTAGTTACTATCTTTTTATTATCTAGCCTAAGTATTAAGGGAATCAATGTTTAATTAACTAATTACTAAACTAAGGATTCTAAGACACAGAGAGTGAATTGGGAAAATACTTGTGGGAAAACCAGTTGATTAAGACAATACCCGAGGAAGAATCCACCTAGACTTCACTTGTTATTTAACTCTAAACCAGACGATTTATTCACTTGACTTGATCCGTAGGATTCCCTAATTTATATTAATACCTCTTTCGAGGATACTAACGTCTAACCCTAGGTTGATTAATTGAAATCTCTTTCTAACTAAAACCCCTAGTGTTGCATTAACTCGATCTATGGACTCCCATATTAGGTTTGACCCTAATCCGGCAGATTTTCGTCATCCTATCTCTAGGGTTGCGATCAACTCCACTTAACTATGCTAGATCTACTCTTAAACAGGGACTTTTGCTCCACTGCCTAAGCACATCAATACTTGAATCAATATCATGAAATATTAAAACAAGAATTAAGAACACATAATTAAGAACAAATCAAATATTTATCATATAGTTCAGAAAACAATAACAAGATCCCTCTTAGGTTTCATCCCCCTCAGGTATTTGAGGGGTTTAGTTCATGTTTAATAAAGAATACATATCAGAAGAAAGTAAATAACAAAACATAAGAAAAACCCTAAAACCCCTGAAGGAAATTGAAGGAAGATCTTCCATCTTGAGTGTGATTTTTGACAGGATGAATCAACCGGCTTTCTTGGAGTAATTCCTGTGTTCACCCTCTCAGCTTCGCCTCCCTTCTTAGGTCATACTTAGGGTGTTTATATAGACTTCGGAATGTCTTTCTTCGCCCCTAAGTATCCTTTTTCGAGTAGAATTACAACGGGTCACGGCAGAGACACGCCCGTGGAGCACGCCCATCTGAATCGAGCCCAGGCCGTGTTCGGGCCTACTAAGGTGGCACGGCCGTGTGGTGAACTTCCAGGTTGTGTTGATTTCTCACTTTGGCCCATTTTCTCCGTTTTTGGCCCATTTCTCGTTCTTTTCTTCCTCTGATGCTCTCCTAAGTATAAAACATGAATTTAAAGGATTAGGAGCATCAAATTCCACAATTCAAGGGATTAAATCATCCAAAAGTATGCTAAATGTGGGATTAAAATATGTATATTACGGTTTATCAAATACCCCCACACTTAAGCATTTGCTTGTCCTCAAGCAAAATTCTTAACTCACAATTAAAATAGAATTTCCTCAATTCATAACCTTCATCAATAATGTTTCATTATAATTTATGGGTAATTCATACATTGATAATTTAACCAGAAGGTTCCTAAAGATTCAAACAATCAAAGTCATAGTTTTTATAGTACGAAAAATAGGTGTTTCCCCTTGCCTAAATAATCATCTTTAATTCAAAATCAACAAAAATTGACATCCTCGCTAAGGGTTCACTCAAATCACTCAAGGTGTTTAAGGTTCAAAAATAAGCACTCAAGAGTCAAACATGAAAAGTTAATCCCATAGGCTTGCATGAAAATCAAATCTCCACCACTATAAAATGATATGATACACAAATCAAAAGGTCTTTAAAAGTGGTTGTAACGGGGCTTGGGTTAAAGGTGTGGATAAAGGCTGAATTAGAGGGTTAGTATCGAGACTGAATTGATAAATTACTTAACTAGAAAACTAACTAAAATTTAAATAATTACATCAATTAAGAATTCATTACTAATAATACGATCTTCTTCTTAAAATGCACAATTAACTACTTAAGCTCCAAAAACAAAGAAGTAATAATGAATAGATTCCCAGAATTTATTATATATATATTTTTAAGAACAAATCACATACAATAATGATAATATAGAATTTAATAACTGAAATAAAGAAAATAGTTAAGCAACCGATCAAATCAAATCTTGATATAAGGGTAGTTAAGAGAAATGGTGATAACAAATACAAAGTGGGTTTTGGGTTAATATTAATGGGTGAGTCAAGAAATGGTTTATTAGACTCAAAGGGGTTCACTAGGGGTTAATTATGAAGGTAGGCTTTTTATGGAGTAAGTGGGTTAAAACCTAGGTTCCTTTATCATCTCAGTATATCAAATCATAGGTGTGGTCTTGACATGTATAATCGAAGCAAGTTCTAGAATAACAAATCAATGTTGACACACTCATAACCAACAATAAAGTGAGCAAGAAAAGAATGTATGCTCTAAAAGGCTCAAGATCTCACAAAAATTATGGGCTTTTGATGTCAACCTCGTAGATTTCAACTTCAAGGTAATCATTAGATTCAGGTAGACAACCTATCAACTTTTTAATTCTGAAAATAAACTCATCATGCTTGATTCTCTAGTCTCCTAAAGTTTAAATCATCACTGCACAATTAACTATGACTTAATCCAAAACATATCAATGAAAATCATAAATCAAAAGAAATTTCATTCTAACAGTAATATGAGAACATTTACTTAAGAACAAGATATAATTCATGGATTTGAGAATAATGCAAAAAGTTGGGAACTTTTCAAGATAAAATTCACCCCCCACACTTAAGATGTACATTGTCCTCAATGTACAAATAAAGATAATAACCATGTAGTAAGAGAGGGAGAGAGGTGAAACTTCCTGGATTTCGGATGGATTTCTTGAGTTGGAAGTGTGGAAACTTGATTCGGAGGTGAAAGATAAGTTGGAGGAGGCGTTTCTGGTGGTTGTATAGTGGCCGCCAACAATCACTGCACTAGATGAAGAAATTGGGTGACTTGTGAAGAAATAGCCAGGAAATAATAAGAATAATTCAAAATATACTAAATATGTATTTAAAGATAAGACAGATAAAGAGAAGGAAAATAAAGGAGAAGAGAAAAGAAAAAGAAAAACTAAATGGACTCAAATGTCCTTGGCTTGTCGAGTCGATGAAGCGACCGGCATGAACTTATGTAGATCGGTCTCACATGGGGAGACTGTGCTAGGGTCCTTTCGCTTCTTCGACATGGGGATGGTGGTGAGGATGGTGAAAAAGAACTATGGTGTTTAGGGTTGAGAGAAAAGTTTTTGGTGGAGAAGATGAATAGTGAGGGGTTTATATAGAAACAGGGGTACACGGGCGTGTCACACGCCCGTGTGAGTCGTTATGAGCCCGTGTGCTTTGAAAATTAGGGTTTTGGTATGCCTGGTCTTGCAGCCCACGTTCGTGTGTCTTGGGCGTGTTGTCCCACACGACCGTGTCGCACGGCCGTGCCGAGCTTCGTTCGCTTCTCCCATGCTTGTTTCATTCTTCCCCACGCTCGTGTTAATTCAACAGGTTTGGCCAAGGTTATAAGGCACAGGCGTGTCGCACTCCCGTGTCGTTTACTCAGTTTCAACCACGGCCGAATCGCACGGCCGTGGTGTTTTGTCGTAGCCCGTGTTTTAGGAATTTTTCGTCCTTGGTCCACACAGCCTCCGCCACCCCAATATGCATACTCGTAGTGTTCACACGGCCACGGCCACGCCTGTGTGCAAGGCCGTGTGAAGGTGAAACCTATACTTTAAAGCATAAATGAAAGTAAAAACAAACTAATTAGCATGGTTCGAGCTCGGGTTGCCTCCCGAGAAGCGCTTGTTTAAAGTCCTAAGCTAGACTTACCTTTCATTCGCACGATCATGGTGGTTTGAGGAGTTGAAACTCCTCTTTCCTGCTATCAATTCTAACAATATATGATTCGAGTCGAGTAGTGTTTACCTTAAAAGTGCCGAACTTAGGATTAGTTACCTCGACTGTTCCGTATGGGAAGACATTCAGTACCGTAAAAGGGATCTCTTTATGAAGGTCTGGAATGGTGATTCGAGGGTCTGTCTTTCCCAACAATACTTGATCTCCTATTTTGAAGTGATTAGCTGTTCCTAGTTTCTCCTTGAAATGTGTCTTCCACTAGTCTAGTTCCTCGACCTGAAGCCTTCGTTCCTCATGAATTACTTCTTTATCGGCACGGGGTCTAGGATCAGGTTCAGTTATATGTTTTCGTGGTGCTTCCTATAAAGAAGGTTGAACCAATTGGTTATCAATAGAATTTATGTTCTCACCTTTTTCACTTGATGTCCTAGCCGAGTCAAGAGCCTAAAGAGTGATCGTTTCGTCACCTACACAAAGTGTGAGTTCACCTGTACCAATGTCAATTTTAGTTCTAACAGTTGCTAAAAAGGGTCTTCCTAAAATTAAAGGAACATTGTTGTCCTCATCCATGTCTAAAACGACAAAGTCTACTGGGAATATAAATTTATCAACTTTCACTAGCACATCTTCGATTATACCCCTAGGAACTCTAATGGTTTTATCAGCTAATTGAATGCTCATCCTAGTTTGTTTGGGTTTCCCTAGACCTAGTTGTTTAAACAATTTATAAGGCATGACGTTGATGCTTGCCCCTAGATCTGCTAAAGCATTATCAATAGATAAACTACCAATTAAACAAGGAACCGTAAAACTCCCTGGATCTTTTAATTTCTGTGGTAGTTTGTTTTGTAGAATTGCTGAGCACACTGCGTTTAGCTCTACATGCGACGCCTCGTCTAACCTCCGTTTGTTTGTCAGAAACTCTTTTAAAAATTTCCTTGAATCTGGCATCTGCGAGAGAGCTTCAAGAAACGGTAAGTTAATATGTAATTTCTATAAGAGTTTAAGAAATTTACCAAATTGTTCCTCTGTGTGGTCTTTCTTCATCGCATTGGGATATGGCACTCGAGGTGTATACTCTTTAATGATAGGTTTTTGTGTATCGTGGCTTACCTCAACCTTACCTTTATTTACCACGGGTTCTTGCCTTGGCTCAGATTCGGATTCTACTAACCCTTCACTATCGTGATCAGTAATGGCATGAATTTTCTCCTTTGGGTTAGTTTCAGTGTTGCTTGGCAAGCAACCTTGCGGTCGTTCTGAGATTAGCTTATCTAGTCGACCTAAGCGGTTCTCGATCCCTTGAATCGATGCTCGCTAATTTTTAGCATTGTCTCATTGTTTTGAAAGCGGGTTTTACGACACGCGATAAATTTTGTTAGCATCTCCTCAAGGTTCGGCTTTTTCTCTTGTGGGATGGGTTGTTGTTGAAAGCCTGGAGGGGGTTGTTGTCTTTGATTTCCTTGACCTCCCCATGAGAAATTTGGATGGTTCCTCCACCCTAGATTATAAGTGTTGCTATAAGGGTTATTTTGAGGTCTAGAATTATTACCCATATAGTTCATCTGTTCATTTTCTATGCCAGGGTTGTAGGGTGGATATTCTGTATTGTTTGACCCTCCTCCATTTGTATCGCACTGCATCACTGGATGTACCTGCGAGGAACCACACAAACCATCAATTTTCTTACTTAAGAGTTCTACCTGATTTGATAGCATGTTTACTGCATCGAGGTTGAAAACACTTGCGGCTTTTGTTGGCTTTATTCTCATAACTTGCCACTGATAATTATTCAGGGACATCTCTTCAATGAATTCAGAAGTAGCCTCAGCTGTTTTATTATTTAGTGTACCGCCGGCGGATGCATAAATCAACTGCCTAGTCGAGGGGTTCACACCGTTGTAAAAGGTTTGAACCTGTAGCCATAATGGTAACCCATGATGAGGGCACCTTCTCAATAAATCCTTATATCTCTCCCATGCATCGTAAAGTGTCTCTAAATCCATCTGCACAAAAGAAGAGATATCATTCCTCAACTTAGCCGTTTTAGCCGGTGGAAAATATTTGAACAAAAATTTTTCGATCATTTGCTCCCATGTAGTGATTGATCCTCGTGGAAGAGAATTCAACCACTGTTTGGCTTTATTCCTTAAAGAAAAGGGAAATAACCGAAGGCGAATGGCATAATAAAAAATGCCATTAATTTTAAACGTATCGCATAATTCCAAAAAGTTCGCTAAGTGTGTGTTAGGATCCTCATCCTGCAAACCATCAGACTGAACAAATTATTGAATCATCTGTATAGTGTTAGGTTTCAGTTTAATTTTATTTGCAGCGACAGCAGGTCTAACAATTAGGTTTCAGTTCCTGTTAAACTCGGCTTAGCATAATCATACATAGTAAGACGAGCATGATTTTCGGCCACCACCAGAGGAAGTGGATTATTCTGGGGATCAGCCATCTCTTCGGTGTTATTAGTATCATTCTCTTGCTCTTCTTGTATGTATTGTAGGCTTCGCCTTATCTCTCTTCGGTTTCTGCGAACGGTTCCTTCTATATCACTATCGTAAAGTAGAGGTCCTGACGGGTTTCTTCTAGTCATAAACTAGAATATCTGCCAGAAGTAAATAAGAGAAAAATTAGCAAAGTTAAAAATAAAAATATAAAAATGGATAAAGTAATAAAAATTTAGTTTTCCTAATATCTTAGTCCCCGAAAACGGCGCCAAAAACTTGATCGTGTCCAAACTAACTATGACAAAGAATAAGGCAAGCGCACCTATCGTTTGGTAGTATAGCTATGGCAAGACTGAAAATATCGTATCCTCAAGGACCAAGAGTACTAGTAGTTACTATCTTTTTATTATCTAGCCTAAGTATTAAGGGAATCGATGTTTAATTAACTAATTACTAAACTAAGGATGCTAAGACAGAGAGTGAATTGAGAAAATACTTGTGGGAAAACCGGTTGATTAAGACAATACCGCAGGAAGAATCCACCTAGACTTCGCTTGTTATTTTACTCGAACAGACGATTTATTCACTTGACTTGATCCGTAGGATTCCTAATTTATATTAATACCTCTTTCAAGGCTACTAACGTCTAACCTAGGTTGATTAATTGAAATCTCTTTCTAATTAAAACCCCTAGTGTTGCATTAACTCGACCTATGGACTCCCATATTAGGTTTGACCCTAATCGTGCGATTTTAAATCATCCTATCTCTAGGGTTGCGATCAACTCCGCTTAACTATGCTAGATCTACTCTTAAGCAGGACTTTTGCTCCATTTGCCTAAGCACATCAATACTTGAATCAATATCACGAAATATTAAAACAAGAATTAAGAACACATAATTAAGAACAAATCAAGTATTTATCATATAGTTCAGAAAACAATAACAAGATCCCTCTTAGGTTTCATCCCCCTCAGGTATTTGAGGGGTTTAGTTCATGTTTAATAAAGAATACATCTCAGAAGAAAGTAAATAACAAAACATAAGAAAAACCCTAAAACCCCCTGAAGGAAATTGAAGGGAAGATCTTCCGTCTTGAGTGTGATTCCGGCTTCTGGGATGAATCAACTAGCTTTCTTGGAGTAATTCCCTATGTTCAGCCCTCTTTGGCTTCACCTCCCTTCTTAGGTCATACTTAGGGTGTTTCTATAGACTTCGGAATGTCTTTCTTCCCCCCTAAGTATCCTTTTCCGAGTAGAATTACAACAGGTCACGGCAGAGACACGCTCGTGGAGCACGCCCGTGTGAATCGAGCCCAGGCCGTGTTCGGGCCTGCTAAGGTGGCACGACCGTGTGGTGAACTTCCAGGCCGTGTTGATTTCTCACTTTGGCCCATTTTCTCCGTTTTTGGCCCGTTTCTCGTTCTTTTCTTCCTCTGATGCTCTCCTAAGTATAAAACATGAATTTAAAGGATTAGGAGCATCAAATTCCATAATTCAATGGATTAAATCATCCAAAAGTATGCTAAATGTGTGATTAAAATATGTATATATTACAGTTTATCACTATTAGTGAATAAACAACTTTTACAAAGTAATTTTTGATAGAAACTTGAATTAGGGATTAAATTGAAAAGTGATGAAATTCATGGAAAAAATTTGAAATTTTGAAACATAAGCGCTGTAAATGTGAGATGTAAAAATAAAATAGGCTTGGAACAAGGGTTAATTTGCATGAATATTAATTTCCGAGCCTAGGGACAAAAATGGAATTTATGAAAAGTTTAGGGGCAAAATAGTAATTTTGCTTAGAACATGAATTGAGTTCAAATGAGTATGAAATATGTTGAATTGATATTAAATTCATTTATATAGACCCAGAAAGATCGAAAAAGGAAAGTGATCATGGAAAAGAAAAGATATCGGATTAGAAGAATTTCGATTACAAGTTGCTATCGAGGTAAGTTCTTATAACTTGAATGAGTATGTAAATATGTTAATTTAAATGTTGTATTCTATTGTATATGATGTATGAAATTGAATATATGAATTATATAGATGTGAAATGAAAGAAATGATACATGTTCGGAAATTAATAAATGGGTGAAATTTCGTTTGAATATTGGTGATCGATGGATAAATGGAAATTTCTCGAAATAAATGAGGTTCTGCATGTGTTGTAGAAATGGATTGAGCTCGGATGGAAAATCTGACAAAAGCCTTCTCGAGAATTAAAAGTGAATAGGATTTATTCCTGATTCACTAAAAGAAATTAAAGTGAATATGATTTATTCCTGATTCACTATAAATATATAAAGTGGATAGGATTTGTTCCTGATTCACTAAGGTAACTTAAGGTGGATAGGATTTTCCCTAAAATGGTAATCTTGATTCACTACGGTTGCGCGATATGTAACTCGAGAGAGTGCTTGATGATTTAACATCCTAAGGGCTAAATCCTGAATATGAATTGACGAAATATGGAAATGTACACTTTGAGTGTACTACTAGAAAATCCATCGATAATTCCAATGATTCAACGGATGAGATAGTAAAATGAGACATGAGAAATATGAGATGAAATGATAAAATAGCATGATGAGCTCATCTATGCATATTGGTACATTTGTTGCTAACATGTTTGATTGAAATGTTTGTGTATAGGCAAATAGCCAAAGTGAATGGAAATTATGCTTTTATATAATTTAAATGTTAAATATGATTGGTAAGTTTAATTCATGTTATATGAACTTACTAAGCATAAATATGCTTATTAGGTTTTATTTTTCCTATTTTATAGTGCTTGAAAGCTCGAAAGAAGTGGGAGACGGGTCGGAGACTTCATCACACTATCATCCTGTCAATTTTGGTATAAATGGTTTACTTGTTTTGAAAATGGCATGTATAAGCTAAATTAGTGAAATGATAAATGCTATGAAATGTTTGGAAGTTAGCCATAGGTATGGCTAGCAATGATATATATATAAACATATGTGTTCATAAAGTTATAAAAGGTTTTCATACATATATGGATGAAATAGTATAAGTATGATATAGAAAACATTCATATTGAGGTGCCATATAGCATATTGGTTGTATGGATATATGATATTGTGAATGTGGTCTCTTTGGTAGGTTTAGGTAATAGGTTTTTGTAATGTTAAAGTGGAGTTTTCTTGTATAAGGTACTATGTTCTTGATGCGTTAGAGACGGGAAAAGTTGTAGAGAAAGGAAATGAAGGTTTTATAAACTTAATTACTAATATTTTGCACTAAAATAGTTTTAGACAGCAGCAGTAGTCTGACTTTGAAAATTCACCAAAAATTGTAGAAATTGAATTAGAGGTTAATTAGAGTATTAAATTAAATCCTATTGATTCTAGTTTTACATAGAAGAAACGATGTAAGCAAAATAATTTCATATTGTGAGATATTTGAATTTTTGTGAGACAATGTCATATTAATTTTGGGTTCCTCTGTTTTGACTTTGGAAAATCATTAAAAATTGTATAAAACTACTTGGGTTTTAAATTTGTATGTGTAAATTATTAATGAGTCTAATTTCAATAGAAACAAACTAAAACATCATACAAATCTCAACTAAGAGATAATCAATTTTTAGTGAAGGAAGGTCGAAACTGTCAAGTAGCAGAACAGGGATAAGTTTGAAGAATTAACTGTACTTATTGGCTAAATTATAAATTCTAAATTTTTTATGATAGAAAGATATTTGAGTCTAGTTTCTAAAACATTAAGCGGATCTTAATTTGGAATTCTGTAGCTCGAGATATAAATAATTTAGTGACTATGACTCAAGTTGACAATTTCGCTATGAATAGTAAATATCATGAATTATCTGAAAATGTTTTGAAATTTTCGGTAATGCTCCGTAACCCTATTCTGGTGATGGATACGGGTTAGGGGTGTTATATTTTTTGGTATCAGAGCTACGGTTTAGCCGGTTCTCGGACTAACGTAGCAAGTATAAATTTAGCTAGACATGCCATTATATTATTTATGATAGTGTGACATCTCCTGACCAATTTAAATGTGTTTTCAATATAGTAAATGTCTTCCAACCGAGCAAGAGTTGAACCTGAGGAAGCTGAAAGTACAACTCAAGCTTCCGGCTATCGAGCTGAATCTAGTAGTAGAAGGCCTGAGTCTGAAGGCCGAAGTGATGAAGCTAAAGTAGCTTTCTTTGAAATGATGAACGAATGGTTCACACAGTACATAAGAACCTGTAACATCCTGGAAAGGGCCTATGCATTTTCAGTTTAATTGTATGAAATAACAAGTCTTAAGCATTATGAATAAATTTTTGATAATTTTGGAAACCTAGAAATGCATGGAAATGGAAATGAACATTTTGGAAACCTGAACATTTTGGAAACCTAAACATTTTGGAAATGTTTCAAAAATGGAAAGTAAACATTCTGAAACACGGAAATGTAAGAAAAATGGCAAATTCTGAGAGCGATCGAAAATTTTAGGAAACTTAGAAATAATCGAGAAATGCCAAGTTTTAAAGTTTAAAATAGGAAATTAAGGCAAGGGGGCCTTAAAAGAAAAAGTTGGTAAAATTTGACACACAAACAGGCTTGGAAAAGTGGCCTGAAGATGCCACTTAGGGCCTCTAGAAATGGTGCCACATGTAAGGTGTTGGGCCTGAGTTCGAGTCACTTGGGAAGCAAATAATGAAGGTTATATTTTTTGCTTCCAGAAGGCTGAGGTGGACGGCACTGGTTTCAAGAACAAGGAAGTGTTTTATTTTCACAAATATGTGAATAATAAGTGATAAATATAGGATTAATTTTAATATGATTATTGAGGAGATAAATAATGGATTAAACACTTTTATTTTTAAATAAAAGAAAGGGTATTATCACAAAGGAAGAGTGGTGGCCAAGTCAAGGACTCTTGGCACGATAATTTCGGCTAAAGGAGGAGAGTTAAGGTTAATCTCCCATACATTTTTTAAGCTCTGTAGAAAATTCCTAGCTAAACCTTCTCTGCCAAATTTTCTTTTCATCTTTTCTTCTTCTCTTTTCTTCATCTGTCAAGCCAAAACCTTTTCTTTTGATCCACGATTAAAACTCCATAGCCGAATCTCTGTGACCCTAGGCAAGGAAGCAATCGGCTAAAGGCATTAAAGGTAAGGTTAAGCTATTCAAATTCTTTTCTTTGCTAGTTGCCTTAGAAAGAGAAGGGTCTAATCCCTATTCTTGTTTTTTTTGGCCGAATCTGCAAGGGGTCTCTCAGGTTTCTACAATTGTTGAAAACAAGGATCAAGGATCTAAGGTAAGATAAATATATATTTGGTCGAAGGTTACGTTTTATATGTTAGATCTAACATATGAATTATAGGAATTTCGATATCACTAAAGGGAGCAAGGAACCGATTTTTGAGATCTCATCTTAAGGTAAGTGGTTATAATCGGCCAAGGTTCTTTCTTAAATGTCTAGATCTATTTTAACCAGAGACTAATCAAATCAATGGATTTAATGGTTAGCCGATTTCAAGGGAAGAACACAAATCTACGGGATTTGATTATCAATCAAATCGGCAAACAAGGTAAGTGTTAGTAATACCATTCCTAGTAGGATTTGGTTTTAAAATCGAAAAGGGTATTAATATGTTTATATATGATGGGCAGAATATAGGAATTAATGAGATCTAAAGCCTAGATCGAATTTTCGGGATCTCAAGGAATCTATTAAGCAAATCAGGTGTGTACTCACACTAACTTTCGATATATCATATGGCAATTATTTTTAATATATGAATATGCATAAGAATGTGAATATGGCTAAGTACCATAAATGTGGTAAGAAGTACCAGGTACGTTTCCTACCTCTCGATAGGATTATGAATATGATATATTTTGAACATGTGAATAGTATCATGAATGAGAAAATAAGTATGTTATATATGTCATAAAATATTTGGGGCATTCGGGATCTATGTGAAAGGGGAAGAAGGTGTTGACTTCGGTCTCACCAGCGGAATATGGTGACTACGGTCACAAAATTTGAATATGGTAACCGGTTACATTATCTCGAATTTGGTAACCGGTTACATTATTTGAATATGGTGTCTAATGACACAAATTATATGGGCGATGAGCACGTCGATTGCAATGACGCGCTTCGATGGTGTGTAGCGGATGGAGGGTTGACTTAGTAGTCCCCACGGTGTGATTGGCGGTGTACGGGTGGTGTGTAGCGGATGGACAAATAGGCTTGGGGTTTGGGTTGCATCATTTTTTTTTATGAATATGTCTTTGATATGAACATGTATGCCAGAATTGTTGAATGTTAGTTTGTGTACACATTGAGTCTGTTGACTCACCCCGTTGGGAATATTTTAGGAGATGATCAGTAATGGACCAAGGTCTCATTTGGAGCTAAAGGTGGCCATGCATAGCAAGGAAAGACTTTTATTATTTGGGATTTATTATTTATATTAAGTACTTAAATTTTTTTTTTTTTTTTTGGGTTTTGATTGATGTAATAAGGCCATAAGGCCCAAGTGAATTTCTTTATTTTTTTTAGCTTTACTATTAGATATTATGTCACGAACTAATTTGGATGTAAGTAAGTACAAAATTATTTTTCTTAAAAATGAACTCAAAAATTCTTTTGTCACCTTAATTAAATTGGATTTATAAAATTAAATAAATGGGTTTTTAATCTAAGCCCAACCCAAAACGAAATTTTCTGAAAATACACAAATTTTCTCTAAGAAACAAAGAACTTTGAAATAGGTTTACTTAAGGAACATACCAGATCCGGTTCGGGCTCGTGAAGTAGGGTGTGGGGTGTGTTTCGGTTTGGTATCGAGCCCAGTTTTAAACTCTCCTACTGTGGGCTAAGGCCCAAAACGTTTTTAATTCGAGCCCAAATGATTTTCTTTAAAATAAAGCGGTGTTACGGCATGGCACCTAAGTCTCCGACCATGATCCACGGTAAGTACCCTAACTTTATGTGTGATTCGGTGATTTATGTAGAAAAGGCATGGAAGCGTAGAATAGAATGATAGGAACATGAACCTTAGGACTAGATTACTCAAACACAGAACCACATAAGACTTAATGCACTAAACAAACCTATGGCTAAGTCACGAGCTAGGGTGTGGTAACCCCAGACGCATGTCTAGGATTGGATCCGGAAGAGCACCGGTATTTAAGCGGTCCTAGTGACTCACCTCCTCTTCACGGGAATCCCACAGTGCGTAGCCGGTTCACCCTAACTCGGAGGGCTCGGTGGTGTGGCAACCTGCAATGCGCATGTCTCAGGAATGGTTTCGATGGGAGCTTGGTATTTAAGCGATCCGCGTGACTCACCTCCTCTCCATTCGAATCCTACCTGGTGCGTAGCTTTGGTTCACCCACGACCAAAGAGGGCTCGGTCATAGGCTAAACATAATGACTAAAACCCGAAAGGAACTAGCCATGTTTGAAAAAAAAAAAAAGAGAGAGAATAAAACAACAAACCCTAGTTTTAAAATTCTTACGATTTTTCTTTTAATTTTGTGGAAACTATCTTACAACAAAATTGAAAATTCTGATTTGTGAAAATTACAAAAACGCCCTAGTGGTAAAATTACCAAAATACCCCGAGGTCAAAAATTACCAAACTTACGATTCCAAAATTTTTTTCCCAAAATTACCCCGGAACTTTAAAATTTCCAAAATACTTTTGACAAAATCACCAAGGAACTTTCTGTTTTGAAAAATTACGAAAATGCCCCTGTAGGACAAAATTACGAAAATACCCATGGGTAGTGGAAAAACAATAACAATGAAAACTACAACATTTCTCTGAATGAATGAAAGTTCATAATTGTTCGATGGATGGATGAATGAATGAAAGACTGTGTGCTTGTGTGAATACGAAAGAACCATTCCTAAAACTCTTTTCATAAAACTCCTTAGCGGATAATAAGTGGAACAATGACTAATCCATAAAACTTTTTAATCGAGATCTCGACGTTAGAAATGAGCTCCAGAGGACGTGGTCGCCGTGGGACGAGGTAGAGGAAGGATGACCGTGTCGTAACCAGTTAGATCGAGTCGGGGTTTCGACAATGAGATACCACCGCCGCCACCACCCCCAATTTGTTAATGTGTGGAGCAGCAAGCTCAGACGGGGAAGATCTTTGTGTCGCAGTTGTCCGCGAGTTTTGGAATTGGTGGGTAGTGCGGGTGGAAATTCGGGAACACGGAAATCGTGCTCGAAGCGGCTCCGAGCTAATGGAGTGAGATGTTTCGTGGAGTGTCGGGAGTGGCACCCGATCTGGTGAGTCTTGGTTGGAGGCGACGGAGCGCATCATGGATGAGCTCGACCGACCCCGAGGAGAAGTTGAAAGGAATGGTGGCAGCATTACGCGATGAAAGCGTATCGGTGGTGGTTAATCTGTGCGAGATGGTGCTATGGCGGAGGATCGACACGGGAATATGTTAAGGAGGCATTCGGAAGAAATATGTGGGAACCAGTATACTGAGACGAGCAAAGAAAAGCTTTTTCGGGGCTAGTTCAAGGAACAAGTCCGTAGCGAATATGAGGCGAGAATTTCTAAAGTTGAGTCATTATGCTCGAGGGTAGTGCGACCGAACATGAACGCTGTGTCCGATTTGAGGACAAACTGAGAGACGACCTGAGACTGTTGATAGCACCGCATCGGGAGCGGGAGTTCTCTTCTTTGGTGGAAAAGGCCAAGGTGGCCGAGGGAATTAAAGATGCTACCAAGCGGTGTGGATAAGAATAAGCCTAAGAGAGGTTTTGGACCATCCTGGAAAGGGTCATAAGAGGCCTAGGGTTGACGGGCCACGAAACCAACAAGCTAGTGCACGGTGGCGATCGCCCTTGTGAGCATTGTGGAAAGAAGCACTTGGGAGAGTCTTCAAGAAAGACAGGTGGATGTTTCAAATGTGGATCCAAGGACCATATGCTTAAGGATTGTCCCAAACAACCGGATGAGAGCCGACCGCGATTCGAATGCTAGCGACCGGTAGAGCGGCGGACAGCCTCAGCCTCGGGGTCGTGGTTCGGCTAACAGAGGTAATGGTGCCGGGCAGAGGCCGTGGAGCACAGGGTAGGAGGTGCTACTAATGCGAAGCAAGGCAACCGGGATTGGTTTATGCGGTTCACCGAAGGGAGGATGGTGACGCACCGGATGTAATAACCGGTACGTTCTTCATTTCTAACAAACCCTATTTTGCTCTGATTGATGTGGGCTCGACCCATTCCTATGTTATTGATGCGGTTCACTTGATCATTTTATTAAAGATTGTCCAGAAAGAGTTGAAAAAGATGTTGATCAGACCCCAAAGCCGAGTAATCCAGTCTCGAGGGGAAGACCACCCAGACAATCCAGAAATGTTAGTGGTAGCCGTAGTGCTACAAAGGATTCAACAGCAATATCAGAGGCACGAGCACCAGCCCGGACATATGCTATACGTGCCAGAAAGGAGGCATCCGTATCAGATGCTATCACCGGTATATTTTATTTACTTGACACTGATATTATTACATTGATTGATCCTGGTTCCACTCACTCATATATATGCATGAAACTAGCATTTGATAAAAATTTACCTGTGGAATTCATTGAAATTGGGGTAAAAGTCTCGAATCCCTTGGGCCAAAATGTGATGGTGGATAAAATTTGCAAAACTTTTCCACTGATGGTAAATGGGTATTGCTTTCTAGCCAATTTAATGTTATTAACTTTTGATGAATTTGATGCAATCTTGGGTATGGATTGGTTAACCCGACATAATGCGGTGGTGAATTGCAAATAGAAATATATTGTGTTGAAATGTCAAAATGGTGAATTGCTCCATATTCAATCTGATAATTCAGATAGGTTGTCAAATGTGATTTCAGCATTGGAGGCACATAAATGTATTAGAAAGGGATATAGTGCTTATTTGGCATATATACTTGATACAAAAGAATCTGACTCGAAAATTCAGTCAGTGCCTATTGTCTGTGAATTTCCTGATGTATTCCCAGAAGAGTTACCTGGTTTACCACCGGAAAAAGAAGTGGAATTTTCTATAGATTTGGTTCCTGGAACAACTCCAATATCTATCGCACCTTACCAAATGGCTCCAACCGAGTTAAAAGAGTTAACAGCACAGCTGCAAGAATTGACTGACAGAGGTTTTGCTCGGCCTAGCTTTTCACTATAGGGTGCATCGGTTTTATTTGTAAAGAAGAAAGATGGATCTTTGAGATTATGTATAGATTACAGGAAACTCAACAAAGTCACAATCAAGAATAAATATCCACTGCCTCGGATTAACAATTTGTTTGATCAGTTGAAAGGTGCTACTGTATTTTCAAAGATTGATCTTCAATCTGGTTACTATCAGTTACGAGTAAAGGACTCAGATATACCGAAGACAACTTTTAGAACTAGATACGGGCATTATGAATTTTTGGTGATGCCGTTTGGGTTGACTAATGCACCGGAAGTGTTCATGGATCTAATGAACAGAATTTTTAGACCATATCTAGACAGGTTCGTAGTGGTCTTTATTGATGATATTTTGGTTTATTCCCGGAATGAAGATGAGCATGCTAAATATCTGAGAACTGTATTGCAAACTCTACGGGAAAAACAGTTATATGCCAAGTTTAGGAAATGCGAATTTTGGCTACATGAGGTTGGGTTCCTTGGACATATTGTATCTGCTGAAGGCATCAAGGTAGACCCGAGTAAAATTTCAGCCATTGTTAACTGGAATCCACCAAGGAATGTGTTTGAAGTTCAAAGTTTTCTGGGATTGGCCGGTTATTATCGGAGGTTTGTACAGGGATTTTCTATGATAGCATCACCGGTGACTTGTCTATTGCAAAAAAGATGTAAAGTTCGAGTGGACAGATAAATGTCAACAGAGCTTTGACAGATTGAAAGCTTTATTGACAGAAGCACCTGTGTTGGTTCAACCTGAATCGGGTAAGGAATTTGTAATTTATAGCGATGCATCATTAAATGGTTTAGGTTGTGTCTTGATGCAATGAGGAAATGTAACGCCCCAAAAAATATTTGTTTTTTGATTTTTGTGAATTTTTGACACAAATGTGTATCTGCTTCAATGGTTAAGTGTTCTGGGTGTGTGTGAGAGGTCCTAAGTTCAAGCCAAGTTTTTGGCTAAATTCTGGTATTTTTCTGAATAAAGCCTAAACCCCGCTCAGTAGGCTTAAGTTTAATTATTTGTAAGTACATGTCAGAATGGACCTGCTGGTCCGGTGGTTAAGTGGAGTATTAGTATGCTGGAGGTCTGGTGTTCGAATCCCTGCGTGGGCAAGTGGGAATATTTTTGCTCAATTTGATGGCTGGGAGTTTGAGTTGTACTAAAAATCAGAGTAGTGGGTGGTTGAGATAGAGTAGGTAGTGGGATTTGAGTTATCAGTTTCCCAGAATTCTCTCTCCAGAAAAACTGACTATCTCCCATTCACCCCTTTTTTCTTTTTCTTCTTTTTTTTTTCGTTTTCCTCCTTTCGGTTGCCGAAACTCTGCATTTTTTCACTCTCCATTCGTATCGGATAGGTAAGTTTTGGTAGGTTCGGTTTTCATTTGGTTGACGAATCATTTTGCTAAGGGTCTCTTTTGGTGTTTGGGAGGTATTCGAGGGGCTGAGGATCTGGAATCGTCGCTGTAGGTGCATGGAATTTCCATTGTTCGAGCGAAGGTAACGTTTCCCATTGGTTTAGGAGTTGGTTTTCATCTTGTGTTTTTGTTTAGGAATCTGGTTAAATGATTAATTGAGGAGTTACTGATCAATTTTAAGTTTTGGAGTGCTCGAGGAACGTTTTAGCATCGAACGATACCAGGTGTGTACCCGAAAACGCAAAAAATAGGGTTTCAGCGAAAGCCAAAAACCCCACTACCGACGCCACATGGGCGTGTGGTTGCTCGTGTGGTAGGCCGTGTGCCATAACACAGGCGTGTGATCACACAAGACACGGCCGTGTGATGGCCAGGTAGGCCGTGTGCGACACACGGGCTAGACTGATTTGGGCTGTATGGGCCACACGGGCGTGTGGGAATTTGGGCCAGACCGTGTGATCCACAAGGGCCAAGGCCAATCTGGGCGTGTGGGCCACATGGGTGTGTAGGCCAAAACGGGATAGCCATATGGGCATGTGAGCCCATTTATCTGAAATGATGTCTTAGGGTTACACAGGTCGCCCAAGTCGACTGTAAACCTACTGTAGGGTCGGTAAGCGTACTTAGACCCCCAAGATGTGTGATCTGACTGTGTGTAATGCATGTATTGAGCATGATAATTTATGCATGATCATTGATAATTATATATGAATGACTGATAGCTGCATAAAAGCATGATATACTGTATATTGCATTGCATTGGGTTGAGATGTTGATATTTAGAGGAAGTGTACTAAAAGGCTCTTAAGCCTATTATCTGGCAGCTCAACTGCAATATACTGATTATGTGCCGCATTCGGTACTACTTGGAGTGTAGGGATGGGTGGGTGTTTTAAACCCCACATAGAGTGTAGGGATGGACGGAGATGGTGTGTAGAGGCTGGATGGGTAGGATTTTGTCACTGATAAATGTATATCTAATATATTCATCGTGGTGGGCTTAGGCCCTAATGCATATCTCACATGAAATCGAAATGGGCTAAAGGCTCGAATCGCTATCGAAATCGATATGGGCTTAGGCCTGCATCGCATTTGTAGTTTTTATTTGACTGTATGCATGTTTTCTGTGGGGATTACACACTGAGTTTACTTAAATTCACCCCTTTTTGTTTTATTTGTATAGGTAATCCTCAGACTTAGACGGATCAGTGCGGTGGAGGACTCAACGGTGACCACATGATTTTTGAATTATTTTAATTTCAGTTATGGTATTTATTTCTGATAAACCGCAATAGTAACATATTTTAAGCCCACATTTAGCATGCTTTTGGATGATTTAATCCTTGAATTATGTAATTTGGTGCTCTTAATCCTTTGTTTTCATGTTTTATACTCAGGAAAGCACCGGAGAATGAAAAGAACGAGAAATGGGCTTAAAACAGACCAAATGGGCCAAAGAGAGAAATCGACACAGCCTGGACCAAAGCCACACGGCCGTACCTAATTGCCAGGTTCAAACACGGCCTGGCCACGACTTACACGGGCGTGGGCTAAGGGCGTGTCCCTGCAGTGACAAAGAGGAATTTCACTCAAATTAGGGTACTTAGAGGCGAAGAAACACATTCCAAAGTCTATATAAACACCCTAAGTATGACCTAAAAGGGGGAGTTCGACAAAAGCCCTCTGTCGGGGTGTCCAGCTAGGCCAAGGAGCCGAGCCAGAAAGGGCAGATTTGTGGGGATTTACTCGAAGAAAGCCAGATGATTCATCTCAAGAAGCTGGAGTCATACTCAAGACAGAAGATCTTCTCTTCAATTCCTTCAGGGGGTTTTAGGGCTTTTCTTATGTTTTGTTTTATCTTTTTTTCTGAGATGTATTCTTTATTCATTATGAACTAAACCCTCAAATACCTGAGGGGGATGAAACCTAAGACGAATCTTGTTATTGTTTTCTGAACTATATGACAAATACTTGATTTGTTCTTAATTATGTGTTCTTAATTCTTGTTTTGATATTTCAGGATATTGATTCAAGTACTGATGTGCTTAGGCAGAGGAGGAATAGACCTGTCTAAGAGTAGATCTAGCATAATTAAGCGGAGTGATCGCAACCCTAGAGATAGGATGATGAAAATCACGGATTAGGGTCAAACCTAATATGGGAGTCCATAGATCGAGTTAATGCAATTCTAGGGGTTTTAATTAGAAATAAATTTCAATTAATCAACCTAGGGTTAGATGTTAGTAGCCTCGAGAGAGAGGTATTAATATAAATTAGGAATCCTACGGATCAAGTCAAGTGAATAAATCAAATCCAGTTCAGAGTTAAATAACAAGTAAAGTCTAGGTGAATTCTTCCTCGGGTATTGTCTTAATCAATTGGTTTTTCCCACAAGTATTTCCCCAATTTCGTTCTCTTTGTCTTCGCATCTTTAGTTTAGTAGTCAGTTAATTTTATATTAAAATAATTCACTTCAAATTTAAGGCTAAATAATAAAAAGAAAGTTAGTATTAGTACTTTTAGTTCCTTTGGGTTTGACAATCCGGTCTTGCCTTAACTATACTACTGTTCGATAGGTACCCTTGCCTCAAATTGTTGTCATAGTTAGTTTCTAGGTTCAATCATTCTCCTTATAAATTTTAAAACTTTGACAAATCACAGCGATCAAGTTTTTGGCGCCATTGCCGGGGAGATAAAATATTAAGAACGCTCAATTTTTATTACTTTAGCCATTTTATCGCAATTTATTTTTATTCTTATTTTTATTATTTTACTTTTCTAATTTTTCTTTTATTTGCTTTTGACAGGTAATTTTAGTTTATAAAGGAGATGGCACTGAATAACTATCAGTGGCAATTCATGAGGACAAAGCCAACTGAAGCCGCCAGTGTCTACAACCTCGATGCAGTAACCATGCTATCAAACCAGGTAGAGCTTTTAAGTAAGAAAATTTACGGTTTATGTGGTTCCTTGCAGGTACACCCAGTAATACAGTACAATACAAATGGAGGAGGGGTGAACAACACAAAATATCTATCCTACAACCCTAGCACAGAGAACGAACAAGTCAATTATATGGGTAACTATTCTAGTCTTCAAAATAATCTTTATAGTGACACTTATAATGCAGGTTGGAGGTACCATCCCAATTTGTCGTGGGGTGGTCAAGGTAATCAAAGACAACAACCCCCTCCAAAATTTCAAAATCAGCCCTACTCACAGGAAAAGAAGCCGAACCTTGAGGAGATGCTGACAAAATTCATAGCAGTATCAGAAACCCATCTTCAAAAAGCTGAGACAACACTTGAAAGTCAGCAAGCATCGCTTCAAGAGATCGAGAATCAATTAGGTCAGCTTGCTAAGCTGATCTCAGAACAACCACAAGGAAGCTTCCCAAGCAACACTAAAACTAGCCCTAAAGAGCAAATTAAAGCCACAACTATTTACGATAATGAAGGGTTAAATGAACCAGAACCAAGGCAAGAAAACGTAGCAGATAAAGGTAAGGGTGAGGTGAGCCATGATATACCAAAACTGGCAATTACAGAATACCAACCTCGTGTGCCATACCCCGATGCAATAAAGAACGACCACACAGAGGAACAATTCAGTGAACTCACACTTCGTGAAGGCGATGAAACAATCACTCCTCCGGCTCTTGACTCAGCTAGGACATCAAGTAATAAAGGTACTAACGTAAATTCTATTGATAACCATTTGGTTCAACCTTCTTTACAGGAAGCATCACGAAATCACCTAGCTGAGCCAGATCTTAAACCTCGTACCCATAAAGAAATAATCCATGAAGAACTAAGGCTTCAGGTCGATGAACTAGACGAGTGGAAAACACACTTTCAAAAAAACTAGGAATACACGAAGTGAAACCGAAGGAACCCCCAGACGAGCTGATAGGAACAACAAATCACTTCAAAATAGGGGATCAAGTATTGTTGAATACGAAAGGCCCTCGAATCACCACTTCAGACATCAAAACAAACGAAGAAATCACATTTAAAGTACTTAATGTCTTCCTATACGGGACAGTCGAGGTAAGCAAACTTAAATTCAGCACTTTTGAGGAAAACACTACTCGACTTAAACTATATATCAATAACCGAATTGATCGCATGAGAAAGGATTTTCACCTCCTCAAACCACCATGATCATACGAATAAGAGGTAAGTCTAGCTCAAGACTTTAAACGAGCTCTTCTCGGGAGGCAACCCGAGCACTAACCCCACTAACGTCCATATTTTCGAATTTTAGCATCTAACTAAAAACTAACCAAATTTTTAAACGCAGGTTTCCCTACCACACGGCCTTGCACACGGGCGTGGCCGTGGCCGTGTGGAAATAGGACAAAACTTATCCCATAACACGGGCCGTGATAAAATGCCACGGCCGTGCGATTTGGCCGTGGTCGAAACTGAGAAATCTACACGGGCGTGCGACACGCCCGTGGGACCTTTGAGTCCATTTATATTTTTCTTTTTCTCTTATTTTAGTTTTTAATTTCTTTTCTTTTATCCTTCTCGTCTTTAAATTCATATTACTATATTTTGATTTCTTTAATTTAGGTTCAAGGGGCTGTTAACAAACAACACCAGATATTTCAGCACCTTCACATTTCATCGTCACACCCACCTCGCGAACCATCCAACAATAAGGACTTCTCAGTCCATTAATATTTTCTTTTAGTTTTATTTCACTTTTTAAACTCTTTCTTTTTATTTTTATTTTCTTTAAATATATAATTAGTATAATTTGAATTATTCTTATTATTTCCTAGTTAATTCTTCATGAGTTACCCAAATTTCTTCATCTAGCGCAGAAATTGTTGGCGGCCACTACACCACCACCAAAGACGCCTCCTCCAACTTATCTTTCACCTCCAAATAAAATGTCTACACTTCTAACTCAAGGAATCCATCCAAATATCAGGAAGTTTTACTTCTCCCTCTTATTATAATGTTTTTATCTATCTTTGTACATTGAGGACAATGTACATCTTAAGTGTGGGGGGGGGTGAATCTTAAAGGTGCCTAACTTTTTTTTTCATTATTCTCTAATCCTGAATTATATCTTGTTCTTAAATAAATTTCTCATATTACGATTAAAATGAAATTTCCTGTGATTTATGATTTTTATTGATATGTTTTGGATTAAGTCATAGTTAATTGTACATTGATAATTTAAAATTTAAGATACTAGAGAATCAAGCATGATAAGTCTATTTTCCGTAATTAAAAAAAAATTTAGGTTGTCTACCTGAATCTAGTTATTACTTTGAAGTTTGAAATTTGCAAGGTTGATATCAAAAAGCCCATAATTTTTTGTGAGATTTTGAGCCTTATAGAGCATATATTCTTTTTCTTGCTCACTTTATTGATTATGAGTGTGTCAACATTGATTTGTTATTCTAGAACTTGCATCGATTATACATGTCGAGACCACACCTTTGATTTGATGTACTAAGATGATAAAGGCACCTAGGTTTTAACCTACTTACTCCACTAAAATCCTACCCTCACAATTAACCCCTAGTGAAACCCTTTTGATCCTAACAACCCTTTTTATTGACTTACCCGCTAATACTAACCCAAAACCCTTTGTATTCGTTATCACCATTCTTTTTTACTACCCCTATATCGAGATTTGATTTGATCGATTACTTAACTATTTTCTTTATCAGATGTTAAATTCTATCTTATTATTACTTGATTTGTTCTTAAAAAAAATAAAAAAAATCGAAGTATATTCACTATTAGTTCTGTGATTAAGTGAGCTTAAAACAGTTTAAATTCACATCTTTAGAAAAAGCTCGTGTTATTATTATTAGTATTACAAGTTTTTAGTTGATGTAATTATTAGCTCATTTTTCTAGTTAGGTAATTTGTCAAGTCAATCTCGATTCTAACCCTCTAATTCAACCTTTATCCACACCTTTAACCCAAGCCCCGTTACAACCCTGTTAAAGACCTTTTGATTTGTGTATCATCTCATATTATAGTGGTGGAGATTTGATTTTCATTCAAGCCTATGGGATTAACTTTTCATGTTTGACTTATGAGTGCTTTTTCCTGAACCTTAAACACCTCGAGTGATTTGAGTGAATCTTTAGTGAGGATGTCAATCCTTGTCGATTTTGAATCAGAGGTAATTATTTAGATGAGGGGAAACACCTATGTTTTCATGCTACAAAAATATATGACTTAGATTGTTTGAATCTTTAGGACTATTTGAGTTGAATTATCCATGTATGAATTATCTATGAATTATGATGAAACACTATCGATGAATAATATGAATTGAGGAAGTTTGTTCTAATTATGAGTTGAAAATTTTGCTTGAGGACAAGCAAAAGCTTAAGTTTGGGGGTATTTGATAAACCGCAATAGTAACATATTTTAAGCCCACATTTAGCATGCTTTTGGATGATTTAAGCCTTGAATTATGTAATTTGGTGCTCTTAATCCTTTGTTTTCATGTTTTATACTCAGGAAAGCATCGGAGAATGAAAAGAATGGGAAATGGGCTTAAAATGGACCAAATGGGCCAAAGAGAGAAATCGACACGGCCTGGACCAAAGCCATACGGCCGTGCCTCATTGCCAGGTTCAAACACGGCCTGGCCACGACTTACACGGGCGTGGGCCAAGGGCGTGTCCCTGCCATGACAAAGAGGAATTTCACTCAAATTAGGATACTTAGAGGCGAAGAAACACATTCTAAAGTCTATGTAAACACCCTAAGTATGACCTAAAAGGGGGAGTTCGACAGAAGCCCTCTGTCGGGGTGTCCAGCTAGGCCAAGGAGCCGAGCCAGAAAGGGCAGATTTGTAGGGATTTACTCGAAGAAAGCCAGTTGATTCATCTCAAGAAGCCGGAGTCATACTCAAGATAGAAGATCTTCTCTTCAATTCCTTCAGGGGGTTTTAGGGCTTTTCTTATGTTTTGTTTTATCTTTTCTTCTGAGATGTATTCTTTATTTATTATGAACTAAACCCTCAAATACCTGAGAGGGATGAAACCTAAGACGAATCTTGTTATTGTTTTATGAACTATATGACAAATACTTGATTTGTTCTTAATTATGTGTTCTTAATTCTTGTTTTGATATTTCAGGATATTGATTCAAGTACTGATGTGCTTAGGCAGAGGAGGAATAGACCTTGTCTAAGAGTAGATCTAGCATAATTAAGCGGAGTTGATTGCAACCCTAGAGATAGGATGACGAAAATCTACCGGATTATGTTCAAACCTAATATGGGAGTCCATAGATCGAGTTAATGCAATTCTAGAGGTTTTAATTAGAAAGAGATTTCAATTAATCAACCTAGGGTTAGGCGTTAGTAGCCTCGAGAGAGGTATTAATATAAATTAGGGAATCCTGCAGATCAAGTCAAGTGAATAAATCGTCTGGTTCAGAGTTAAATAACAAGTGAAGTCTAGGTGAATTTTTTCTCGGGTATTGTCTTAATCAATTGGTTTTTCCCACAAGTATTTCCCCAATTTCGTTCTCTTTGTCTTCGCATCTTTAGTTTAGTAGTCATTTAATTTTATATTAAAACAATTCACTTCAAATTTAAGGCTAAATAATAAAAAGAAAGTTAGTATTAGTACTTTTAGTTCCTTTGGGTTCAACAATCCGGTCTTACTTTAACTATACTACTGTTCGATAGGTACGCTTGCCTCAAATCGTTGTCATAGTTAGTTTCCAAGTTTGATCATTCTCTTTATAAATTTTAAAACTTTGACAAATCACAGCGATCAGTTTCCTATTTATCTTATGGGTTATTTTTGATGTAATTGGACTTTTGGACTGTTGCTTTTACTTTGGATTTTCACTGTTTTCATGTATGTCTAACTGCGAAACTCGGTTTCATTAAAAACTATGTTTCCTAAATGCGAATGATGTTCTTCAAATATCACGGGTTTAAAAGCTTCCGCTACACAAAATGTTTTTAAATGAATCCAGCTCAATGAGAAAGTGATTTGGAATTGTCAAAAGATAAATAGAGGTTAATAAACAGAAAAGGTTTAATATGATAAATTCGTTTTCAAATTCCATTCCATACGACATTGCCAGATTCGGCCATAACTTCTAGGCCAGGTTTGGGGTGTTACATTTAGTGGTATCAGAGCTAGGATATAAAACTCAGCTGTGGATTTTGGGTTTTTAAAACTTGGTTTTTAAGAACTGATTTTCAAATGATCTGAAATAATATGATTGAGATTGTGGTACACCGAGCCTCCGGCGCCGATCCTGTAAGTATTTTAATAAACTGTTATAGATAGTCTATTCTGAAACACTTTAGTAGTGTATACTAAAACTCTAGTGAAATTGAAACTGATAGAGACTTTACTTGCGAAAAAACAACCTTTGAATTTATGATACTACTTTGCATAAAATATCTATTAATAAATGCTGGAACTGTAACCGAGTCATAAAATTTTTAATACAGACAAATCTAAATAAATTTGAGTGCTCGAGGTATTCGTGGACGTGGTACTAGAGGCCGAGGTAGATGACGTAGAGGGGTTCAAGCTGAGTCCTCTTCTCTGGGCAACATACCGAACTTAGATACGAGTGAGATGCCGGTGTCACCTGCTACTGAGACTGGGTCTTAAGATCGTATGGCTGGGGACGACACACTGTCCTAGGCTATGCTAAGGATATTAGAGAGGGTCGCTGGACCCAATACTGAATCTGGAGGCTGAGGGTCGGTCACGGAACAACTCCGGTCCAATGGAGTTGAGCTTTTTAGGGGTGTCACTAGAGGCGCCCCTAATGTGGCCGAGTTTTGGATTGAGGCTACAGAGCTGATTATAGATGTCCTGGATTGCACCCCTAAGCAGAAACTGAAGGGTGCAATCATTCTGTTGCGTGATGAGGCTTACCAGTGGTGGTTGACTGTTAAGGAGGGCACTCAGCCCGAACGTTTGACATGGGAATTCTTTAAGACTGCCTTGCAGGGGAAGTATGTGGGAGCTAGTTACATTGATGCTCGTAAGAGGGAATTTCTGAACCTTACTCTGAGAGACCGATCTGTGACCGAGTATGAGGCTGAATTCCTGAGGCTGAGCCGCTATGCTCGAGGCATGATGGCAGATGAGTATGAGACGTGTGTCCGATTTGAGGACGGGCTGAGGGATAACCTGAGGATTTTGATTGCTCCACAAAGGGAGCGAGAGTTTACCGTACTGGTTGAGAAAGCTAAGATTGCTGAGGATGTTAAGCGCGCTGAGCGCCAGAACAGAGATAAAGAGAGGTGTAAGAAAAAGAGGGATCCGAAGCCCTTGAGTTCTATACAGAGGCCAAAGAAAAAGGCCAAACCTGATGGGCCAGTTAGAGTTGGGCCCCCTGTTACTAGTACTGGACTGCAGCCATGTGTCGATTGTGGTAGACGCTACCAGAGCGAGTGTTGGAGGAGGACTGGAGCGTGTCTGAGGTGTGGATAATTGGATCATCGCATTAAAGAGTGTTCGTTGAGGGTCGATCAGATGCAAGCTTAGGGTACTGGTACTGCGCAACCATAGAGAGTAGCATAGTAGCCACCGAGGGGCCGTGATCAGGCTAGATGTGGTAATGGTATGAGCCGTGGACAGAGAGCACTAGGCAGAGGTGCTGGATAGATTGAGGTGAGGCAGCCTGCTCTTGTTTATGTTGCACGCCGCCGAGAGGACAGAGATGCTCCAGACGTTATTACGAGTACGTTTCTTATTTATGATGTGCCTTACACTGCATTGATAGATATAGAATCTACGCATTCCTATGTTGCCTGTTCTGTTTTCAAAAATCTAGGGATTCCGATTGAGAGCACTACGAGTGAGGTGACTGTCCTGAGCCCGCTGGGGTAATCTTTTAGAGTTAGCAAACTGTATAGGAATGTTCCTTTAGAGGTTCAAGGGACGGTATTTCTGACTGATTTGATGAAGCTTCCTTTTGGGGAGTTCGATATGATATTGGGGATGGACTGGTTGGTCAAGCATCGTGTAAGCTTGGACTGTGCGACTAAAAGGGTCGTATTGAGAACTGAGGAGGATGATGAGGTAGTTGTGATTGGAGAACGTCGAAACTACTTGGCTAACGTGATTTCTGCATTGGTAGCTGAGAAACTGGTTCGCAAGGGATGTGAGGTGTATTTGGCCTATGTAAGTGTTTCTGCTTCTGGGGACTCTACTGTAAAGGATATCTGCACTGTAAGAGATTTTTCGGACGTCTTTCCTGAGGGGCTACTGGGTTTACCTCCAAATCGTGAACTGGAGTTTGGAATTGAGCTTTTCCCTGGTACAGCTCTGGTGTCTATCGCTCCCTATCGAATGGCACTGAAGGAGTTTACGGAGCTTAAGGCTCAAATTCAGGAGTTGTTGGAACGTGGGTTCATCTGCCCTAGTGTGTCTCCGTGGGGAGCGCCAGTACTATTTGTTAAGAAGAAGGGTGGATCCATGAAGATGTGTATTGACTACTGACAACTGAATAAGCTGACCATCAAGAACAAGTATCCGTTACAGAGGATCGATGATCTGTTTGACCAGTTCCGAGGGGCATCTGTGTTCTCTAAGATTGACTTGCGTTCTTGGTATCACCAGTTGAGGGTTAAGGAGGCTGATGTGCATAAGACGGCATTTAGGAATCGTTATGGTCACTACGAGTTCCTAGTTATGCCTTTTGGGTTGACGAATGCGCCGGCCGCATTCATGGATTTGATGAACCGGGTATTTTAGCCTTATCTAGATCAGTTCGTCGTAGTTTTCATTGACGACATATTGGTTTATTTGAGGACCGAGGATGAGCATGACGAGCACCTTAGGGTTGTTCTTCAAATTTTAAGGGAAAAGCAGCTTTATGCTAAGTTCAGCAAGTGCGAGTTTTGGTTACGTGAAGTAACATTTCTGGGTCATGTGGTGTCTGCTGAGGGGACACGAGTCGATCCTCGAAAGATTGAAGCTGTAGTGGATTGGAAATATCCTAAGAATGTGTCTGATATCTGTATCTTTCTAGGTTTGGCGGGTTATTATCGGTGGTTTCTGGAAGGCTACTCACTGATTGCAGCACCCTTAACAAAGCTGCTACATAAGGGTGTACAGTTTGTCTGGACTGATGCGCAGCAATAGAGCTTCGAGAAGATCAAGACTGTATTGACTGAGGCTCCTGTTCTGATACAGCCTGAACCTAGAAATGAGTTCACGGTTTATAGTGATGCATCACATGTCGATTTGGGATGTGTGTTGATGCAGGATGGTAAGGTGGTAGCATATGCGTCTCGTCAGCTAAAGACATTGTAACATCCCGAATCAATGGGCTTATGCGTTTAATGTGTAGACATGTTTAATGGGTTAATATGAGAATTAGAGGTGCAAATTGGGCTCGGGAATAGGCCGAGGTCTTGGCTAAATATTTTGTTTAGGGACTATGGGGTTTAAATAAAGTATTGAGAGTGAATTGGCATAATGGGCTTGTGGCCCAGAACAAGAGCGCGATAGAGGAGGGAGCTATAAGTGGCGCCAATAGGCAAAGAAGGGGGCCTCAGTATGGCCGCTTGGAGCCCAAGAAATTGGGCTAATTTCGGCAGCCCAAAGAGAGCTAGGGGGGACGGCAATGTGGCTACAAAATAAGGGATTTTATGTTTTAAATTATGTGGATATAATGCTGATAAAGGGGAAGTAGTGATGTGGTATAGGTCTCTGTTGGATGAGTGTTCTATTAAGGATAAGGGATAGAATGATAAGAGTGATCTCTTGGTTGCAGAGTTGGCCAAAAATCAAACACAGGAGAGGGGGAAAATCGGTTCAGTATAGGCAAGGGGGGTGTGCCGAATTTTTCATTGTGTTTCCTGAGAATAGTCTCAAGTTTTCTCTCTTTTTCGGCAACTAGAAACATCTTTTCCTCTTTTTATTTTCTTTTGGTCAGAAACCGAAACCCCTGTAGTTTACCTTCTCTTCTCTTTCAAACTCTTTGGCCGAATCTCTCTATCTACTTCCTTGCCCATCTTTTCAATTCCTAGTTCTTCCAAAAGCCAAAAACGCATCAGTATTCCTCTCGTTCATCTTTTTTCGAGATTTTCTTAAAAGTCAAATCCTCGGATCCCATCTTTCGTGATTGCCGAATTCCTTCCGTGGTGTCCGCTTATGCCGAATCTTGAAGAAAATGAAAGGAGAGCTAATCGCTTAGGTTCCTAAATCAGTAGCACTTGAATCACCCTACTTTCGGGATCTAATCGATTTAGGTAAGGAGATTCGTTTATTTAAACATATAAATTCAGGTAAATAATAATCCTTGGCCGAATGTAGGGAAACTTTATCTTCGCATTCTTTCTGGCTTTTGAGCAAGTTGTAGACAAAGAGCGAAGTAGATCCGATTAGCGAGGGTATCGACATAGAGAGTAGTACTACGTGTTATCACGTGTGTAATTTCTCACACCATCTTTGTTGTCTGATATATATATGCATAAATCTGTCTATATTCTGTTAAATGCCGAAATCCCAGCATGGTTGTTGAAAACCCGTGGAGGGTAAAGGCGAACCACCAGGTTAGTGATTTCTGTCATTCATAAGTGAATGTTTCTGTTGAGTTGATATGTTTTATATGTATGCCAATTTCTATGTATGCACGGGGTTGGTGATTGATGAAAGGGGAAGTGTTCTGTTGTAGTGGCTCTGCCACGATCTGTTGTAGTGGCTCTGCCACGATCTGTTCTGGTGACTATGTCACAAATCTGACGATGAGCAGCTAACTGTAGCATGACTGCCATCGGTGGTGTGTAGCGGTGAGGGTGATTGTAGAAATCCCCATTTGGTGTGATTGGCAGGTAAGGGTGGTGTGTAGCAGATGGATCTAGGATTTGGGATGGGCTTTGTTTATTCTGATATGCGATATTCTGTTATTCTGATTCTGTGGGGCTAAGGCCCAGTCTGATGGTGCACGAGGGATTGCACACTGAGTCTTATGACTCACCCCGTTGTTTAACATTTTTCAGGTAACACTTAGTGCATCGATCATTTTGGAGAGGAGAGCAAGGTGGCCATGCATGGATTTATTTTGGTTCAAGAAAGGACGTTGTTTTAATTATTTTCCTTAGTATTTTCAATTTGTCCTGGTTTTATATTTTATTGTAATAAGGCCCTGCGCTCATCATTTATTGGTTTTATGCTTCGATTTTGGGTTTCCATACATTTAGATTTTATGATTAATTAAAATTAAGGCATGTGTTTAAATACTAGAACTCAGAGGCAAAATTTCGGTTTTATTCATTAAGGCATTAACTAAAATTTATTTCTTTTGGAAAAATTTCAAATTATTAAGTTTTTCCCGATAAACGTTTAACTATGCTTTTAAAAAAAATAATAAATGCGACAAGTTTTCTAAAATCTTCTTAGTGACATGCCAGATCCGGTCGGGGTGTTCAATGGGTTTGGGGTGTTACAATTATATCAGAGCCAAGTTCAAAACTCGGCTTTGTGGTTTGGGCTCAAAACATTTTCTGAAGATAGGTTTTGGAAACATGCATGTTTATTAATAATACAGATGGTTTTCTCGGCATGGCACTGCCTCTCACCCCAAGTCCACCGGGTAAGTATTCGTAACTCACTTGTGTGTTATATATGTATGTGGGCTTGATGGGCTTTAAGGGACGAGATTATTCTAGTTAGAGCTTGATGGACCTTAGGCCTAGTTAAACAACTCTTCAATTCCATAAGACTTAATTCAACCGAACAAACTCGTAAACAAGTCACAAGACTAGGGTGTGGCAACAGCATACGCATGTCTCAGATTGGATTCGAGGAGAGCTTGGTACTTAAGCGACCCTAGTGACTCACCTCCTCTTCGCTGGAATCCTACGGTGCATAGTGACTGCTCACCCTAGCCACGAGGATTTGTTGTCGTGCCAAAATTATTAACTAAAACCCGAAAGAGACCAAACCACTCTATTTTGTAAAACTACCAAATTACCTCGATTTATAAATGACCAAAATATCCCCGATTTGTAAAATTACCAAAATACCCCAGATTTTAAAATTACCGAAATACCCGGATTGCAAAATTACCAAAATACCCTTCTTTCACAAAATCACCAAGGAACCCTATTTGAAAAATTACGAAAATACCCTCAGAGGATAAATTATTAAAATACCCCAGGTAGTGAAATGACTAAAATACCCTATGTGTTGAATGTGGATTCATGGATGTCGCCTCAGTATGTTGATGGTTGATGTGTGTGGTTTCTAGAACTAGGAGACAAACTTAAGACTGAAACTTGTAGATGTAATTCGAATTCGAAAGAACTACTCTTAAACTCATCGTTCATAAGACTGCTCGTGGTTAATCAGTGGAAGAAAACTATTAATTCATAAAATTTCTAATCAGATAAACGTCAATCGGAAGAATGAGTGCAAGGGGTCGAGGACGTCCACCGCGTGGTCGTGGTAGGGGTAGGATGACCGTGTCAGAGCCAGCAGGGTCTGGCCACGGGTCAGGAAACGAGATGTCGAATATGCCAACTATGGATGGAAAATTTCGGGACCAGGCATCCGGGGATGATGGGGTATCTCAGGCGATGTTGCGGGTCCTCGAAAGAGTTACTGAGGCAGGCACGGGTTCAGGAGCTCGGAATCTGTGTCAGAACGACTCCGAGCCAACGGAACAGAGATGTTTAGGGGTGTTTCTGGCGTAGCCCCTAATACAGCTGAGTATTGGTTAAAGGCAATTGAGCATATAATGGATGACCTTGACTTCACTGTAGAGGAGAAGTTGAAGGGGGTCGTGTCTCTTCTTCGAGACGAGGCTTATCAGTGGTGGCTCACGATAAAGCAGGGTACTGCCGCAGACCGGATTGACTGGGATTTCTTTAAGGAATCATTTTAGGGAAAGTACGTTGGGGCCAGCTATGTGGATGTACAGAGGAAGGCATTTCTAAATTTGGTGCAGGGAAGTAAATCTGTGGTCGAGTATGAGGTAGAATTTCTGCGTTTGAGCCGTTACGCTTGGGGAATTGTAGCGACTGACTATGAGCGCTGTGTACGGTTCGAAGATGGATTGCGGGATGAGTTGAGAGTTTTGGTAGCACCGCAGCGAGAAAGGGACTTTGCCGTCCTGGTTGAGAAAGCTAAAATATCTGAGGAGGTGAAGCGGACAGAGAAACTAAATCGGGATAGAGATAGGGATGGAAGTAAGAGGAATTTTGGATCGTCAGGGGCAGCTATGCGTACTCAAAAAAGGCCTAGGTCAGACGGGCCGAGGCGGGAAGAGAGACCTGCTGCTGTTGGTCAGACACAGGAGTGTGTTCGATGTGGTAAATTCCATGTAGGCGAGTGTTGGGCAGGCAGTGGGAAGTGCTTTAGGTGTGGATCTACGGACCACCAAGTTGGAAACTGTCCGCAGCAACGAGGCAGTGAAGGGCCCACGGGCCAAGGGAATGCACTGCCAGGAAGAGGTGGTCAACAACCTCCAAGAGGGCATGGTCATGTCAATGGTGGCAATGGCACAGGACATGGTCGTGGAGGTGTAGGTTATGCTGAGGCGAGGCAGCCAGCTTTGGTCTATGCAGCACGTCGCCAAGGGGACGAGGACGCTCTAGATGCGAATACCGGTGCGTACTCTACCATAGCATACTAAGTGTTTCTTTTGGCTTTAGAATTAGAGTGCACAGCGAAAGCATAGTGGTGAGACTTGGGTAGTACGATTAATAGTTAGTTGGAAATTTCGAGGACGAAATTTCTTTAAGAAGGGTAGAACTGTAACATCCCGAATCAATGGGCTTATGCGTTTAATGTGTAGACATGTTTAATGGGTTAATATGAGAATTAGAGGTGCAAATTGGGCTCGGGAATGAGCCGAGGTCTTGGCTAAATATTTTGTTTAGGGACTATGGGGTTTAAATAAAGTATTGAGAGTGAAATAGGCATAATGGGCTTGTGGCCCAGAACAAGAGGCGCAGAGAGGAGGGTGCTATAAGTGGCGCCAATAGGCAAAGAAGGGGCCTCAAGATGGCCGCTTGGAGCCCAAGAAATTGAGCTAATTTCTGCAGCCCAAGGAGAGCTAGGGGACGGCAATGTGGCTACAAAATAGGGGATTTTATGTTTTAAATTATGTGGATATAATGTCGATAAAGGGAAGTAGTGATGTGGTATAGGTCTCTATTGGATGAGTGTTCTGTTAAGGATAAGGGATAGAATGATAAGAGTGATCTCTTGGTTGCAGAGTTGGCCAAAAATCAAACACAGGAGAGGGGGAAAATTGGTTCAGTATAGGCAAGGGGGGGTGTGCCGAATTTTTCATTGTGTTTTCGAGAATAGTCTCAAGTTTTTCTCTTTTTCGGCAACTAGAATCATCTTTTCTTCTTTTTATTTTCTTTCTCACGAAACCAAAACCCCTAATTTACCTTCTCTTCTCTTTCAAACTCTTTGGCCGAATCTCTCTATCTACTTCCTTGCCCATCTTTTCAATTCCTAGTTCTTCCAAAAGCCGAAAACGCATCAGTATTCCTCTCGTTCATCTTTTTTGAGATTTTCCTAAAAGTCAAAATCCCTGGATCCCATCTTCTGTGATTACCGAATTCTTTCTGTGGTGTCTGCTTATGCCGAATCTTGAAGAAAACGAAAGGAGAGCTAATCGCTTAGGTTCCTAAATCAGTAGCACTTGAATCACCCTACTTCCGGGATCTAATCGATTTAGGTAAGGAGATTCGTTTATTTAAACATATAAATTCAGGTAAATAATAATCCCTTGCCAAATGTAGGGGAAACTTTATCTTCGCATTCTTCCGGCTTTTGAGCAAGTTGTAGACAAAGAGCAGTAGATCCGATTAGCGAGGGTATCGACATAGAGAGTAGTACTACGTGTTATCAGGTGTGTAATTTTTCACACCATCTTTGTTGTCTGATATATATATATATGCATGAATCTGTCTATATTCTGTTAAATGCCGAAATCCCAGCATGGTTGTTGAAAACCCGTGGAGGGTAAAGGTGAACCACCAGGTTAGTGATTTCTGTCATTCATAAGTGAATGTTTCTGTTGAGTTGATATGTTTTATATGTATGCCGATTTCTATGTATGCACGGGGTTGGGTGATTGATGAAAGGGAAGTGTTCGCTCGGTGGCTCGCCACGATCCGTTGTAGTGGCTCTGCCACGATCTGTTCTAGTGACTATGTCACAAATCTGACGATGAGCAGCTAACTGCAGCATGACTGCCATCGGTGGTGTGTAGCGGTGAGGGTGATTGTAGAAATCCCCATTTGGTGTGATTGGCGGTAAGTGGTGTGTGTAGCGGATGGATCTAGGATTTGGGATGGGCTTTGTTTATTACGATATGCGATATTCTCGTTATTTCGATTCTCCGGGCTAAGGCCTAATCTGATGGTGCACGAGGGATTGCACACTGAGTCTTGTGACTCACCCCGTTGTTTAACATTTTTCAGGTAACACTTAGTGCATCGGACTAGGCTGGAGAGGAGAGCAAGGTGGCCATGCATGGATTTATTTTGGTTTAATAAAGGATGTTGTTTTAATTATTTTCCCTTAGTATTTTCAATTTGTCTGGTTTTATATTTTATTGTAATAAGGCCACTGGCTACTGTTTATTGGTTTTATGCTTCGGTTTTCGGGTTTCCATACATTTAGATTTTATGATTAATTGAAATTAAGGCATGTGTTTAAATACTAGAACTCAGAGGCAAAATTTCGGTTTTATTCATTAAGGCATTAATTAAAATTTATTTCTTTTGCAAAATTTTCAAATTATTAAGTTTTTCCCGATAAACGTTTAAACTATGCTTTTAAAAAAAAATAATAAATGCGACAAGTTTTCTAAAATCTTCTTAGTGACATGCCAGATCCGGTCAGGGTGTTTGGGCCAGGTTTGGGGTGTTACAGACACATGAGGCAAACTATACAATGCTTGGTTTGGAGTTGGCTGCCTTAATCTTTACATTGAAAATTTGGAGGCACTACCTGTATGGTGAGAAGTGTATCATCTATACTAATCACAACAGGCTCAAGTACCTCCTTACTCAGGAGGAGCTGAATCTTAGGCAGCGCAGATGGGTTGAGCTGCTTAAGGATTACGACTGTACCATTGAGTACCACCCTGGCAAAGCCAATGTGGTGGCTGATGCATTGAGCCGTAGGGATATGACTAATCTGAGAGCGATGTTCGCTCGATTTAGCTTGTTCGATGATGGGAGTTTGTTGGATGAACTGCAATTCAAACAAACTTGGATCGAGCAGATTAAGGGTAAGCAGCTGGAGGATGAGTCTCTGAGCTTGAGGTTTCGACAGATTGAGGGTGGTACTGCTACGGACTTTGGGTTGAACTCTGAGGGTGTGTTGTGTTTCCGAGGCCGGGTATGTGTGCTGAATAATTCTGATTTGAGATAGTTGATTCTGAGGGAGGCTCATAGTAGCCCTTATGCTATTCATCCCGGCGGTAATAAGATGTACCGAGATCTTCGAGAACTATACTGGTGGCCGGGGTTGAAACGGGAAGTTACTGATTTTGTGACACAATGTCTGATATGCCAAAAGGTTAAGGCTGAGCATCAGTTACCTTCGGGTTTGCTGTAGCCGATTAAGATCCCGCTATGAAAGTGGGAACGAGTAATGATAGACTTCGTTAGTGGGTTGCACTTGACACCCACTAAGAAGGATTCTGTTTGGGCCATCGTGGATTGATTGTCCAATTCTGCGCACTTCATTTCGGTTAGGACCGACTATTTTCTTCAAAAGTTGGCGAAGCTCTACATTTCTGAGATAGTGAGATTGCATGGGGTACCAGTCTCAATCATTTCTGATAGGGATCCTTGCTTTACGTCTCGGTTTTGGAAAAAGCTACATGAGGCTCTGGGTTGAAGGTTGGACTTCAATACTGCGTTTCATCCTCAGACCGATGGTCAATCAGAGAGGGTGATTTAGATACTGGAGGATATGTTGAGGAGCTGTGCCATCGATTTTCGAGGTAGTTGGGAGGAGTATCTGCCGCTAGCGGAGTTTGCTTATAATAACAGTTTCCAATCTAGCATTCAGATGGCACCTTACGAGGCTCTGTATGGTCGTAAGTGTCGCACTCCCTTTTGTTGGACTGAGTTGGGTGAATGACATGTTCTGGGTCCTGAGTTGGTTTCTGAGACTGAGGATAAGGTCAGATTGATTCGGGATCGACTGAAAGCGGCATTGGACAGACATAAATCTTATGCGGATCTGAAGAGACGCGAGATTGAGTATTCTGTGAGGGATTTCGTATTTCTCAAGGTCTCGCCATGGTAAAAGATTCTGAGGTTCGGTCGTAAGGGCAAGATGAGCCCTAGGTTTATTGGGCCGTACCGGATTCTGAAACGAGTGGGACCGGTCACTTATCAGTTGGAGCTACCTCCAGAGTTAGACTGTATTCACGATGTGTTCCATGCCTCGATGTTGAGGTGCTACCGCTCTTGTCCCTGTTGAGGAAATTGAGGTTAGGCCAGACTTGACCTTTGAGGAGGAGCCGGTTCAGGTTCTGGATCGTGACAGTAAGGTTCTGCGATAGAAATCCATTCCACTGGTAAATGTTCTGTGGAAAAATCATAGCACTGAGGAGGCCACGTGGGAACCTGAGGATTCGATGCGTCAGCAGTATCCTCACCTATTCTGATCAGGTAAATTTTGAGGACAAAATTTATTTTAGAGGGGTAGAGTTGTAACACCCCCAAAAAAATTGTTTTTCGGCTTTTGTGAATTTTTGACACAAATATGTATCTGTTTCAGTGGTTAAGTGTTCTGGGTATGTGTGTGAGGTCCTAAGTTCAAGCCAAGTCTTTGGCTAAATTTTGGTATATTTCTAAATAAAGCCTAAACCCCGCTCAGTAGGCTTAAGTTTAATTATTTGTAAGTACATATCAGAATGGGCCTGCTGGTCTGGTGGTTAAGTGGAGTATTAGTATGTTGGAGGTCTGGTGTTCGAATCCCTGCGTGGGCAAGGGGGAATATTTTTACTCGGTTTGAGGGCAGGGAGTTTGAGTTGTACTGAAAATCTGAGTAGTGGTGGTTGAGATAAATTCTCACTGCAGAAAAACTGACCATCTCCCCTTCACCCATTTTTCCTTTTTCTTTTTTTTTATTTTCCTCCTTTCGGTTGCCGAAACTCTGCCTTTCTTTCACTATCCATTCGCGTCAGATAGGTAAGTTTTGGTAGGTTCGATTTTCATTTAGTTGACGAATCGTTTTGCTAAGGGTCTCTTTTGGTGTTTAGGAGGTATTCGAGGGGCTGAGGATCTGAAATCGTCATTGTAGGTGCATGGGATTTTAATTGTTTGAGCGAAGGTAACGTTTCCCGTTGGTTTAGGAGTTGGTTTTCATCTTGTGTTTTTGTTTAGGAATCTGGTTAAATGATTAATTGAGGAGTTATTGATCAATTTTAGGTTCCGGAGTGCTCGGGGAACGTTTTAGCATCGAACGATACCAGGTGTGTACCCGAAAACGCAAAAAATAGAGTTTCAGCGAAAGTCGAAAACCCCACTTTCGACGCCACACGGGCGTGTGGTTGCTCTGTGGTAGGCCGTGTGCCATAACACGGGCGTGTGATCGACGAGGCCAACCGTGCGCACAAGACACGACCGTGTGCAACACACGGGCAAGACTGATTTGGGCCGTGTGGGCCACACGGACGTGTGAGCCCACACCGGTAGTCCATATGGGCGTGTGGAAATTTGGGCCAAGCCGTGTGATCCACACGGGCCAAGGCCAATCTGGGCGTGCGGGCCACACGGGTGTGTGGGCCCACACGGGCAAGCCACATGGGCGTGTGAGCCCATTTATCTGAAATGATGTCTTAGGGTTGCACGGGTCACCCAAGTCGACTGTGAACCTACTGTAGGGTCGGTAAGCGTACTTAGACCCCCAATTTGTTTGATCTGATTGTGTGTAATGCATGTATTGAGCATGATAATTTATGCATGATCACTGATAATTATATATGAATGACTGATGGCTATATAAAAGCATGATATATTGTATGTTGCATTGCATGGGGTTGGGATGTTGATATTTGGAGGAAGTGTACTAAAAGGCTCTTAAGCCAATTATTTGGCAGCTCAGCTACAATATACTGATTATATGTCGCATTCGGTACTACTTGGAGTGTAGGGATGGGTGGGTGTTTTAAACCCCATATGGAGTGTAGGGATGGACGGAGATGGTGTGTGTAGAGGCTGGTTGGGTAGGATTCTGTCACTGATAAATGCATATCTGATACTGTTACTGTGATGGGCTTAGGCCCTAATGCATATCTGCTACTGAAACTAAAATGGGCTAAGGCTCGAACTGCTACTGAAACTGATATGGGCTTAGGCCCAGACTGCATTTGACTGGTTGTTATTTGACTGTATGCATGTTTTCTGTGGGGATTACACACTGAGTTTACTTAAACTCACCTCTTTTTATTTTATCTGTACAGGTAATCCCCAGACTTAGACGGATCGGTGCGGCAGAGGACTCGACGGTGACCACATGATTTTTGAATTATTTTAATTTTAGTTATGGTATTTATTTCCTATTTATCTTATGGGTTATTTTTGATGTAATTGGACTTTTGGACTGTTGCTTTTACTTTGGATTTTCACTGTTTTCATGGACGTCTAACTGCGAAACTCAATTTCATTAAAAACTACGCTTTCCTAAACACGAATGATGTTCTTCAAATATCAAAGGTTTAAAAGTTTCCGCTACACAAAATGTTTTTAAATGAATCCAACTCAATGAGAAAGTGATTTGGAATTGTAAAAAGATAAATAGAGGTTAATAAATGGAAAAGGTTTAATATGATAAATTTGTTTTCAAATTCCATTCCATGTGACATCGCCAGATTCGGCCATAACGTCTAGGCTGGGTTTGGGGTGTTACAGGAAAAGTAATTGCCTATGCTTCAAGACAACTTAAACCACATGAAAGAAATTACCCGATACATGATCTTGAGTTTGCAGCTATAGTATTTGAATTGAAAATATGGCGACATTACTTGTTTGGTGAAAAATGTCATATATTTACTGATCATAAAAGCTTGAAATATTTGATGTCACAGAAAGATTTGAATTTGAGACAACGCAGGTGGCTGGAATTATTAAAAGATTATGATTTCATTATTGATTATCACCCGGGTAAAGCAAATGTAGTTGCAGATGCTTTGAGCAGGAAATCTTTATTTGCTTTACGAGCTATGAATACTCAGTTATTTATGACTGATGATGGTTCAATTATAGCTGAGTTAAAAGCTACACCAACATTTCTGCAACAAATTTGTGAAGCACAGATGAATGATGAAAAGTTACAAGCTAAACGGGTGCAGTGTGAATCAGAGGTAGATTCAGAATTTCAAATTAGATTTGATGGTTGTTTAATATTCAGAGGCAGAGCTTGTGTACCGAGAAATTCAGAGTTAATACAGAAGATTCTACATGAAGCTCATAATGGTAAAATGTCTATTCATCCCGGTAGTAATAAAATGTACAATGACTTAAAGAGGATGTATTGGTGGCCAGGAATGAAAATGGATATTTTTGAATTCGTCTCCAAATGTTTAATATGCCAGCAAGTGAAAGCTAAGCATCAGGTACCCTCAGGATTGCTACAGCCAGTCTCTATACCAGAGTGGAAATGGGAAAGAATCACTATGGATTTTGTATCTGGATTACCTTTGTCTCCGAAGAAGAAAGATGCAATCTGGTTAATAGTTGACCGGTTAACAAAGTCAGCACATTTCATACCGGTACATATAGATTTTTCCTTGGATAAATTGGCTGAATTATATGTTTCTGAGATTGTCAAACTGCATGGGGTGCCTATCTCTATTATTTCGGACAGAGATCCTAGATTTACCTCCCGGTTTTGGAGTAAGTTGTAAGAAGCACTAGGTACACAACTGTATTTTAGCACTGCATTTCATCCACAAATAGATGGCCAGTCAGAACGTGTTATATAAATTTTGGAGGATATGCTCCGATGTTGTGTGCTTGAATTTAAAAGCAACTAGGAAAGGTATTTACCTTTAATTGAATTTGCTTATAATAACAGTTATCAGTCCAGTATTAAAATGGCACCATATGAGGCTTTGTATGGCCGAAAATGTAGAACTCCGTTATATTGGATGGAACTCATTGAAAAGAAAATTTATGGAGTGGATTTAATCCGGGAAACAGAAGAAAAAGTAAAAGTGATTCAAAACAGTTTGAAAGAAGCCTCGGATCGTCAGAAATCCTATACTGACTTGAAACGAAAAGAGATAGAATTCCAAGTTGGTGATAAAGTCTTTCTAAAAGTGTCACCATGGAAGAAAATTCTCCGGTTTGGTCGGAAAGGAAAATTGAGTCCACGGTTTATTGGGCCTTATGAGATTATTGAAAGAATTGGGCCAGTTGCATATAGATTGGCTTTGCCACCGGAACTTGACAAGATTAATAATGTGTTTCATGTATCTATGTTACGATGGTACAGATCAGATCCTTCACATATTATCTCTCCAATAGAAATAGAAATTCAGCCTGATATGACATATGGTGAAGAACCGATCAAGATTATGGCAAGAGAAACAAAAGAATTGAGAAATAAAAAGGTAGCATTGGTAAAGGTTCTTTGGCAGAAACATGGAATCGAAGAAGCTACCTGGGAACCGGAGGATACAATGAGGAAGCAATACCCAAATCTTTTCACCGGTAAGATTTTCGAGGTCGAAAATCCTTTAAGGAGGGAGAGTTGTAACAACCCACTTTTAGTGAAGTCGGAACAGTGGTTTGGTAACCACAAATTCGACCCGAAAATATAAATTATTTTAATATTATTATATGATTAGTAATATGTTAAAAAGGTCACATAAAAATTTTGACTGGAAAATTTTACCGATTAAGTGTCTAATTACGAGAAGGACCAAATTGAATAAAATGTGAAAGTTGAATTCTAGTAGCTATAAGGATTAAGTAGCTATGGAATTCAAATCTTGAGGTCCTTAAAGGGTAATTATACCATAAAAGAAAATAATCTAGATATTTTTGGTGAATCATCCATGGAAAATTAGAAAAAGGTTAAGGACTAAATTGGAAATAAGGAAAAAATTAAAAAAGATGATAATTAATTAAATTGATATCATCTTTATTTTATATCATCTTCAACCCCCAAAATTCCATCGAAACCCTAGGAGAGAGAAAACAAGCTTTCCAAGCAGAAATTGGTAAGTTTTTATGTCCCGTTTTTAGTAATTTTGATATTTTTGAAATCGGGAAAGCTTAATCTATCTATTTGGGGGGTTAATTTGAAAAGTTATCAAAGTATAGAAAAATTTCCATGGATGAATATGCTGAATTTATGAAATTTATGGTAGAAAATGAAATACTATTAGTGAATAAACAACTTTTACAAAGTAATTTTTGATAGAAACTTGAATTAGGGATTAAATTGAAAAGTGATGAATTCATGGAAAAATTCTGAAATTTTTGAAACATATGTGCTGTAAATTTGAGATGTAAAAATCAAATAGGCTTGGAACAAGGATTAATTTGCATGAATATTAATTTCCGAGCCTAGGGACAAAAATGGAATTTATGAAAAGTTTAGGGGTAAAATAGTAATTTTGCTTAGAACATGAATTGAGTTCAAATGAGTATGAAATATTTTGAATTGATGTTAAATTCATTTATATAAACCCAGAAAGATCGAAAAAGAAAAGTGATCGTGGAAAAGAAAAGAAATCTGATTAGAAGAATTTCGATTACAAGTTGCTATCGAGGTAAGTTCGTATAACTTGAATGAGTATGTAAATATGTTAATTTAAATGTTGTATTGTATTGTATATGATGTATGAAATTGAATATATGAATTATATAGATGTGAAATGAAAGAAATGATACATGTTCGGAAATTAATAGATGGGTGAAATTCCGTTTGAATATTGGTGATCGATGGATAAATGGAAATTTCTTGAAATCTTGAAATAAATGAGGTTCTGCATGTGTTGCAGAAATGGATTGAGCTCGGATGGAAAATCTGACAAAATCCTTCTCGAGAATTAAAAGTGAATAGGATTTATTCCTGATTCACTAAAAGAAATTAAAGTGAATAGGATTTATTCCTGATTTACTATAAATATATAAAGTGGATAGGATTTGTTCCTGGTTCACTAAGGTAACTTAAGGTGGATAGGATTTTCCCAAAAATGGTAATCCTGATTCACTACGATTACACGATATGTAACTCGAGAGAGTGCTTGATGATTTAACATCCTAAGGGCTAAATCCTGAATATGAATTGACGAAATATGGAAATGTACACTTTGAGTGTACTACTGGAAAATCCATCGATAATTCTAATGATTCAATGGATGAGATAGTAAAACGAGACATGAGAAATATGAGATGAAATGATAAAATAGCATGGTGAGCTCATCTATGCATATTGGTACATTTGTTGCTAACATGTTTGATTGAAATATTTGTGTATAGGCAAATAGCCAAAGTGAATGGAAATTATGCTTTTATATAATTTAAATGTTAAATATGCTTACTAGGTTTTATTTTTCCTGTTTTATAGTGCTTGAAAGCTCGGAAGAAGTGGGAGACGGGTCGGAGACTTCATCACACTATCATCCTGTCAATTTTGGTATAAATGGTTTACTTATTTTGAAAATGGCATGTATAAGCTAAATTAGTGAAATGATAAATGTTATGAAATGTTTGGAAGTTAGCCATTGGTATGGCTAGCAATGATATATATATATAAACATATGTGTTCATAAAGTTATAAACGATTTTCATACATATATGGATGAAATAGTATAAGTATTGTAAGAGCCCAATTTTGCCTGGGCTTAGAAATAAACCAAAACAAAATAAATAAATAAAAACAAAACAAAACAAATGTCCAGCACAGTCTATTTAACAGTTACAGTCCAAAACCAATTTACAAGCCCAAAATTACAAACAAATTACCCTTGGCCCGTTACATTTTGACCCGATTCTAAACAGCCTACCCGAATACACCCAGGCCCAAAACCATTGACCCAGTACCTAAAACAACAGACCCTGACCCCTCAGACCCAAATTACACGACCCAAAAAGGCCCAAAAATTAAGCAGTCTCAGCAGAAGCCTAGGGTTTCTGGAAACCCTAGGCGCCGCAAGCAAGAGTCCAGCGCAAGCGCCGCAGCCACCAGTCTTCGATCGCGCCTCAGTCCGCAAGTCACGCCGCCATCAACGCGCCTCACCACTGCTCTCCTCGCTTGACCTGCAAAATAAGGAAAACGCAACAAAAGGGGAAAGAAACAAATATGGAAAAATATGTATTTCCTTTTTTATTTTCGTTTTTTCGGGTTATAAAACCCCATGTAAACCTGTACCAAAGGGGGAGGAGAATACACAGAAACAGAGAGTACCAAAAAAAATCCAGAAATAATTTACAGAATTTTTTTTTCCGCAAAGGTGATTTTTTTATATATTTTTCATTCGGTTTTTTTTTTTACATTCATGCATATACAAACGTTTTAAAAAAATAAAAAAGGAGTGTTTACCTTTCAAAGACGCCGAAAATCAGAGGTTTTAGGCCTCCGGCCACTGTCCACGGAGGCGCGTGTGGCGCGTGCGGTGCGTGGCCTATGACGTCCTACGACTCCTCCGGACAGAGGCGAGGAGAATTTGAGAGCATTTGGGGGGCTCTCTGATTTTTTTTTTTTAAAAACGAAAGTCAAAATGAATTTTTTTAAGAAACTGACTTATATAGCCTCATATAAACGACGTCGTTTTCGCTTAAGCAAATAAGCGTTAAAACGACGCCGTTTAGCAGGCCAGGATCCGTGCGTTGACCCGACTCGGGGAGGATCCGTGCGTTTTCATTGAATGGTCTAATTGCTATTTTAGTCCTTCCGCATTTTTATAATTTTTAATTCCGTTTAATTTAATTTTTTAAATTCGGCCCTAAATGTTTGTTTACATTTTAATTTAATCCCTCGAGCTATTAAAAGGTTAAAATCAGAATGGCGCCGTTTTGAGAATGAAGGCATAATTGCCTAATGAGTGCTTACAGTGTAATGCGCTTTTCAATTTAATCCTTTTATATTTATTCTATTGCTATTTAATCCTTATTCATTTTAAAACCTTTTTATTATTTTTTTTATTCTAATATTATACTTAATTATTTTATTATATTAAACTGTTTTATTATTTTATTTTATTAATTTTGTTAATAGTATAAAATTCATATATATATATATATATATATTTATGTATTATCTTTATACATGTTAAATTATTATTCTTTATTCTTTATTATTTTATTTGGTTTAATATTATTTTTATTATATATTATGATTTATATATTAATTATTATATTATGTTTTTTAATTTGTATATTACATAATAATATATTATATTATATCTTTTTAAAAAAAAAAATTGTTTTATAAAATTTATTATATTATATATGTAATTTTATATTTTTTATTATTTACTAATTATTTTTATCACTTCATTATTTTTTATTAGTACCATTATTATTATTCGTACTATTATTATTATTATTATATTTATGACTATTATTTTTTTGTTATATATATATTATTATTATTATAGCTATATTTATTATTATTATTATTATATCTACCATTATTAATACTATTATTTTTTATATTATTATTACTATTAATTTTAATATCCTTACATTATTTTATTATTATTAATACTATTTTTATTTTTGCTATCATTATTTTCATTATTATTTTTATTTTATAATTACTAATATTATTTTTATTATTATATATATATTAAAATATCTCATTATTATTATTTTTATTATTACTATTATTATTATTTTATTTAAATTATTGTACATCTATTTGTTAATTTGATATTAGCTTTATTTTTTATTATTTTCTTTCCTTTTATTTATTTATTTGTTTATTTATTTATTATTATTATTTTTACTTAATATTTTTATTATCATCCACATTTTTATCCCATTGAGCATAAATAAAAACTTATTTCCAAGAATTCAAAATTGTCGTATCCTAACTCACTGGATATGGTGTTTTGTTTTCTCGGGATAAGGATTTCAGAAAATAAGGCAATGTTTCGTGTTTGAAAGTTCGAGAAATTGTGCCTTAACGTGCTGGGTTTCGGTTTTTCGTTTGTCCAAATAACTAAATATTCTTTTAATGAATTTTGTAAATCATGAGATGATTTTGGTTATGAGGGTTTAAAACATCATGTCCTAATGTGCTGGATGTGATGTTTGTATGCTTTCGGAACAAAGGAATCTCCAATTCCAACTTAAATTGTTTAAATTTTTAAAGAAATCATGTTTTCAAATCTTTTCAAAATTTTCGACATTAGGGCAATGATTAATCAATCCGGTACCAATTTTGGGCGTTACGAGGGCGCTAATCCTTCCTCGAACGTAACCGACTCCCGAACCCGTTTTATTATTTTTTTTCGTGGACCAAAATCAAATGTTTTAAAATAAAACGTTTTACAATGTGATCCAATCACACCTAATTAGAAAGGGATTGGTGGCGACTCCATTTTCGTTTTTAAAGTCGATCCCCGTTTTTAAAATCAACTTTAAAAATGGTTTCGACAGCTTGGCGACTCCACTGGGGACAATAAAAGAGTCAAGCCGTAAAATTGATAATTTCATGTCCTTTTGTCCGAATTTAAAATTCTGATTTTTTTTTTTAAAAAAAACATAATCCTTTTATTGCATGTGGTTCTAATTTTTTAATATATCTTTCTGCATTGCATTGCATGACCGTTGTGGTCACACCCTTTTAAGTGGGAGTGAGAAGCTACTCCTTCGTGAGGTTTTCACCTCCGTCCAGGATAGTGAATCGCTTTCGGGATACATCCATACCTATGTCTTCGTGAGATTTTCATCTCCGTCACCATAGGGAAATGTATTCCCCGAATCGAACTCAGTGCATCAGTATGAGCCTATAATGGGTGAGGATCGAGGAATCTTCCGGCTCAGGTACCTCTGTTTTAGAACTAAACCGCATGTAGAAAGCCCTAAGAGCTTACCCTAGGTAGAACTACGCCCAACCCTAGGAATCATATTACACGACCGTTATGGTCATACCTTTTAAGTGGGAGTGAGAAACTATGCCTTCGTGAGGTTTTCACCTCCGCATGGTCTAGTAGATTACTTCCGGGATACATCTGTACCTATGCATTCGTGAGGTTTTCACCTCCGCATGGCCATAGGGAAATGTATTCCCCTGAACTGAACTTAATCCATATGAGCCTATAATGGGTGAGGATTGAGGAATCTGCTGGTTCAAGTACCCTCCTTTTAGAACTAAGCCACTTATAGAGATCCTCAAGAGCCAACCCTAGATAGAGCTATATTGAACCCTAGAGGTCATCTAGATAGGTGTCCTATTTTGTTATTTATTTCTCTTGTGCTAACGTGTTCTCTTTTGTTTTGATTACATTGCATTCACATCATAGAAAAGAGGTGTTGATTCAAATTCGATTGCTAAATAGAAAAGTTTGTCACAAGGAAATGGATTTTTTTGATAAAGTGGATTATAATAAGGTTGTCCGAATATGTTTCAAGCAAACACAACGAGAGAAGACTGATAGTCCGTGAAGGAATACAAGAGTTTATTGCCCAAGGATTCAAGCTGACAAAGACTATTCGAGAATCACCACGGCAAGGCTTTCTTGAAGAGGCTAACAAGCATTGCGAGGATAAGTGAGCAGTGAGTCGTGGCCCAGATCAAGCAAAAGGAGCTAGTGGAGGCATCTATTAGAAGTATACAAGATTTGACCTTTGCGAAGAAGGGGGTTGATGTTTTTGCTTGGAATATGAGGGCAAGGCCGCATATGTAATCCGTTTTATGTAAAGAAATTTGCTTTATAGAAAAGTTTTTCTAATGAAATTGAATTCAGAATCAACGCTTCTCTTTCTTTTGCATTCATTCCATGCATCTGCATTGCATTGCATCATTTGCATTAGACTTTTACAAAAGGACCCTAATTAGGTAAAAATATTTCAGTTAACCTGGAAAACATGGAACAAAAGTTGGAGAGAATAGAGCAAATGAAAATACAGATGCAGGGGCAATTGACCAAGATTCAATAAGAAATGCGAGAACAAATGCTAGAACTCCAAAGGAATGTGATAGGCCAGCTAACCCAGTTACTAGCCGGAGGACTTGGAAAAAGGAGCGGCCCAGTGATCAATAGTGAGGATGATGATGAAGACATTGTTTATTTCCCAATTGGTGTCCCGACTCAACCGGACACGCATTCGCATAGGGTACCCGCCATTATTGGATCCCAATGTCAGACTGATACTTCGTCCCTATTGAACTTCCCGATGGGTTCAGGTTTTAACCCGAATGATGATCAAGCCAAACCGGTTGTTCAGGTAGAAACAAAGGAAATGGGAGAATGGACTTCAAAGACCTTGAAGAAGAAGGAAAAGAAGGCGAATAGTACCGGTAGGTATAACAAAAGCCATTCGGAGCCGATTACAGTAAGCCAGTCAAGGACGGTAACTATTAGCCATCAGGTCTCCCCAAGGCAAGAACCCAATTCAAGGCCGATGTAACATCCCAAAATTGGGCCTAGTAGGATTTGGCCCATTGGGCCTTGAGCGTAGAAGCGTTTTAAAATTCATGGGAATTTGAGAACGGCATTATTTCAAGTTGGACTTATTAGGAAGGTGATTTTGGAGAGTTACGAGGTTTCTAGGAAGTTCCGGGTTCAAGTTAAGTTATAGGAAGAATTTTGTGTTTAAGCACTTTAAGGAGAGATAGTAAGTGGCATCAAGACTTATAGAAATAAGAGAGCAATTTGCTTGCATAATTGAACAATTGGTAAGAAGGTTATGGCGCCACATGAAGTACCTTGAGGGAAGAGGTTCAAATCCCATTGTGTGCAAATTTTGACTATTATTTTTGCATTCTTTCCCTAAGTGTCGGCCAAGCATGTAAATAAGGCAAGGTGGACTTTTTATTTTTGGCAAGATGGCTAAGGAAAATAGGAAAGGATGAAGGTGAGGAAAGAAATCAAGAGAAAGGGAAAAGTAAGGGGAACATGTGGCCATTTTCAAGGGAAGTGTTATGGAAAGTGTGGTTGGCCAATTTTTGACCATTATGGTCATGAATGTGGACGGTTTTGTGGTAAAAGGGAGGTAGCCGAATTTTACTTGGTGTTTTGGTAAAACTATAGTGTTTATTTTGGTCAAAAATACCTTTGGCTTCAATAGTGTCATTTTCTCCAAATTGCTACTCTTTGTGAGTTTTAGTTTTTCTTCTTTCTTTCTTCTTTGCCGAAACCTCCTAGCACATTTGTGCAACATGTTCATCTCCCTTTGATAGCCGAATCACCTAGCATCTATCCAACCTTCCATCCTTTTCTTTTAACCATTCCTCTAATCTTTTTCTCTTCTCTAAATCGACACCACCATAAAATCACATTTTCTTGTTTGATTATCCTCCATAGCCGAATATCAATATTCATTTTCTTCTATAACCGAACCTTCATCTCTTTTCCATCTTTTCTTCTCATCCGTATTTACACTCAATCCTTGATTAATCGGTAAGTGTTCATCTCAACATTTCTTATTTTCTTTCTCTTAATACCGAATCTATGTTTTGGTTTGGGATGGTCATTTTGACCGAGACCATCACCTTATTCTCTCTCAAACGAGATTATTTTCCTTCTTCGTAGTGATATAGTGGAAGGCCGAAAATTTGAATCTTCCGAAGTTATCGTACAATCGTTGGGAATCGGTCCTAAAAATCTTCAAGGTAAAGGAGCACAAGTGATTTGTATTAACCAAAACATTATAAATCGACTTGTCAAGCCGAAGCGGGGGTAAGAACGTTGTTATGAGATTTGTTTTGGCCAAAGGTGGGATAATTGCTAACAACTCTTTCGCTCACCAAGTATTGTTAGGACGGGATTTCAGTAACCAAAGGGTAGGATCGATTTTTGGTGCACTGAGGGAGATCACATTCGTGGTAAGTGGAGTTAGCCTAATAAAATGTTTCTAGTTACGATTATCAAAGTTGAGACTAACCTTCTATCAACTATCATTATAGGTGTTGAAATCGGTAGAAAGCGCAACTCGTAATCAAGGTGTGTAATCCTATACCCTTCCGAATATATGTTTGAAATGGTGTGTAATCTCATACCTCTCTGGATGTTTGTATGAAATGTTCTATGATTCAGTCGAAATACCGAAGAAAATCAGAAACCGGCATCCGAGACCACTCGGGAGTGCGTATGTTCATAGTAGTAACCATATTTTGCAAAGAAACAGTTTGGTCAGCAGCAGTGACGTGATTTTGGAAAAATCACGAAAAATAGGATAAAGGTAATTAGAAAGCGAAAAAGATATAAAATTAAAGCTTACTGTGTCTATTTTTATATGGAAGAAACGGAGAAGGAAAAGGAATTTTATATTCTGGGATATCTTAATTTTAGTGAGACTGGTTCTGATGGACTTTGTGGTTCCCTGTTCTGTCTTGGAAAAATTGGTTAAAATTGTACAAAGTGAATTATGAGTTATAAGTTATATGTATGGATTCCTTAGAGAACCTATTTTCAATAGAAACAAGTGGGAACAGTATATGAAAACCGTACAGTGAGATATTTGAAGTTAAGGTAAGAGAGGTCAGAATCATTGGATAGTGAAAAAAGGGAAACTTTAAGGAATAAACTGTACTAAACGGCAAAGCCAAAAATTCTGGAAAAATTTTGGTAAGAAGATATATGAGTCTAGTTTCAAGGAAAATTTACGGATTTAAATTTCAAGTTTCCTAACTCAGGTTATAGTCAATTTAGTCAGTATGACGCATATGGACAGTTTCAAATTTTTATGCCCAAATTAGTAGTTAAGTTCGGGGTTGCGAAATTACCAAAATACCCTTGGAGTGTAAATTACTGAAATACCCCTGGGTTGCGAGATTACCGAATTACCCTTAGTGGGTAAAATTATCGATTTACCAAAATGCCCCTATGGGCCGATTTGATAGATTGTTATAATGGGTCGATTTACCGAAATGTCCTTATGGACCGAATTACCAAAATGCCCCTATGGGCCGAATGATCGTATTGCTTTAATGGGCTGATTCATAAAAAGTATTCAATAGGTTAATGAATGTTATTTTTATATGGATGTTTTACGACTATGTATATTGCATCTTCATATATTGCATGGGATGGGAAACTTGAATGAAGAGAAGTGAAGACCGGTGGCTCTGCCACAAATTTTGATAATGGCTATGTGCCAATTTAAATATGGCTTTGTGTCATTGTGATTAAGGCTGTGTGCCCATTATATTACCGTATATGATTCTGGTGGCTCACTATAAATAGTATAAATGGCGCCTTGACCTGCAAATTGAGAGACCGGCGTGGTGGGTTGACTTGATCCCCACGGGAGAGCCCTGACCGAGTGCACGGCAAATTGGAGAGATCCGGGCGGGGTGGGTTGACTTGATCCCCACAGAGAGACTGGCTGGTACGGGGAGAGATTGGATGGATGGGTTGGGTTGCATACTTTGCATTCATATATATATCTTGTTTTGTAATTGGGCTTCTACCAAGATTATCTTAAATGGGCTTAGGCCCAAGATATTTCTAAGTGGGTTCGGGCCCAAAGTGGATGACTGTAAGGGGATTTCACACCGAGTTCTTGTAACTCACCCCCCTTTTTCTTAACCCTTGTAGGTAATGCTCAGTGACGAGGACTTGGGCCCATGGATGACTCGGTGGAGGCCATACTTCAGAAATGGTGTTTTATTTTGAACTTTAAATTGTTCATTTCAAATATGCTTTCGCTACTAAAAAGGTTTTTAAAGATTATTACGTTTTCAAGTAGTTAACAATTGTTTAAGTGTTTTTGGTTTAAACAAAGAGGCTGTATTTCTCAAGCAAGTTTTTAATAATCGCAAAGATGGTTTTTACTTCCATGTGACACACCAGATTTGGGCCTAACTTCTAGGCCGGGTTTGGGGTGTTACAACTGAACTCAGAGAAACCTCAGTTCTCGCCCATCCCAATCACGTATAAAGATCTGTACCGAATTTTGTTTGATGCACATGTAGTATCCCCTTTCTACATAAAACCTATACAACCCCCATACCCTAAATGGTACGACATGAGCGCTCAATGCGAATACCATGCGGGAATCACAGGACATTCGATCGAGAATTGCGTCGCTTTTAAAAAGATAATCGAAAGACTCGTCAAATTGGGTGTCGTAAAATTCGATGATCCCTTTGGTGCAGAAAATTCGTTGCCCAACCTTTCTATTAAAGGGGTAAACATTCTGAGTTTCACGATAGATAGGGGCATGGGATTCAAGAATGCATCGAGCTCAGGGCCCTTGTGCAAGGCTTGATTAAGGAGATCAAGGACCCAATGGGAATGTTGGGGAATCTAAGCATTAATGACATATCCGAAGAGAGAATTGGGAAATAAAAGTTTCCAAAGCCCTTACATACTTGGGAAGATTTTAAACAATGGAACTGTGGAAGGAATCCCTGTATTTTTTAGATTAATCTAGAGTAATATTTAGAATGTGCTTGTTGCCTTAAGCCTAGAGACAATGAGAATCCTTTTCTGAAATAGGCTTATGTCCAGAATTTTTATTTCAATAAAATGCATCTTTTTTAAGCAATTTTTTTATTTTATTCTTCATACTGTATATTCTTTTGTTTTTTTACCATATTCTTTCATTCTTTATTCATGACGATACCATACAAATAATCATCCTTAGAATCATTTATTCTTTAGATTTGTTTGCCTTCGTACCTAGGTATCCAGATATCAACGACATGAGCGAAGTTGTTACTGACTCCCTTTTTGAATGAGATATGGGTTTAGGGGATCTCAGGACTTTAAAGATGGCAGAGATTGTAACATATCTTCTGATTTGTTAAGAATGGTTTAACAAGATGAAAAATAGACCTTACTCAACAAAAGGTCAGCGGATATTATGAGCCTAGAAAAGGGGTGAAGATCGAAGCCTAGCTCACCATAGAAATAATGCGAGACATCATTGAGTTATTTTCAAGAATTCAAAGTTGTTTTCGCACGATCATATCAGGACATGCCTGGGCTACTAAGACACGGGCTAAACATGAGGATCTGGCACTATTGGTCTACCATGGAAGGGGATTGCATCAGTTATACCGCAAATACTGAATTGAAGAAGACGAGATTTATGTGACTCTTTTATTTTCTTCACATATTTTTCTATATGTGGGGCATGGACATTATGGGGCCAATCTCGTCAAAAGCTTCTAGTCGTCATCGATTCATTGTCGTGGTTGTCGTTTACTTCACTAAGAGGGTGGAAGTAGCTTCATATGCCAACGTTACAGAGTCAATAGTCATCAAATTCTTAAAAAAAAAAATCAGGCGCCGACAAAGAATGCCAAAAAGGACAAAGTCAAAAGTTTGTAGTTTGTTTAAAGATCAGACGCCATATTATAATGCAGTAAAGGCAGTAAAAAAAACAAAATAAGGATCATGGAAAAATGACTGAGATTTGTAAAGGTTGGCATAAAGAAGTCACCATTTACCCACTTTGTTTTTTAAACGATAGCCGGGACCTTCACCGGGGCAACATCTCTCCCATTGGTTTACAAAAGGGAAACAATTGTGGGAGGTTAAGATTCCTTTTCTCCAAACTTTGATTGAATTGGATAAAGCAGACTGCCTTCAATAAGTTCGATTGAATGGTCGAATGTACCAAAAATGGATAGTACAAGCTTATGATAAAAGGTTTGCCCAAGAGAATTTCAGGATGGGGACCTTCTCATAAGAACTTCAAAGGAGATTGTTCAAGAGGAGCATTGATATTGACCAAGACGAATGGCAAAGACTTGCCCAATTCAACAAATTCAGGTTCAGTTAAGAAGTATTTACCTGAAAGAGGAAAGACCAAGGTGAAAACCCGCAAAGGGCGCCTTGAGATCACCAAAAAAAAAAGAGAAAAAAAAAGAAAAAGGAGAGGCCAAAGCGAAAACCTGCAAAGGGCGCTTTGAGACCAAATGGGCTTTGAGCCGAAAACCCAAAAGGGCGGCTCAAATTTTGATCAAAGATAGGGCATGTGGTAGTCTTGCTATGCTTGAATTAACAATGAGGAAGTATGCTGCGTCTTGGGGCATCAACAAAGTACTCCGGATCCCCTAAACACATATTGAGCTTAAAATGGTCCTCAAGAAGTTTGAACAGAGAAGCTCAGGCTGCGATATCTGGGGCACCTAGCTTCTATCTTACCCATTTTTGAATTTGTTATCTTTGATTGCTTTATTCTTTTCAAGATACACCTAAATCAATTTTCTTTTATTGCCTTGGTTATCTTTGATTAACTTATTTGTTTCGAGCTATGCTCCTGATTAATTTCTTTCTTGTCCATTGTTGTGATCTTTTTCAAGCATTTTATATTGAAATAACGATTATTGGACTAATAATATTTTCATAAAAGGAGTTTCGTACATTACTCTAGAAGTTTTTAAATAATATAGGAACCTGAAACATGACTATTGTTTAGAACTCACCAAGCCTAAGGGTTGGAAATATTGAAAGATGATTATTTTTTTGGATTTTATTGGATAAAACATTTTGTCAATGATACCCTCTCGACAAATGACGGGCAATGTCAACTTAAGTGTAAAAGGGGAATCATTCTCTAAAAAATGATACTCTGTATCCATGTAGATATCATGCATACACATTTGGTTAGGTCACCTTGGGAGTGATCAGTTGATTGAACAAGTTAACAAATCCTATACCTTTGAGTTGTAGTGGGATGAGGCGAAGTTGATACAGATCCTATAGCCATAAGTCACAGTAGGATGATTTAAAAATGGTACAAATCTGATGTACCTAGGGTACAGTGGAAGGGACTCTGAAATTACAGCGGGGCAAGCTTGCTGAGCAGAATATGATCATTTTTTAGGTTTTTTGTCAAAGATACCGGCTGAACGAGAAAGCATGGTAACACATCAGTGATAGAACCTTGATAAACTATGAGCAGTGACAACCCAAACAGTAAAAAGGGATCATTCTCATTCATACACTTCCAATTAGGAGCATTTGATTTATTTCGATCATTGTATCCTAATCGTTGTATTTAAAAAAAAGAAAAAAAAAAGAGGAGATCATTCTCATGACATTCTGCATTCATGCAAATGTCATCCCTAATATCATTTAGTTAGGAGCATTAGATTCATTCCGATCATTGCATCCTAATCATTATACATTTAAAAAATGGGATCATTCTCATGACATTCTGCATTCATGTAAATGTCATCCATAATACATTCGAGTCTACAGGACATGTCCCTCAGAGGACGGTGTAGCAAATTGAAAAGTTCAGATTTTGTTCCCTAGAGATGATAGTGGAGCAGGTTGAAGATTGAAGTCTTCCTGAAGATAGTAAGGAAGCAAATTGAAAAGTTCAGATTTTGTTCTCTAGAGATGATAGTGGAGTAGGCTGAAGATTGAAGTCTTCCTGAAGATAGTAAGGAAGCAAATTGAAAAGTTCAGATTTTGTTCCCTAGAGATGATAGTGGAGCAGGCTGAAGATTGAAGTCTTCCTGAAGATAGTAAGGAAGCAAATTGAAAAGTTTGATTTTGTTCCCTAGAGATGATAGTGGAGCAGTCAAGATTGAAGTCTTCACGAAGATAGTAAGGAAGCAAATTGAAAAGTTCAGATTTTGTTCCCTAGAGATGATAGTGGAGCAGGCTGAAGATTGAAGTCTTCCTGAAGATAGTAAGGAAGCAAATTGGAAAGTTCAGATTTTGTTCCCTAGAGATGGTAGTGGAGAAAACTGAAGATTGAAGTCTTCCTGAGATAGTAAGGAAGCAAATTGGAAAGTTCACATTTTGTTCCCTCGAGATGGTAGTGGAGCAAACTGAAGATTGAATCTTCCTGAGATAGGAAGGAAGCAAATTTGAAAGTTCAGATTTTGTTCCCTCGAGATGGTAGTGGAGCAAACTGAAGATTGAAGTCTTCCTAAGATAGTAAGGAAGCAGACTGAAAAGTTCAGATTTTGTCCTCTCGAGATAGTAGTGGGGTAGACTGAAGATTGTAGATCTGGCATTCTTGAGATTGCAGTGAAGCAGATCGAAGGTACTAATCTGGTATCCCCGAGTTCACAGTGGAGTAGACTGAAGATAGCAGATTTGGCATTCCTGAAGTTGTAGGAAGCAAATCAAAAACATCAGATCTTATCTCCCTGAGTTTGCAGTGGAGCAGATCGAAAAATAGTAGATCTGGCATTCCTGAAGTTGCAGGAAGCAGATTGAAGACATCAGACTAATTGAAATCAAGATGAATTTCCAATACTATTGAAGTCGCAGTGGAAAAGGCGAGGACCAAGAAGTCGAGGCTCGGCAAAGACCGGGCAAAATTGGACCTTCTGTTGTCTTTGCTCTATTCTCATTACATGACAATGAGCAAAGAGGGGCAACTGTAAGAGCCCAATTTTGCCCGGGCTTAAAAATAAACCAAAACAAATGTCCAAAGACATCTATTTAATGATTCATGATCAAAACCAATTTACAAGCCCAAAATTACAAACAAATTACCCTTGGGTCGTTACATTTTGACCCGATTCTAAACAAATTTACCCGAATACACCTGTGCCCAAAACCATTGACCCAGTACCTAAAACAACAGACCCTGACCCCTTAGACCCAAATTACACGGCCCAAAAAGGCCCAAAAATTAAGCAGTCTCAGCAGAAGCCTAAGGTTTCTAGAAACCCTAGGCCCCGCAAGCAAGAGTCCAGCGCAAGCGCCGCAGCCACCAGTCTTCGATCGCGCCTCAGTCCGCAAGTCACGCCGCCATCAATGTAACACCCCAAACCCGGCCCAAACACTACAACTGGATTTGGTATGTCACTCAGTAGATTTTTGTAAAAGATGTCGAAATTTGGGCAAAACTTAATAACTTGATAAGTTTAAGTAAGATTTAAAGTTCATTTGTTGTTTTCGTGAATTAAAAACCAAAACCTTAATACATGCCTTAGTTTAATTAAAATTTAAATGTCTATCAGTAATTAAAGCCCAAACTAAAACCCAAAACAGAGTATAATAGTCTAGTGGCCCGTGGCCTTATTATAGCGAGATTTAAAACCCATTAAATAAAAATATAAAATGATAAATTAAAGCCTTTTTGCCGAATCCAAATGTTCTTTTGCATGGCCACCTTGCTCTCCTTTTCAGCCCGGTCCGATGCACTAAGTGCTACCTGAAATTTGTTAAAAATAATAGGGTGAGTCGCGAGACTCAGTGTGCAACCCTCGTGCACCATCAGACTGGCCTTAGCCCACAGATCAGAATATAGAACATAATATAAGAGATAACATACATAAAAACCCAACCCAATCCTAGGTTTCCATCCGCTTCACACCACCCTTACCTGCCAATCACACCATTGGGGATTTCTACAATCAACCTACACCGCTACACACCATCAATGGCAGTCATGCTGCAGTTAGCTGCTCATCGTCGAGTTGTGACAGAGTCACCAGTGAAATGGCGAAGCCACGAAAAGCGAGTTGTGACAGAGTCACTGGGCTAAAATGGCATAAGCCACTGCAATGATCACTTCCCTTTTTATCAATCACCCAACCCCGAGCATACATAGAAATCGACATGCAAAACATATCTTTTAATGAAACATTCATGAAGAATGGAAGAAAACACTAACTCGATATTTATCCTTTACCCTTCTCGGGTTTTCAAACGTTATGCTGGATTTTGGCATTTAACAGAGTATAGCAGATTTATACTTATATATATATACATAATAGCATTCAATCTAATGGTGTGAGAAGTTACACACCTGATTAATGTCGATACCCTTGCTAAACCGATCTACAACTTTGCTCGAAAAGCCGAAAAGATGTGACAATAGGGCCTCTCCTTGAAATCCCGAAAGTACCACGATTCAAGTATTACCGAACTTATGACTTAGAGGTCTACTCGATTGACTCCTCTATTGCTTCCTTCAAAATTCGGCACACAAAAGCTCCACTAAAGAAGATTCGGCAACTTTAGGAGGTGAGATCTTAGTGATTTCGGCTTTTAGAAGAACAAAGAATTGGAAAAATAAAAGCAAGGAATGGGTAGAGAGATTCGACCAACAGAAAAGAATAGCAGTGGTTTGGCAATTGAGACTTCAAGAGCTTGTTTTCTGTCGTAAAAGAAAAGAGAGAAGAGCAAGAATGGAGTAGGAATTTTACAGAGAAAAGAGAAGAATAATGAGAACTTGCTAGCAATTTGGCACATACACCTTAAGTCAAAACCGAATGCCCCTTTCTTTTCAAATTCTTCAAAGTTTCGGCTAGCATTAAACACTTAAAGATGGCTCCTATCTTTGATCTATTATCTCCTCAAAAATAGCCTTTATCTGCTTATTATCCACACAATAAAATCCCTAAAATTTAGCCTTGTGTCGCCCCCCTTGCTCATTTAAATGCCAAATTTTAGCCCTAAAACTTGGGCTTCAAGCAACCATAATTTAGGCCTTCCTCATGCACAAGTGACGCCAACTCCTCTTCCTCCTAGTAGCACCATTTCCTCTGGGCCACAAGCCCAAAATGCTTATTAAACTTCTAAAACTTCAATTTAAACCCCTAGAGTGTCTGGACAAAATATTTAAAACAAGGCCTCAGCCCAATTTGAGCCCCATTTGTACCTCAAACTCTCAAATTAATATATTAAACGCATCCACACCCTAAACGCATAGGCCCAAAAATTCAGGATGTTACAATCAACGCGCCTCACCGCCGCTCTCCTCGCTTGACCTGCAAAATAAGGAAAACGCAACAAAAGGGGAAAGAAACAAATATGGAAAAATATGTATTTCCTTTTTTATTTTCGTTTTTTCGGGTTATAAAACCCCATGTAAACCTGTACCAAAGGGGGAGGAGAATACACAGAAACAGAGAGTACCAAAAAAAATCCAGAAATAATATACATAATTTTTTTTCCGCAAAGGTGATTTTTTTTATATATTTTTCATTCGGTTTTATTTTTTTTTACATTCATGCATATACAAACGTTTTAAAAAATAAAAAAGGAGTGTTTACCTTTCGAAGACGCCAAAAATTGGAGGTTTTAGGCCTCCGGCCACTGTCCACGGAGGCGCGTGTGGCGTGTGCGGTGCGTGGCCTATGACGTCCGACGACTCCTCCGGACAGAGGCGATGAGAATTCGAGAGCATTTGGGGGGCTCTCTGATTCTTTTTTTTTTTTTTTAAAAACGAATGTCAAAATGAATTTTTTTAAGAAACTGACTTATATAGCCTCGTATAAACGATGCCGTTTTCTCTTAAGCAAATAAGCGTTAAAACGACGCCTTTTAGCAAGCCAGGATCCGCGCGTTAACCCGACCCGGGGAGGATCCGCGCGTTTTCATTGAATGGTCTAATTGCTATTTTAGTCCTTCCGCATTTTTATAATTTTTAATTCCATTTAATTTAATTTTTTAAATTCGGCCCTAAATGTTTGTTTACATTTTAATTTAGTCCCTCGAGCTATTAAAAGGTTAAAATCAGAACGACGCCGTTTTGAGAATGAAGGCATAATTGCCTAATGAGTCCTTACAGTGTAATGCGCTTTTCAATTTAATCCTTTTATATTTATTCTATTGCTATTTAATCCTTATTCATTTTAAAACCTTTTTATTATTTTTTATTCTAATATTATACTTAATTATTTTATTATATTAAACTGTTTTATTATTTTATTTTATTAATTTTGTTAATAGTATAAAATTCATATATATATATTTTATGTATTATCTTTATACATGTTAAATTATTATTCTTTATTATTTTATTTGGTTTAATATTATTTTTATTATATATTATGATTTATATATTAAATATTATATTATGTTTTTAATTTGTATATTACATAATAATATATTATATTATATATATATTTTTTAAAAAAATTGTTTTATAAAATTTATTATATTATATAATATAATATATTTGTTTATATTATATTATATATGTAATTTTATATTTTTTTATTATTTACTAATTATTTTTATCACTTCATTATTTTTTATTAGTACCATTATTATTATTCGTACTATTATTATTATATTTATGACTATTATTTTTTTGTTATATATATTATTATTATTATTATAGCTATATTTATTATTATTATATCTACCATTATTAATACTATTATTTTTTATATTATTATTACTATTAATTTTAATATCCTTACATTATTTTATTATTATTAATACTATTTTTATTTTTGCTATCATTATTTTCATTATTATTTTTATTTTATAATTACTAATATTATTTTTGTTATTATGTATATATTAACATATCTCATTATTATTATTATTATTATTACTATTATTATTATTATTTTATTTAAATTATTGTACATCTATTTGTTAATTTGATATTAGCTTTATTTTTTATTATTTTCTTTCCTTTTATTTATTTATTTGTTTATTTATTTATTATTATTATTTTTACTTAACATTTTTATTATCATCCACATTTTTATCCCATTGAGCATAAATAAAAACTTATTTCCAAGAATTCAAAATTTTCGTGTCCTAACTAATTGGATATGACGTTTTGTTATCTCGGGATAAGGATTTCAGAAAACAAGGCAATGTTTCGTGTTTGGAAGTTCGAGAAATTGTGCCCTAACGTGCTGGGTTTCGGTTTTTCGTTCGTCCAAATCACTAAATATCCTTTTAATGAATTTTGTAAATCATGAGATGATTTTGGTTATGAGGGTATAAAACATCAAGTCCTAACGTGCTGGATGTGATATTTGTATGCTTTCAGAACAAAGGAATCTCCAATTCCAACTTAAATTGTTATTTTTAAAGAAATCATGTTTTCAAATCTTTTCTAAATTTTCGATATTAGGGCAATGATTAATCAATCTGGTACCAATTTTGGGCGTTACGAGGGCGCTAATCCTTCCTCGAACGTAACCGACTCCCGAACCCGTTTTCTTGTTTTTTTTTTCGTGGACCAAAATCAAATGTTTTAAAATAAAATGTTTTACAAGGTGATCCAATCACACCTAAGTAGAAAGGGATTGGTGGCGACTCCATTTTCATTTTTAAAGTCGATCCCCGTTTTTAAAATCAACTTTAAAAATGGTTCGACAAGTATGATATAGAAAACATGCATATTGAGGTGCCATATAGCATATTGGTTGTATGGATATATGATATTGTGAATGTGGTCTCTTTGGTAATTTTAGGTAATAGGTTTTTGTAATGTTAAAGTAGAGTTTTCTTGTATAAGGTACTATGTTCTTGATGTGTTAGAGACGAGAAAAAATGTAGAGAAAGGAAATGAAGGTGTTATAAACTTAATTACTAATATTTTGCACTAAAACAGTTTTAGACAGCTGCAGTAGTTTGACTTTGAAAATTCACAAAAAATTTTATAAATTGAATTATAAGTTAATTATAGTATTAAATTAAATCCTATTGAGTCTAGTTTTACATAGAAGAAACAGCATAAGCAAAAGAATTTCATATTATGAGATATTTGAATTTTTGTGAGACAAGGTCAGATTGATTTCGGGTTCTCTGTTTTGACTTTGGAAAATCATTAAAAATTTTATAAAACTACTTGGGGGTTTAAATTTGTATTTTTAAATTCTTAATGAGTCTACTTTCAATAGAAACAAACTAAAACATCATCCAAATCTCGTACTAAGAGATAATCAATTTTTAGTGAAGGAAGGTCGAAACTGTCAAATAGTAGAACAGGGATAAGTTTGAAGAATTAACTGTACTTACTGGCTAAATTATAAATTCTGAAATTTTTATGGTAGAAATATATATGAGTCTAGTTTCTAAAACATCAAGCAGTTCTTAATTTTAAATTCTTTAGCTTGAGATATAAATAATTTAGTGACTATGACTCAAGTGGACAGTTTCGCTATGAACAGTAAATATCATGAATTATCTGAAAATGTTTTGAAATTTTTGGTAATGCTCCGTAACCCTGTTCTGGTGACAGATACGGGTTAGGGGTGTTACAGTTACTATATGGTATGATAAATGTTAGGCAACTTTACCAAGCTAAGTAGCATGTAGTGTATAATTATAACCTGAGGTAAGTTACTTGGTTTAATACCTGTGAACTTACAAAGCATTGTGTATGCTTACCTCATTTTTTTCCCTTTCCCTGTAGATTGCCAACTTGTAGAACACGTTAAACGAATCGTCCAAAGCTCACACTATCTCGGTATTGATTCAATAGTCTTTCTATCGTTTAAAGCTTGGTTTTGTAGCATGTACATAAGTGTTATTATGGGTGTTTACCTTGGTTTTATAGTTTGGTTTGCACTTGGATAATGTTTGAATTATGGTATATGTTGATGTGGAATGGTTTGAAAGTATGAAAGTATAGACTAAGTTTGAATAAGTGATGTTGATATGTTCTGGTGCCTATTGAGGCTTATTGGTTAGCTGTTTGAAAAATGCCAAATTGTGGAAATGTTGGATTAGATGATTTGAAATGGTGATTTATGATGTTTTGGCATTATATGGAGCTTATAATGTGTCTAGGTTATTATGTAATAGTGTTTTTTATTTTGGGATGATAGTGAAATGTTATATGTATATAATGCTTGTCTTGATTATGCATATGATATGTGTATAAGCTTAAAAGGTATGGGTGCTCATTTAAAGTGGAAAGGGTCTCGATCTTTATGATTTACTTGTTTATGAAGTATTTGTAAGACATGTGTGTAAATGAGGTTAATCGTGGTATGATAAACTATGAAATGGATATATGTGTAATATCCCGGGTTAGGGGCTAGTTTGTTGTTGCATGTTATTGCATGTGTTTAGTGTGCTGCGTGGCTATTTCTATGTTTTGGGGGCTTGGTTGTAGGCTAGGAGTATGCCGAGTGAATGGGAGAATTTTAGTTTTTAGGCTTTATAGGAGGAGCTGTTGGAGCTGGGGTTAAGAATTTTAATTGTTGTTTTGTTGCACAAAAGAGGAGCTAGCTTAGTGGCAAAGCATGCGTTACATGGGGAGCTTGGTGTGGCGTCATCTACATGGAGTGGAGGTCTAGTGTTCGAGCTGCAGAGTCCCCATTTTGGCTTTAATTTTGGACGGCATGGGGGAAGAGGTAGAAGGCAAGTTGAATTCTACCTTGGACCAAGTCATACCTTTCAAATGAAAGGTGGAGAGCATTTGTAGGAGGGAGACTTGGTCATGTTGTTTGAATGTGTGGAGTGGAGTGTTGTGGGGGATTTGGCCGAATTTTAGGGAGGAGTTGGAGGGGGAGTGACGGCTTGGTGTGGGGGAAAGGGTGTGCCGAAATTCAATTGGCTTTGTGGGGGTGATTTTTGGTCACTTTTTGGGTGTCAAACAAGGTTCTTCTCATTTTGTCAAAAGCAAGAAACCGAAATACCTAGTCCCTTTAGTTGCCGGGTTGTTTTGCTTCATTTGGTGTGTGTATAGCCGAATGCAAGATTGCATTTCTCTTCTTGTTTTCACTTGAGTAAGCAGAAAGTAAAAGTCTTCTCTTATCATATTTTTCTTCCTTGTTGAACCTTGATAGCCAGAACACTCTCTTCTCTCCTTCTCATAATCCATTCTTTTCTCCTAAAGTACTTGTGCCGAAACTCCACCCTTCAAAATACCTCTTTCGTTTCTTTTTTATTATTTTATTTTTTTCTTTTCTTTCTTTTGAACTTTTGTAGCCGAATCCTCCCTTGTGCTGCAGAAATTTCCCTCTATCATTTGTTGCATTTTGGCCGAATATCAATCCCTCACCTAAGAGTTTGCCTTGGCCGAATATTGGAGTGGGGTGGACCTCTCTTGTGTGGTGTCCAATCGGGTTTGGAATAAGGTGAGTGCTAGCCGAATGTTCTTTTTCTTTTCTCTCTTGTGCTCTATCGATTTTGGTAAGGCTAAGGATGATTTTGGTCAATTGTTGATCGAAGGCTAATCTACGGGTAATCGACTTTGTTGTAGGACATACGGTTTGTCGAGGAGTTAGGTGAAGCCTCCTTCTTTCGATTAGCTGGTTGGTAAGTAAGGGTAAGTGGTTGATATATTATTATTAGTCCAATTCTTTGGTTTCGATTAAGGCAAGGGTGACTAAGGATTAACTATGTTCTTGATAGGTGTTGGCCGATTATCGTAAGAACCATTGTTGGGTTCGGATTTGGTAGGAAACCAAATCAAGTATAAAGGTAAGGGTTCAACATTAAACCCTTTGGTTTATTTGGTCTTTGAGAAAGGTGTGGAAGGCTAACCTATGTTTTGACCGATTGTTATAGGAACAAGATAATCGGGGGCTTAGATCGATTCGTGAGGTTTAAGGCTTTTGTTACAGTGTGTAAACTAACACACCGATACCTAGTAATGTTATTAATAAACCCGTTTGCTGTTAAAAACTATACCAGTATGACGGATAATTGGATACCCAAACGGGGTATGTGTACGTATCCGGGTAAGTCTAATTTATTACAAGTTCTATTATGGATACCTTGGGTATTATGATCTATGTTATGTATGCTATGAGATGTAATGCTAGACATGTTGGCATGATATGCATGACTTGTATGATATGCATGATCACATGAGTTGGTATGATGATGGGTGATATGAGTGGAGGGGGCAGTGATATTTTGTGCTGACGAGCACCAGTGTTTTGGTAACACACTTTGTGACTTTGGGTCACCAGAGGTTTGGCACCTCCAGAGGTTTGGCACCTCATTGCGACTCGTCCCTGTGGTTTGACACCACCGTGGGTTGGCCCCACATGAGATATGGGATCGTCTGCTAGTGATTGGGTATCACACGATGGGTTGGCCCCATCATTCGATTATTGTGACTACGGTCACCAGTGGTTTGGTACCACATTTGTGTCTTTGGGACACCAGAGGTTGGGCACCTCATTGCGACTTGTCCCTGTGGTTAACACCACCGCGGGGTTGGCCCCACATGAGATATGGGATCGTCTCGCTAGTGATTGGGTATCACACGATGGGTTGGCCCCATCATTGGATCTGTGACTTTGGTCACCAAAGTGCTTTGGTAGCACAAACGTGTCTTTGGGACACCGGTGGTTTGGCACCACATTGATGGATATTGTGTCTTTGGGACACCAAGTGTTTTGGTAACACATTGTGACTATATGTCACCGGTGGTTTGGCACCACCGGTGGTTTGGTACCACACGGGTAGAAAAAGGAGATACGGATGGTTAGGATCGGGTTGCATTAATTATGTTGCTATGTATGATGTGTGTTAGCATGTTGTTTCATCGAGAGCGGGATTTATGCATCGAGTCATTCGACTCACCCTCTCCTTTGACATTTCAGTGACCGTAGACGCGGACATGGAGCTGGGTGGACTCGGGATGCACATGCCATGCTTTAATAAAAGTTTTGCTCAGACTATTCACTTTGGGTACTTTAGCTTATTTATTTTTATTTGAGATTTAATTTGGATTTGTAAAAGGCCTTTAAATTATGTTTTATGATGGTTATGTTTTAATTAGATTCTCAACCTGCTTAACAAATAACTTGGTATGAAATTTTACTAAAAATTTGGTAAGATAATGTTTTCAAAACTATAACGAAATGTGTTTTAAACTATACCATCGGGTATCTCACTATGTTTTGCTATAAAGTAAACTCAAATGATTTTCAAACCAAACTCGATATTCTACTAAGTCAAAAATGTTTCAAAATAGTACTAAGAAACTATTGGAAATGCTAAATGAAATCAACTCGTTTTTAACTATATACTTTGGATAAGTTTTCAAAATCTAATCAAACAGCCTACTCCAATTTTCTTCAAGTTCACTATGTTTTCGCCCGCTTTTAAACGAAAAATCTTATCTCTCAAAACGTTTTCCCGTAACATACCAGATTCGGACGTGGTGTCCCCGTCCGGGTTTGGGTGTTACAATTGTGGTATCGAGCCAAGTTCAAAGGTTTTAATACTGTGGCCCGAGGCCCAAAAAGTTTTTAAGTGTTTGTATGGTTTGAAAGGCATGGCAACAGTCTCCTGCACAGATTCACCTGTGGTAAGTACCCTTACTATTGCTTGTGAATTGATTGGATGTGATATGATTTGATGAATAGCAATAGTATACTACTTTAGAGATTGAAACTGATAGGATTTTGTGAACTTGCGAGAACAAATCCTCTTTAATATTCATAAGATTTGCCTTAAAATAGTGGAATATATGTTGATGCATAAAACTCTTAAATCGATCACGAGAAAGATTAGTCATGAGCACTCGAGCGGACGTGGTCGTAATACTCGTGGTAGAGGTAGGGGTAGGATGACAGTTTCGAGCCCGTAGGATCCGCAGTCGTGGTTGAGAAAATGAGATACGGTTCCGCCACCGGTGGAGGTGGTGAGTTCCAAGATCGACCGAGATGATGCAAAGTGTCTCAGCGATCTTTGCGAGTGTTGGAAAGAGTAGCTGGTGTAGGTGGTGGTGCGGGAGTTAGGAAATCGGTGCTCGAGCGACTTGGGCAAACGGGCCGAATTCTTCCGAGGTGTTTCGGTGTTGCTCTCAAAGATCGCTGAATATTGGCTGGAGGCAACCTGAGCGGATCATGGATGATCGGACTTGACAAAAGAAGAGAAGTCGAAGGGCATCGACGCTTCTCCGGGATGAGTCATATCGCTGGTGGCTCACGGTTCGAGAGCGAGTGTGGCAAGCAGAGGATCCCGACATGGGATTATTTCAGTATGGCATATCAAAAGAAGTACATTGGAGCTAGTTATATTGACTCAGTAAAAGCATTTCGAGGCTTGTTCGGGAGTAAATCTATTTCGAGTACGAGGTGAGTTCTGGTCGAGTAGGTATGCCAGGGCATTGTGGCCACCGAGCATGAGAGGTGTGTTCGTTTCGAGGATGGGGTGCGAGACGAGTTGAGATCGCTGATTGCTCCGCCAGGAGCGAGTTTGTTGTCTTAGTTGAGAAGGCTAAGGTAGCCGAGGGTGTTAAGGAGTCGGTGAGGCGAGTATGGACGAGAAATAGGCATAAGAGGAGCTTTGGGTCTTCGGATCGCCGGGTAATCCGCAAGAAGAGGGCTAGACCGAGTGGGGCGAACCACTGCTAGGTTTGTTGTCGCTAGGTAGGGACCGCCGCAGTGATGTGATCGGTGTGGAAAATCTCATTGGGGTGGCCTCTTTGGATTGGAGGAAAAGGTTGCTTCGAGTGTGGTTCTCTGGAGCATCGTGTGAGGGACTGTCCCGCGAGGTTGGCCAGATTCATCCCGAGAGTCGGGCCGTAATCGATTCAGAGGTAATAGACCGCCACCGCAGAGGGGCCGTGGTAATGGCAGAGGTGGTAATGGTTCGTCGGGGTTGTGGAGCACCGGCAGAGGTGCGAGTAGTTCGATGCCGCATACCTGGATTAGTGTATGCCGCGAGGCGCCGGAGGGAGGCGACGCACCGGGACGTCATAACCGTGACGTTTTTGATTTTTAGTTCTCCTTATACCGCTTTGATTGATGTGGGTTCAACGCACTCTTATGTTGCCGTGAGTATAGTAGAGACCATGGATTTAGACTCGAGATATCTTCTAGGCGGATGACCGTGATTAGCCCTCTAGGTCACTCGTAGTAGTAGATAAACTGTTTAGAGAGGTACCCCTAGAACTCCAAGGGGTAGTGTTTGTCGATCCGATGGAACCGCCGTTTGGGGAGTTCGATCCGATTCTTGGGATGGACCGTTGGTCAAGTACCAAAGCGAGGTTGGATTGCGCGCCAAGCGCATGGTTCTTAAGACGGTTGAGGGTGATGAGGTGGCTATGATAGGTAATAGGAGGGATTACTTATCAAATGTGGTATCCGCTCTGAAGCGGAGAAGATGGTCGTGAAGGGTTGTGAAGCATATGTAGTTCATGTGTATGCCTTGGAGGCTAAAGAGTCCATTGTGGAGAAGGTTAAATGCACTGTTAAGGAGTTTGTTGATGTTTTCCGAGGAACTTCCGGTTTGCCGCCGATCGTGAGGTAGAGTTCGGAATAGATCATATTCTTAATCGCGCCGGTGTCTATTGCTCCGTATAGGATGGCGCCAAAGGAATTGGTGGAGCTTAAGGCTCGGATCCAGGAGTTATTGGATCGAGGTTTTATTAGGCCTAGTGTTTCGCCGTAAGTGCGCCGGTACTCTTTGTCAAGAAGAAAGATGGCACGATGCGGATGTGTATAGACTACCGCCAGATTGAATAAGCCGGCGATTAAAAACAAGTATCCGCTGCCACGGATAGATGACTTGTTTGATCGGTGAAGGGTGTCGCGATATTTTCAAAGATCGACTTGAGGTCCAGGTATCACCGATTAAGAGTTAAGGAGGTCGATATCCATAAAACAGCTTTCGGACTCGGTATGGGCACTACGAATTTCTCGTAATGCCGTTCGGGTTGACTAACGACCGGCGGCGTTTATGGATATGATGAATAGGGTGTTTCAACGAAGATCCGGATCTGGCCGTCGTGGTTTTCATAGACGACATCTTGGTGTACTCTGGCGACGTAAGAAGAGCATGATAAGCATTTGTGAGTGGTGTTGCGATTTTGAGGAAGAGCGACTCTATGCTAAGTTCGATAAGTGTGAGTTCGGCTTAGGAAGTGACTTTCTTGGGTCATGTAGTGTCTCGGTGAGGATTCGAGTAGATCCTCGTAAGATTGAGGCGATTTTGATTGGAAGCCGCCTAAGTCGGTGGCGGAGATTCGGAGTTTTCTGGTTTGGCGGATACAACCGAAGGTTTGTTGAGGTTTCTCGTTGATAGCGCGTACACGATGACCAAGTTGCCGAGGAAAGAAGTTCCGTTTGTATGGACCGAGAAACAAGCAGAAAGCTTCGATAAGTTAAAGAAGATTTTGACCGAGGCTCCGGTTCTAATTCAACCCGAGGTGGTAAGGAATTCATAGTCTATTGCGATGCATCACATACGGGCTTGGGTTGTGTGTCTTGATGCAAGAAGGTAAGGTTGTGGCTTACGCTTCTCGACATACCGAGGCCACATGAGGTCAACTATCCGACGCATGACTTGGAGCTAGCGATCGTGGTCTTCGCCTTAAAGATTTGGAGGCACTACTTGTATGCGGGAGAGATCGATAGTCTACACGGATCACAAGAGTCCAAGTATCTACCGACTCGTAAGGATTTGAATTTGAGGGCGCGTGCAGATGGGTTGAGTTGTTGAAAGATTACGATCGCTCGATTGAGTATCATCCGGCAAGGCTAACGTGGTGGCGCACGCGTTGAGCCGTAAGGTTGTTTTCGGACTTAAGAGCATTGTTTGCCCACTTGAGCTTGTATGACGACGGAGTGTTTTGGCGAGTTGCGTGTTAAGCCTACTTGGGTTGAGCGGATCGAGAGAAACAGATTATTGGATGAGGTTACGAGTGCGAAGGTTGCAAGTGCAGGATGGTGGTTTGGAGGGTTACTGACTTGTCTAGTGATGAGGTTCTCGTGTTTCCAAGGTAAGGCTTGTATGCCTAAAGATGTTGAGCCGAGGCGAGAAGATTCTTCAGGGGCGCATATAGCATGATCCTTATGCTATGCATCCCGGAGGTAGCAAGATGTATATGGATCTTAGAGAGCGATTTTGGTGGCCTGGCTTGAAGAAAGAGGTGACAGAGTTTGTTGGGAAGTGTCCGACTTGTCAACGAGTCAAGGCCGAGCATCGATTGCCGTCGGGTTTGCTTCACTGTGAAGATTCCTCGATGGAAGTGGGAAAGGATAACCATGGATTTCGCTGGTGGGTTACCGCTACGCCAAGCAAGAAGGATTCATTTGGGTAGTGGTGGATCGCCCGACTAAATCAGCTCACTTTATTCGGTGAGGGTTGACTACTCGCCTCGTGAAGCTAGCGGCCGTATGTTTCGAGAGATAGTAAGGTTGCACGGTGTGCGGTTTCGATAATCTCGGATAGGGATCCTAGATTTACGTCAAGGTTCTGGAAAGCGTTGCATCAAGCTCTGGGTACTCGTTTGGATTTCGCACGGCTTTTCACCGCGATCGACGGTCAATCGAAAGGGTTATTCGGATCTTAGAGGATATCTTTGAGAGGTTGTGTCCACGGATTTGTGGGTAGTTGGGAGGAGTTTTTGCCATTAGTCGAGTTTGCCTACAACAACGCTTATCAAGCGAGCATCAAGATGGCACCGTATGAGCGTTGTATGGTAGGAAGTGTCGCTCACCCACGTGTTGGACGGAGTTGGGTGAACGTCAGTTGTTGGGACCCGAGTTAGTAGCTGAGACTGAGGACAAGGTTAAAGTGATACAGGCTCGATTAAAGGAAGCTTCGGACCGCAGAAGTCTTATGCCGATCTTAAACGGAGAGATATAGAGTTTGCTGTAGGGGATAAAGTGTTTCTAAAGGTCTCACCTTGGAAGAATGTGTTGAGGTTCAGAAAGAAAGGCAAGCTGAGTCCGAGATTTATTGGGCCGTATAAGGTATTGAGACGAGTTAGACCAGTAGCGTATCAGCTTGAGTTGCCAGCAGAGCTTAGTCAGATTCACGACGTTTTTCATGTTTCGATGCTTCGGAGGTATCGTTCAGACCCGTCACATGTGGTAGCGGTGGAAGAGATCGAGGTAAATCCAGACTTGACTATGGAAGAGGAACCTGTGCAGATTCTAGATCGGGAAGTGAAGGTTCTGCGTAAGAAGTCCGTGCCTTTGGTTAAGGTTCTTTGGCGGAATCATGGCGTAGAAGAAGCTACGTGGGAACCCGAGGATATGATGACACAGCAATACCCGCAACTCTTTTGATCAGGTAATTTCGAGGTCGAAATTATTTTTAAGGGGGGTAGAACTGTAATATCCCGGGTTAGGGGCTAGTTTGTTGTTGCATGTTATTGCATGTGTTTAGTGTCTTTGCGTGGCTATTTCTATGTTTGGGGGCTTGGTTGTAGGCTAGGAGTATGCCTAGGAGTGAATGGGAGAATTTTAGTTTTTAGGCTTTATAGGAGGGGAGCCGTTGGAGTGGGGTTAAGAATTTTAATTGTTGTTTTGTTGCACAAAAGAGGAGCTAGCTTAGTGGCAAAGCATGCGTTACATGGGGAGCTTGGTGTGGCGTCATCTACATGGAGTGAAGGTCTAGTGTTCGAGCTGCAGAGTCCCCATTTTGGCTTTAATTTTGGACGGCATGGGGAAGAGGTAGAAGGCAAGTTGAATTCTACCTTGACCAAGTCATACCTTTCAAATGAAAGGTGGAGAGCATTTGTAGGAGGGAGACTTGGTCATGTTGTTTGAATGTGTGGAGTGGAGTGTTGTGGGGATTTGGCCGAATTTTAGGGAGGAGTTGGAGGGGAGTGACGGCTTGGTGTGGGGAAAGGGTGTGCGAAATTCAATTGGCTTTGTGGGGTGATTTTGGTCACTTTTTGGGTGTCAAACAAGGTTCTTCTCATTTTGTCAAAAGCAAGAAACCGAAATACCTAGTCCCTTTAGTTGCCGGAAGTTGTTTTGCTTCATTTGGTGTGTGTATAGCCGAATGCAAGATTGCATTTCTCTTCTTGTTTTCACTTGAGTAAGCCAGAAAGTAAAAGTCTTCTCTTATCATATTTTTCTTCCTTGTTGAACCTTGATAGCCGAACACTCTCTTCTCTCCTTCTCATAATCCATTCTTTTCTCCTAAAGTACTTGTGCCGAAACTCCACCCTTCAAAATACCTCTTTCGTTTCTTTTTTATTATTTTATTTTTTTCTTTCTCTTTCTTTTGAACTTTTGTAGCCGAATCCCTCCTTGTCTTTGCGAAATTTCCTCTATCATTTGTTGCATTTTGGCCGAATATCAATCCTCACCTAAGAGTTTGCCTTGGCCGAATATTGGAGTGGGGTGGACCTCTCTTGTGTGGTGTCCAATCGGGTTTGGAATAAGGTGAGTGCTAGCCAGAATGTTCTTTTCTTTTCTCTCTTGTGCTCTATCGATTTTGGTAAGGCTAAGGATGATTTTGGTCAATTGTTGATCGAAGGCTAATCTCTGGGTAATCGACTTTGTTGTAGGACATACGGTTTGTCGAGGAGTTAGGTGAAGCCTCCTTCTTTCGATTAGCTGGTTGGTAAGTAAGGGTAAGTGGTTGATATATTATTATTAGTCCAATTCTTTGGTTTCGATTAAGGCAAGGGTGACTAAGGATTAACTATGTTCTTGATAGGTGTTGGCCGATTATCGAGAAGAACCTTTGTTGGGTTCGGGATTTGGTAGGAAACCAAATCAAGTGTAAAGGTAAGGGTTCAACATTAAACCCTTTGGTTTATTTGGTCTTAGCCGAAAGGTGTGGAAGGCTAACCTATGTTTTGACCGATTGTTATAGGAACAAGATAATCGGGGGCTTAGATCGGGTTCGTGAGGTTTAAGGCTTTTGTTACTGTGTGTGTAAACTAAACACACCGATACCTAGTAATGTTATTAATAAACCTGTTTGCTGTTAAAAACTATACCGGTATGACGGATAATTGGATACCCAAACGGGGTATGTGTACGTATCCAGGTAAGTCTAATTTATTACAAGTTCTATTATGGATAACTTGGGTATTATGATCTATGTTATGTATGCTATGAGATGTAATGCTAGACATGTTGGCATGATATGCATGACTTGTATGATATGCATGATCACATGAGTTGGTATGATGATGGGTGATATGAGTGGAGGGGCAAAGTGATATTTTGTCCGACGAGCACCAGTGTTTTGGTAACACACTTTGTGACTTTGGGTCACCAGAGGTTTGGCACCTCGGAGGTTTGGCACCTCATTGCGACTCGTCCCCCGTGGTTTGACACCACCGTGGGTTGGCCCCACATGAGATATGGGATCGTCTGCTAGTGATTGGGTATCACACGATGGGTTGGCCCCATCATTCGATTATTGTGACTACGGTCACCGGTGGTTTGGTATTACATTTGTGTCTTTTGGGACACCGAGTTTAGGCACCTCATTGCGACTCGTCCACGTGGTTAACACCACCGTGGGTTGGCCCCACATGAGATATGGGATCGCCTCGCTAGTGATTGGGTATCACACGCGATGGGTTGGCCCCATCATTGGATCTGTGACTTCTGTCACGGTGCTTTGGTAGCACAAACGTGTCTTTGGGACACCGGTGGTTTGGCACCACATTGATGGATATTGTGTCTTTGGGACACGGTGTTTTGGTAACACATTGTGACTATATGTCACGGTGGTTTGGCACCACCGGTGGTTTGGTACCACACGAGGTAGAAAAAGGAGATACGGATGGTTAGGATCGGGTTGCATTAATTATGTTGCTATGTATGATGTGTGTTAGCATGTTGTTTCATCGGGAGCGGGATTTATGCATCGAGTCATTCGACTCACCCTCTCCTTTGACATTTCAGGTGACCCGTGAGACGCGGACATGGAGCAGGGTGGACTCTTGGTGCACATGCCATGCTTTAATAAAAGTTTTGCTCAGACTATTCACTTTGGGTACTTTAGCTTATTTATTTTTATTTGAGATTTAATTTGGATTTGTAAAAGGCCTTTAAATTATGTTTTATGATGGTTATGTTTTAATTAGATTCTCAACCTGCTTAACAAATAACTTGGTATGAAATTTTACTAAAAATTTGGTAAGATAATGTTTTCAAAACTATAACGAAATGTGTTTTAAACTATACCATTGGGTATCTCACTATGTTTTGCTATAAAGTAAACTCAAATGATTTTCAAACCAAACTCGATATTCTACTAAGTCAAAAATGTTTCAAAATAGTACTAAGAAACTATTGGAAATGCTAAATGAAATCAACTCGTTTTTAACTATATACTTTGGATAAGTTTTCAAAATCTAATCAAACAGGCCTACTCCAATTTTCTTCAAGTTCACTATGTTTTCGCCCCGCTTTTAAACGAAAAATCTTATCTCTCAAAAACGTTTTCCCCGTAACATACCAGATTCGGACGTGGTGTCCTGTCCGGGTTTGGGGTGTTACAATATGAAAGGTTTAATTGAATGTTATGTATATGGTTATATAAGAGATGGATACTAATGTTGACCATCTTGTGAATGGCTAATAAAATTGAATGGTTCAAGCCTTATAACTAAATGTAGGTGTGTAAGAAATTTGAAATGACAACGCTTTGCATGCCTTGGTAAATGGATAGTTGCATAAATGGATAGAATAGAGATGAATGTGTATGGAAGATGATCATGATTTCAATGGATTGAAATGTATAAATGAGATTGTGTGTTCGGAAGCTATTGAACCATATACTATACTAATGGTGTGTGTTTGATGTATAAATTGTTGGATGGATGAAATATGGTATTCTCGGTATGTTTTATTGAATTTATGCAGGATATAGGTGTGTTTAGCCACCTCTTAAAAGAAGCTTTGATTTGAGCATGAAAAAAAAAATTCAAACTTGTGATTTTTGGCCATCTGGGTAAAAGTATTAATACCAGGGACCAAGGTATCGATGCATTACCAAATGAACAGTATTTTGAAAATGGCAGAATACCAAAATGGCATCGATATCGATTTTAGTTTCGGTACCTACCATAAAAGTATCGGTACTTGTTCTTTTAGTATCAATACCTAGTTCCAAAGCTTTAAAAATTTTCAAATTGGTCTTTATTCACGCTCGAATCTATTAAACTATAATTGTATGCTCGATTTAGTCTATTTTTTGTTCATATATTCTATTATGAATATATTTGGAATAATTTGATGTTTTAAATTGAATTTAGTGTTATAATTTGTGTATGAAATTTTTCGGTGATTTCTGTAGCATCTCGTAACTTGGGTCCTATAATTGGGCCGGGTAAAAGGTGTAACATTCTTGCTATGCATGCTAAGTTTGTTACTGGTAAGTATGGAAATATTAGAATCTTGCATTCGTTGTGTATCATTAGCAAGATAAGTTGCTTGCTTCTTGGTTGTTATCAATGGTTAATAATGTTCTTCATTATCTTAAAAGTACCAATACTTCCTTGATGTTTGGAATGTACTTAATGGAATGTTTGTTACTAAATCTGCCACCAAGATTTCCACTCTTCGACATTCTCTTCATTCTCAAAAGAAAAAAGACTCAAATTGTTAAGGAATGTGTAACGAAGATTAAGTTGATTTATTGATTTATGATACTCTTAGTGCATTTGGTGGTGTGGTGATTGAACAAGAGCATGTGAGTGTTATATTGGCTAGTCTTTCATTTGAATTTGGGTTTGTGCTGGCTATTGCATCATCAAATAGAGAAATTTTACCTCTTGATTTACTCACTAACATGCTCTTAGTATGTGAAGCTAGATAAAAAAAATTTGTTCTTGTAATCTAATCAGTCTCAAGATTTAGTACAGTTCTCTTTTGGTTATCAATCAAGGCCTAATGGTTCCTATGCATTATGAGATGTTCGTAGTACTTCTCGAGGTCGTGGTTGTGGGAATTTGTGGAAATTTTGGACATTTAGCAAATCAATGATTTTTTATCGTTTTGATCAAACTTTTAATGGTTTTGTAGTTTCTCCACAAGGTTTTCAAGGTTTTCCTACTACTTCTCAAGGGGCTCAAGGTTTTTTTACTAGTTCTCAAGGATTCCTTGGTGTTTTTCCTTGTAACACTCAGTTTCTAATTAACCCGGAAACCTGAAATAATTAAAGGACTAAATTGAAAGAGACCGCAAGTTGGCGACCTCTATTGGAAGAAACAAGAAAGCTAGAAGCCGGATTGGACATAGTTGAGAATCAAACTTAGTTTTGTTAGAATGGAACCAATCGATTCCTTAGTGGGAGACACAATGATTATGAATGCACGGCTCTCATAAGGTGGGTATTAGTACGGGAAGGGCTATAAATAGATGGAAGATGGTTCCCAGCGATGATTTTCTTCTCGATTATGTTTCCTTTTCTCTCTTCATCATCTTCTTCGATTGTTTTGAAGAAGAAGAGGCCATGGAAGGTTCTGCATGGAGCAGACTCCATGAGGATGGAGCCGGAAGAGTTGGGAAACCAACAAGCTGATAAGGTTCTTAACCCTTTTGTGTACGTAAAATTTAAGAAATGAGGTTATGGATCTTCATAATTTTTTTAAGGGTTCTGCATGTTATGAAATCCTAAGCTTTTAAGATGAAGTGCAAGTTTAACTAGTAGGTTTTTGGTTGTAATGCTTAGCTTCAAGGAGAATGGAAGTTCTGGCGTTCGAGGAAGCTAAGCTGTGGAAATGATGAGATTTCATGTGAGTTCCTAAAACTCCATGGATGTTATGATTTATGCAGTCTGAGTATGCCATGGTTGCATAAACATGAAGCATGATGATATGTGCATGCATTGCATGACTATGGGAAAAACCTTCATGGGATAGACGAAGTTAAGAAGTGGAAATGGGGAGTGGCCCTATTAGATACCGCCTTAGGCGAAGCTTTAGGCTTTGCGGAGGGAAGACTGTGATGTTCGAGCATCAAAGTTAGGTGGTGTAAAGGAGGTAATAAAAGGATGACTCAGGTAATATGAATTATGGAAAGGTATTTACCGTAACGATGGTATCGACTAGTCATTAGGGGTGACACTGTGACGACGGTATATGGCGTAATACCATAGATGAAAGATGTCATGGCAGCATGGTACAAAGTATAAGGTATATGATGTAAGACCATAGATGAAAGATGCTACGGAAGCCAAGTATGGTGAGTAAGACCATGAATGATAGTATGTTAGAATGGCGGATCAGTGTAAGACCACGAATGAAAGACTCTATGGCATCCACAAAGATAGTCCGCTGGGACAGTAAACACAGAACAAAGATAATCTGCTCGGACAATAAACACAAAACAAAGACAATTTGTTGGGATAGTAAACACAAATAAAGTCCGTTGGAACAGTAAACACGAGGTAAGTTCATCAAGATAGTAAGCACGGGGTAAGTCTGTTGGGACGTGAGAAATAAGGTGAGAAGGGTATAGGACTATATCTTGGCCATGAAAACCCATAGAGTCCACCAGGTCCACAAGCACAGGGTATATTGCTAGTGCACTAAGCATGAGAAACCACGCACGTGGAAGAAGAGTTATGAGAAAGTGTAAGTATGGCAAGAGGGTCATGAGGAATCCACCAAAAATGATGAAAGTAGTAAGGATAGATGTGAAAGTTGACAATGCATGGGCGAAGACCCGATAATAATTAGAGGAAGATAGGCCATGCAAGAGCTGGTCTAACTATGGAAAAGTATTTGAGGATCGCAAACAAGGATCCATCATGAAGAGCCACCAAGAGTAGCTCAAAGAAGTTGTACACGGAGGGAAATCTCATGGAAGAGATGGGAATCCTACTTCCAAGACAAGGATTCTGTCATGGGGACAATATGTATGTCAAGACTATTTCTCCTTAAGGATAGTCCTTTATGGTAACATGTTATGAAGCTAACTCCGAAGGGAGATCTTACGTAAAAGGGGAAACAGACTCGTATAGTCTGATGAGTGATGACCTACCAGAATGATAATCAATTGTTCATCATATGGGACATGTGAGTTCCCAGGTTAATCTAGTGCATAAAGTGAGTTACAGAAAAACAATCCAATCACATTTGACTCAACATAAGGTGAAATCAGGGTAGATTCGCAAAAGTGGCGAGGACCGTTATACGTAAGCTCAATATGAAAATGTCAATGAGTCCTTCGAGACTATGGTATGTACAAAGGGAGTCCGCCAAGAAAGGTATGACCTAAGGACCTTTGGGCGAAAGATAATAGAGTGCTACCATAGAGGTACAATATGGTATACGGGTGTACTACCAAATAAGATAGAGGACAATGAATACCCTATGTGTAGGGTGTACTAAAGGAAGAAAAGACGAGGAGTAAAGATAGGACCTGCTGATATCGCGATGTATCTAGATATGGTCGAGTAGAGAATTCAACCAGAGGAAGGTTTTAGAAAGAGCCAAGTGGCTTAGAGGATCGGTGGAGTTCGCCACCATGATAAAGAATACTCGCCTTGAGCAAGCAATGAGTATTTATGTTTATTTTATTTTATATTTGTTAGCCTCTTGTGATAGGGTTATTTATGGGCAATAAAGGAACTCACTAAGTTTGTTCGAAGTTACAAGTAGTTGACTTATGTTTGCATGTCTTGCGAGGTTGATCGAGGACTTCGATGAGGGACCAAGCCAGATGGAGTAGAGATTGAGGATCACTGTTGGATCAAAGTCATGCACATAGGAAATGTGTACCATTGGAGGCTTCGCCTCAGAATCAATCATGGTGTAACCAGATGACGTCCTTAGGGTCTGGGTACTTAATTAGTCAACCCTAAGTTAAGGAAAATTTATGGGTCTCTTTGTATACAAATAGTCTGACTAGAAAAAGAAATTTACGAGACTAAACATTTAGCGAATTAAGGCCTTAGTTGTAATAATTATTATTTTTGATATTATTATATTGGTTTTATTTTAGTCTGTCTATTGACGACTAAATTAGCAAAATTACATATAGGTGAAACTGATCCATTTGTGACGTTCCATACTCGGATTTGGTGGACGGGTCGGGCGTGGGGTGTTACATTCATGGTTTTTCTGGTGCTTCATTTCAGCCCAATGGTTCATATGGACAATCTGCTCTTAGACCTTCTACAGCTCCTTAGGCCCATAATGGTTACTTTAGTCCGTATTTTGTTAATAATTTTTTTTAACTGCTTCTACAGCTTTTGGTTTTTCTCAGCAAACTAGTTCTTCTGATGCATCTCCCATTGGTAATCTACTTCAAAAGTTTGATACTTCTCAAGATAAGTCATAGCATCCTGATTATGGGGCTTATGGGGCTTCCAATCATGTCACAAATGATGTTGGAAAATTGCATAGTGCTCAATAATATATAGGTATGGGTGGTTTATTTATGGGAAATGGTTTTTCTGCTCCTATTTCATATGTTGGTCATACCCATATTTTCTCAAATGCTAAGTTGTTACACTTGGGGAATGTCTTGCATGTATCTAGTATAAAGAATAATTTGCTTTCTATTTCACAATTTTCTTGTGACAATAGCGTTTTCTTTGAGTTTCATCGCTATCATTGTTTTGCAAAGGACGCCCAAACTTGGATTACTATATTGAAAGGTCGCACACATGATGGGTTGTATAATTTGGTCTTGTTCCTTGTTCTGGAGTCAGGCAACTTCATGTCTGTTTAGCATAATTAATGCAAAGTAACATCATTCAAAATAATAACTAATTAACAGAATTATATACATGTCAATTATTTTGATTATTCGAATATAATGCTAATAAAAATATTTCTCATCTTTATTAAAGCATTTGTAAAAATTGAAAAAATTGATATATTATAATTTTTTTTGATATTTTTCATGTCTATTTTATAATTCATGTTCGAAGTTCGAGGCCAGCACTCCTCCCAACAATGTCATCTCTAAAGTTCAAACTTGTGTTCTCCCTTGATAAATTAATATAATTTTTTTAGTTAATTATGGTTAATTCATTACTTTTGTTTCTATATTCAATAAAAATAATGTTTTAAAATAATATCTTTCAACTAAAGAAAAACGATTAATTTTTTTTAAAGTTTAAAATTACAATCAAAGTAAAAATATAATTACATATTTAACTTACATTCTATATTGCGTCTAAGCATGTTGCATTGTATTTATTATATTATTTTTATATGAAGAAATCCATAATTAAAATTACTCTAAAATTATCGACAGGAGTTGGGTGTATTAGTCAGATACAATGTACTCTAAATGAGAGAATGTACATTTTAATTTTGAAGACGAGATTGATAGGAGGGGTAACCACAAGCCTTGATTATGAACTGTAAACAGACATGAAAAATAAAAAAAAATTATTATGAGATTATTTTAGATTTATTTAAGTATAAAAAATAAGTATTGTTGCCTAATTTTTTAATGCTTATTTTTCAAGTACAAAAATAAATTGTAATTAAACAATATATTTTTTAAAATAATCAAAAGTATTCTCATCCATTTTACTTGTTTGAGTCAAAGATATAATTCAAGTAAAGCCCTCATAACAATAACAAATTCAAAATTCGAACTTCCATTTCTTTCAATCATTTGTTATTGACAATATTTATTTATTTATTATTAAGGCTTAATTCACAATTTGACCTTCGAAGTATACTCGTTTTCCCATTTTGATACTTAAATTTTTTTATCCCCATTTGGTACTAAAGTATTGTAATGCCCCTAGAATCATCATCCTAAATTTTGTAAAGTGTTATATTCAGAAAGTGTATAATTGAATTATCGAATAAATAAAATAAAGCACATCAATGTTAGTACAGGAAGGTATTGGATAATGGAGAAGGTCCAAAAAAAAAATAAATAAATAATAATAATAATAATAATAATAATAATAATAATAATAATAATAATAATAATAGTATTATATTGTGAGATATAAATTTGAGGTATTGACTAGATTGTGAAAAAGTGAAAAGTGATGGGTCAAAGTGTGAATATTCAAAAGTTGAGAGGCTAAAGTGTAAATTTGAAAAGTTGAAGGACTAAAAGTGCAAATAACTAGAAGTGAAGAGGACATAAATGGAAATATAAAATTTAACTAGGGACAAAATGGTCATTTAATCAAAATAATAATAAATAAATAAATAAATTTGAGAAAAATTACCAAAATGTCATTGAATATATGGATGGATTATAACAATTAGATTTGCTTAGCCTTGAAATATAAAATATGGGCCATTGGATTGTAATCATGATGTTGGTGATATTTTAAATAATATATTAATAATAAATAAATTAGATATTTTGATAATATTTTAATAATAAAATGGTGTTATAAAATGAAGAAAAGATGAAAATCTTTCTTCATCCTTCCCTACCCAACGTGAATGGCAAATGTGTTAGATTTGTAATATAAATCTGAAATAAAACTTAATAAACCAGGATCTATCATGTCAAATCATCAAGAATAAATTAAGAATAAAACTAGATACGAAAGCGTACCTGAATCCATGAATTCCTTGAAGTTTTACCGAATCTTGGGGATTTTATCTTCCAAATTAGCACACAAGAAATTCAGAGAATATCTGCTCTCTGTTTCCTAATGATGGGATATTAGAAAAGATATCTTGTGTATAATTTGGGGACCATAACCCTAATATTAATAACCTTGGCATATTAGTTTTAATCAAATTCTAATTAGCCCATCATTAATTAGAATTTGATTAGAACTCAATTACTAAAGTATCTACACATATTTGACCCATACTTTATTTAATAATTAAAGCCCAATAAAATTTTAACCAAATTAGATCACTTTTAATTTGGGCTAACCTATCATGATAGTAAATAATAACATGTAATTACCCTTATTATATATGTGATGTCCATATTTTCCAACAATCTTGTAACACCCCAAACTCGGCCTAGACGTTATGGCCGTATCTGGCAATGTCACACGATAGTGTTTTTGAAACCTCGTTGTTACGATGAAAACATTCTATGTTATTATCTTTAGTAAACCTTTGTTAGAACTTAGGAAGTCGTCTTTATTCATTTAAAACATTTGTTTTGAAACATCCCTCGTTGCGGAAGCTTTAATAAAACAGTCAGGTGATCATGCGTTTAGAAATTACTTTAACTTTTTGAAAACCGAATTTCCTACGACCATTAGGTATAAATCCATAAAGTAAAATAAATAAATAAAAAATCAAATTTAAAACCAAAGTTCCAGAGGGTCCTTAAACTACAACCCAAATAATCAATAATAATCAAATCATAAATCGTAAATTGAAAATCATGAAGTCCAAAAATTACTGTGGTCACCGCTGAGTCCTCCGTCGCACCAATCCGTCTAAGTTTGGGATTACCTATGCACATTAAACAAAAAGGGCGAGTTTACGTAAACTTAGTGTGTAATCCCACAGTAACAAACAAACAATCAGTATTCACAGTGCACAGTTGAACAGTCTTGGGCCTAAGCCCTTTTCAGTATCAGTGAGAGTTTGGGCCTTAGCCCATCTCAGTACAGTGTCAAAAATGCAGTAGGGCCTTAGCCCATCATAGTATCAGTAGCAGTAACAGTTATGCAGTAGCAAAATCCTACCCAACCAGCCTCTACACACCATCTCCGTCCAACCCTACACTCCATGTGGGGATATAATCAACCCACCCATCCCTACACTCCAAGTAGTACCGAATGCGGCACAATACAGTAGTTTGCAGCTAAGCTGCTAGTAAATTAGGCTTAAAGCCTTTCAGTACACTTCCTCCGAATAACAACCCCCAACCCAATGCAATGCAACACACAATGGATGACATGCTATTATGCAATTTCAGTACATATATTCAGTTCAGATATTAACATGCCCAGTACAGATATCATTCAGTCAATTTCACACATTTAGGGGTCTAAGTAGCGCTTACCGACCCTACAGTAGGTTCACAGTCGACTTGGGCGACCCGTGCAACCTTAAAAACATTTCGGTAAAAATGGGCCCACACGCCTATGTGATCTGCCCGTGTCGGCCCAAACGCCTATGTGGCCCACTCGGCCCAAATTGGCCTTGGCCGTGTGATCCATTTTTAAAGTAACCTATGCTAGCTCAATACTCATATATGTTTTCACTATTTACTTATATGTTCATTCAAAGCTGTCTATTTGAGTCATTATCACTAAATTATTTATATCTTGAGTTACAGAATTCCAAATTAAAATCCGCTTGATGTTTTTGAAAATAGACTCAAATACCTTTCTACCATAAAATTTTCAGAATTTATAGTTTATCAAATAAGTACAGTAAAATCTTTAAATTTATCCCTATTCTACTATTTGACAGCTTTATCCTTTCCTTACTAAAAATTATTTATCTCTTAGTACAAAATTTAGATGATGTTTCTGTTTGTTTCTCTTAAAAATAGACTCATTAAGGATTTAAACATATAAATATAAGCCCCTAATTATTTTTCTACAATTTTAGATGATTTTCCTAAGTCAAAACAGGGGAACCCAAAATCATTCTAACCTTGTCTCACAAAAATTATTATATCTCATGATTGAAAATTTCATTGCTTACACTGTTTCTTCCATGAAAAACTAGACTCAATAAAATTTAATTTCATATTTTATTCAACCTATAACTCAATTCACACTATTTTTTATGATTTTTTAAAGTTAGACTACTGCTACTGTCCAAAACTATTTTAGTGCAAAATGTTGATTTCCAAGTTTATAACACCCTTATTTCCTTTCTCTACAATTTTTCGCATCATTTTCTCTTATTTCTCTTATTTCTCGACAGCAAGCAATTTCGTCTTGATCATTGTTTTATGCGATGTCAAAGTCTTAAAATTTATAATGAGAATGATCGAACCTGGAAACTAACTATGACAACGATTTTTAGGCAAGCGCACCTATCGAACAGTAGTATAGTTAAGGCAAGACCGGGATGTATATTTTTACCAACAATCAAATAAAAGCCTACCGAACAAGAGTAAGGAATAATTCATTCAAAATACCAAAATTTTCCCAAGCGAAGGCTTGAACTTGGGACCTCCCAAACACTCCCAGAACACATAACGACTAAAGCTGAAAGATATTTGTATCATATTTTCACAATAATAAAATTAGAAATTTTGGGGCGTTACAAATCTCCCACTTGGACCACATATATATACTAATTACTCTATAATTACATGTCATTATATAACCTTATGAGCTCAAAATTTTACTATCATATCCAAAAGGTATTCTGAACAATCTCGTCCATTAATTATGTTAACATAGAACCAAGGCGACTTTCGTTACATATACCGTAACTAAATCCATCCATGATCACGTATATTAACACAACCAAATGACATAGATCAAGTATGGATGTGTAGCATGAAAATTACATGCAGTATGATCTAAACATGCCTATTTCCAACTGATCCTCCTTAGTGAGATCAAACCTTACCAAAATTAGAGTGTGAATAAACCAAATAAACTTTAATTCCGCAGAAAATAAACTTAATATCTTTAAACTGAAATAACTGAAAATGTGTCTATAACATAAAAGCATTTAAAAATACAAACTCCCACTAAAACCAAATATCCTTTAAATGACATTACAGCCATATGAGCAGTGTGCTCTTATAAAACCTTAGGTGTAGTTTCTTAGTAAGCGGATCCGTAATCATGGAGTTTGTCCTAATATGCTTTATAAGCACCTCTGAACTTTTACTTTAACAACCAGGGACTTAAAGTCTATGTGTTTTTACTTTGATGTGCTCCTGTTGCTATTGGAATAAAAGACTGCAATTTGTTTTCACAATTTGCACCTTAGTGACAAAATCTTGTATCCATATTCCATCAAAATTGGAGTCTATATACTTGATGATCTCTAACTGATTAGACCTCCGATATGTGAGCATGTAATCTTTTGTTCTCTGAAAATACCTTATAACCCTATTGGATACTATCCAATGGTCCAAACCAGGGTTGTTTAAAATATCTACCTAACATCCCAATAGTGTACACAATATTCTAATGTATACAAACCTGAACATACATTAGACTTTCTACAGGTAAAATGTAAAAAATCTAATGCATTTTTTTTTGTAATCTCAAAATCATTCATAGGGCATTGGTTGAGGCTATACTTATTATTGACAAGCAGTATGTCATTAACATATAAAACCAAATATAGAACCTTACTCCCACTAAACTTATGGCATATACGATTATCAATAAAATTCATCTCTAAACCGAATAAGATAATCATTTGGTAAAATTTGTAATATTATTGACGAGAAGTTTGCTTAAGCCCATAGATGAAGTTCTTTGCAAATCATTAACTTTGCATCATTAGACACAAAGCTTTCTAATTGCTCCATATAAATGTATGATCAATGTTACTATTGAGAAACCATTAACTTAATATTCATCTGATGTAGCTTAATGTCAAAATATTCCACTAAAGCCATTATAACCATTTCTCTAGTGGACCTTTTTAATGACATTCATTCTTGAGGTTGTTGAGTTTGTTCTTCTGGAAAAATTACCTCATATTGAATAAGAAGTTGTTCAACATTATCTTATTGAGGTTTTAGATTCACTTCTTAATCAATAATAGGTATGAGAACCTAAACATCATCAAAAGTGATGTAGGAACTGAGTTAGAATCTAATTCCTCCTTAAAAGCAATGTCTCTAACCTTATTTCTCCCCCAAACTCAACATCATCAAAAAATATTGCAGTTCTCATCTCAAAAATATTCCTTATTATGGGATCATAAAATTTATAGCCCTTAGATCGCTCAGAATTTTCTTGACCCTTATACTTTATAGACATCAAAGAAGTCAGAAGTGATGTCATTTCAACATTATCGTTTTTAGCAAAACGTTTCTCAATTTCGTCAAGGAAACTTTGGCCTGAGTAATCTTTTTAGATTCTTTGCCCCTAAAAGCTTCTGAAATGTTGTACTTCATGATCATTAGACTCATGCAATTTGAACGATTCCACCCCTCAAAATCCCTTTTAACATAAGGGGTGTTTTTCGCAGTGAGAGGTGCGGGTTGTTCTTCCCTTAGTGCAATGTCTATGTTCATACAACCAAACACTACAAGTAAGTGCATTTTCCATTCATTGAAATTAGTCCCATTAAGCATGGGTATAGAATTTATATTAGCGGATATTGTGGCAGTAGAAGATGAATTAGCTGAATATAGAACAAAAAATAAGCTCACATCAATATTCATAAGTAAACAATAAATTCAAGATAATGGCTAATCCCATCTCAAGATACCAAACACAACATTAATATCAAGTCTTTGGACAGTAATATTAACAGTAAGCAGTACTGTAACACCCCAAACCCGGCCTAGACGTTATGGCCTAATCTGGCGATGTCACATGGTAGTGTTTCTTGAAATAAATGAGTTGTTGTAAAAACCTCTTTTCTATTTAACCTCTATACAAAATCTTGTGTTCAATCTAGGATGCGTCGTTAATTTTCAAACGTAGTTCATTATTACAAAATTATTCTTTTACAAAACGTTGTTAATTTTCAAAACGTCACTTGTTGCGGAAGCTTTGTAAATCAGTTTGCGTATTTGAGTGTATTTTGTTAAAACGGTTGATTCTTTTTTAAAAACCGATTAACTCTACTACTAGCAGTTGTAAATCAAAATAATAAAAATCCAAAATTAACCATGAAAATCCAAAAAGGCCATTATTACAGCAAAATACCCCAAAATAAAATTAAAAATCATTATTAAGTACTAATCGAATAATTTAGGTCGTGTGGCCACCTCAAAGTCATCTGCCGCACCGATCTGCCTATATATGGGGGTTACCTGTATAGTCAAATTAGAAGGGTGAGTTTTCAAAAACTCAGTGTGTAATCCCATATAAAGCAAACAGATAGACAGAAGGCAATCACATTCTAGGCCTAAGCCCTTTTTCAGAATAAGTGACAGTATCAGTTTGGGCTTTAGCCCATCTCGATCTGGCGATCATGCATTTGGGCCTTGGCCCATTACTGATATCGATAATCGATCTGATATCAAATTATGCAGTATACAAGTCCTACCCAACCAGCCTCTACACTCCATCTCCGTCTAGCCCTACACTATATGTGGGGAAATAATCAACCCACCCATCCCTACACTCCAAAAAGTACTGAATGCGACACTAAACAGTGGTTTGCAGCTGAGCTGCCAGTAAGTTAGGCTCGAAGCCTTTCAGTACACTTCCTCCGATCCATATAAACCTATCCCCAAGCAATGCATCATAGAATCATGTCATGCCAAATCATGGTATCATATGTGTATTATTGATCTGATTTTAATAAACATGCTCAAAATACAGTCGTACATGTATATATATAAATTACATGGATATAACAGTCATTCAGGGATCTAAGTAATATTATCGACCCTACAGTAGGTCTACAGTCGACTCGAGCGACCCGTGCAACCTTAGCAGTTAAAACAGGGAAAATAGGCCCACAAGCCCATGTACTTTGCCCATGTGGGCCCACACGTTCGTGTGACCCACAAGGCCCAAAATGGCCTTAGCCGTGTGGATCACAGGGCCTGGCCAAATAATCCCACACGCCTGTGTGGTTCACCCGTGTGGGGCCCACACGGCCCAATTCGACCCGACCCATGAATCGAACATGGCCTGCCTCGTCGATCACACGCCCGTGTCCGATCACACGGCCTACCACACGGGTGGCCACATGCTCGTGTGGTGTCGACAATATAACTTTTTGGCTTTTTGCCGATTTCCGTTTGCAGAGTTGTGTTTACACACCTGGTTACGAAAAATACGCACACCGTTCTTAAGCACTCCAACCTATGTTCGAGCATAACACACAAATAATCACATATCAATTGGATTAAAATGACCCCTCTTCAAAACACTTGTCCAAAAGATCGATTGCCACTTGCCTTGTTTGAACAACTAAGGCCTTACACACTTAAACCGTTGATAATGAGTGATCACTAGCTCCACGATTAGTAACTGTATTCCAGATGAACCCCTATTAATAAGTATTCACATGATTAGCTTGAAACAAAACAAAAATTAACTTACCGAAAATGCAAATCCATGCCTAGGGGAAAGAAACTATCGGCCTACAACAAAAAAGAAGACCAAAAGCACAATGACTCGACAGAGACAAAAGATAGAACAACCGCACCCCTAGCAGTAATCGGAAACTTAATCCAAATAAAAAAATAAGAAGAAAGAAACTGAAAATAGGGATTGTAGGTAGATAAATCGGCAGCAAAAAAAGAGGTGTTTGGTGAAGCAACCACTTCGGTAGAACAATCGTTGCGCACTAAAAACTGATTGGACAAAGAACAAAAATAGAACGACGAGAAGAGGCAGGTTTCAGCTACAATGAGGGATGAGAGAAAGAAAAAAAAACAAAAAGGTAAAGTCGACAGAAAAGCAAATAAGATGAAAAGAGAGAAAATTGCTAAAACCGAAAGAATTGTGAGAGTGAGAGGAAGAGTGCCGAAATTTTCAGCCCACCAAATATGGGATAACTTCAAAATCCCCAAATCTTCTCCTAAAAACTCTCCAACCTTCCCACTACTCAGACTTTTAATGAAAAACAAACTCTAGCCGTCCATAATAGCAAAAATAGTGCCCACACCAGTACTCGAACACATGACCTCCAACACGCCAACACTCTACTTATCCACTAGACCAGCAGGTCCATTCTGACATATTTTACCAACATATAATTATAAGCCTACTGACCTAAGATAGGGGTTTATTGAATTGAAAACAAAAATTTGCCCAAGCTAATGCTTGAACTTGGGACCTCTCAGACACTTCTCAGAACACATAACCACTGAAGCAGATAGACATTGTGTCACAACTATACGAGAATAATTATAAAGGATTTTTGGGACGTTACAACTCTACCCCCTTAAAGAAAATTTCGGCCTCGAAATTTTACCTGATTAGAACAGATGAGGATACTGCTGTCGCATCACATCCTCAGGCTCCCACGTGGCCTCCTCAGAACTATGATTACGCCAAAGAACCTTAACCAGTGGGATGGATTTTCTTCTTAGAACCTTCACATCGCGATCCAATATCTGAATTGCCTCCTCTTCATAGGTCAGATCTGGCCTAACCTCAAATTCCTCAACTAAAACAATATGCGTGGGATCAGAGCGGTAGCGCCTCAATATAGAGACGTGGAACACGTCGTGAATCCGCTCCAACTCTGGAGGTAGCTCCAACCGGTAGGCAATTGGTCCCACACGTTTCAGTATACGGTAAGGCCCAATAAACCTAGGGCTCAACTTGCCCTTACTTCCAAACCTCAGTACCTTCTTCCATGGCGAGACATTGAGAAACACGGAGTCCCCCACAGAATACTCTATCTCTCAACGCTTTAGGTCTGCATAGGACTTTTGTCTGTCAGATGCCGCTTTCAGTCGGTCTCGAATCAATCTAACTTTGTCCTCGATACCACAAACTAGTTCAGGGCCCAGAACACGTCGCTCGCCCAACTCAGTCCAACACAAAGGTGTGCGACACGTATGACCATATAATGCCTCGTAAGGTGCCATCTGAATGCTAGACTGATAGCTGTTGTTATAAGCAAACTCCGCAAGCGGTAGGTAATCCTCCCAACTACCTCGAAAGTCAATCACGCAACTCCTTAACATGTCATCTAGTATCTGAATCACCCTCTCTGACTGATTGTCAGTCTGAGGATGGAACACAGTACTGAAGTCCAATCTTGTACCCAAAGCTTCATATAGCTTCTTCTAGAACCGAGACGTGAAGTGAGGATCCCTACCAGAAATTATCGAAACCGGTACCCCATGAAGTGTCACTATCTCAGACACATACAGTTTAGCCAACTTCTACAGAGAGTAATCGGTACGAACCGATATGAAGTGGGCGGACTTGGTGGGTGTGAGGGGTAACCCACTAACGAAGTCTATAGTTACACGCTCCCACTTCCAAAGTGGAACCTTGACTGGCTGCAACAATCCCGAAGGTAACTGATGCTTAGCCTTAACCTGCTGGCATGTCAAATACTTGGCCAAAAATTCAGTAACCTCTCGTTTAAGACCTGGCCACTAGTATAACTCACGAAGGTCTAGGTACATCTTGTTTCCGCCAGGATGCATAGCATAAGGGCTACTATGCGCCTCTCTCAGTATACACTGCATCAATTCAGTATCTTTCGGTACACAGATTCTTCCACAGAAACAGAGCACCCTTTCGCTATTTAATCCAAAATCCACAGTATTCCCACTCTCAATCTATCGGAAGCGAAGACCCAAAGACTCGTCCTCCAACTATTTACCCTTAATCTACTTTATCCACGTCGGTTTAACTTGAAGTTCGGCCAACTCCAAGTCATGCGTCGAATAATTCGCCTCATATGTCTTAAGCTGACGAGACACATAAGCTACCACATTACCCTCTTGCATCAACACACATCCTAAACTGACATGTGATGCATCGCTGTAAATAGTAAACTCTTTTCCGGACTGATTGTATGTATCGAAGCAGGGGCCTCGTCGATCTGATCTTGAGCTTTTCAAAGCTCTCTTCTTTGTGCGTCGATCCGGTTAAATGATACACCCTTACGTAGCAGCTTAGTCAAGGGTGCGGCGATCAGTGAAAACCCCTCTACAAATCATCGATAATATCCTACAAGTCCCAGAAAACTGCGGATCTCAGCTATAGTCTTAGGCTGTTTCCATTCCAATACCGCCTCTATATTTTGAGGATCGACCCTAATCCCCTCAACAGAAACCACATGTCCTAGAAACGTTACTTCACGTAACCAGAACTCACATTTACTAAACTTGGTGTACAGTTGTTTCTCTCGCAAAGTCTGCAGAACTACTCTGAGGTGTTCATCATGCTCACCCTCAGTCTTCGAATACACTAGTATGTTGTCAATAAATACCACTACGAACCGATCCAGATAGGACTGGAACACTTGGTTCATTAGATCCATGAAAGCTGCTGGTGCATTCGTCAGTTCGAATGGCATCACTAGGAACTCGTAATGACCATAGCGAGTCCTAAATGTCGTCTTATGCACATCAGCTTCCTTAACTCTTAACTGGTGATACCCTGATCGGAGATCAATCTTGGAGAAAACCGAAGCCCCTTAAAACTGGTCGAATAGATCATCTATCCTCAGTAGGGGGTACTTATTCTTAATGGTTAGCTTGTTTAATTGACGGTAGTCAATACACATACGCATGGATCCATCATTCTTTTTCACAAACAGTACTGGTGCCCCCCATGAAGATACACTAGGGCAAATGAACCCCTGATCCAGTAGCTCTTGAATCTAGGCCTTAAGCTCCACAAGCTCCTTCGGTGCCATTCTATAAGGGGCGATAGACACCGGATTTGTACCAGGAAGGAGCTCAATCCCAAACTCTACTTCACGATCCGGAGGTAACCCAGGTAGTTCTTCAGGAAAAATATTCGAAAAGTCCTTAACTGTCCTGATATGCTTAACCGAAGAATCCCAGAATCTGAAACACTAATGTAGGCCAGATACGCCTCACATCCCTTACGGACCAACTTCTCGACCCTTAATGCAGATATCACATTCGATGAATAGTTTCGACGCTCCCCAATTACGACTAACTCGATGTCTTTCTTGTTTTCAGTACAACCCTTTTTGAGGCACAATCTAAGCTCACTCGGTGTTTGATTAACAAGTCCATTCCCAGTATCAAATCAAATTCTCTAAAAGGCAGTTCCATCAGATCAGCTACAAAGATAGTTCCTTGAACCTCTAGAGGAACATCTCTAAAAAGTTTGTTAACCCTCACCGATTGTCCCAGCGGACTAAGTACAGTGACCTCACTCGTAGTGCTCTCGACCAGTAAACCCAAGTTTTCAAATATGGTACAAGCTATATAGGAGTGAGTGGATCCTATATTTATCAGTGCAGTATAAGGTACTTTATAAATAAAGAACGTACCCGTAATGACGTCCGGAGCATCTCTATCCTCTCGGCGACGTGTAGCATAAACTAGAGCCGGCAGTCTCGCCTCAGTATGACCGGCACCTCTCCCCGGTGCTCTCTGACCACGGCCCAGACCGTTACCACCTCTGGCCTGACCATGGCCTCTCAGTGGCTACTGAACTACTCTCGGTGGTGTAGTACCCATGCCAGAAGCTTGCATCTGATCGGACCTCCGCGGGCAATCTCTAATACGGTGCTCTAATGAACAGCACCTCAAACAAGCCCCAGTTTTTTTCCAGCACTCGCCCTGATGGCATCTACCACAATCAGTACACGGCGGCTGTCCAGTAGCAGCAATAGGAGCCCCAACTCTGATCGGCCAATCCACTCTGGCCTTTTTCTCTGGCCTCTAAGCGGAACTCGAGGGCTCCGATTCTTTCTTATTCCTACCTCTCTCTCTGTTCTAGTGCTCAGCGCGCTTTACTTCCTCGGTGATCTTCGCCTTATCAACTAGTGCCGCAAAGTCTCGCTCCCTCTGTGGAGCTATCAGAACCCTCAAATTATCTCTGAGGCCATCCTCGAAGTGAAAACATCGCTCTTACTCAGTCGCCACCATTCATCGCGTGTAGCGGCTCAGTACTCGGCCACTGATCTATCTCCCTGAGTCAGATTCAGGAACTCTCTCCTACGGGTATCCACGTAACAAGCACCCACATATTTTCCCTGGAAAGTGGTCTTAAAGAGCTCCCAGGTCAATCGATCGGGCTGAGTGCCCTCCTTAACAGTGAGCCACCACTGATATGCCTCATCTCGTAGCAACGATACAACACCCTTTAATTTTTGCTCAGAGGTGCAGTCCAAGTCATTCATAATCCTCTCTGTGGCCTCAATCCAGTATTCAGCCACATTGGGGGCCACCCCAGTAATGCCCCTAAAGAGCTCAGCTCCGTTAGACCGGAGTCGTTCCATAACCGACCCGCAGCCTCCAGCTCTAGTATTGGGCCCAACGACCCTCTCTAAAATCCTCAACATGGACTGGAACTGTGCGTCATCCCCAGCCGCTCGATCATGAGATCCAGTCTGGGTCACCGGTGATGCCGGCGTCTCACTTGTATCTAAATTAGGCAAGTTGCCAGAAGATGAAGACTCAGCTCGAGCACCTCTGCGGCCTCTACCACGGCCTCTTGTGCCCCATCTGTGAGTACCTCTTATGCTCATTGTCTATTCGCGTTAATCTGTATTTACAGTTTTTGCATCACTTTACAGTTCCAGTATTTATTAACGGATATTTTATGAAAATAGTATCAGAAGTGTAAAGTTTATTTCGTATATCGCAGTGTCAATCAATGCCTATCGGTTTTTCTACAGTATCAGTATACACTAACTTGAGTGTTTTTAGTACAGTCTATCTATAGTAGTTTCGGTACATACTATTTATAACATTTTCAGTTTTTAAACAGATAACAGTTTAGAGGACTTACAGGATCGGCACCGGAGACTCGGTGTACCATACATTTAGTGAAAACATTTCACATCATTTAGAAATCAATTCTTAGAGAATCAAATCTTAAAAACCCAAATCCACAACCGAGTTTTACAACCTGGCTCTGATATCACTAAATGTAACACCCCAAACCTGGCCTAGACGTTATGGCCGAATCTGGCGATGTCACATGGTAGTGTTTCTTGAAATAAATGAGTTGTCGTAAAAACCTCTTTTTTATTTGATCGTTATGTCAGAGTCTTAAAATTTATATAATGAATGATCTAGCCTAGAAACTAACTGTGACAACGATTGAGGCAAGCGCACCTATCGAACAGTAGTATAGTTTAGTGGCAAGACCGGATTGTCGAACCCAAGGGAACCAAAAGTACTAATACTAACTTTCTTTCTATTATTTAGCCTAAGAATTGAAGTGAATTATTGTTTAATCTAAAATTAACTAACTACTAAGCTAAGGACGCTAAGACACAAAGAATGAAAAGGGGAAATACTTGTGGGAAAAACCAATTGATTAAGATAATACCCAAGGAAGAATCCACCTAGACTTCACTTGTTATCTAACTCTGAACCAGGCGATTTATTCACTTGACTTGATCCGTAAGATTCCCTAATTTATATTAATACCTCTCTCGAGGCTACTAATGTCTAACCCTAGGTTGATTAATTGAAATCTCTTTCTAATTAAAACCCCTAGAATTGCATTAACTCGATCTATGGACACCTATATTAGGTTTAACCCTAATCCGGCAGATTTTTGTCACCCTATCTCTAGGCGTGCGAGCAACTCCGCTTAACTATGCTAGATCTACTCTTAGGCCGGGTCTATTCCTCCTCTGCCTAAGCATATCAATACTTGAATCACTATCCTGAAATATCAAAACAAGAATTAAGAACACATAATTAAGAACAAATCAAGTATTTATCATATAGTTCAGAAAACAATAACAAGATCCGTCTTAGGTTTCATCCCCCTCAGGTATCTGTGGGGTTTAGTTCATAATAATAAAAATATACATCTCAGAAGAAAAGATAAAACAAAACATAAGAACCCTAAAAGCCCCTGAAGGAATTGAAGAGAAGATCTTCCATCTTGATTATGACTCCAGCTTCTTGAGATGAATCAACTGGCTTTCTTCGAGTAAATTCACCGATTCTGACCTCTCTGGCTCGGCTCTTTGGCCTAGCTGGACGCCCCCTAAAGGTTGGCCTTTAGGGTGTTTATATAGGCTTTTGGAATGTGTTTCTTTGCCTCTAAGTACCCTAATCCAAATAAAATTCTTCTTTTCTACGGCAGGGACACGCCCATGGCACACGCCCGTGTAAGTCGAGTTGTAGGCCGTGGTCGAGCCTACTAAGGAGGCACGGTCATGTGGTGAAACCCCAGGCCGTGTCGATTTCTCACTTTGGCCCATTTGGCCCGTTTTAAGCCCGTTTCTCATTCTTTTCATCCTCTTATTCTCTCCTGAGTATAAAACATGAAATTAAAGGATTAAGAGCACCAAATTCCATAATTCAAGGGATAAACCATCCAAAAGCATGCTAAATGTGGGATTAAAATATGTTACTATTACAGTTTATCAAATACCCCCACACTTAAGCTTTTGCTTGTCCTTAAGCAAAATTCTCAACTCACAATTAAAACGAACTTCCTCAATTCATAACCTTCATAAACAGTGTTTCATCATAATTCATAGGTAATTCATACATTGATAATTTAACCGAAAGGTTCCTAAAGATTCAAACAATCTAAGTCATATATTTTTTTGTAGCATGAAAACATAGGTGTTTCCCCTCATCTAAATAATTACCTCTGATTCAAAATCGACAAAAATTGACATCCTCATTAAAGATTCACTCAAAGCACTCAAAGTGTTTAAGGTTCAAAAATAAGCACTCAGAAGTCGAACATGAAAAGTTAATCCCATAGGCTTGCATGAAAATCAATCCTCCACCACTGTAATATGAGATGATACACAAATCAAAAGGTCTTTAAAAGGGTTGTAACGGGGCTTGGGTTAAAGGTGTGGATAAAGGCTTAAATTAGAGGGTTAGAATCGAGACTGAATTGACAAATTACCTAACTAAAAATTTGTACTAATACTAAATAATTACATCACGGAAACTTAATACTAATAACACGAGCTTCTTCTAAAGATATTGAAATTAACAGTTTGAGCTCAATTAACATAGAACTAATAATGAATATAATTCATTTTTTATAACAAATCAAGTACAATAATAATAAGATAGAATTTAATAATTGGAATAAAGAAAATAGTTAAGTAACCGATCAAATCAAATATCGATATAGGGGTAGTCAAGAGAAATGGTGATAACAAATACAAAGTTGGTTTTGGGTTAATGTTGAGGGTGAGTTAATAAAAAGGTTGTTAGGATCAAAGGGGTTCACTAAGGGTTAATTGTGAGGGTAGGCTTTTTATGGAGTAAGTGGGTTAAATCCTAGGTGCCTTTATCATCTTAGTATATCAAATCAAAGGTGTGGTCTCGACATGTATAATTGATGCAAGTTCTAGAATAACAGATCAATGTTGACACACTCATAATCAATAAAGTGAGCACGAAAAGGAATGTATGCTCAAAAAGGCTCAAAATCTCACAAAAAATTATGGGCTTTTTATATCAACCTTGTAAATTTCAAGCTTCAAAGTAATAATTAGATTCGGGTAGACAACCTAACAAATTTTTTTTACTTCTGAAAAATAGACTTATCCTGCTTGATTCTCTAGTTTCCTACAGTTTAAATCATCACTGCACAATTATCAATGAATTAATCCAAAACATATCAATAAAAATCATAAATCAAAGGAAATTTCATTTTAACAGTAATATGAGAAATTTACTTAAGAACAAGACATAATTCAAGAATTTGAGAATAATGCAAAAAGTTAGGCACTTTTAAGATTCACCCCCTGATAAATCGTAAAAGTAACATATTTTAATCCCACATTTAGCATGCTTTTGGATGAATTATCCCTTATTTTATGTCATTTGGTGCTCTTAATCCTTTGTTTTCATGTTTTATACTCAGAAGAGCACCGGATGACGAAAAGAACGGAAAACGGGCCCAAAACAGAGTAAATAGGCCATACCACTAAATTGACATGGCCTGGGCCCAAGACCACACGTCCGTGCCTCCTTATCAGACCTGGACACGGCCTGGCCACGATTCACACGGGCGTGTGCCAAGGGCGTGTCCCTACCGCGGCCAAGAGGAGTTTTACTCGGAATAGGATACTTGGAGGCAAAGAAACACATTCCAAAGTCTATTTAAACACCCTAGTAGGAATTCCACTTGGATTAGGATACTTAGGGACCAAGTAAGGCATCTCAAAGCCTATATAAACACCCTACTAGGGGCAACTTAAGGGGAGTTGGGATGAAACCCTGCACGTCGAAGGGAGCCCAATGCTATTATCAAGGGGCGTCTTGCTAGGCCAGAGAAGGCAGATTTGTGGGGATTCACTCAAGGGATAGCCAGTTGATTCATCTCAAGAAGCCGGAATCATACTCAAGACGGAGGATCTCTCCTTCAATTCCTTCAGGGGGTTTTAGGGATTTCTTATGTTTTGTTTTATCTTTTCTTCTGAGATGTTTTCTTTTATTGTTATGAACTAAACCCTCAGATACGTGAGGGGGATGAATCTTAGATGAATCTTTTTATTGTTTACTAACTATATGATAAATATTTGATTTGTTCTTAATTCTAGTGTTGATATTTCCGGGATGTTAATTCAAGTTTGATGTGCTTAGGTGGAGGAGCAAAAGTCCCTGCATAAGAGTAGGTCTAGCATAATTAAGCGGAGTTGGTCGCGCGCCTAGAGATAGGGTGACAAGATTTTGCCGGATTAGGGTGAAACCTAATATGGGAGTCCATAGATCGAGTTAATGTAATTCTAGGGGTTTTAATTAGAAAGAGATTTCAATTAATCAACCTAGGGTTAGATGTTATTCGCCTCGAGAGAGGGTCTAATATACATTAGGGAATCTTACGGATCAAGTCAAGTGAATAAATCGTCTGGTTCAGAGTTAGATAACAAGTGAAGTCTAGGTAGATTCTTCCTTGGGTATTGTCCTAATCAATTGGTTTTTCCCTAAAGTATTTTCCCCAATTCATTCTTCTTTGTCTTAGAGTCTTTAATTTAGTAGTTAATTAATTTAGATTAAATAAAAAATTCCCTTTATTTTAGGCTAAATAATAAAAAGAAAGTTAGTATTAGTACTTTTAGTTCCTTTGGGGTCGACATTCCGGTCTTGCCTTAACTATACTATTGTTCGTTAGGTGCGCTTGCCTCAAATCTTTGTCATAGTTATTTTCCAGGTTCGATCATTCTCATTATAAATTTTAAGACTTTGACATCGCATAAAACAACGATCAAGTTTTTGGCGCCATTGCCGGAGAACTAAAATATTAAGAACGCTCTATTTTTATTACTTTAGCCATTTTTAATTTTTGCAATTTATTTTTATTTCTTATTTTTATTTTTAACTTTGCTAATTTTTCTTCTTTTATTGTTTCCTCCTTTCAGGTACCTCTAGTTTATGACTAGAAGGAACCCGACAGGACCCCTAATTTACGACAGTAATATTGAAAGAACAGTTCGCAGAAATCGCAGAGAAATAAGGCGCAGCTTAAACTACATACAAGAAGAGCAAGAAGGCGAAACCAATCCTACTAAAGGGATGGCTGAGAACAATCCACCACCTCCTAAGATGGCCAAAAATCATGCTCCTCGAACTATGTATGATTATACTAAACCTAGTTTAATAGGAACTGGGTCAAGTATTGTTAGACCTACTATTGCTGCAAATAATTTTGAACTGAAACCTAACACAATTCAGATGATATAGCAATTTGTTCAGTTTGATGGTTTGCAGGATGAAGATCCAAATAATCACTTGGCAAATTTCCTAGAATTTTGCAATACTTTCAAAATAAATGGCGTTACTGACGATGCCATCCATCTTCGGTTATTTCCCTTTTCTTTGAGGAATAAAGCCAAACAGTGGTTGCATTCTCTTCCACGAGGGTCAATCACTACATGGGATCAAATGACCGAAAAATTTTTACTAAAATATTTTCCGCCGGCCAAAACAGCCAAATTAAGGAATGATATCTCTTCTTTTGTGCAGATGGATTTAAAGACACTTTACGATGCATGGGAGAGATACAAAGATTTGCTGAGAAGGTGTCCACACCACGGATTACCCTTATGGCTACAAGTCCAAACTTTTTACAACGGTGTTAACCCTTCAACAAGGCAATTAATCGATTCAGCCGCAGGCAGAACTCTGAATAACAAAACTCCTGAAGCAGCCTACAAATTTATAGAAGAGATGTCACTGAATAACTATCAGTGGCAAGTCATAAGGACAAGGCCAACAAAAGCAGCCGGAGTTTATAACCTCGACGCAGTAACCATGCTATCGAATCAGGTAGAGATGCTAAATAAAAAATTTGATGGTATATATGGTTCCTCGCAGGTACAACCAGTTATGCAGTGTGACATAAGTGGAGGCGTGGTGAATCCTGAGTACCCACCCTACGGACAGGGCATGGAGAGCGAACAAATGAACTATATGGGTAACAATTTTCGATCTAACAATAACCCTTATAGTAATACTTATAATCCAGGTTGGAAGAACCACCCAAATTTCTCATGGGGTGGTCAAGGTAATCAAAGACAACAAAACTTCCAACAATAGCCCTACCCACCGGAAAAGAAGCTGAACCTCGAGGAGATGCTGACCAAATTCATAGCAGCCACAGAAACACGTCTCCAGAATATAGAAACAAAATTTGAAGCATCGACACAGGAGCTCAAGAATCAAATCAGGCAACTTGCTAAGCAGATCTCTGAGAGACCACAGGGAAGACTACCGAGCAACACCGAGACCAACCCAAAGGAGCAAATCCAAGCCATAACAACTCAAGAAAGTGAAGGGTTAGATGACCCCAATTCAAGGCAAGAGAATGTGGTCGAAGAAGGTAAGATTGAGGTAAGTAATAATAAGCCAAAATCGATAATCAAAGAGTACCAACCTCGCATTCCATATCCCGAAGCATTAAGGAGAGACGACACAGAGGAACAATTCGGTAAGTTTCTTAAACTTTTAAAGAAATTACATATTAACTTACCGTTACTTGAAGCTCTTTCACGGATGCCAGATTCTAGAAAATTTTTAAAAGAGCTGTTGACGAAAAAACGAAGGATAGACGAGGCATCACATGTCGAACTAAACGCAATGTGCTCGGCAATGTTGCAAAATAGACTACCACGGAAATTAAAAGATCCGGGGAGTTTTACAATTCCATGCTTAATTGGTAGTTTATCTATTGATAATGCGTTAGTTGATTTAGGGTCAAGCATAAATGTCATGCCTTATAAAATGTTTAAACAACTAGGTCTAGGGAAACCCAAACAAACTAGGATGAGTATTCAATTAGCTGATAAAACTGTTAGAATTCCTAGGGGTATAATTGAAGATGTACTCGTAAAAGTTGAAAAATTCGTATTCCCAGTAGACTTTTTCATTTTAGACATGGATGAGGACAATAGTATCCGCTTAATCTTAGGAAGACCATTTTTAGCAACTGTCAGGACTAAAATTGATATTGATGCAGGAGAACTCATACTTCGTGTAGGTAATGAGACAGTCACTCTCCAAGCTCTCGATTCGGCTAAGACATCGAGCAATCAAGGTGAGAAAATAAATTCTATTGATAACCACTCAGTTAACCCTTGTTTTCAGGAAGCACCACAAAAGAATACAACTGAACCCGATCCTAGACCCCATGCCAACAAGGAAATAATTCATGAGGATCGAAGGATTCAAATCGATGATCTAGACGAGTGGAAGACGCATTTCAAGGAGAAATTAGGGGTACACTAAGCAGAACAAAAGCCACTCCACGAAGCAGACAAGTTCAAAATCAGAGATCAAGTATTGCTAAATAAAGCAGACCCTCGAATATCTCCTTTTGATCCTAATACAAACAAAGAAATCTCTTTTAGGGTAATCAGTGTTTTCCCATACGGAACAGTCGAGGTAAGTAATCTTATTTTCGGCACTTTCAAAATAAGCGCATCTCGACTTGAACTTTATTATGATAATGAAACTGATAGCATGAGGAAGGACTTTCAACTCCTCAAACCACCCTGATTATGCGAACGAGAGGTAAGTCTAGCTTAAGACTTTAAACGAGCGCTTCTCGGAAGGCAACCCGAGCACTAACTCTATTACTCTTTCTATTTTATTTTATTTTCACTCTTATTTCTCCTTTGTAGCAACTAACTATAAACTAACCAAGGCCAATATCCATACCACACGGCCGTGGCCGTGGCCGTGTAGATGTACCGAATCTCTGTATTGACACTGCAGAGATGGTACGAGTCAGAACGATCATATCTTCAAGTCACGGACCCAACTACCCCGCCACGGTCGTGCAAGGCAGTCGTGGCTGACACTGATAGTTTATACACGGGCGTGGCGACCTGAACATGGGCGTGGGAGAAATGAAACGACGCACAACATGGTCGTGCGATGCGGCCGTGTGACTCAACACGCCCATAGTACACGGGCGTGGGAACGTACCAGACTTGAAATTTCTATTTAAAACACCCACCCCCATCTCTTCCATCCCATTTTCCTTTCCTTTTCTTTCTCAGAACTCCCCTTACTTTCCTTCTCTAATATTTTCCCCAACCATCGAGCCACACTACATCTATGTCGAAGAGGCGGAAGGATCCACGCACAGTCTCCCTGTGGGAGACCGATTTACATAAGTTCATACCGGCCGCTTCATATATTCGACAAGCTAAGGGTCTTTGAGACCATTTAATTTTTCTTCTTCTTTACTCTTCTCCTTTATTTTCCTTCTCTTTGACTATTTTATGCTTAATTTAGTTTATTTTATTTTAGTTTCTTAGTTTTAGGTTCTACAGGCTGCTAGGGAATCACACCTCGACCACGACCACCAGGACTACCGCAGCCTTAGAAATCACTCCCACCTCGCGAACCATCCAACAATAAGGACTCTACGGTCTATTAAACTTTTCTTTTAATTTTCTTTCATTTTTTATTTTTCTTCACTTTAGCTTGCTTTTCTTTAATTATTTAATTAGTATAGTTTTAATTATTCCTATTATATCCTGGCTAATCCTACATGAGCTACCCAATTTCTTCATCTAGCGCAGGATCATCATCAAGAACGACCCCTCCAACTTATCTTTCACCTCCAACTCAAGGAATCCATCCATAATTCAGGAAGTTTCACTTCTCCCCATATCCTATGATTTTATTATTATTATGCTACTATCTATCTTTGCACATTGAGGGCAATGTACATCTTAAGTGTGGGGGGGTTAACTATAGTATTATTTGAAAATCCCTGAATTATGCCTTAACTTAAAGTAAGTTTCTCATATTATGATTAGAATGAAATTTCCTTTGATTTATGATTTTTATTGATATGTTTTGGATTAAGTTATTGATAATTGTGCATTGATAATTAAATTTGAAGGATACTAGATAATCAAGCATGATAAGTCTATTTTCGGAATTAAAAATTTTCTAGGTTTTCTACCTGAATTTGAATAGTACTTTGAAGTTTGAAATTTACGAGGTTGACATCAAAATACCCATAATTTTTGTGAGATTTTGAGCCTTATAGAGCATAAATTCTTTTTCTTGCTCACTTTATTGATTATGAGTGTGTCAACATTGATTTGTTATTCTAGAACTTGCATCGATTATACATGTCGAGACCACACTTTTAATTTGATATACAAAGATGATAAAGGCACTTAGGATTTAACCCACTTACTCCACTAAAAACCTACCTTCATAATCAACCCCTAGTGAACCCCGTTGATCCTAACAACCCATTTATTGACTTAACCGCTAATATTAACCCAAAACCCTTTAATTTTGTTATCACCATCCTTCTTGACTACCCTTAAATCGAGATGTGATTTGATCAGTTGCCTAACTATGATTCTTATTTCAGTAATTTATTCCTTATTATGTACTTATGATGTGAAAATATATATATGTATATATCAATCAAATTTTATTCATTATTAGTTTTGTAATTAAAGGAGCTTATACGTTTGAATTCTAAATATTGAAGAAGAAGCTCGTATTATTAGTATTATTAGTTTTCAATTGATGTAATTACTTATTCAGTTCATTGTTTCTAGTTAGGTAATTTGTCAATTCAATCTCGATTCTAACCCTCTAACTCAGCCTTTATCCACACCTTAACCCAAGCCCCGTTACAACCCTGTTAAAGACCTTTTGATTTGTGTATCATCTCATATTATAGTGGTGGAGATTTGATTTTCATGCAAGCCTATGGGATTAACTCTTCATGTTTGACTTTTGAGTGCCTAATTCTGAACCTTAAACACCTCGAGTGATTTGAGTGAATCTTTAGTGAGGATGTCAATTCTTGTCAATTTTGAATCAGAGGTAATTATTTAGATGAAGGGAAACACCTATGTTTTGTGCTACAAATGTATGACTTAGATTGTTTGAATCTTTAGGACTCTTTGAGTTGAATTATCCATGTATGAATTATCCTTGAATTATGATGAAACATTATCGATGAATATTATGAACTGGGGGAAGTTTATTTTAATTATGAGTTGAGAATTTTGCTTAAGGACAAGCAAAAGCTTAAGTGTGGGGGTATTTGATAAACCGTAAAAGTAACATATTTTAATCCCACATTTAGCATGCTTTTGGATGAATTATCCCTTATTTTATGTCATTTGGTGCTCTTAATCCTTTGTTTTCATGTTTTATACTCAGAAGAGCACCGGATGACGAAAAGAACGGAAAACGGGCCCAAAACGGAGTAAATGGGCCATACAACGAAATCGACACGGCCTGGGCCCAAGACCACACGGCCGTGCCTCCTTATCAGACATGGACACGGCCTGGCCACGATTTATACGGACGTGTGCCAAGGGCGTTCCCTGCCGTGGCCAAGAGGAGTTTTACTCGGAATAGGATACTTGGAGGCAAAGAAACACATTCCAAAGTCTATTTAAACACCCTAGTAGGAATTCCACTTGGATTAGGATACTTAGGGACCAAGTAAGGCATCTCAAAGCCTATATAAACACCCTAGGGGGCAACTTAAGGGGGGAGTTGGACAGAAACCCTCTGTCGAAGGGAGCCCAAGGCTATTGTCAAGGGGCGTCTTGCTAGGCCAGAGAAGGCAGATTTGTGGGGATTCACTCAAGGGATAGCCATTTGATTCATCTCAAGAAGCCAGAATCATACTCAAGACGGAGGATCTCTCCTTCAATTCCTTCAGGGGGTTTTAGGGATTTCTTATGTTTTGTTTTATCTTTTCTTCTGAGATGTTTTCTTTTATTGCTATGAACTAAACCCTCAGATACCTGAGGGGGATGAAACTTAGATTAATCTTGTTATCGTTTACTGAACTATATGATAAATATTTGATTTGTTCTTAATTATGTGTTCTTAATTCTTGTGTTGATATTTTTGGGATGTCAATTCAAGTTTGATGTGCTTAGGTGGAGGAGCAAAAGTCCCTGCCTAAGAGTAGATCTAGCATAATTAAGCGGAGTTGATCACGCGCCTAGAGATAGGGTGACGAGATTTTGCCGGATTAAGGTGAAACCTAATATGGGAGTCCATAGATCGAGTTAATGAAATTCTAGGGGTTTTAATTAGAAAGAGATTTCAATTAATCAACCTAGGGTTAGACGTTATTTGCCTCGAGAGAGGGTCTAATATACATTAGGGAATCTTACGGATCAAGTCAAGTGAATAAATCGTCTGGTTCAGAGTTATATAACAAGTGAAGTCTATGTGGATTCTTCATTGGGTATTGTCCTAATCAATTGGTTTTTCCCTAAATTATTTTCCCCAATTCATTCTTCTTTGTCTTAGAGCCTTTAATTTAGTAGTTAATTAATTTAGATTAAATAACAAATTCCCTTTATTTTAGGCTAAATAATAAAAAGAAAGTTAGTATTAGTACTTTTAGTTCCTTTGGGTTCGACATTCCGGTCTTACCTTAACTATACTATTGTTCGATAGGTGCGCTTGCCTCAAATCTTTGTCATAGTTAGTTTCCAGGTTCGATCATTCTCATTATAAATTTTAAGACTTTGACATCGCATAAAACAACGATCACCCCCCACACTTAAGATGTACATTGCCCTCAATGTACAAAGATATATACCAACAATATAGTATAAAATCAAAAGATAGGGATAGGGGTGAAACTCCCTGAATTCTGGATGGCTTCCTTGAGTTGGGAGTGGTCGTGGTGTGGTGGCTGCCCATTATTACTGCGCTAGATGAAGAAATTGGGTGGCCCGTGAAGAAATAGACAGGAAATAGTAAGACACATTTAAAATAAACTAATTATGTATTTAAAGACAAGAAAGATAAAGAGAAAGAAAATAGAAAGTAAAATAAAATTAAAATAATAGATAAATGGACTGAAAAGTCCTTATTGTTAGATGGTTCGCGAGGTGGGTGTGATATCTAAGGCCGTGGTGTATGATTCCCAAGCAGCCTGAAGAACCTAAAAATAAGAAACTAAAATAAGATACACTAAGTTTAGTAGAAGAGAAGTTAAGATAAGGAAAATAAAGGAGAAGAGAAAAGAAAAATAAAAACTAAATGGCCTCAAATGTCCTTGGCTTGTCGAGTTAATGAAGCGGCCGGCATGAACTTATGTAGATCGGCCTCACAGAGGAAGACTATGCTAGGATCCTTTCGCTTCTTCGACATGGATATGGTGTACATCTGGATTTTGGAAAAGGGCCAAGGAAGGAGAATATGGAAGGGGGGTCTTAAAATGTATGGATAAAGGGGAATGGGGAGTAGTTGAGAAGAGGGGGTGGTTTAAATAGAGTTTTGATGTCTGGTACATCCCCATGCCCGTGTACCATGGGCGTGTTAGGTCACACGGCCGTATCGCACGGCCGTGTTGTGCTTCGTTCATTTCTCCCACACCCGTTTCGTGGTCACCACGCCCATGTTTGATAAAACAGTGTCGGCCATGGCTGTATCGTACGGCCGTGGTGTTTATTCAGAGCCCGTGTGACTTCCCTTAGTGTCGGCCACGACCATATCGTACGGCCGTGGCAATTTATAGTCGTCCGTGATCTGGGAATCTTTCGTCATTGGCTCGTACTACCTCTGCTATGTCAGTACGGAAGTCCGTAGTATCCACACGGCCACAGCCACGGCCGTGTGCAAGGCCGTGTGGTATGGAAATTTTTGCCTAAATATAAATAAAAGAAAAGAAATAAAACTAAACTAAATTATTAGGGTTAGTGCTCGGGTTGCCTCCTGAGAAGCGCTCGTTTAAAGTCTTAAGCTAAACTTACCTCTCATTTACATAATCAGGGTGGTTTGAAGAGTTGAACATCCTTCCTCATGCTATCTGTCCTATTATCAGTATGTAGTTCAAGTCGAGTAGCGTTTATTTTAAAAGTGCCAAATGTAGGATTACTTACCTCGACTGTTCCGTATAGAAAGACATTGATTTTCCTGAAAGGGATTTCTTTGTTTGTATTCGGGTCAGGAGGAGATATTTGAAGGTCCGATTTATTTAACAATACCTGATCTCCGATTTTGAATTTGTCTGTCCCATAGAGTGGCTTTGGTTCTGCTGCGTGTATCCCTAATTTCTCCTTGAAATACGTCTTCCACTCATCTAGTTCATCGATCTGAAGCCTTCGTTCCTCATGGGTTATCTCTTTGTTGGCATGAGATATAGGATCTGGCTCAGTTGTGTTGTTCTGTGGTGCTTCCTGAAAAAAAGGTTTAACTAATTGGTTATCAATTGAATTTACTTTCTCAACTCTACCACTTGATGTCCTGGTTGAGTCAAGAGCCTGAAGACTGATTGATTCGTCACCTACACGGAGTATGAGTTCTCCTGTACCAACATCAATTTTAGTTCTGGCAGTTGCTAAAAAGGGCCTTCCTAAAATTAAGGGGATACTATTGTCCTCATCCATGTCTAAAACTACAAAGTCTACTGGGAATACGAATTTATCAATCTTTACGAGAACATCTTTGATTATACCCCTAGGAATTCGAATAGTCTTATCAGCTAATTGAATGCTCATCCTAGTTTGTTTGGGTTTCCCTAGACCTAGTTGTTTAAACATTTTATAAGGCATAACATTTATGCTTGCCCCTAAATCAGCTAAAGCGTTATCAATAGATAAACTACCAATTAAACATGGAATTGTAAAACTCCCTGGATCTTTTAATTTTCGTGGTAGTTTATTTTGTAGAATTGCTGAGCACATTGCGTTTAGCTCCACATGCGATGCCTCGCCTAACCTCCGCTTGTTTGTCAAAGCTCTTTAAAAATTTCCTTGAATCGCATCTCATGAAAAGCTTCGAGAAACGGTAAGTTAATATGTAATTTCTTTAAAAGTTTAAGAAACTTACCGAACCGTTCCTCTGTGTAATCTTTCTTCATTGCTTCAGGATATGGTATGTGAGGTTGGTACTCTTTGGTTACTGGTTTTGATTTATCATGACTTACCTCGACCTTACCTTCCTCTACCACATCCTCTTGCCTTAATTTGGGTTCTTCTAACCCTTTACTATCATGAGCGGTTATGGCTTGAAGTTGCTCCTTTAGGTTAGTTTCAATGTTGCTTGGCAATCTACCTTGTGGTCGTTCTGACATGATCTTGGTAAGTTGACCTACCTGATTCTTGATCTCTTGAATCGATGCTTGTTGATTTTTAAGTGTTGTTTCGGTGTTTTGGAAACGTGTTTCTGACACCGCTATGAATTTTGTCAACATCTCCTTAAGGTTCGGCTTCTTTTCCTCTGGGTAGGGCTATTGTTGGAAGTTTGGAGGGGGTTGCTGTCTTTGATTTCCTTGACCTCCCCACGAAAAATTGGGGTGGTTCCTCCAACCTGGATTATAATTGTTACTATAGGGGTTATTTTGAGATCTAAAATTATTGCCCATATAGTTCATCCGCTTCGCTTTTCGGTGCTCAAAGGTTGTAAAGTGGATATTACGTGTTACTCATTCCTCCTCCATTTGCATCGCACTGCATAACTGGATGTACCTGTGAAGAACCACAAAAACCATCAATTTTTTTATTTAACATCTCTACCTGATTTGATAGCATGGTCATTGCGTTGAGGTTAAAAACACTAGCGGCTTTTGTTGGCCTTGTCCTCGTGACTTGCCACTGATAATTATTCAGTGACATCTCTTCAATAAACTTGTAGGCAGCCTCAAGTGTTTTTTTATTCAAGGTTCCACCGGCGGCTGAATCAATCAACTGCCTGGTTGAAGGATTTACACCGTTATAAAAGGTTTGGACTTGTAGCCACAATGGTAACCCATGGTGTGGGCACCTTCTCAATAGATCTTTGTATCTGTCCCATGCATCATAAAGTCTCTCTAAATCCATCTGCACAAAAGAAGAGATATCATTCCTTAACTTAGCCGTTTTAGTCGGTGGAAAATATTTTAATAAAAAATTTTCGGTCATTTGCTCCCATGTAGTGATTGATCCTCGTGGAAGAGAATTCAACCACTGTTTGGCTTTATTCCTCAAAGAAAAGGGAAATAACCGAAGACGAATGGCATCATCAGAAACACCATTTATTTTGAAAGTATCGCAAAATTCTAGGAAATTCGCCAAGTGATTGTTTGGATCTTTATCCTGCAAACCATCAAACTGAACAAATTGCTGTATCATTTGAATTGTGTTAGGTTTCAGTTCAAAATTATTTGCAGCAATAGTAGGTCTAACAATACTTGATTCAGTACCAACTAAACTAGGCTTAGCATAATCATACATAGTACGAGGGGCATGATTTTCGGCCACCTCTGGAGGTAGCGGATTATTCTCAGCCATCTCTTCGGTAGTATTGTTCTCGTCTTCTTGCTCTTCTTCTATGTAAGTTAAGCTTCGCCTTATTTCTCTACGATTTCTACGAACGGTTCCTTCAATATCAATGTCGTAATTTAAGGGTCCTGTCGGATTCCTTCTAGTCATAAACTAGAGGTACCTGCAAGGAACAAAGAAAGAGAAAAATTAGCAAAGTTAAAATAAAAATAAAAGTAAATAGAAAAAATAAAAAAATGGCTAAAGTAATAAAAATTGAGCGTTCTTAATATTTTGGTTCCCCGGCAACGGCGCCAAAAACTTGATCGTTATGTCAGAGTCTTAAAATTTATATAATGAATGATCTAGCCTAGAAACTAACTGTGACAATGATTGAGGCAAGCACACCTATCAAACAGTAGTATAGTTTAGTGGCAAGACCGGATTGTCGAACCCAAGGGAACCAAAAGTACTAATACTAACTTTCTTTCTATTATTTAGCCTATGAATTGAAGTGAATTATTGTTTAATCTAAAATTAACTCACTACTAAGCTAAAGACGCTAAGACACAAAGAATGAAAAGGGGAAATACTTGTGGGAAAAACCAATTGATTAAGACAATACCCAAGGAAGAATCCACCTAGACTTCACTTGTTATCTAACTCTGAACCAAACAATTTATTCACTTGACTTGATCCGTAGGATTCCCTAATTTATATTAATACTTCTCTCGAGGCTACTAACGTCTAACCCTAGGTTGATTAATTGAAATCTCTTTCTAATTAAAACCCCTAGAATTGCATTAACTCGATCTATGGACTCCCATATTAGGTTTGACCCTAATCCGGTAGATTTTCGTCACCCTATCTCTAGGCGCGCGAGTAACTCCGCTTAACTATGTTAGGCAGGGTCTATTCCTCCTCTGCCTAAGCACATCAATACTTGAATCAATATCCTAAAATATCAAAACAAGAATTAAGAACACATAATTAAGAACAAATCAAGTATTTATCATATAGTTTAGAAAAAAATAACAAGATCCGTCTTAGGTTTCATTCCCCTCAGGTATCTGAGGGGTTTAGTTCATAATAATAAAAATATACATCTCAGAAGAAAAGATAAAACAAAATATAGAAAAACCCTAAAACCCCCTGAAGGAATTGAAGAGAAGATCTTCCGTCTTGAGTATGACTCCAGCTTCTTGAGATGAATCAACTGGCTTTCTTCGAGTAAATTCACTTATTCTGACCTCTCTGGCTCGGCTCCTTGGCCTAGCTGGACGCCCCCTAAAGGTTGGCCTTTAGGGTGTTTATATAGGCTTTTGGAATGTGTTTCTTTGCCTCTAAGTACCTTAATCCGAATAAAATTCTTCTTTTCCACGGCAGGGACACGCCCATGGCACACGCCCGTGTAAGTTGAGTTGTAGGCCGTGGTCGAGCCTGCTAAGGAGGCACGGCCGTGTCGATTTCTCACTTTAGCCCATTTGGCCCATTTTAAGCCCGTTTCTCGTTCTTTTCATCCTCTTATGCTCTCCTGAGTATAAAACATGAAATTAAAGGATTAAGAGCACCAAATTCCATAATTCAAGGGATAAACCATCCAAAAGCATGCTAAATGTGGGATTAAAATATGTTACTATTACGGTTTATCACTATTTAACCTCCATACAAAATCTTGTGTTAAATCTAGGATGCGTCGTTAATTTTCAAACGTAGTTCATTAGTACAAAATTATTCTTTTCCAAAATGTTGTTAATTTTCCAAACGTCACTTGTTGTGGAAGCTTTGTAAATCAGTTTGCGTATTTGGGTGTAGTTTGTTAAAACGATTTAGTCTTTTTGAAAACCCGATTAACCCTACTACTAGCAGTTGTAAATCAAAATAATAAAAATCCCAAATTAACCATGAAAATCCAAAAAGGGCATTATTACAGCAAAATACCCAAAATAAAATTAAAAATCATTATTAAGTACTAATCGAATAATTTAGGTCGTGTGGTGATGTTTCTCTAACTAACTATGACCATAATAAAGGCAAGCGCACTTATCGTTATATAGTATAGTTATGGTAAGACCTGTAACATCCTAGATTAGGGGTTATGCGTTGGATGCATAATTCAGGTGTTAGTAGGCTTTGGGGTATGCTTGGATATGTTTTAAGGGGTTTGGAGAACCTTAGGAGATGGAAGAGAAAGCTTTGGAAAATTATTGGTTTTTAAGTTAGAAAGGGGGAGCTAGGTAAATGAGGCTTTAAAAGAAATTCCGTGTGAAGCATGGCACAAGGAACCATGTGGCAAAGTGGCATGAAGGCGCAAGGGTGCAGGGGAGAAGGTTGCGTCAAAGGAGCGCCAAGGGGAGGCGGTTCGAGCAACGTGGGAAGCATTGGAGACTTTTATTTTTGGCGTTAAAAGGGAATGGGGCTAAAGAGGCCTTAAGGGAAAAATATAGGCGTTTTTGGACATAAGAAATGCCTTGGTAAAGTGGGCTGCAAGGCGCCACTTAGGGCCTTGGAGAAGGACGCCCATGCGAGTGGGCAAGGGCCTTGGTCTGAGTTGCGAAGGAAGCGGATGGGAGCCTTTGTTTTTGCGTCAAGAAAGGAAAGCGGGCTAAGGAGGCCTCAAAAGGAATTGTGGGGAGTTTATATCACAAAGGAGCTAGCAAAGCAAGGTGGTCAGTAGCGTGTCGGGGTTCAGCGAGGTCTCATGTTCAAACTTGGGAGCAAAGCAAATGGGTGGATTTTATTTTGCATATTTGAGTCAAGAGAAGGAGGAGAGTTGGACGGCATTGGACTTTTAAAATGGATGAGATAAGGCTTGTTTTTATTTTAAAATTTGGCTAAAGAGTGGGATAGGTGTGGATTTATTTTATTTATTTTAAGTGGGTAGATAATTGAGGATTTTGTTTTATTTGTTTTAAATATTGAGATAGTGGATGAATGGGGTTATTTAATTTATTTTGAATAAGTGGGGATTTATTTTATTTAGTATAGATAGAAGATAATGGTGGCTTTAGTTTATTTATTTTAAATGGGAAGATAAGAGATAAAAGGAGAATAATTTGGGATTAGATGTGTAGAAAAGCTAGTAGCCGAATTCTCTATAGGAGTTAGGCATTTTCGGTTTTGAAGCTAGATAAGAAGGGAGTCTAGAAATTATTTGTGGTTCTTTTAGTCTTCTCACGAATTTCTTCTTAATCCCCCTTCTCATTTTTTCTTTTCTTCAACCCCAATTCTACTAAGTTCTTGCCAAATAGGTAGCATTCTTTTCTTCTTTCTTTGCTTGTGATTCTCAAAGTAGAAACACTCCTCATGAAAGCAGAAATTTCTTCTTTGGAGAGCCATAGCCGAATGCCCATCACCATTTGAAGAGATTAGCCGAACCTTTCTTAAAAGCCGAAAGTCAACATCCCTTTCATCTTGTCGACATTAAGAGCTAGTGGACTACTCGTGAATTGGTGGTAAGGAACTCCTTCTCTAGAAATCGATTTGATCTCTTTTCATGGGTGTCTTGAAATACATGGTTAAAGCCTTGGTAAGGGATGGCCGAATGTTTTCTTAAGGCAAAAAGTGATGTGTTCTTTTGTAGCTAACGATAAGGAGCATCAAAGGAGAGCTTTACGGATTTGTGGTGTTCAAGGTAAGCAAAGATATACCATTCGGCCAAAGGCCATTCTCATAGATTTATGAATAAACCGATACTAACAAGTGATTAGTAGGGATCTCGACTATTCAAGGAACAAGTATTTCGGGATTTGAAGTGAGCAAGGTAAGGGGACTATAGTGTTCGGCCATAGGCCATTTTTGTATAATATTAGCCGATTCTGACTTAGAGTGTGTAGGAAGGAGTGCAACAATCGCAAGGGTGCCAATCGTTTAGACGCGAGTTTCGGGATTAAATAGACTGTGCCCAAAAGGTGCGTAGTTATCGCACTGTTCTCTTGTTTGTTTTAATGTGATATTATGTATATGTGATATGATGTGAATGGTAGCCGAAATAAGGGCTAAAATGGTGGATACCCATGATGGGTAATCGATTAACCAGGTCAGTATTCTATGACGTTAATTTACATATGATATATGTATGAAAATGTGATGGCATGTAATGTATATTTGTTTTAAGTGAAATGTTGTCATGATACATGTATGGGGCCTGGGATTTGAACAAAGAAGGACAGGTGTGCATATTTATGTACGTGGTCTAATGTTAGCCTTGTGTTACATTAGCGCTTGATGTTAGCTACGTGCTTCATCAAGGAGGTGTTGGCTAGGTGCCACATCTCGGCGGTTGATAGTCGTGTGCATCACCGTGGGATCGAATGATATGTGGGATCACTTAGGTGATCGGTGGCTCAACCACGGCCTTGAGGCAACAAGTCCGCCAAGGTAAGATATGTGGATCACTATGTGATCGGTGGTGGATTAGCCACGGCCTTGAGCAGGGGGGTCCGCTAAGGTAGGTGAAATGGATGGACCCTAGGTTGGGATGGGCTTCATAATTGCATATTTATGTGTATGGATTTGTGTGGATGTGGGCCAAGCCCATATGTGGAGACATGTGAAATGACTATGCACCGAGTCGGTTTGACTCACCCAATATTTTATTAAACCTTTCGGGTGATGCGTAAAGCTTGAACCGGGTTGGAGCGGATACAAAGGTGGCCATGCGTATGCGATTTTCATGCAGAAAGATATTTTTAATTAATTAAGCATTCATATTTCCGAAGACTTTGATTATTCAATTATTGTAATAAGGCCCCTAAAAGTATTTAAAGTTTGTTTAAGTGTTTTTCATTAAGTTTATTATTATGTTTTATTATGGATTGACAATTGAGGAATTATTTGCAAACAATTTTATTTAAATCTATATATACTAAAGTTTTAATCCGGATATTTTTATAAACACCACATCTCACTTAAGAATTTTAATGAACACTGTTTTCTAAACTTAACAAAATTTTCATGTTTTATCTTTGAGTTCAAATTTGTTTCAAACGTTTTCCGCAGTGGCATTTCAAATTCGGTCGTAGTGAATGGGCCGGGTTTGGGGTGTTTCAGTTTGGTATCAGAGCCCGATTCAAAACTCAGCTTTGAGGTTTTGGGCCCGAAAATAGTTTTCAAAAAAAAAAGAAAATGGGCTTTTCAAAATATGGGCTTTTATTTCAGGTTTATTCTAGCATGGCACCTGTATCTCCTACTCAAGTCCACTGTAAGTACTTACGGCTATTGAAGTGGTTTGAATATGTGAGCTATATGGGCTTTTATGGGAACGTAGATTAGTAGATTAGGGTTATTGGACCCTAGGACTAGTCTACTCAAACACATGCATAAGACTTAAGGATTATTAAACAAACCTGTGAAGTAAGTCGCCGAGTTAAGGTGTGGCAACCATTGTACGCATGTCTAGGATTGGTATTCGGTGAAGAGTTTGGTATTTAAGCGAGTCCTAGCGACTCACCTCCTCTTTACTCGAATCCTGCAGTGCGTAGCTACGGTTCACCTTAACCAAGAGGACTTATTCACGGGCTAAACCCGCTAATTAAAACCCGAAAGGGACTAGCCATGCAGTTTTATAAAACCCTAGTTTTAAAATCCCTAAAGTACCCTTTTAATTGTAGTAAAGGACTATTGTGAAAATTTTTCCAAAATATCTCCGATTTAAAAAATTACAAAAATGCCCCTGTATTGTAAATTACTAAAATACCCTCGACTTTTGCTAAGATATTTCTACTTTACAAAAATACCAAAAACTTCTGTTTTACAAATATCAAGATATCCTGACTTGGAGAATTTACGAAAATGCCCCTAACTTCCAAAATTATCGAAATAACCCCGATCTCTGAAATTTTTGCAACACCTCTGATTTGGAAAACAAGTTTTCAAGATAACCCCCGAGGTTTTGTAAATTCTGAAATACCTTTGATTTGTAAAAAAATTTTCGAAGTGACCCCAATTTATTACCAAAATACCCCTGTAGGACAAATGACGAAAATACCCCTGGGATAGAAACGGGCCGAAATGTCCGGATAGTGAATGTGTGTGGTAGATACCACTGAATGAATGTGTCCTTGTTGATGAATGAATGTGTCTCTGTCTATGAATGTGAGTGTGACTCTCTGAATTAGAGTGGTGAACTTGAACTGAACCCTTGTTTGATCGAAAGAACTACTTCTAAATACTTTATTTCATAAAATTGTTCGCGGTTAACAAGTGGAACAAAATTCTGATGCATAAAACTTCTTAATCAGACTAAATCGAGGCGCTAGAAATGAGTTCTAGAGGACGTGGTCGTCGTGGACGTGGTCGAGGCAGAATGGCCGTATCGGAACCCGTTAGATCGGGTCAAGGGTCTGAGAATGAGGTACCACCTCCACCACCAGCATTTGGTAATGAGCAGCAAGATCAGACGGGGGATGATGCTGTATCACAGGCGGTGCTACGGGTTCTTGAGATGGTGGCTGGAGCAGGTGGGAATATGATAGCTAGGAAGTCTGTACCCGAGTGACTCCGAGCCAATGGAGTTGAGGTATTTCGTGGTGTATCTGGTGTGGCACCCAGTACAGCTGAGTATTGGTTGGAAGCGACCGAGCGAATTATGGATAAGCTCGATTTAACTCCTGAGGAGAAAGTGAAAAGAATGGTGGCGCTGCTTCGCGACGAGGCGTATCAGTGGTGGCTCACAGTTCGGGATAGTGCTACGGCTAAGAATCTCACCTGGGAGTATGTTAAGGCGGCATACCAGAAGATGTTGGAACTCATTACATTGATGCGCAGAGGAAGGCATTTCTAGGGCTGGTTCAAGGGAACAAGTCCGTGGCGGAATACGAGGCTGAATTCCTAAGGTTAAGCTGATATGCTCGAGGAGTAGTTGCGACAGAGCATGAACGATGTGTCCGATTTGAGGACGGATTAAGGGACGACCTAAGATTGCTGATAGCTCCACATCAGGAGTGGGAGTTTGCTGTGTTAGTAGAGAAGGCTAAGGTAGCCGAAGGGATTAAGGACTCTATAAGACAGAACAGAGATAAGGATAGGAATCGGGATAAGAGGAGTGTTGGACCGTCAGGATCATCTGAGAGCTTTCAGAAAAGACCGAGGGTTGAGAATTCTATTCGTGTTACTAAGCCAGCTACTGTAAATCCGGACCGTCTGTGTGCTCAGTGTGGAAGGTATCATGTCGGCGAGTGTTGGAACCGGAATCGAGAATGTTTTAGGTGTAAGTCTAAGTCTCACTTGATTAAAGACTGTCCTCAAGATCCGAATAGGGCTCGGACAATAGGCCAAGGTTATGTGCAGCCGGGTAGGGATGGTCAGCAAGAGACAAGGGATCGTGGTCCAAACCATGGAGGAAATGGTTTGGCCGAGGTCGTGGAGCACCAAGCGGAGGTGTTGAAGGTTCAGATGCAAGGCACCCAAGGTGGTTTATGCGGTCTACACGTCGTGAGGAGGAAGATGTACGGAGGTGACAACGAGTAAGTTTCTTATTTCTGGATCATCCTTCATTGCTTTGCTCGTTATAAGGTCGAGTTTGTTCTTATGTTGCTAATGAAGTGTATGGAACCTTGGATGTGAACTTAGAAATTGTGCCTAGGAAGTATGATGGTTTTATTAAGATCAGAGTGCGCAGCATAAGCGTAGTGCGGTAAGTTAAGATGTACGATTATTCGTTAGTAAGTAATTTCGAGGACGAAATTAATTTTTTTAGGAGGGTAGAACTGTAACATCCTAGAATAGGGGTTATGCGTTGGATGCATAATTCAGGTGTTAGTAGGCTTTGGGGTATGCTTGGATATGTTTTAAGGGGTTTGGAGAACCTTAGGAGATGGAAGAGAAAGCTTTGGAAAATTATAGGTTTTAAGTTAGAAGGGGGAGCTAGGTAAATGAGGCTTTAAAAGAAATAAAGTGTGAAGCATGGCACAAGGAACTATGTGGCAAAGTGGCATGAAGGCGCAAGGGTGCAAGGGGAGAAGGTTGCGTCAAAGGGAGCGCCAAGGGGGAGGCGGTTCGAGCAACGTGGGAAGCATTGGAGACTTTGATTTTTGGCGTTAAAAAGGGGAATGGGGCTAAAGAGGCCTTAAGGGAAAAATATAGGCGTTTTTGGACATAAGAAATGCCTTGGTAAAGTGGCTACAAGGCGCCACTTAGGGCCTTGGAGAAGGACGCCATGTGCAGTGGGCAAGGGCCTTGGTTCGAGTTGCGAAGGAAGCAGATGGGAGCCTTTGTTTTTGCGTCAAGAAAGGAAACTGGGCTAAGGAGGCCTCAAAAGGAATTGTGGGGAGTTTATATCACAAAGGAGCTAGCAGCAAGGTGGCTGGTAGCGTGTCGGGGTTCTAGCAGGTCTCATGTTCGAAACTTGGGAGCAGCAAATGGGTGGCTTTTATTTTGCATATTTGAGTCAAGAGAAGGAGGAGAGTTGGACGGCATTGGACTTTTAAAATGGATGAGATAAGGCTTGTTTTTATTTTAAAATTTGGCTAAAAAGTGGGATAGGTGTGGATTTATTTTATTTATTTTAAGTGGGTAGATAATTGAGGATTTTGTTTTATTTGTTTTAAATATTGAGATAGTGGATGAATGGGGGTTATTTAATTTATTTTGAATAAGTGGGGATTTATTTTATTTAGTATAGATAGAAGATAATGGTGGCTTTAGTTTATTTATTTTAAATGGGAAGATAAGAGATAATAGGAGAATAATTTAGGATTAGATGTGTAGAAAAGCTAGTAGCCGAATTCTCTATAGGGAGTTAGGCATTTTCGGTTTTGAAGCTAGATAAGAAGGGAGTGCCGAAATTATTTGTGGTTCTTTTAGTCTTCTGCCGAATTTCTTCTCAATCCCCCTTCTCATTTTTTTTTCTTTTCTTCAACCCCAATTCTACTAAGTTCTTGCCGAAATAGGTAGCATTCTTTTCTTCTTTCTTTGCTTGTGATTCTCAAAGCCGAAACACTCCTCATGAAAGCCGGAAATTTCTTCTTTGGAGAGCCATAGCCGAATGCCCATCACCATTTGAAGAGATTAGCCGAACCTTTCTTAAAAGCCGAAAGTCAACATCCCTTTCATCTTGTTGACATTAAGAGCTAGTGGACTACTCGTGAATTGGTGGTAAGGAACTCCTTCTCTAGAAATCGATTTGATCTCTTTTCATGGGTGTGCCGAAATACATGGTTAAAGCCTTGGTAAGGGATGGCCGAATGTTTTCTTAAGGCAAAAAGTGATGTGTTCTTTTGTAGCTAACGATAAGGAGCATCAAAGGAGAGCTTTCTGGATTTGTGGTGTTCAAGGTAAGCAGCATATACCATTCGGCCAAAGGCCATTCTCATAGATTTATGAATAAACCGATACTAACAAGTGATTAGTAGGGATCTCGACTATTCAAGGAACAAGTATTTCTGGATTTGAAGTGAGCAAGGTAAGGGGACTATAGTGTTCGCCATAGGCCATTTTTGTATAATATTAGCCGATTCGACTTAGAGTGTGTAGGAAGGAGTGCAACAATCGCAGTGGTGCCAATCGCTAGACGCGAGTTTCGGGATTAAATAGATCGTGCCCAAAAGGTACGTAGTTATCGTGATCGTTCTCTTGTTTGTTTTAATGTGATATTATGTATATGTGATATGATGTGAATGGTAGTCGAAATAAGGGCTAAAATGGTGGATACCCATGATGGGTAATCGATTAACTGTGTCGGTATTCTATGACGTTAATTTACATGTGATATATGTATGAAAATGTTATGGCATGTAATGTATATTTGTTTTAAGTGAAATGTTGTCATGATACATGTATGGGGCCTAGGATTTGAACAAAGAAGGACAGGGTGTGCATATTTATGTACGTGGTCTAATGTTAGCCTTGTGCTACATTAGCGCTTGATGTTAGCTACGTGCTTCATCAAGGGAGGTGTTGGCTAGGTGCCACATCTTGGCGGTTGATAGTCGTGTGTGCATCACCGTGGATCGATGATATGTGGGATCACTTAGGTGATCGGTGGCTCAACCACACGGCCTTGAGCAAAAGCAAAGTCCGCCAAGGTAAGATATGTGGATCACTATGTGATCGGTGGTGGATTAGCAACGGCCTTGAGCAGGGGGTCTGCTAAGGTAGGTGAAATGGATGGACCCTAGGTTGGGATGGGCTTCATAATTGCATATTTATGTGTATGGACTATGTGGATGTGGGCCAAGCCCATATCCGGAGACATGTGAAATGACTATGCACCGAGTCGGTTTGACTCACCCAATATTTTATTAAACCTTTGGTGATGCGTAAAGCTTGGACCGGGTTGGAGCGGATACAAAGGTGGCCATGCATGTACAGATTTTCATGCGAAAGATATTTTTAATTAATTAAGCATTCATATTTCCAAGACTTTGATTATTCAATTATTGTAATAAGGCCCCTAAAAGTATTTAAAGTTTGTTTAAGTGTTTTTCATTAAGTTTATTATTATGTTTTATTATGGATTGACAATTGAGGAATTATTTGCAAACGATTTTATTTAAATCTATATATGCTAAAGTTTTAATCCGGATATTTTTATAAACACCACATCTCACTTAAGAATTTTAATGAACACTGTTTTCTAAACTTAACAAAATTTTCATGTTTTATCCTTGAGTTCAAATTTGTTTCAAACGTTTTTCGCAGTGGCATTTCAAATTCGGTCATAGTGAATGGGCCGGGTTTGGGGTGTTTCAGTTTGGTATCAGAGCCCGGTTCAAAACTCAGCTTTGAGGTTTTGGGCCCGAAAATAGTTTTAAAAAAAAAGAAAATGGGCTTTTCAAAATATGGGCTTTTATTTCAGGTTTATTCTAGCATGGCACCTGTATCTCCGGCCGGAAGTCCACCAGGTAAGTACTTCTGGCTATTGAAGTGGTTTGAATATGTGAGCTATATGGGCTTTTATGGGAACGTAGATTAGTAGATTAGGGCTATTGGACCCTAGGACTAGTCTACTCAAACACATGCATAAGACTTAAGGATTATTAAACAAACCTGTGAAGTAAGTCGCCGAGTTAAGGTGTGGCAACCATTGTACGCATGTCTAGGATTGGTATTCAGTAAGAGCTTGGTATTTAAGCAGTCCTAGCGACTCACCTCTTCTTTACTCGAATCCTACCTGGTGCGTAGCTACGGTTCACCTGAACCAAGAGGACTTATTCACGGGCTAAACCCGCTAATTAAAACCCGAAAGGGACTAGCCATGCAGTTTTATAAAACCCTAGTTTTAAAATCCCTAAAGTACCCTTTTAATTGTAGTAAAGGACTATTGTGAATATTTTTCCAAAATATCTCCGATTTACAAAATTACAAAAATGCCCGTGTATTGTAAATTACTAAAATACCCTCGACTTTTGCTAAGATATTTCTACTTTACAAAAATACCAAAAACTTTTGTTTTACAAATATCAAGATATCCTGACTTGGAGAATTTACGAAAATGCCCCTAACTTCTAAAATTATCGAAATAACCCCGATCTCTAAAATTTTTGCAACACCTCTGATTTGGAAAACAAATTTTCAAGATAACCCCCGAGGTTTTGTAAATTCTGAAATACCTTTGATTTGTAAAAAAATTTTCGAAGTGACCCCGATTTATTACCAAAATACCCCTGTAGGACAAATAACGAAAATACCCCTGGGATAGGAACGGGCAGAAATGTCCGGATAGTGAATGTGTGTGGTAGATACCACTGAATGAATGTGTTCTTGTTGATGAATGAATGTGTCCCTGTCTATGAATGTGAGTGTGACTCTCTGTATTAGAGTGGTGAACTTGAACTGAACCCTTGTTTGATCGAAAGAACTACTTCTAAATACTTTATTTCATAAAATTGTTCGCGGTACCTCGGAGTCCTTCGCCGCACCAATTCACCTATGTCTGAGGTTACCTATATAGTCAAATCAGAAGGGTGAGTTTTCGAAAACTCAGTGTGTAATCCCATATAAAGCAAATAGATAGGCAGAAGGCAATCACAGTTTGGGCCTAAGCCCTTTTCAAAATCAGTGACAGTATCAGTTTGGGCTTTAGCCCATCTCAGTACAGAGGCAGTCATACATTTGGGCCTTGGCCCATTACAGTATCAGTAATTAGTATAGTATCAAATTATGCGGTATACAAGTCCTACCCAGCCAGCCTCTACACTCCATCTCCGTCCAACCCTACACTCCATGTGGGGATATAATCAACCCCCCCATCCCTACACTCCAAAAAGTACCGAATGCGGCACTAAACAATAGTTTGCAGCTGAGCTGCTAGTAAGATAGGCTCGAAGCCTTTCAGTACACTTCCTCCGATCTATATAAACACATCCCCATGCAATGCATCATACAATCATGTCATGCCAAATCATGGTATCATATGTGTATTGAGATGTTTTAATAAAGATGCTCAAAAAATACAGTCGTACATGTATATATATAAAGTACATGGATATAACAGTCATTCAGTCATTTAGGGATCTAAGTAATCTTGCCGACCCTACAGTAGGTCCACAGTCAACTCGGGCGACCCGTGCAACCTTAGCAGTCAAAATAGTGAAAATGGGCCCACAAGCCCATGTACTTTGCCCATGTAGGCCCACACGCCCGTGTGGCCCATAAGGCCCAAAATGGCCTTAGCCGTGTGGATCACACGGCCTGGCCCAATAATCCCACACGTGGGGCCTACACGGCCCAATTTGACCTGGCCCATGAATCGCACATGTCCTGCCTCGTCGATCACACGCCCGTGTCTGATCACACGGCCTTCCACACGGGCGGCCAACACCCGTGTGGTGTCGACAATCTCACTTTTCGGCTTTTCATCAATTTTCGTTTGTAGAGTTGTGTTTACACACCTGGTTACGAAAAATGCGCACACCGTTCTTGAGCACTCCAACCTATGTTCAACCATAACACACAATTAATCACATATCAATTGGATTAAAATGACCCCTCTTTAAAACACTTGTCCAAAAGATCGATTGCCACTTGCCTTGTTTGAATAACTGAGGCGTTACACACTTAAATCGTTGATAAGGAGTGATCACTACTTCCACGGTTAGTACCTGTATTCCAGCTGAACCCCTATTAATAAGTATTCGCATGACTAGCTTGAAACAAAATGAAAATCAACTTACCGAAAACACAAATCCATGCCTAGGGGAAAAAAACTATCGGCCTACAACCAAAAAGAAGGCCAAAAGCACAATGACTCGATAGAGACAAAAGATAGAACAACCGTACCCCTAGCAGTAATCGGAAAATTAATCCAAATAAATAAATAAGAAAAAAGAAACTGAAAATAGGGATTGTAGGTAGCGAAATCGGCAGCAAAAAGGGAGGTGTTTGGTGAAGCAACCACTTTGGCAGAACAACCGTTGCACACCAAAAACCGATTGGACAAAGAACATAAAGAGAATGACGAGAAGAGGTAGGTTTCAGCTACAAGGAGGGATGAGAAAAAAAAAACCAAAAGGTAAAGTCGGTAGAAAAGCAAACAAGATGAAAAGAGAGAAAACTGCCAAAGCCGAATGAATTGTGAGAGTGAGAGGAAGAGTGCCGAAATTTTCAGCCCACCAAATATGGGATAACTTCAAAATCCCCAAATCTTCTCCTAAAAACTCTCCAACCTTCCCACTACTCAGACTTTTAATGAAACACAAACTCTAGCCGTCCATAATAGCAAAAATAGTGCCCACACCGATACTCGAACACAGGACCTCCAACACGCCAACACTCTACTTATCCACTAGACCAGCAGGCCCATTCTGACATATTTTACCAACATATAATTATAAGCCTACTGACCTAAGATAGGGTTTTATTGAATTGAAAACAAAAACTTGCCCAAGCTAATGCTTGAACTTGAGACCTCTCAGACACTTCCCAGAACACATAACCACTGAAGCAGATAGACATTCTGTCACAACTATACGAGAATAATTATAAAGGATTTTTGGGACGTTACAACTCTACCCCCTTAAAGAAAATTTCGGCCTCAAAATTTTACCTGATCAGAACAGATGAGGATACTGCTGTCGCATCGCATCCTCAGGCTCCCACGTGGCCTCTTCAGAACTATGATTACGCCAAAGAACCTTAACCAGTGGGATAGATTTTCTTCTTAGAACCTTTACATCGCGATCCAATATCTGAATTGGCTCCTCTTCATAGGTTAGATCTGGCCTAACCTTAATTTCCTCAACTGAAACAATATGCGTGGGATCAGAGCAGTAGCGCCTCAATATAGAAACGTGGAACACGTCGTGAATCCGCTCCAACTCTGGAGGTAGCTCCAACTGGTAGGCAACTAGTCCCGCACGTTTTAGTATACGGTAAGGCCTAATAAGCCTAGGGCTCAACTTGCCCTTACGTCCCCCACAGAATACTCTATCTCTCGATGCTTCAGGTCTGCATAGGACTTTTGTCTGTCAGATGCCACTTTCAGTCGGTCTCGAATTAATCTAACTTTGTCCTCGATATCAGAAACTAGTTCAGGGCCCAGAACACGTCGCTCACCCAACTTAGTCCAACACGAAGGTGTGCGACACGTACGACCATATAATGCCTCGTAAGGTGCCATCCGAATGCTAGACTGATAGCTGTTGTTATAAGAAAACTCCGCAATCGGTAGGTAATCCTCCCAACTACCTTGAAAGTCAATCAAGCAACTGTTTAACATGTCATCCAAGATTCGAATCACCCTCTCGATCGACCGTCACCGAGGATGGAATGCGATCAAGTCCAATCTTGTACCCAAAGCTTCATGTAGTTTCTTCTAGAAACGAGACGTGAAGCGAGGATCCCTATCAGAAATTATCGAAACCGGTACCCCATGAAGCCTCACTATCTCAGACACATATAGTTAGCCAACTTCTGCAGAGAGTAATTGGTACGAACCGATATGAAGTGGGCGGACTTGGTCAATCGATCCACGATGACTCATACTGAATCCTTCTTAGTGGGTGTGAGGGGTAACCCACTAACGAAGTCCATAGTTACACGTTCCCACTTCCAAAGCGGAATCTTGACTGGCTGCAACAATCCCGAAGGTAACTGATGTCTAGCCTTAACCTGCTGGCATGTCAAACACTTGGCCACAAATTCAGTAACCTCTCGTTTAAGACCTGACCACTAGTATAACTCACGAAGGTCTCGGTACATCTTGTTTCCGCCAGGATGCATAGCATAAGAGCTACTATGCGCATTTCTCAGTATACACTGCCTCAATTCAGTATCTTTCGGTACACAGATTCTTCCACGGAAACAGAGCACCCATTCGCTATTTAATAAAAAATCCACAGTATTCCCACTCTCAATCTTTCAGAAGCGAAGACCCAAAGACTCGTCCTCTAACTGTTTACCCTTAATCTGCTTTATCCATGTTGGTTTAACTTGAAGTTCAGCCAACTCCAAGTCATGCGTCGAATATTTCGCCTTATACGTCTTAAGCTAACGAGACACATACGCTACCACCTTACCCTCTTGCATCAACACACATCCTAAACTGATATGTGATGCATCGCTGTAAACAGTAAACTCTTTTCCAAACTCTGGCTGTATCAGAACAGGGGCCTCCGTCAGTACAGTCTTGAGCTTCTCAAAGCTCTCTTGCTGTGCGTCAGTCCAGTTAAATGATACACCCTTACGTAGTAGCTTAGTCAAGGGTGCGGCGATCAGTGAAAACTCCTCTACAAATCATCGATAATATCCTGCAAGTCCTAGAAAACTGCGGATCTCAGCTACAGTCTTAGGCTGTTTCCATTCCAATACCGCCTCTATCTTTTGAGGATCAACCCTAATCCCCTCAGCAGAAACCACATGTCCTAGAAACGCTACTTCACGTAACCAGAACTCACATTTACTAAACTTGGTGTACAGTTGTTTCTCTCGCAAAGTCTGCAGAACCACTCTGAGGTGTTCATCATGCTCACCCTCAGTCTTCGAATACACCAGTATGTCGTCAATAAATACCACTACGAACCGATCCAGATAGGGCTGGAACACTCGGTTCATTAGATCCATGAAAGCTGCTGGTGCATTCGTCAGTTCGAATGGCATCACTAGGAACTCGTAATGACCATAACGAGTGATAAACCGAAATAGTAACATATTTTGAGCCCACATTTTGTATGCTTTTGGATGATTTATCCCTTGATTTATGTAAAAAGGTGCTCTTAATCCTTTCTTTTCATGTCTTATACCCAGGAAAGCACCCAAGGACAAAAAGAATGAGAAACGGGCTTAAAACGGGACAAATGGGCCAAAGAGGAAATCGACACGGCCTGGACTTGGACCCACACGGCCGTGCCAAGTCAATCATCTAGAACACGGTCTAACCCCGACTCACACGGCCGTGTCTCATTAAAGAAATTCGAACACGATTCGCACAGACGTGCGCCATGGCCGTGCCTCTGCCGTGGAGAACAGCAATTTCATTCGGGAAAGGATACTTAGGAGAAAGAAACGTATTTCAAAAGCCTATAAATACACCTAAATATGACCTAAGAAAGGAGCCCAAAGCCATCGTCTAGGGGCATCGTGCTAGGCCAGAGAAGGCAGATTTGTGGGGATTCACTCAGGGATAGCCAGTTGATCCATCTCAAGAAACCAGAATTATACCCAAGACGGATGATCTCTCCTTCAATTCCTTCAGGGGGTTTTAGGGATTTCTTATGTTTTGTTTTATCTTTTCTCTTGAGATGTTTTCCTTTATTGTTATGAACTAAACCCTTCTGGATACCGAAGGGATGAAACCTATGATGAATCTTGTTATTGTTTTCTGAATTATATGATAAATACTTAGTTTGTTCTTAATTATGTGAGCTTAATCCAAATTTAATGTGCTTAGGTGGAGAAGGAATAGACCCTGCCTAAGAATAGATCCAACATAATTAAGCGGAGTTGATCGCATGCCTAGAGATAGGGTGACGAGATTTTGCCAGATTAGGGTGAAACCTAATATGGGAATCCATAGATCGATTTACTGCTATTCTATGGGGTTATTATAAGAGAACGAGAGTTCCACTAATTAACCTAGGGTTAGACGTATTCGCCTCGAGAGAGGGTTTAATATACGTTAGGGAGTCTTACGGATCAAACTAAGTGAATAAATCGTATGGTTCAGTGTTAGATAACAAGTGAAGTCTAGGTGGATTCTTCCTAGGGTATCATCTAAATCAACTGAGTTTTTCCCAAGTTATTTTCCAAATTCATTCTTCTTTGTCTTAGAGTCTTTAGTTTAGTAGTTAATTAATTTAGATTAGATAAATAATCTCTCTTTATTTTAGGCTAGATAATAAAAAGAAAGTTAGTATTAGTACTTTTAGTTCCTTTGGGTTCGATAATCCGGTCTTGCCTAAGCTATACTATTTGTTCGATAGGTGCACTTGCCTCAATCGTTGTCGAGTTAGTTTCGAGTTCGATCATTCTTTTATAAATTTTAAAGCTCTTATTCACAAATGATCAAGTTTTTAGCGCGTTCTTGGGAACTAAAATATTAAGAAAGCTCTATTTTTATTACTTTAGCCATTATTTTTTATTTTCTGCAATTTATTTTTATTTTTATTATTATTTCTTTTACTTTGCTAATTTTTCTTCTATTTTGCTTTTGGCAGATAATTTTAGTCTATAAAGGAGATGGCACTGAATAATTATCAGTGGCAAGCGATGAGGACAATTCTTACTAAAGCAGCCAGTGTCTTCAACTTCGACGTGGTACACCCAGAAATACAATATGATTCAAATTTAGGAGGCGTGGCGAATCCTGAGTACCCACTCTACGGATATGGCATGGAAAACGAGCAAGCTCACTATACGGGTAACTATTCCAGACCACAAAATAATTTTTATAATGACACTTATAATGCAGGTTGGAGGTACCATCCCAATTTCTTGTGGGATGATCAAAATAGCCAAAGACCAAAACTTCCTCCAGATTTTCAAAAACCACCTCACCAACAGGAAGAGGAGTCAAACCTTGAAGAGATGTTGACAAAATTCATGACAGCTACAGATAACCGTCTCCAAAAAACTGAGACAACACTTAATGACCAACAAGCATCGATCAAGGGGATCAAGAACCAAGTTGGGGAACTTACTGAGTCAGTTGGGGAACTTACTAAGTCAGTTATACAACTTGCTAAGCTGATCTCAGAACTACCACAAGGAAGCTTGCCAAGCAATACTGAAACTAACCCAAAAGAACAAATTCAAACCATAACAGCTCATGACAGTGAAAGGTTAGTGGAATCTAACCCAAGGCAAGAGCCTGTGGTGAGTGGAGGTAAGGTTGAGGTAAGCCAAGATTTACCAAACCCGGTAATTACAGAGTACCAAGCTCGTGCGCCATACCCCAATGCGACAAAGAAAGACCACACAGAGGAAGAATTCGGTAAGTCTCTTAAACTTCTAAAGAAATTTCATATTAACTTGCCGGCTCTTGAAGCTCTTTCGCAGATGCTAGATCCTAGACCTCGCATCAATAAAGAAGAAATTCATGAGGATCGAAGGCTTCGGACCGATGAACAAGACGAGTGGAAGACACACTTTAAAGAGAAACTAGGAATACACGAAGTGAAACCGAAGGAAACCCCAGACGAGCTGATAGGAACAACAAATCACTTCAAAATAGGGGATCAGGTATTGTTGAATAAGGAAGACCCTCGAATCACCAATTCAGACCTCAAGACAAACGAAGAAATCATTTTTGAGGTACTTAATGTCTTCCTATACGGCACAGTCGAGGTAAGCAATCCTAAATTCAACACTTTTGAGGTAAACATTACTCGACTTAAGCTATTTATCAAAAATCAAATTGATCGCATGAGAAAGGATTTTCACCTCCTCAAACCACCCTGACAATGCAAATGAGAGGAGAGTCTAGCTTAAGACTATAAACTAGTGCTTCTCGGGAGGCAACTCGAGCACTAACACAATTTATTTTTACATTTTGCTTTAAATTTATTTTCCTTTTTCTTCTTTTCTTTACACCTAGTTATAAACTAACCAGAAATGCAGATTTCTAAGTCACACGGCCTTGCACACGGTCGTGGCCATGGCCGTGTGGACCATAAGAATCCCCGTACTGACATAGCAGAGGCCGTGCGAGTCAGTTCCAACCACTTTTCGAGCTCACGGACTCAATCACTCCACCACGGGCACTGACAAAAGGGCACGATCGTGCCCCATTACCGTGTGAAGCTACTGACAAGCACGGGTTGAACACGCCCATGATCGAAACCGTGCCAACATGCTGACTTGTCAAACACAGGCTAGACACGGGTGTAGGGCAACCAACACGCCTAGGAACACGGCCGTGCGATGCGGCCGTGCGAAACGACACACCCTCCGTCCATGGGCGTAGGAGAGCCTCAGATACAAAATTTTATTTAAACCCCATAGCCCTCCCCCCTCACCCCACCTTCTTCCATCTTCTTTTTCTTTCAAAAATCTCTCCCCTTTCTTTAGAAACAAATCCTCTATCACTCTTGAGCTACGCTAGAACCATGCCAAAGAAGCGGAAGGAATCAAGCACAATCTCCTCAAAGGAGACCGATCTACATAAGTTCATGCCGGCCGCTTCATTCTCACGACAAGCCAAGGATATTGGAGGCTATCTAGTTTTTATTTCATTTTTCTCTTTTGCTTCAATTTCCTTCTCTTTAACAATCTTATGCTTAATTTAGTTTATTTTATCTTAATTTCTTAATTTTAGGTTCTAAAGGCTGCTAGGGAATCACGCCACGACCACCACCATATCCTCAGCCTTAGAAATCATATCCAACAATAAGGACTCTACGGTCCATCCATCTTTTCTTTTAATTTTAGTTTTAGTTCCATCTTTATTTTTCTCCACTTTAGCTTGCTTTTCCTTAAGTATTTAATTAGTATAGTTTTAATTATTATTAGTATATCCTAGCTAATCCTGCATGAGCTTCCCAATTTCTTCATCTAGCGCAGGATCGTCACCCAGACCGGCCAACTCAAGGAGCTCATCCATAATTCAGGAAGTTTTACTTATCCCCATATCTTCTGATCTGAACATTACATTTATATTATCTAACTTTGTACATTGAGGGCAATGTACATCTTAAGTGTGGGGGTGAACAACTTAAAAATGTGGCCTAACTTTTTTTCATTATTCTCAAATTTCTAAAATTAGGTACCAAACTTTTTGCATTGTTCTCAAAATCCTGAATTTAGTCTTGTTTTTAAGTAAATTTCTCATAATACTAATTAGGATGAAATTTCCATGATTTATGATTTTTATTGATATGTTTTAGATTAAGTCATTGATAATTGTGCATTGATGATTAAATTCTAAGAATACTAGAGAATCAAGCATAATAAGTCTATTTTTCTGAATTAAAAAGTTTCTAGGTCGTCTACCTGAATTTAAATATTACCTTGAAATTTGATATTTACAAGGTTGATGTCAAAAATACCCATAATTTTTGTGAGTTTTTGAGCCTTATAGAGCATATATTCTTTTTCTTGCTCACTTTATTGATTATGAGTATGTCAACACTGATTTGTTATTCTAGAACTTGCATCGATTATACATGTCAAGACCACACTTTTGATTTGATATACAGAGATGATAAAGGTAACCCACTTACTCCATAAAAAGCCTACCTTCATAATTAACCCCTAGTGAACCCCTTTTAATCCTAACGACCCTATTTATTGACTCACCCACTAATATTAACCCAAAACCCTTTGTAATTTTTATCACCATTCTTTCTAACCACCCCTATATCGAGATTTGATCTGATTAGTTGCCTAATTATGAATTTTAGTAATTTATCCTTTATTATGTATTTATTATGTACTTAAAAAAAACGAAGTATATTCATTATTAGTTATGTGATTAAATGAGCTTATGCATTTATTTAAATCCCAAATATCAAAGAAGAAGCTCGTATTATTAGTATTATTAGTTTTCAATTGATGTAATTATTATTATTAGTTCATTAGTTCTTAGTTAGGTAATTTATCAATTCAATCTCGATTCTAACCCTCTAATTCAGCCTTATTCCAGACCTTAACCCTAGCCCCGTTACAACCCTAACAAAGACCTTTTGATTTGTGTTTCATCTCATATTTCAGTGGTCGAGATTTGATTTTCATGCAAGCCTATGGGATTAACTCTTCATGTTTGACTTTTGAGTGCCTAAATTTTAAACCTTAAACACTTTGAGTGATTTGAGTGAATCTTTAGTGATGATGTCAATCCTTGAAAATTTCGAATCAGAGGTAATTATTTAGATGAAGGGAAACACTTATGTTTTGTGCTACAAAATATAAGGCTTATATTGTTTGAATTTTTAGGAATATTTGAGTTGAATTATCCACGTATAAATTATCTCTGAATTATGATGAAACACTATTAATGACTATTATGAATTGAGGGAAGTTCGTTTTAATTGTAAGTTGAGAATTTTGCTTGAGGACAAGCAAAAGCTTAAGTGTGGGGGTATTTGATAAACCAAAATAGTAACATATTTTAGGCCCACATTTAGTATGCTTTTGGATGATTTATCCCTTGATTTATGTAAAAAGGTGCTCTTAATCCTTTCTTTTCATGTCTTATACCCAGGAAAGCACCCAAGGACAAAAAGAACGAGAAACGGGCTTAAAACGGGACAAATGGGCCAAAGAAGAAATCGACACGGCCTGAACTTGGACCCACGCATCCGTGCCAAGTCAATCATCTAGAACACGGTCTAACCCTGACTCACACGGTCGTGTCTCATTAAAGAAATCCAAACACGGCTTGACCACAATTCACACGGGCGTGCGCCTTCGCCGTGCCTCTACCGTGGAGAAGAGCAATTTTATTCGGGAAAGGATACTTAGGGAGAAAGAAACGTATTTCAAAAGCCTATAAATACACCCTAAGTATGACCTAAGAAGGGGAGCCCAAAGCCATCGTCTAGGGGCGTCGTGCTAGGCCAGGGAAGGCAGATTTGTGGGGATTCACTCAGGGATAGCCAGTTGATCCATCTCAAGAAGCCAGAATTATACCCAAGACGGAGGATCTCTCCTTCAATTCCTTCAGGGGGTTTTAGGGATTTCTTATGTTTTGTTTTATCTTTTCTCTTGAGATGTTTTCCTTTATTGTTATGAACTAAAACCCTTCGGATGCAGAAGGAGATGAAACCTATGATGAATCTTGTTATTGTTTTCTGAATTATATGATAAATACTTAGTTTGTTCTTAATTATGTGAGCTTAATCCAAATTTAATGTGCTTAGGTTGAGGAGGATAGACCCTGCCTAAGAGTAGATCCAACATAATTAAGCGGAGTTGATCGCATGCCTAGAGATAGGGTGACGAGATTTTGCCGGATTAGGGTGAAACCTAATATGGGAATTCGTAGATCGATTTACTGCTATTCTATGGGTTATTATAAGAGAACGAGAGTTCCACTAATTAACCTAGGGTTAGACGTTATTCGCCTCGAGAGAGGGTTTAATATACGTTGGGGAGTCTTACGGATCAAACTAAGTGAATAAATCGTATGGTTCAGTGTTAGATAATAAGTGAAGTCTAGGTGGATTCTTCCTAGGATATCATCTAAATCAACTAAGTTTTTCCCAAGTTATTTTCCAAATTTATTCTTCTTTGTCTTAGAGTCTTTAGTTTAGTAGTTAATTCATTTAGATTAGATAAACAATATCTCTTTATTTTAGGCTAGATAATAAAAAGAAAGTTAGTATTAGTACTTTTAGTTCCTCTGAGTTCGATAATCCGGTCTTGCCTAAGCTATACTACTGTTCGATAGGTGCACTTGCCTCAATCATTGTCAGAGTTAGTTTCCAGGTTCGATCATTCTTTTTATAAATTTTAAAGCTCTGATTCACAGTGATCAGCGAGTCCTAAATGTCATCTTATGCACATCAGCTTCCTTAACTCTTAACTAGTGATACCCTGATCGGAGATCAATCTTAGAGAAAACCGAAGCCCCTCAGAACTGGTCGAACAGATCATCTATCCTCAGTAGGGGGTACTTATTCTTAATGGTCAGCTTGTTCAATTGACGGTAGTCAACACATATATGCATGGATCCATCCTTCTTTTTCACAAAAAGTACTGGTGCCCCCCACGAAGACACACTAGGGCAAATGAACCCTTGATCCAGTAGCTCTTGAATCCGGGCCTTAAGCTCCACAAGCTCCTTCGGTGCCATTCTATAAGGGGCGATAGACACCGGAGCTGTACCAGGAAGGAGCTCAATCCCAAACTCTACTTCACGATCCGGAGGTAACCCAAGTAGTTTTTCAGGAAAAACGTCTGAAAAGTCCTTAACCGTCCTGATATCCTTAACCAACGAATCCTAGAATCTGAAACATTGATGTATGCTAGATACACCTCACATCCCTTACGGACCAACTTCTCAGCCACATTGGGGGCCACCCCAGCAATGCCCCTAAAGAGCTCAGCTCCGTTAGACCGGAGTTGTTCCGTAACCGACCCGCGGCTTCCAGCTCCAGTATTGGGCCTAACGACCCTCTCTAAAATCCTCAACATGGATCGAGACTGCAAGGTCATCCCCAAAGAGCTCAATCATGAGATCGATGCCAGGTCACCGGTGATGCCGGTGTCTCACTTGTATCTAAATTAGGCAAGTTGCCAGAAGATGAGGACCCAGCTCGAGCACCTCTGCGGCCTCTACCACGGCCTCTTGTGCCCCGACCGTGAGTACCTCTTGTGCTCATTATCTATTTGCGTTAATCTGTATTTACAGTTTTAAGCATCAGTTTACAGTTCCAGTATTTATTAATGGATATTTTATGAAAACAGTATCACAAGTGTAAAGTTTATTTCGTATATCGCAGTGTCAATCAATGCCTATCGGTTTTTCTACAATATCAGTATACACTAACTTGAGTGTTTTCATTACAGTCTATCTATAGTAGTTTCGGTACATGCTATTGATAGCATTTTTAGTTTTTAAACAGATAACAGTTCAGAGGACTTACAGGATCGGCACCAGAGACTCGGTGTACCACACATTTAGTGAAAACATTTCACGTCATTTAGAAATCAGTTCTTAGAGAATCAAATCTTAAAAACCCAAATCCACAGTCGAGTTTTACAACCTGGCTCTGATATCACTAAATGTAACACCCCAAACTCGACCTAGACGTTATGGCTGAATCTGGTGATAAACGTAATTTATACATATTTTAATCCCACATTTAGCATGCTTTCTGGATGATTTATCCTTTGAATTGTGGAATTCGATGCTCCTAATCCTTTAATTTCATGTTTTATACTTAAGGAAGCATAGGAGGATGAAAAGAACGAGAAACAGGCTAAAAATGGACCAAATGGGCAAAAGTAGGAAATCAACACGGCTTGTGCCCAAGCCACACGGCTGTGCCCTTTTAGCAGGCTCGACCACGACCTGAATTCGATTCATATGGGCGTGTTTCACGGGCGTGTCCCTATCGTGAAAAAGAGGAATTTCACTCAGAATAGGGTACTTAGAGGCAAAGAAAGACATTCCAAAAGCCTATATAAACACCCAAAAGGCCAACCTTGAGGGGGCGTCCAGCTAGGGCAAGGAGCCAAGCCAGAGAGGTCAGAATTGTGGGATTTACTCGAAGAAAGCTAGTTGATTCATCTCAAGAAGCCGAAATCATACTCAAGACGGAGGATCTCTCCTTCAATTCCTTCAGGGGGTTTTAGGGTTTTCTTATGTTTTGTTTTATATTTTCTTTTGAGATGTATTCTTTTATGTTTATGAACTAAACCCCTCAGATACTTGATGGGGATAAAACCTAAGACGAATCTTGTTATTGTTTTCTGAACTATATGATAAATACTTGATTTGTTCTTAACTATGTGTTCTTAATTCTTGTTTTGATATTTCAGGATATTGATTCAAGTATTGTTGTGCCTAGGAAGTGGAGGAATATTCCCTATTTAAGAGTAGCTCTAGCATAGTTAAGCGGAGTTGATCGCAACCCTAGAGATAGGATGACGAAAATATGCCGGATTAGGGTCAAACCTAATATGGGAGTCCATAGATCGAGTTAATGCAATCCTAGGGGTTTTAATTAGAAAGAGATTTTAATTAATCAACCTAGGGTTAGACGTTAGTAGCCTCGAGAGAGGTATTAATATAAATTAGGGAATCCTACGTGTAACATCCTAAATTAGGGGCTGTGCATGTGGTGTGTTTTGTGTGAATGTTATGCTTAATATGCTGATTAGGGTGTTTTGGGCGTCCAGGAAAGGCTCAAGGTTAAGCCGAAGTCTTGGCCAAAATTCTCTTTTTGGGCACTTTAGGGGAGAGCTGGATGGAATAGGACTTAAGGGTTGTTTCTTGTAGGTATTTGGCACAAGGATTCTATTGGTAAAGTGGCAAGGAGGAGCCACTTAAGGGGTAGGTGAGTGACGCCTCAAGAGAGCTGGCAGGGAGCAGGTTCGAGTTGCGTGATTTCCTTTTGGGGATTTCTTTTTGACGCCAAGGTGTAGGGGAGGTGGATTCGGCTTGGACTCTGTTGGATGAGTGTTGAATAAGTCAACACATTTGAATGAAGGGAGGAGAGGAAAATAAGGAGGAAGAATCGGTCAAAAATTTTGGATGGGGAGTGGAGAGTGATCGGTGGAGAGAATTATGGGATTAGAGAGAGAGGAAGAGAGTTTGGCCGAAAGTGGGAAGTGAGGTGTGTGTGTGTGTACGGTTTAGTGGTTTGGAGAGGGGTGGCCGAACTTTGAATAGTAGCACTTAGAGGGCGTGGTGAGCATTTCGGCTAGCTAGAAAACACCTAAAGTATTCTCCTTTCTTTTATTTTGCATTTTGGGAACTTTTGCCCCATTTTTTTAATGGTTAAAACCGAAACACCTCCTAATGCTCTTCTACTTTTTCTTGTTCTTTTGTGCTTAGCCGAAAGTGCATTTTGATTGTGCTCTCTTTGCTTTTCTCTTTGTGTTGCTAGTCATTTCCTTCATAGCTGAATTCCCCAAGTCAATTACTCACTTGTTTCTTCTCAGCCGATTGGTAAGAGCCTTAGCCGAAACCTATTTCTTTCTTTATTCTCTTTTCATCTTCTTCCTCCTTTCTGCTACTCTTTGATTGGTTGGCCGAAACTCCCCTCTTCTCTATTTTTTTCTTTTTTTAAGCAAAACACCTTTGATTTTCGTTCGTTCTTTGGGTTCTTTTTGCTTTAGCCGAATCTCCCTAGCCATCTCTTCTCTTTTCCTCTCGATTTCTTTAAAAAAGAAAAGCCAAAACTTATCTTCTTTTCTAGGTAGTCCTTATTTATTTGTTAGCCGAATCTTTCTGGCATTCATATCTCTTCTTTCGACTCTTGTTTGTAGTGGATCGACGTTACTCATCTTCCACCACTCCCAATTGGATTCTCTATTGATCGTGGTAAGTATTTCCCTTTTCGTTTCAATTCTCTTTTCGCTCTTTTGAGTGCCGGAGACATTAATCTAATCCTATGTTCTTGGCCGGTTGAAGGGGGGCTTTCTCTTCGCGTTCTTCCGGCTTCTGGTCTATGATTGAAGTGTGTTAAGGGATATTCGATTCTAGTCGACTTAGGTATTCGATTGGTGCAGGATCCAAGCCTTTTTAATCTCTGGGATTTGTCGATCTAGGTAAGGAACCTTAGCCTTTGAGCGTTTATTATCAGTTGCTTTGATGTTAATGTCTTAACCTGGTCTTCTGACCAAGATCGTTCATGGACTCGAATGCCAGCAAATCTAAGGAGGTGGTTGGACTTGTACCTCCAGCCCCAAAGTTCAAGAGGCGCGCTGTGTCTGCTGTTTGAGATTGACCAGCAGGTTGTGGGCCAACTTCTGAGCAGAATAGTAGATAGATAGTTGTAGTTCCTGCTAGTGATAGTGTCGACATAGATAGCATAGTGCTGCGTGTAATCAGGTGTGTAAAATTTCACACTTTAATATTAATATGTGATACTAATCGTTTGGGGCTGAAAAACTGAAGTGACTAGATGGATAGTCGTTATGCCTATATGGGTATGGTTGAAATACCAGGTAAGTACCTTGATGTTATGTATGAGTTAATGAATGTATGCCATAATGATACTGTTCATTTAAATAGCATGATACTTTCATTTGGGTTGCATATGTTATGCATGGGTTGGATATGTTCTGTAAATGGGAAGTGCTTAAGACTGTCACTAGTGGTTTGGTACCACAAGTGGGTTGGCCCCACATTCTTGATTCCGTGACTAAGTCTCAGTGGTTTGGAACCACCAGTGGTTTGGTACCACATACATATGATTTCATGACTTGTCCCAGTGGTTTGGTACCACAGTGGGTTGTCCCCACATGCATGATTATTAGGGATTGTCACTAGTGGTTGGGTACCACAAGTGGGTTGGCCCCACATATGATATTTTGTGACTCTGTCACCAGTGGCTAGGTGCCACATAAGGAGTGTAGCGGATGGAGGGTCGATTGTTGAAATACCCACGGTGTGATAGGCTGGTACGGGTGGTGTGTAGAGGATGGAAAATTTAGGTTGGGCTGGGCACGTTGCATTCATATTTGAGTATGCTACTTTAAAGTGGGCTAAGGTCCAATATGTGATTGTGGGCCTGAAGCCATTTATGTTCTTTAAGGGGGGATTTACACACTGAGTCTTGGTGACTCACCCCCTCTGCTTAACTTTGCAGGTGGTCAGTAGGACGTGGACTTGGGAGCCGAGGCGGACTCGTAGATAGCGGCCATAGCTTGATAAATTCCGTAAACTCAGTTTCTTTTTTTTTTAACTTTTTTAATTTGGGGATTTTAGTTGATTTTAGTTGATGTAATAAGGCCTCTTAAGTTACTATTTGGTTTAACATTATGTATTTAGTTATGACATGATGTTATCCTACGTTTTTAAACATGATTGTTAAAATGGAGTTTTCAAAATATAAGAAACATAAAACAACCATTTTTTTCTCAAATGCTAATAAAGATAATAGATTAGCGATTAATTAAACTCGAAGATTTTTCTTAAGCTATAAACCACTATTTTCTAAAACCTTTTTCCTATGACATACCAGATCTGGTCATAACGTTTAGACCGGATTTGGGGTGTTACAATTTTGGTATCAAAGCCTAGGTTGTAAAACTCTGGCTGTAAAAATGGGCTCAATGATGTTTTATTAAGTTGGTCTAAATAATTTTTGGGAACGTTTTGATTAGAACATGGCATCCGAATCCGTCGGCACCCGATCCACGCAGGTAAGTGTTCTAAATTATTGATGGTGTATGCATGAAATAACTGTTAGCATGAATGAGTATATTTGTTAGCTCTAAGAGACCCGAACTTTAGAGACTGAAACGTTTTGAATGTGTCTGGCGGAAACTACACTCTAAGACTATTTCTCATAAAACTACTCGGTGTTAAACAGTGAAAAAAATACTAACTCATAAAACTTTAATCAGATTAAGTCGCAAACATTAGTCATGAGCACTCGGGGGCGTGGTCGTAATGTACGTGGTCGTGGTAGAAGCAGGATTGCGGTATCGGAACCAGTAGGATCTGGTCATGGGTCAGGAAATGAGATGCCAGTACCACCAGCTGCGGAAGCAGAATTCCAAGACCAAACGGGCGGAGATGATACGGTGTCTCAGGCGATGTTACGGGTCTTGGAAAGAGTTACTGGGGCAGGCATGGGTACAGGGGCTCAGAAATTTGTATCGGAACGACTTCGAGCTAATGGAGCGGAAATGTTTAGGGGTGTTTCTGGTGTAGCTCCCAACGCAGCTGAATATTGGTTAGAAGCAGTTGAGCGTATAATGGATGATCTTGACTTCATAGAGGAGGAAAAGTTGAAAGGGGTTGTATCTCTTCTTCGAGACGAAGCGTATCAGTGGTGGCTTACGGTCAGGGATGGTACGATGGTTGATAATATCACCTGGGATTTCTTTAAAACAGTATTCCAAAGGAAGTACGTCGGATCAAGTTACGTGGATACGCAGCGTAAGGCATTTCTAAATCTGGTTTAGGGGAGTAAGTCGGTAGCCGAGTATGAGGCGAAATTCTTACATCTAAGCCGTTATGCCTGGGGTATTGTGGCCACAGACCATGAGCGTTGTGTTTGGTTTGAGGATGGGCTAAGAGATGAGTTGCGAGTGTTGATAGCTCCACAGCGAGAGAGGGAATTTGCTGTTCTTGTGGAAAAGGCTAAGATAGCCGAGGAGGTGAAGCAGTCCGAAAAGCAGAATTAGGAGAGAAATAGAAATAAAAGGAATTTTGGTTCGTCAGGATCAGTTGGACGGCTTCAGAAAAGACCTAGGGTTGAGGGGCAAAATCGTGTTGTGAGACCTGCTGTTGATAGTCAGCCTCCGAGGTGTGCTCGTTGTGATAAATTTCATTTTGGTGAGTGTTGGGCTGGTAGTAGAGGCTGTTTCAAGTGTGGGTCTACAGAGCACCGAATAAGGGACTGTCCACAGGAGAGGGGTAGAGCGCAACCAATAGGTCAAGGTTATGTTCAGTCTGGTAGAGTTGGTCAGCAACCACAGAGAGGTTGTGGTCCTGTCAGAGGGGGTAATGGTGTTAGTCGGGGTCGTGGAACACCAGGCAGAGGTGCAGGGAGCACTGATGCGAGGCAGCCAAGGTTGGTCTATGCAGCCAGACGCCAAGAAGAGGGTGATGCACCGGATGTCATAACCGGTACGTTCTTAATTTTTGGATTGCCTTTTCCTGCATTGATTGATATTGGGTCGACGCATTCTTATGTTGCTAGTGTGGTATCTGGAACTTTAAGTATAGACTCTAAGATTACCCCTAGGGAGATGACTGGTATTAGCCTGCTAGGACAATCTGTAGTGGTGAACAAACTTTATAGGGATGTACCTCTAGAAGTTCAAGGGGTAGTTTTTCCGGCCGATCTGATAGAACTACCGTTCGGGGAGTTCGACTTAATCTTGGGCATGGACTGGCTAGTTAAGTATCAAGCAAATTTGGATTGTGCAGCCAAACGCATGGTGTTAAGAACTCTCGAGGATGAGGAGGTGGTGGTAATAGGTGAGAGGAGAAATTACCTGTCCAACATAGTGTCTGCTCTCAAGGCGGAACGAATGGTGAGGAAAGGATGTGAGGCATTCTTAACTTTTGTTCGGGCTCTAGAAGCCAAGGAGTTAACTGTAGGGGATGTTAGAACAGTGAAGGAATTTTCTGATGTTTTCCCAGAAGAGCTTCCGGGATTATCTCCAGATCGCGAAGTGGAGTTTGGTATTGATCTCCTTCCGGGAACAGCGCTAGTGTCTATTGCTCCATATAGAATGGCGCCGAAGGAGTTAGTGGAACTGAAAGCTCAGATTCAAGAACTGTTAGATTGAGGTTTTATCCGACCGAGTGTATCACCTTGGGGAGCACCGGTGCTATTCGTTAAGAAGAAGGATGGATCAATGCGTATGTGCATTGACTATCGTTAGTTGAACAAGTTGACGATCAAGAACAAATACCCGTTGCCACGGATTGACGACTTGTTCGACCAATTGAAGGGGGCTTCAGTCTTCTCCAAGATAGATTTGAGGTCAGGATATCATCAGCTTAAGGTTAAGGAAGCGGATATCCATAAGACGGCTTTCAGGACTCGCTATGGTCATTACAAATTCCTGGTGATGCTATTTGGGTTGACCAATGCACCAGCAGCGTTCATGGACATGATGAACCGAGTATTCCAACCCTACCTGGACCGGTTTGTTGTGGTATTTATTGACGATATCTTGGTTTATTCAAAGTCAGAGGAGGAGCATGATTCGCATCTCCGGGTGGTTTTACAAATTCTGAGGGGGAAGTAGTTGTTCGCTAAGTTCAGTAAGTGTGAGTTTTGGCTAAGAGAAGTTACCTTTTTGGGCCATGTGGTGTCAGCAGAGGGGATTAGATTTGATCCTCGGAAAATTGAAGCTGTGTTAGATTGGAAACCGCCTAAGTCTGTGGTTGAGATTTGGAGTTTCCTTGGTCTTGCTAGATATTACCGAAGGTTTGTTGAAGGGTTCTCATTAATTGCGACATCTTTGACCAAGCTGTTGAGAAAAGGGGTACCTTTTGTTTGGGCTGACAAGCAACAAGAAAGTTTTGAGAAGCTAAAGAGGATTTTGACAGAGGCTCCGGTGTTGATTTAGCCGGAGGCTGGAAAGGAGTTTGTGGTTTATTGTGATGCTTCACACACGGGTTTAGGATGTGTGTTGATGCAAGACGAAAAAGTTGTTGCGTATGCGTCTCGGTAGTTAAGACCGCATGAGAGTAATTACCCTACGCATGATTTAGAGTTGGCTGTGGTGGTTTTCGCTCTGAAGATTTGGAGACATTATCTGTACAGAGAGAAGTCTGTAATCTACACCGACCACAAGAGTTTAAAATACCTTTTAACTCAGAAGGAGCTGAATCTAAGGCAGCGGAGGTGGATTGAGCTGCTGAAGGATTATGATTGCTCGATTGAGTATCATCCGGGTAAGGCAAATGTGGTGGCAGATGCGTTAAGCCGGAAGGTAATATTAGATTTGAGAGCGATGTTCGCCCACCTGAGTTTATATGACGACAGAAGTTTATTAGCTGAACTGCAAGTGAAGCCGATATGGGTAAGTCAGGTTAAAGAGAAACAGTTATTGGACGATGTCTTGAGTGCTCGACTTCTGCAAGTACAGGATGGTGGGGTGGAGGATTACAGTTTGAACAGTGATGGAGCTTTGTGTTTCTGTGGGAAGGTTTGCATGCCTAAGGATGTGGAATTGAGGCAGATGATTCTTCAGGAAGCGCATAGTAGCCCTTACGCTATGCATCCTGGAGGAAGTAAGATGTATCGGGATTTGCGGGAACAGTTCTGGTGGCCTGGATTAAAGCGAGAAGTTACAGAATTTGTGGGAAAGTGTTTGACGTGTCAGTAGGTTAAAGCCGAGCATCAGTTGCCTTCGGGATTGTTGTAGCCGATAAAGATTCCACAGTGGAAATGGGAAAGGATCACTATGGACTTTGTTAGTGGGCTACCTCTTACGCCTACTAAGAAAGACTCAGTTTGGGTGATTGTGGATCAGTTGACAAAGTCGGCTCATTTCATTCTGCTCATGTCGACTACTCTCTCTTGAGGTTGGCTAAGTCTTGTATGTGGCGTAAATTGTGAGGTTGCATGGGGTACCCCAGATCGATTATATCGAGATAGAGACCCTAGGTTTACGTTGAGATTCGGAAGGCGTTGCACCTAGCGTTGGGTAAAAAGTTGGATTTGATCTGATAAAGATTCCATCCTCACCCGATGGTCACCGAGAGAGTGATTCAGATTTTAGAGGACATGTTGAGGGGTCGTGTCATCAATTTCGTGGGTAGGCGAGGAGGTTTCTACCGTTAGCGGAATTTGCATACAACAACAGTTACCAAGCTAGTATTCAGATGGCGCCCTATGAAGCATTGTACGGGCAGAAATGTCGTACTCCTACATGTTGGACAGAATTGGGTCAACGCCAGATTTTGGGCCCAGAATTGGTCACTGAGACAGAGGAGAAGGTTAAGCTAATTAGGGTTCGATTGAAAGAAGCATCCGATAGGCAGAAATCATATGCGGACCTGAAGCGAAAGGAAATAGAGTTTGTTGTAGGTAATCGGGTTTTCTTAAAGGTTTCACCGTGGAAAAAGGTTTTGAGGTTTGGACGAAAAGGTAATCTAAGCCCTAGGTTCATCGGGCCTTATCGTGTGTTGAAGCGTATGGGACCAGAAGCTTATCAGCTCGAGCTGCCTTCAAAATTAAGCCAGATTCATGATGTGTTCCATGTTTCAATGTTGAGGCGCTACCGTTCGGATCCATCCCATGTTGTGCCATTGGAAGAGATCGAAGTAAGGCCGGACCTATTCTTTGAGGAGGAGCCAGTTCAAATCCTGGATCGTGACGTTAAGGTATTGCGGAGAAAGGTGGTTCCTTTGGTTAAAATGTTGTGGCGGAATCACGGTTCAGAGGAAGCCACGTGGAAGCCAGAGGATGTAATGCGATAGCAATACCCTCATCTCTTTTGATCAGGTAATTTCGAGGCCGAAATTATTTTTTTTAGGGGGTAGAACTGTAACATCCTAAATTAGGGGCTGTGCATGTGGTGTGTTTTGTGTGAATGTTATGCTTAATATGCTGGTTAGGGTGTTTTGGGGGTCCTGGAAAGGCTCAAGGTTAAGCCGAAGTCTTGGCCAAAATTCTCTTTTTGGGCACTTTAGGGGAGAGTTGGATGGGATAGGACTTAAGGGTTGTTGCTTGTAGGTATTTGGCACAAGGAGTTTATTGGTAAAGTGGCAAGGAGGTGCCACTTAAGGGGCAGGTGAGTGACACCTCAGGAGAGCTGGCAGGGAGCAGGTTCGAGTTGCGTGGTTTCCTTTTGGGGATTTCTTTTTGACGCCAAGGTGTGAGGGAGGTGGATTCGGCTTGGACTCTGTTGGATGAGTGTTGAATAAGTCAACACATTTGAATGAAGGGAGGAGAGGAAAGTAAGGAGGAGGAATCGGTCAATAATTTCGAATGGGGAGTGGAGAGTGATCGGTGGAGAGAATTATGGGATTGGAGAGAGAGGAAGAGAGTTTGGCCGAAAGTGGGAAGTGAGGTGTGTATGTGTGTATGTACGGTTTAGTGGTTTGGAGGGGGGTGGCCGAACTTTGAATAGTAGCACTTAGAGGGCGTGGTGAGCATTTCGGCTAGCTAGAAAACACCTAAAGCATTCTACTTTCTTTTATTTTGCATTTTGGGAACTTTTGCCTTATTTTTTTTAATGGTCAAAACCGAAACACCTCCTAATGCTCTTCTACTTTTTCTTGTTCTTTTGTGCTTAGCCGAAAGTGCATTTTGATTGTGCTCTCTTTGTTTTTCTCTTTGTGTTGCTAGTCATTTCCTTCATAGCCGAATTCCCCAAGTTAATTACTCCCTTGTTTCTTCTCAGCCGATTGGTAAGAGCCTTAGCCGAAACCTATTTCTTTCTTTATTCTCTTTTCATCTTCTTCCTCCTTTCTACTACTCTTTGATTGGTTGGCCGAAACTCCCCTCTTCTCCATTTCTTTCTTTTTTTGAGCAAAACACTTTCGGTTTTTATTTGTTCTTTGGGTTCTTTTTGCTTTAGCCGAATCTCCCTAGCCATCTCTTCTCTTTTCCTCTCGATTTCTTTAAAAAAGAAAAGCCGAAACTTATCATCTTTTCTAGGTCGTCCTTATTTATTTGTTAGCCGAATCTTTTTGGCATTCATATCTCTTCTTTCGACTCTTGTTTGCAGTGGATCAACGTTACTCATCTTCCACCACTCCCAATCGGATTCTCTATTGATCATGGTAAGTATTTCCCTTTTCGTTTCAATTCTCTTTTCGCTCTTTTGAGTGCCGAAGACATTAATCTTATCCTATGTTCTTGGCCTATTGAAGGGGGGCTTTGTCTTCGCGTTCTTCCGGCTTCTGGTCTATGATTGAGGTGTGTTAAGGGACATTCGATTCTAGTCGACTTAGGTATTCGATCGGTGCAGGATCCAAGCCTTTTTAATCTCCGGGATTTGTCGATCTAGGTAAGGAACCTTAGCCTTTGAGCGTTTATTATCAGTTGCTTTGATGTTAATGTCTTAACCTGGTCTTCTGACCAAGATCGTTCATGGACTCGAATGCCAGCAAATCTAAGGAGGGAGTTGGACTTGTACCTCCAGCCCCAAAGTTCAAGAGGCGCACGGTGTCTGCTGCTCGAGATTGGCCACCAAGTTGTGGGCCACTACGAGCGAGCGTAATAGTAGATGAGATAGGCGTAGTTCCCGCTAGTGATAGTGTCGACATAGATAGCATAGTGTCGCATGTAATCAGTGTGTAAAATTTCACACTTTAATATTAATATGTGATACTAATCGTTTGGGGCTGAAAAGCTGAAGTGACTAGATGGATAGTCGTTATGCCAATATGGGTATGGTTGAAATCCAGGTAAGTACCTTGATGTTATGTATGAGTTAATGTATGTATGCCATAATGATACTGTTCATTTAAATAGCATGATACTTTCATTTGGGTTCATATGTTATGCATGGGTTGGATATGTTGTGTAAAGGGGAAGTGTTTAAGACTGTCACTAGTGGTTTGGTGCCATAAGTGGGTTGGCCCCACATTCTTGATTCCATGACTAAGTCTCAATGGTTTAGAACCACCAGTGGTTTGGTACCACATACATATGATTTCGTGACTTGTCCCAGTGGTTTGGTGCCACAGTGGGTTGGCCCCACATGCATGATTATTAGGGATTGTCACTAGTGGTTGGGTACCACAAGTGGGTTGGCCCCACATATGATATTTTGTGACTCTGTCACCAGTGGCTAGGTGCCACATAAGGAGTGTAGCGGATGGAGGGTCGATTGTAGAAATCCCCATGGTGTGATAGGCTGGTACGGGTGGTGTGTAGAGGATGGAAAATTTAGGTTGGGCTGGGCATATTGCATTCATATTTGAGTATGCTACTTTAAAGTGGGCTAAGGTCCAATATGTGATTGTGGGCCTGGAGCCATTTATGTTCTTTAAGGGGGGATTTACACACTGAGTCTTGGTGACTCACCCCCTCTGCTTAACTTTGCAGGTGATCAGTAGGACGTGGACTTGGGACCCGAGGCGGACTCATAGATTAAGGCCATAGCTTGATAAATTCTGTAAACTCAGTTTCTTTCTTAAACTGTTTTAATTTGGGGATTTTAGTTGATTTTAGTTGATGTAATAAGGCCTCTTAAATTACTATTTGGTTTAACATTATGTATTTAGTTATGACATGATGTTATCCTACGTTTTTAAACATGATTGTTAAAATGGAGTTTTCAAAATATAAGAAACATAAAACAACCGTTTTTTTTCTCAAATGCTAATAAACATAACAAATTAGCGATTAATTAAACTCGAAGATTTTTCTTAAGCTATAAACCACTATTTTCCAAAACCTTTTTCCTGTGACATACCAGATCTGGTCGTAACGTTTAGACCGGGTTTGGGGTGTTACACTACGGACCAAGTCAAGTGAATAAATCGTCTGGTTCAGAGTTAAATAACAAGTGAAGTCTAGGTGGATTCTTCCTTGGGTATCGTCTTAATCAATTGGTTTTTCCCACAAGTATTTTCCCCAATTCATTCTTTGTGTCTTAGCGTCTTTAGCTTAGTAGTCAGTTAATTTTAGAATAAACAACAAATCCCTTAATCTTTAGGCTAAATAATAAAAAAAGTCAGTATTAGTACTTTTGGTTCCTTTGGGTTCGACAATCCGGTCTTGCCACTAAGCTATACTACTGTAAGATAGGTGCACTTGCCTCAATCGTGGTGATAGTTAGTTTCTAGGCTAGATCATTCATTATATAAATATTAAGACTCTCGTTATCACGATCAAGTTTTTAGCGCCGTTGCCGGGGAACTAAAATATTAAGAACGCTTAATTTTTATTACTTTAGCCATTTTTATTTTTGCGATTTACTTTTATTTTGTTTTTAACTTTGCTAATTTTTCTTCTTTTATTTTGTTCCTAGCAGGTACCCCTAGTTTATGACTAGAAGGAACCCGACATGACCCTTAATTTACTGACAGTGATATTGAAGGTACTGCTCAAGAAATCGAGAGAAATAAGGCGAAAGCTTAAATTACATAGCGAGTAAGAGCAAGAAGACGAAACCAATACCACCGAAGAGATGGTGAAAATAATCCGCTACCTCGGAGGTGGCCGAAAATCATGCTCCTCGAACTATGTATGATTATGCTAAACCTAATTTAACAGAACCGAGTCAAGTATTGTTAGACTCGCTATTCTTTGCAAATAATTTTGAATTGAATCCTAACACTATCTGAGATGATACAACAGTTTGTTCAGTTTGATGGTTTACAGGATGAGGATCCTAACACACACTTAGCGAATTTTCTAGAATTCTGCGATACCTTCAAAATAAATGGCATTTTCGATGATGCCATCCGTCTTAGGTTGTTTCCCTTTTCTTTGAGGAATAAATCCAAACAGTGGTTGAATTCTCTTCCACGAGGGTCAATCACTACATGGGATCAAATGACCGAAAATTTTTTGTTAAATTCTTTTCCACCGGCCAAAATGGCCAAGTTGAGGAATGATATCTCTTCTTTTGTGCAGATGGATCTAGAAACACTATATGATGCATGGGAGAGATACAAGGATTTGTTGAGAAGGTGCCCTCACCATGGGCTACCTTTGTGGCTTCAGGTTCAAACCTTCTACAACGGTGTGAACCCCTCAACGAGGCAATTGATTGATTCAGCCGCCGGCGGAACACTAAACAACAAAACTCTTGAAGCGGCCTACGACTTTATAGAAGAGATGTCACTAAATAACTATCAGTGGCAAGTCACAAGGACAAGGCCAACAAAAACAGCCGGAGTTTTCAACCTCAACGCAGTAACCATGCTATTAAATCAGGTAGAGATGTTAAACAAAAATATTGATGGTATGTGTTCTTCGCAGGTACATCCGGTAATGCAGTGCGAAACAAGTGGAGGTGTGGCGAATCCTGAGTACCCACCCTACAAACATGGCATGGAAGGCGAACAAATGAACTATGTGGGTAACAATTTTAGATCTCAAAATAACCCTTATAGTAATACTTATAATCCAGGTTGGAGGAACCACCCCAATTTTTCATGGGGTGGTCAAGGAAATCAAAGACAACAACCCCCTCCAAACTTCCAACAACAGCCCTACCCACAGGAGAAGAAGCCGAACCTTGAGGAGGTGCTGAAAAAATTCTAGGCGGTGTCAGAAACACGTTTCCAGAACACCGAGACAACACTTAAAAATCAACAAGCATCGATTCAAGGGATCGAGAACCAGTTAGGGCAACTTGCTAAGCTGATCTCCGAACGACCTCAAGGAAGCCTACCAAGCAACACTGAGACTAACCCAAATGAGCAAATTCAAGCCATAACAGCTCATGATAGTGTAGGGTTAGATGAGCCCAATTTAAGGCGGGAGAATGTGGCAGAGGAAGGTAAGGTTGAGGTGAACCATGACAAACTAAAACCGGTAATTAAAGAGTACCAACCTCGTATACCATATCCCGATGCGATGAAGAAAGACAACACAGACGAACAATTCGGTAAATTTCTTAAACTTTTAAAGAAATTACATATTAACTTACTGTTTCTCAAAGCTCTTTCACAGATGCCAGATTCAAGGAAATTTTTAAAAGAGCTTTTGACAAACAAGCGGAAGTTAGACGAGGAGTCGCATGTGGAACTAAACGCAGTGTGCTCAACAATGTTGCAAAATAGACTACCACAAAAATTAAAAGATCCAGGGAGTTTTACAATTCCATGCTTAATTGGTAGTTTATCTGTTGATAATGATTTAGCTGATTTAGGGGCAAGTATAAATGTTATGCCTTATAAAATGTTTAAACAGCTAGGTCTAGGGAAACCCAAACAAACTAGGATGAGCATTCAATTAGCTGATAAAACTATTAGAATTCCTAGGGGCATAATTGAAGATGTACTCGTGAAAATTGATAAATTTATATTCCTAGTAGACTTTGTTGTTTTAGACATGGATGAGGACAACACGATCCCTTTAATTTTAGGAAGACCCTTTTTAGCAACTGCTAGAACTAAAATTGATGTTGGTACTGGTAAACTCATACTCCGTGTAGGTAACAAATCAATCAGTCTTCAGGATCTTGACTCGGCTAGGACATCAAGTAATCAAGGTGAGAAAATTAATTTTATTAATGACCATTCAGTTAAACCTCCTTTTCAGGAAGCACCACAGAACCACACAACTGAGCCAGATCCTAGACATCATGACAACAAAGAAGTAATTCATGAGGATCGAAGGCTTCATATTGATGAACTAGACGAGTGGAAGACACATTTCAAAAAGAAATCAAAATCACACGAAGTAAAACCGAGGGGACCCCCAAACGTGCTTATAGGAATGGCAAATCACTTCAAGATAGGAGATCAGGTATTGTTGAATAAGGGAGACCCTCGAATCGCCTTCTCAGACTTAAAATAAATGAAGAAATCCCTTTTGAGGTATGCAATGTCTTCCCATACGGAACGGTCGAAGTAACTCACTCTGAATTCGGCACTTTTAAGGTAAACGCTACTCGACTCAAACTTTATCATGATAGTAGAACTGATAGCATGAGAGAGGATGTTCAACTCTTCAAACCACCCTGATTATGCAAATGAGAGGTAAGTCTAGCTTAGGACTTTAAACAAGCGCTTCTCGAGAGGCAACCCGAGCACTAACCCCCTTTATTTTCATATCTTTGATTTTTAGTACCTAACTAAAGACTAACCAAAGTAAATAAAGCATAGGTTTTCGTGCCACACGGCCTTGCACACGGGTGTGGCCGTGGCCGTGTGGGCATCACAGATTTATACACTGGCATGGCAGAGGTTGTACGAGCCAAGGACAAAAAATCCCCAGATCATGGACGGCTATGAATTTCCACAGCCGTGCGATATAGTCGTGGCCGACACTGAGGAAGTTACACGGGTATGAGACACGCCCGTGCTTTAAGTGTAACACCCCTAACCCGGGTTCTACGCCGGAACCGGGCCTGAGGTGTTACCATACTAAAATCCTCAAGATCGCCACTCAGGCTCATCGTGACTACTCTCTTAAGTCACCCCAACGACCACATTCTCGACTTACGAGGCCTCTCTCATACACACAAGGGCTCTCGAGACTAATCCGAAACTTTTACGATTCTTAAAATTTTTCTCTTTTGTACAGGTCTCACACGCCCGTGTGTAGACACACACGGCCATGTCCTCAACCCGTGCATAAAAACCCAAGCATTCTGCCAATGCCCCCACGGCTAGGGAACGCCCGTGCTCCTCAACCGTGGTGAATATCGACATACTCACACGGCTCAAAGCCTAGTCACACGCCCGCGTGTGGCTAGCCCGTGGCCAACACTGATTAAACTCACACGGCCATGGCACGCCCGTGGCCTTAGCTCGTGTGCAAAACCTTGACATACTAACTTGCATTACACGGCCTGGGGTACACGCCCGTTTTCTAACCGTGTGTCTTGCACGGCTTCAACATACGGTCGCGGGATTTGCCCATGGCCTATCCTGACTTATGGAACAAAGGTGCAGGGTACGCACGCGGCCTAGACACACGCTTGTGTGTGTCGTCGTCGTGTGGGCACTTAGAGGCTATCTACCAAGCCTTTACCACTCTCAATTTCATGCATTCTTATGCCATTTCAAAACATTTTCATATCATCAATTAAAACACATAAATTAAAGACATTTAATCATTAAAGAGATAAAGTCTTCATCCCATACACTAGGGAGAACTATTCCCAATACAATTACAAGCAACTTAAGCCATCATACCAGGACTCATAAGAACTCGATACACCATACCAGGAGTCTACTCGATAGTGTGAAAACATCTCTGGCGGCCTCCAACTCGAGCTAGTTAATGTAACCTATAAGAGATGAGAAAAGTAAATGTATCAAATATTAATATTTATTGAATATACAAAATTACAAAGTCTCATGAAGAGTGTCTCTCATAAACTCATGGTTACTTACTCAACCATTCTTGAAACTTACTCATTCAATCTCTTACCACCTTCTTACCATGTCACAAGCCAATTTGCTCGTTTAATTAGCATACGTTCCTGCACTGATCATCACAAGATCATACAAAACAACACATCATGTATTCTCAATAAACCACTCATACTACAAATCTCTCGGTGGTTACACTTAGCCCGTCATTGAATCTCTTATAGGGTGGTATCGCACACAGCCCACCAATCATTTATAGGTGATGGTATCACACATAGCCCATCGATTAATAATCAATAAGGTGATATCACACATAGCTCACCGTTATTTATGTTCATGGATAATAATTCACAAGTATATCTCTATTTCAAATGTTCATTCAAGAACATCCTCACATGTTTTCGTTTTTACTTAACTTTCTACGATACTCGTTCTCATTCACACAGTGCATCCACTACACATACCCCACTAGGGGTTCATCATTTACTGAATTCATCTCAATTCAGTTCTACACATACTTGTGCTACTCATGGTACAACCACATACATTGAATCATTCGAATTATTAATTAACTCTCTTGAGTCTCATGCATATAGTTCTCATTGTCATCATACCCCAATAGGGTCTTACATACATTAACATATCGATGCCATGTACCTGACATGGTCTTATGCAAATTCTTACACCAAGGTCATATTCCAATATGGTCTTACTCGAGACTTAAACCATCATCCTAACATACTATACACCTTTCCCATTACTCTAAATTCAATTCCATTGACATCTCATCGAGAGACATTTCATACATTCATATAGTAATATACATTCTATACAATATTGGAATACTAAATAAGCTCATACGTGATTGCAACATTCACAAATGAACTTACCTCGATGTCGAAAGAGCCGAAAAGGACTTTTTGCCCACATTTCTCTTTTCATCCGTTCTAGGTCCGAAACTCATTTTTGTTTGATCTAGAACAATGAAATTTACTCATTTAATCACTTAATGATCGTATTACAACATAATCTCTACTTAAGCAAAAATGACCATTTTGCCCTTATACTTTAGCAAAATTACGATTTTGCCCCTAGGCTCGTAAATAAATTTTCATCACAATTTCTCGTTAAAAAAGCCTAGATGAACATTTAATCCTCTTACAACTATTCTCAATTCCATCAATTTCATGCCTTAATGAACAAATTACAACTTTTGCATCTTAGTCCCAAATAGGTGTTTTCATGACAACACCTTTCACAAAAGTTGTTTCTCATCATCCTATCATTCATTTTATTTCATAAAAACTCATCAAACAACATAAACTCTCTCATGGCAAGTCCCTAGACTTTCAACCATATTGCAAACTAGTCCCCTCTTTAGAAAGCTTAAGCTTTGGGGACTCCAAAAGTACAAAAATTATCAACTAAAGCCATCAAAATCACTTACTTGTGAGGAGGATTGCTTGCTGAAATTTTAAGCTTCAAAAACCCCTCCCATGGCTGCTATTTTCGGTTAAAGAAGAAAAATAAATAAAAAGATGACAACTTTTACTTATCTCCTCTTATTTTATTCATTTTCTCCAACTCATAACACTAATTTTTAATCACAATAAATGCACTTGTCCCTTTTAACTTCTTTGACCGGCCAAGCCACTTAACAAGGCCAAATTGCACATTTGGGACCCCCAACTTATAATCCATAGCTACTTGGCACCTTTGGCAAATAAAATGGAACTTTCGCACTTTATGCGATTTAGTCCTTTTTCGCAATTAAGCTAGAAATCGCTAAAATTAAGGCACCAAAATTTTCATGCATCCTTAAAAACATGCTATAACACATAACATATCATGAAAATAATTTTCTCTAACCTCAAATTAGTGATTTCGAGATCACTGTTCTGACTAGCCCCTAAATCAGGCTGTTACAATTCTCCCCTCTTAGGGATTTTCGTCCCCGAAAATCTAATCAGGAGGAGTTGCTACCGACATTCTTAAAACATTTCCATCTACTCTTCAAAATCGTGAAACCACTTATTCTCAAGCTTTTGTTGCCAATAACTCCTGAGCTGTGATACATAAGGTCGAAACATAACTTGAGACCTAGGTTATCCTTCCTCTGAGGCATATACTCTGTAATCTACCAATTTGGGACTCTGTACGTGTCCAAATGATCATTCGAATCTTTACTGGTTGATTTACTACAATTCGAATGACACTTCCCTTTCTTGGAAATTTTGTCACATCTAATTTGAAGTCTATAAGGTTTTATCACACTTTCTCATTAAAGCATTCATCGACAGTAATAGTCTTGACCTGTACGCTTTGAAAACTCAGCTTTTAATGATCAAATACTTCTGACCATAACTCAATCATATCATGAAATGTACTCTATTATCAAAACATTTATGCACATAAATGTACTTTCTTATTCTTGCATTAGTAGATATGCTACTACTGAATCCCATACCAAAACTTCGGTATAAGTTTTGGACTCATCATCACTCAATTTCTATCTCGAGGAAACATCGACAACGAAAATATTATCCAACCTCGATTTTATCATCATAAATAAACTCATTTAGAGCTTATTTAAAATACCATTTACTATCTCACTTCTGAACTCTTTTTGTTCTGAAAAGAAAACTCGCTCTTGTCATTAACCTTGCTGAAACTAGGATATTACCAACTAATATCAACCGAGTAACTAACTCGCATTGCTTAACATGGATCTTTCATAACATCTAACTCACATAACAACATAAAAGTGATCGCCTTAGGATCACTAACTCACAACTCGCTTTTCGATTCAGATCGAACTTAATACTTGAACTTTCACTTAATAGTTCTTTTTTTATAGCTTTCAACTCAACTATCATGGCTTGAACGTTTCAATGAGCATACTCTTGTATCATGCTCCGTACTCAAGTATACACAGAATTTGAATCATATCTCGATACATTAACCTACTCTTTTCTCCACACAGAGAACACATTTCTAGCACACTCTCGTCGGAGTTTCTCTTGCTGTGCTAATATAAAGCCTTTACTAGTGATAAACAGTAAAAGTAACATATTCTAAGCCCACATTTAGTATGCTTTTGGATGATTTAAGCCCCAAATTTATGTAAAAAGGTGCTCTTAATCCCTTCTTTTCATGTCTTATACTCAGGAAAGCACCCGATGATAAAAAGAACGAGAAATGGGCTTAAAAAGGACCAAATTGGGACAAGCCACGAAATTAGCACGGCCTGGACTTCAAGCCACACGGTTGTGCCACCATTCCTACTAGAACATGGCCTTACCACGACTTACACGGCCGTGCCTCATTCAACAGTGTCGAACACGGCCTGGCCACGATTTACACGGGCGTGTGCCATGGCCGTGCCTCTGCCGTGAAGAAGAGCAATTTCATTCGGGAAAGGATACTTAGGGAGAAAGAAACGTGTTTCAAAATCCTATAAATACACCCTAGGTACCAGCTAAAAGGGGGCGTGAGCTAGGCCAAGAAGCCAAGCCGAAAAGGTCAGATTCGTGGGAATCACTCGAAGATAGCCAGTTAATCCATCTCAAGAAGCCGAAATTCCACTCAAGACGGAGGATCTCCTCTTCAATTCCTTCAGGGGGTTTTAGGGATTTCTTATGTTTTGTCTTATCTTTTCTCTTGAGATGTTGTCTTTTATTATTATGAACTAAACCTTCGGATACCCGAAGGGGATGAACCCTATGATGAATCTTGTTATTTGATTTTTGAATTATATGATAATAACTTAGTTTGTTCTTAATTATGTGAACTTAATCCAAATCTAATGTGCTTAGGTGGAGGAGGAATAGACCCTGCCTAAGAGTAGATCCAACATAATTAAGCGGAGTTGATCGCATGCCTAGAGATAGGGTGACGAGATTTTGTCGGATTAGGGTGAAACCTAATATGGGAGTCCACAGATCGATTTATCGCTATTCTAGGGGTTATTATAAGTTTAACGAGAGTTCCACTAATTAACCTAGGGTTAGACATTATTCGCCTCGAGAGAGGGTTTAATATACGTTAGGGAGTCTCACGGATCAAACTAAGTAAATAAATCATATGGTTCAAAGTTAGATAACAAGTGAAGTCTAGGTGGATTTTTCCTAAGGGTATCGTTTGAGTCAACTGAGTTTTCCCAAAAGTTATTTCCCAAATTCATTCTTGTTGTCTTTGCGTCTTAGCTTAGTAATTAGATTAGTTTTAGTTTAAACAATCATCACTTTATATTAAGGCTAAATAATAAAAAGACGGTGAGTATTAGTACTTTTAGTTCCTTTGGGTTTGACAATCCGGTCTTGCCTAAACTATACCACTGTTCGATAGGTGCACTTGCCTTTAATCGTTGTCAGAGTTGGTTTCCAGGTTCGATCATTCTTTTATAAATTTTAAAACTCTGATTTACAGCGATCAACTAGCATCATATCCTACGATAGTAGGGACATCTTAATCGAATTCATTAATTCTATTCAGCTTACTCGAAACTCATCATACAACGTGAAACTTGTGACTTCACTTCTTATAAAAGAATCATCACTAACTTCCTCCCCAAAGTACCCCATTTAAGGTTACGAGGAGATAGAGGAAATGTCGATTTCAATTAACTAAATCGACAACTATTTAGTCTACTTTTTCCGTCAGATAACGTTCTCACACAATCACAATTTCATGAAAAGAACGACCACATTATCCCTGAAGGGAAACATGTATTAGTACATAATACAAAAGGAGATCATTATAATCCCATCCCTGGCATTAACTAACCATGCACAAACTATAGGATTCTAGCCACTTACTTAAACTTGCCATTTATTTAGCACATACCGTGCCACACATCGTACTCGATTCTTCTTGACTCATTCATGAGTGCCTATATTTTTACCCATTCACATGGCTTTAGTACAATTCTCATTTCTACCTCTAAACTCATCTATGTGTCCCATTGCTTGCTAGGGATAATCAAAGACGCATACTCATCGTCATTCGTGTAGGTACGAAACCAATGCCACACCCCCGAGGTGGTCTCATATGGAGTCACCTCTAAATGCCAATGCCATATCCCGGATAAGGTCTTATATGGACTTCAACATCAAGTATCGATGCCATATTCTGAATATGGTCTTACATGATTCTCATATTCTTTACCGAAGCCATATCCCGGATATGGTCTTATACGGGACCTCAATTTGGTGCCGAGGCCATGTCCTGGACGTGGTCTTATACGGGACCTTATCTATCTCATATTTTGATGATAGCATTATCATTCATTATAGTCCCCTAGGATTTCAACCTCTCGTTCCACAATAATTACTCTATTTAGTAGAGTATCATGTATCAGCGTGATACAAAGCATTCTCAGCCATGCTAACATAATTTTTTGCATTAATCACATGCAAACTTATTGAACTTGACTCTCATAACATCTCATCATGATTTAACAGTGGTAAGGGGGGGTGAAGTCGTAAAGCCCCTAACTTGATTCTCGTGACTACATACATGTGATTTAACATTCATTATTAATGAAATATCATCATAGTCACACAACTCACTCTAAGTGAGTTTTCACGTTTTCCATGCTACCATTGTTTCTATCACTCATCCTTTTGAACAGTGACTTTACTTACTCAAGTTCCACATTAATATATACTCGAGTACTCAACATTTAACTCTAATTCCTTTTACTATTGCTTATTAATCTAGAGAATGTCTTACGGGTTTGAGTACGTCGTTTACTTGATCGCCATAGTCCAACTATTACTTTACATGTTATCACGATGCCATAGCCTCGCTATGGTCTTACACGAAATCTCATATCAATACCAATGCCATATCCCAGATACGGTCTTACATGGAAACTCATATTGATGCCGATGCCATATCCCAGATATGGTCTTACACGAAATCTTATATCGATATCGACGCCATATCCCAGATATGGTCTTACACGATCTTATACCGAAGCCAGGTCCCAGACGTGGTCTCACACGGGATTACTATTTGATGCCAATGCCATATCCCAGATATGGTCTTATACGGGATCTCACCACAACTATCGATTCCATATCCCAGATATGGTCTTATCCGATTACCTTATTCAATACCGAAGCCATATCCCTGATATGGTCTTATACGGACCATGTATCGATGCCAATGCCATGCCCCAGACATGGTCTTATATGGGATCACATATACCGCCATGGTCCAACCATGGTCTTATTCATCATTTTATCATTAAACGACTGTACTCATCTCCTGCATTCTACTTAGTCAAACTTTTCAGTTTTAACTCCCACACTATAATATGTGTGACTTTGTAACAAGGTCATAAGACGAAACATTATATCTTCTCTACTTTAACAGTCACACGTGATTTTTAACCATGTGGACATATTTATCATAAACAATAGCATCACAAATCTCAAATGCTTACTTACTCTTACTGCTTCTCACATACATTATGGTACTTACTAGTCTCATGTTTGTATGGTAAACAAGGTACCTGTAACACTTGACCACATAGATCAGTATACTTTACTATAATAAGCATAATCTTAACATCATCATTCATAACATGAATTATACTTATTAGTCAGCCTTCACTAGCATGACATAATACCAACTTTACTGCTAACTTTCTTGCTATCTCATTTAAGCTTTACTCTTTTGCCCGATGAATTACTATGAACGACTGAGGATACTGAACCTTATCTCACATTTAGCTCGATGCCAAAGCCATATCCTAGATACGGTCTTACATGGAATCTTTCTTCTTAGTTTCGAGGCCATGTCTTGACATGGGCTTATACGAAGTCTTTCTCGTGAGTTCCCTTAGGAACTTACCATTGCCATGTCTTGACATGGTCTTACTTGGTATCTTTACTCATGAAATGGTCAATGCCCAGCCTTGGCTTGGACTTACATGAAATCTTTCTCTTGATAGCTTTCCAATGCCAAGCTTGCCTTGGACTTACATGATAGCTGTTCAATGCCAAGCTTGCCTTGGACTTACATGATAACTTGTCAATGCCAAGCTTGCCTTGGACTTACATGATAACTTATTTGATTGCCGATGCCATGCCTCAGCTTGGTCTTATACGGACTTTCTCATTTCATGTGGTAGATCGAGTATCCTGGGAAATTCATCCTCAATCGGGACTTTCTCATGCTTAATCTTATTGATTTCTTTGTTTAACATAGCATTAAACATTTCCATGGTAATAGTGTACCTTATACTAAGCAATTCAATGATAGAAATCATAAAGCTTAGAAATCATACAAACTCACTGAAATTAGCTCGGTTGGGAATCATCTTTGTCTTAACAAAACAATTTCGTTAGAGCCGGGAGACATCACACTATCACGGTCCACTTATGGCATGTATAGCTAGACTCTTACTCGTGCTAGGCTAGTCCTAGAATCAACTAAACCATAGCTCTGATACCACTAAATGTAACACCCCTTACCCGGGTTCTACGCCGGAACCGGGCCCGAGGCATTACCATACTAAACTCCTTATGATCGCCACTCAGGCTCATCGTGACTACTCTCTTAAGTCACCCCAACGACCACATTCTCGACTTACGAGGCCTCTCTCATACACACGAGGGCTCTCGAGACTAATCTGGAACTTTTACGATTCTTAAAATTTTTCTCTTTTGTACAGGTCTCACACACCCGTGCAAGATTAGAAACGCCCGTGTGTAGACACACACGGCCATGTCCTCAACCCGTGCATAAAAACCCAAGCATTCTGCCAATGTCCCCATGGCTAGGGCACGCCCGTGCTCCTCAACCGTGGTGAATACTGATTACTCTCACACGGCCTCAAAGCCTAGTCACACGCCCGTGTGGCTAGCCCGTGGCCAACACTGATTAAACTCACACGACCATGGCACGCCCGTGGCCTTAGCCTGTGTGTAAAACCTTGACATACTGACTTGCATTACATGGCCTGGGGCACACGCCCGTTTTCTAACTGTGTGTCTTGCACGGCTTCAACATACGGTCGTGGGATTTGCCCATGGCCTATCCTGACTTATGGAACAAAGGTGCAGGGTACGCACGGCCTAGACACACGCCCGTGTGTCTGTCCGTGTGGGCACTTAGAGGCTATCTACCAAGCCTTTTACCACTCTCAATTTCATGCATTCTTATGCCATTTCAAAACATTTTCAGATCATCAATTAAAACACATAAATTAAAGACATTTAATCATTAAAGAGATAAAGTCTTCATCCCATACACTAGGGAGAACTATTCCCAATACAATTACAAGCAACTTAAGCCATCATCTATGGCTATACATAACCAAACTCTAGGTTCTCTTATAGGCCAACACAATTGGGCTACATCAATTAGGACTTAATCAACTTTAAAGGAATCCCTATACATGCCATGACTCATAAGAACTCGATACACCATACCAAGAGTCTACTCGATAGTGTGAAAACATCTCCGGCGGCCTCCAACCCGAGCTAGTTAATGTAACCTATAAGTGTAACAACCCAAACCCGGCCCAAACATCACGACCGAATCTGAGTTATTACGGAGAAACCTTGTGAACACCCTTTCAGAAAAACATTTAACTTCCATTGAAAACTTTTTTTTTCCGGTTGTCTTGTTAAGCTAACCTTAGATCTAATTTGGAGTTTTAATTAAGTCCGGTTATTATACAAGTTTCAAGTGTACCCGATGGCACGTTTAAACTTCCTCGTGTTAAAAAAAAACATGTGATTTAATTTAATTTAATGATATAGTTTAAGTCGATATCCAACATAAAAAAAAAATATAATGCAACTATAGTTTATGGAGGCCTTATTACAACCCAAAATAAAATTAATCAAATTTAAAGTTCGTAAAGTAAAGTCCTTTGCATGGCCGCCTCGAGTCCCACCGCTCCTCAACCGCCATCTACGAGTCACTGAAAAATGTTAAAGGAGAAGGTGAGTCACCAAGACCCAGTATGCAACCCTTCCCCATTTTAAAGCATTTTCATACACATCAAATAACAAATTAATTAAGCAAAGTATCATGTACCCAACCTAGCCAACCAAACACCTTTGTCTACCCCACGTGGTACCAAAACCTTTGGTGACCGTAGTCACGATGTGTTACCAAAACACCGGTGGTGCCAAACCACTGGTGACATATAGTCACAATGTGCTACCAAAGCACCTGGTGTCCGCAGACACAAATCGGTGATGGGGCCAACCCATCGTGTGATACCAAATCACCGCGACGATCCCATATCTCAAGTGGGGCCAACCCACGGTGGTGTTAACCACGGGGACAAGTCGCTATGAGGTACCAAACCTCCGGAGGTACCAAACCTCTGGTGACATATAGTCACGAGTGTGCTACCAAAGCACTGGTGCTCACAAGACGAATACACCGCCTCCACTCAATCAACCCACATAGTCAACAAATCACATATAGATTTATCATATGTATTATCACAAAGATGCTTCCCAAAAGCATAAAATAGCAATCATATGCACAGTACTTACCAAAGTTACCCCATATACCGTTATGGTATTCAAGCCATTGCTACACACATCAAGTTAGCAATCACATTACTTAGCATAATTTAATAAGTTAAATGGTGTGTATGTACACACTGTCACCAACAAGGAGTCTAAATCCGAGAAGAGTCGATCACCCTAGATCTATTTGTCCCTACACGCCTTTGAGTACTAAACACCACCTCAAAGTGCCTCGCTCCAACAATCGTCAATCAATAAGTTAGTAGCCTTCGGTTAAAACGAATACCAAATATATGTGTAGATCTTACGGAAAATTAATTGTCAAACGTGGACAACCTACTTGCTTGTTTCCAATCCCGAAGATCCTACAACCAATTCGGTTGAATCAGAGTTAGCACCCTTAATTAACAGATGTCAAACCCATACCTACTTTTACCAAGTCGACATGATGGGAAGAAAAACATAAGCATTCGGCCTAAGACCCTTACCTTTGGAATCGACTAAAGGAAAGCCACCCTTTCTTGCACAATATTCGCCAAGGTGCTTTAAAAGGAGAAAGAGGTTCGGCACTTACAATTGGGTATATTCGGCTATTATGAAGAGGACAATGGAAGGAAAATCAATGGAGAGGAAAAGGTGGTAAGAGTTTCGGCTAAAAGTGTTTGAGAGAAAATAAAGAAAATTAGAAGGGAAAAAGGGTTATGTTTTTCGGCTAAGCAGAGATGGGAAAAAGAAAACAAGGTGGTGGGTTGGGGTATTTATAAGCATTCGGCACCCCCCCCCCCTTGACTTGCCGTCCAACCTTGGCAACAAGGAGCCCAACTCCTAGCCAACTTCTCTTCACCAAGGAGTCCCATATTCGGCCATCACTTAGTAGCCTTGCCGTCCACACCTCTTTGTTCAAGGAGTTCAAAATCCATTAATCTCCTTGAATTGCTCTTATTACTTATTTAATTAATTCAAAAATTAATTTGAATTAATCTCCTTAATCATTTAATAATCAAATAATCTACTTAATATCCCAAAAAAGTACTTGATTATCCCATGATAATTCATTTACAAAAAAATAACATCCTTATTATCTCCATTTATCTCTTCATAATCCATAGAATTTAAGAAATTATAATGCTCATATTATCTTTAAAAAAAAATATATATTAAAGAGGGAAAAATCCTCCCTATGTGCCGTCCAACATAAATGAAAAAGAAGGGGGATTCATGTGACTCGAACACAAGCTCCCCTTACTCTCCTTGTGGCGTCACATGTAGCTCTTAAGTGGGCTTACTTTGCCACTTTACCAAGGCCTCATTAATGCCCAAATTCCTTCATATATTCTTATAACACACTCGCTAAGGCTCCTCGCCTTTAAAGTTAAGAACTAAAATTTTCTACCAAAATGAGACAACTCAAGGCCTTAATTTAAACTCTCTTATTCCATAAATAATATTTCAGTAGTTCATACATAATGAAATTTCAAATAGCCCCACATTTGGGATGTTACAGTTCTACCCCCCTTAAAATAAATTTCGTCCTCGAAATTCCTTAACTAGAAAAGGTGGGGTATTGTCGCCTCATTACATCCTCGGGTTCCCACGTAGCTTCCTCTATACCATGGTTCCGCCACAAACACCTTCACCAAGGGCACCGACTTCCTACGTAGAACTTTCTCATCTCGGTCTAAGATCCGAATCTGGTTCCTCTTCAAAAGATAAACTGGATTCACCTCGATTTACGCTCGGCACAACGCGGCGAAGGGTCCGACCGATACCGTCTTAGCATTGACACATGGAATACGTTATGAATCGACTCGATTCCACGGCAACTCTAGCCGATAAGCCACCGGTCCTATTCGCTTCACAACAAAGATATGGCCCAATGAACCTTGGGCTCAACTTCCCTTTCCGTCCAAATCTCAACACCTTTTTCCAAGGCGACACTTTCGAGAAAGACTTTGTCTCCCACAAAGATACTCCACTTCCTTGCGTTTGAGATCGGCATAAGACTTTCGCCTATCCGATGCTTCCTTGAGACGAGACCGAATCACCTTGACTTTGTCTTCCGTCTCGGTTACGATTCTGGACCCATAACTTGTCGTTCTCCCAACTCCGTCCAACATGTAGGAGTACGACACTTCGTCCATATAGGGCCTCGTATGGAGCCATTTGAATACTCGCTTGATAACTATTGTTATAAGCGAATTTCGCTAGTGGTAGGTACTCCTCCCAACTACCACTAAAATCCAAGACATGACCTCTTAACATGTCTTCTAAAATCAGATCACCCTTTCCGATCGGTCCGTCCGATCGTGGATGGAAGCCGTCTTTGAAATCTAACCGTGTACCCAAAGCTTGATGCAACGCTTTCCAAAACCTCGACGTGAACCTCGGATCCCTATCCGAGATAATCGACATTGGCACACCATGCAATCGACTATCTCACCACATATAACCTTGCTAGCTTTCGGAGTGAGTAATCCATTCTCACCGGCATGAAGTGAGTCGACTTAGTTAGGCGATCCACAATTACCCAAATCGCATCCTTCTTAGTGGCCGTGAGGGTAGCCCACTAACAAAATCCATGGTGATCCTCTCCCATTTCCATTGAGGATCTTTATCGGTTGAAGTAGTCCCGATGGTGACCGATGTTCGACCTTAACTCACGACACGTCAGACACTTTCCTACGAACTCCGTTATCTCACGCTTCAACCTGTGCCACTGTAATCTGCCAGTAAATCTCCATACATCTTGTTTCCCCGGGATGCATAGCGTATGGATCGCTATGTGCATCTTGGAGAATTTTCTCGCTTTAAATCTGGATCCTTTGGCATACATACCCGTCCCTGAAAACAAAGCGCTCCTTCACTAGTCGGTGTATCCTTCCAAACCATTTGTCTTGAACTTGTACCCTCTTAGAGCTCAAGCCTTCATCCACTAATCGCTTTTCTTTAATCTCCTCAATCCATGTCGGCTTAACTTGAAGCTCAGCCAAAAGACTTCCATCATCATACTGCACTTAACCGAGCGAACATTGCTCTCAAGTCCGTCACCATCTTCCGGCTCAATGCGTCTACTACCACATTAGCCTTACTCGGATGGTACTCGATTGAACAATCATAGTCCTTTAGTAGTTCAATCCATCGACGTTGTCTCGCATTCAGATCTTTTCGAGTCGAAGATACCTCAAGCTTTTGTGATCCGTGTAGACCATCGACTTCTCTCCATAGGTGTAATGTCTCCATATCTTCAGAGCTAAGACGACCACGCTAACTCTAAGTCGTGAGTTGGGTAGTTAACCTCATGCGATCTTAATCGACGGGATGCATAGGCTACTACCTTCCCATCTTGCATCAATACACATCCCAAACCGATTGTGAGATGCATCACAATAAATCGTGAATAACTTTCCGCTTCAGTCGTACCAAAACCGAGCTTAGTCAAAATCTTCCTTAGCTTATCAAAGCTTTCTTTTTGCTTTTCCGTCCATACAAATGGGACACCCTTCCTTAGCAACTTAGTCAACGGCGTTTGCTATTAGAGAAAATCCTTCCACGAATCTCCGATAGTACCTGCTAAACCCAGAAAACTTCAGATTTCACCCACCGTCCTAGGTGGTTTCCACTCCAATCTTCGCCTCAATCTTGCGAGGGTCTACCCTAATTCCTGGTGATACTACATGCCCTAAGAAAGCCACCTCCTTCACCAAAATTCGCACTTCATCGAATTTGGCATATAATCGCTTCTCCTCAATACTTGCGTAACTATCGTAGATGCTTGTCATGCTCCTCTTCGTCATTGAATAAACCAATATGTCGATCTATGAACACCACGACAAATGGTCCAAATCTTCTTTGGAATACTCTGTTCATCAAGTCCATGAATGCGCGGCGCATTAGTCAACCCGAATGGCATCACCAAGAACTCGAAATGCCCATACCGAGTTCGGAATGCCGTTTTGTGTACATCAGCCTCCTTTACCTTAAGTTGATGATATCCTGACCTAAGGTCTATCTTCGAAAACACCGAGGCACCCTTCAGTTGATCGAACAAGTCGTCAATCCGAGGCAAGCGGATACTTGTTCTTGATCGTTAACTTGTTCAACTGACGGTAGTCGATGCACATCCGCATAGAACCGTCCTTCTTTTTGACAAACAACACAGGTGCTCCCCACGGAGATATGCTTGGTCGTATAAACCCTCTATCCAAGAGCTCCTGAATTTGAGCCTTTAGCTCCACCAATTCCTTTGGTGCCATTCGGTATGGTGCTATGGACACAGTGCCGTTCGGTAGCAAGTCTATACCGAATTCGACTTCTCGATCCGGAGGCAAACCCGGAAGTTCTTCTGGGAACACATCAACAAATTCCCCAACCGTTCGGACCTTTTCAACTACCAACTCCTTAGCTTCCAAAGCACAGATTTGAACCAAATACGCCTCACAACCCTTCTTGACCATCTTTTCACCTTCAAGGCGATCACTACGTTGGATAGGTAATTCCTCCTATCTCCTATCATAACCACTTCATCACCTTCAGTCGTCTTAGGGACCATGCGCTTAGCCGCGCAATCCAAACTCGCTTGGTACTTAACCAACCAATCCATCCCAAGGATCAAATCGAACTCTCCAAATGGTAGTTCCATTAGATCGGCTACAAATACTACCCCTTGAAGTTCTAGGGGTACGCCTCTATAGAGTTTATCTACGACTACGGAGTGACCTAAGGGGCTAACTACAGTCATCTCCCTAGAAGCAGTTTCAGAGTCTAGGTCCATAGTTCCTACCACACTACTAGCAATGTACGAGTGTGTCGAGCCCACATCAATCAATGCAACATAAGGAAAACCAAAAATTAGAAACGTACCGGTTATGACATCCGGTGCGTCACCTTCTTCGCGACACCTTGCTGCATAGACTAAGCCAGGCTGCCTAGCCTCTGTGTTGCCTGAACCTCTACCTTGAGTTCCACGACCTCGGTTAGGACCGTTGTTTCCTCTACCATTACCACGACCCCTCTGTGGTCCTACATTTCTATCTTGAGCACGGTTCTATCCTTCCGTCGCTTAGCTAGTTTCTCGGGGACAATCTCTCTCGACGCGATGCTCCAAAGACCCACACTCAAAACATCCTTTATCACCGCCCAACAACCTCCCAATGGGTCTTCCCACAGCGATTGCACTTTGCGTCGGCCTCGATTAGCGATCGTGGGCCTCTCATTGCTGATTGGGCCCACTTGGCCTAGCCTTTTTTCGAGCACTTCCGCTTGATCCGGTGACCCAAAACTTCTTTTTCTCGATTGTTCTTACTATAGTTACGCCTCATGCCTCCTTGATTCCCTCGGCTACCTTAGCCTTCTCCACTAGGGATGAGAACTCACGAACTCTTTGTGGGGCAATCAAGAACCTTAGATCATCTCGAAGTCCGTCCTCAAAGCGGACACGGCGCTCATGTTCGTAGAGCCACGATGCCTCTCGCATATCTACTCACCTCGTAAAGTCGCCTCATATTCGAGACACGGACTTAGTTCCTTGAACTAATCCGAGAAAAGCCTTTCTCTCAAGCGTTAGTGTAGCTAATGCCCACATACTTTTTCGGTAGGCGGTTCGAAATACTCCCAAGTCAAATCATCTCATTGTAGCCCCATCTCGAACCGTAAGCCACCACCGATACGCTTCATCCTTTAGAAGTTTACGCGCGCCTTTCACTTTCTTCTTGATCAAAGTCAAGGTCATCCATGATCCTTTCAGTTGACTCTAGCAAGATTCGCGTGACTTTGGGTGCCACTCGACGACACACTCGAGAATACCTCCGCTCCGTTGGATCGGAGTCGCCGGGAACGATTTCCGAGCTCCAACATTTCCACCAGCCCCACCACCATCTCCAAGACTCGCAACACCGCTTGCGATACCGGTCGCCACCGGTCCGCTCGGCTCCTCACCCTAAAAGTAGGAGGTGGTGGTGGCGGTGGTACCTCATTCTCTGAACCTTGTCCTCGACTGACGGGTTCTGCACACCGTCATCCTACCCCTACCACGCCCCACGGCGCCCACGTTCTCTAGAACTCATTCTATCTACCGCGCTTTTAACTGATTAAGAAAAATTTTATGCATTAGCATTTGTTTCACTTTATTACTCATGAAGAAATTTTATGGATGAGGTTTAATCGAGAGATTCTTTCGAGCAAACAATGTTTGATTTCCTATCCTAGTTCACACAAAGAAGTTCATGCATCCATTCCTTAATACTTTCCATACCTATTCACTCATCGGACATTTCTGCCCATTTCTAACCCAGGGGTATTTTCGTCTTTTTCCCTACAGGGGTATTTTCGTAATTTTCCAGAACCAAGATATTTGCTGATGATTCCAAAGCTAAGTTGTTGAATATTTGTAAAATAGTTAAATTTTTGGGCAAAACCGTTGAATCAATATTTTATGGATCAGGGGCATTTTGGTAATTTTACTCCTAAGGGTATTTCTGTAATTTTTCACAAGTCAAGTTTTCCGCGAAAAACATTGTATACCTAATGTTCTAGGGTTTGAGAGGGTTATTGGGATAAGTTTTGAAAACATTAGGGCTTGTTGTCTCGTTCTATTTTGAAAAACAAGGCTAATTCCCTTTTTCGGGTTTTAATCATTGTGTTTAGCCTATGACCGAGCCCTCCCGGTCGGGAGTGAACCAAAGCTACGCACAGGCGAATTCAAGTGAAGAGGAGGTGGGTCACGCGGACCGCTTAAATACCAAGCTTTCACTGAACCTTTCTAGACATGCGCACAGAGGTTACCACACCACCGAGCCTTCCGAGTTAGGGTGAAGCAGAAGCTACGCACTGCAGGATACTGCGAAGAGGAGGTGAGTCACGAGGACTGCTTAAATACCAAGCTCTTCCGGTTCCAATCCTAGACATGCGTACAGGGGTTACCACACCCTAGCTCATTGACTAAGTCATAGGTGGGTTTAGTTCTTTAAGTCTTATGCTGCGTTGTGTTTGAGTAATCTAACCCTAGGGTCCAAGTCCTATAAGTCTGTCTACGTTCCATGCTTCCTACCCTTCTACAGAATACTATTCACAGAAAGGTTTAGACGTACTTACCTGGGCGGATCGGTGCCGGAGACTCGGGCCATGCTGCTTAAAAACTCAGAAATCATACTATAAGGCCTACCAAAAACATTTTTGGGCCTTGGGCCCCCACAGCCGAGCTTTGAACTGGGCTCTGATACCAATTCTGTAACAACCCAAACCCGGCCCAAACATCACGACCGAATCTGAGTTATTACGGAGAAACCTTGTGAACACCCTTTCAGAAAAACATTTAACTTCCATTGAAAACTTTTTTTTTTCCGGTTGTCTTGTTAAGCTAACCTTAGATCTAATTTGGAGTTTTAATTAAGTCCGGTTATTATACAAGTTTCAAGTGTACCCGATGGCACGTTTAAACTTCCTCGTGTTAAAAAAAAACATGTGATTTAATTTAATTTAATGATATAGTTTAAGTCGATATCCAACATAAAAAAAAATATAATGCAACTATAGTTTATGGAGGCCTTATTACAACCCAAAATAAAATTAATCAAATTTAAAGTTCTGTAAAGTAAAGTCCTTTGCATGGCCGCCTCGAGTCCCACCGGCTCCTCAACCGCCATCTACGAGTCACCTGAAAAATGTTAAAGGAGAAGGTGAGTCACCAAGACCCAGTATGCAACCCTTCCCCCATTTTAAAGCATTTTCATACACATCAAATAACAAATTAATTAAGCAAAGTATCATGTACCCAACCTAGCCAACCAAACACCTTTGTCTACCCCACGTGGTACCAAACCATGGTGACCGTAGTCACGATGTGTTACCAAAACACCGGTGGTGCTAAACCACTTTGGTGACATATAGTCACAATGTGCTACCAAAGCACCGGTGTCCGCAGACACAAATCGGTGATGGGGCCAACCCATCGTGTGATACCAAATCACCGCGACGATCCCATATCTCAAGTGGGGCCAACCGCGGTGGTGTTAACCACGGGGACAAGTCGCTATGAGGTACCAAACCTGCGGAGGTACCAAACTCGGTGACATATAGTCACGGTGTGCTACCAAAGCACTGGTGCTCGCGTCAAGACGAATACATCGCCTCCACTCAATCAACCCACATAGTCACATGGTCACATATAGATTTATCATATGTATTATCACAAACATGCTTCCCAAAAGCATAAAATAGCAATCATATGCACAGTACTTACCAAAGTTACCCCATATACCGTTATGGTATTCAAGCCATTGCTACACACATCAAGTTAGCAATCACATTACTTAGCATAATTTAATAAGTTAAATGGTGTGTATGTACACACCTGTCACCAACAAGGAGTCTAAATCCGAGAAGAGTCGATCACCCTAGATCTATTTGTCCCTACACGTCTTTGAGTACTAAACACCACCCTCAAAGTGCCTCTGCTTCCAACAATCGTCAATCAATAAGTTAGTAGCCTTCGGTTAAAGCGAATACCAAATATATGTGTAGATCTTACAGAAAATTAATTGTCAAACGTGGACAACCTACTTGCTTGTTTCCAATCCGAAGATCCTACAACCAATTCGGTTGAATCATGAGTTAGCACCCTTAATTAACAGTTGCCGAAACCCATACCTACTTTTACCGAAGTCGACATGATGGGAAGAAAAACATAAGCATTCGGCCTAAGACCCTTACCTTTTGGAATCGACTAAAGGAAAGCCACCCCTTTCTTGCACAATATTCGGCCAAGGTGCTTTAAAAGGAGAAAGAGGTTCGGCACTTACAATTGGGTATATTCGGCTATTATGAAGAGGACAATGGAAGGAAAATCAATGGAGAGGAAAAGGTGGTAAGAGTTTCGGCTAAAAGTGTTTGAGAGAAAATAAAGAAAATTAGAAGGGAAAAAGGGTTATGTTTTTCTGGCTAAGAGAGATGGGAAAAAGAAAACAAGGTGGTGGGTTGGGGTATTTATAAGCATTCGGCACCCCCCCCCTTGACTTGCCGTCCAACCTTGGCAACAAGGAGCCCAACTCCTAGCCAACTTCTCTTCACCAAGGAGTCCCATATTCGGCCATCACTTAGTAGCCTTGCCGTCCACACCTCTTTGTTCAAGGAGTTCAAAATCCATTAATCTCCTTGAATTGCTCTTGGCCACTTATTTAATTAATTCAAAAATTAATTTGAATTAATCTCCTTAATCATTTAATAATCAAATAATCTACTTAATATCCCAAAAAGTACTTGATTATCCCATGATAATTCATTTTAAAAAAATAACATCCTTATTATCTCCATTTATCTCTTCATAATCCATAGAATTTAAGAAATTATAATGCTCATATTATCTTTAAAAAAATATATTAAAGAGGAAAAATCCTCCTATGTGCCGTCCAACATAAATGAAAAAGAAGGGGGATTCATGTGACTCGAACACAAGCTCCCTTACTCTCCTTGTGGCGTCACATGTAGCTCTTAAGTGGGCTTACTTTGCCACTTTACCAAGGCCTCATTAATGCCCAGATTCCTTCATATATTCTTATAACACACTCCTGCTAAGGCTCCCTGCCTTTAAAGTTAAGAACTAAAATTTTCTACCAAAATGAGACAACTCAAGGCCTTAATTTAAACTCTCTTATTCCATAAATAATATTTCAGTAGTTCATACATAATGAAATTTCAAATAGCCCCACATTTGGGATGTTACAATAAGAGATGAGAAAAGTAAAGGAGTAAGCAATAATGCTTAGTAAGCTCATCTGCATAATGCATCAAATATTAATATTCATTGAATATAAAAAATTACAAAGTCTCATGAAGAGTGTCTCTCATAAACTCATGGTTACTTACTCAACCATTCTTGAAACTTACTCATTCAATCTCTTACCACCTTCTTACCATGTCACAAGCCAATTCGCTCGTTTAATTAGCATACATTCCTGCACTGATCATCACAAGATCATACAAAACAACACATCATGCATTCTCAATAAACCACTCATACTACAAGTCTCTCGGTGGTTACACTTAGCCCGTCATTGAATCTCTTATAGGGTGGTATCGCACACAGCCCACCAATCATTTATAGGTGATGGTATCACGCATAGCCCATCGATTAATAATCAATAAGGTGATATTGCACATAGCTCACCGTTATTTACGTTCATGGATAATAATTCACAAGTATATCTCTATTTTAAATGTTCATTCAAGAACATCCTCACATGTTTCCGTTTTTACTTAACTTTCTACGATACTCGTTCTCATTCACACAGTACATCCACTACACATATCATACTAGGGGTTCATCATTTATTGAATTCATCTCAATTCAATTCTACACATACTTGTGCTACTGATGGTACAAACACATACATTGAATCATTTGAATTGTTAATTAACTCTCTTGAGTCTCATGCACATAGTTCTCATTGTCATCATACCCCAATAGGGTCTTACATACATTAACATATCAATGCCATGTACCTGACATGGTCTTATGTGAATTCTTACACCGAGGCCATATTCCAATATGGTCTTACTCGAGACTTAAACCATCATCCTAACATACTATACACCTTTCCCATTACTCTAAATTCAATTCCATTGACATCTCATCGAGAGACATTTCATACATTCATATAGTAAAATACATTCCATACAACATTGGAATACTAAATAAGCTCATACGTGATTGCAACATTCGCAAATGAACTTACCTCGATGTCGAAAGAGCCGAAAAGGACTTTTTGCCCACATTTCTCTTTTCATCCGTTCTAGGTCCGAAACTAATTTTTCTTTGATCTAGAACAATGAAATTTACTCATTTAATCACTTAATGATCGTATTACAACATAATCTCTACTTAGGCAAAAATGACCATTTTGCCCCTATACTTTGGCAAAATTATGATTTTGCCCCTAGGCTCATAAATAAATTTTCATCACAATTTCTTGTTAAACAAGCCTAGATGAACATTTAATCCTCTTGCAACTATTCTCAATTCCATCAATTTCATACCTTACTGAACAAATTACAACTTTTGCATCTTAGTCCCAAATAGGTGTTTTCATGACAACACCTTTCACAAAAGTTATTTCTCATCATCCTATCATTCATTTTCTTTCATAAAAACTCATCAAACAACATAAACTCTCTCATGGCAAGTCCCTAGACTTTCAACCATATTGCAAACTAGTCCCCTCTTTAGAAAGCTTAAGCTTTGGGGACTCCAAAAGTACAAAAATTATCAACTAAAGCCATCAAAATCACTTACTTGTGAGGAGGATTGCTTGCTGAAATTTTAAGCTTCAAAACCCCTCCCATGGCTGCTATTTTTAGGTTGAGAGAAAAATAAATAAAAAGATGACAACTTTTACTTATCTCCTTTTATTTTATTCATTTTCTCCAACTCATAACACTAACTTTTAATCACAATAAATGCACTTGTCCCCTTTAACTTCTTTGACCGGCCAAGCCACTTAACAAGGCAAAATTGCACATTTGGGACCCCCAACTTATAATCCATAGCTACTTGGCACCTTTGGCAAATAAAATGGAACTTTCGTACTTTATGCGATTTAGTCCTTTTTCGCAATTAAGCTAGAAATCGCTAAAATTAAGGCACCAAAATTTTCATGCATCCTTAAAGACATGTTACACATAACAGATCATGAAATTAATTTTCTCTAACCTCGAATTAGTGTGTAACATCCTAAAATTTGAGTTTTGTATGTGTTACATTAAATTGGTGATTAAGCATGTTAGATTATTAATTTTGTTTGTTGAAGAGGTCCTGAGAAGGCTTGGGATCTATTTGGACCTAGTGAAAATTTTTAGCATTTGGTACTTTAAAGAGAGGGAGTCAGTGGATTTGTAACAGATGGAAATTTTTGAGTAAGTAACTAACATAAGCTGAGCTAATGGTTAAGAGGATATGCGCCATATGTATTGTCTTGAGGGGAGAGGTTCGAATCCCATGGTATACATTTTTGTGACTTAAATTTTTGCACTCATCTAGCATGTGTCGGCCAAGCTTTATTTTTAGAAGGTTGGACTTTTAGTTTATGGCAAGGTGGCTAATGGATTAAGGCAAGAATTTAACATAGGGAAAGGAATCAATAGGATAAGGTATGTAGGGGAACAAGTGGCTTAAATTGAGGAATGTGCTATGGAAAGTAAAGTTGGCAAATGTTGATCCCTTTTTGGCTTGAACATGGACGATTTTTAGGGCTAGGGAGAGTGGTCGAATGTTGTTAGTAGTTTGGTTCGGATTAAGAGTTAGTTTTGGTCAATTTCTTGGCATCATGTGTATCAAAAATTCTCTCCAAACTCTTCCTTCTAGCCGAATTTTGTCATAAGAAAAAGGTAAAGTTTTTGTTTTCTTTTGGCCATTTCATCTTTGTGACCATTTTGATATCATCTTTTCTCCCTAAACTCTATTCCTCTTTGTGCCGAAATCATATAGTCTTTGAGTGACATTTTCTTTGTCTTCCATTTGGCCGATTATTCACCAACCGCAAGACCCTTTCTTTGTTCATCTTCCATCATTGAAAATCGATACATAAACACTCTCTTTCTTTTAATTCTCTTTCTCCTTCCTTCCTTCTTGCAAAGAACTTTTAAACATTTTTTTTCTTCTCCTCCAAAATCTTTCATCATGACCGAATGTTAATAATTATCTTCATAGCTGAATCTTCCAATTCTCATATATTTCTTCTATTCAAACTTTGGACAATCGGTAAGAATTCTCTTCATTGGTTTCTATTTTGTTATTTGTTACTTTTGGCTGAATCCATAGGTTGGCTTAGGAGAGTTTTTTTTTAATCGAAATAATCATTCATTTTCTTAGACAATCTCTTTTCGTTTTATTTTAGTGAAATAGTGGAGGACCGAATCACCATCTCCTCAAAGTTATCTCGAAATCATTAGAGTTTGGATCAAAAACCTTCAAGGTAAAGAGAATTCTTCATGGATTTCATGATCACCCTCAATATTATCAAAATGATTATCAATTTGGAATGAAGTGTAGAAAATTTTATATAGGGATTCTTTTGGGGATCACTCAGAACATCGTGGTAAGCCTAGCTATATCATTTCTTTAAGTCCATACTTTAGTATATTATCGATTTACTAAAGATCTAACGAATGGAGGCCCGTAGTGACGTTTTGAAAGGGAAATCTAGTGGTGATTCCAAAAAGAGTGGTTTGGCTTTCTCAACTCCTAGATTCAAACGAAGGTCCGTTTCAGCAATTCGAGACTTTCCACCGGGTTGTGGACCCTCCTCTGGTGAAAATCAATTATTCGAGGTTATTCGCAGTTCAGAGCCATTAGCTGTTCGTCATTTTCCAACGGGTTATGGACCGTCAACCAGAAAAATCGACAAATCATAGTTATTCGCGATTCCGAGGGTAAAAATCCTAGACCGTTTATCTTAGAATAAATTACTATAAGTGTTAATGATCTAATCGAGCGTTAAAAATATTCTAGGTGTTGACGATCAAGAAAGTGTAGTGCTCACTGTAATCAGGTGTGTAATCTCACACCATATCTCGTGGGTTGGATAACTATATTGTATTAATCGTTGGATTAAATCACAAGTTAGTGAAATCGGGTAAAATAGTATATTTATCATTTTAATGGTAAAAACTATGAAATCGATATTAAGACCAGTGAAAATTATGGAATTTGCCCTTAATGGGCTAAATCGATAAAAGTGATTGAATGGGCCATATGTGATATGTGATAAATGGGCCAAATGTGATACTTGATTTATGGGCCAAATGTGATACTTGATTTATGGGCCAAATGTGATATTGGCTACATGAGCCAAAATGTAGTATGGGCAGATTGTGAGAATTTTTATATTGGGCCATATGTTTGTAATAATTATAGGAATGGATTGTAGTAATTGAATGTACATAATTTATACATGATTTGCATGGGTTGGGATATTTGTGAAGAGAAGTTCTGGTAGCTTTGCTACAAATTTCAGTGGCTTGTCCACAAATTGATATATGGCTTAATGCCCGATTTGATATATGGCTTAATGCCCGATTTGGTGTGTTAGCGGGGTGGGTGACTAAAGCTCCCCACATGTGTGTGTTGGTTGGCACGGGTGGTGTGTAGCGGATGGAAAACTAGGTTTGGTTGGGAAATTGCATAACACGTGCATGTTATATATATGATATAATTCTATGATTGTAATGGGCTTTGGCCCAATAAATGCTTAATTGAATTTTGGCCCGATGAAAGTGGTAAGTGAATTACACACTTGAGTTCTAAGTAACTCACCCACCTGTTTTCCTTACCCTCCTCGGGTAATGATCGAGTGATGGAGACTTGGTCAGGGGACGACTCGGTGGAGGCCATACTACGAATAATGGGTTACTTACATTCCGCATTTCTTTTTAAATACTTTTATTATTTTTACTATTTAAGTTGTTTGTAATAAGGCCTACGATTAAATTTTTATGGATGTTTTACTTGTGGATGGATATTATATTACTGTTTGTAAATACTTATGTGGGGTTTCTTTTCTAAAAATAAAAATAAATGTTTTTCTTAAAATAAATATGCAAAAAGGGTTTTCATTCTTAAATATTTTTACTATAAAATTATGCATTAACGACGTTCTTCAAAATTTTGTTTACAAAATTATTTTCGAACTCTATTAAATTTTCTCGAAATATTATTTTAACTTCTTGTAAGTTTCAATTTATAAATTCATACGACTCAAATTGTTGAGTTATCAATCAACCTTAGTTTTCAATAAACTTCACGTCAAGATGTTTTGGAAAATCCGATTTCTTAAAACCTTTAAAAAGACTAGATGTATATTCCTTTCCGTGTGACATGTCAAATTTGGTCTTAACGCATAGACCGGGTTTGGGGTGTAACATCCTAAATTTTTGGGCCTATGCGTTTAATGGGTGGATATGTTTAATGTGTTAATTTAAGTGTTAGGGGTCCAAATTGGGCTCAGGCTTAGGTAGAGGCCTTGATTAAAATTATCTGTTTGGGCATTATAGGGTTTAAAAGGTAGTATCTATGTTTAAAATACCAAAGTGGGCTTGTGGCCCAATCTTAGGAGGTGACGCCACACAAGGGAGTAAGGGGCCCAAATTTAAGTTTCATGGAGCCCAATTCTTTTAATTTAAGTTAGCTAAATTTTGGGCATTAGGATTAGGTGGGGTGGATGGCAACAAGGCTAAAATTTAGGGGTTTTAATGTTTAAAATATGTGGATAATAAGCAGATAAAGGCTATTATTTAGGAATTTATTTTATGTGGATAATAAGCAGATAAAAGCTAAAATTTAGGGATTTTAATGATTAAAATATGTGGATAAGATGCTGATAAAGGAGGGAGGAGTTAGAGATAATTAAGTCTCTTTTAGATGAGCTAGTAGATTAAGATAAAGGAGAAAAGATAGGATTTATCTGCAAGGTTAGGTAAGTGCCGAAATTTCTATAAATAGGGGGAATATCTCTTCAATTTCAGCATTTGGGTTTTTCTCTCATTCTTTTCTTCTTCTTCTCGAGTAAAAGCAGAAAACTCCTAAAGTTCCATCTTCTTCTTCATTTCTCTGCAAAAGCCGAAATCTCTAAGCCTATTCCTCATCTTCACTTTGATTCAAAAGCCGAAACTCTTTCCATTCTTTTTCTTCCTAGCCGAAATCTTCAAGTCTCTTCCTTGTTTTCTTTTCTTCTTCTCTTTTCCTGTCAGAAACCGAAACTCCTCACTCAAGTATTTTAAAAGCCAAAGACACATCAGCCTTCTCTTGTTCATACTTTTTCCAGGATTTTCCTAAAAGCCGAAATCCCTAGATCTCATCTCCTGTGATTTTCGAATTACTTCTGTGGTGCCTACTTGTGCCGAAATTTGAAGGGAACTTTAGTGGAGTCAATCGCATAGATCTCTAAGTTATAGAATCGTGTTACTTTCGGGATTTCAAGGTAAGGGATCTATTAGTTTTAACGTATAATTTGGGATTTATTAACCTTGGCCGATTGTTGAAGGGGCTAAATCTTTGTGTGTTTTTCCGGCTTTTGAGCAAGGCTTTACATTGAGGATAATAGATCCGGATAGCAAGGACATCGACTAAGAATATTGGATTTCGCGATATCGTGTGTGTAATACTTCCCACCATCTAGATCTCGATTATTAATGTATGCTCATAAGTTTATATGTTGTGATAAATACCGATATCTCGGTTTAATGTTGAAACCCGAAAAGGGTGAAGAAAATCACCAGTCGTTGAATGTTTGACTTTATATGATAAAAGCATATTGATTTTATGATTGCATGGGTTGGGTTGATGAAAGGAGGAAGTTATACGTTATATGTGTAGCGGTTTATACCGTGATGATCGTTATATGTTGTAGCGGCTAATGCCGTGATTCATTATAAGGGCTTCGCCATAATATGTTGATGAGCGACATGACCGCTATCTTGGCATGTAGCGGTGTGGGTCGATTGTAGAAATCCCCAATGGTGTGAATGGTGAGTACGGGGCGTGTAGCGGATGGAAACCTAGGCAAATGGGTTGGGCCTTGCATATTATTTGTTATTTTTTTATAAATGGATTATTAATAACATTTTATGGGCCTAAGGCCAAAATCTAGTGGTGCATGAGGGTTGCACATCTGAGTCTCGCGACTCACCCTATTAATTAACCTTTCGGGTGATACCTAGTGCTTGGACCGGTGGAGAGGAACGCAAGGTGGCCATGCAAAAGACCAACTGGATCCAACAAAAAGTCTCAAGTTAATACTTTATATTTTTAATTAATTGATTTTAAATCTCGTTGTAATAAGGCTATGGGCCACTAGTTTATGTTTTGTTTTATTTTGGGCTTTAATTACTTTTAGTTATTTAAATTCTTATTGAACTAATGTATCTATTTAAATTTGGGTTTTTAATTTATAAAGGCGTATTTTATTTAAACTATCAACTATTAAATTTCTCTCGAATAAGAAGATAAACTTTAGAAAAATATTTTTCTGAAAATACGACATGTTCTTCCAAAATTTTCTTAGTGACATACCAAATCCGGTCGTGGTGTTTGGGCCGGGTTTGGGGTGTTACAAATTGGTATCAGAGCCCGGTTCAAAACTCAACTCTGGGGGTTTTTTGGGCTCAAAACGTTTTCTAAAGTTGGGTTTTCGAAACATGCATATTTATACAGGTCTGTTAGCTCAGCATGGCACCTGCGTCTCCGGCCTAAGTCCGCCAGGTAAGTATTCTGAACCATTGTGTGATATAATATATGTGGGCTTTATGGGCTTTATGGGACGCAGATTAGTTAGATTAGAACTTGATGGACTTTAGGCCTAGCTGAAACAACTCTTAAAATCTCATAAGACTTAACTTCACTAAACAAACCCGTGAACGAGCCGCAAGACTAGGGTGTGGTAACAGGCATGCGCATGTCTAGGATTGGATCCGGAAGAGCTTGGTATTTGAGCAGTCCTAGTGACTCACCTCCTCTTTGCAGGAATCCTACCTGGTACGTAGTGACTGTTCACCCTAGTCACGAGGGCTTGTTGACGGGCCAAAATCTATAATTAAAACCCGAAAGGGACCAGCTACCTTATCTTTACAAAATTGCTAGAAACCCTTGTTTTGAAAAAAAAACCCAAGATACCCATGATTTGCAAATATACCCCGATTTACATAGTCAACAAAATTTTTCCGTAATAAAAACAAAAAAAAAAAACAACACATGACAACAACCAGAAATCCACAACCACCTGAACACTACTATTTTCTTTTGAAATCAAATCCTTCAAGATACCCTTGTTTGTTTAAAAAAAATTATTTTGAAAATATTCCTAATTTGTAAAAATTACTAAATTTCCCGTAATGTGTAAAATGACCAAAGTACCCTTGATTACAAAATTACCAAAATACCCTTCTTTCACAAAATCACCAAGGAACCCTATTTCAGAAAATTACGAAAATACCCCTGTAGGATAAAATTACGAAAAATACCCATAGGTAGTGGAATAACGAAAATACCCCTATGTGTTGAATGTGGGTGCATGGATGTTGTCTGTATATTGATGGTTGAATGTATGTAGTTCTTAGAACTAGGAAAGGTGAACTTGAGACTGAATTGCGAATTCGAAAGAACAACTCTTAAAACTACTAATCATAAGACTGTTCATGGATAATCAGTGGAAGAAAACCAGTAATTCATAAAATTTTTAATCAGATAAACGCAAACTGATAGCATGAGTACAAGGGGACGAGGACGCTTTAAATGCGAATAACGGTACGTACCCTACCATAGTATACTAAGTGTTTATTTTAACTTTAGAATTAGAGTGCGCAGCGAAAGCATAATGGTGAGACTTGGGTAGTACGATTAATAGTTAGTTGGAAATTTCGAGGACGAAATTTCTTTAAGGGGGTAGAACTCTAACATCCTGAATTTTTGGGCCTATGCGTTTAATGGGTGGATATGTTTAATGTGTTAATTTAAGTGTTAGGGGTCCAAATTGGGCTCAGGCTTAGGTAGAGGCCTTGATTAAAATTATCTGTTTGGGCATTATAGGGTTTAAAAGGTAGTATCTATGTTTAAAATACCAAAGTGGGCTTGTGGCCCAATCTTAGGAGGTGGCGCCACACAAGGGAGTAAGGGGCCCAAATTTAAGTTTCATGGAGCCCAATTCTTTTAATTTAAGTTAGCTAAATTTTGGGCATTAGGATTAGGTGGAGTGGATGGCAACAAGGCTAAAATTTAGGGGTTTTAATGTTTAAAATATGTGGATAATAAGCGGATAAAAGCTATTATTTAGGAATTTATTTTATGTGGATAATAAGCGGATAAAAGCTAAAATTTAGGGATTTTAATGATTAAAATATGTGGATAATATCTTTGATAAAGGAGGGAGGAGTTAGAGATAATTAGGTCTCTTTTAGATGAGCTAGTAGATTAAGATAAAGGAGAAAAGATAGGATTTATCTGCAAGGTTAGGTAAGTGCCGAGAAATTTCTATAAATAGGGGAATATCTCTTCAATTTCAGCATTTGGGTTTTTCTCTCATTCTTTTCTCTTCTTCTCCGAGTAAAAGCCAGAAAACTCCTAAATTTCCATCTTCTTCTTCATTTCTCTGCAAAGCCGAAATCTCTAAGCCTATTCCTCATCTTCACTTTGATTCAAAAGCCAGAAACTCTTTCCATTCTTTTTCTTCCTAGCCAGAAATCTTCAAGTCTCTTCCTTGTTTTCTTTTCTTCTTCTCTTTTCTGTCGAAACCAAAACTCCTCACTCAAGTATTTTAAAAGCCAAAGACACATCAGCCTTCTCTTGTTCATACTTTTTTCCAGATTTTCCTAAAAGCCGAAATCCCTAGATCTCATCTCCTGTGATTACCGAATTATACGTGGTGCCTACTTGTGCCGAAATCAAGGAACTTTAGTGGAGTCAATCACATAGATCTCTAAGTTATAGAATCGTGTTACTTTCGGGATTTCAAGGTAAGGGATCTATTAGTTTTAACGTATAATTTGGGATTTATTAACCTTGGCCGATTGTTGAAGGGGCTAAATCTTTGTGTGTTTTTCCGACTTTTGAGCAAGGCTTTACATTGAGGATAATAGATCCAGGATAGCAAGGACATCGACTAAGAATATTGGATTTCGCGATATCGGTGTGTAATACTTCCCCACCATCTAGATCGATTATTAATGTATGCTCATAAGTTTATATGTTGTGATAAATACCGATATCTCGGTTTAATGTTGAAACACGAAAAGGGTGAAGCAAATCACCAGTCGATGAATGTTTGACTTTATATGATAAAAGCATATTGATTTTATGATTTGCATGGGTTGGGTTGATGAAAGGAGGAAGTTATACGTTATATGTGTAGCGGTTTATACCGTGATCTCATTATATATTGTAGCGGCTAATGCCGCGATCTCATTATAAGGGCTTTGGCCATAATATGTTGATGAGCGGCATGATCGCCATCTTGGCATATAGCGGTGTGGGTCGATTGTAGAAATCCCCAATGGTGTGAATGGTGAGTACGGGGCGTGTAGCGGATGGAAACCTAGGCAAATGGGTTGGGCCTTGCATATTATTTGTTATTTTTTTATAAATGGAATTATTAATCGCATTTTATGGGCCTAAGGCCAAAATCTAGTGGTGCATGAGGGTTGCACACTGAGTCTCGTGACTCACCCTATTAATTAACCTTTTAGGTGATACCTAGTGCTTCGGACCGGGCTGGAGAGGAACGCAAGGTGGCCATGCAAAAGACCAACTGGATCCAAGCAAAAAGTCTCAAGTTAATACTTTATATTTTTAATTAATGGATTTTAAATCTCGTTGTAATAAGGCTATGGGCCACTAGTTTATGTTTTGTTTTATTTTGGGCTTTAATTACTTTTAGTTATTTAAATTCTTATTAAACTAATGTATCTATTTAAATTTGGGTTTTTAATTTTATTTAAACTATCAACTATTAAATTTCTCTCGAATAAGAAGATAAACTTTAGAAAAATATTTTTCTGAAAATACGACATGTTCTTCCAAAATTTTCTTAGTGACATACCAGATCCGGCCGTGGTGTTTGGGCCGGGTTTGGGGTGTTACAAATTGGTATCGAGCCCGGTTCAAAACCTCGGCTGTGATTTGGGTTCAAAAATATTTATGGTTCAAAACTGTTTTGAATTATAGAACTTATGTTTTTAAAGGTAGTATGGCACCACGAGTATCCGGCACCAAGTCAAGTAAGTGTATGCAAATTTAATTATTATTATTATTATTGTGACATGACTATAGGAACACTCTAGAACTTTTAGTTTTAGGTGTTGCAACTATAGAGATTGAGACTATAGGATGTGTTTACGAAAACAACTCTACTTCTTATATATCATAAAACATCGTTAATAAACACTGAAATAGTACACTGATTCATAAAACTTGTAATCAGATTAAACCAAAATAGTCAAAATGAGCGCTAGAGGACGTGGACGTGGTAGACGTGGCCGTGGTAGAGGCCGAGGTGCTAGGGTTGCGTCTGAAGCGTCGGGACATATACCAGAAATGGATGCACCTGCATCACCCGGGATGGAGACTGGATCACATGACCATACGAGAGAGGACATTGCCTTGACCCAAGCAATGTTGCGAGTCTTCGAAAGGGTTGCTGGAGCTAGAACTGGGCCAGCAGCTCGTGGATCAATTTCGGAACGACTTAGATCGAGTGGTGCCGAGGTTTTTAGGGGTATCTCGGGAGTAGCCCCAAATGTAGCGGAGTATTGGCTCAAGGCGTGGAGTGGATCATGGATGATTTGGAGTGCACCACCGAAAGCAAGCGGCGAGAGGAGCCGTGTCCTTGTTGAGGGACGAGGCTTATCAATGGTGGTGGCTTACGGTTCGAGAAGGCACTCAAAGTGAACATGTTACTTGGGATTTCTTCAAAGCTGCATTCCAAGGAAAGTATGTCGGGGCAAGTTATGTGGATGCCCGGAGGAAGGAATTCCTGAATCTGGTTCAAGGAAATAAGATGGTGGCAGCTTACGAGGCAGAATTTCTACGCTTGAGCCATTATGCTCGAACAATAGTGCCAGCCCGACCATGAGCGCTGTGTATGCGTTTTGAGGATGGGTGAATGATGAGTTGCAGTCACCGATAGCCCCACAATAAGAAAGGACTTTTGCCAAGCTTGTGGAGAAAGCCAAAATAACTGAATAGGCCAAGAACTCCGAGCGTCAGAACAGAGACAGAGGTAGAGGCAAGAGGGACTTTAAGTACTCGGGTCCTGCAAAAAGGTTTCAGAAGAGGCCCAGGAATGATGAGCGGCTCGGCTAGAGCACTGCTTTGTTACCAATCAGATTCAACCATGTGCTGACTGTGGAAGACGACACCCTGGTGAATGCCGGAAGAGAACCGGTGGTTGCTTCAAATGTGGTTCTAAGGACCACCAGTTTAAAGATTGTCCTTGATGGACCGCTCCAAATTAGGAAGCTCGTAACCATGATACACAGCCAGCTAGAGGCGCTCAACAGCCACCGAGAGGCCGTGGGCCAGGTCAAGGTGGTAATGGCGGTGGACGAGGTTAAAGAGCACTGGGTAGAGGAAATGGCTTCAGAGGTAACGCGGAGGCGAGACAGCCAGGGTTAGTGTATGCAGTCAGACGCCGAGAGGATAGTGATGCACCTGATGTGATAACTGGTATGTCCTTCATCTCTAATGTACCTGTTATTGCTTTGATAGATATCAGATCTACCCATTCGTATGTTGCTAGTGATATATCTTGAAATCTGAACATTAGATCTAAGATTTCTGATAGAAAGATGACGGTAATTAGTCCTTTAGGACAGTCTGTGATAGTGGATAAATTGTTTAGAGACGTGCCCTTAGAAATTCAAAGAGAAATATTTTTGGCGGATTTGATGGAACTGCTTTTCGGAGAGTTCGACCTTATTTTGGGCATGGAGTGGTTGGTGAAGCACCGTGCGCACTTGGATTGTGCTACAAAGCGGATGTCGATAAGGACTTTAGAAGATAAGGAAGTTGTGATGATAGGCGAGCGGAGAAATTATTTAGCAAATGTGGTATCTGCTTTAAAGGTAGAAAAGTTGGTGCGAAAAGGGTGTGGAGCATTCCTAGCCTTCATTAGTGCTTTGGATACCAAGGAATTATCAGTGGAAGGTGTTAGCTGTGAAAGAATTTCGGATGTCTTTCCGAGGAACTTAGGGTTTACCTCGGCATCAGGGAAGTAGAGTTTGGCATTAAACTTTTGTTCGAAACACTCGGTGTCCATTGCTCCTTATAGGATGGCGCCGAAGGAGTTAGCGGAGCTTAAGGCTCAAATTTAGGAGTTGTTGGATTGGGGATTCATTCGACCGAGTGTGTCACCATGGGGAGCACCGGTCTTGTTCGTCAAGAAGAAGGATGGGTCGATACGTATGTGCATCGATTATAGGCAGTTGAATAAGTTGACGATCAAGAATAGGTATCCATTGCCGAGAATCGATGACCTGTTTGATCAGTTGAGAGGAGCTTCAGTTTTCTCCAAGATAGATTTAAGATCGGGTTTTCATCAACTTAAGGTTAAGGAGGCGGATATTCATAAGACAGCATTTCGAACTCGTTATGGACATTATGAGTTCTTGATGATGCCGTTTGGATTGACCAATGCACCAGCTTTATTTATGGACATGATGAACTGAGTCTTTCAACCCTACCTAGACCGGTTCGTGGTGGTTTTCATAGATGATATCTTAGTATATTCGAGGAATGAAGAAGAGCATGACTCACATCTGCGGATAGTATTGCAATTATCTTTGCGAGAAAAGTAACTTTATGCCAAATTCGGTAAGTGTGAATTTTGGTGAAGGAAGTGACTTTCTTGGGACATGTTGTGTCGTGAAGGAATCGAGTTGATCCTCGGAAGGTAGAGAGTCGTGTTGGATTGGAAACCACTTGAAGTCGATGGTGAGATTCGGAGTTTCCTAGGTTTGGTGGTTATTATAGACGTTTTGTTGAGGGGTTTTGTTGATTCTTTGCACCCCTAACTAAAGTGTTACGCAAGGGAGTACCGTTTGTGTGGTCAGATCAGCAGCAAGAGAGTTTTGAGAGATTGAAGAAGATTTTGACGGAAGCGCCCGTATTGATTCAACCTGAGGCTAGAAAAGAGTTTATTGTTTACTGCGATGCGTCACACACGGGCTTGGGATGTGTGTTGATGCAAGGTGGTAAAGTGGTGGCTTATGCATCTCGTCAGTTAAGGCCGCATGAAGTCAATTATCCTACTCATGATTTGGAGTTGGCTGCGGTGGTTTTTGCCTTGAAGATTTGGAGGCACTACCTGTACGATGAGAAGTCGATCATTTATACGGATCATAAAAGTCTGAAGTACCTCCTTACCCAAAAGGAGTTGAACTTAAGACAGCGGAGATGGATAGAGCTGTTGAAGGATTATGACTTCTCAATCGTGTATCATCCTGGAAAGGCTAACGTGGTGGCAGATGCGTTGAGTCGTAAGGTGATATCGGAGTTGAGAGCAATGTTTGCTCATCTTAGTTTGTATGAAGATGGCAGTTTACTAGCGGAACTTCAGGTGAAGCCTATGTGGTTAAAATAGATCAAGGAGAAACAGTTATCAGATGAAAAGTTGGGTCCCTTAATTCAACGAGTTGAAAGTGGTGTAATAGGGGATTTTGGATTGAATAAAGATGGAGTACTGTGTTTTCGCGGAAGAATTTGTATGCCCAAGGATTCAGATTTGAGACTAATGATTCCGTGAGAGGTGCATAGTAGCCTATGCTATGCACCCGGGGAAATAAGATGTATCGAGACCTTCGTGGTCGGTATTGGTGGCGAGGTTGAAAGCGGGAAGTTACTGAATTTTGTGAGTAAGTGTCTGACGTGTCAGCAAGTTAAGGCGGAACACCAATTGTCATCGGGATTACTACAACCGGTGAAGATTCCATTATGGAAGTGGGAACGGATAACGATGGACTTTTTTAGTGGGTTACCCTTATCCCCTAATAAGAAAGATTTAAATGCACGGGTTATAGTGGATCGATTGTGGCGCCCATTTTCTACTGTTAAATGCACGATTTTTTCACTACGAAGTTGGCCAAGTTGTATGTAGCGGAGATCGTGAGGTTACATGGGGTACCAAGTGTCTATTATTTGGACAGAGACCCTAGGTTTACATCGCGGTTTTGGAAAGCTTTGCATGAAGCTTTGGGAACAAAGTTAAATTTCAGCACAGCTTTTCATCCTCAGTCAGATGGTCAGTCGGAAAGAGTAATCCAGATTTTAGAAAACATGTTAAGGGGTTGCGTAATTGACTTCAGAGGTAGTTGGGAGGATTTTCTTCCGTTGGCAGAGTTTGCTTATAACAACAGTTATCAATCCAGTATCCAAATGGCACCTTATGAAGCATTATATGGCGTAGGTGTCGTACCCCTACTTGTTGGGTGAATTGGGGCAGCGGTTATTGGGTCTGAATTGATATCGAGAGACGGAAGAAAAAGTAAAGGTGATTCGAGCATGGTTAAAGGAAGCTTCGGATAGACAAAAGTCATATGCAGATCTGAAGCGTAACGACATTGAGTTTGCGGTGGGAGATCAGGTTTTTCTAAAAGTCTCACCTTGGAAAAAGATCTTCAGATTCGGAAGGAAGGACAAGTTGAGCCCTAGCTTCATTGGACCGTACCGTGTGTCGAAGCGTGTAGGACCAGTGGCTTATCAGCTTGAATTACCTCCGGAGTTGAGTCAGATTCATAGTGTTTTCCATGTCTCTATGTTGAGGTGTTATCGATCGGATCCGTCTCACATAGTACCGATAGAGGAAGTTGAGTTAAGGCCTGACTTGTCGTTCGAGGAAGAGCCAGTGAAAATTTTAGAGCGAGATGTAAAAGTATTAAGAAAGAAGTCAGTACCATTGGTTAAGATTCTATGGCGTAATCACGGAGCGGAGGAAGCTACATGGGAGCCTGAGGAGACAATTTGGCAGCAATATCCTCACCTCTTTTAACCAGGTAAATTTCGAGGACGAAATTTTCTTTAAGGGGGTAGAATTGTAACATCCTAAAATTTGAGTTTTGTATGTGTTACATTAAATTAGTGATTAAGCATGTTAGATTATTAATTTTGTTTGTTGAAGAGGTCCTGAGAAGGCTTGGGATCTATTTGGACCTAGTGAAAATTTTTAGCATTTGGTACTTTAAAGAGAGGGAGTCAGTGGATTTGTAACATATGGAAATTTTTGAGTAAGTAACTAACATAAGCTGAGCTAATGGTTAAGAGGATATGCGCCATATGTATTGTCTTGAGGAGAGAGGTTCGAATCCCATGGTATACATTTTTGTGACTTAAATTTTTGCACTCATCTAGCATGTGTCAACCAAGCTTTATTTTTAGAAGGTTGGACTTTTAGTTTATGGCAAGGTGGCTAATGGATTAAGGCAAGAATTGAACATAGGGAAAGGAATCAATAGGATAATGTATGTAGGGGAACAAGTGGCTTAAATTGAGGAATGTGCTATGGAAAGTAAAGTTGGCAAATGTTGACCCCTTTTTGGCTTGAACATGGACGGTTTTTGGGGCTAGGGAGAGTGGCCGAATGTTGTTAGTAGTTTGGTTAGGATTAAGAGTTAGTTTTGGTCAATTTCTTAGCATTATGTGTATCAAAAATTCTCTCCAAACTCTTCCTTCTAGCCGAATTTTGTCATAAGAAAAAGGTAAAGTTTTTGTTTTCTTTTGGCCATTTCATCTTTGTGACCATTTTGATATCATCTTTTCTCCTAAACTCTATTCCTCTTTGTGCCAAAATCATATAGTCTTTGAGTGACATTTTCTTTGTCTTCCATTTGGCGATTATTCACCAACCATAAGACCCTTTCTTTGTTCATCTTCCATCATTGAAAATCGATACCTAAACACTCTCTTTCTTTTAATTCTTTTTCTCCTTCCTTCCTTCTTGCAAAGAACTTTTTAAACATTTTTTTTCTTCTCCTCCAAAATCTTTCATCATGACCGAATGTTAATAATCATCTTTATAGCCGAATCTTCCAATTCTCATATATTTCTTCTATTCAAACTTTGGACAATCGGTAAGAATTCTCTTCATTGGTTTCTATTTTGTTATTTGTTGCTTTAATTTGAATCCATAGGTTGGCTTAGAGAGTTTTTTTAATCGAAATAATCGTTCATTTTCTTAGACAATCTCTTTTCGTTTTATTTTAGTGAAATAGTGGAGGACCGAATCACCATATCCTCGAAGTTATCTCGAAATCATTAGAGTTTGGATCAAAAACCTTCAAGGTAAAGAGAATTCTTCATGGATTTCATGATCACCCTAATTATTATCAAAATGATTATCAATTTGGAATGAAGTAACCGAAAATTTTATATAGGGATTCTTTTGGGGATCACTCAGAACATCGTGGTAAGCCTAGCTATATCATTTCTTTAAGTCCATACTTTAGTATATTATCGATTTACTAAAGATCTAATGAATGGAGGCCTGTAGTGACGTTTTGAAAGGGAAATCTAGTGGTGATTCCAAAAGGAGTGGTTTGGCGTTCTCAACTCCTAGATTTCAAGCGAAGGTCCGTTTCGGCAATTCGAGACTTTCCACCGGGTTGTGGACCCTCCTCGGTGAAAATCAATTATTTGAGGTTATTCGCGATTGAGCCATTAGTCGTGTTCGTGGTTTTCCAACGGGTTGTGGACCGTCAACCGGGAAAATCGACAAATCGTAGTTATTCGCGATTAGAGGGTAAAAATCCTAGACCGTTTATCTTAGAATAAATTACTATAAGTGTTAATGATCTAATCGAGCATTAAAAATATTCTAGGTGTTGACGATCAAGAAAGTGTAGTGCTCTCATCGTAATCAGTGTGTAATCTCACACCATATCTCGTGGGTTGGATAACTATATTGTATTAATCGTTGGATTAAATCACAAGTTAGTGAAATCGGGTAAAATAGTATATTTATCATTTTAATGGTAAAAACTATGAAATCGGTATTAAGACAGTGAAAATTACGAAATTTGCCCTTAATGGGCTAAATCGATAAAAGTGACTGAATGGGCCAAATGTGATACTTGATTTATGGGCCAAATGTGATACTTGATTTATGGGCCAAATGTGATACTTGATTTATGGGCCAAATGTGATATTGGCTACATGAGCCAAAATGTGGTATGGGCAGACAGAGAGAATTTTTATATTGGGCCATATGTTTGTAATAATTATAGGAATGGATTGTAGTAATTGAATGTACATAATTTATACATGATTTGCATGGGTTGGGATATTTGACGAAGAGAAGTTTTGGTAGCTTTGCTACAAAATTCAGTGGCTTGTCCACAAATTGATATATGGCTTAATGCCCGATTTGATATATGGCTTAATGCCAGTTTGATATATGGCTTAATGCCCGATTTCATATATGGCTTAATGCCCGATTTGGTGTGTTGGCGGGGTGGGTGACTAAAGCTCCCCCACAGGTGTGTTGGTTGGTACGGGTGGTGTGTAGCGGATGGAAAACTAGGTTTGGTTGGGAAATTGCATAACACATGCATGTTATATATATGATATAATGTTATGATTGTAATGGGCTTTGGCCCAATAAATGCTTAATTGAATTTTGGCCCGATGAAAGTGGTAAGTGAATTACAAAGCGAGTTCTAAGTAACTCACCTGTTTTCCTTACCCTCCTCGGGTAATGATCGGTGATGGAGACTTGGTCAGGGGGCGACTCGATGGAGGCCATACTACAAATAATGGGTTATTTACATTCGGATTTCTTTTTAAATACTTTTATTATTTTTACTATTTAAGTTGTTTTGTAATAAGGCCTCTGATTAAATTTTTATGGATGTTTTACTTGTGGATGGATATTATATTACGCTTTAAATACTTATGTGGGGTTTCTTTTCTAAAAATAAAAATAAATGTTTTTCTTAAAATAAATATGCAAAAAGGGTTTTCATTCTTAAATATTTTTACTACTTAAAATTATTCATTAACGACGTTCTTCAAAATTTTGTTTTTAAAATTATTTTCAAACTCTATTAAATTTTCTCGAAATATTATTTTAACTTCTTGTAAGTTTCAATTTATAAATTCATACGACTCAAATTGTTGAGTTATCAATCAACCTTAGTTTTCAATAAACTTCACGTCAAGATGTTTTGGAAAATCCGATTTCTTAAAATCTTTAAAAAGACTAGATGTATATTCCTTTCCGTATGACATGTCAAATTTGGTCTTAACGCATAGACCGGGTTTGGGGTGTTACATAGTGATTTCGAGATCACTGTTCCGACTAGCCCCTAAATCGGGCTGTTACATTGAGGCCGTGGCTGACACTGAGAAAGAGACATGGGCATGGAACCCTCTACACAGGTGTGGGAGAAACGAACGAGTCACCACACGGCCGTGCGATACGGCCGTGCGATGCAACACGCCCACGACACACGGGCGTGGGGATGTACCGGATCTGAAACCTCTATTTAAAAAACACCCCTCTCCCTTTCCCACCTACTCCCCATTCCCTTTCTTCCATACCTTTTCATCCTTCCCCTTTCCATTTCCTCTCATTCCCCTGTCCCAAACTCTCCATTTTCACCTTACCCATGTCGAAGAAGCTGAAAGACCCTAGCACAGTCTCCCCGTGCGAGACTGATCTACATAAGTTCATACTGGCCGCTTCATTTACTCGCCAAGCCAAGGACATTTGAGTCCATTTATTTTACCTATGTCTTTTCTCTTCTCCTTTATTTTCCTTCTCTTTATCTTCCTTGTCTTTAAATACATATTTAGTTTATTTTGAATTTTTCTTATTATTTCCTGGTTTTTTCTTCACGAGCTACCCAATTTCTTCATCTAGCGCAGCGGTTGTGGGCAGCCACCATACCACCACCAGAGACGCCTCCTCCAACTTATTTTTCACCTCCGAATCAAGTTTCCACACTTCCAACTCAAGGAATCCATCCGAAATTCAGGAAGTTTCACTTCTCTCCCTATCTTTTGATTTTCTATATCTATATCTATCTTTGTACATTGAGGGCAATGTACATCTTAAGTGTGGGGGGGTGAATCTTAAAAGTTCCTAACTTTTTGCATTATTCTCAAATCCCTGAATTATGTCTTGTTTTTAAGTAAATTTTCTCATATTACGATTAGAATGAAATTTCCTTTGATTTATGATTTTCATTGATATGTTTTGAATTAAGTCATTGATAATTGTGCAGTGATGATTTAAACTTTAGGAGACTAGAGAATCAAGCATGATGAGTCTATTTTCAAAAATTTTGTTAGGTTGTCTACCTGAATCTAATTATTACTTTGAAATTTGAAATTTACAATGTTGATATCAAAAGCCCATAATTATTGTGAGATCTTGAGCCTCTTAGAGCATACATTTTTCGTGCTCACTTTATTGATTATGAGTGTGTCAACATTGATTTGTTATTCTAGAACTTGCTTCGATTATACATGTTGAGACCACACCTTTGATTTGATATACAGAGATGATAAAGGCACTTAGGTTTTAACCCACTTACTCCACTAAAAGCCTACCCTCACAATTAACCCCTAGTGAACCCATTTTGAGATTAACAACCTAATTCTTGACTCACCCATTAATATTAACCCAAAACCCACTTTGTATTTGTTATCGCCATCCCTCGTGACTACCCTTATATAGAGATTTGATTTGATCGGTTACTTAACTATTTCCTTTATTTCAGTTATCAAATTCTATATTATTGTACTTGATTTGTTCTTAAAAAAACGAAGTATATTCATTTTTACTTCTTTGTTATTGGAGCTTAAGCAGTTAATTTCATAATTTGAGAAGAAGCTCATGTTATTAATATTAAGTTTTCAATTGATGTAATTATTCAGTATTAGTCCGACTTTCTAGTTAGGTAATTTGTCAATTCAATCTCGATTCTAACCCTCTAATTCAGCCTTTATCCACACCTTTAACCCGAGCCACGTTACAACCCTTTTTAAAGACCTTTTGATTTGTGTATCATCTCATATTATAGTGGTGGAGATTTGATTTTCATGCAAGCTTATGGGATTAACTTTTCATGTTTGACTTATGAGTGTTTTTTTCCTGAACCTTAAACACTTCGAGTGATTTGAGTGAATCTTTAGTGAGGATGTCATTTTTTTTCGATTTTGAATTAACGGTAATTATTTAGGTAAGGGGAAACACCTATTTTTCGTACTATAAAAACTATGACTTTGATTGTCTGAATCTTTAGGAACCTTCTGGTTAAATTATCAATGTATGAATTACCTATGGATTATGATGAAACATTATTGATGAAGGTTATGAATCAAGGAAATTCGATTTTAATTGTGAGTTGAGAATTTTGCTTGAGGACAAGCAAAAGCTTAAGTGTGGGGGTATTTGATAAACCGTAATTTATACATATTTTAATCCCACATTTAGCATGCTTTTTGGATGATTTATTTTTTGAATTGTGGAATTCGATGCTCCTAATCCTTTAATTTCATGTTTTATACTTAGGGAAGCATAGGAGGATGAAAAGAACAAGAAACGGGCTAAAAACGGACCAAATGGGCCAAAGTAGGAAATCAACATGGCCTGGGCCCAAGCCACACGGCCGTGCCCTTTAGTGAGCTCGACCACGGCTGATTCGATTTCTGCAGGCGTGTCCTGCCGTGATAAAGAGGAATTTCACTCAGAATAGGGTACTTAGAGGCAAAGAAAGACATTCCAAAAGCCTATATAAACACCCTAAAGGCCAACCTTGAGGGGCGTCCGGCTAGGCCAAGGAGCCAAGCCGGAGAGGTCGGTGTGGGATTTACTCGAAGAAAGCCGGTTGATTCATCTCAAGAAGCGAAATCATACTCAAGACGGAGGATCTCTCCTTCAATTCCTTCAGGGGTTTTATGGTTTTCTTATGTTTTGTTTTATATTTTCTTCGAGATGTATTCTTTTATGTTTATGAACTAAACCCCTCGAGATACACGAGGGGATGAAACCTAAGACGGATCTTGTTATTATTTTACGAACTATATGATAAATACTTGATTTGTTCTTAACTATGTGTTCTTAATTCTTCTTTTGATATTTCAGGATATTGATTCAAGTATTGATGTGCTTAGCGGTGGAGGAATATTCCTGTTTAAGAGTAGATCTAGCATAGTTAAGTGGAGTTGATCGCAACCCTAGAGATAGGATGACGAAAATGCGCGTATTAGGGTCAAACCTAATATGGGAGTCCATAGATCGAGTTAATGCAATCCTAGGGGTTTTAATTAGAAAGAGATTTCAATTAATCAACCTAGGGTTAGACGTTAGTAGCCTCGAGAGAGGTATTAATATAAATTAGGGAATCCTACTGAAACAAGTCAAGTGAATAAATCGTGCAGTTTGAGTTAAATAACAAGTGAAGTCTAGGTGGATTCTTCCTTGGGTATCGTCTTAATCAATTGGTTTTTCCCACAAGTATTTTCCCCAATTCATTCTCTGTGTCTTAGCGTCTTTAGCTTAATTGTAAGTTAATTTTAGAATAAACAACAAATCCCTTAATCTTTAGGCTAAATAATAAAAAGAAAGTCAGTATTAGTACTTTTGGTTCCTTTGGGTTCGACAATCCGGTCTTGCCACTAAGCTATACTACTGTTCGATAGGTGCACTTGCCTCAATCGTGGTGATAGTTAGTTTCTAGGCTAGATCATTCATTATATAAATATTAAGACTCTCGACATCACGATCATCTGGCGATGTCACATGGTAGTGTTTCTTGAAATAAATGAGTTATCGTAAAAACCTCTTTTCTATTTAACCTCCATACAAAATCTTGTGTTAAATCTAGGATGCGTCGTTAATTTTCAAACATAGTTCATTATTACAAAATTATTCTTTTCCAAAACATTCTTAATTTTCAAAACGTCACTTGTTGCGGAAGCTTTGTAAATCAGTTTGCGTATTTGAGTGTATTTTGTTAAAACGATTTATTCTTTTTGAAAACCCGATTAACCCTACTACTAGCAGTTGTAAATCAAAATAATAAAAATCCCAAATTAACCATGAAAATCCAAAAAGGCCATTATTACAGCAAAATACCCCAAAATAAAATTAAAAATCATTATTAAGTACTAATCGAATAATTTAGGTCGTGTGGTGATGTTTCTCTAACTAACTATGACCACAATAAAGGCAAGCGCACCTATCGTTATATACTATAGTTATGGTAAGACTGGTAATATCGTATCCACAAAGACCAAGAGTACTAGTAATTACTATCTTCTTATTATCTAGCCTAAGAATTGGATTGATTTTTTTTAAACTAAAAATTAATTAAAAGCACGACAGAGAATGAATTTAGGAAAACACTTTTAGACAACTTATATGATAAAGGCAATACCCAAGGAAGAATCCACCTAGACTTCACTTATTACTTTTGATTCATATGATTTATTCACTTGACTTAATCCGTAGAAATCCACGATTTATGTTAATATCTCTTTCAAGACTAAAAACAATCGACTCTAGGTTGATTAATTGAAATCTCTTTCTAATTAAAACCCCTATTGTCGCATTAACTCGATCTATGGATTCCCTTATTAGATTTGACACTAATCCGCAGATTTTTGTCGCCTATTTCTAGGGTTGCAATCAACTCCGCTTAATTGTGTTGATCTACTCTTAAGCAGGACTTTTGCTCACTTTGAATAAGCACATTCGACTTGAATTAATAACCCGAATTATCAAAACAAGAATAAGAACTCACAATTAAGAATAAGAACAAGTATTTATCTTATAAATCAAATAATAATAAGATCCGTCTTAGGTTTCATCACCTTAGGTATTTAGGGGATTTAGTTCATACTGATAGAGGGAAACATCATAGAATAAGGAAAACTACAAAACATAAGAAAACCCAAAAACTTCTAAAGAACTTGATGGGAGATCTTCAGTCTTGATGGAGATCCTCCTTCCGAGCTGCTCTCGATGGTTGTCTTCGAGTATTTTGTGCCTTCTACTCTACGTCTTTTTAAGTTACCCCCTAGGGAGTTTATATAGGCTTTCGAACGTCTTTCTTGGCCCACAAGTAGCCTATTCCGAATAGAATTAGTCTTGGATTCGGCAGGGACACGCCCGTGGGACACGCCCGTGGTGGATTACTTCGATCGTGCTCGCTTCTGCTCACCACACACGGCCGTGTGGTATGTCCGTCTATGTCGATCTAGGTCGTGTTTGATTCTACTCGTAACACACGGCCGTGTTTGATAGTCTAGGCCGTGTTGATTTCTAAGGTAGGCTCATTTTGTCCTTTTCTGGCCCGTTTCTCGTTCTTTTCGACTCCCTAAGCTCTCCTGAATGTAAAACATGAAATTAAGGGATTAGGAGCATCAAATTCATCAAATCTAATGAGAATTCATCCAAAAATAAGCCAAGCATGGGGTTAAAATATGTGTAAATTATGGTTTATCATATGGCCATCTTGGAATCCTTCGCCGCACCAATTCACCTATGTCTGGGGTTACCTGTATAGTCAAATCAGAAGGGTGAGTTTTCGAAAACTCAGTGTGTAATCCCATATAAAGAAAATAGATAGGCAGATGGCAATCACAGTTTGGGCCTAAGCCCTTTTCAAAATCAGTGACAGTATCAGTTTGGGCTTTAGCCCATCTCAGTACAGAGGCAGTCATGCATTTGGGCCTTGGCCCATTACAGTATCAGTAATTAGTACATTATCAAATTATGCAGTATACAAGTCCTACCTAGCCAGCCTCTACACTCCATCTCCGTCCAACCCTACACTCCATGTGGGGATATAATCAAGCCATCCATCCCTACACTCCAAAAAGTACCGAATGCGAAACTAAACAATAGTTTGCAGCTGAGGTGCTAGTAAGTTAGGCTCGAAGCCTTTCAGTACACTTCCTCCGATCTATATAAACCCATCCCCATGCAATGCATCATACAATCATGTCATGCCAAATCATGGTATCATATGTGTATTTAGTACAGTTTTAACAGCTGCTCAAAATACAGTCGTACATGTATATATATAAAGTACATGGATATAACAGTCATCCAGTCATTTAGGGATCTAGGTAATCTTACCGACCCTACAATAGGTCCACAGTCGACTCGAGCGACCCGTGCAACCTTAGCAGTCAAAACAGTGAAAATAGGCCCACAAGCCCATGTACTTTGCCCTTATGGGCCCACACGCCCATGTGGCCCACAAGGCCCAAAATGGCTTTAGCTGTGTAGATCACATGGCCTGGCCCAATAATCCCACACGTGGGGCCTACACGGCCCAATTTGGCCCGGCCCATGAATCGCACATGGCATGCCTCGTCGATCACACGCCCGTGTCCGATCACACGGCCTACCACACGGGTAGCCAACGCCCGTGTGGTGTCGACAGTCTCACTTTTCAGCTTTTCATCGATTTCTGTTTGTAGAGTTGTGTTTACACACCTGGTTACGAAAAATGCACACACCGTTCTTGAGCACTCCAACCTCTGTTCAACCATAACACACAATTAATCACATATCAATTGGATTAAAACGACCCCTCTTCAAAACACTTGTCCAAAAGATCGATTGCCACTTGCCTTGTTTGAACAACTGAGGCGTTACACACTTAAACCGTTGATAAGGAGTGATCACTAGTTCCACGGTTAGTACCTGTATTCCAGCTGAACCCCTATTAATAAGTATTCGCATGACTAGCTTGAAACAAAATGAAAATTAACTTACCGAAAACGCAAATCCATGCCTAGGGGAAAGAAACTATCGGCCTACAACCAAAAAGAAGGCCAAAAGCACAATGACTCGACAGAGACAAAAGATAGAACAACCGCACCCCTAGCAGTAATCGGCAACTTAATCCAAATAAATAAATAATAAGAAAGAAACTAAAAATAGGGATTGTAGGTAGCGAAATCGGCAGCAAAAAGGGAGGTGTTTGGTGAAGCAACTACTTCGGCAGAACAACCGTTGCGCACCAAAAACCGATTGGACAAAGAACAATAAGAGAATGACGAGAATAGGTAGGTTTCAGCTACAAGGAGGGATGAGAAAAAGAAAAAAAAACAAAAGGTAAAGTCGGCAGAAAAGCAAACAAGATGAAAAGAGAGAAAATTGCCAAAACCGAAAGAATTGTGAGAGTGAGAGGAAGAGTGCCGAAATTTTCAGCCCACCAAATATGGGATAACTTCAAAATCCCCAAATCTTCTCCTAAAAACTCTCCAACCTTCCCACTACTCAGACTTTTAATGAAACACAAACTCTAGCCGTCCATAATAGCAAAAATAGTGCCTACACCAGTACTCGAACACAACCAACACGCCAACACTTTACTTATCCACTAGACTAGCAGGCCCATTCTGACATATTTTACCAACATATAATTATAAGCCTACTGACCTAAGATAGGGGTTTATTCATTTGAAAACAAAAATTTTCCCAAGCTAATGCTTGAACTTGGGACCTCTCAGACACTTCCCAGAACACATAACCACTGAAGCAGATAGACATTGTGTCACAACCATACGAGAATAATTATAAAGGATTTTTGGGGCGTTACAGGTACTCTTGTTGTAGCAATCAAACATTGACAATAAATTTTGTCAAACAATGAATTAATCTTTGGACTAACATATTGCTCAAATAAAGTACCTTATAATTGCCACACATTTATCACCACAGTTGTCATTGAAATTCTGCTAAATATTAACTTACCTTTGGGTCAATTAATAAACACATGAATCACAAAAATATGTAATCATCTTAATATTTTAAATAAACTAGTCAACACAAAAATAGGTCACTTTGGCGGCATTTTGTTTCAACTAATCTATTTAAAATATTAGACATCCTTAATTAAAATCCAAAGCCAAAATCTGAATTTATTTGTTTCTAAATATTTTTCTTAATTTCATCTTTCAATCAAATTAAAAGATAATAGTATATATATGTATATATATTTATCCCAAAACAACATACAATGATGTTGACAAATATAATAATAGTTGAATAAATCATAAATCATAAACAACCTCACATAAGACTTCAAATTTAAACCAAAATAATTTGAATAAAGGTAAACCTCATCTCAAGATATCGGACACTCTATTAATATTTTATTTTTTTGACAAAATATTAACTTGTAAGTGATATCTTGGTATAGTAATCAAACATTGACAATAAGAACATGTCGAACAATAAATCTTCCTTTGGGCCAATTTATTACTCACATGTAAAACCGAATAATTGTCACATGTTTATTACCATAGTTGCACATGTAATATTATTAACTTTCATTTGGGCCAATCAGTATTAACATAACTTAAGCTACATGCACACAACCTTTTATATTTTAAAACAAAATAATTTATACAAAAAAAAAACTTTAGTGATTTTTTGCTTCAATTAAGTTATTTTAAAATATATATAAACATACCAATATTCAAATTTAAAAATTCTCCAATAGTCAAATGTCAAAACTATTTTTTTATTGCTTTATAGACTCCGAAATAACCCGAAATAAGGTTGCCTTAATAATGCAATAAAAAACCGAAAACCTTAATTTTTGACTATTTTTTTTTTGTTCCAAAACCATATATATCAAAACCAAACAGAAATAATGTAGTGGTTCAAAGCCAAATAATTAAAAAACACATGTATTCATAATTTTGGCATGGATAAAAACACCAAAGCAATTCATGCATATACATGTATTCATAATCAAATAGAAAAACTTACCCTGAATTTACCATGTAAATCCAAAGTTGTATTTATGATTAAACAGATATTCACATGAATACTTGAAAAATATTTTCAAGCTAATAAATCTCAAAAAAACAAAATCATAATAGTTGGCATATCCCACAATTCATACAATAAACCATATCATCATAATTTAACCAAATGTTTGGAACCATAAGTTGCCAAAACCTAAGATTATAGAACCAAACTTAAAACCAAAATATCTAAATATGTATATAGTTGACATGAATTTGCACCAAAACACCCATAAAATTGAATATATAACCATAACAAAAAAAAAAATTAACAACTTCAACGATATCCATCAAAACTTAATTTCACCAATTAAACTATAAAAAACATCTTATTGAATAATGGTTATAAACACCTATTCACACAAACTATAATCAAGCATTAATCCTCAAAATCATTGATATGCATATAATATATATACACACAATTATAATAATATAAAAATAATATTGGCTTGCCTTACATATTTCATGTAAACTCAAATTTATATTCATGACTAAAGACATTATCATAAAACTTCTTTTATACGCACAAATACTTAAAAAATATCCATAACCACTAAATATAAAAAGAATCTCAAATTATATAAAAGTCTTTATATGCGCAACTTCTTATGAAAATTCATAGCCACCATATACAAAAAAAAAATCTCAAATATTTAAATTTTAGTCAAGTTCCATAAGGACTAAAACTTATATAAAATAATTATAATAGAAACTAAAAGTAATCATTCGTATATAATGGTGAATATAATTCATTATGAATAAAGAAAAAATATGATGATTCCATATATATTCAACTACAAACAGAAAATTTAAAACAAATAGTGTAAAAAAAAAAAACATCTTACCAAAATTCATTTATTCGATTATCAAGTGAATTAACTTTCAAAACCAATTATACAACCCAATTGGAATTCTTCAATTACAAAAAAGTTGCAAGTCTATAACTTTAATTTAATAATGACTTTAACCAAAATTTATAAAATAATTGTGTGAAAAGAAGATAAAGAAATCTCACAAATCAATTTTTATCAAATAAATAAATAAACCTTCATCTTTCGAATAGCATATGCAACCATTAAACTAGATTATATTTATAAAACCCTAAAACTTTATTTAAAGAATCAAAACCCAAAAATTTATCAGGAATCTCAAAGATTCAACATAATATATAATTAAAATATTAAATTCATAAAATTTAAAAAGAAAAATGAATCAATCCAAAAATAATAAAGAATCAATTCATTCTCAATGATTCAACATGACAAAGCTCGGATGCCACTTGTTAGATTTGTAAAATAAATCTGAAATAAAACTTAATAGACCAGGATCTATCATGTCAAATCATCAAGAATAAATTAAGAATAAAACTAGATGCGGAAGCGTACCTGAATCCATGAATTCCTTGAAGTTTTATCGGATCTTGGGGATTTGATCTTCCAAATTAGCACATAATAAATTCAGAGAATATCTGCTCTCTCTTTCCTAATGATGGGATATTAGAAAAAATATCTTGTGTATAATTTGGGGACCATAACCCTAATATTTATAACATTGGCATATTAGTTCTAATCAAATTCTAATTAGCCCATCATTAATTAGAATTTGATTAGAACTCAATTACTAAAGTATCTACACATATTTGACCCATACTTTATTTAATAATTAAAGCCCAACCAAATTAGATCACTTTTAATTTGGGCTAACCTATCATGATAGTAAATAATAACATGTAATTACCCTTATTATATATGTGATGTCCATATTTTCCAATAAAATAAAAGAGGAAAAACATTTCACTCTTTTACAATTTGGTCCTTATTCAATTCCACTATTTCACCCCCAAATCATGAGAATTTCTATGAGCATAAAAAAAGAAAATGGTAGTGAAGATCTTAGAGAGTATGTTCATCAACTTAGAAGCAAGAAACTAGTAGATGGAAGTGAAGAAAAATAGATGAAAAGAGAAGGATAGTGATGAAGTTGAGAAAGAAATGGAAGAGAAGCAAAAGAGAAGAAATTCTTGTCAAAATATGTAAGTTTTCAAATTAACCTTACTTGTATTCCAATGAGTTAAGTTCAATATATTCTGAATGAAAAGTATAATATGTGTATTTTAATTTATACATTAGAGATAGAAAGTATTGATGAAGTATGACATGAAGAGACACCAAGTTTTCAAGTGAGTGAATATGATTTATAATTATGACAAATATTAAGGTAAAGAAATTAATATGTTATCAACATATAAATATAAGTGATTATTTTGATGGTAACTAAAAGTATAATTGTAACACCCCTTACCCGGGTTCTACGCCGGAACCGGGCCCGAGGCGTTACCGAACTCAAACCACTTGATCGCCACTTAGGCTCATCGTAACTACTCTCTGAAGTCATCTCAACAACCTCATTCTCGACTTACGAGGGCTCTCGAGACTAAACCGGAACTTTTTCCAATCTTAATTTTTTTCTCTTTTATACAGGTTTCACACGCCCGTTCAAGATTAGACACGCCCATGCATGGACACACACGCCCATGTCCCCAAACGGTGCCTAAAACCCCAGCATTCTGCCAATGCCCCACGGCCAAGGCACACGCCCGTGCTTACCACCCGTGGTGCACACTGACTACCTTAACACGGCCTAGAGTCTAGACACACGCCCGTGTGGCTAGCCCATGGTCTATTCTGATTTGAAATACTAATATGCAGGGGACACACGGCTGAGTCACACGCCCGTGGGCTGGCCGTGTGTCACACATGGCCTAGACACACGCCCGTGTGTCTATCCACATGGACAAGAACAAAGCTATGTGCCAAGTTCTTTTCACCCCTCTAGCATACACAACATATACTCATCTAACACAATCATAATCAACTCAAATTGAATTGCAATCTCACATAGACAACTATAACTTTTCATATAACATAAAATAGCCAACAACTATGGCATTATACAAAATAAGCTATCCATCTAAAGGCTAACTCATCATAGCCATTTACAACAAAATTCCCTAACTTGTCTAGCCCCTATACATGCCATATACAAAACATTGAGTCTCATGTACCAGAGTGTGCTGATAGTGTGGGCGATCTTCCAATTGATCCTTGTATCTCGGTTCAACACTTTTACTCTATAAGACAAGGGAAAAGAAAGGGAGTAAGCTTTGAGCTTAGTAAGTTTACACATAAACAATTAAGCATCATAGTATAAGATCAACAACAATTAGCATTATACTACCAAAATAATGAACAACTGTGCTTACTCTTCCTATCCCTTACCACATTTCCAACACATCATGAGTCACATACTCATAACCATCGAAATGCACCCCTGCATTCAATGTCACATTTACACACTGTACAACACATCATTATTTCTCAATAAGTCATCCACACAGCTAATTAACTTAATAATACATCCACACAGCTATTTTACTCAATAATGCAATCACATGGCTAATCCACGTAGTTAACCCACTCAGCAAATGTCTCGGTGGTTTCGCACTTAGCACACCACAATCGATTAATAAGGTGGTATCGCACTTAGCCTACCACAAAGGTAATCATAGGGGTTTCTCACTTAGCCCACTAAATGATATACCTCACGATAGCGTCACACATAGCCAGCTCATCGTCAATATGCATTAGGATGGTATCGCACTTAGCCTACCATCTAGCATTATCACTACACATTCACATGTCTACTTACTTAATTAAACATTCATTCACAATTCTACTTGGACCACATAGATTCTCAATCAATCTCGAACAAGCTACACACTACCTATCATCAACAAATTGTAAGTATGAATGCATTGTTTATGCATAGACTTACCTCGGTACACAAAAGTATTGAGACTTGCAATTTAGTCCACCACCTTGCTTTTGCCTCGGTTTCGATTCGGGCTTCGTCTTTCTTGATCTATAATGAATAAATCAGCTTATTCAATACATACATTGACTAAATTGACCCACATCTCGTACTTAAGAAAAATTACTATTTTTCCCCTAAACTTTCTCATATTTACACTTTAGCCCCAAAGGCTCGTAAATTGATTTTTATTCAACTTTCTAGCCTTTCATGCTTAGCCGAACCACTTATTCAACTAAAGCTATCATCAATTCTCACTAAAACACACATGTATGACCAAACTTAAGATTTTCACAATCAAGTCCCTACATGCATTTTCATGGAAAATCACTTAACAAAAGATGTTTCTACTACATCAAGCTTTCATAATCTTCCATAAAACAACAAAATACATGCATGTCATACATGACCACATTTTTGAACATCCTTCATAGCTCACCAAATAGCTAAAAATAGCTTACTCATGCTACCAGGACTTCAAAAATGCAAAGAATATCAAAACGAGGCTAGATGCACTTACTAGCAAGCTTGAAAAATTGAAGAACCCTAACAATGGCTCTTGGAATTTTCGGCAGCCTTGGGGAAGAAGATGAATGAATTTTGTCATCTTTTCTCCTATTTTAATCACTTATTTGATAAATGACTAAAATGCCCTTTTTGATAAACTTTCTATTTTAACTCATCCATGCCCATTTTTGTCCAAAAACTAAAAATTGGGAAAATTGCTCATTATCTAATTAATAATCTAAAGCTATTTCACACATATAGCTTCTAGAAACACACATTTTGCAACTTCTGCAATTTAGTCCTTTTGGACAATTCAACCACAATTTCACAAAATTGCTTCATGAAACTTTCACACTAGCATGCGTACAAGGCATAAACCTCAAAAACTCATTTATAACCCTCAGATTTGTGGTCTCGCACCACTATTCTGACTAGGCCCTAAACTGGGATGTTACAATAATAAATATATGTGATTAGATGAAAGTTAGTGAAAAAGAACCATGGGAAAGAAAACGTTTCTACTAAAGCAGTTTTTGGACAACAAAAGTAACTAAACTTTGAAAATTCACCAAAAATTATAAAAATAGAATTAGATGTTGATTAAAATATTGAATTAAAGCCTATTGAGGCTAGTTTTGCATAGAAGAAACAGAGTAAGTAATGGAATTGTAGATTATGATGTATATAATTTTTATGGGACAAGGTTAGAATGATTTTTTAACTTTGAAAAATCACTATAAATTGTACAAAAAATTTTAGAATATGAAATTTATATGAATAAAATATTAGTGAGTCTATTTTCAAGGAAAACAAACAAAAACATAATATGAGTTTTGTACAAAAAGATAATATTTTTTTAGTGAAAAAGGATAGAGCTGTCTAGCAGTAGAACAGGGGGAAAATAAAGAATTTAATGCATTAATTGGCTTATGTGGAAATTTCAAAATTTTTATGGTAAAAATTTCATCGAGTCTAATTTCAAATACAAGCGGATCATAAATTCAAATTCTTTAGCTCAAGATATAAATAAATTAGTGACCATGACACAAGTGGACAGCTTTGATATGAACACATGAGTAAATAATGAAATTATAGTTAATGTTACATATAAGCATGTCATACTAAAAGCTAAATATTATAATAAATATACATAAAGGGTATGGAGAAGAGGGAAAAAATAGTAGATGAATTTGAAATGTTACAAAATGGTTATAAGTGATGGAACGATTAATACATGTGAGAATGTTTAAACGAATTGATAAAATAATAAGTGAATAATTGTTAATTGATGTGATTTTGGAATCTTGGCTAAAATTTTATGAAGAATTAAATTAATTGGCACAATTTGGAAATATACATAAAGTGGGTAAACTACTTTAGAAAGTGCAAGTCCTCCAATGGACTTATTTGTAAAACTTTAACAATTGTGTTAATTTTATAAATTTTGTTATATTTGATTGAATATAATGTTTTAATGAGCTCCTTTAACTCATAAATAGTTCTGTCATAAATTTAATTACTACTAAAATGAGTAAAATAAGATTTAATAATAAAATAATATGATAAATGAATCTAAAATTTCTATAGTTGATTCGACAACGAATGTGACATCCCGATACCTTGACCTGACGATCGGGTCAGGTGTGGGGATGTTACAAGTATCATTCCGTTATATATTTTGGTACAATTTTTTTAACGCCGTTTAAAAAAAAATGGCCAAGAAAAACTTACCACGTGGCATTTTTAATTAAAAATATATTTGTATCATATATTCGTATATCAATTTTAAAAATAAAAATAAAAATAAAGAATAAATATTATAAAATAAAAATTATAAAATAAAAATCATTAATTCCAAAAAATAATTAAATGTTTTTAACCAAAAAAAAAATGTAACAATTTTTTGGGTGTTCTTAATCATGTTGATCATTTTCTTCGTGTGTGAAAAGAGAAGAGTTAGGTTGTTAAATAGTTTAAAATTGCAACGCCCCAAAATTATCTAGTGATGTTTCTGTTATTATTTGAAACAAATATCTGTCTGCTTCAGTGGTTAAGTGTTCTGGGAGTGTCTGAGAAGTTTTGGGTTCAAGCCTTGATTTGAGCAAAAAAAAAATTCTAAATGTATAAACCCCTATTTCTGACCAGTAAGCTTATGATTAAATGTGGGTAAAATATGTTAGAATGGGTCTGCTGGTCTGGTGGTTAAGTGGAGTGTAAATAGGCTGGAGGTTTGGAGTTCGAGTCTCTGCGCAAACGAAGGACTTATTTTGCTACTTGTGCCGTGTAGGTGTTTTGGTTCAGCCGAAACACTGAAGTGTTTGAGTGGATTTCGAATTCGGTTGTGGAGAGATTTTAGGAGTGGTTTAAGGGGTGATGGAGGGGAGTATCCAAATCTGTTTTTCTTTTCTTTTCTTTTTCAAAATTTTCAGATTTATCTCCCCTTCCAAGAAAGTTCTGACGCTCATCTTTTTCCCTACTCAGCCATATTACTGCTGTCTTCCCCTCTTCGTTTTCTCTCCCTTTTCTCGCCTTCTTTTCGTTAACCAAGCCTTAATATCATCGTCTCTGCGACTTGTGTGCGTGGTTGGTAAGTTTGGAATCGTTCGATTCTTGTTGTGTTAGCGATTACTCGATTAATAGGGGATCGTTTTTGTCTTAAGTGAAGTCTAAGGGTCTGAGGTCAGCCAATCGGTGTTCTCATATTGCAGAATCGTATTTTTGCTCGAAGGTAAGGGTCCCGTTAGTCTTTTGGGGAATGTCCCTTTCGATTGGTATCAATTGTGTATCGTTTAAATCAATTAGTTGGCTGACTTCTGATTATCTCGGGAGTAGTTCCGCATCGAAATCGTACCAGGTGTGTACCCTAAACACTGAAAACGCGTCTCGATGAAAAGCCAAAAAATCTCTCTGTCGATGCCACACAGTCGTGTGGTAGCCCGTGTGGTAGGCCGTGTGCAAGGCTGTAAGCCACAACACGACCGTGTGATCGATGATCTAGGCCGTGCGCAGACGACACGACCGTGTGACGATCGAGCAAGGCCGTGTGCGAGACACAGGCTCGACCAATTGGGCCGTGTGGGCTGTACGGGCATGTGGGCCCACACGGGTGAGCCACACGGGCATGTGGGATTCTGGGCCAGGCCGTGTGATCCACACGGCCGAGGCCGATTTCGTGTGGGCCCACACGGGCAGACAACATGGGCGTGTGAGCCCATTTTCACTGATTTATTGCTAAGGTTGCACGGGTCACCCGAGGCGACTGTGAACCTACTGTAGGGTCGATAAGATTACCTAGACTCCTAACTAACTGACTGTATATTGAGCATGTTGTTTGTACTGTACTATATAAATGTGATATACCATGATTGGGCATGACATAACTGTATGATGCATTGCATTGGGTTGGGGATTGATATTGATTGGAGGAAGTGTACTAAAAGGCTTCAAGCCTAACTTACTGGCAGCTCAGCTGCAAACTACTGTTTAGTTGTAGGGATGGGTTGGTCGATTATATCCCCACATGGAGTGTAGGGTTAGACGGAGATGGAGTGTAGAGGCTGGTTGGGTAGGATTTTCTGATTGCATATCTGTTACTGCTACTGTACTGTGATGGGCTAAAACCCTAATGCTCACTATTACTGAAATGGGCTAAGGCCCAAATTGATACTGATACTGATATTGAAAAGGGCTTAGGCCCAAACTGAGACTATATGTTATTGTCTATTTGTTTGCGTGGGGATTACACACTGAGTTTACGTAAACTCACCCCTTCTGTTTAATCTGTATAAGTAATCCCCAGACATAAGCGAATCGGTGCGGCGAAGGGCTCAGCGGTGGCCACACAACTCCTTTTTGGATATTTGATACTTATTTACAATTTTAATTTTTATTTTGGGGTATTTTTCTGCAATAATGGCCTATATGGATTTTTACCTAAATTTTGGATTTTATACTATTTTATGTTTATATCTGCTAGAAGTAGGTAAAATACGATTTTTTTTAAAAGAAATGCATATGTTTTAGCAAAATACCCACAAGAACACAAACTGTTTAAAAAGCTTCCGCAACGTATAATGTTTTGAAAACTAACAACTGAGTAGAATCACGATTTTAAAATTAATAAAAGATAATGAGGAATTCAAAACGGAAAATGTTTTAAGCAAAGTACAGTTTTCTAACACACTACCATGTGACATTGCCAGATTCGTCCATAATGTCCAGGCAGGGTTTGGGGTGTTACATTTAGTGGTATCAGAGCCAGGTTACAAAACTCGGCTGTGGATTGGGTTTTAAAAATTTGAAATTCCTAAAGAACTGTTTTCAAATGATTCGAAGTGTTTTGAAAGGTTTTATTGAATGTGTGGTACACCGAGTCTCCGTCGCCGATTCTGTAAGCTTTCTCTGAAAACTGTATTATGATTTGAACTGAAACTATTATAGGTATTATTACTGAGACTACTGTAGGTAGTATACCGTACTGCAAACACATTGGTAGTGTACACTGGGACTGTAGAAAAATAGATAGATACTGCGCTCTGCGAAAATGAATACTGAATTGCTGATACTGTTTTACATAAAAATTTGTTAATAATTATTGAAACTGTAAACTGATCTGCATAAAACTGTTAATATAGATAATACGAGATTAGACAATAAGTATTAGAGGTACTCGCAGACGGGGTACAAGAGGCCGTGGTAGAGGCCGTAGAGCTGCACGAGTTGGGTCCTCGTCATCAGGTCACATACCTAATTTAGAAACCAGTGAGACACCGGCTTCACCTGTGGCTGAGACTGAGTCTCATGATCGAACGGCTGGGGACGACGCATTGTCCCAAGCCATGTTAAGAATTCTGGAGAGGGTCGCTGGGACTAATAGTGGAGTTGGAGGCCGTGGTTCGGTTATGGAGCGACTCCGGTCCAATGGAGCTGAGATTTTTAGGGGTATTGCTGGAGTTACCCTTAACGTGGCTGAGTACTGGATCGAGGCCACAGAAAGGATTATGGACGATTTAGACTGCACCCCCGAGTAAAAATTAAAGGGTGTTGTATCACTGCTACAAGATAAAGCATATCAGTGGTGGCTCACTGTGAATGAGGGCACTCAGCCCGAACGACTGACCTAGAAATTATTTAAATCTACCTTCCAGGGAAAATACGTGGGTGCCAGTTATGTAGATGCCCGGAGGAGAGAGTTTTTAAATCTGATTCAGGGGGACAGATCAGTGGCCGAATATGAGGCCGAGTTCTTATAGCTGAGCCGCTATGCGAGAGGTATGGTGGCGACCGAGTACGAGTGATGTGTTCGCTTCGATGATGGTCTCAAAGATAGCTTAAGAGTTCTGATAGCTCCACAGAGGGAGCGAGACTTTGCTGCACTAGTGGATAAGGCGAAGATCACCGAAGAGGTTAAGCGCACTGAGCGTCAGAACCGTGAGAAAGAGAGAGGTAGGAACAAGAGGGATTCGGAGCCCTCGAGTTCCATTCAGAGGCCTAAGAAAAAGGCCAGAGTGGATAGGCCGGTCAGAGTTGGGGCCCTTATGGTTGCCACTGGGCAACAGCCTTGTACCGATTGTGGGAGACGCCATCAAGGCGAGTGCTGGAAAAGAACTGGGGCATGTTTGAGGTGTGGTTCATGGATCACCGTATCAAAGAGTGTCTACGGAGGCCTAATCAGATACAAGCTCCTGGCATGGGTCTGCGCACAATGGCGAGAGGTGTTCAAAGCGACCACCGAGAGGTCGGTGTCAGCTCGAGGTGGTAATGGGTTGGGCCGTGGGCAGAGAGCACCGGGCAGGTGCTAATCAGACTGAGGTAAGGCAGCCGACTCTTGTATATGCTACACGTCACCGAGAGGAGGGAGATGCTCGGATGTCATCATGAATACGTTCTTAATCTTTAATGTACATTATAATGCATTGATAGATATAGGATCCACTCATTTCTATGTTGCCTGCTCTGTTACTAAAAACTTGGGGATTCCGGTTGAGAGTACTCCGAGTGAAATTGCGGTATTAAGTCCATTAGGGAAGTCCGTCCGGGTTAATAAGTTATTTAGAGACGTTCCTTTAGAGGTACAAGGAGTTATTTTTCTGGTCGATTTAATGGAACTTTCTTTTGGAGAATTTGATCTAATACTGGGCATGGATTGACTAGTTAAACACCGAGTGAACTTGGATTGTGCCACTAAACGGCTAGAATTGAGAACTGAAGAGGACAACGAAGTGGTTGTAATCGGGGAACATCGAAACTACTTGTCGAATGTGATTTCTGCATTAAGGGCCAAAAGTTGGTTCGTAAGGGATGTGAGGCGTATCTGGCCTACATTAGTGTTTCAGATTTAGAGGATTCTGCTGTTAAAAATATTCGAACGGTAAAGGATTTTTTGGATGTGTTTTCTAAAGAGCTACCTGGGTTACCTCCAAACCGTAAAGTTGAGTTTGGGATTGAGCTCCTTCTTGGTACAGCTCCGGTGTCCATCGCCCCTTATAGAATTACACCGAAGGAGCTTGTGGAGCTTAAGGCTCAAATCCAAGAGTTACTGGATCGTGGGTTCATCCGCCCTAGAGTGTCTCTGTGGGGAGCACCAGTGTTGTTCGTGAAAAAAAAGAATGGATCCATGCGCATGTGCATCGATTACCGGCAACTGAACAAACTGACCATTAAGAATAAGTACCTCTGCCGAGGATAGATGACTTGTTCGATCAGTTTCGAGGAGCTTCAATTTTCTCTAAAATTGATCTTCGATCTGGGTACCATCAATTGAGAGTTAAGGAGGCTGATGTGCACAAGACTATGTTTAGGACTCGCTATGGGCATTACGAGTTCTTAGTAATGCCATTTGGATTGACGAATGCACCAGCATCTTTTATGGATCTGATGAACCGAGTGTCCCAGCCCTATCTGGATCGGTTCATGGTAGTCTTTATTGACGACATTCTGGTGTATTCGAAGACTGATGATGAACATGATGAACATCTCCGAGTGGTTTTGCAGGTTTTGAGGGAAAAGCAACTATACGCCAAGCTCAGTAAGTGTGAGTTTTGGTTAAAAAAAGTAACATTTCTGGGCCATGTGGTATCTACTGAGGGGATTAGGGTCGATCCTCGAAAGATTGAGGCTGTCTTGGATTGAAAGTAGCCTAGGACTTTATCGGAGATTCGCGGTTTTCTGGGACTGGCTGGGTACTATCGACAATTTGTAGAGGGCTTTTCTGTTATTGCAGCACCCTTGACTAAGCTACTACGTAAGGTGTGCTATTTAACTGGACTGATTCACAGCAAAAGAGCTTTGAGAAACTCAAGACCGTACTGACTAAAGCCCATGTTCTCAAACAGCCAGTGCCTGGAAAAGAGTTTACTGTGTACAGTGATGCATCACATGTCGGTTTAGGATGTGTGTTGATGCAAGAGGATAAGGTGGTTGCGTACGTATCTCGACAGCTTAAAACTCATGAGGTAAATTATCCGACGCATGACTTGGAGTTGGTCGCGGTGGTATTCGCACTGAAAATCTAGAGGCATTATCTGTATGGTGAGAAGTGTATCATTTACACTGATTACAAGAGTCTCAGATATCTCCTCACTCAGAAAGAGTTAAACCTTAGGCAGCGTAGATGGATTGTGCTGCTAAAGGATTACGACTGTACGATTGAATACCATCCTAGTAAGGCCAATGTAGTGGCCCATGCACTGAGCTGAAGAGCCGTGACTGATTTGAGAGTGATGTTTGCCCGTCTCAGCTTATTTTATGATGGTAGTCTGTTGGCTGAACTCCAGGTTAAACCGATGTGGATCGAGCAGATTAAGGGTAAACAGTTGGAGGAAGAGTCACTGGGTCTTCGATTCTGGCAGATTGAGAGTGTTAATACATCAGATTTTAGATTGAATAGCGAAGGGGTTCTCTATTTCCGTGGGAGAGTCTGTGTACCGAATAATGCCGAGTTGAGGCAGTCTCTACTGCGAGAGGCACATAGTAGCCCTTATACTATGCATCCTGGCGGGAATAAGATGTACCGAGACCTTCGTGAACTATACTGGTGGCCAGGTCTTAAGCGAGGTGTTATCGATTTTGTGAGTAAATGGCTAACATGCCAGCAGGTTAAGGCTGAGCATCAGTTGCCCTCAGGTTTACTGCAGCCAGTTAAGATCCCACTCTGGAAGTGGGAGAGAGTGACTATGGACTTCGTTAGTGGGTTGCCCTTAACGCCCACTAAGAAGGATTCTGTATGGGTCATCGTGGATCGATTGACCAAGTCCGCCCACTTCATACCGGTTCGTGCTGACTACCCTCTGCAGAAGCTGACTAAGCTGTATGTGTCTGAGATAGTGAGACTGCATAGGGTACCGGTTTTAATAATATCTTATAGGGATCCTCGCTTCACGTCTCGGTTCCGAAAGAAGCTACATGAAGTTCTGGGTACAAGGTTGGACTTCAGTACAACGTTTCATCCTCAAACAGACGGTCAATCTGAGAGGGTGATTCAAATACTAGAGGATATGTTAAGGGGTTGTGTAATTGACTTCCGAGGCAGTTGGGAGGAGTTTTTGTCGTTGGCAGAGTTCGCTTACAAAAACAGTTACCAGTCTAGCATATAGATGGCACCTTACGAGGCACTCTATGGTCGTAAGTGTCGTACTCTTTTGTGTTGGACTGAGTTGGACGAGCGCCGATGCAGGTCTGAGCGGGTTTCGATCATCGAGGATAAGGTCAGGTATATTCGAGATCGACTAAAAGAGGCATCTGATAGGAAAAAGTTGTATGCGGATTTGAAGCGTCGAGAGATTGAGTATTTTGTGGGGGACTTCATTTTTCTCAAGGTCTCGACGTGGAAGAAGGTACTGAGATTTGGTCGTAAGGGCAAGTTGAGCCCCAGATTCATTGGACATTATCGCATACTGAGGCGTGTGAGACCAGTTGCCTACCAGTTGGAGCTACCTCCGGAGTTGGAGCGAATTCATGATGTATTACACGTCTCAATGTTGAGGTGATACCGCTCTGATCTCACGCATATTGTTTCGGTTGATGAGATCGAGGTTAGGCCAGATCTGACTTTCGAGGAGGAGCCGGTTCGGATATTGGATCGTGATGTAAAGATTCTAAGGAGAAAATCCATCCCGTTGGTTAAGGTTCTTTGGCGTAATCATAGCTCGGAAGAGGCCACGTGGGAACCTGAGGATGCGATGTGTCAGCAGTATCCTCATCTATTCTGATCAGGTAAATTTTGAGGACAAAATTTTCTTCTATGGGGTAGAGTTGTAACGCCCCAAAATTATCTAGTGATGTTTCTGTTATTATTTGAAACAAATATCTGTCTGCTTCAATGGTTAAGTGTTCTGGGAGTGTCTGAGAAGTCTTGGGTTCAAGCCTTGATTTGAGCAAAAAAAAAATTAAAATGTATAAACCCCTATTTCTGATCAGTAAGCTTATGATTAAATGTTGGTAAAATATGTCAGAATGGGCCTGCTGGTCTGGTGGTTAAGTGGAGTGTAAATAAGCTGGAGGTTTGGAGTTCGAGTCTCTGCGCAAACAAAGGACTTATTTTGCTGCTTGTGCCATGTAGGTGTTTTGGTTCAGCCGAAACACTGAAGTGTTTGAGTGGATTTCGAATTCGGTTGTGGAGAGATTTTAGGAGCGGTTTAAGGGGTGATGGATGGGAGTATCCAAATCTGCTTTTATTTTCTTTTCTATTTGAAAATTTTTAGATTTGTCTCCCCTTCCAAGAAAGTTCTGGCGTTCATCTTTTTCCCTGCTCTGCCATATTACTGCTGTCTTCCCCTCCTCGTTTTCTCTCTCTTTTCTCGCCTTCTTTTCATTAACCAAGCCTTAATCTCATCGTCTCTGCGACTTGCGTGCGTGGTTGGTAAGTTTGGAATCGTTCGATTCTTGTTGTGTTAGCGATTACTCGATTAATGGGGGATCGTTTCTGTCTTAGGTGAAGTCTAAAGGTCTGAGGTCAGCCAATTGGTGTTTTCATATTGCAGAATTGTGTTTTTGCTCGAAGGTAAGGGTGACGCTAGTCTTTTGGGGGATGTCTCTTTCGATTGGTATCAATTGTGTATCGTTTAAATCAATTAGTTGGCTGACTAAATGGTTAATTTTAGGTGCTGATTATCTCAGGAGTAGTTACGCTTTGAAATCGTACCAGGTGTGTACCCTAAACACTGAAAATGCGTCTCGACGAAAAGCCAAAAAAGCTCTCTATCAACGCCACACGGGCGTGTGGTAGCCCGTGTGGTAGGTCATGTGCAAGGCTGTAAGTGACAACACGGCCGTGTAATCGACGATCCAGGCCGTGCGCAAGCAACACGGCCGTGTGACGATCGAGTAAGGCCATGTGCAAGACACAAGCTCGACCAATTGGGCCGTGTGGGCCACACGGGCGTGTGGGCCCACACGGGTGAGCCACACGGGCGTGTGAGATTCTGGGCTAGGACGTGTGATCCACACGGCCGAGGCCAATTTGGGCCGTGTGGGCCACACGGGAAGATAACATGGGCGTGTGAGCCTATTTTCACTGATTTATTGCTAAGGTTGCGGTCGTGCCGAGGCGATCGTGGAACCCGTAGGGTCGGTAAGATTACCCGGACTCCTAAGCGATTGATCAGTATATTGAGCATCTTTGTTTGTATTGTACTACATAAATGTGATATACCATGATTGGGCATGACATAGCGTATGATGCATTGCATTGGGTTGGGGATTGATATTGATTGGAGGAAGTGTCTTTGAAGGCTTGAGCCTAACTTCTCATGGCGGCTCACCATTGCAAACCTCATTTAGTGCGCGCAACGGTACTACTTGGAGTGTAGGGATGGGTGGGTCGATTATATCCCCACATGGAGTGTAGGGTTGGACAGAGATGGAGTGTAGAGGTTGGTTGGGTAGGATTTTACGATTGCATATCATTCATCGCTATTGTCTTGTGATGGGCTAAGGCCCTAATGCTCACTGTTACTGAAATGGGCTAAGGCCCAAATTGATACTAATACTGATATTGCAAAGGGCTTAGGCCCAAACTGAGACTATCTATTATTGTCTGTTTGTTTGTGTGGGGATTGCACACTGAGTTTACGTAAACTCACCCATTCTGTTTAATCTGTATAGGTAATCCCCAGACATAGGCAGATCGGTGCGGCGGAGGGCTCAGCGGTGGCCACACAACTCCTTTTTTTGATATTTGATACTTATTTACAATTTTAAGTTTTATTTTGGGGTATTTTTCTGCAATAATGGCCTCTATGGATTTTTACCTAAATTTTGGATTTTATACTGTTTTCTGTTTATATCTGCTAGAAGTAGGCAAAATACTATTTTTCTAAAAGAAATGCATGTGTTTTAGAAAAATACCCACAAGGACACAAACTGTTTAAAAAGCTTCCGCAACGTATAATATTTATAAAACTAACAACTGAGTAGAATCACGATTTTAAAATTAATAAAAGATAATGAGGAATTCAAAACGGAAAATGTTTTAAGCAAAGTACAGTTTTCTAACACACTACTATGTGACATCGCCAGATTCGGCCATAACGTCTAGGCCGGGTTTGGAGTGTTACAAAAATCTCCTTCAATTATTATTTTTAATAGTATTTACTTTAATTAATTTAAATTTCAAATAATCTTTCTTTTAAAATTTCAAACTAAAACACAAACTAAACTCAACAAGTTTTCAGATTCTAGCGTCAATAGTCACCGCCAACCACCGCTCACTGGCAGTCGTCTGAGTCCAAATTTCATCATTCTCTTGTTTGTGATCCCCTTTTTTTCATTTCCAACATTTATTATTTTTCAAAAGAACACTAGACTTTAGTAAATCTACAAATAAATCTCAAAAGTTCAACACTAAATCTAGGTGCTTTTCACGATCAAATTGTCTTCAAATTTTAGTCTATTCTTCCCATCTTTATAAGCTTCTCTTTCACCGTTTAGATTGACCAAACAATACCAAAAAAAAAAAAAAATTCTTGCTTTGATTGAAATTTTAGTTGATGATTTTTTGTATTTTTTTTGGGTGCATAGTGATAATAATTATGATTAAAATATGCATGTGGTAATGGAGAGAAAGATTTTAGCCATGGTTGTTTGTATTGGGAAGAAATATAGAGTGGATAAGAAGATTGAGGAAGGGAGAGAGAGAGAGGAAGAGAAAACTTGAGAAACAAATTAATTAAAAAATAATTTTTTATTATTTAAATTTAGCTTAATTCACGATTTGACCTTTAAAGTATATACATTTTCTTATTTTGGTATCTAAATTATTTTTTTTGGCCTAATTTGGTACCTAAAGTATGTAGTTCTTATGTTTTTAATCTATTTTGTAACACACGATAAAAAAATTGTTTGACAACTTTAGCCAATAAAAAAGCGCCATGACATGTTTTGGCCAATAGAAAAGAGTCATATGACATTCTCTTATAAAATATATAAATTTTCTTTTGTTAAAATATATGGTGTACGCGAACCGAACTGAGGACAACATTTTGTTGAAAGACGAGCTCGACGATTGGGCTAAGAAGCGTGATCAGTTGAAAGTATGGTACGTGAAGTATCTCGTGCAAGAATCTATAAGGGAAGGAGGGCAATATAGCACAGGTTTCATCGCGGATAGTGTGCTGAGGGATCACATCCCGGCGGGCTCCAGCGACACTCTCGCGTTGGCTTGTGGGCCACCACGGATGATCCAGTTCGCCGTGCAGCAAAACTTAGAGAAGATGAACTATGACATTAAGGATTCTTTGTTGATATTTTAAAGGAAATTGAGAGATTTTTAATGGTTTTAGTCACTGTTCTTTGTCTTGTATTCTTATCAAATTTTCCCTTAGATTAATAAGGTTGTTGGGAAAATGATGTACAGAGAGAAATCAAAGGTGGTGTTGTTTGAGAGAAGGAAAAAAAAAGTCTACTTGTATCAAGTTCTATATATAAATATAGTTTCCAAATAATTCCAAAATCTTGGCCAAAATGTCTAACCCAATATCCAATATTTAAGTACTAATTACTTTACAGCGTCAACTAGTTTTTTCTTTACCTCGTGTGAACGGGTTAAATGTATAATTAAAGTAATTATTTTTTTATTTTTTTTATTGTAATCAATGTATCCACAGTTGACAATAATGACTAATTCTTTTATTGTAGGTGCTCTTCAAAAAGATAAATTGTTAGATTTAAGGTATCCATAGTTCACAATAATGACTAATTCACTCATTATAGGTGCTCTCCAAAAAGATAAATTGTTGGCCATAAAATGTGTTTCATTCTCATGAGTGAGGATTGAATTCTCGACCACATAATTAAGTAATGAGGTGAGCAACAACCACACCATACCTCATGGTTTTTTAAAACAATGGTTAATATATAATAATAAAAAGTAGTACAAATTTTTGTAATTTTATTTTAATCTTTATATGTAATAATAATAGTTAGAAAAATAGTTATTGATGCAAAATCAATATCAATTTGATGTTTTAAAAACTAGATTCAGTGACCTTTTTCCTCTACAAATTTTAAAATTTAATAATAAATACAAAAAAGTATATTAATTTTTCAAAGTCAAAACAAGATTGCTATTAAGAAGTTTTGAGCTACCTTCATTAAAATATTGTTATCTCTTAATGTCAAATTCAAATATAACTTTTGTTTCCTCCGTTAAAAACTAAACTCAATAAGTTTTTTAACCATGTAAGGCTCTACTTCTAACATGATTTTTATAAATTTTGATAAAATTTTAAAGTTGCACCACTATTGTTTGTTCCGTTAAAAACTAGGTTCAATAAGCTTTTTAATACATGCTCTACTTCTAACATTATTTCTATAATTTTTGGTAAAATTTTAAAGTTGCGCCACTATTATTGAATTACAACCTACTTATGTTACCCTGATTAAACATGTTTATACCAAATAGTCACTCTTATAAAAATTAATTACCAACATCATCATTCACTTGTTTAAAAGTTTAAATTTATTATCATTTGCCACAAATCCTTTATTTTCTTTTTATGAGATTTACTTTCAATTCTCAGTAAGTCAAAATTCAAGACAATGTTTCCTACTTTTCCTCTTCTTAATCAATTCAAACCACGTCAAAATACATATCTAACCTCTCCTTTAGCCACCCCGCTTATCAATTAAATTTTAAAGTTCGCCCTTTTTCCATTAAACCTTTTTATTTAAGATTTTCATAACTCATACTAATTTAAGCTCAAATGTAGTATAAGCTCAATGAAAATTCATACCCTTTCACATTTCAAGTTAGATCCAACACTTTAATTATTTTCTCAACCAATTATCATTTCATATATATAAATATCACACACACACTTACATTATAACAATTATAGTAGTTCTCATTTCCATGTCTACTAGTTTAATTCACATACTTGTTAATGATTTCATTTCTCAAATACATTCAACTCATTAGCCACACACAAATCCTATGCCATTTTGTTACTTCTAAAACACTCAATAAAGGCATTAGACATTTTCATAAACATTCAAACATAAATATTCCTTTGTAAGATGGAACTTAAGAGAGTGCATACCTTATCAAGCTCAAAATTGACGCTACTCGCTAATCTCCCCTTTTTGATATCCCCGATCATCTCAACCTCTTTCTTTTCCAAATTGAAACACTCCATACCTGACCTAGTCGCCTGGTCCGAGCTATGGGATGCCACAACTGTTGCCGGAATAACTACAATCACATATACACCATACAACCATTCACACATGCAATTTAATGTATTTCACAATCCTTCTATTTTATATAATCACTTTCGAGTCTCATACGAGCTTACAAAAGCTCTTTTGTTAACCCGAGCTTGACTTAGGACCAAATTGTGAAGTTTTCAAAATCTCAAGCGGACGTTGGAACATCATCAACTAAGTGAGTTATGTCGCGACGTCAAGCATCTCTAAGTCGCGATGCCACTCACTATCAGACTATGTTGCAATGTCAGGGACTCATGGTCATGACGTTGCCCCTGGTTTTGGCAAAATACGCATTTGGTACCTATTCATTTTTTTCCAATCAAAATATTTCGTTACACTCATTCATATGCCAATTCCACCTATACCAAAACATGAAAAATCATGTCAAAACAAGTCTATAACATTTGGAATCAGCCATTTAACATAACATACAATACATGATTTTCATTTAAGTTCAATCAAACCATTTACCTACCTAACAATGTCAACTATGTCATTCAAGTTCAACACATACATACCTAAACATTTTATGCATCAAGAACCTATATGACCTTGGTATGAACCAAAACAACCATACACTAAGTATATTTCAAGCATGGCATTCAATCATACCTTTTCCAACCATACATCAACTTAAATACCCTAATTACTTCATTTTGCAACCTTTAACATACCAAATCATACAAAATTATAATCATTACCCATACTAGCATTAGACATGATCGATATCATGCATCAACCAAGTCAAAAAGGAATCTTATTACACAAGATCAACCATGCTCACAATAGTTATATAGCTAACCATCCAAAATTACAATTTGTACACTAAGGTGTCCTTATATACATGCCACAAAATTTGGACTCAAAATGAACATAATTCTACTGTGTTTTGTTAATGTGTGGTTCACATTGATCCAGCTCGACAAGTTCCGCAAGGTGATGATCTAAAATAAAAGAAACAATTAGAGTAAGCATACAAATGCTTATTAAGTTCAAATGAAATTACTATGCTTACCTTGACCACTTAAAAGTATGACAACTACCAATCATTTTGACATGCAATTTGGCTATCCTTGGCACATAATGTCATAGATAGTCACATACCAACATTAACATCCAAATAGGATAGACACACTTACATATCATCAATAACATCACTTAATACCAAAGTAATTACATGCCACATATAAAGTTATAAGCATATACCATTCCATATTCAATACATTTTCAAGCTTTCCTATTTCAATTAAAATAAATATTACCCAATGGATTTCTAGTAAAACAAACTTGGATACACGAGTGAACTAAGTTGCTCATCTGAGCTGAAATTACATCAGGTTACCCGTTTGGGCCAAACCTATGTTATATATTACCTGAGAATCCACGACAAGGGCTAGATCTCGTTATAGTACCTAAGAATCTGCAACAAGGCTAGATCTCATTATATTACTCGAGAATCTACAACAAGGCTAGATCTCGTTATATTACCCGAGAATATACAAAAAAATGCTAGATCTTGATATAATCTGTAATAATCTTTAATCAAGCGCGCATATGACCCTATTGGCGCGTGGAAACACGAAAATTTATATACTTTTTCATGCCCTTTTTGACCCAAATTCATGTGGTTTCGAGTAAATTCTTGTTGAAAAATAACTAAATATTATAAAATAATTAAATTGTGTTAAAAATATGAACATGATGAATTTTAATTAATTTTATAGTTAATTTTGTTTAATTTTGACTATTTTAAATGATTCGCACAAAGCGAAAATAAAATCGACTGAACATAATCGCTCGAAGAACAAAATCGAGAAGCAATTTGAAGTTCAAGGCGAAATTTATTTCCAGCCCAAGACGGTCCAATTATGAGTATTTAATCATAATATAATTAATTTTAATTTATTCCCAATTTAATTTGGGCTAAATAAATTATTATCAATTAATTATGAGAAAAAAAGGGCTAGTTGAACCGCACTGGTTGAACCGAATCGGTTGAACCGAACCAGCCACCAATTGGGCAGCCCAAACCGTCCACAATGATGGCCCAAATCAGCTTAATAGCTGATTAATTAAGCTTGCAAAGAAGCCCTTGAATACCTTTCAAAATTTCATTCAAACCCCTCCAAAAATTATGGCTTTGTAGATTGCCCCATGCTATATTTAGCAAAGTTGAATCCTTCAACTTTGCCACATGGGATGGCTGGACAAGGGAGGCCTCTTTTGCTGCTGCTATTTGCTATTTTTAGCAGCCTTGATCAGCTATAAATACACCCCCTAGCTGCTCATTCAAAACACACCTCAAGCATCCAACATTCTCCTCTCTCACTTTCTCTCAATTCCATTTTCCCTTCTCCCTTTTTGGTGTTCTTGTGCCGATTTCCCCTCTTGTAAAAGAGGTGTTTTTCCTGCCATTTGGAGCAGCAAGTGGAGTGTTCATAAGCCACCTTGATAGCCGAGGACAACTAAGAATGAAGAACGGAGCAATCAGACAAGCCACGGAGAACCACCGGATTTGTTTCTTGTTCCCTATCTCTTTAAATTTCGTTGTTGTTTTGACAAACATGTTTATGAATATTTATGCTGTTAGAATGTTTAATTTAATCAATTTAGCTTGAATTTAATTCGTGTTGGGTTGATCGCATTTTGTCCTCTTGAATTATTAAAATTGCGTTTATGCTGTTAAAGGCCTCGGTAAAATGTTTGATTAAGAAAAATTATGTTAAGTTATCTGGCATTATAATTGTTTAGATAGCTAATGAATTAATTATTTAAATGCATTGAAATTGTAATTAATGGACGCAATACTTAATCTGTGCATGTTTAATTCTTCTAAGGAAGCTGAAGATTAAATTAGCATTGTATTTGACGATACATATGCCTTGCATAACTTGCGGGATTTTGTGATTAAATTGTTTCAAGGTAAGAATACTTTGTTACTTCACATGATCTTTTATATGCTTGTTAGGTTGAATTAATCGTTTGAATCGACATAGGAATATGCGAGAGATAATTTAATTTAATAAGTATGTATGTGCGATAACATGTTTACTTTTAGAAGTCTGTTTAGTCGTTTGAATTTGCATAGGAATATGTATAAGAGATGAATGGATTTTTATTTGTAAATATGTTCATAAGTTAGCAAATTACCGATTTGTCATGTTTTAACAAGTATAAACACGAGTTTAATAATTCTAAGGTAAGAAATGTTATTAATCCAACACAATTATATCATCTTGATTAAAATCAGTTTTTGAAATCGTGCATTAGAACTTTGTTTTATTTTATTTTTCTTTTTTTTATTTTTAGTTTTTAAATATTTCTTAAATCCAAATATTTTTCCTTCACCAAATTGTTTGAAAACATTTTCATAAATAATTCTTTTACAGTCACTGTGGGTACGATAACTCGACATTTACTTGTCACTTTATTACTTGTTACGATTGTGTACACTTGCACATTTCCACCGTTCCAGCGCGCATATGACCCTATTGGCATGTCAATCGTATCCTAAGCTTTTACTAAGTTCACATAGGCATCAATTACATATACTTCAGTATCATCCTTGTAATCAATCATTTTCATACATTTATACCCTGTAGTTATTCACATGTTTTAATTCAATCCGTTCTAGCCATATGTGCCAAACTACTAGTATATCAATTTATACTTAAACATACATATCCATTTATATATCAAATTAAATACAAGTATACATACCTGATCGCTGTGAAGTCAGAGTTTTAAATTTATAAAGATAATGATCGAACCTGGAAACTAACTATGACAACGATTGAGGCAAGTGCACCTATCGAACAGTAGTATAGTTAAGGCAAGACCGGATTGTCGAACCCAAAGGAACTAAATGTACTAATACTAACTTTCTTTTTATTATTTAGCCTAAGAATTAAGTGAATGGTTGTTTAATCTAAACTAATTAACTACTAAACTTAAAGACTCTAAGACAAAGAAGAATGAATTTGGGAGAATACTTGAAGAAAAACCAATTAATTAAGACGACACTCAAGGAAGAATCCACCTAGACTTCACTTGTTATCTAACTCGAACTGCGATTTATTTATTCATTTGATTTGATCAGTAGGATTCCCTAATTTATATTAAACCCTCTCTCGAGGTGAATAACGTCTAACCCTAGGTTGATTAATTGAAATCTCTTTCTAATTAAAACCCCTAGAATTGCATTAACTCGATCTATGGGCTCCCATATTAGGTTTCACCCTAATCCGGCAACGCCTCGTCGTCACCCTATCTCTAGCGCGCGATCAACTCCGCTTAACTATGCTAGATCTACTCCTAGGCAGGGACTTTTTCTCCTCCATCTAAGCACATCAAACTTGAATTAATATCCACAAAATATCAACACAAGAATTAAGAACACATAATTAAGAACAAATCAATTATTTATCATATAGTTAAAGAAGCGATAACAAGATTCATCTAAGTTTCATCCCCTCAGGTATCTGAGGGTTTAGTTCATAACAATAAAAGAAAACATCTCAGAAGAAAAGATAAAACAAAACATAAGAAATCCATAAAACCCCCTAAAGGAATTGAAGAGGAGATCCTCCGTCTTGAGTATGATTCCGGCTTCTTGAGATGAATCAACTGGCTATCCCCGAGTGAATCCCCACAAATCTGCCCTCTCGGCCTAGCAAGGCGCCCCTAAGCGGTAGCTTTAGGCTCCGTCGACTCCCCCTTTTAGGTCATACTTAGGGTGTATTTATAGGCTTTTGGAATGTGTTTCTTTGCCCCTAAGTATCCAAATCCAATTGAAATTGCTCTTTTCCGCGGTAGGGACACGGCCATGGCACACGCCTGTGTGAATCGTCTTTAGGCCGTGTTCGGACTTCATTAATGAGGCACGGCCATGTATCTCGTGGCTAGACCGTGTTCGAGATTATTGAGGAGGCACGGCCGTGTGGTCTTGGGCCCAGGCCGTGTTGATTTCGTGCTTTGGCCCATTTGGCTCGTTTTAAGCCCGTTTTTTGTTCTTTTTATCCTCCGATGCTTCCCTGAGTATAAAACATGAAAAGAAAGGATTAAGAGCACCTTTTTACATAAATCAAAGGATAAATCATCCAAAAGTATGCTAAATGTGGGATTAAAATATGTTACTTTTACGATTTATCACATACCCCCACACTTAAGCTTTTGCTTGTCCTCAAGCAAAATTCTCAACTTACAATTAAAACAAACTTTCCATGATTCAATATTCCTATCAACAATGTCTCATCATAATTCATAGATAATTTATACATGGATAATTTAACTCAAAGAGTCCTAAAGGTTCAAACAATCTAAGTCATACATTTGTAGCACAAAACATAGGTGTTTCCCCTCATCTAAATAATTACCTCTGATTCAAAACCTACAAGGGTTGACATCCTCACTAAAGATTCACTCAAATCACTCGAAGTGTTTAAGGTTCAGGATTAAGCACTCAAATGTCAAACCTAAAAAGTTAATCCCATAGGCTTGCATGAAAATCAAATCTCTACCATCTGTAATATGAAATGATGCACAAATCAAAAGGTCTTTAATGAGGTTGTAATTGGGGCTTAGGTTAAAGGTGTGGTTAAAGGCTGAATTAGAGGTTAGAATTGAGATCGACCTGAAAAATTACCTAAACGAAACAATGAACTAAATAAAAGTAATTACATCAGCTGAAGGCTAATAATACTAATAATACGAGCTTCTTCTTCAATATTTGGAATTCAAACGTATAAGCTCATTTAATCACAAAACTAATAATGAATAATGAATATACTTTTTTAAGAACAAATCATAAATACATAACAAAGGATAAATTATCTGAAATAAAAACATAGTTAGGCTATTAATCAAATCAAATCTCGATATAAGGGTAGTCAAAAGGAATGGTGATAACAAAAACAAAGGGTTTTCAGGTTAAAATCGGTGGGTGAGTCAATAAAAGGGTTGTTAGGATCAAAGGGGTTCACTAGGGGTTAATTATGAAGGTAGGTTTTTAGTGGAGTAAATGGGTTAAATCCTAGGTGCCTTTATTATTTCTGTATATCAAATCAAAGGTGTGGTCTCGACATGTATAATCATTGCAAGTTCTAGAATAACAAATCAATGTTGACACACTCATAATCAATAAAGTGAGCAAGAAAAAGGATATATGCTCTTATAAGGCTCAAAATCTCACAAAAATTATGGGTATTTTGATGTCAACCTCGTAAATTTCAAACTTCGAAGTAATATTCAAATTTAGGTAGACAACCTAGAAATTTTTTAGTTTCTGAAAAATAGACTTATCATGCTTGATTCTCTAGTATTCTTAGAATTTAATTATCAATGCATAATTATCAATGACTTAATTTAAAACACATCAATAAAGATCATAAATCATAGGAATTTCATTCTACTGATAATATGAGAAATTTACTTTAAGACAAGGCATAATTCAGGGATTTGAGAACAATGCAAAAAGTTTGGCACCTAATTTCAGGAATTTGAGAATAATGACAAAAATTAGGCACCTTTTTAGGTTGTTCACCCCCCCACACTTAAGATGTACATTGCCCTCAATGTACAAAGATAGATAATAGCAGAATAAAGTCATACGATAGGGAGAGAGGTGAAACTTCCTGAATTTTGGGTGAAGTTAATGAAAAGAAACCGGATAGGATTGGAGGTGAACGTGGGGAAGCGCTTTGAACCGTTTAAACTTGAATCCTCAAAGTAGCCGGTCTGATTTTATTGTATCCTAAGCTAAATCTAAATGCCATTGAGAAAAAGAAAAATAATAAAGCAAGTAAAAATAAAAATAAAAATAAAAATAAAAATAAAAATAAAAATAGGAATAAAATTAAATAGAGATACGGTCCACGCCCATGTGCCTACCCGTGGTGTCCACACGGCCACGGCCACGACTGTGTACAAGGCCGTGTGGGTGTGGAAACCTACGCCTAAATACGAAAAGAAATAAAACAAAACTAATTAGTAGAGTTAGTGCTCGGGTTGCCTCCCGAGAAGCGCTCGTTTATAGTCTTAAGCTAGAATTTACCTCTCATTCGTATGGTCATGGTGGTTTGAGGAGTTGAAAATCCTTCCTCATGCTATCGGTTTCATTATCATGATAGAATTTAAGTCGAGATGCGTTTATATTGAAAGTGCCAAAGATAGTATTACTTACCTCGACTATTCCGTATGGAAAAACACTAATTACCCTAAACGGTATTTCTTAGTTTGTGTTCGGGTAAGGGGGAGATGTTCGAGGGTCTGTTTTTTTTATCAATACCTGATCTCCGATTTTGAACTTGTTTGATTCGTGGAGTGGTTACAGTTACCGCCGTGTATTCCTAATTTCTCCTTAAAATGCGTCTTCCACTCGTCTAGATCGTCGAATTGAATCCCTCGTTCCTCGTGAGTTATTTCTTTGTTATCACTGGGTCTAGGATCAGGTTTAGTTGTATTCTTTTGCGGTGTTTCCTGAAAAGAAGGGTTATGTAACATCCTAAATTTACGTGCCTATATATTTAGTGTATGGATAGGTTTACTATGTTAATTTAATTGATAGGGGTCTAAATTTGGGCTTAGAATTAGGCAAAAAGGCCCAGATTAGAGTGTCATCATTAACAGTTAAAAAGGAACAAGTTTTGGGTCGCAAGGAGCCCATGTTTTAGGCCAAATTCGGCACTTTAAATGAAGAGAGGGTGACGCCACACACAAGGAATTAGGGGCCCAAGTATTAAGTTTAATGAGGCCCAAATCTTTTAATTTAAGTGAGTTAAATTTGGCATTAGGGATTAGTAGAGGTGGACGGCTACAAGGCTATAAAATAGGAGATTTTATGTGGATTTTTAAGTGATAATATCATAGATAAAAAGGAGAAAAGTTAGGAGCTTATCTTCAAGGAAGTGTTGGCGAAAATCCACCACCTAGAGGAGTGTAAAATTCGGCTCTTGTATGGCAAGGAGGGTGCCGAATTTCTCCTCTCTTTTAGCTTGAATTTTAAGAGGCGTTTTTGGTTTTTAACAAGAGGTGCCAAAATATCTATAAATAGGGGGCTAGCTCCTTGATTACGACCTTTGAAAACCCTAAATTTCTCTCCCATTGTGCCGAAATTCCCTAGCCTCTCCCTCTCCAATTTCTTTTCTCCAATTTCTTTAAAATTCGAAACTCTTCTCCACTTTTTCCTTCTTGTGCCGATTTCTCTAGAAAGCCGAAGCATCCATAGTCTTTTCTTCTATTCATCCTATTTGAGAATTAGTTCTATACTTCCGGCATTTAAATCTTCCATGGGCATTGCCGAATCCTCTCTCTAGTGCTAGCCGAATCTCCTATGCTAAGGTAAGTGTTGATTTTTGATTAGTTCTCATTATCTATTCCCGGTTTTTGAAAGGCAAAAGCCAAAAGCTAATAGTTTAATGGTTTTATGATGGGCGGCAATTCGGGATTTGAAGGAAGCTTAGTCGACTAGATCTAAAAGCCGAAAATCATAAGTCTCTAATTTCGGGATTTTAAGGTAAGAAGATTTGTTATTCAAATATATAAAATTGGGTAGAACACTAACCATGGCCGAATATAGGAGAGGCCCTAGTTTCGCATCTTTTCGACTTTTTGAGCAAATTTGTAGCAAGGGTATCGACATTAATCAGGTGTGTAATTCTCCACACCATCTAGATCTGTTTGTTTAATATATGAAAATAAGTATTACATACTTTGTTAAATGCCGAAACCCCGGCATATTGACGGGAACCCAAAGAGGGTAAAGCAAATCACCAGGTTAGTAAATGATCTGATTAAATGTTATAAGTGTACTGATTTTATGTGATTGCATGGGTTGGGTTTGATGAAAGGAGGAAGTTATATGTTGTAGCGGTTTTTACCGTGATCTGTTGTAGCGGTTCCTTACCGTGATCTGTTGTCGCGGCTTCTCGCCGTGATCTATTGTAGTGGTTACGGCCATGATCTCGATGATGAGCAAAAGACGATCGCCATCAAGGCGTGTAGCGGTGTGGGTTGATTGTAGAAATCCCCAATGGTGTGAATGGCTGGTACGGGGGCGTGTAGCGGATGGACACCTAGGATATGGGTTGGGCTTTGCATATTACTTTTGTTACTTATATTTTGATTATTCTGTTTTATGGGGCTAAAGCCCAAATCTAATGGTGCATGAGGGTTGCACACTGAGTCTCGCGACTCAACCAATTAATTAATATTTCAGGTAACACTTAGTGCATCGGACCGGGCTGGGGAGTAGAGCAAGGTGGCCATGCAAAAGAACATTTGGATTCGGCATAAAAGACTTTAATTTGTTATTTTATATTTTTAATTAATGGGTTCAAATTTCCTTGTAATAAGGCCATGGGCCACTAGACTCATATTTATTTTGGGTTTCATGTTGGGTTTTTATTATTAGACTTTTAAATTTCATGTTAAAATTAAGCTAAGGCATGTAACAACTTAGTTTTTTTTCTAATTCACCAAGGTATCATTTAAATTTACATTTTATACAGAATATTAAATTACTAAGTTTTTCTGGTTAAAATGTTTAAACCTGATACTCATTTTCCAAAGTGTGACAATTTATAAAAATTCCTTAGTGACATACCAGATCCGGTCGTAGTGTTTAGGCCGGGTTTGGGGTGTTACAGATTGGTATCAGAGCCCGATTCAAAACTCAGCTCTGGGGGTTTTTTTTGGGCTCAAAACATTTTCTAAAGATGGGTTTTCGAAACATGCATATTTATACAGTCTCATTAGCTCGGCCATGGCACTGCGTCTCCGCCCAAGTCCGGGGTAAGTACTGAACCATTGTGTGATATATATATATATATATATATATATATGTGGGCTTGATGGGCTATCTGGGACGTAGACTATCTAGATTAGAACTTGATGGACTCTAGGCTTAGCTGAAACAACTCCTTCAATCTCATAAGACTTAACTAAACAAACCCGTGAACGAGCCGCAAGACTAGGGTGTGGTAAAAGGCATACGCATGTCTAGGATTGGATCGGAAGAGCACAGTATTTAAGCGATCCCTAGTGACTCACCTCCTCTTCACTGGAATCCTACAGTGCGTAGTGACTGTTCACCTTAGCCAAGTTAGGGTGTGGCAATGGGCATACGCATGTCTAGGAGTGGATTCAGGGAGAGCTTGGTACTTAAGCAGTCCTAGCGACTCACCTCCTCTTCACTAGAATCCTACCTGGTGCGTGGTGACTATTCACCCTAGTTACGAGGACTTGTTGATGGGCTGAACCCATAATTAAAACCCGAAAGGGACCAACCACCCTATTTTGGCAAACAAAAACCCCTAAGTTTTGTACATTTCCAAAAAGATACACTTGATTTGAAAATGTTCACAGCTATGAAAAATTTACCCAAAAACCCTATGTTTACAAGAGTAACTAGATTTTCCAAAGTACCCCTGTTTTGAAAAAAAAAATAAACATCAAAATATTCCTGGATTATAAAATTACCAATATACCCCCGGATTGTAAAAATTACCAAAATACCCTTCCTTCACGAAATCAACAAGGAACTTTATTATGAAAAATTACGAAAATACCTCTGCAGGATGAAATTACAAAAATACCCCTGGGTAGTGAATCAACGAAAACACCTTTACGTGAAGAATGTAAGTGCTTGGATGATTTTTGTATGATGTATGTGTTTTATTTTAGTTAGAGGTTACAAACTTGAGACTGTATTGTGAATGCGAATTCGAAAGAACCACTCTTAAAACTATTATTCATAAGACTGTTAGTGGTTAACTAGTGAAAGAAAACTAATAATTCATAAAATTTCTAAATAGATAAACGCGAATCGGTAAAATGAGTACAAGGGGGACGAGGACGCTCTAGATGCTAACACTGGTGCGTACTCTACCATAGTATACTAAGTGTTTCTTTTGGCTTTAGAATTGGAGTCTTGCAAATAAAGCATAGTGGTGAGACTTGGGTAGTACGATTAATAGTTAGTTGGAAATTTCGAGGACGAAATTTCTTTAAGGGGGTAGAACTGTAACATCCTAAATTTACGGGCCTATACATTTAGTGTAGGGATAGGTTTACTATGTTAATTTAATTGATAGGGGTCTAAATTTGGGCTTAGAATTAGGCAAAAGGCCCGATTAGAGTGGCATCATTATGAGTTAAAAGGAACAAGTTTTGGGTCGTAAGGAGCCCATGTTTTAGGCCAAATTCGGCACTTTAAATGAAGAGAGGGTAACACCACACACAAGGAATTAGGGGCCCAAGTATTAAGTTTAATGAGGCCCAAATCTTTTAATTTAAGTGAGTTAAATTTGGCATTAGGGATTAGTAGAGGTGGACGGCTACAAGGCTATAAAATAGGAGATTTTATGTGGATTTTTAAGTGATAATATCATAGATAAAAAGGAGAAAAGTTAGGAGCTTATCTTCAAGGGAAGTGTTGGCCGAAAATCCACCACCTAGAGGAGTGTAAAATTCGGCTACTGTATGGCAAGGAGGGTGCCGAATTTCTCTCTCTCTTTAGCTTGAATTTTAAGGGCGTTTTAGGTTTTTAATGAGAGGTGCCAAAATATCTATAAATAGGGGGCTAGCTCCTTGATTACGACACTGAAAACCCTAAATTTCTCTCCCATTGTGCCGAAATTCCCTAGCCTCTCCCTCTCTAATTTCTTTTCTCCAATTTCTTTAAAATCCAAACTCTTCTCCACTTTTTCCTTCTTGTGCCGACGATCTCTAGAAAGTCGAAGCATCCATAGTCTTTTCTTCTATTCATCCTATTTGAGAATTAGTTCTATACTTACGGCATTTAAATCTTCCATGGGCATTGCCGAATCCTCTCTCTAGTGCTAGCCGAATCTCCTATGCTAAGGTAAGTGTTGATTTTTATTAGTTCTCATGATCTATTCCCGGTTTTGAAAGGCAAAAGCCAAAAGCTAATAGTTTAATGGTTTTATGATGGGCGACAATTCGGGATTTGAAGGAAGCTTAGTCGACTAGATCTAAAAGCCGAAAATCATAAGTCTCCAATTTCGGGATTTTAAGGTAAGAAGATTTGTTATTCAAATATATAAAATTGGGTAGAACACTAACCATGGCCGAATATAGAGAGGCCCTAGTTTCGTATCTTTTCACTTTTGAGCAAAGTTGTAGCAAGGGTATCGACATTAATCGGTGTGTAATTCTCCACACCATCTAGATCTGTTTGATTAATATATGAAAATAAGTATTACATATTTTGTTAAATGCCAAACCCGGCAAGATATTGACGGAACCCAAAGAGGGTAAAGCAAATCACCAAAGTTAGTAAATGATCCGATTAAATGTTATAAGTGTACTGATTTTATGTGATTGCATGGGTTGGGTTTGATGAAAGGAGGAAGTTATATGTTGTAGCGGTTTTTACCGTGATCTGTTGTAGCGGTTCCTTACCATGATCTGTTGTAGCGGCCGCCGTGATCTCATTGTAGTGGTTACGCCATGATCTCGATGATGAGAGCAAAGACGATCGCCATCAAGGCGTGTAGCGGTGTGGGTTGATTGTAGAAATCCCCAATGGTGTGAATGGGTGATGCGGGGCATGTAGCGGATGGACACCTAGGATATGGGTTGGGCTTTGCATATTAATTTTGTTACTTATATTTTGATTATTCTGTTTTATGGGGCTAAAGCCCAAATCTAATGGTGCATGAGGGTTGCACAGTGAGTCTCGCGACTCAACCAATTAATTAATATTTCAGGTAACACTTAGTGCATCGGACCGGGCTGGGGAGGAGAGCAAGGTGGCCATGCAAAAGAACATTTGGATTCGGCATAAAAGACTTTAATTTGTTATTTTATATTTTTAATTAATGGGTTCAATTTTCCTTGTAATAAGGCCATGGGCCACTAGACTCATATTTATTTTGGGTTTCATGTTGGGTTTTTATTATTAGACTTTTAAATTTCATGTTAAAATTAAGCTAAGGCATGTAACAACTTAGTTTTTTTTCTAATTCACCAAGGTATCATTTAAATTTACATTTTATACAGAATATTAAATTACTAAGTTTTTCCGGTTAAAATGTTTAAACCTGATACTCATTTTTCAAAGTGTGACAATTTATAAAAATTCCTTAGTGACATACCAGATCCGGTCATAGTGTTTGGGCCGGGTTTGGGGTGTTACAGGTTAACCGAATGGTTATCAATAGAGTTTGTTTTCTTACCTTGATTACTCGATGTTCTAGCTGAATCAAGAGCTTTGAGAGTGACTGTCTCGTTACCTACACGAAGTATGAGTTCTCCTGCATCAATATCAATTTTAGTCCTGGCAGTTGCTAAAAATGGTCTTCCTAAGATTAAGGGGATCGAATTATCCTCATCCATGTCTAAAACGACAAAGTCTACTGGGAATACAAATTTTTCAACTTTTACGAGTGCATCTTCGATTATACCCCTAGGAATTCTAACAGTTTTATCAGCTAGTTGAATGCTCATCCTAGTTTGTTTGGGTTTCCCTAGACCAAGTTGTTTAAACAATTTATAAGGCATGACATTTATGCTTGCCCTTAGATCAGCTAACGCATTATCAACAGTTAGTCTACCAATTAAACATGGAATTGTAAAACTCACTGGATCTTTTAATTTCTGTGGTAGTTTATTTTGCAAGATTGCTGAGCACATTGCGTTTAGTTCCACGTGTGATGCCTCGTCTATCCTTCGCTTGTTCGTCAAAAGTTCTTTTAAAAAAATTTTAGAATCTGGCATCTGTGAAAGAGCTTCAAGTAACGGTAAGTTAATATGTAATTTTTTTAAAAGTTTAAGAAACTTACCGAACTGTTCCTCTGTATCGTCTCTCCTTAATGCTTCAGGGTATGGTATGCAAGGTTGGTATTCTTTGATTACCGATTTTGGCTTATTATTACTTACCTCAACCTTACCTTCTTTGACCTCATCCTCTTTCCTTGAATTGGGCTCGTCTAACCCTTCACTTTCTTGAGCTGTTATGGCTTGGATTTGCTCATTTGGGTTAATCTCAGTGTTGCTTGGTAGACGCCCTTGCGGTCGTTCAGAAATTATCTTTGCAAGCTGTCCAACTGTGTTAGTAAGTTGTCCAACTATCTTAGTGAGTTCCCCGACTTGGCTCTCGATCCCTTTAATTGATGCCTGTTGATTCTTAAGGGTGGTCTCAGTGTCTTGGAGACGGTTATCTGTAGCTGCCATGAATTTTGTCAGCATCTCTTCAAGGTTCGGCTTCTTCTCCTATGGATAGGGCTAATTTTGGAAATTTTGAGGAGGTTGTTGTCTTTGATTTCCTTGATTTCCTTGTCCTCCCCATGAAAAATTTGGGTGGTTCCTCCAACCTGGATTATAATTATTACTATAAGGGTTATTATTAGATCTGAAGTTGTTACCTATATAGTTCATCTGTTCGCTTTGTGCCCGGGTGGTAGGGTGGGTACTCTGGATTCGCCACAGTTCCACTTACGTCGCACTGCATTTCAGTGGATGTACCTACGAAGAACACAAACTATCAAGCTTTTTATTCATCATCTCTACTGTGTTGATAGCATGGTTCTTGCATCGAGGTTGAAAACTCTGGCTGATTTTGTTGGTTTTGTCCTTGTAACCTGCCACTGATAGTTATTCGGTGATATCTCTTCAATAAACTCGTAGGTCGCTTCCGGGAGTTACATTTGTTCGGGGTTCCACCGTGGTGTTGAATCAATTAGTTGCCTCGTTGAGGGGTTTACACCGTTATAGAAAGTTTGGACTTGGAGCCACAAGGGTAAACTATGGTGTAGACACCTTCTCAAGAGATCATTGTATCTCTCCCATGCGTCGTATAATGTCTCTAAATCCATCTGCACAAAAGAAGAGATATCATTCTGTAATTTAGCCGTTTTGGCCGGTGGGAAATATTTTAATAAAAAATTTTCGGTCATTTGATCCCATGTGGTGATTGACCCTCGTGGTAACGAGTTTAACCACTGTTTGGCTTTATTCCTTAATGAAAAGAGAAATAACCGAAGCCTTATGGCATCATCAGAAACGCCATTTATTTTGAAAGTATCACAGAACTCTAAAAAATTAGCTATATGAGTGTTTGGATCTTCGTCCTGCAAACCATCAAATTGAACAAATTGTTTAATCATTTGTATAGTGTTAGGCTTTAATTCAAAATTATTAGCAGCTATAGCAGGCCTAACAATACTTGATTCGGCTCCTGTTAAATGAGGTTTAGCATAATCATACATAGTACGTAGAGTATTATTTTCTGCCACATCTTGGGGTGGTGGATTATTCTCGTCCATCCCTTCAGTAGGATTGGATCTGCCTTCTCGCTCTTTTTCTGTGTAATTTAGGGCTCACCTAATTTCTCTGCTATTCCTTCGAGCAGTAGCTTCAATATCACTGTCGTATACTAGTGGTTCTCTCGGGTTCCTTCTAGTCATAAACTAGAGGAACCTGGAAGGAAGAAGTAATAAAAGAAGAAAAATTAGCAAATAAAATAATAAATAAAATTGAATTGCAAAAAATAAAAATGGCTAAAGTAATAAAAATAGAGTGTTCTTAATATTTTAGTTCCCCGGCAACGGAGCCAAAAACTTGATCGCTGTGAAGTTAGAGTTTTAAATTTATAAAGATAATGATCGAACCTGGAAACTAACTATGACAACAATTGAGGCAAGTGCACCTATCGAACAGTAGTATAGTTAAGGCAAGACTGGATTGTCGAACCCAAAGGAACTAAAAGTACTAATACTAACTTTCTTTTTATTATTTAGCCTAAGAATTAAGCGAATGGTTGTTTAATCTAAATTAATTAACTACTAAACTTAAAGACTCTAAGACAAATAAGAATGAATTTGGGAGAATACTTGAAGAAAAACCAATTAATTAAGACGACACCCAAGGAAGAATCCACCTAGACTTCACTTGTTATCTAACTCTGAACCAGACGATTTATTCATTTGATTTGATCCGTAGGATTCCCTAATTTATATTAAACCCTCTCTCGAGGCGAATAACGTCTAACCCTAGGTTGATTAATTGAAATCTCTTTCTAATTAAAACCATTAGAATTGCATTAACTCGATCTATGGGCTCCCATATTAGGTTTCACCCTAATCCGGCAACGCCTCGTCACCCTATCTCTAGGCGTGCGATCAACTTCGCTTAACTATGCTAGATCTACTCCTAGGCAGGGACTTTTTCTCCTCCACCTAAGCACATCAAACTTGAATTAATATCCGCGAAATATCAACACAAGAATTAAGAACACATAATTAAGAACAAATCAAATATTTATCATATAGTTCAGCAAACGATAACAAGATTCATCTAAGTTTCATCCCCCCTTAGGTATCTGAAGGTTTAGTTCATAACAATAAAAGAAAACATCTCAGAAGAAAAGATAAAACAAAACATAAGAAATCCCTAAAACCCCCTGAAGGAATTGAAGAGGAGATCTTCCATCTTGAGTATGATTCCGGCTTCTTGAGATGAATCAACTGGCTATCCCCGAGTGAATCCCCATAAATCTGCCCTCTCTGGCCTAGCAAGACGCCCCTAAACGGTAGCTTTAGGCTTCCGTCGACTCCCCCCTTTTAGGTCATACTTAGGGTGTATTTATAGGCTTTTGGAATGTGTTTCTTTGCCCCTAAGTATCCAAATCCAATTGAAATTGCTCTTTTCCGCGGTAGGGACACGGCCATGGCACACGCCCGTGTGAATCATCTTTAGGCCGTGTTCAGACTTCATTAATGAGGCACGGCCGTGTATCTTGTGGCTAGACCGTGATTGAGATTATTGAGGAGGCACGGCCGTGTGGTCTTGGGCCCAGGCCGTGTTGATTTCGTGCTTTGGCCCATTTGGCTCGTTTTAAGCCCATTTCTTGTTCTTTTCATCCTCCGGTGCTTCCCTGAGTATAAAACATGAAAAGAAAGGATTAAGAGCACCTTTTTACATAAATCAAAGGATAAATCATCCAAAAGTATGCTAAATGTGGGATTAAAATATGTTACTTTTACGGTTTATCAATACCACACAAGATGAGCTAGTAAGCTCCATGTGAACTTACCTATTCAAAACACCAACGCGAGTGGATTCTTCAGGGATTAATCTGCAATTTTAGCTTTTCCCTTACTAGCTCCACTTTGATCCAAATCTTTATTTATACAACTAATCAATACCAAACGTTTTCATACTATTCCATGATATGCATGATCATATATAAATCTATTTTTTTTATTTCCCTCATATTTTACATTTTATTCAATTTAGTCTCTAAACTCGAGATAGGAATAACTTTTGATTCCTAGTTTCGAATTAAAATCTGATTTCATATATTCTTATTAAGGACCTTATACTTTCTATTTCTAACATAATTTTATGAAAATTTTTACATTGATTTAATTTGGTCCCTAATGTAACAAAGTTAACAAACAAGTTAGATTAACTTTACAATCTAGTCCTTTTTAATTCATCAAGAAATCATCAATGGAAACTTCCTAAAACTTTAACAATTTATCAAATTGGTACATTGGCTAGCTAAATCAAGCTCTTATGATCACAAATCTATAAAAATTACAAGAAAATAGATTGATTTCCATACCTATCTAGTGTGATGTATGCATAATGATAAATTGCATGATATCCTTGAGTATTGTATGCATGTTACAATGGGAAAAACGTTTGGTAGTTTAGATGAAGTTAGGATTGGAAAAAATCGTGATTTTGTTAGATACCACCATACGATATTGCTGAGTGCACCCGTGATGCGCAAAGCTTCGGGCTTTGCGGAGGGGACACTGCGGTGTTCAAGCATCAAGGTTAAGAAAGGTGTGAATAAGGAATGGGAGAAGTAATTGGGAAATTAAAATTTCATTAAGATTTTGCCATCCAGGATTGTTGGGAGCAAACCGCGACTTGCGATGCTCCGAGCCTTGCAGGGGGACACTTCAATGTTCAAGCATCAAGGTGAAATATGAAACAGGTCTTTCAGGATAACACCGTGACAATGGTTATTAGGTTTCATATAACAACACCGTGACGGTAGTCAACAGGCTCTATGGGGTGACACCACGATGGCGGTAAGGTCCTTCAAGACAACGTCTTTAAGGGGTTTAAAGTGTAAAACCATAGCTTGGCTATGACGACCAATAAAGTCTGCTGGGACAGTAAGCACGGGGTTACACCAGGAAAGTCCGTAGATCACTATACTAGTAGAGAATTCGTCAAAGGCGATAATAAGAGTGGTTTAGAAAACGTCTCAAACCAACAAGAATAAAAAGAGGAAGTGACTCATTAAATAGGGAGGTATACATTTATGTTTAGTCTGAGACCACCAAGGGAGGTACAGATTCCACACTATTTGAAGGGATGTGGAATTAAGCTAAATAGTAGGTCAACCACCAAGTAGACGTGAGATTGGGAAAACATGTCAGAGTTTTCTAGGAAGAAAGTTTCAACCCAATGCTGAATGACTAGTGGAGTCTGCCAAGGTTAGTAAAGGGTGGGAGTCTGTTAAGACCATGAAAAGTGATAATGATCCTGATGATCTACCCCAGGTTGGAGCTACAGGTCCAATAAAACCTCCATAAGGAAGGTGTGGAAAGAGCGAATACTGTAAATGTTACACTATAAGCATCCGTGTCCATAGGAGAAGAAAATGTTAAGTAAAGATTGTGTTTTGGCGAAGACCCACATGTCAACAGTTATTGAAAAACACTGAGTATCGTTAGTCCAGAGTAATAAATATAAGTACCAGGGATCCTATCCACCAATGAATGGCTCAGGGTAATTAAGGCACTGGTCTTGCCAACTGAGTTGGCAAATTCTCCTATAAAAACTAGGGAGTTTGATTTTAAGCCATATGCATTATTTTCTCGAGACCTATGCAGATATATGTAACAGCCCAATTTAGGGCCTAGTCAGAATAGTGGTTGCGAGACCATAAATTCGAAGTAGAAATATATGTTTTATGGTTTTTATGAGGTCTATGACATGTTTGCATGGTTGTGTGAAAATTTCATGAAGAAATTTTATGATTTAGTGATCAATTTATTTTTTAGGACTAAATTGCAAAAATTGAAAAATATGAGATTCTAGAAGTTTTAAGTATGAGATAGCATTAGAAAATTTATTAGAGGTCCTTATTTAGTAATTAGACCATTATATCTCATGATGAACAAAAATAGACATGGAATGGAAAAATCTCAAGGAAGGGCCTTAAGGGCATTTTGATCATTTAGTTAATAAATTAATAAAAAGGGAAAAAGAAGTCAAAATTGGTGTCCATCTTCTTCCTTAAGTGCCGAAAATTGAAGAGAAGCCATAGCTAGGGTTTTGTTCATTTTCAAGCTCAAAGTAAGTGCATCCTAGCCTCATTTTTAAAGTTCTTTACATTTTTGAGATCCTCGTAGCTCGATTTAGCTATTTCTAACCATATTTTAAGCTAGAGTTCATGTTCAAAAAATTACCCATGTATGTCATGCATGTATTTTGATGTTTAATGGAGGAATATGGAAGTTTGAGGTGTGATGAACATTTTTCTCTAAGTGATTTTTCATGGAAACACCTAAAAAGGACCTATTTGTAAAAGTGATAAAATGTGTAGTAAAAATTAGTTTTTAAGGAAAATGTGAGCTATTATAAGCTTAAGATAGGTTCGGCTAGGCTTGGGTAACCAAGAAAATGAGTACATTTCATCATACGAGCCTAGGGACCATTTTGAAAATATGTGAAAGTTTAGGGGAAAAATTATAATTTTTGCCAAAGTATGAGTCATGGGCTGTTTTAGTCAATGTGATAATTAAATAAGTGAAATTTGTCATTATAGATCAAGAAACACGAAGTCCGAACCTAAACCAAGGAAAGAACAATGTGGTGGACTAAATTGAACAACTATCTATATTTTGATACCGAGGTAAGTTTGTGTGTAATAAATCAACATTATGTTATTATGTATTTATATGCTTGATATTACATGAAATGTATATTATTTTTATGAAATTGGTTAATGAGGTCTCGACGAAGAAAAAAATGATGAAGTTTTACTATATCGAAGTCTCGGTTGAACCTTAGGAATAGAAAGGATACCCTTGTCACGACATTGGATTAATAAGGTCTCATATAAGACCGTATCTGGGATATGGCCTCGGTACCGAATTTAGATCCCGTGTAAGACCATATCTGGGATATGGCATCGGCATCGAATAGTGATTCCGTGTAAGACCACGTCTGGGACCTGGCTTCGGTATGAAATCATGTAAGACCATGTCTGGGACATGGCATTGACATACGATCTCGTGTAAGACCATATCTGGGATATGGCGTCGACATCGATATGAGATCTCGTATAAGACCATATCTGAGATATGTCATCGGCATCGACATGTGATCCCATGTAAGACCATATCTGGGATATGGCATTGGCATCTTACTACGTGGATGACAATTTTCGAGTATCCTTCGATATTCCAAGTGGTTCAACGGGGTAAAGAATTAAAGTTTATGTTAAAGATGGAAAAAGGGCTAAAATTATGTGATGGAGTGATACAGGTATATATACGAAACTCACGAGAAATAAGTCCGATATGCGATAGGTGGTTGGTAAAAGTGAGTATGAGTAAGCCATGTCAATGTTTCATTGAGAATTTTGTGTTAATTCATAATGTAATACATGGATGTTATTACAAAATTTTATGTTGTTATCTATTACATGCAAACTTACTAAGCATTATGCTTACTCCCTCTCTTTTCCCTTTTCTTGTAGTATCGCCAAGCTAGCTCGAGGATCGAAGGACATCGGAGCTTGATTCACACTATCAAGCTATTCTTTTGGGTATAGTAAAGTTTGATTATTTTAGGTATGGCATGTATAGGAACTTGGTCATTTTGTTATATGTCATAGTGGTTAGCCAATGTGTTGGCTATTAATGTTACTTATTTCATTTTGTAAATAGCCATTGGAATTGGCCAATACTAGTTAAGTTATATCTATTCGATGATGATGAAATTCATGAAGTGCAAGCTTGCGCAATTGAATAAGTAACGTGTGAAGTATATGCATGATGAACGCAGTGTGAAATTAAGGTGGGGATGTCTTGATTGTGGATATTAAAGGTGCATTATTGTTATGCTATGTGTTGCTGGAAATGATATAAGTATGGTTGCTTTTCAGGGTGGCAAGTGACTTGGTAAATAGCCTTATATTTGTCCACACGGGTAGACACACGGGCGTCTGTCTAGGCCGTGTGTGACACACGGTCAGCTCCGTGGGCGTGTTGATAGGTTGTGTGTCCCCGGCATCCGAATTTAGCAAAATAGAATGCCAATAGTAAACACACGTGCAGAGACACAGCCGTGTGTCTCAGCCGTGTGAAGGACACGGCCTCAGGACATGGGCATGTGCCCAGGCCGTGTGAAGCCTGCACATTAATTGCGAGAATTAAATTTGCCACACAGGCGTGTGACTTGGCCGTGTGACCCTAAATATCTGCTGACGTCATAAATAGAATGTCAAGGTTTTCACACACGAACTAATACACGGGCGTGTCATGGCCGTGTGAGGGACACGGGCTATAGACACGGGTGTGTGGCCCTATTTTGAACAAAAATTTTCTAAGTGTTCGTAAGCTTCCGGTTCAGACCCGAACCACCCTATATGTATGATTCGGGTCTCGTAGGCCCAAAATGGGGACGTTATGAGCACGAATGAAAAGTTTTAAGTTGGAATGAAAATTTATGGCCCGATTTTGTATGATTAAGTATTTTAAGTCCGGTAATGCCTCGTACCTGGTTCCGGCGTCGAATACGGGTAAGGGGTGTTACAATATATATATGCAAGCTATGTGTTGGTCTTACTAAGCTCTTTTGAACTTTTGAAATTGTTGCTTAAATCAAGGATTAAGTAAAGATGTGGGCATCAAGAGGGACCAAGCCGGTTTCCACCGAAATAAGTGGTGCTGTAACAGTCCGATTTAGACCCTAGTCAGAATCGTGATTTCGGGACCACAAATCCGAGTCAAAAAATACTTTAATATTATTTTTTGTGCCTATAGTATGTGAATTAACATGTGTGAAATTTTCGTGATTTAATTTGATCGTATGTATGCTTAATTTGCAAAAAGGACTAAATCGCAGAGAATGTAAAAGTGGCTTTCTATTTGATTAAATGTCGAATTGACATGGCTTATTAAAGGTGAAGTCCTTAAGTGGATATTAGACCATTGAACAATGTAATGGACGGTTATGGGCTTGTGTAATATAGTTTTCTTATTAATTCATTAAGGTTATTACGGTAAAAATGTGTATTAATGTTATTTATAATAAAACAAAATAATAAACCATGCATCATGTTCATCTTTTTGATCGAAAATTCAAAGAAAAGAAAAGAAAAAGAACAAGCTCCATTCGACTAGGTTTAAGCTTGATTAAGGTATGTTTTGGTTTATGTTTTTAATAATTTCTACGTTTTTGAGATCGTTACTTAGTATACTATCAAGCCCATGCCTTAATTTTAGAATTTGATGAAGATTTTGAGATATGCCAATGATGATTTTGTAAGTTTTGTGATGTTAGTTGATGAAATATGAAATATATGTGTTAGATTAACATGTTTTGTCTTTGGATTTTTGGTGAATTTGAGTAATTTAAATTAAATTGTGAAAATAATAAATTGAGGGACTAAAGTGTGAAATAAATGAAATATATGGGCTTATATGAAGTATATGAATGTTCGGCCTAACTTGTGTAACATGAAATTTTGTATATTTTGTGAATTTATGAAATAGGGACTTAAATGTCAAAATGTGAAAATGTGAGGGCTAATTTGTAAAATGCCCTAAATGCGTGTTTTTGGATTGAATTTAATGATTTGGTGAATAAAAGGGTTAAATTTGAATATGAATAGATTAAGAACCAAAGAAAATGGATTTAGATCGGGGAAAGTCGAAAGTGGTCGATTAGTGGATTCGGTTCGTTTATCCCGAATACGAGGTAAGTCTATATACAAATAAATGTATTTTGAATTAATCTATTCATATTATATGAGACTGAATTGTAATGAATAACTATGGAAGATGTACATGTGAAATCCGAAAAAGCTTCGATAATGTATCAATGTTCGAAAAGTCCCGTGTGAACCTTAAGAATAGTTAGGATACGTATGCCATGACATAGGGTTCTGATATGTGATATTGTGTAAGACCACGTCTGGGACGTTGGCACCGATTTAAGAATAACGTGTAAGACCATGTCTGGGACACTGGCATCATACATGATTTCGTATAAGACCATGTCTGGGACAGTGGCATCGATATTTGATTATATGTAAGACCACGTCTGGGACGTTGGCATTGTACGAGAATTCTGAGTTATCCAAGTATCCTATTTGATTCTGATTGGTTCAACGGGCATTCCGAGAATCGAATGACTATGTGAAATGTGTATCCGATACAGGTATGTTTGACGAGTATGCAAAGTTTGAGTATGAAAAGTAAGTATATGTGAATTTGAGGATTTGTGATATATTTATGATTTAATGAGATAAGATGTGATATAAATCAAATGTACTATGTTCAAATGAAATACATGGATATGTGGTTGGTTGGTAAGCAAGTGGTTGGAACAATTGAGACAAGGGAGATATATGAATTTGCAATTATGTTATGCTATAAATTATGTGAATGAAATGGTTATAAATGTTATTATAATAAGTTTATTTATATATGGCTTACTAAGCTTTTGAAAGCTTACTTTGTGTGTGTTTACATTGTTTTATAGATTATCAAAGCTACGGAAGGCTCGGGGATCGTCAAGGATCATCACCAAACTATCAAACTCTATTTTGGTACCTTTTGAATATGTACATGGCTAAGTATGGCATGTATAGGCTAGAAGTTTTGGATTATGTTTGAGATGTATATAAAGCCATGTGATATGGCTTGTAAATGGGATGTGATTATGGTAAATATTAGTCTATGTTTTGTGATGCAAAATTAGTATGTTTTGATGAATGGCTAGTATATTAAATTGGTAAGTTTTTGGATGGATTTTGCTTAGAAATGCTTGTGATTAGAATGAGATAGATGGTTCATAAGTTGGTAAGTTTGATATGCATTTGAATGGTTAGAAAAGATGGATATTATTGGTATGATTTAGTTGCATTTTAAAAGTATGAAATGTGTTTATTTGAGCTTGTAGGATTGACCCAAAATGGGTGGCAAATTGGCCTTGCAAATGGCCTATATTTGCTCACACGGTTGAGCACACGGGCGTGTGGCTCGACCGTGTCCCTGAAATTTGTTATTTGATTCAAGTCAGGCTCGCACACGGGTTGGATACATGGGCGTGTGACTGGCCATGTGATGCAAGTCAGTTTTGACCACGGGCCAGACACACGGGCGTGTGACAGGCCGTGTGATGCAAGTCAGTTCCGACCACGGGCCAGGCACACGGGCGTGTCTGAGGCCGTGTGAGGCACACGGTCTACCCACACGGGCGTGTGACCTCTGTAACTTTGAAAAATTTTAAATTTTTAAAAAATTTTGTATGCACTCGGTTTAGTCTCGACCCTTTTTTAATGCATGTTTAAGGTCTCGTAGACCTCATTAAGGGACTATATGCTCATATTTTTCTATGATATGATGATGATATACTTTATGATGTGAAATATTCGTAAAAGTTTCCGATTTGTCCGGTAATGCCTCTTAACCCTAGACCGGCGATGGTTACGGGTTAGGGGTGTTACATTTTATTGGTATCAGAGCTACGGTTTAGTCGATTCTAGGACTAACATAGCATGTGAGAGTCTAGCTATACATGCCATCTATACGAACTGTGATAGTGTGATGAATCCTGATGTATAAAATGTGTTTTTCGTATAGTAAATAGACTCCGAAAGAGCTGTAGCTGACGATGTTGAAAGTAATGCGCCTGCTCCGGCTCAAGGGACAGTGCCATCTGATTCGAGACCGGTTACTAGCGATCAGGAAGGAGAGGCTAAACAAGCCTTCTTCCAAATGATGAATGAGTGGTTCACTCAGTACATTAGAACAAATCTGGTTGTTTCACAACCTCCGCCCCCGCCCAATCCTCCTCAGACTTCTTTTATACCCCCGATTATGAATCTGAATCTGTTGAATAAGCCTCCGGTCGATAAAATCTGTAAATATGGGGCTGAAGAGTTCAGGGCCACTAGTGATGATGATGCTGAGAAAGCTGAGTTTTGGCTCGAGAATACAATCTGAGTGTTTGATGAAATGTCTTGTACTCTTGAGGAATGTGTGAAATGTGCTATTTCCTTGCTAAGAGATGCAGCTTATCAGTGGTGGAAAACTTTGACTTCTGTTGTTCCAAAAGAACGAGTTACCTGGGATTTCTTTCAGTCTGAATTCCGGAAGAAATATATTAGCCAGAGATTTATAGATCAAAAACGGAAAAAATTTCTTGAATTGAAACAGGGTCGTATGTTTGTCACCGAATATGAGCGAGAATTCGTGAGATTAAGTCAATATGCTCGGGAATGTGTTTCGACTAAAGCAATAATGTGTAAAAGGTTTGAATACGACCTAAATGAAGATATCCGTTTGCAAGTTGGAATTTTGGAAATAAAAGAATTTATTGTGCTTTTTGATCGAGCGTGTAAAGCTGAGGCACTCGGGAAAGATAAAAGAAAAGCTGGGTCAGAAGCTAGAGATGTGAGAAAAAGATTTTCAAGTAAAACATTTCAGTCTGCATCGAAGAAATTTAAAGATGAGTATAGTCGTTCAAAGGCTAATGTAGGACATACAAACAGAGATCGTGCTAGATCGCATTCGAATTTCAAAGCTTCAGCTACTTCAATAGCTAGTATGGGAAATGTCTGATCTAAGTGACCTGAATGTAAACATTATGGTAAAAGACATCCGGGTAATTGTAGATTGAATGACCGGGCTTGTTTTAGATGTGGATCATTAGACCATTTTATTCGAGATTGTCCCGAGTCTGTTGAACAAGAGATTGTACAGAATCCGAAGTCAGATAATGCTTCAGCTAGGGGTAGATCTACTAGAAACACAAGAAATGTGAGTGGTAGCCAGAGAGCTACGAAAGATACAGTTGTGAGATCTGAAGTTAGAGCACCTGCCAGAGCTTACGCTATTCGAGCTCGTGAGGAAGCTTCGTCTCCAGATGTTATTACGGGTACATTTACTCTTTATGATACTTCTGTGATTGCATTGATAGATCCAGGGTCTACTCATTCGTATGTATGCATGAACTTAGTATCCAGTAAGACTTTGCCTGTAAAGTCTACTGAATTTGTAATTAGAGTATCGAACCCCTTAGGTAAAAGTGTCTTGGTTGACAAAGTGTGCAAGATTTGTCCGTTGATGTTTTGGGATATTTGTTTTCCGGCTGATCGGATGCTATTACCTTTTGATGAGTTTGATATAATTTTGGGTATGGATTGGTTAACATTGCATGATACTGTTGTGAATTGCAAAAGAAAGACTATCGACTTGAGATATCAGAATGATGAAATAGTTTGGATTGAATCTAATGATTTAAATGGGTTACCGGCTGTGATATCAGTGATGAAAGCTCAGAGTTATGTGAAAAAGGGTTATGAAGCTTATTTTGCTTATGTAGTTGATTTGAGAGTGACTGAAAAGAAAGTTGAATCAGTGCCAGTTGTTTGTGAGTTCTCTGATGTATTTCCTAAAGAATTACCGGGATTGCCTCCGATACGAGAAGTTGAGTTTGGTATTGATTTAGTGCCGGGGACAACACCTATCTCAATAGCTCCGTACAGAATGGCACCGACAGAATTGTTAGAGTTGAAGTCACAGTTGCAAGAGTTGACCGATAGAGGATTTGCACGACCTAGTTTCTCACCTTGGGGTGCTCCCGTTCTATTTGTGAAAAAGAAAGATGGCACGATGAGAATGTGCATTGACTACCGTCAGTTGAACAAAGTGACTATTAAGAACAAATATCTTCTGCCCAAAATTGATGATTTGTTTGATCAGCTAAGAGGAGCCACTGTGTTTTCAAAGATAGATCTGAGATCGGGATATTATCAGTTGCGAGTAAAAGATTTAGACATTCCAAAAACTGCTTTCAGAACGAGGTACGGGCATTATGAGTTTTTAGTTATGCCTTTCAGACTAACAAATGCTCCTACTGTCTTTATGGATTTGATGAACAGAATTTTCAGACCGTATTTAGATCGATTTGTTGTGGTATTCATTGACGACATTTTGATTTATTCGTGTGATGAAATTAAACATGCTGAACATCTGAGAATTGTACTACAAACTTTGCGAGATAAGCAATTGTATGCGAAGTTTAGTAAATGTGAGTTCTGGTTGCAAGAAGTTAGTTTTCTGGGGCATATTGTGTCAGCATCTGGTATACGAGTTGATCCGAGCAAGATTTCAGCTATTTTAGAGTGGAAGCCTCCGAAAAATGTTTCTAAAGTTCGTAGTTTTTTGGGACTTGCTGGTTATTATCGACAGTTCGTAAAAGGCTTTTCTATGATTGCAACTCCACTGACGAGATTACTTCAGAAAGATGTGAAATTTGAGTGGTCTGAAAAGTGCCAGAAAAGTTTCGATTAGTTGAAATCCCTTTTGACTGAAGCTCCAGTTTTGGTACAGCCAGAATCGGGTAAAGAGTTCGTGATTTATAGTGATGCTTCGTTGAACGGACTGGGATGTGTTTTGACGCAGGAAGGCAAAGTTATAGCTTATGTCTCGAGACAATTAAAGTCGAATGAAAAGAATTATCCGACGCACGATCTTGAGCTAGCTACAATTGTGTTTGCTTTAAAGATTTGGCGCCATTATCTCTTCGGTGAAAAATTCCATGTGTTTTCAGATCATAAAAGTCTGAAATATCTGATGACTCAGAAAGATTTGAATCTGGGACAAAGAAGGTGGTTAAAACTATTAAAAGATTACGAACTCATGATAGATTATCATCCGGGTAAAGCAAATGTTGTTGCGGATGCATTGAGTCGGAAATCATTATTTGCATTATGCGCGATGAATACTCAGTTGGCTCTATCTGAGGATGGTTCGATCGTAGTTGAATTGAAAGCGAAACCATTGTTTTTACAGCAAATATGTGATGCTCAAAAAAAGTGATAATGAAATGTTAGCGAATCGAGCTCAATGTGATTTGAACTCTGATTCTGAATTTCGAGTTAATGAAGATGATTGTTTGAGATTTCGAGATCGGATTTGTGTTCCGAGAAAACCAGAGTTGATTCAGTTAATTTTGAATGAAGCTCATAGCAGTCGCTTATCTGTTCATCCGGGAAGTACAAAGATGTACAATGATTTGAAACAACTTTATTGGTGGCTCAGAATGAAAAGAGATATCTCAGATTATGTGTCAAAATGTTTAATCTGTAAGCAAGTTAAAGCTGAACATCAAGTGCCATCCGGTTTATTACAACCAATTATGATTCCTGAATGGAAATGGGATAGAGTGACAATGGATTTTGTTTCAGGGTTGCCTTTGACTCCGAGGAAGAAAGATGCAATATGGGTTATAGTTGACAGATTGACGAAATCAGCTCATTTTATTCCGGTACGATCCGATTACTCACTTGATAAGTTAGCTGATCTATATATTTCTGATATTATGAAATTGTATAGGGTGCCACTATCTATTGTGTCTGACAGAGATCTGAGGTTTACTTCACGATTCTGGAAGAAATTGCATGAGGCTTTAGGTACTAAATTACATTTTAGTACAACTTTTCACCCACAGACGGATGGTCAATCCGAGCGGATTATTCAGATTCTCGAAGATATGTTGAGATGTTGCATTCTTGAGTTTGATGGTACGTGGGAACAATATTTACCATTGATTGAGTTTGCGTATAATAATAGTTTTCAGTCGAGTATCAAAATGGCACCTTATGAGGCTTTGTACAGACGGAAATGTCGAACACCTTTGTATTGGACTGAGCTAAGTGAAAATAAGATACACGGGGTCGATTTGATCAAAGAAACTAAACAGAAAGTGAAAGTGAAAGTGATTCGTTATAGTCTGAAAGCCGCATCAGATCGTCAGAAATCTTATGCAGACTTGAAACGAAAAGATATCGAGTTTGAGATCGGTGATAAAGTGTTCTTGAAAGTGTCTCCGTAGAAGAAAATACTTTGTTTTGGCAGAAAAGGCAAATTGAGTCCGAGGTTCATCGGGCCGTATGAAATTATCGAGCGTATTGGACCTGTTGCATATAGATTATTGTTGTCACCGGAACTAGAAAAGATTCATAATGTGTTTCACGTGTCAATGCTAAGACGATATAGATCTGATCCATCACATGTAATTTCTCCGTCTGAGATAGAAATTCAATATGATATAACTTATGAAGAAAAACCGATTCGTATCTTAGCTCGCGAGGTTAAAGAATTGCGAAATAAGAAAATTTCATTAGTAAAAGTACTGTGGCATCGACACGGAGTGGAAGAGGCTACGTGGGAGCCCGAAGATGCTATGAAACAGCAATATCCGAATCTGTTCAACGGTAAGATTTTTGGGGACGAAAATCCCTAAGGGGGAGAATTGTAACGGTCCGGTTTAGACCCTAGTCGGAATAGTGGATTCGGGACCACAAATCCGAGTCAAAAAATATTTTAATATTATTTTTCGTGCTTATAGTATGTGAATTGACATGTCTGAAATTTTCGTGATTTAATTTGATCGTATGTGTGCTTAATTTGCAAAAAGGACTAAATCGCAGAGAATGTAAAAGTGGCTTTCTATTTGATTAAATGTCGAATTGACATGACTTATTAAAGGTGAAGTCCTTAAGTGGATATTAGACCATTGAACAATGTAGTGGACGGTTATGGGCTTGTGTTATATAGTTTTCTTATTAATCCATTAAGGTTATTATGGTAAAATGTGTATTAATGTTATTTATAATAAAACAAAACAATAAACCATGCATTATGTTCATCTTTTTGACCGAAAATTCAAAGAAAAGAAAAGAAAAAGAACAAGCTCCATTCGGCTAGGTTTAAGTTTGATTAAGGTATGTTTTGGTTTCGATTTTTGATAATTTCTACGTTTTTGAGATCGTTACTTAGTATACTATCAAGCCCATGCCTTAATTTTAGAATTTGATGAAGATTTTGAGATATGCCATTGATGATTTTGTAAGTTTTGTGATGTTAGTTGATGAAATATGAAATATATGTGTTAGATTAACATGTTTTGTCTTTGGATTTTTGGTGAATTTGGGTAATTTGGATTAAATTGTGAAGATAATAAATTGAAGGACTAAAGTGTGAAATAAATGAAATATATGGGCTTATATGAAGTATATGAATGTTCGGCCTAACATGTGTAACATGAAATTTTGTATATTTTGTGAATTTATGAAATAGGGACTTAAATGTCAAAATGTGAAAATGTGAGGGCTAATTTTTAAACTGCCCTAAATGAGTGTTTTTGGATTGAATTAAATGATTTATTGAATAAAAGGGTTAAATTTGAATATGAATAGATCAAGAACTAAAGAAAACGGATTTAGATCGGGGAAAGTCGAAAGTGGTCGATTAGTGGATTCGGTTCGTTTATCCCGAATACGAGATAAGTCTATATACAAATAAATGTATTTTGAATTAATCTATTCATATTATATGAGATTGAATTGTAATGAATAACTATGGAAGATGTACATGTGAAATCCGAAAAAGCTTCGATAATATATCAATGTCCGAAAAATCCCGTGAACCTTAGGAATAGTTAGGATACGTATGTCATGACATAGGGTTCCGATATGTGATATCGTGTAAGACCATGTCTGGGACGTTGGCATCGATTTAAGAATTACATGTAAGACTATGTCTGGGACACTGGCATCGTACATGATTTCGTATAAGACCCTGTCTGGGACAGTGGCATCGTTATTTGATTATATGTAAGACCACGTCTGGGACGTTAGCATTGTACGAGAATTCTAAGTTATCCAAGTATCCTATTTGATTCTGATTGGTTCAACGGGTATTCTGAGAATCGAATGACTATGTGAAATGTGTATCCGATACAGGTATGTTTGACGAGTATGCAAAGTTTGAGTATGAAAAGTAAGTATATGTGAATTTGAGAATTTGTGATATATTTATGATTTAATGAGATAAGATGTGATATAAATCAAATGTACTATGTTCAAATGAAATACATGGATATGTGGTTGGTTGGTAAGCAAGTGATTGGAACAATTGAGCCAAGGGAGATATATGAATTTGCAATTATGTTATGCTATAAATTATGTAATGAAATGGTTATAAATGTTATTATAATAAGTTTATTTGTATATGGCTTACTAAGCTTTTGAAAGCTTACTTTGTGTGTGTTTACATTGTTTTATAGATTATCAAAGCTACGGAAGGCTCGGGGATCGTCAAGGATCATCACCACACTATCAAACTCTATTTTGGTACCTTTTGAATGTGTACATAGCTAAGTATGGCATGTATAGGCTAGTAGTTTTGGATTATGTTTGAGATGTATATAAAGCCATGTAATATGGCTTGTAAATGGGATGTGATTATGGTATATATTAGTCTATGTTTTGTGATGCAAAATTAGTATGTTTTGATGAATGGCTAGTATATTGAATTGGTAAGTTTTTGGATGGATTTTGCTTATAAATGCTTGTGATTAGAATGAGATAAATGGTTCATAAGTTGGTAAGTTTGATGTGCATGTGAATGGTTAGAAAAGATGGATATTATTGGTATGATTTGGTTGCATTTTGAAAGTATGAAATGTTTTTGTTTGAGCTTGTAGGATTGACCCAAAATGGGTGGCAAATTGGTCTTGCAAATGGCCTATATTTACTCACACGGTTGAGCACACGGGCATGTGGCTCGACCGTGTCCCTAAAATTTGTAATTTGATTCAAGTCAGGCTCGCACACGGGTTGGATACACGCGCAGGATTGGTTGGTGATGCAAGTCGGCTTTCGACCACGGGCGGACACGGACGTGTGTCTGAGGCCGTGTGAGGCACACGGTCTACCAACACGGGCGTGTGACCTCTGTAACTTTGAAAAATGTTAAATTTTCAAAAAAAATTGTATGCACTTAGTTTAGTCCCGACCCCTTTCTAATGCATGTTTAAGGTCTCGTAGACCTCATTAAGGGACTATATGCTCGTATTTTGTTATGATATGATGATGATATACTTTATGATGTGAAATATTCGTAAAAGTTTTCGATTTGTCCGGTAATGCCTCTTAACCCTAGACCGGCGATGGTTACGGGTTAGGGGTGTTACAGGTGCGCTATAACTGTTCACGTATATAGAGGGGCATCCATAGAGGCCTTGCCTTAGGGTTTAAGTCGATTATGTTTGTATTCGAGTATAAATCCAAAGATTGTAAATAAATGTTGGAATTAGGGACGTAAGGATTACCCACCGGTTGTGTATGAGAATTGTATTATTTGGACTCTCAAAATTTTGAGTTATTAAAGTATATAATTAAATCCGAAATGAAAGTACCTTTTAAGTCATTGAGTTTGGTGTAGCATCTGGTATTCGGATCTATCATTCGGGTCGAGTATAGGGTGTTACAAATTGAGTGATATCAGAGCTTCGATGTAACCGATCCTCTAGACGTAGGAAGTTAAAGAGCCCCTATATATTTGTTACAGTAGATTTGGCTTAGTCCCTCGAGAGTTGTTACGATAAAGTAAGTGTGAAAGTGAATGAGTGCAGGTTTGGCGAATTATAGTTAGGGGTGAGCAAAATTCAATTCGACTCAAAAAAAAGTTTGAATTTTGAATTAATCAAGTTTATTGAATCAAGTCGAATTTTTTTTCGAATTTCGAGTTCAAATCTAGTTGAATTTTCGAATTCGAATAAACCAAATATCAAACCCTTTTACTTCCCTTTCCTTGACCCCCTCAAACCCTTTTACTTTCCCCCAAAAATTGTATTTCCCCCCAAACCCCTAAACCTTTTTTCTTTTTACTTTTCCCACAAAAAATTTACTTCCCCCATGTTGAATCTAGTGTCCTAAATATAGTATTTTCGTCTAAGTACACTTATAATTTATAAAGTAAAAAATACTTTCAAGGAAAATATTAATCATAAACATTAAAGTTAATTTATTGATATTTTAACATAATATTTTAAAAATATATATTTAGTCAATTAAAAAAAATTATCATTTTATTAGCAAAATGAAATATTTTCTTTTTTCTGAAAGGAGCAAAATTAGAGATTTGTAAAGGGCAAACTACAAAAATAGTTATTTTCGTTTGCCCCAGATTATATTTTAGTCACTTATGTTTGAAATGTTACGTTTTAGTCACTTACGCTATTGTTTTGTTACGAAGTGGTCACTCTACCGTTACCTCCTTAATGGCGGTCCTTCGTGGCAGTCCAAATGGTTTTTAAATGCCAACTTAGATGTCCTACGTGGCAATCCAAATTAAATTTATTTAATTAAAAACCTATTTTCATCCCAACAATTGGGCATCCAAGTTGGCATTTAGAACTCATTTGGACTGCCACGTAGGACTGCCGTTAGGGAGGTAACGAAGTTTAACGGTAGAGTGACCACTTCGTAACAAAACGATAACGTAAGTGACTAAAACGTAACATTTCAAATATAAATGACTAAAATGTAATATGAAGCAAACAAAAGTGACTATTTTTATAATTTATCTGATTTGTAAACCATTACTTTCCATAATTATATCTTTCACCAAAAAACAATCCTTATTAATATGGATTAATTATTTAAATTAATTTAGCAAAGGTTTAGTTTTTATCCGGGCACACCATTTAAAAATTTAATCTATCGTGAAACAATACATAGTAGACCATAAATCTATCAATTTAAACCATTACGTTTTCATTCAGGCAAAAACCATCAGAGAAATTAAAATGAAATTATTTATTAATAATATTAAGAAGTTATTGACTATGCCGATTGAGTATTAGTTCGATTGGTATGAATATTATTGTCAATGCAGAAAGACGTGGGTTTAAGTGTGCAGAAGCGCATTATCCTCATATTTATATATTGGAGAGGGGCTATAGGTAATTCTAAACATTATGTAAAAAAGACTCAGATATGATCAGAACCTATAATAAGATTGTTCAAAAAAAAAATTTATTGACTATTCATATATATATATATATACACAATATAGTAATATGAGGGTAAAAAAAATTAATAATCATATTCACATAATATTTTTTTTGACACATGACACTCTACATTTGAAGCACTTATTTATAATTTTGGTAAATTATTCTTTTATTCATTCCTTTTTTTTCTAAATTATTCCATGCTTTTTGTTTAAAATTTTCTTTATAATTTTTATATGTTAAATATAAAGTTGATTTTAAATAAATTATCCCTTTATTTTTAGATTTTACTTAGGCTCCCTTTGTTTCACTGAAAATGACTTCTGGAAAATGATTTTTGAAAAATGATTTACTTTTCTAGAAAACCTAATATTTCCTGGTGTTTAGAGGAATCTGTGTAAAATATTTTCTGTTATTTGGTATATTTCTTAAAAATATTTCATAAAAGTTGTTTTCAATTAAACAAACATACATTTGAGATTTTCTTATTTTTTTATTATTTAATTAAATTTATTTTTATCTATAATTTTATATTTTACATTGTTTTTGCATATATTAAATTCAGATTCATTACAACGTCATTTTTTAATTACATGACTACTAAGTGAGTATTTTTCATTTAAAAAGGTGACATCAACAAAATTGACAAAAAAAAAATAACGATGTCAATAATTAGACTTGATTTTCAAATTTGAAAAGTAAAGGGACTAAATTCTTGAAAATAAAAGTACAAAGACAAAATTACAAATCTGTGAAGTGTATATAGACTTATGATATATTTTAACCTTTATACTACAAAACATTTATTATTAATATATTTATAATTGTAATAAATATTTATTATTAAAATATTAATATTGAATATTTTCAATAATATGTGAATAATATTATTTAAAATTATTATTTTTAAAATTTATTATTAAAATAAAATTGAAATATTAAATAATTTATTAAAATAATAAATTATATTTATTATATTAATAATTTATTATATGACTAAATATAAATAATTAAATATGTATGTTTAATAATATTGAAAAATATAATATTTTAAATATTTTTAAAAATAAAAATAAAATTTATTATCAATATAATAATATTAAGCTTGATTTAAGTTAAATTTTATATAAAAATAAAATTATCTATAGATGAGCTCTTTTCCGGAAAATGACTTACGTTTTTCAAAATGGTAAGTCATTTTACAGGAAAAATGGCTTATTTTACCTTGACCTGTAAGTCATTTTCCGTTGACTAAACTATTTTCTGTGAAACAAACACAGGAAAATACAGAAAACATTTTCTGTAAAACTTTTTACATGTAAACAAACGGACCCTTAATTATTGATAAGCCCAAGGTTCATGACTAAAATGATATTAAGATGTAGATACTTGTGTTGGTGTATAGCTTACAGGTGTTGAAAGAACCCTACTTTTGTGTATGTCGTATAGGAATGAACTAAACCTTAAACCATACTCTCATCAACCCCCACTACCTAAGTTGGTGTATATATTATAGGCAGCTCCGTCAATTGGTGTGTATCTTAGCAAGTTTAGGAAACTATTCAACTAGATTACTAAGATTAAGTGGACACTCTTGTTGTTTAACTCTTCCTTAAATTGTCCTTCAACCTAATTATCAGAAGAACAAATTCAACAATTAATCTCACCATAATCTTAAACTTATCTCTAACCTATATCAATTAATAATCCATTAACTTTCTATTTATTTTTACCATTACTTAAGTGGTTAGTTCATAACGAGCATCAAAACAACAAACAAGAATAATAAAACAATCATATAAGACAGTAATTGAAAAAAGATTAAGAGAAAAGCCATCTTATTGAATAGTTGCAGTTCCAATCCCAATATAAGTGTTGCTTCGATGAATATTAGCATTACGACTACAATTATATTGAAAGAAAAACTAAAATAAAACCTAGAAGAAATTGAATAAATAGAAAAACTAATGTTGCTCTCTTTCAACACACTTAATTGAAACCTAAAGATGACTATTTATATCCTTATGTTGACCCAATTAGGGCTTCGACTTGGGCGTGAAAAAAATGAAATCGAGCACAAAATGGGGCAACACCCATGTGTGGTTGAACAACGTTCCGTAGGGCATATGGTACTTCGACACTCTCACGCATTTTCTTCAAAATTTGACTCTCATTTTGCTTCTACTCATATTTGAACTCATTCCTCATGCCAAATTGGACCTAAGTAAAGCCAAAAACACTTACTAAAATATCTACAACTTAAAATAACTAAAATTTAATTGAAAACAAGAAAAAAAAAACATAAATATGATGTCATATGCATGAAATCTACTCTAATTCTGCAACTAAATATTATATTTTACTTAATAACTCACATAAATCTAAGTGGAAAGAGTACACATATATTTATATGACTAGGACTTATTAATCCTTCCATGTATTACAATGCATGATCATCTCTAAAAGAGTACTTGATGATATAAAACTTTATGAATGAATTTTTTAATCATTCAAAGTCCAATTGAGCATCTAAATTTTATGTGCACAAATTGAAATATGTTCGTAAATTCTAGATTGTGAATATGACTAACCTTAGCATGTTATAAGGAGTCTCGCTTTAATAGACAACATTTAGTTTGATATGATCCACGTGATTTTAAATTGTTTATCGATAATGCTTTAGTCATGGGATTTATAATTGTAACATCCTACACTCTTCCAATCGACGAACTTAGATGCAACACACTACATTCGTTATTGAAGCAACTCAAATAGAATAAAAGCATAACATCGAAGTTAAGATAAACAAGCGTGACATATGAATATTAAACAAACAATGCGTTATAAGCATGAACCCTAAACGATACGTTATAAGCATGAATAAGACATTGATAAATCTAATATCTTAAAGTTATGTGTATTTTATTCTATTATGATTTTAGGATTTTATTTTATTTGTTTTTAACTAATTTTATATATTTTTAGTGTTAAATTGGACTTATTTTTTAGTGTTTTTTACTCAATGTAATTCTGAGATAGCATGAAGAAAGGATAACTTGACATAGTAATTAAGGCAGTTCCGCTTTAGTCGAAGACTTTTTCGCTCGAAAGTGCACAAATAGACAACCTCCCGCTTTAGCGGAAAGTTTATTTCGCTCCAACAAGCGCAGACAATCAACCTTCCGCTCCAGCAATAAGTTTGCTTGTTGGAGCAGCACGAGTACCATACTTAGGCTATCTCACTTGAGCAGGGTCTTTATGAATTGCCCAAAATCCAATATTTTTTTTTAATAAAATCCAATATTTTTTATAAACCAACATATATAATTTTAAGGGTATTTTTGTTTTTACATATAGCTTAGAAATATGTATAGAACTTAAAATTTTGGCAAAAGTATCATGAAAGCTTTTATATTAGAAATTGAATTGCATTTTGCTCTCTCTACTCAAAAAATGAGCAAATTAGTCCTTGTACATTAGATAAAAAAGCTAACTGGTCATTCTATTAAAAAAATCATCCATTTCTACTGTTAAAAACTGATCCATGTATGTCAGAATGAGGTACATGTGACATACCATGTGTAACTGTTTGGTTATTCTATTAGCCACACTAGTTTTTAACGATAGAAATAGATGAATTTTTTTATAAAAATGATCACTTTGCTCTTTAATTTAATGTATATTAACTAATTTACTCATTTTTTGAGTAAAAAGAGTAAATACATATTGACTTTTAGTACAAGAGCCTTTATAATACTTTTAACCAAAATTTTCAATCTTTTCAATTTTACTATTTTAATAAAAGCTACATTTGTTTTTCATATAATTATTTGATAAATTTATTACATAGATATTTTCACGTATGGGTTCAATATTATTTATTAATAAAATAATTTTAAATCTAAATTTAAATATCAATATTATTTATTTAAGTCATTAACTGAGTTAATGGCATCTTAAATTAGGTTACCAAATCAATTAAAAAATTATAAAAATATATTTCCGTAATTAAAAAAATACTATTTAAATGTATTTTAATATTTTCGTTTGAACAAAAATATGCATATAATAAAATTTAAATACACAAATTAAATTTATATTTTAATATATTTTATACATATTTTTAAAATGCAATAACATATATAATTAATTTCAAACTATATGTTTTTATTGTAGAAGCATCTGTGTTTATTTTTTAATGTTTTAATATTGAATGCATCACATGGCCTCGGGTCTATACTTGATATCCCCTTGGGTCATGGTTCGGTCGCCATAGGAAAAAAGGTTGGTTAACTAAAGAGGTAAGCCTAAGCTCTCATCTCTTCGACTTAGGGTTTATTGTTTATCCTCCTCCTGTCAATTGCTTTGATTCCTTCCCAAAATTTCATCACTCTCACGCTTTTTAGTGGTGCGTTTCTCAATTCCTAAACCTTCCCTTATGATTTCTCGGTTTTCCCCCTTATCTTATGTTGAATCTATCTACTTCTTCTCTTTATTCGTTTATTTCGATTCTGGCCGAGGATATTTTGTTAAATGAAATTTTTTGAAGGGATTCGCTTTGTCGTTAGTACTTATTAGGGTTTTGAGATTTGATTGACGATTAATATGCTTCTACGTACGATGTTTTAAAGAAAATACCTTATTTCCAATTAATTTGATTAGGGTTGGTTTTCGTATCTCGAATAATTTCAAGGGTTTTGTTTTTAGATATTAGAAATCAGGATGGGTTTTCTGGTTCTTCTGAGTCTGTTTCTTTTCTCTCGAAGATCAGATGATGTTATTTTGAGCGGAGTAAGGTTATGATTTATGACACTTTGTGTGGTGTATTCTTGTGTTGACAGTGCGGGGTATTGTCATGGAGATACAGACATGTGGTAAACCGATTGATTCGCTGTTAGAGAAGGTGCTTTGTATGAATATATTATCCTCTGATTATTTCAAAGAGCTTTACCGATTAAAGACTTACCATGAAGTCATTGATGAAATTTACAATCAAGTTGATCATGTCGAACCGTGGATGACTGGGAATTGTCGTGGTCCTTCTACTGCATTCTGCCTTCTTTACAAGTTTTTTACCATGAAACTTACTGTCAAGCAAATGCATGGGCTACTGAAGCACCCTGATTCTCCTTACATTAGAGCAGTAAGTGGAAATTTTCCCGTTTATCTTCTCTTATTTGTTTTCGCAACCATGTAGAAATTGTTTGTTGGAAGAGAGGATGGATAGTCGTTTCACCATTGTTTTTGCATTTATTCATGTCTATTGATCTTTGATGTGTAATGCGGCTGAGCTTTCCCACTTTTGTACATTTGTTATCAACTTATAGTTCATTAGTATTGTTGTGAACCTGAAGTTGTCATTACAACCTGATTATGGTTTAAACACGACTTCGTTACTCTATCATTGTTGTTTGTATTTTTGGACATTTTAAAAGTTATAAGTGCTTGCTTAGTCGAGTGGACTGCCTGACCAAGTTTGCCTTATTTTTCTTTTATTTGTAAAAATAAATATGTAAGCATTATAATATTATTGTTTTACATAGCAGATTGCTACAAACAAAGGTTGACATGTGATTTTTTCTTTGAGTTGCGAGAGTTTGCCAACCCCCATATAATAGTAACTTGCTATGCTTATGAGATGCCTGCAATATCCAAGGTTTGATGAGTCTCTTTTTTTTTTCTTGGGTTATTTAGATTTTCTCGGTCCTGCATTTTCGGAATGATTGATCAACATTGTCTGTTGAATCACTTATCGTTATTTATCCAGTTTAAGTATTTTTTATCTACCATATCTATGGACTTGTAGTTATATGAATAGGAATCAGATCCTATTTCCTTATCGCTACACTGAAGATTGGGCATTATGTAGGATTGCAAATTCTCTCATATGCTCTCTAACTAAGGCTGATTTTTCATTTATTATTCGCCTTTGATGATGTACTTTTCACCTTTCACTCTATATTTTTGGTTTATCAGATTTTCTCAGTCAAGGCTCTCTGAAATAATGCACCAGTTGCTCATTGTATTTGTTCATGCAGTGTCTCATATTCTAGTCGTACCAAAATAATTACTCATATTGCACAGACTATTCCTACAGTTTAAAAGTTGCCTAACTACACTAATTTAGATCATTGCTATCTGGTTCCTTGAAATTATGCATGAAAATACCTGCAATGTCTTGCATCTTGTTACAGATTCATTATTCCCATTCTCTGGTTCTTTTACAATGAAAATGTATATATGGCTGCCTATGGTTGTTTTTTTCATTTAGCCATTAACCGTATAGTTAATGACTTAAACTTATGGTTGCAGATTGGATTCCTCTACTTGAGATATGCTGCCGATCCGAAGACTTTATGGAGTTGGTTTGAACCATACATCAAAGATGAAGAGGTAATAGAAGCTTTGACTACTGAATTGTGGTATCTTGAATTTGTTGTGGTAAAATTTGCCTAAATACTATATCATTTACATTGATGTTTTTATTTTTGTACAGGTCAGGAAATCTCTTTTTGCCACAATTTTTTGTTCCCAAATACGGCATTATTTTTTTGTTTACCAAGCATTATAGTTTTTTATTGGTAATGTTTGATATTTGATGTTAAGTTACTCTATAAATTGCTTAAGGTCAATTTTTGCTCTACAATTGCAGATTGTAGTAAGGCTGAATTATTTTCCTTTATTCATTAGTTTGGGTGCCATCATGCTTTGTAATTTGTTTAATGAGCTGGTTTGTGTTTAAATATAAGTAAATATTCTAATGGATGACTATTTCCTCAACATTCTTTTCCTGCAGTAACTAAGAATAGGTTGACTAGGTAATTCAGTTATGGATATCAAGCCTAGCATTCTCTACTTTGTCATTATTTCCGGTGTAACTCATAACTTCTATAGTTTTTATTTTGCAAGCACTTGATATCTTTTTTTCTTGTTGACTGGTTTTTTTAATAATAATTTAAAAGGTATATAAAAAATATTAGGAATGGTTGTTCATTTATATTCCTTTACCCCCACCCCCCTTATTTTAGCATGTAAAACTTTGTTTTTGTTTTGGGCTTTTTTCTAATGACAATTAATAGAAGATTAACAATAAAACATGAACAAATTTATTTGCAAATGATTATTCATTTTTATTCCCCTTTTCTTCGACTTTAGAATATGGAGCTTTGTTTATGTTTTGAGCACAAGTTGAAATCATTGCTTTTTCAGGAATTCTCCCCTGGATCTAGTGGACGAATGACCACAATGGGCGTGTACGTGCGTGATTTACTTCTTGGACAGGTTAGACTGAATATTCAACATGCTTTATGATACAAAAAATGTTTTTCCTGCCATTCACATGTTGACTTGAACCACCTTTCTAGTGAGAAATTGTCAGCCTTTTAATGTTATTTTGATCAATTTGAATTTTGTAAGCTTATCATGCAAAAAGGAATTGTTCTGGTTTTCTCATTAAAGTTTGCATTTAGTTTATGACAACCTACCTGCTAGTAAGGACGTGCTACACCATTCTGATCAACCATAATAGATCAACCAGATATTGCATTTATATCTCCAGGTATAAAAAATAATAAAAATGTTTATCTCTTCTTTCATGATTCTAGATTTTTTAAGTATACCTACTTAAGATGATGCATGTCTGAGGAAATCCTTATCTTTTGTGGATAAGTACATCAAAATTTGTTTGAACAGCTTGCCGGTGGCCCAAATGGAATTTTATTTGAAAGAGTTGGTCAACTTATTACTAAAGCTAGGAGTCAATTGCAAACATAGTACAAAGTAGCATTCCGTGCTAAATATTCTAAAATTTATGCAAAAGCCATTGGAGGTCTATTTAATGGTTGTAGAAGAAATTTGGGCTGAAATTTGAAGAAATTCTTCCGAAAGCAGTAGTGGGGAACATAATTAATCTAATTAGTATTCTCCGCTTGATCCTGTAATGAACTTAAATGCAATATAACGTTTATGCTATTTGCATTCTGGATTGGCAAAGAATTTCTGGACAACCAGATTTTTGCTCTTGCTGCTATTGTATGTTCGAAGAAGGTACTATTTCTCAGTCTGCCCTTCAATGTATCCTTTAATCTGAGTTTTTTTTCCTTTGTTTCCTTTTATTTTCAAAGCATTTCATTGGTTTGCAGCAGCAATGCGGGCCGAATGCATGCTTCTTTGACACTTCCTGGATTGGAACTTGAAGCACAGCCTAGAACTTCCTTCTGTATAGGGTCCGATACTTAACAGAATGTCATCATTTAGATTGTTATTGTTTAAGTGTACTATTGTAAGCTCCCAGTATTCTTAGAGTTTGTTTCCCTTGGTTGAGTTGAATGCTAGGTTATTTGTCTGACTTCTTTTTTGGTCTTTTGTGTTGATTTTTATGTCTAAGATGAACAATATTTGTTGATTGTTCTTCGAATTCATTTGGACTTTGTCATGTCTTTCATTTAGGTTTGTTGTTGGTTTTCTTTTTTCATAGAGGGAAAAAAATTGACATTCTTGACTTTCTTGCTGCAGTACTACTTTGATACTCTTTTCCCTCGAATCCCTGTTCCTGTGTTGCGGCAGGTGACATCCAATCTTGAGAAGATGAAGCTGCCTACTAAACCTTCAGGTTCAACTGGGGATAATAACCGTCATGGATCTGATGACACTGCTCGCCGCCCACCTTCTGTAAAAGCAGCACTTTCTGTCTCCTTTGGTCAGCGTGCCCCCCATCGGGCATCAACCAGGGACTCTTCCCCTGTGCGTCGCACTCTACCCCCATCACCTTATGACAGATCCAGTGGTGATGATGCAAGGAGATCTCCCAGCCACCGTCGCAGCCAGAGCCGTGATAGAGAGTATTCTGACAAGGATAGGGATCGGAATCGTGATAGGGATAGGGATAGGGAAAGGGAAAGGGAGAGGAGCAGGGACCAAGACCGGGGTTGGGGTCGGGACCGTGATAGGGAACGAGATAGAAGCAGGGATCGGGATCGGGATTGGGATCGTAATAGAGAAAGAAACAGAGACAAGGAGAGGGAGAGGGAGCGAAGACATGATTATGATAGAAGGTCAAGGTACGCTGATGAAAGTAGGCGATACAGGAGCAGAAGCCGAAGTCCGAGTGTGAGCGGAAACAGGAGGAGCAGAAGTCAGAGTGAGCAAGGTGGGAACAGTCATTATGATCGACTTTCAAGTCCAGCAAAAGAGGGAAGCAAGGCATCCAGTAATTTGGCGAAGCTGAAAGATCTGTACGGTGATGTAAGTGATACAAAGGGAGATGATGGTGGGTTCGAAAGGATAGCAAAGAGGGACAACAGTGGTGAAGAGGTGATTAGACTAGGTGGTTCTTCTTGGAAATAATAGGGTGGGTGGGTGCATTGCAGAGCACCAAATCAAATCAAATCAGACCCAAAAACAAAACGAACTTTGTCAACATTTTCATTGTCATTCTCCCTGTCTGGACAATGCTGGATTGCTGATGGATAGATGCAGTCGTGGTCACGACTGGCATATCGTGTATACTAATGTTCCATTATCTTCTCAATTTTAACTTCAGATGATTCCAAAATTAAACTTCAATTGCGCATTAACAACTTATTCGAATGCCTAGCTGTTTGTTTTTTGTTGGTTATTATCCAAATACCAAGTATGAAATTAAAAGAAAAAAAATAATTATCTAGATTCAAATTTAAGAATTATTTACATTAACAAAAATATAATATTTGTTTCAAAGTTAATTATTTTAATAAAATAATTAAATATTTATATAATGGTGTTCTTATCTTTTGATATTTTTATATGCAACCTTCAATGTTTAAAGATTGAATCCAAACTTAAAAGAATATTTATTTGTAAGCATTTCACCGGTTTACTTCAACTCAATTATTGATTAATTTTTAATAAACATAAATTCAAAAACCATTACTACTACCTTATGAATATTGTAATGAATTTGAGACAACTTTCTATTTTGAGAAAGGAGTTCATCATAAATGCATCACCCCTTGTCTTGCTAGTTCTCTAACCAAAGCAGGATAAGCAGAATGGAAGAAAAGAACAGCAAGTAAAAAATAGCTGTATCTATCGAACACTGCATTTCAGGGCTTAAATTAAGCATATGTCCCAGTCCATGATCACACAATTTTGAGACAAGATTGGAAGTCCATTGTAGTTTAGATAATTGATTTATACATGGAATTAATTTCAAGTGTTGTTGTTTACCTCTGATCCTATAGGCTATACGTAAACTGATATACCACAGACTTGCTATTACCAAAGTTGAAAACTACCCTCACAGCGAATAATAAGACATGATGTAACTATCTAAGATGATGTGGGTTCGCTCCCGCTCAGCTCATCCAACATCTCAACCACAGGAGCATACTGCACAAGTTAAAAGCAGGAATGGTGAGGGATGATATTGTTTATATACATATATATAGAGAGAGAGATTCAAGTTCATGGAGATGAAAAAATCAGAGAGACCTCATCATTCTCTTCAAAGTAGATTCCATCAACTGCACTTTTCTGCTGGAACTCCCATCCTAAACTATTTTCAAGCAGCTCTTTTAATTTCCTTGTCTGCAAAATTCACATATACTGAAACTCGGGATTTTCACTTCACATAATTTACTTATACCTGCCGCTTGCAAATAAATAATTGCAGGGGACTAAAAGTCATACACATTCTCCCATCAGATACTAGCCAAATCACCCAAGGATTTTAAGGGTTTTCATATACACACGGTTCAGGCAGTCTTTATATCTAACAATCAGGTTTAATTAGTTAAAGATTGAAGAAAAAAAGTAGTATATGAATAATAAGCCTAGCCTCCATTTGTCACCATTGACTCCTTTTAAGAGGAGAAAGAAAAAAAGGAAAGGGATAACTATACGGAAGAAATAGGTGAAGTGTAACAACCTTCCTAGTTCGTAACATGTTTTGGCAAGTATAAAATCGGTAAGAATTGAAACATAGAAAAGCCAGGCTTAGAACACATACCCATGAGAGAAGATCTCCATCAACAACTGAAGCATCTTGCACTAACGAAAAGAAATCCTGTGATTCCACCATTAAACTACTTATCAATTTTGGTGTAGGCTAATGTTACTGAAAAATGGTTACTTTGAAGTTAGGTACAAATGAAAAGATAAGTCAGGTGCTCCTATTTCTAACTAAATGCCAGAACTTGACAAAAAGATGCAGGTTTCAACTATTTCAAGGCAAAATAATCATGCTAACAATCAGTCAGCACAACCACACATCTAAAAATCATGAAACTACCTTGCAAAGGCGGTGCAGAAAGCTATCAGAAGAAAACCATGAATCATCCAATAATGCTGATGTCCCTGCCTCTCCAACACTACGATCTTTCTGAAGTCCATATTTCAGTTGATAGTAGATGACCTTAATGAACTGTCACAATCCTGCCGTATGTTAGATATTAACACTAAACTATAAACATCAAGACAGGAAAAAAGGCATCATGTGTTGTTGACAGACAGCATATGCTGAAACTAAGAGAGAAAAAAGATAGCTCCAATTCAGTATGCATAAACTTGAATGGAATAGCAAATATTTTTTGATCTAGGCATAGAGCTCTTACCATAATGTGCAGAATTATATAGTTAAGGCAAATTTACCCAAAAAAGGATCCCAGACAAAGAAACGATAAATTCAGAAAATTACCTTTGTGAACAACTGACTCCTTGTTTGAAAAGGCTGCAAAATATATACAACGGAAAAGTCAAGGCCAAATAAAAATAACAAATCTATTTGCTATATACTCGCATTAAGTAATTTAACAATGAAAACAAGCCAAACAGTTGAATATACATGAAGGGAGGAAATGTAAGCCTTTTGAAAAATGGAACTAATAAAACATTTATGCAGCAGACAGAATGTTCGGTGAGTAGCACGGTTTTTGTGCATCCAAGGTCAGACCTAGGATCTCTTACCAATAAAATTTTCCAAAATCAAGCATCCATATTCATATAAATTAATGTTCAAGTTGTTGCAGCTCCAGATGAAGGTGTTGATCGTTCAAGAGTGTCGTTTAACTCCAATCCTCATCAAGCATTGGCTGTCTATTCAGGATGCTAAAAGTTCAATCAATTAGGATGACTAACTAAGAAGACCCAGTAGTGAGTTTCCTTCTTATTTGGTATATCTCCACTCACTATTGCTGATGGAGGATCAATTGACTTACCCTTAAATATTAAAGAACCAATACATCGTAATAGAGAACAAGTGGCTCCTTCTTCATATTCCACAATATCTCATATTTTACTGATCCCGATGCAACAGTGGAAGGTATAGTGGCATCCATTTTAAGCCAGGTCATTTGCAGAGGGTAAATTGAAGAAATTATAAGCATTGGACTACACCAGAGTAAGGATAATAGCCTTAACATTATCCAAACATGCTTTAAGTCTCTTTGTCACTATTAAGCATTCAATTCTTCAAGTTTGCAAACAGTGCTTTGACAAGAAGAGTGATTCTAGCACATCAAAAAAGCATCAAAATACTTCTGCCTAATAAAGAGACAAGAAAACCATCACCAGAAATCAATAATGATAATAGAGTATGATGGACGGAGATGTCATATAATATAGAGAAGAAAAATGAAACTCAAAGAAGCAATTAACAACATTCACACTATTTGCCCTACCCCTTTTAGGTGATATGACAGACCAACAAATACATGTCAACCATTCATCAAAGGTCCAATATGATGTGAATATAAAATTGGCAAATAAATACTTACAGCCTCAGTACAGCCTAACAGAAGGCTAACCAAAGATTTCCATTGCATAAATGCTTCAAGTGATTGGCCCATCTGCAGGATAATCACATGTTGTGAAATTCAAACAGAATCCAACTTTAGGGGAAAATGTATGTTATTCTGTTCATACCAAAAAAGCTATAAATGCAAATTGCAGCTCCCCAAGAAGCGACTCTTCAGAGCCACCATAATCCTTCACCAGTAAGGTCTCTAATAGTTCGGTCTGCATAGGGAAGCAAAAAAATTACAGTCAAACGAGAAAATGCCATTTAGAAACTATTTAAATTTAATTACACTCAACACCATGACTTATCAACACTTGCCTTGTCAAGATTCAAAGAAGTAAGTTGTTCACTTTCAATTCCTTTGCGCTTTATGATACGGGGTATTGGTGTATAATAGCATCCTCTTTTTGGATGTTTCTCAGCAGGTGAAGAGAATTTACTATTCCTCAACTGCTCATCTAAAACTCTCTCCATAGCACTCTTACAAGTATTCTTCAGCATCCCATGTTCATATGTAACCGTAATTTCTCCTCCAATGGGTTCTGCACATTGGATGTATCATGTTAGATCATGCTAAGCAGACTCTAATTGGAGAGAATATTACATATCTAAGCCCACCAAAGTTGTCATATCACTAAACATCAACAATGCAACATGGAACACATGAGATACCCCAGAACACTGGAATCTTAGGCAGCCACAAGAATCCATTTCAATGAAACCTAGTCAAAAAATTTCATTAACCATAAGAATGTCCTTTAAGGAGCCATTGCTTAAGGAACCATAAGAATGTCATTCTATTAAAAACTGTTAATGGAACCCTAAGAAGGTTTTTTTACATTGCTAAAAAATGAAAGAAGTACAAATTGACATTCAAAATTGTCTTGTAAATGAGCTGTCTACCTAGTCCACACTTTCCAATTTAAGCTCACTATACGCCCTGCATTCCCTTGTTAAAACCAAGAAAAATGATATAACAGAAATGTAAGAAAGCCCAGGTGAGGAATTAAAAGCATGAGCATCCATACATAAGCAAAAGTACAGACATCATAAAAACAGTGCCATACACATGGAGATCAAAAGGCTGTATCTAAAAAAGAGCAAACCTAATCGTTCAATAGTGCTTTTTGTAATGTAATTAGACAATCTCTTCCAATCTGCATAAAGGCTTAGATCATAGGGGCCCAGATGCTTGTCAAATTCAAAACTTCTAACTGCTTGCCTGTACCTCTCTTCCTAGAAACAGAAATGAAGTACGAACTAATTAAACGCATTATTTAAAAAAAGTGTTGCTCATAACATTAGCGAAAAAATAGCTCAATTAAAATCTTCCAAAATAATAAGCATTGCCTTTCACTTTTAGGGGTCAAGCTCCACTCCATTATTTTCCTATCCATAACCATCCAATACAAGTTTACTCGCCATTTATAAGTATGACCTGCACACTTCATAAGTGGGTCTACACAAAAATAATGATGATTAATGTATTGGAAAGTAATGGACAAAAAACTAATGGACAAGATAACAACCCCACTTTTGGGGCTTGAATCCCATATTACAGAATACTTCCATTACCAATCTAGTAGGAATCGATATCTAAATGAATCATCGAAAAGAATATAAGAAGCACAATTAACATGAATACAGACCTCTTCTTCTGGTACTTTAATTAAGCGTTCCTCTTGTTGATCCCACATACGAACAACCACCTGCCAATGGTAGGATATATTCTTACAAGTTATGTCAAGCTTCCAATCTGAGATAAATTAACAACGAACTTTGTGTTCACTTGAGTTAATGATCTTGAAAGATTCTAACTTATCACTGAGGAACAAGCAAATGGCTAAATTAGAACTCTAGCCAGTCCATATTTTTACTCAGCAAAGAAGATGCATAACGATGGCTATACATCAACTAATCTAGTTTAGATAATATAAGTGCTCAAAAACACCATCATTAGAAAAACAAATACAGCAGCATACAATAAATATGAGAATCAATTGACAGAATAGCGTTACATGTATATTGTATATATATACATAAAAGTCTGTTTTCCTTCCTCAACTTTATTTAATAGCAACAAGAAAACTGTATTTCCCTTTTCTACTACCAAAATTTTCTAAAAACATATTCGAAGACCTGCACACCTGAGAGTATCCAGCATCGATAAAGAAGCCAGTAATTGGTGAAAACTCTTTGCCATCCCTACATGTTAACCAAAAAAAGCCAATGCTATAGATCTCCAAATGAAAATATATAAGGAAATAATGAAAAATGTGATTTTTTTCAGAGATAACATCTTATGCTAATCTGAACTGCATCTTCTGTTAGGTGATGATGGCCTACGATCCTATCAAGTAATTACCAAGCACGATAACAATAAATTCTCTTCTTTTCAGTTACATGTGATTGGCTATAAGGATAATTTTACACCATTGCTAATTTTACTTTTAAAATCAAGTAAAAATGTGATTTTAGAGTTGTATCTCTACTCATCCTCCTCTTGCCAGGAGCATTCTCCACTACCTCATATTTTCAAAGGCAGTATGATAGGCTTCCTCTTTACATATCAAAACCATCATAAAGTAACTTGTTCCATTCATTAAGCAGACAAGATCCAACACCCACATAAATGACTAAATTCAGTTGACAAAGTGCTAAGCTTTTGGCTGATAATTTTGAAACTAACCTGGTGGAAGAGCTGTAAAAGACGAAATGAACACCCGGAGGAATCATTTTAATGCCTTTAAAAGCAGGCCCCACAGAAAAGACCTGCAAATAACAAGAAAAGAAAAGAAAAAGGTGGAATAAAATATAATTTGAGAAACAAAAGAGAGATAGGGAAGGGGGCGGAGGAGTACCTGAGTGTCGATGCCGATAAGAGTGTATTGAGGGACGTCAAGGAGGAGAAGCGTAGCTCCGCTCTTTACTAACTCCAATGCCTTATCTGCATCCATCATTTCCCCTTCGGTTTTAGTTCTCAACTTGAAGTTGCTCCCTTCTTAAAACAAGGTAGGAGGAGGAAGAAAAGGAGGGGATTGGCGGTTGAGTAAAGAAGAGAGTGGAGGTAGTTTCTGGAGTCAACCCAAGCTCTGGTCTGGACTTTGAAGATTGGGCTTGGGTTTGGCTGCTTTTGGGTACAATTGCTTATGTTGTACCGCACTTTGAGTTGAGGTACGCCAGAGCGATAATACATACATTATAATCCTATAATAAAATCTCTTATAAATATTTTCTATGAAATATTATTTAAAAACCAAATATTTAGTGATTAAACTTGAAATTAAAGAAAATTTATTGTAAGTATTTTAACATTTATGATTTAATGTTTAAAATATATTGTAAGTATAATATAATCATGGCGTGTATATATACATACATATATAAGTAATTATGGAATGGATTTACTTTGTTGAGCTTGGAAGGTCGTAATAAAAAAAATTTGCGTTGCTTAGGTCAAAAGGTTGTTGCTATGAGAAAGTTTTGTGGGTAAATATTGAATACACAAATGGTGAAAGTTTGACATATATCTTATTTATTTTTAGATATAATTTAGGAATATATTTCAAAAAATTTCATGACACTGTACCAAATCCAAATAATTATTCATATTTTAATACTACTCATCATTTGAGCGTTTAGTATAGTGAGAAAACCCTTCTGTTGTTTTTGGGTTTTGATTTACACTAGAGTGGGGTTCCAACTCTTTTACTTACCCCATATAATACTCTCTTGGCCTCTTCACTTTTATTAATTTAAATTCAATGAATGTTCACTTTTCTTTTTAATTTTGTTTGATACCCAGCCTAGACGTCTAGTCTAAATTTAGAGAGTTACATCAACGATACTCAAATACCACACATATAACACAATAATACTAAACCATACGTCGCATAATATTCATCACAAAGATTAGTTAAGTATATAAGCTTCCAAAAGTCATACTATTATAGTTGATCGAAATTCCTAAAATAGTATTTAAATGAAAGATAAAAGCTTGACCGAGCTTCCACGGTGCCGACCCGTTCAAGACTGAGAACCACCTGAAATCCAACCAACAATAAAGTGAGTGGTAAACCCAGTGCATACAGAAGTTTGTTCACATGAACACATTTACCAAACAGTGTCCGTATTCAAGGATTCGATCTAATAACAGAAACATTTCTAGTTCAGACCCAAGACAGATTAATTTCAGATGCAGGAACAATTTCAGTTTCATATACAGAACAGATCAGAGTCAGATACAGATATTCCTAACCCCCATCCGCTACACACTATCTTCGGTCGTCCCAGCACACCGTTAAGGGCGTTCAATGCCCAACCAACCCTACACACCACAGAGTGTTTGTCTGACACGTTTACAGAAATGCAGCTTAACTGCTAAATCGTAATGCGATGAAATGCCGGGATCAGAGTTATACATATGGTGGCTTAGCCACTAATTTAGAACAAATCACTTCCTTCTTCATAATATCTCAACCCATGCATATGCATAGAACCAATATCCACAATATATATTCAATTATTCTAAATTGTTCCACAAGTAGATAGTACAGTTCAATATCAGACTAAGTATCACAGTGCACATACATGTATAGAATTCATGCATATGTCACAGGGTATCAGAGATTCTCATTCAGTCAAATTCAGACCATTCATACTATGGGGACGTCAATATCAGTCTTGAGTAACATTTACGGCCTTAAAAATGGCTTTCGAGCCTTTTTATATACGGCACACGGCCTGGACACACGCCCATGTCCTTGCCCGTGCACAGGGCCTGGCACACACCTATGTCCTTGCCCTTGTGGTTTTAAAGCATAAATCAGATAGTTACATGGCCTAGACATACAACTGTCTCCTTGCCCGTGTGACTCACATGGCCTGGGCACACGCTCATGTGCTCGCTCGTGTTGTCCTAAGTCACAAAAAGTAAGTTACACGACCTAGACACACGCCCGTGTCCCTTGCCTGTATGAACCCTACACTAATATTGTCACACACGACCTGGACACACGCCCATGTGCCTTGCCCGTGTGGCTCCAAATTGATGAACAGTGAGTTACACGGCCACCCACATGACATGCCACACAGCCGTGTGGCTCACACGGCCTGGACACACACATGTGTACCTGGCCGTGTGGCATCGACAACTACCATTTTTAGCGATCGAAACTTGCAAAAATTAAGATTTTCGGTACACAACTGGTCTCGCTTTGATGGAAAAATAATGCGGAGACTACCCGAAACCTACTTAACTATTCGACAATCAATTATTTGACTAAAATGACTAAATAACGCAACATTAATACTCAATCAATTATGTCGAATAAATCGACACGAGGAAACTTTCAACAACGAACGCTTACTGACGATTCAACCGTGCTAAATTGACACAACACGCGAATGATCACTTCCCTCTGTACTCACGCCTAGGGGAAAAAATGACTAGTTATTAGAGCGTTTAAGTAAAATAATCAGAGAATTCCCAATTTAACAACGCAACAGCAATCTAACAAAACTTTGCAGAAGTTGAAGGATTCCGACAGAACTTACACAGAAGTCTTCCAATAACTTAAGGGTCTCACTAATTTCTGATATTCACTTGTTGAACACAATCAAAAAGGAGGAATCAAAGAAGTAAAAAGAAGAAAGAAAAGAAAAAGAAAAAGGAAGAGTACAGAACGTTAACAAAGTTTTAATTATGTTTTTGTTTTAACCACTAACGCACTTCCGACAACAAGCAAAAAAAGTTCCCCTAACACATACAGGACTAAACAGGATATAGTAGATGTCTAACCAATGAACCAGTAAGATCATTCTTGACATAGATTCATACAGAATTACACTTAACCATAAACTGCATGGATATGGGTTGTTCTAAAAAGATAAAAATTTTAACAATACAACTCGAACTCCAGACCTTAAACACAAAAGCAAAGCACAGGACCACAAATATAGAAATTTAATTACTGCAGATTCTCACAATTAAATTCTTAAAATTTTGGGGCGTTACATGTAACACCCCTCACTCGTATTCAACACTGGAATAGGGTTACTGAGTATTACCGGAATTACCAAACAATTAAACATCCATTTAGCAAAAAAATTCTCAATTCAAATATTCATCATTCAATTTCAATCAATTTGTCCCTTATAATAGCCTATGAGGTCTTAAACATACTTTGGGGTGATTCGGGACTAAACCGGTAACTCTAGAAACTTTCACAAAACTTTGAAAATTTTTCTCAAAATAGAGGACACACGCCCGTGTGGCCAGGCCGTGTGTCTCACATGGCCACCAGACACGCCCGTATCAAAGGTCATGTGGACATTCAAAATGGGAGCACATGGTCGTGTCCCAGCCCGTGTCTGACCCCGTGTAACTCTCTGACTTGGGTCACACGGCCAACACACACGCCCGTATGCCCTAAAAATGGCCATAAACGCCCGTGTGCCAGGCCGTGTACTAGGCCGTGTCAAACCTGTAGGGTATATTGACTTATGCCACACGGCCAAGTCATACACCCGTGTGTGAGGCCATGTGGAGCATACTGACTTGATTTTAATTTCAACACCAGGGGACACACGGCCGTGTAACATAACTGTGTGTCACACACGACTGAGACACACGCCCGTGTCTCTGTCTGTGTGGACAAAAATAGGCTATTTACTAAGCTAATTTGCCACCCTATTTTTACATACCTACACAAGCATAATTTGCAACATTTTATAACCCAATAGGCAGCCAATCCATAACATTTCATACACATATTATACCAAATTAAACCAAAACACATGGTTTTATCTTATACCATAACATGTACCAAAATCTCTAGTTCAAGTAACCATAACTATCATCTTTATAACTAGCTTATACATGCCATATTTACATATATCCATGAATTCAAAAGTACCAATCGGTAATTGGATAGTGTAATGCGAATCTCCGACTTTATCCGAATCGAGCGAGCTATCAAACCTCTATAAAACACGGAAAAGTAACAGAGTAAGCTTTATAGCTTAATAAGCCCGTATAATTCAGAATTAAACTTACCATTTATACATAATCAAGACAGTAAATAAGGTACACTCAATTAAATTTCCAAATGCCTAAACACAAACATTGATCAACAAGTTAGTCACATAAATACATGTAATCATCCATTATCACAATTTAATACTCAATACATTATATCATATCAAATTCATATATCACATACATCATTTGTAACATTTTACTCTCAATCATATAAACAATAATTCATTCGGTAACAGTAACTCATCCGTATAAACAGTATTTCATCCATATAAACAGAATTTATGCCCATTAAACCTATTAGAATATCGAGGGATACTCGAGTGATATACATTACGTATATAAATTAGTAATCCGTCAATTCATTATCATTTCCGCTCTTTCGAGCTATGATTAGTAAGCTCTTCTTGAGCTGATGGATAGTAAGCTCTATTGAGCTGAAACGATAAGCTCTGACGAGCTGAAAACAGTAAGCTCTTACGAGCTGATATATCAGTAAGCTCATACGAGCTGCGGTGAGTCTGCAACACATGCAGGATCTCGACCTAAACGGTAACCCTAGTGACATGTCACTCGTATCCTACGAATTCCTACGGTTCAAACGAGGCTCGGTAACCATCAGACTATATCAATAAGGCATTCGAATTTCAAGTAGATCATTTACTCAATTACATACATTCATTTCAAATAATTACAAGTATTTAAAAGTTCAATTCTAATTATACGAACTTACCTCGTATCGCTCGGATAACAAATATCGGCTAATCGTTAACCTTTCCTTTTCCCCGATCTAGATTCAATCCTTGATTATCTTGATCTATATATATATTTCAAAATTAGTACATTTAGTATCCAATCTATTCAATTTAACCTTTAATTAATATTTTCGCAAATTTACACATTTCCCCTAATGTTTCACACTTTTACAATTTAGTCCCTATCACATAAAATTGCAAATTCATGCAATTAATCACAAACCCATGCTTAGCCGAATTTTAATGGAGTCCCTGGCAGCCCATATATTTTATTTATTCACACTTTTACCCACATAATTTTACATTTTCACAAATTAATCCATTTTTGGCATTTTTGTCAAAAATCACTTTACAAAACTAGTAAATCTGTCAATAAACCTTCATAATCTATCATCATTATCAATTTACTCAAACATTCAACAATGGTAACATGTTAAATCTTTAACAGTTTCGAAATCGAAGGTACGGGCTAGCTAGATTAAGCTGCAACTAACTCAAAAATATAGAAATCATTAAAAATTAAGCAAAAACCGTACCTTAATCAAGGATCCAAATGGCCGAACCTTAAAGGAACAAAAATGGCTATTCTTTCTTCTTAGTTTCAGCTAAGGAAGATGATAATGAATAAAAAATAACTTTTGGTTTTATTAAATTAACCATTATTTACCAAATTACTAAATTAACCTTTAAAAATATTATAAATTACACCAACTGCCATGCTATCATCATCCACTAACCCATAAATGGCCTATTTACCACTTAAGGACCTTTACTTTAATGTTCTATAGCTATTTGACACTTTTTGCTAATAGAACACAAGTTTTACGCTTTACGCGATTTAGTCCTTTTTACCGAATTAAGCATTTAAACAGTAAAATTTCTTTATGAAACTTTCACACAATAATTCTATCATGCTGTAAATTTTAATAAAATAATAAAATAAATATTTTGACTTCGGATTTGTGGTCCCGAAACCACTATTCCGATTTGACCAAAAACGGGCTGTTACATTACAACTCTCTCTCCCTAAAAAAAATTTCGGCCTCGAAATTTACCTGACTCAAACAGATGCGAATACAACAGTCGGATTGATTCTTCAGGTTCCCACGTGGCCTTCTCAATACCATGGTTCCGCCGCAAAACTTTTACTAGAGGAACAATTTTTTTCCTCAATACTTTAACATCACGTTCCACGATCTGGACCGGTTCCTCCTCAAATGTTAAATCCGGTCATAACTCGATTTCACCGACAGGGACAATATACGATGGATCATATCGATATCGTCTCAACATCGAGACATGAAACACATTGTGAATTCGTTCTAATTCTAATGGTAATTCTAACTGATACGCAACGGGTCCGACACACTTCAAAATATGGTAAGGTCCAATGAACCTCGGGCTCAGCTTACCCTTGCGTCCAAATCAGAGAACCTTTTTCCACGGTGATACATTTAGAAACACTTGATCACCTACAAAAAACTCAATATCCTTTCTTTTTAAATCCGCATAAAACTTCTATCGGTCAGAGGTTGCTTTCAGACGATCACGGATCACTTTTACAGTACTCTCAGTTTCAGAAACCAGCTCAGGACCCAATATTCGGCGTTCACTTAATTTTGTCCAACATAACGAAGTACGACACTTACGACCGTACAAGGCCTCGTAGGGTGCCATTTGAATACTAGACTAGAAGTTATTATTGTATGCAAACTCATCCAATGGTAGATACTCCTCTCAACTACCCCAAAAGTCTATCACACAACTCCGAAGCATATCTTCTAGAATCTGAATGACTCACTCAGACTGTCAATCGGTCTGAGAGTGATGGTCTGAGAGAAATACGCAATACTAAAATTAAGTCGGGTGCTTAAGGCCTCGTGAAGTTTCTTCCAGAACCGAGATGTGAATCGTAGGTCTCTATCGGAGATAATTGAGACTGAAACCCCGTGTAGTCTCACAATTTCAGCAATATATAGTTTAGCTAACTTCTGTAGGGAGTAATCTGTTCGGATAGGAATAAAGTGGGCTGATTTGGTTAACCGATCAACGATGACCCAAACTGAATCTTTCTTAGTGGGGGTTAAAGGTAATCCACTAACAAAATCCATTGTTACTCGCTCCCATTTCCACTACGGAATCTTAACTGGCTGAAGCAATCCGGAGGGTAACTGATGTTCAGCCTTAACTTTTTGACACGTTAGACAGTGGGATACAAAAGCGACTACCTCCCATTTCAGTACGAGCCACCAATATAACTCTCGGAGATCTCGATACATTTTGTTCCCACCAGGATGTATAGTATAGGGACTACTATGCGCCTCCTGTAGGATCGAATGCCTCAACTCTTTATCATTAGGTACACAAATCTTACCTTTGAAACACAATATGTTATCGCTGTTCAAGCTAAAATTGGAAGTCTCGTTCGAACCAACATGTTGCAATCACTAAACTAAGGACTCATCGCTTAACTGTTTAGCTCGACTCTGCTCCACCCAAATCGATTTAACCTGTAATTCTGCTAACAGCCCCCCATCCTTAACCAAACTCAAGCGAGCTAACATTGCTCTTAGATCAGTCATCGCTCTATGGCTAAGGGCATCAGCTACCACATTAGCCTTACCTGGTTGGTACTCTATCGTGCAATCATAATCTTTAAGTAATTTAACCCATTTGCGCTGCCGAAGATTTAACTCTTTTTGAGTTAACAAATATTTTTTACTCTTGTGATCGGTGTAAATGATACACCTTTCACTATACAGATAGTGTCTCCAGATCTTCAGAGCAAACACAATCGCAGCCAGCTCAAGATCATGCGTAGGGTAGTTACCCTCATGTGTCTTAAGCTGCCGCGACGCGTAAACGACCACCTTACCGTCTTGCATAAGCATACATCCTAACCCGACATATGACGCACCACTGTATACCATAAATTCTCGATCCAATTTCAGTTGAACTAGGATAGGAGCCTGTGTCAGAACGAACTTGAGCTTATCGAAACTAGCCTGCTGTACCTCAGACCACACAAACGGAGCACTCTGGCGTAGCAGCTTCGTTAGAGGTGACACAATCAGAAAAAATCCTCAATAAACCGTCGGTAATAATCGGCTAAACCTAGAAAACTACGAAGTTCAGTTACATTTTTCGGTTACTTCCGCTCAACTATAGCTTTTATTTTCTTAGGATCTACTCGGATCCCTTCCACAGTTACCACATGACCCAGAAAAGCGACTTCTTGTAACCAAAACTAGCACTTACTGAACTTGGCATACAACTATTTTTCTTGTAGTATAGTACGAAGGTGATTATCATGTTCAATTTCAGTTTTGGAGTAAATTAGGATATATCATCGATGAAAACCACTACAAATTGATCCAAGTACGGTTGGAACACCTGATTCATTAAATTTATAAATGTCGCCGGAGCATTCGTCAAACTGAAAGGCATTACCAGGAACTCGTAATATCTGTAACGGGTCCTGAAGATGGTTTTTTACACATCAATCTCCTTGACTTTGAGTTGATGGTAACCGTAGCGTAGATCAATTTTAGAGAAGACAGACGCTCCTCGAAACTAGTCAAACAAGTCGTCAATCCTCGGTAACGGGTACTTATTCTTGATTGTCAACTTGTTTAACTGTCGATAATCTATGCACATCCTCATCGACCCGTCTTTCTTCTTAACAAATAACACTGGTGCCCCCACGGAGACACACTTGGTCGAATGAATCCCCTATTAAGAAGTTCTTGAAGCTGCGCTTTCAGCTCGGTCAGCTCTTTCGGTGCCATGCGGTAGGGCGCAATGGACACCGAAGCATTACCTAGTAACAGATCAGCTCCAAACTCCACATTTCTATCCGGAGGTACTCCGGGCAATTCCTCGAGAAAGACGTCTGAAAATTCCTTCACGGTACGGATCTCCCACAAAAAGTTTTGCGGGGGCAGAATCGGATACGTAGGCAATGTATGCCTCACACCCATTTCGGACTAACTTATCTGCTACAAAAGCGGAGATTACATTAGAGAAGTAACCTCGATGCTCACCAACAATGACCACCTCATTATTCTCATCTGTTTTCAATGTAACTCTTTTAGTTACACAATTTAGACTAACTCGATATTTCACAAACTAGTCCATTCTCAGAATCAAATTAAACTCATTCAAGGGTAATTCCATCAGGTCAGTTGGAAATACTATACCCTGTAGCTCTAGGGGTACCCGCCTGTAAACTCTATCAACTTGAAATTAACTAACCCAAATGACTAATCACAGAAAACTCTCTAGCATTATTTTCAGTAGTTAAACCCAGGTTTGTAGAAACAACACAAACTATGTACAAGTGAGTAGAGTCAATATCAATAAAAGCATAGTACAAAATAGAATGAATAAAGAAGGTACCTGTAATGACATCAGCATCATCGCTCTCCTCGCGGCGTCTTACCGCATAAACCAGTGCCGACTGACAAGCCTCAGCTTGACCTGCACCTCTACCTGGTGCCCTCTGTCCTCTCCCCGAACTATTACCAGCTCTACTAGTACTGCGACCTCTAGGTGGTTGCTGAACCACTCTCGGAGACTGAACAGAACCCGAAGTCGAAGTCTGTGTCACAGCTGGCACCTGATCTGGTCGACGAGGGTAATCTCTAACTCGATGCTTCATCGACCCATAACGGAGACATGCTCCTAACTTCCTCCAGCACTCGCCAGGATGGCGTTTCCCACAACCACTGCACAGCTGAGTCTCAATCACTACAACTGCTATCAGAACCCGCAGGTCATATCTCAATCCTTCCTTAAACCTCACGCACTTGTCATAGTCAGACGCTACCAAAGTTCGTGCATACCTAGTTAGTCACAGAAACTCGGCTTCATATTCTGCCACCGACCGATCACCCTAAACTAAGCTCATAAACTCGCGTCGGCAAGCCTCAACATAAATCGCCCCTACGTACTTACTCTGGAAGGCGTTCTTAAAATAATCCTAGTTAACCTGTTCAGGCTGAGTACATTATTCCACTGTTAGCCACCATTAATAGGCTTCATCTCAGTGTAGAGACACAGTGCCTCTCAATTTATGAGTGAGAGTATAATCAAGATCAGTCATAATACGCTTCGTAGCCTCGAGCCAATATTCGACAACAGTAGGAGCGACTCTTATGACGCCCCTGAACAATTCAACCCTATTCGACCGGAGTCGTTTAGTAACTGACCCTCGGCCTCCCGATCCCGAATGGGTCCCTTTGACCCTCTCTAATGCTCTAATCATGGCCTGGGACAATGCATCGTCCCTAGCCGTCAGAGTCTGAGACTCCATCTCAACAGTGGAAATACCAACTGTCTCGCTGGTCTCCAGAATCGGCATATTACTTATAGAGGATAACTCTGCTCGAGCTCCTCCTCGGCGTCCTCGACGCCCCCGAATACCACGTCTAGGACTACCGTGTGAACTTGTTATGGCAATCTAGCTGCAATGTCAGAGTGCACAGATCAGTTTAGACATCCAACAGGATGATTTAACCAGTTCACATCAAAACATTTAACCAAAAAACAGTTTAAGTATTACAATCTTTATAACAGAAAAGAAATACTTACAGGGTCAGCATCAGAGGCTCGGTCATTAACTAAAGTTTCAATTTTTCCATATTAACTCAAATACTAAGTTATCACCAAACTAATATTCTCACACATTATAAGCCCAAACACAGTTCGAGTGTTGACAAACCTGGCTCTGATACCACTAAATGTAATACCCTAAACCCGACCTAGGTGTCCAGTCCAAGTTTAGAAAGTTACATCAACGATAATCAAATACCACACAAAAAACACAATAATACTAAACCATATGTCGCATAATATTCATAACAAAGATTAGTTAAGTATATAATCTTTCAAAAGTCATACTATTATAGTTTATCGAAATTCCTAAAGTAGTATTTAAATGAAAGATAAAAGCTTGACCGAGCTTTCGCGGTGTCGACCCATTCAAGACTGAGAACCACCTGAAATCCAACCAACAATAAAGTGAGTGGTAAACCCAGTGCATACAGAAGTTTGTTCACATAAACACAGTTACCAAACAGTGTCTGTATTCAAAGATTCGATCTGATAACAGAAACATTTCTAGTTCAGACCCAAGACAGATTAATTTCAGATGCAAAAACAATTTTAGTTTCATATACAGAACAGATCAGAGTCAAATACAGATATTCCTAACCCCCATCCGCTACACACTATCTTCGACCGTCCCAACACACCATTAAGGGCGTTCAATGCCCAACCAACCCTACACACCACAGAGTGTCTGTTTGACACATTACAGAAATGCAGCTTAACTGCTAAATTGTAATGCGACGAAATGTCGGGATCAGAGTTATACATATGGTGGCTTAGCCACTAATTTAGAACAGATCACCTCCTTCTTCATAATATCTCAACCCATGCATATGCAGAGAACCAATATCCACAATATGTATTCAATTATTCTAAATTGTTCCACAAGTAGATAGTACAATTCAATATCAGACTAAGTATCACAGTATACATACATGTATAAAATTCATGCATATGTCACAGGGTATCAGAGATTCTCATTCAGTCAAATTCAGACCATTCATACCATGGGGACGTCAATATCAGTCTTAAGTAACATTTATGGCCTTAAAAATGACTTTCGGGCCCTTTTATATACGGCACACGACCTGGACACACGCCCATATCCTTGCCCGTGTAGTTTTAAAGCATAAATCAGAAAGTTACACGGCCTAGACACACATCCGTGTCCTTGCCAGTGTGACTCACACGGCCTAAGCACACGCCCATGTGCTCGTTCGTGTTGTCCTAAGTCACAAACAGTGAGTTATACGGCCTAGACACACGCCCGTGTCCCTTGCCCGTGTGAACCCTGCACTAATATTATCATACACGGCCTGGACACACGCCCGTGTGGCTCCAAATTGATGAACAGTAAATTACAAGGCCACCTTCACGGCCTGCCACACAGTCGTGTGGCTCACAGACCTGGACATACGTCCGTGTGCCTGGCCGTGTGGCATCGACAACCACCATTTTCGGTGACCGAAACTTGCAAAACCTTAATTTTTCGATACGCATCTGGTCTTGCTTTGACGAAAAAATAATGCGGAGACTACCCGAAACCTAATTAACCATTTGACAATCAATCATTTGGCTAAAACAACTAAATAACGCAATGTTAATATTCAATCAATTATGTCGAATAAATCGACATGAGGAAATTTTCAACAACGAACACTTATTGACGATTCTACCGTGCTAAATCGGCACAACACGCGGAGGATCACTTCACTCCGTACTCACGCCTAGGAGAACAAAACGACTAGTTATCAGAGAGTTTAAGTAAAACAATCAGAAAATTCCCAATTTAATAACGCAGCAGAAATCTAACAAAACTTCGCAGAAGTTGAAGGATTCCGATAGAACTTACACAGAAGTCTTCCAATAACTTAAGGGTCTCACTAATTTCCGATATTCACTTGTTGAACACAATCGAAAAGGAGAAATCAAAGAACTAAAAAGAAAGAAAAAAAAATAAAAAGATAGAAAATGAAAAGAAAAATGAAAAGAACAGAACGTTAACAAAATTTTAATTATGTTTTTGTCTTAACCACCAACGCACTTCCGACAAGCAAAAAAAATTCCCCTAACACATACGGTGGGATTCAAACGCAGGACCAGACAAGATACAGATAAATGCTTAACCAGTAAATCAACAGGCTCATTCTTGACATAGATTCATACAGAATTACACTTAACCATATACCGCATGGATAGGGGTTGTTCTAAAAAGATAAAACTTTTAACAATACAACTCGAACTCTAACCTTAAACACCACAGGACCACAGATACAAAAATTATTGTAGATTTTCACAATTAAATTCTTAAAATTTTGAGGCGTTACATCATGACTCATCGTAAGAGTGAGCGTTTGATCGAATCGAGTGAAAAATTTCAAATTAATCGAGTTCATGAGTCATATTTTATCATCCTAACTCAATTTAAATTTTCTTCGAATCAAGTCGAATCAAATGGATTTCAAGTCGAGTTAAATTAAAAAAAATTGAACATGTCAAATAATGTTACAGTACAACTAATTCCATAATAAAACACATAAATTTAAAACCATATATATTTGAAACCGTATGATAAATTTGAATCATTAATTACGTCCAAAATTTATTATTTTAGAAAAAATTTAAAATTTACAACTTTTTTAGAATTCTTTAAATTTTAAAAAAATGTAAATTTTGAAATTTTATAAATATTTTAAATTTTAAAAATTATTTTAAAATTTTGAAATTTATTTTAATTTTTATTGTGAGAGACCAATTTGTTTATTTTCAAAGTTGATAGAGACAAAAAAAGTATTTATATCAATTTGTTATTCGAATTAACCGAACTGTGAAATTCAACTAGAATCAAGTTATTTGAATTAACTCAAATAATTCAAATAACGCAAATAACTCGATTCGATTAACTCGAAAATCAAAAAAAAAAAAATTCAAATCGAATCAAGTTTTGCTCACCCCTAATTCGTCGTGCAAAATAGAAAAAATATCAAGTTTAGAAATTAAAATGGACCCAATATCGAAGTAGACTTAATAGTCAAATTAAGAAAAAAAAACTACATTAAACTTGAAGTTATTTTTCTTCTCATGTAATCATACCAAGAAGAGAAAGATTAAAACTTTAAATTGACTTGCTCAAGAAGTTTTACTCTAATAAACGACTTTCTAATTTCTAATTCTTTCCATTCCAATGATTTCACAATTCGATTTTATTATAAAAGATGCTAGTGAAGCACTTCATATACATATATATATTGGGAGGACATTTTACTCTCTTTTTTTTTCTTTTTCAAAAGAGAACCAATAGCAAAAGCATTATCAAATGTTTGAGAGCTTGATCTCTTCAATGGGTATTATCCTGTCTATGTTAATGTTAACTTCAATAGCATATATGGGGATGAGAATCCAGTTAAGAAGTATGTTAACTTCGCTGACACTACTATATTTATAAATCCCAACCGGAACTGTGAGTAAACTAAAGAAAGTTTGTTGTTTTATTACGTGCAACCATTTGCCTATGTCTATAATTTGATTTACCAAAGTTATATATATGAAAGATGTTGAAACTTAATTTATATTTTCATACAATAATAAATATAAATTGCTGAATAAATGCTTTAGGCCTCACCGGATTGACCGTCAACCTACGTGCTTCAAGCTTAAACCTCACACATTGGCAGCCACCAATTGGGTACAAAAGCCAATCAACTGTAGGTAGAAACCAATGGCAGCACCAGCTCTCTCAGTCTGATCAATTTGTCAATTGATCCCCACAGCCAAGCCAATTTCGAAGTTCCACTGCTTCCTGAAAAGAAGTTAGACCACATGACCCAGTTCACAAGTTGCGACAATCTAAGGTCTTGATCATCCTTCTATGCCAGATCGCACTCTCTGGATCGAATCTCAACTCCCATGTAGGCCAGTAGTGCAAATCTTGCTTCAATGTTAAAACTCGAGGCTTCCCATTCAGATGGACCGTCCTCACACGAACAAACTCCCCATGTTCTAACTCCTGTTCAATATAGATAGCTCATGTATTTATTATTATTCAACTAAACTGCTAGAGAATAAATATTAAAAAAAAAAAACTAATTAATCATATCACGTCTGGTTTGATTCATTGTCGATTTGATATGGTTTCATTGCACATAATAAAATCAGTAACTCTTGTTAAAAAACACATCATGCATAAAAGTTCAAAACAAAATTCAGTTAAGCATTGATCAAATTAAAGAGCAAGTCATTATTAAACCATGTCCAAAGTCTATTTTTAACCCCAAAATTGCAATATGTAGGGTAGAAAGAAGAGGTGAAATAAAAACATTATTTAACTAGGATGAAATATGCTTTCCTATGCCCCATATCATATAAGAGCTTTGCTCATCTCACAAATGACAAGAAATACGATAATCTGTCTCCAACAATACAAACACCTTAGAAAGTCAATCAGAGTTTATGGAATGAAAGAGATTCATATACCATTTAATTTCAGTTGAAAACAAAAGATGATTCAACATTACCGCCAAAGTGAAAGATTCAACCTTCTTAAAAATGTACTTACATACAAAAGAAAAAGAAGCAACAAGGGTTACCTTTGTCACATTAACAAAAGCATCTAAATCAGGAGTTGATTTTCCATTAATTTCAACAATCCATTGTAGGGCATATAACCCATATCTATGAACAGGACTACCGTGACACCACCTGAGGAAAGAACAAACTGTCACAAGAAATACATATAAAACAGAATACTACAAACGTAACTTCTGTTAAAAAGAAATTGTCATCCTAAAGATATTAAAAAATATATCTACAGTAAAAAGTTCAATTGCTGACACTGTTAGTACTCGGTGTATCTTGTCAAAATCTGCTTATTATCAGCTATGCTTACTAAGTTTACAATGATTTATTCTTAAGTTAGTATGATTACATGGGTGTACTGATAGCAAATTTTGACTGTGTCAATGATTGGACTATGATTTTTAAATTGAAAAAAAGTATAAGATTTAATTTTTAAATTTTTAGCATAGGGACTAAATCTCAAACTTCATTCAAGTACAAGGATTGACAGCATATTTTTTGACCTACTATAAGAGCCCCTTAATATAGCATAGCGTCCCTTCATTCTTAATAACTGGAGTGTGGAGATTTATTAAAATAATTTCATAACAAGAGACTACAAGAAAATTAGTAACCTAGCAGCTAATTTATCAAATGTAAAAAAACAAAAAAGAAAAGAACCATCTCTTTTTATGGGGTTGGGGATTTAGCAAGATTAAGCTAGATTGGAGCATCAGATGCGGAAGGTTTTTTTTTCAAGATGGGTAAAAATAAGAAAGCTTCATATTAGGTTGGTAGGGATTAAGAGTTAGTTAGAAAATTCAAGAAGTTCTGTCATTTAGAATTTTTCCTGTTAGATATAACCAAAGTGGTAACCGGGAATCATTCCAATCATTCAAAAGGAAAGAGAAGATCAGGATGAATTTTTTATGTATTAAGGGCTTCAGGTTCATAGGTAGCATCAGAAAATGTGCCACTGTGTTAAATGAAGTCCTCTGAACACTTTAAGCATTCTGAACTAATCCTTGAAGTTTGACCATCAGAATTTTATGTAGTCAAGCTATTTAAGCCTAGTTTTTAACTAAGCAGAGGGAACTGAATTTAGAAGTTTCTACTTTTTAAGCCATTATCTCTATATGCTGTCAGGCAGCAGCACCAAGATGCAAATTTTTCAAAATTTTTAGGTTGGATTATGGGCTGCTGGGTTAGATGAGAAACAATAACCAAAATGGTATTCAGCCCTACAATGATCCAGGTCAGAAATAAACCCAGAAGCTTTATAGTCATACAAGGTTCTAACCATAATGTAACCTGGATAATTTGAATCTCAAAGTAGCCTCCAGGCTCTGCTGCCTGACAGAATTGGCACCCTACAATGAAATATGACAAATCTCCACATACTCCACTATGGATGTCAAAAGTTCAATAACCACCACCACTATAAATGTTGGATACATCCATAACAGCACCACTCTGCCCATCCAATTGCATGTTTTATTAATTATTTCTATTTTTTTCAATCTGCATTTTATTACAATTTAACATCATTGTTTAAAATTAGTTTAAAATGGGTTAAAATAGAAAAAAGATAAATACATTCAATAGTTATATAATTATATGCTTGTTTGTTGTCCTTTAAAAAGCTAAATAATTAAGGGCAAATTAGTACCTCTCCACTCAGAGCGGACAGGTTTGAAATCCTTCAATTGGGCAGGTTTTGCCGCCCCTAATGAAATCTAAAGTGCCCTTAGACCAAATTTTAATTGGTTTTGGGTTTTAAATATAACTCCAATCTGTTTCTTTCTAATAATTGAAAGGTAAGCCCTATTTCTATGTACGCTTTTTCAATCCCCACATAGACCAGCCACACTAATGACATGTGGGTTTCACTAGTCCACAAAGATGATAGTCAGTATTTGTGCTGAAAAGACAAAACATGTGGAAACAGGTTCACCTTGGTTGAAATTATAATTTGAATATCATAAAATAATCTTTAAAAAATTTGGTTGATATTAGTGTCTATATTTCATTTACAGGTCCCTTAACTGAAGTTTTACTTACTAGCTCATTATCTTAAAACTTCAGAAAAGTGAGATAAATATGTACTAATTATTTGTCAAATGCAGTTACAATAAACATTCAAAAAGCTTCTGAGAATAGTCAAAAAGAGATTCAACAAATTCCAAAAGGTATCTGATCGTCACTACCTCATAGTTAGGAGCTAAAGATAGCAACTATATTTATGCCAGATCCTAAAGCTATGAATCCATTAAATCCATGGTTCATAAAAAGCTTCAAAACATACAACTTCAATTAAGCCTAATATCTTTTGTTTAAACTCAGATGCCAATTGCAGCCTTCAGCAATGAAATTAGTCTGATATCTTATGTTCAAATTCAGAAGCCAATTGCAACCTTCAGCAATCAAACTAGCAAGAATATTTTTATCTTCTGGTATGTTCATGAATTGGTTGTTAAGGAATTCAATTAGTTCAGTAGCAGGGTTCTAATGTATTCTGGAGACTAGGAATGGTTCCATTGCTTTACTGCCACGTGCTATGTTCTCATCATTACTATCGAACTAAAATGAATATGAAAACTTTTCTACTTAGAGGAGAAAAAAACACTTACCGTGCCACATAAACACCATGCCCTTCCTCAGGAAGATACCCAAGAGCACGCACAGCAGGGTGAGGATCCTGAACAATACATCCACACCAATTAATCACTCGTGTTGTGCCATTCCCATCCCTAACATCTGTACCAACAAGAAGATCAATTTCACGTCCCTGGCAAAAAAGACAAGTAGAAAGAAAATCAGGCAAAATTGTTTCTACATTTACGTATTAGTATTAACAAAACTATAAGCATAGAACACAATAAATTAGATAGTACATAAGAGTCTTTTTGTCAAACTAATATCATAATAATTACAAAGTGGAAAAAGAAATAGATAATCTTTCAGCTAATATCTACTTGCTTACCTGCCGAAAAATGGTCATGTTAAGGTTCCCACTGTTGTCCCCATTGTCCAATGCTTGACAAGCATTTTCTATGTCTCGAAAGCAAGTAACAGGCTCTTTATTTACTGCTAAAACCATGTCACCTTGTTCTAATAAATTTTCAGCTTTTGATCCCGCCAAACAACCTTTAACACGTAAAACTTGACGTCGAACTGGATCTTTCTTAACTAGAGCCTAAAAAATAATAAGAAAATGATGTGACCATGTGGAACTTAAAAAGTACAAAATATAAAACTGCAAAGAGGCTATTCTCACTAGCAAGTGTTGAAGTATTGAAAAATTTGTTTCAAAAAGAAAATTGCTCAACAAAATTGATAGAATAAAGAAACAACAACAATACTTGTATCCAGTCATCGCTCAATCCAAAGCTTCTGGCCTTCGAAAGCAGAGTAGGATAAAATTCAACCTCTAAAATCCTTACAAGTGGCATCGGCCTTTTGACACCATTTATGAGAAGAGGTGGTCCATGCGCACCAGCTATGATCTTATCAAGAACTTGGCTTATTGCATAAACCGGGATACCCCTCACAAATTGATGATCTTCTGATGTATTACAACCAAATTTCAGCTGACATCATTGATAGCAAGCATCAGAATACTTGGGAATAATGCAGTTTATTCAAAAAGGCTAACTAATATAAGATTTTTTTTCTTTTCATATTTTTCAATCAGAGTGGAAACCTGTGTTGAAAAGCTCCCCCAGATTGCTTGAACCCTTCCATGCTCATCTGTTAGCACGCCTGAAAATGTACTACCAAAATCTGCAAGAGTACAAGATGCATTTTGTATGCGAAATCAGCACGTGGGCAAAAATTAGATTACTTTTTAAGTAATGTCAGAAAACTTACCAGTATCAAGCTCAATTACTTCCATATTTGTTGCTCTGTACCGTGGACAGTCAGCAGAGGCAATGTTTAGAGCAGCACATGGATTGGTCACAACTGATTTCCTAGATGTCGCTTGTAAGCTTCTACTTAAACCCACAAGATAGACTGAATCCCCTCGACGTAACGCAGGCTCTGTCTCAAACAGAATACAATGAAAATAATTGACAAAAGTAGTTTTGCAGTGTTTTACCACCAAAATTAACAGAAAACACAGACACACACACAGTGGAAATCAATATTAACTTCCCCACCCCCAGCTCCTATTCCATTGCAGAAATGAGAACAGACTTCCTTTTAAGTTATACCAGAAGCAGTTTCTAAGACATAAAACTATAATATTTTTATCCTCCTGTCATCAGTTTCCTAAGAAAATTTTCAATGACAAAATCAAGCATACAGTATATTTACAAAAAGAAGAGCAAACCTGGTTGCATAGGAGAAATATATACAGTAATAATACGTCCGATGACCAAACCACAGAGTAATTGCAAAATGTAGAACCTACCAGGAAGTAGTTCTGCAGCACGAACCACAGAAGCACCAACAGGACCTAGAGTTGAGGGGTCGTATGCAACTAGAGCATAGTTGTGAACAGGGTGAAGAAAAACAACCTGCAGTAACGAAACAATGATGTGGTTTAGAGGGAGAACAACAATTATCAATAGAATTAGGGCTGAACAAACGAGTAAGAATGAAGATGGAGCTCTAGAAAACTTAGGGTTATAGAAAACCTCTAGTTTCTTTATAAAATTCCAAGAAAATAATAAGAATGTTGGCTGTAAAGACTACAACTTATTTATACGGGCTTTCTTTCTTGCAAGTTACTAGGCTTTCTTGCAAATAAAGTTTTATTACTAGCCCTAGGTTTAAACCCTAAAAATAACTAATAACTCTAGCCATCTATTAGATATCTAATACTTAATAAATAATTCTGAAACAATAAAATACTACAAAGTACAAAATAATTAAAAGATCCTGCAACTGTCTCTCAGGCTTGGAGAACTCGATTCCTGCGAGAAAACTTACACCATTTCAACATAAGTATCTAGATCATGAACCCCATTTGTTGATTCAGCAGTAAAATCTCTCAGAGAGCACAATCCTGTCCCAGGGATTTCTACTTCCCTGTTGTGAACCTGAATAATATTACCCTCCTTATCTAAAGTAACAGTCTCATAGAATGGAGTTGCATCTTTCGCCAAAGAACTAACTCCAGATTGCTCGAGTGTTCTAAAGCTTTGAACCCCATAGAGACAATAGCTGACGTAAAGCACCTAATAACTATAGAAAGCATGTGTGGCTTGTCAAAGGATACTTCAGGCAAACAAACAGCAGATCAATCAGCAATCAGTATTTTTGTAGGAATATAAGAGCAACACTTCTACTGTTTCCATACAAAATTCACAGAGATCCCTTCAAAGAAGGCTCCACTTTAATTCCAGAATATGTTTCAGTCATACTAGGACTTTCATCTTTGGTTTCAGAATCATTAATAAAAGTTCCCACCACACCTGCAACAATTAGGACCACTCTAGAATTATTACCTGGAGTATCAGCTTTCGGATATTCTTTAAAACCAGACTCTATGTTTGTTTTATCACTCAACAGTTCAAGGTAGATCCATTGGAGGTTGAACACATAAATCTGTTCGATCACCGCCATAAGCAAGAGTTACTCGAGACAAATCTTTCTTTTCACCAGCATTCTGAGGGCATGTACTATCAACCTCCTTATCACTCTCTGTAATTAAATTGCCATTTGGAATCAGTGACCTTGCAAGGTTCTCTAAGCCAATATGGGTTTTGCACTCAGGTTCCAAAGAATTAGCTCTTTGAACGAAGGCCATAACCACAAGAGAGCCATTGTTTTTGAGTTCCTTTGCACCAGCTTCAGTAACATATATATTTTTTACTTTCTTCTTTTCGAACATCACAAGCTGAAGCAGCTATTTCATGAGCTGGTGAGCTGACAGTTGATTTACCATTTGAATTTTGCTCATCTATCTCAAACGGTGTCTCATTTGTATGCAGGAGTACTCCCACCTTCACTCCAGTAGGTTCACCAACTTTAGTTTTTAATGAGCATTTAGAGAATAGAGAATTAATTTCATCAGTCGTGCAACATAACTGAAACCAGCAGGTTTGCATTCGACTAAATGCTGGAATTGCCGTGGTCATTTCTCTTTTTGAATCAAACAAATTGAAATACAAGGAGAATGAACTTAAGATGCATGCAAGTGAATAATGTTGGAATTCCTAGAATTAAGGATAGATTACTAAGGAAATCTTCTGTAAATAGGAACTAATCATAGTTACTGATTCTTAGGACAATTACAGCTTTTTAGGGATTATTTCCTTCCTTAGGATAGTTTATCTCTTTTTATACTTGTAAGCTAATTAACAGTAGCAGCAATCAGATTAGTAAAGTTTCTACATGGTATCGGAGCTTTAGGAATTTTTCGATCCTCTCATTCATCTTCCTAAAAATTCCTCCGAGTTCTCTTCCATTTTCCAACACTCTCATTCATTTTCCTAAAAATCCCTCAATTTTTTTTCTCCCATGGGTGACCTTAATGAAGCCTTGTCTGAAACTGGGATGTCACAAATGTCTCAGAATATTAACCAGTCTGTCAATCAAAGTGATCTTAATTCTTCACTTATGATCACTAGTCATCGACTAGATGGGAAGAATTTTCTACAATGGTCTCAATCTGTTCTTATGGTGATCCGTGGCGAGGCAAATTAGGATACATCAATGGAGAACTTCCACGACCGAGAACGAGCAGACCCTACTTATGCTACTTGGGAACTCAATAACTCCATTGTTATGGCATGGCTGATCAATTCGATGGAAGGCCATATAAGCCGAACTTACCTTCTCTTCAAGACTGCAAAAGACATGTGGGATGCAGTCAAAGAGAACTACTCTGATCTTGAAAACGCTTCCTGGGTTTTTGAGATCAAACTCAAGTTGAGAGACACACTCGACAAGGGACACTTGAGGTAACTCACTACTACAATAATCGAAAATCTTGTGGCGGGGAGTTAGATATGTACTATGAGGGTGATTGGGGAAGGCCTAGAACAAACTAGGTTTATGACTCACCTCAACAACGAACGTCTCTATGAGTTTCTAACTGGACTAAGGCATGAGTTAGACGAGGTCCGGGGGAGAATTTTGGGCAGATCACCTCTCCCAACCATTGCTGAAGCTTTTGCGTAAGTAAGAAGAGAAGAGAAACGTCGTCTTGTCACGTTGGGAGAACCCAAACCGATAATCTCTTGAGATCGACCCTCTGAATCTGCTTTGCTCTTGTGTCCAAAGGTCCTCAAACACAAAAACCTCGTCTTTGGAAATGAGTCCGGATTGAATGGACCATGGTGTAGCCATCTGCAACCGTGTTGGTCACACAAAGGAAAAATGTTTTAAACTCCATGGTTATCCCGATAAGAAAGCAGAAAGACAAGAAAAGCGCCTGGTTTCTTCCAATACTCTGAGATGAGAGTCTTTGGATGTGCGCCTAACCAAGACTCAACTCGAAAATCTCCATAAAATTCTTAGTACCTCTACTGGTCATGGGAATTTAGCCACTCAAGGTACTGCTCTCAATATTGCTCTTGAATCTAATAGCCAATCCTCTTGGATACTAGATTCGGGTGCTTCGGACCACATGACAGGTAACCTCACTCTATTCCAAACTTACACCACCTGTCATAACAAGTCCCGAATCAGGATTGCTGATGGTTCATACTCACCTGTGGCTGGAATAGGGACAGTAAAAATAATAGAGAATTTCTCCCTTGATAATGTTCTATATGTTCCCAACTTATCCTGTAATTTACTTTAAGTAAACTTACTAAAGATGGGAAAATGCTTGCTGAATTTTCTGCAATTTGTTGTAAATTACAGGAACAGAAATCGGGGAGGATGGTTGGCACTGCTAAGGTTGATGATGAACTGTATGTGTGGAATAAAGACAGCACACAAGGGGGATTAGCTCTATCTACTGCAAAAGAGGATACTATTATGCTATGGCACCGTAGGTTAGGACATCCAAATCTTTTGTACCTAAAAAGCATCTTCCATTGTTATTTGAAAAAAAAAATAAATTCCTTAAAGTGTGATATTTGTGAATTGTCCAAACATACCCGTGTTCCATACCCTTTAAAACCATACACTCAATCCAAACCTTTTCATTAATACACAAAGTGACTTATGGGGAGCTAGCCGAGTGAAAAACATTATTGGTGCTAAGTGGTTCATTACTTTTATTGATGATCACACTAGGGTATGTTGGGTCTACCTTTTAAAAGAAAAATCTAAAACACCCAAAGCCTTTCAAAAATTTCACTCAATGGTTCGAACCCAATTCAACTCTACCATCCAAACTCTCCACATGCAGGACAACGGGAGAGAATACTTTAATTCTGTCCTAAGTTCATACCTCTTCAGATCAAGGAATCATTCACGAGTTCATGTCCAAATACCCCCAACAGAATGGGATCTCCGAGAGGAAAAATCGACATCTCCTTGATGTTGCTCGGGCCTTAATGTTCACCATGAATATCCCAAAATATTTATGGGGCTTAAGTATTCTTCATCGCTCGCTACCTAATAAATCGGATGCCATCAAAAGTCCTAAACTTCCAAACACCTCTAAACACTCTTCACAAATCCTTTCCTCTATTTCATGTTCCTAACCTTCCACCAAAAATATTCGGTTGCAAAGCCTTTGTCCATAATCATCAACCAAATCAATCCAAACTTGATCCTCGAGCCCACACCTGTATATTTGTTGGGTATTCCCCCACTCAAAAAGGATATAAATGTTACTCACCAACATTGCACCGACTATTTGTTTCTCGGGATGTCACCTTCTTTGAAACCGAACCTTTCTTTAGAGCTTCTCATCTTCAGGGGAAGACTTTTAATGAAGATGAGAACCTTAATACCCTTCTCATCATACCGCCAGACCCTACCACCACTATCACTAAGCCTAAACCCAACCTAGACACTGTTATTGTTCCTCCTATACCGCAAGAACCTAGCACTATAATTCATGATAACAACACCATCTTTGAGCGGTCCCCGATCATGGAAAATAAAGCAACAACAGTGCCGAATCTGCGAGTTTATTCCGCACGTATTCGACGTCCCGAAGCGTCTGACAAAGTGCCACTCCCATCTTCAACCGAGGACTATTCTGAAAAGGAAGTATCACCATCCATCTATCTTCCAATTGCAATGAGGAAAGGCACGAGAGTCGCACTCAACACCCTACATCTCTGGGTTTGTATCCTATGGAAACTTGTCTAAGTCTTATCAAACCTTTGTGAATAATGTTGATTCTATTAAAACTCCAAAAAATATAGAAGAAGCATTTAAGTCAATTTGAATGGAGACAAGCCGTGATGGAAGAAATGGAGGCCCTCAAAAATAATGGAACGTGGGAAGTTTGGATCTACCTAAAGGAAAGAAACCGAGAGGGTTGCAAATGGATTTTTACTACTAAATTCAAACTCGATGGCGATTGACCGATACAAGGCTCGTCTTGTGGCTAAGGGATTCACTCAAACTTATGGGCTTGATTATGAAGAGACATTTGCACCGGTTGCCAAACTTAACACAATTAGAGTCCTTTTGTCCATTCTTTGTCAATCTTAATTGGCAATTGACTCAATTGAATGTTAAAAATGCTTTTCTCAATGGAGAGTTAAATGAAGAAGTTTACATGGACTTCCCACCGGGATTTGAAGAAAGAAAGGGCCAAGTGTGTAAGTTGAAAAAGTCTTTGTATGCGGGTGAAACAATCTCTAAGGCGTGGTTTAGTCGACGGCGAAAGCCATGATGAGCAGGAGTATACTCAAGGACAGTGAGACCACACCATGTTCTACAAGCATTTGGAACAAGGAAAATGTTGCATCCTAATTGTCTATGTGGACGATATAATAGTGACAGGAGATGATACAAGTGAAATTGGGAGATTGAAAGAGTTTCTTGGGCAATTTGAACTTAAAGATTTGGGAAATCTTAAATATTTTTCAGGTATGGAGATAGCAAGGTCTCAAAAGGTATTTCTATTTCCCAAAGGAAATATGTCCTTGATTTCTTTGTCGGAAGTTGGGTTGATGGGGTGTAAACCATTTGAAACTCCTATGGAGTTTAATCTCAAGTTAGTAATCGATGAAGATGGAGAAGAAGTTGTGGGGAGATATCAACGCCTAGTAGGAGACTTATCTACTTGGCTCACACACTCGACTGACATTACTTTTAGTGTCGGCGTCATAAGTCAATATATGCATGCCCCAAGGAGAAACACCTAGAAGTGCATATCGGATACTTAGATACCTAAAGGGAACTCTGGCAAGGGCCTATATTTCAAGAAAAATGACAAAGAGAAATGTGGAAGTGTATCACGATGCCGATCGGGCAGATCTGTTAATGATGCATACCAACCAGTGGTTATTGCGGCTATGTTTGGGGTAATCTAGTGACATGGAGGAGTAAAAAGCAATCTGTGGTAGCACGCAGCAGAAGTGTGGCGAGTATCGAACACTAGCGCATGGTATTTGTGAAGGAATTTGGATACAAAGGGCGATGAGAGAACTAAAGGTTCCTTATAATAGACCTATGCGATTGCATTGGGACAACCAAGTCTTTGTCAAGTATAGCTCACAATCCTCATGCATCATGATCGTACCAAACATGTTGAGATAGACCGACACTTCATAAAAGAGAAAGTACACTCAAAGAAGTGAGTGTTACCTATCTTCCTACTGGACAACAAAGTTGCGATATGTTGACAAAAGCTTAAATAAAAACATGTTTGAAGAACATGTTGGCAAGTGGGGTTGATAAACATACACACACACCGGCTTGAGGGGAGTGTTGGAATTCCTAGAATTAAGGATAGATTACTAAGGAAATCTTACGTAAATAGGAACTAATCATAGTTCTTGATTCTTAGGACAATTCTGACTTTTTAGGGATTATTTCCTTCCTTAGAATAGTTTATCTCTTTTTATACTTGTAAGCTAATTAACAGTAGCAGTAATCAGATTACTAAAGTTTCTACAAATAAGATTGGCCAGTTCATGAGGACCTGAATCTTGATTGCTGTTTCCCACAGCAGCTTTATAAACCAAAAATTCTCTAGATGCATTCATAAAAATTTGAAAGATGCTACTCATTGCAGAATCAAATTCAGAAGTAGTCTCATTAGAAGGTCTCTTTCTTGGAGAGAAATTTGAAAACTCACAAGCATGAAGGTGAATATGAAGAGGTAAAAGAAGGAAACCACACCCATAAATGATACTAAATTTAGCAAGATCAAATGAAGGTTGCCATTCAACATAGGCACTTACAGCTTTGTTTTCATCTGAATACTCTTCATAAATAGGGTCTAATAGATCATACTCCGCTTCCGTTCAATTGTTGTGTCAGATTACAGTTTCCTAAATAAGGATTGTGTGTGTATTAGCTAGGATTCTGTGAATATTTCAATGATTGTTATCCCTATTTTTAGGGTCAACATTCCTAGAATTAGTCTGTTTCCTAGTATAGAGTTTCCTAAGTTAGGCTCACTGTGTGTATATATATCATTGTAATTTCTTTTGAATAAAATTAAGCCTGATTTTAACATGGTACCAGAGCCTTTTTTAGCTCAATTTCTGGGATTTTTTTTTATTCTTTGTCTGGCAACTTCTCATTCACGATCAACGCTCAAGCCTGTAGAATTTGTTCAAAAGAAACATGGCTGAAACTGTCGAAACTAACAACACTGGGGATATCTTAGAAGTCTCTGTGAACAACTCAAACCCAACAATTGAGTTGCAGAACATCCAAGCAGCCTACAAGTTAAATGGGAAGAATTACCTGAAGTGATCTCAACTGGTTCGCACGTTCTTGAAGGGAAGAGGAAAGCTGAGTCACCTACTTGGAACTGGACCTAAAGAAGGAGATCCTAATTTTGATGCTTGGGATGAACAAGACTCTATGGTAATGTCTTGGTTATGGAACTCTATGATGCCAGAAATCAGTGATACATGCATGTTTCTTAACACAGCCAAAGAAATATGGGAAGCTATGAAGCAGACTTATTCTAAAGTTCGAGATGCTGCCCAAATTTATGAGATCAAGACTAAGATTTCATCTACCAAGCAAGGAAGTCGGTCAATCACGGAATATTCAAATCTGTTGCAAAGCTTATAGCAAGAGATGGATCACTACCAATGCATTTAGATGAAGTGCAGTGAAGATGCAACACTCCTGAAAATGTTCGTTGAAAAGGACCGAATTTATGATTTTCTTGCTGGATTAAATGTTGAGTTTGATGCAGTAAGAGTTCAAACACTTGGAAAAGAGGATCTACCATCACTAAATGAGACAATTGCGATTGTTCGTGCTGAGGAAGGAAGAAAAGGAGTTATGATTGAGAATAGTCAGGTGGATAGTTCAGCCTTATTTACAAAAGTTGTAAATGAGAGGAGATTTGGCCTGGAGCAGCCAACGAGCGAAGATAGTAGGCAGACAGAACTTACAAGGCCTATTAACAGGGATTCCTTATGGTGCACCTACTGCAAAAAACCCCGTCACACTAAAGAAAGATACTGGAAACTCCATGGGAAGCCACAAACAACGAATAAAAATTTTTCAAAAAAAAATGGACAACCAAAAGGACAACGGCAAGCATATACAGCAAGACAGCTGGCTGGAGAAGGGAATTCTCAAGAATCATCTATAGAGTTCAATAAAGAAGAAATTGAGAAGTTGAAAAATATGCTGGGATCATTGGAAAAGTCTTCTTCAACAGGTACTTGTAGCTTGGCTTTTTCAGGTATATCCTCCTCTCAAGATTCTAAAGTCTGGGATATACCCACCAAAAGTTCTTCAGTCATTGACTCAGGAGCTACAGACCACATGACCCATTCCTCACAAAAATTTGTTTCATATACACCTTGCCCTAGTAATAGAAAGATAACAAAGATGGCCGATGGTTACTGTGATCACATGATGGTAGTCGAGGGTGATATTGTTATAAACAAAACTCCTACTCTTAGAAATGTCCTCCATGTTCCAAAACTGTGTATCAATCTTCTATCAATCCAAAAAATTACCAAGGACTCTAATTGTAGTGTGGTTTTCTATCCCAATCGATGTGTTTTTCAGGAACAGAATACGAGGAGGATGATTGGACATGCTAAGGAAGTAAATGGCCTATACTATCTTGAAGAATCCTCTAGTGCTCTGAATTCCTCACCTTTATCATTCATCTCAGAATCTGTTAAAACCAATAAAGACCAAATTTAGCTCCATCACCTCCGCCATGGTCATCCATCATTTAGAGTCCTTAAAATTATGTTTCCTTCATTGTTCAAAAGGGTTAACTGTTGAAAAATTCCATTGTGATGTCCGTGAACTTGCAAAACATAAACGTACCTCTTTTCCGGTAAGCAATAAAATAACATCCGCTCCTTTTACTCTTATTCGTAGTAATGTTTGGGGACTATCCACTATTTCAAACATTTCTAGGGCTCAGTGGTTTGTATCCTTTATTGATGATTGTACCCGTGTGTCTTGGATATTCCTTTTAAAACAGAAGTCTGATGTAAGGTCTGTCTTTCCAACCTTTTACAATATGATCAAAACACAATTTGGTCCTGAAATAAAAAAGTTTAGGTCAGACAATGCTAAAGACTATTTCAATCAATTTCTCTCACCATATTTTCAAGAAAAAGGCATTATACATGAGTCATCTTGTGTTAGCACACCCAAACAAAATGGTGTTACGAAAAAAAGAATGGTCACATTTTAGCTATTACAAGAGCCCTCTTGTTCCAAAAAAATGTCCCAAAACAATACTGGGGGGAGGCTGTTTTAACTGCTACTCATATGATAAATAGATTGCCTACAAAAGTCCTTGAATCTCAAAGTCCTATGCAAGTTCTAGCAAATTTTTTTCCTAATTTCAATACTTCAAATAACCTTACTCCCAAAATATTTGGTTGTGTTGCCTTTGTACATGTACATTCTCAAAATAGGGAAAAACTTGATCCACGAGCTGTCAAATGTGTCTTTCTCGGTTATTCTTCCACTCAAAAGTGGTACAAATGCTATCATCCAGCCACAAAAAAATATTATGTATCAGCTGATGTTACTTTTGCAGAACAAGAGAATTACTTTACTAGTCCTTATCTTCGGGGGGAGATCTCATTCACAGAAGATAAGGACAGAGAATTCTTTCTCCTTGATTTTCCAGCTCCTGCCCAGCCAAACACTCACACTCAGTCCTTGCCTGCCAACCAGCCTGCCCAACTCGAAACTATGCAACCCGAAACAGAGCCTAATACACCCAAATCACAAGAAGGGACTCAGGACACTACTCGCCCTTTACTGGTTTTCTCAAGGAAGAAGGCACCGGTGCAAGTTCAATCATCTTCTTCTATACAACCTGCTACTATACAACCCGAGGTAATTGCTGAACCTACTTTGAATACTAATACTGAAACTACTGAAAATTCAGATCAAAAAGACTATGATTTTCCCATTGCTATTAGAAAAGGGACTAGAGCCTGCACAAGACATCCGTTGTACTTATTCATGTCTTACAAAAATTTGTCCCATAAGCACAAAGCCTTTCTTACTAGTCTAAATTTCATCTCCATTCCCAAAACCGTATTCGAGGCATTAGATGATGAGAATTGGAAAAATGCCATTAAGGTTGAAATGGAAGCCTTTAAAAAAAATAAGACATGGGACTTGGTGAAATTACCGAGAGAAAAGAAACCAGTGGGATGTCGATGGGTGTTCACAGTGAAATATAAGTCAGATGGTTCTTTGGAGAGGTACAAAGCAAGATTAGTTGCTAAAGGGTACACTCAAATGTATGGAATAAACTAACTTGAGACATTTGCTCCTGTTGCAAAGATGAACACCGTTAGAGTGTTGTTGTCACTAGCTGCCAATCGAGGCTGGAAATTACAGCAATTTGACATCAAAAATGCATTTTTACATGGTGATCTTGAGGAGGAAGTCTATATGGATGTTCCACCAGGATTCGGTCCAAACACAGGACAAGTAGTTTGCAAACTAAACAAGGCTTTGTACGGACTAAAACAGTCCCCGAGAGCTTGGTTTGGAAGGTTTACCAAAGTAATGCTCAAGTTGGGGTATAAACAAAGCCAAGGAGATCACACTCTATTTGTAAAGCACTCATCTTCAGGGGGAGTGACTGATTTATTAGTCTATGTAGATGACATTATAGTGACTAGTGATGATCTGGAAGGAAAGGAGAATTTAAAGAAATGCCTAGTAAAAGAATTTGAAGTCAAAGAGCTCGATAAGTTAAAATATTTTCTCGGTATTGAAGTGGCACATTCTTGGGAAGGAATCTTCATATCTCAGCAAAAATACATAATTGATTTGTTGACAGAGACAGGCAAGTTGGGATGCAAACCAGCATAGACGCCCATAGAGGTTAACCACAGACTTGGAGATGCACTAGAAGATGCAACAGTTGATAAAGGTTCATATCAAAGACTTGTGGGGAAGCTCATCTACTTGTCACATACTAGACCGGATATTGCCTATGCAGTCGATGTTGTAAGTCAGTTCATGCACAACCCCAAAGAATATCATCTTAGAGCCATGTATCAGATTCTACAGTACTTAAAGGCATGCCAGGCAGAGGAATTTTATTTAAGAAAGGGGAGAAGTTAACCCTTGAAGCCTATACTGATGCAGATTATGCAAGGTCTATTGTTGATAGAAGATCAACCTCGGGCTATTGCACTTTCCTAGGAGGCAACCTTGTGACTTGGAGGAGTAAAAAACAAAATGTTGTGGCTAGATCTAGTGTAGAAGCTGAAAATCATTTTGGAAGATTTGAAGATCAAGTGGGAAGGTCCAATGAAGTTGTATTGTGTTAATAAGTCTGCTATCAATATTGCACATAATCCAGTTCAACATGATCGTACGAAGCACGTTGAGGTTGACAGACATTTTATAAAAGAAAGCTTTGTGGTGGCTTAATTTGCACTCCATTTGTGTCCACTTGATGGTCAATCGCGTGATATACTTACCAAAGGATTGTCTGGGAAGTTTTTTCAGAAACTAGTAAGCAAGCTAAAAATGGATGATATCCACCTCCCAGCTTGAGGGGGGGTGTCAGATCACAATTTCCTAAACAAGGAATATTGTGTGTATTAGCTAGGATTCTGTAAATATTTCAATGATTGTTATCCCTAACTTTAAGGCTGTTTTTAGGGTCAACATTCCTAGAATTAGTCTGTTTCCTAGTATAGAATTTCCTAAGTTAGGCTCACTGTGTGTATATGTATCAGTGTAATTTCTTGTGAATAAAATTAAGCCTGATTTTAACATGTTGTAAACACATTAAAATCAAGGACTCTCCTTAAGCTAGATATGCATCTTCACTTTTTTCCAAGTACTCTTCATAAATAGGGTCTAGTAGATCATACTCTTGCTCTTCCACATGTATCTTTCTAGCAAGTAAAGTTACTAGGCTGTCTTGCAAATAAAGTTTTATCCCCAGCCCTAGGTTTAAACCCTGAAGATAACTAATAACTCTAGCCGTCTACAATATATCTAATACGTAATAAATAAATCTGAAATCATAAGATATTATAAATTATAAAATAATTAAAAACTCCTGCATCAAATAGGAAACTCAACAAAATACGTTACGGTTTTCTAATAATGTTTAAGTTAGCACACCTCTCCAGGAACTTCAATTGGATAAGCAGCAAAGGACAGCATCACATCCGAAGAAGAAATTGCAACTGTGTTCTTGTCAACAGCAACCAAGCCCATACTATGAGAATGATATATAATGACGCCAGTACCAAAAAAATGTTGCGAATGAACACCATCAAGCATGCATGATGGTGGCACATGAACCTGCAACCATGAAAATCAACTTAGGTTTTTCAACAAACAAATCATGAAAGAAGTAAGGTTTCATACAGTATAATGATCAAAGAAGAATAACTAATGATTTAAAGACAACAGTACCATCATACTGATGTTGTGACAAATAATTAACAGAAAGGTAAGGAAAAGGATAAAATGTGTAGTGTACCAAAAATGAACTATGTCAATCAACAGATGGTTACCTCAAACATTACAAGAGTAGGCTCTATTACTTGTTCGGCAATTGAAGCATTAGCTGCTGCAGCTGTTGCACCTGGATAGTCACTTACCACGGCATTTTCCGTGGCACTTTTATTCTCCAACTTAACTACACCAGTTTCATTTAACGAACCATCAGCAAGAACTCCATCAGATGACATATCCTCTTCTACTCGTCTTTTTTTTGAACCAATACCTGCTTCATTATGAGAATTCAATTCAGCAGAAGCATGCTCACAACAGGTTTCCATACTAGACACACCATCAGTCAACTCTTGGTGGTTAACTTGATTGACGTGTTCCATATGAGTAGCCTTGCCATTAACACCAGATGATGGAATCATGGAATCCAGTTGAAAGGCGGGCTTTGCAGTCCATAATCCGGAGCTGTCATCACGAGTGTATATCTGTGGAGGTGCATACCATTCATGGCGATCAACCGTGACCAAGACAGACTGTAACCATTAACAAAATGACAAAGTTAAACAAATAGCGCAGATAATCTCAATAATGATAATCATAAATTCAAAATATACTTGAAAAGATAGGACAAAAATCAATCAATTTTAGGTTCAATTTACCTAAAATATAACCATTCAAACTAACCAGCACCACTTGTAAAGTGTCACAGTAATCGATACAGTACAATTAAACTGAATTGAGGTTTGTTCAAATCCCATTACACTGATTAAGACCCCCTACCATGATCCGTTCAAAATTCTAAACAGAAATTGGATGTTGAAGCAAATTGGTTTTGGGTGATAGAAATTTAGAATCCCACAATGATGTCAAGGTATGCAACTTAGTGCAACTGGGGCCTAAGGCACACCAATCTCGTAGTGTCCTCAAACGGTCCTGAGGAAGGGCTTTTACAACAACAAAAAAAGGGCACACCTCAGAAGTTCCATTTAGTTTTATTGAAATGCCTTCTTCTTTTTCTTATGCATAACATTTACATTGACAGTGACAGTGCATATGTGCTATCAAGAATAGGAAAAAGTTGCATTGCCCATTTATAACTGCTTGAAGATGGATACATACGGCTAGATTTGATGGTGGCTTTTAGTAAAGCTATAGAACATTAGAGAAGAAACGGAGTCAAATTATCAAAGAATATAAAGTTTTTAACCTGACTGGGAATAACAATAGAGAATTACTTTTTATTTTCTTTTCGATAAATATTCAAGAATCCTTTTATAGTTAGCCCCCTGCTTCACTAGGCAGAACCCTTTCTGTGCTTGGCGTTCAAGCAATACAGCACCTCGCATCTTTTGATTAAGGGAGAATATAAGATCACTCAAGAGCCTAAAAATAAAGCTTTAAATGTTTGAAGAAGCAATCTAATCTTCTCTCCTGGCTCCTTCCAAAGGATGTCAGCTGTTCTAAAAAATCCTCGGGCAAATAACCAAAAATCATCATATTACAGGCTTCACTCTTCTTTTATGAATCAGAGTTGAATCAAAATTTACCACTATCACCACCTCAAAACTCAAGTCAATGCCTATGGAGTCAAATTTATGTACACTGCTGCCTTTTATAACTAATGTTTGCAAAGAATTTGATCAAGCTGTGCTCGTCAGCATTTATAAGTCGAACACCTCAAGATTTGGCTCATTTATAAGCTTTAAAGTTTCATGCAAACTTGTTTAACATAAAATGAATTTACTTGAAGCCATTCAACTAGTACACTTTCATTGTTACCCCTAATTTCTCTCAACAAAAGAAGTAAAATACTGATATCCAGAGGCTTTTAGGAACCACCCGAAAGCAGGCTCCACCAAAGGTTACCTGCTTGTGTTTTCTCTAATTTACATGCTTCTTTTCCTTGAACGGAGAGGAAACCCCATACACATTTGCACAATAAATTTGAACAAAAACATCCAATGCAAATGTTATATGATAAACCCAACTAAGCCAAAGAATTACGAGTTCAATGCCTGGTAACAAGCCTAGTAATACCTGGACAAAATGCCATGCAAAAATATAGCCTAATGACGGGTAAGGTCAGAAATCTTTCCTACACTGTTCCTCACTCAACCTCAATTCATCATATATTCCATTTATTGATAGAAATATTAACTGGATCAAAGTATACCTTAGCCATTCATTTTTCCAAAAGAATTCAAAATTCATCAATAGCTTGTGTGCACAATTTTCAACCATAGCAGTTAGAAGAAACATAAGCATTAGGTGAAACTGCATAATCAGCAATAAAATACCTTTCTCCGATGACGATCCATGTAGCTTATATATTCTAAAGGAACCCGAGCACCCCGAGAAAGCTTAGATAGAACGGAGACTAGATCCTCAAGTTTTGATATCTCCTCACCAGCAAACTTCTTAATGATGGCATGTCGAGGAACAGCAGCTCTAAATAGCATATACCTGCAACATACGGAAATCTAGCAATCAACCAACCAATGAAAGCCCACAGCAATAAAGAAGCAACCTCGTGATTGATACAGTTCAGAGTACATCTAATTGTGTCATACACACTCCAATATTCTCACTTTGGCTGAAAAGGATAACGATCAATAATTTTCATAGAGAACCATTATGTCTTGTTGAAAGTAACATACAATATCATCTTTCAACCTCCAACATTGATGAAGCAATCCCAGGATGCCATGCATAGCGAAGAAAAAAGAGTTTCTTATAAGATATTACGATAATAGGTAGTTCACAACTTAATTCATGGATTATAGCCAAAAATCAAGGTTTACTTATTTGATAAATTAGTAGCCATGAAAGTAGGCACTGAAACATATGCATGCACTAAGTTTCATTTTTTTCTTTGCCTGCTTCAAGACCCATTTTGAGTCCTTAGGTATGACAATATTCATAAATAATCAAGTAGACTAACCCAGGTTCTGAGACATATACAAGACCACACTGGAAACGGAAATTTCTTGCCTGTTTCAAGAAACAGAAAAATAAGTCAAATTATCTGCCAATAACAGCAGTAACATCCTCAAACAGCATAAGATAAAAACCAATTAAGAAATCATATTCAGGGAACAATGTACAGAAAACCAGAGCTAAAAAGAGGCGGAGGATTCCAAGTGCCAAGAAAAATTTGCAACCTACCTGCTGGTAAGACAGGGGATGTATTACAGCACCACTTACTTCTAAGAAGTGAGCAGGAGTTATTGAGTGCAAGTCCTGAACCTGAAAAAGAAAAGGGAATCATATTAGCTTCCACAATCATAGTCAAAGCAAATTGAAAACTAAAGAACAAGCGTTGGGAAATTAAGTCAATAGCTACAGCCAAAAATTTCTACAGCACATTCAAACAAACTTATTCAAGACATCACTGTATCAATATCACACAAACAAACTGAGACTAAATCCCACACAATGACCATTATCAGAGTCAAGGCTATTTAAGAGCTGGTTGTCCCTGAATTTCGTTCTGATGGCAGGTGGATGGAAATCAAGGAAGAATTATTTTTCCAAGTACCAACAAATGTTTGACATTAAGTTTCAAGTAATTTGACAGTCTGGATACCGGATATAAGATATAATTATACCGAGGGTTCATACTTCAAAGCAATCAAAAGAGCAGGGAACAGCCTTACGCCAGCTAATACTAAATTGTTGATCTTCTCCAACGTAGGGAACAAATACAGAAATGCATTAATTTCCTCCCAAATTTTCAGAAAAGGACACAGACATCAAAGAATCTAGGCAAATCTGCAGTCTGAGGTGCCAAATCCCTTTCCTAAAGAAACAAAAGACCATGCAAGAGCTATACTTCAATGAGAATGAGAGCAATGGAGAACACAAATACCTGCCCTAATGCCAGTGCTTTCAGACATTCAGTTCATCATTTACTATTTAATTGTGAGCAAGAAACTACGTATTCAGTTTCTACATTATGAGCATTAATTTGAAAATTCATGCTGTAACCGGAGATCATAAATTTTATTATTTACAAGAACTACTACTTCAGTTTCAATGTGTTACAACAAAATTAGCCAATCAGATAAAAGTAACTCAATTATCAAAATTTGCATAGACATGCAGACTATTAATAAAAACCATTTCCGAAATTAGGCTAATTAGTCATGGTGCATGGGCCACACTACCACAATCAAAGTCGCAATCAACCCAAACTGTATAACATGTGATCTAATTTAAACCTCAAGGCCTCAAATATTGATAATCTAAATAGGCATAAATGAGAGAGAAAAGTTTTACCACTAATTGCACACTCAATGGTGTGCCACCTCTTTCAATTTCTAACTCTATCTTCTGCTCAACACTGTCATCAAGTAAAGTTTCCAACTTCAAAAATTGAGTAATTACCTGCAATACGTTTTCAATAACACATTAAAGCCAATAATACGTTAGCAAATTCTATTAGGAAGCTGCCACTGTCAGTTTACTTTTTAAAAAATGAAAAGGCGGTCACAGTCAAAATTCCTATTTGAGTGGGTACTAGAAAAGGGTTCTGCTGGCAACAAGAAACCAGGTAGAAAATCCTCAAGAGTTCCATATAAATCATACGCATAAAGAATAAGTTCCCATCTGAGAGAGGGTGGGAGCAAGTCAATTAGAAAGATACACTATCACCAAAAATTAAGAATATGATCTAAAACCCATTCATGAATACTCTTGAAGAAGTTCGTACTTAATTTAATACATAATATCCATGTCCAGTATTGAGATTTAGCCAAGCCAAGCCAGAGACAGAGCTGATTCTTCCTCTAGATGCATAATCATATAGGAGCACGGAAGAGAAAAGCCACATTCCAAAATAAGAATTAATACATGCTTCTCCGATGACTGAGTGCATAACTAACCTCCCCGTTCACCCGAACAAGCACATCACCGGGCTCCAAGTGACTATGAGCAGGACCACCTGGCACCTATAGGTAAGTTGAGATTCAAAACATAGCAGAACTAAAAGAAAACACGGCAAATTTAAAGAAAATCTGTATGACAAAAACTGAAGTTTGCTCACCACAGAGTCAACAACAAGCATTCCAGTTTCACCTAGTGCAGAAGCATGGCGTGCTATCTAAATTAAGAAAACAGAAATTAAATGAGGAAACACTTCTTTTTATGTATGCCATGGGAAAGCTAGAAAAATAGTTGATAATAAAGAACTAGGAACCTGCTCTGTTTCACTTTGGAGACCAAGCCTGCGTATCTCGTCAAACCCCTTATGGACAAATGTAGCCTATAAAAAAGATATCCTACATTAAAATTGTATTAAAGCAAATTCTCAAATATTGACAGAAATGCCAAAAAGCAAAAACACAAAGAAAACTATCTACATACTGCAGCTGCTGGTAAACTGTGCTGTGTGTGATGGTGATGAGAGGTATTAGCAATGTTATTTAGTACTTGAATAAATACAGCCCCATCGAGGATTTTCAGTGAGCCTCCGTTAAAGGAAGATCAGCAATTTAGGTTAGGAATTATGAATAGAAAGCTATATATAGTTCACTTTGTGATTCTCTAGGGAACTTAAGCATTATAAAATACGTCAATATATTGAATCATTGGAATTGGATATCCAGTCTTCTTCTTCCTCACTTTTTTCTCTTATCTTCTCATTGTATTCCCTCTAATCCTTGATTCTCTGTTTTCTCAATATTTCTGTCTCTCCTCCATAGTCTCTTTCACTCTGGGATCACAAAGCATTTACTGTCCTATTTGTAAGTTAATATACTTGGTGTTTGTTAACTGAAGGTAGGTGCAAGCATACCAAGTCAGTTTACTTAAAAGGTTTTTTTTTTTTAAAAAAAGCAAAGCAGCAAAAGACCAGGATCCAGCATGGCATAATAGCTTATCAACTCTAAAGATACCAGGAAAGGAAATAAACAAATAAACAGATGGTTCTAGTTTTCAATTTCATATAATTGCTCGAACATAGAGACATGAACAATAAATTTTCCAATCATCTAACCAACAATGAACCTTATGTATTCGAGAAAGGGGATAAAAACAGAAGCAAAGCTCTACAAGGATAAAATCAACAACAAACCTGAAGCGTACCACGAGGAATAGAAATTGCTTCCCACTTACTCATGTACGAATCTCCTCCTTTCTGGAGAAACTTTAATGCCCTTACTACCTGAAAAGTAAATATCTAATGTTTCAATATCTGATTTTTCATTGGAAGTAGACCCTATAAGAATTAAGGTTCTGCTTGTCCAGAAATCAATTGAAAAGGCTATTGGTGTTCCACACAGCAATTTTAAGAAGCACGTATAAGATATCCGTAAGAAGTACTTTGGTAACATATCAGAAAAAAGGTAAAATGAGCTAGTTCTGACCCAATAATATAAGCGGAGAAACATGGCATGAACAAATAACCTACAAAAAAAAATCTTGAGCAGGTCAATATGGCTTGTAAGGCTACACAGGTACTGATCTAGTCAACAATTAGCTTGCTGGAGCAACTTTGAGAACGCTATTCTTGCAATCAAGAAATCTCCTCTATTTTTGAAACTTCTGTTTTCAAGAGAAAACAGTGTACCTTATGCACAGGGCAAATATACATCACTAAGTTTTGTATTTCAACCCACAAAGCATAACCAGAAAAGGACTGACTTTTATGAGCTCCAGATTCGCAGATGGAAATCTCAAGTGAATGCAATTCCTAATAATACTTACAAGTCACGCAACCCAAAGTAATAATAAAATAATACAAATTTTACTCCAGGGGTAAACACAGAAATGGTTTCAAGCATATAGGTCAAGGTCTTTTAGTCGCTCCATAAAGTTGCCAGTTCTAAGGAATCATTGGAAGTATGGGCTAAATGAACCAATAAGTTTAAATCTCTTAATTGAGTTTATACAATCTTCAATCCTTAAAATAAAAAATGAAAAATAAAAGAATCTCAGATAATACCAACCAGAAACACGGCATAAAAGGTCAAGCTGTTAAAATACTACTCACTCGTTCTAGAGGAAGAAAAAAGGCAGATGCACTTGATGACTTGCTACCAGCATTCAAGGCCACTGCCCTGCCTTGCCAATCAATCACTGGGGATCCACTTGAACCACCTTTAGTCCCAGATGCCGCCTGAAGTTAAGCATAAGTGTAAAACAATACAATCAAATATAGACAAGCATGTATGTAAAAGTCGGACAATGGGAGAACCAAGAAGGTGCTCCTTCAACTAAAACAATGGCCAAGAGAAGTATCAATAATGATACCATCCTTAGACTTTTTAACACGCAACACTGTTTGAAATCAGAATGATGCAGATCAACCATATTGCTATTCAGGTTAAACCAATCTAATACCGACTACAATTGTTTTCTTATTCTGAACCTTTTTAAATATCACATCCACGAGATTGTATTAAGCTTCATTTTGATTACATCATATAACTTACTTCAATGACTTACCACAAGCTTCTAACAGAGACCGATACAATTAAAATGTTTTATCTTTTTCTCACTTAGGACATTAAAAATTTGCCCTTTCTTTTGCATAGGTGTGCTTTTTCCTTCTTTTGAATAAATAAACTCTTGCTTCTTTATGTTAATATTTTGGCATTAGACATAAAATATATTTAAAAAATGGAATTTTAATATAAGAAATCTTAGTCAAAACCTCTTTCTGAAATTATTTGCAAGTCAAACATTGGTGTTAAAATAAAGAAATCAGAAAGTACAGAATTTACATAAGATATGTTACTTGAGATACATTTTCATACATTCCATGATAAAACCGTGCTTTTCCTCATATTCAAAGAATAATAAAAGAAAAATTTTAAAAATTAATCCAGAAAGGTTGAACCCTGCCCTCCAAAGGAGAAAAAGAAATCCTCCAATAGATGGCATGAAGAATATGATACATACTTGCATGTAGAAAGTGTTGAAGTCGTTATAGCCATCCCTGCAACAAATAAGCATGTCAATAACCATGACACACATACAACTGTGAAAGAACCAATAAGAAGCAAGAAGGTTCTACAAATAATAAGCTAGACAGCATAGAACAAACTAGTGACCAGAAGTCGAGACTACAATGTAAGAGGCTGTACACGACATCAAACACTACTCACAATATAATCTTATCAAAGGAAAATGTGATATCATATTAGTTTAAAGTATGCCAACTAGAAAAACGTGTGACACAGAATGACTCCTACAATGAAAAGCAGTACGTGCAGCGCACACCACCAGGTATAGAGCATTAGAATGATAATTTCCAAAGTCAAGATAGAGGGGGTACTATGTCTTCAACTGGTAGAAGTTAAAGCTTAAAATCATCTCAGTCAGGTTCCATATAAATGTATTTGAGAAACTGTATAATAGATGATAAAACAACAGCGCCTCACAAGCAAAATTCAATCAAGGCCGAGTTGCCATGATTAATTTTGGAACCACAAATCTCTAAAGTGCTGATGAAAATATGTGAAACTATTATAGCTATCAATATTACAAAGCAGATGGAGAAAATCAACAACTGTACAAACCAGTTTACTAGGACAAAATCATGTGGTTATCAAAGGGTTTTGATACAGATGATAATCTGTCAAGACAATATTGATGGTAAATCTATTGGTAAAGTAGATGATTCATACAAATTGTTAAAACTATTACATACTTTTTATAATGAGGAGCATCTCTGTCCAAACGAGCAAGAGTGCCAGCCAATATGGAAACCTACAAATAATGATTTAAATCAGAGCAATAATTGTTAGGTATCATGTTTTATGATCTATAGTAGCATTACATGATAAGATATCACTCATGAAAAATAACCACTATCCAGTTAGCAAAGCCATGAATTTCTCAAAAGCCAACTTAAAAGGACTCCTTTCACGTAAGTGGAATTTTTTTTTTACACTCATCGTAAATGGAATTAAACATAATACTAAACTAAGTGCATAATGTTAACAAAATAAAAGTGATAAATTAACAAAAGTAAAGCAAAGACTACTAATGCAATTCAATTACCTTCTCTCCGCTATCATTACCAACGACCCTGATTTCTAAACCAACACAAGCAGCCTCTGGGGAAAGTGGAATCTCCTCATAGTCTAAAAATTGAATGGCATCAGGATTGTAACGAAAGAAGCCAAAATCATGTACCTAATGAAGAACAGCATAACGTTCGCCAGTTAGCAGAACCCAGAAATAACAAGTGTTGTTGAAAGAGCAAAAACGAAAAAGCTAAACTGAATGCAATGCATATGGTGTGACAGATGAACCAAATACAACAAATCAGGTAAATGTCAAGCAGTATAGACTGACAAATCAAGCTTCCTTAGAAAACAACCAAAATCATACATAAAGGCAATACTAGTACATTTCAGAAGTCATGTCAAAAAATCCTAGTGCAGAAGAATGAACTACATTACAAATCAGAACCATAAAAATACCAACCAAATATATATGTGAAGCATGGTTTACTCACCGGATCTCTGTATATAGGATGCACAGTAATTTCTTCTCGATTTACAAACATTGCTTCAGCAACAACAGGTCCTAAAAACAGACAAGACAGAAAGTCAAACACTGTTTCCGACATTTTAAAGACAAAGAAAAGACCATTCAACTATTTCTTTTTCCTAGTATTTGCTTTCTTCATACTTGAGTTAAATGAGCAAATAGCTAATTTGCAAGGCTCATTCAAACATAAGAGATCTATTGATCCACACAACAATAAAATCATTCATTTAATAACTGAACAGCTCAATTTATAACTTTTTTTTCAATAAGTAACGAACTTTTCCTCATCTTGGTTGAAGAGGCAAAGACTAATTACAGAAAGCATCAAGCAAATCCAACACAAAAAAATAAAGAAGGAAAGAATAATAAATGTTGACGAAAGTCAACCTGGTTTGACCACATGGCGATTAGTGAGAATAATTCCTCTCCGCTTATCAACGACAAAACCAGTAGCATAACTAGCACCAGCTGGCTCGGTATCAAAAGCCCGGCAAGCAGTGGTTCGGAGGACGACGACGGCCGGAACAACCTTATTGAGGGCCTTCCGCCAATCCTCAGCGGTAGCGAGGTTCTCTTTGAGCGGAGGATCGATTTCCATGGAAAGCTCTTCTTTGATCGTGGATTCTAATCCCATGGCTGCCTCCGACCCTAACCTCTCCAATGGATCTCCCATCCAAGGTTAGGGTTTCGAATTCAGAGAATTTTTAAAAATAAAGAAGTGTATTATTACTTCGATTTCCGAAATCTTTTTATGTCCTCCAAATCCAAATTATTGAAAGCTGATTTTTGTTTTTAACTTTTACGTCATTCTATTCGACTTTATTACCCTTTTCTTACTGCGTTGCTGGATGGCGTGGAGGAGTGAGATTTTTTTCCTTTTTGCCTTTTTTTTGCATTTTTATTTGGTTGTATGTCAAATTCTACCGTCACTCCTTATACTATGCATAAATTACAGATTTAATCTCCAAGTAAAAAGATTTCCAATCCTAACTCAATGTGTAACAACAAAATTTGTTTGACTAAATTTTGCTATTAGTCTCATTCAATACTCCAGTTGTAGATTTAATCCCTATTCTCCAATTTGATCATTTTAGTATCTATATTTTATTGAATTACAAAATTTTAGTCCTAACTCAAACCGTAACTATTAAATCCACTAACTAAGATACATGGCTTTTTTCATAAACATTATGTGAAAATAGCAAGTTGACATGGCATTATACATGTAATGATAGGTTTGATGTATAAAATTTTGAAAATAATAGAATTTAATTTAATGAATTAAACAATTACTGTACGATCAATATTGAAATTTCAAAATTCAAAATATATTAAAACTAAAAATGACTAAATTAAAATACAATGACTAAATCTATAACCTATGTAAAATACAATAATTACTAACGAAATTTAACCAACCAAACAAAATCAAAGCATGTGAGGATGTGCAATTACTACGTAAAAACATTATGGAGACCCTATTGTAACGACTCGAAAGTCAATGGTATCAGAAAATTCAATTTTGGGATCTCATTTTTATAAATAGAGGCCCTAAATATTTTTACTAAATATGTAAGGAGTTATGTTACAGGTGAATTGAATTTTGGTTAAGTAATTTTATCGAATTAGTGGTTTATTAAGGTATAGAGACTAAATTGTAAAAATGGTAAAAGTTAAATTGCTAGAAAAATTGTAATTAGAAACAAGTAGCAGAGATTAAGAAAGCAATTATACCTTCTTTAAATTATAGTGAACGGTGGCTTTTTAATGTGTATGAGATTTATGTTATAAAAGTGAATTATTAAAATTATAAAACATATGTTATAATATTAATAATATTAAAATATAAGATAAAATGGATTAAGTGGGATGAAATAGAACACATTTCTCTTTTCATCCTCAAATGGCCGAATGTTAGATGAAGAAGAAGCAACCCACGACCTAGGGTTTTAAATTTCAAGCCTTTAATTGGTTAGTGCAATTTAATCTTTTTCTTATAATTTTTATGTTTTTGAAATCTTGGGAGTCTAATTTATTCAGCCCATGTATTATTTTTTAGAATTTTTAAAGTTTTTAAAGTTACCATAGTTGAGAATTCAAAGTTTCAGGTGCTAAATTGATAGATTTTAAGCTTATATAGGTGAAAAGGGACTAAATTGTAAAGTTGATTGAATGTTTTGAGCATTAGGGACTAAAGTGCATAAACTATAAAATTGGTTGTTAATTAAGAAATAAAAGGTCCTAAATGGACTATAGTGACATCGGTTTGAAATTTGGAGTTCTAAATTGTGAATTATGTTAGTCCCGATTTTAAGGACTAAATTGAATAAAATAAAAAATGTGTATAAATTGACGATTGATTCTGAAATTGGTTGTATTTTGATAGTTTTATGTGTTATGTTAATCCGTATCTAACGTCAACCCGAATTCCTCGAAAAGGAAGGGAAAGGATAAGTCGTCGACAAATAACTCGGAGTTTATGGTTTGTATTTCTATAATCTGAACATTTTCAATTGCTACATTTATGAACTTTGTTGCATGGTAAGACCATAAGGTAAGTTGGAAATGATAAAACGAGCTTATTTGGATTGATTGCTAGCGATAATGACTAAATTGAATAGTTTTGAAAATATTGTAGATTGTTGTAAATGTTCAGTTGAATATATTTTGTGCTAAAATAAGTTGTTTCATACGTGGAATTAAGAAATTGATTATAAATGAAATTGAAATAAGGGTGGATAGTGGATATCGAATTATAAGTTCGGAAATGTGAATTTGGTATTGCACGATTTAATTGATTCGATTGATATATGAAAAAAATTATATGTTGCAACTGTGATAGCTCAATTTAAGATAAGCAAAATGAACTATATAATCAAGTGATGTGTTAGGACTTGTAGATTGACATATTAACTTGCATTTGAATTATTGGTTTGCTGGTTCGTTGTATTATATGATTTATATTATGTTTTAATATTCGATTATAAAAATACCACTGAATTGTACTCAGCATTTGGTTTTGTTTTCTGTACACAGGCTAGGTACTTTTCAATTCGATCGTCAACTCAGTATCCAGCGACAATCTCGGACTCAAGTGTTGGTGATGTATTAATTTTGGTCATGGCATATACCTATGATGTCAATTAATTATACAATATTTTATTTTGATTACTTGTAGCATTTTGAGGATCAAGTATATAAATGTATAAGTATATGTTGGAAATGGTCATGTTAATATTATCTTGTTGAAGTAGTTTGACATATATGCTTAATGGTCTAAGTGGTAAGAGTGATGTGTTTGGATACATGGTTATGAAAGCTATAAATGGTAGGCTTGTGTTGAACTTGTGATGAATGATAAGTTTTAGTGCATGTTTTTGTGGTTGAAGTTGAGTTATTCAATATGTCTTAAAGGGTTAAATGATGTATGCTAGGTTGAACATGTTGAGGTGCCTTTGCAGGCATATTGGTATGGTTTGAATGTGATATTTTGGTTGACTTTGAATTGTTGATTGAGGTGTCAATTGTGACATATTGGTTAGGCACTTAGGATGGCTGTTATAAGTGATTTTTTTTTTTGTATGATTTTGATGTTTTTTAATTGGTTGAAGTATGGTGCAATGTTGGCTTGTGGCATAAAAGAACTAGGGATAGAAAACTTGTATTTAAAGGTTTGGCGTATAGTAGTAAATAGTCTGTCTGGCGTATTGTTATCCACCCAAATGATTATTTTGGCGTATACGTGTGGGCGTATAGTAACTGCCACATGAGTTAGTAAGAATTTGACTTCATGATATTCTGTTATATTAGGAGAAGTTAGTATTATAAGATAAAGGGGAAGTATGGATTGAGTATTTGTCAAAGGTATAGTACGCCTGATTTGTCTAGAATATTGTGCTTGTTAGATTTTAAGTAACTTGGTTAGAAATCAACTAGATAGCCAAATTGGATAATTGTGATTGCATGACATTTATTAATATTTCTCTCGAAAATTGTATGTGGTAATTGAACAGTAAGACTGTAAGTATAAGGTTCTTGCATGAGATTTTCAGCGAATGAAAGGATAAGTAATTTGTATGTACAAGAGTAGTAATAGTGAAATTATGTTTCTAAGCAATGGTTGTTGCTAGTTCAAGATGGATATCTGGATCTGGAGTTTGAACTGCAGTAAGTGAGAATCAGGTGCGTCTCTACCATGACTATCTTAAGTAAACTCTTCATGAGGTAATTTGTAACACCCCAAACCCGACCAAGACGTTACGGTCGAGTCTAGAGAGATTACAATAGCTTGTTGAGGAACTTTTGATTTAATCAAATTAGGTGCGCGTTTAGAGAGCATAAAGTTTAACAAAAATTCTCACAAACATTTGAAAAAACTTACATCCAAAAAATACTCACTCTAAACCCAAAATTTTGCACTTCAAATTGTGAATTTTGAATGTATCTATTTCGACAAATCATTTCTAGTTTTAAGGTAAACACTTGTTAAAGTCGTTTGTTTATTTACAGAAAAACTTTTTAAGGGTTACTTAGCTTACAGTGGAAAACTTTCAGAGTTTTAATTTTAAAAACCAAATTTTAATTTTTAACCCGTGAGGTTTTGCAGTATCACATTTGCAAATATCAATATCGGCAAATTAAACGAAAACCAAAACAAACCCAAAAACAAATTACAGTCCCCAAAAGTCTAAAATAAATAATTACGAAAAATCACCAAATTTAATTTAACTGATAAAACCATCCGAGCTCCTGCACTCCGTCCGATTCTAATTTACCGATTACCTGAAACGTCAGAAATAAAACAAAAGGGTGAGTTATAAAGCTCAATGTATAACTAAAACTCAAATTTAGAACACACACATTACGATATACAAAACAAAAAATTTCATAACGATCAATCAAACAGAATTGAGTATGCATGACTATGCCAATGCAATATTTTTTTAGAAAATCATAATGCGGATTTTTCAGAAAGCGTCCTACCTAACTCCACTACACACCAAAATAGAGTTCTCCTCCGAACTCATCCATCCATAACGCACCAATAAAGTCATCCCAGGTTGCCCGACAATGATGACCCACCACCCCGGGTTGCCCGGGAACAATGGCTTATCAATGCAGTTAAACTACCAAATCAAATATATATGGTCAAGCCATTATATTGCAGCTCAGCTGTCGAAACAAAAAATATGCGGTCGAGCACTAAATACACAGATCATTAAAGTGCGAGTACAAAATCTTCCTCCTTTAACATTATCCCAAACCCCATGTAATGTGTCATGGCATGCATGTACAAAATCAAAATGCTGAGCATGTAGGACATGCTAACGTACAGTAACAGAAACAGATGGCATAGAAGTCCATGCTCTACAAAATAGATTTATTAAACCTTTAAGAAACACATCAGTTTTACCATGAAATCACATACATTGTAACACCCATTACCCGTATTCAAGCCATAATAGGGTTTGAGGCATTACCTAACTGATTTTTCTTAAACATCTTGATCGGGGTTATAAAATTTCGTTTAAACCCATCACTTATACATACTCGGCCTAGGAGGCCCTTCACATACTTCCGAGAGGTACCGGAACTATCCTGGGAAATTTTACGAACTTGAGAAACTTCTCAATAAAGCGGGCCACACGCCCATGTGTGAAGTGGGGGACATTTCGTGTGGGCGGCCGTGTGGTCACACACGCCCATGTCCCTACCCCGTGTATAAAATCATGAGTATTCTGTTTGTGTCACACGGCCAGGCACATGCACTGTGTGACTAGCAGTGGGCGACATCGACTAATTTCACACGGCCTTGACACGCTGTGGCCATGGCCCGTGTGCTAAAACTTAGCATTCGACTTATCCACACGGCATATACACACGCGTGTGTGCCGGTAAATGGGCAAATTAAATTCCAAATGTAAAGTGTAGACTTCACACGGCTTGGGCACACGCCCATGTGCTAGCCGTGCCTCCCACATGGTCTTGACACACGCCCGTGTGTCTACCCATGTGGACAATTATCAGGCTATCTACCAAGCCCTTGCCACTCTACATTGTACACATACAAATTCCATTACAAAAACTTCACACATCATCAATTACAAATCTTGGATTATCACATTTGGCAATCTCAACTATGACTTAATCAACCTTAAATACTAGCCCTATACTTGCCATGACTCATAAGGGCTTGAAACCTCATACCACGTGTCTGCTCGATAGTGTGAAAACATCCCCGGCGATCTCCAACCCGAGCTAGCTAAATTAACCTATAAGAGATGAGAAATGAAGAGGAATAAGCAATAATGCTTAGTAAGCTCATATGCATATAATAATCAGATATTGATAACCATTAGTTATACCCAACCGTAAGGTATTATAATGAGTTTTACATCTTAAACTCATAGTTACCTACACAATCACCCTTGAAGCTTACTCATTCTGTCTCTTACCACTTTCTAACCATGCCACGAGACAGATGCCCATATTAATTAGCATGCATCCCTGCACTTGTCACCACATCATCACGTAAAACATTTTCAATAAATCACTCATACCGCCCATTACTCATGATACCACACATCATGAATTCTCACTAATCCATCCACAATGCTAAATTACTCGATGGTTTCGCACTTAGCCCACCACGATCAGATAGTAGGGTAGTGTCGCACCTAGCCTACCAAAAAGGGTAATTATAGTGGTATCGCACATAGCCCACTAGATAATATGATTAACGATAACATCGTACACAGCCCATCGTAGTTAAACATTTAGGGTGGTATCGCACTTGGCCCACCAATCATTTATAATTCCGGTGGTATCGCACTTAGCCCACCAACTGGAATAAATAAGCGATGGTATCGCACACGGCCCATCGTTTAATAATTAATAAGGTGGTAACGCACACAGCCCACCGTTATTGTACATTCATGGATAGTTATCCACATGAGTTTATCTATTTCAAATGTTTACCCGGAACATCCTCACACACTACCATTCTTACTTAACTTTCTACCATAATCGTTTGCACTCACACAATGCATTAATAATTATAACTTATGCAACCAAAGTGCATCATTTACACATAACCCCCTATGGGTTCATCATATACCGAATTCATCTCAATTCAGTTCTAACACATACATGTACCTCTCATGGTACAACACATTCATTCTCAATTTCAAAATACTTGTTGAGTCATTAAAATTGTTAAGTAACTCCCTTGAGTCTTATACACATAATGTCACATTGACATCATTACCCCGATAGGGTCATACATGAACTAACATATCGATGCCATGTCCCCGACATGGTCTTATACGAAATATCTCACACCGAGGCCATATTCCAATATGGTCTTACACGGAACCTTAACTATCATCCTTTCATACCATTTGCATTTCTTACTATTCTTAGATTATATCTAAGAATTTCATTTATTGACATCTCGTCAAAACATATTTAATGCATACATGAAGGCAACATAAAATTTATACAATATCGAATATTAAATATCTCACGTAAGATTTCATTATTTGCATACGAACTTACCTCGATACCGAAAAGGGTAAAAAAGGGAGTCTATTTGCCCACATTTCTCTTTCTCCCGTTTTAGGTCTGAATCTCATTTTCTTCGATCTAGAACAATAAAATTTACTCATTTAATCACTTAATGATCATATTACAACTTAATCTCTACTTAGGCAAAAATGACCATTTTGCCCCTATACTTTGGCAAAATTACGATTTTGCCCCTAGGCTCGTAAATAAATTTTCATCCATCTTCTTTACTAATCAAGCCTAGCCGAATCATATTCTCTTCTATAGCAACTCAAAATTTCAACTATTTCATGCACTTATTACCAATTTGCAACATTTACAAATTAGTCCTAATTAGGTGTTTTCATAACAACACCTTTCACAAAAGTTGTTTCTCATCATCCTATCATTCATTTTCTTCCATAAAAACTCTTCAAACAACATAAAATCTATCATTTTAAGTCCCTAGACTTTCAACCATATTGCAAACTAGTCCTTTCATTAGCTAGCTTAAGCTTTGAGGGCTCCAAATACACAAAAATCATAAAAAATAAACATCAAATTGACTTACTTGAGTGAAGAAAAGCTTGCTGAAATTTTCAGCTTCAAGAACCCCCATTCTTGCTTGTATTTTCGGTGGAAGAAGAGAAGAAAATAAAAAGATGATAGCTTTTTGCTTATTTCATCTTATTTTATTCATTTTTCCACCTAATTTCCACCAATTTTGACCAAAATTAAATGCTATTGTCCCCTATGTCACATGGCCGGCTAACTCACTTAAAACAAGGCCAAATATCACATTTAGGACCTCCAATTGATTAACTATAGCTATTTGGCACCTCTAGCAAATAAAATAAAACTTTCGCACTTTATGCGATTTAGTCCTTTTTCGCGATTAAGCAAGAAATCGCTAAAATTAAAGCGCCAAAATTTTCATGCACCTTCATAAACATGTTATAACACATAAATTAACATGAAAATATTTTTCTCTAACCTCGGATTAGTGATCCCGAGATCACTGTTCCGACTAGCCCCTAAATCGGGCTGTTACATGCATGGTTACATAGCAGATTCAGAAATACAAATTAACAAAATCATACATTATACAAACTTATATAGACATATCGAACTAGAACATACCATCAAAACTACCAGTATCATAATATGCAAATATATATATTACAAATACCCTAAACACATCAACACATGAGCATATTCACCGATACATTGTTTTCAGGTCTTAATTAAGCGGTACAGACCCTGTGGAGAGGCTAAATATAGTTCATGAAACATAACGGACCAAAATGGGAATTTTTAAAAAATGGGCCCACACAGCCCAAATAGCCCAGACCGTGCGACAGTCTGGCACACGTTCTACCACACGGCCGTGTAGCGTCAACAGTCCCAATTTCAGCTTTCATTGATCACTGATTTCTCGAGTTTTCGTTACACACCTTGATGTTTTCTAACGAGGGTTACAAAAATGAGTATACTAGCACCAAAATTGACAGTACACACTAGTTAATTAACCTAAAAACCCAATTTCAACAACCAATGTCAACAGTCGAACTTAAATTACGGAGAAAATTAACCTCTACAGGGGCGAATAAACACTTACCGCTCCAAAAATAGCAGCCAACACCAATCAATTCCTCGAAAGACACAATAATCCACACTCCTCACCTAACCGAAATCGCGAAACATCCATTAACCCAACAATTTAACAATAGAAACATTCAAATAAGCTTACGAAAAACTCACCCATAGAATGTAACACCCCTTACCCGGGTTCTACGTCGAGAACCGGGCCCGAGGCGTTACCAAACTCAAACCGCTTAATCGCCACTTAGGCTCAACGTCATTACTCGATATAACCTCATTCTCGACTTACGAGGCCTCACTCATACACACGAGGGCTCTCGAGACTAATCCGGAACTTTTACGATCCTTAAAATTTTTCTCTTTTATACAGGTCTCACACTTCCGTGCAAGATTAGACACGCCCGTGCATGGACACACACGCCCATGTTCCCTAGCCGTGCTAAAAACTCGAGCATTTTGCCAATTTCCCCACGGCCATGGCATGCCCGTGCTCCCCAACCGTGGTGGACACTGACTTCCCTCGCACGGCCTAGAGTCTAGACACACGCCCGTGTGGCTAGCCCGCGGCCAACACTGATGAATTCAAGACGTCCCAGGCTGCGCCCGTGTGACTAGTCCGTGGTCTATTTTATTTTCAAATATTAACATGCAGGGGGACGACGGCCACGAGAACACGCGCCGTGGGCTGACCAGTATGTCACACATGGTCTAGACACACGCCTGTGTGTCTACCCACATGGTCAAGAACAAGACTAAGTGTCAAGTTCTTTTCACCCTTCTAACATACACAACATATACTCATCTAACACCATCATAATCAACTCAAATTGAAGTGCATACTCACATAGAAAACTACATCTTTCTTTCATATAATGTAATAGCCAACAACCATGGCATTATACAAAATAAGTTATCCATCTATAGGCCAACACATCTTAGCCATTTACAACAAAATTTACTAACTTATCTAGCCCCTATACATGCCATATACAAAACATTAAGTTTCATGTACCAAAGTGTGCTTTGATATGTGGGCTATCTTAGATGATCCTCGTATCTCGATTCAATGCTTTTAATCTATAAGACAAGGGAAAAGAAAGAGAGTAAGCTTTGAGCTTAGTAAGTTTACACATAAACAATTAAGCATCATAGTATAAGCCCAACCACTATTAGCATTATACTAACATATAATATACATCTATGCTTACTCTTTCTATCCCTTACCATGTTACCAACACATCATGAGTCACATGCTCATAATTATTGAAATGCACCCCTGCATTCAATATCACATTTACACAATATACAACACGTCATTATTGCTCAATAATGCATCCACATAGTTAACTCACATAGCTAATCCACACAGCTAATCCACATATCTTATCCACACAGCTATTACACACAGCTAATATACACAATTAATCCACACAGCCAATAACTCAGTGGTTTCGCACTTAGCACACCACAATCAATTTATAAGGTGGTATCGCACTTAGCCTACCACAAAGGTAATCATCGTGATCTCGCACATAGCCACTAAATGATATACCTAACGATAGCATCGCACATAGCCAGCTCATCGTCAATATGCATTTGGATGGTATCGCACTTAGCCCACCATCTAGCATTATCACAACACATGCACAAATCTATTTACCCAATTATTCATCCATTCACATCTATATTACATTCATTCTACTTGAACCACATAGGTTCCCAATCATTCTCATTCATTCTCATTCATGCTACACCCTAGCTAGCATTTACAAATTGTAAGTATGAATGCATTGTTTATGCATAGACTTACCTCGATACTCAAAAGTATTAAAATGTGCAATTTAGTCCACCACCTTGCTTTTGCCTCGGTTTTGATCCGGGCTTCGTCTTTCTTGATCTATAATGAATAAATCAGCTTATTCAATACACACATTGACTAAATTGACCCACATCTCATACTTTAGAAAAATTACTATTTTGCCCCTAAACTTTCTCATATTTACACTTTAGTCCCAAAGGCTCGTAAAGTGATTTTTATTCAACTTCCTACTCTTTCATGCTTAGCCGAACCACTTACTCAACTAAAGCATTCATCAAATCTCACTAAATCACCCATGTATGACCAAACTTAAGATTTTCACAACTAAGTCCCTACATGCATATTCATGGAAAATCACTTAACAAAAGATGTTTCTACTACATCAAGCTTTCATATTCTTCCATAAAACATCAAAATACATGTATTTCATACATATGTACATTTTTGAACATCCATAATAGCTCACCAAATAGCTATAAATAGCTTACTCATGCTACCGGGACTTCAAAAATACGAAGAATATAAAAAATCGGGCTTAGGAGCACTTACTAGCAAGCTTGAAAATTAAAAGAACCCTAACAATGGCTTCTCAAATTTTCGGCAGCTATGGGAAGAAGATGAATGAATTTCTATCATCTTTTCACCTATTTTAATCACTTAATTGATAAATAACCAAAATGCCCTTTTTGATAAACTTTCAATTTTAACTCATCCATGCCCATTTTTGTCCAAAAATTAAAATTTGGATAAATTGCTATTTAAGAACCTCTAATTAATAATCTAAAGCTATTTCACACATATAGCTTCTAGAAACACACATTTTGCAACTTTTGCAATTTAGTCCTTTTGGACAATTCAACCACAATTTCACAAAATTGCTTCATGAAACTTTCACACTAGCATGCATACATATTATAAGCCTAAAAAACTCATTCATGACCCTCAGATTTGTGGTCTCGAACCACTATTCCGACTAGGCCCTAAACCGAGATGTTACAACTCTCCCCCTTTAGAGATTTTCGTCCCTTAAAATTTTACCAGTAAAGAGGTTTGGATGTTGCTCTCTCATAGCTTCTTCCGTTTCCCACGTAGCCTCTTTCACACCATGTTTCTGCCATAACACTTTCACTAGTACTATGCTCTTATTTCTCAACTGTTTCACTTCTTGAGCCAAGATTTTAATCGGCTCCTCTTCATAAGACATATCCGGTCTTATCTCAATTTCCGTTGAAGGAATCACATGTGAAGGATCGGAGTGATACCGTCGCAATATCGACACATGGAACACGTTATGAATCTTTTCTAACTCTACCGGTAAAGCCAACCGGTAAGCTCTGTGCCCATTGCATCTGTAATCTCATACGGCCCTATGAACCTTGGACTCAATTTCCCTTTTTGTCCAAATCTCTTAATCTTCTTCCACGGCGATGCTTTCAAAAATGCTTTGTCGCCTACCTCAAACTCTATTTCTTTTCTTTTCAAATCCGCATACGACTTCTATCGGTCCTAAGCAGCTTTCAGACTATTACGGATTACTTTCACTTTTTCTTCGATCTCTTTTACTAGATCGACCCCATGGATCCGTTTCTCGCTAAGCTCAGTCCAATAAAAAGAGTCCGACACGGTGCCATCTGTATACTCGACTGATAACTATTATTATAGGCAAATTCAACCAAAGGTAGATATCTCTCCCAACTACCTTCGAATTCTAGCACACAGCATCGAAGCATATCTTCAAGAACTTGAATCACTCTTTCAGACTGACCATCGGATTGCGGATGGAACGCAGTACTGAAATTCAATCTCGTACCCATGGCCTCTTGCAACTTCTTCCAAAATCTCGAAGTAAACCTCAGATCTCTATCCGATATAATAGACACGGGTACACCATGCAATCTCACTATCTCGCCACGCATAACTTCGGCTAACTTATCCGGTGAATAATCAACACGTCTTTGGAATAAAGTGAGCCGACTTCGTCAATCTATCCACAACAACCCACACAAAGATCTCTCTTTCTGAGTCGTCTTCGGCAACCCGTTACAAAATCCATGGTAACCCGATCCCACTTCCATTCGGGAACCATCACCGGTGAAAGCAATCCGAAGGCACTTGATGCTCGATTTCACTTGTTGGCGGATCGGACACTTAGTCACAAACTCACGAAATATCTCTTTTCATACCCGACCACCAATACAACTTTCTCAAATCGTTGTACATTTTCGTACTACCGGATGTCTTGACAAGCATCCACCTGTGGGCCTCATACAAAACCTTTCGAATCAACTCCTCATTTTTAGGAACACAAATTCTGTCACAATACATCAAACAACCATTCAAATCCATTCGAAAATCAGAATCACTTTCTGATCCGCACTTAGCTATCTTAGCTTGCATCTCGCTGTCATTTCTCTGAGCTTCACATATTTGTTGAACAAATAGTGGCTTAGCTCTCAACTCTGCCAAAATAGTACCATCATCAGACAATGCTAAACTCGCTCTCATAACTCTTAGAGCGTACAAGGATTTCTTACTCAAGGCATCCGTAACCACATTTGCTTTTCCCGGGTGGTAATCAATGACTAACTCATAGTCCTTCAACAATTCAAGCCACCGTCTCTGTCTCAGATTCAGATCTTTCTGATCCATCAAATACTTTAAACTCTTGTGATCCGTAAAGATTCGGCACTTTTCGCCATACAAATAATGTCGCCAAATTTTTAACGCAAACACAATCGCAGCCAACTCCAAATCGTGAGTTGGATAATTTTTCTCGTACGGTTTTAACTGCCTCGAGGCGTAAGCGACTACCTTACCCTCTTGCATCAACACGCAACCAAGACCATTAAACGACGCATCACTATATACCACGAACTCCTTCCCCGATTCTGGTTGAACCAAAACTGGTGCCCCAGTCAACATTATTTTCAGTCTCTCGAAGCTCTGTTGACATGTCTCAGTCCATTCAAACTTGACATCTTTATGCAATAGCTTCGTCATCGGGGTAGCAATCACAGAGAACCCCTTTACAAAACGTCTGTAATATCCCGCTAATCCCAAGAAACTTCTGATTTCTGACACGTTCCTTGGCAGTTTCCAATCCATAACAGCCGATATCTTACTTGGGTCAACTCTGACACCATCACCTAACATCATGTGTCCTAGGAATCCGACCTCTCGGAGCCAAAACTCACTCTTGCTAAACTTAGCATACAACTGCTTGTCTCTCAAAGTTTGCAAGACAATTCTTAAGTGCTCTTCATGATCGTTTTCATCCCGAGAATAGATCAATATGTCGTCAATAAAGACAACCACAAACTTGTCCACATATGGTCTAAAAATACGGTTCATCAGATCCATAAAAATCGTAGGTGCATTCGTCAAACCGAACGGCATAACCAAAAACTCATAATGGCCATACCTTGTCCGAAATGCAGTTTTCAACACATCTTGCTCTTTCACTCTGAGCTGATAATAACCAGACCTCAAGTCTATCTTAGAGAACACTGTAGCTCCCTTCAGTTGATCGAAAAGATCATCAATCCTTGGTAAAGGATACTTATTCTTAACCGTCACCTTGTTCAGTTGTCTATAGTCTATACAAAACCTCATAGACCCATCTTTCTTCTTCAGAAACAATACCGGAGCACCCCACGGCGAGTAGCTCGGTCTTGCAAAACCCTTATCCGTTAGTTCTTGCAACTGAACTTTTAGTTCCTTCAACTCTACCGGTGCCATTCTGTACGGGGCAATTGAAATAGGTGCCGTTCCCGGAACCAACTCAATTCTAAACTCGACCTCTCTTACTGGAGGTAATCCGGGTAACTCTTCCGGAAACACATCTGGGTACTCACATACCACTAGCACTGTTTCAAACCCTACTCCAACCTCTTGAGTATTCAACACAAACGCAAGATAGGACTCACACCCTTTTCTTAAACATTTCTCGGCCACTAAGGAAGAAATCATCACGGGTAGACTGTCCGATCCACCTGATTCAATTCGAACTACATCTCCACTCTCACATTTCAGTTCAATAAACTTACTACCACAGTTCACTAAGACACTATGGGTAGTCAACCAATCCATGCCTAGGATTAAATCGAACTCATCAAACGGCAACAACATCAGGTTTGTCGGAAAACAATGATTCTCAATCAACAAAGGACAATTCTTACACACTTTGTCCACTAACACATGCTTTCCTAACGGGTTTGACACCTTAATCACAATGTCCAGTAGACTCAGCGGTCATACTCAAACTAGATGCTAATCTCATGCGAATATAAGAGTGAGTAGACCACGGATCTATTAAAGCAATAACAGAGGTGTCAAAGAGAGAAAAAGTACCCGTTATCACATCAGGGGAGGATGCCTCTTCGCGAGTGCGAATGGCGTACGTCCTCGCAGGTGCCCGACCCTCTGGTCTCACAGCAGAGTCCCTGGACGCACCTCTACCACTAGCCCCACCTCTTGGGTTCCTTGGTGGTCTACCCTCGTAGACACATCACTAGGTCTCACTTCTTGCCTCTCTTCCTTATCATCCCTCTCGAGACGATTCACGTATAAAGTGGTCGGGAACCACATTTGTAACATTTCGATTGTTCCCCAACATTCTCGGTGTGACACTCACCACAACTAGGACACTCTGGTTTACTCTTTGTATTGCCCACACTTTTCATCGAGGAGCTCGGACTCTCGAACCACGCGAGTATTGTCCAAGTCTCGATGCAAATACCCCACCGAGGTGACATCGATGATTCACTTCCTTGGATCTTTTCGATTGGGCTTGATCGACTTGCCCATCGATCTCTTTCTCGCATCCCGGGCTTCACTCACAGCCCTCCTCTTATCTGAACTCAACTCTTCGGCCTTACTTGCTCTCTCAACTAATACCACGAATTCTTTCAACTCCAAAATGCCAACTAGGAGTTTGATATCCTTATTCAGCCCATCTTCGAACCTCTTGCATAAGATGGTCTCTGTCGACACACATTCTTGAGTGTATTTGCTAAGCCTAACAAACTCACGCTCGTACTCAGCTACTGTCATCCTTCCTTGCTTCAACTCAATGGATTCTTTCCTTTTTCGGTCAGTAAACCTCTGGCTTATATACTTCTTCCGGAACTCTTCCAGAAAGAAGTCCCACGTCACTCGCTCTTTTGGGACCACTAACGTCAACGTCTTCCACCAATGGTATGCTGAATCTCTCAGCAATGATACGACACACTTCAAACTCTCCTCAGGTGTACATGAGAGCTCATCGAACACCCTCATCGAGTTCTCCAACCGAACTCGCCTCTGCAGGTCATCATCTACCTTAGCTCTAAACTCATCAGCCCCGTGTTTCCTAATCTTATCCACCGGGGGTTTCGATATCCTCACTACACCCATACCTTGAGGAGCCACAGGATTTGACTGAGGTATAGGAGAAGGTGGAAGAGGTTGAGCGTTAGGGTTCGCTCGAATGTAGTCCGAGTACCAATCACTCATCATATGGAGAAAGGCTTCTCGTGCCTCTTCCCCTTGACCCCTCGCATCGGGTCCACTTTGCACCGGCACGGTTCCTTGTGCAGGAGCCGACGCATTACTAGTTGCTTCATCAGCAGTCAATGGATCGGAATCCATATTCTATATAAAACAAGATTTAAAATCATCAGAAACCACCACACTATCATTGTACACTTATGGCATGTATAGTTAGACTCTTACACTCACTACGGTAGTCCTAGAACCGACTAAACCATAGCTCTGATACAACTAAATGTAACACCCCTTACCCGGGTTCTACGTCGAGAACCGGGCCCGAGGCATTACCGAACTCAAACCGCTTAATCGCCACTTAGGCTCAACGTCATTACTCGATATAACCTCATTCTCGACTTACGAGGCCTCACTCATACACACGAGGGCTCTCGAGACTAATCCGGAACTTTTACGATCCTTAAAATTTTCTCTTTTATACAGGTCTCACATGCCCGTGCAAGATTAGACACGCCCGTGCATGGACACACACGCCTATGTTCCCTAGCCGTGCTAAAAACTCGAGCATTCTGCGATTTTCCCCACGGCCATGGCACGCCCGTGCTCCTCAACCGTGGTGGACACTGACTTCCCTCGCCGCGGTCAGAGTCAGATACACGCCCGTATGGCTGGCCCGTGGCCAACAACGATGAATTCGCGACGCCACAGGCTGCGCGCGTGTGACTAGTCCGTGGTCTATTTCATTTTCAAATATTAACATGCGGGGGACGACGACCACACGGCACACGCGCCCGTGGTGTGACTGTGTATCACACATGGTCTAGACACACGCCGTGTGTCACCACATGGTCAAGAACAAGACTAAGTGTCAAGTTCTTTTCACCCTTCTAACATACACAACATATACTCATCTAACACCATCATAATCAGCTTAAATTGAAGTGCATACTCACATAGAAAACTACATCTTTCTTTCATATAATGTAATAGCCAACAACCATGGCATTATACAAAATAAGTTATCCATCTATAGGCCAACACATCTTAGCCATTTACAACAAAATTTACTAACTTATCTAGCCCCTATACATGCCATATACAAAACATTAAGTTTCATGTACCAAAGTGTGCTGATATGTGGGCTATCTTCCGATGATCCTCGTATCTCGATTCAACGATTTTAATCTATAAGACAAGGGAAAAGAAAGAGAGTAAGCTTTGAGCTTAGTAAGTTTACACATAAACAATTAAGCATCATAGTATAAGCCCAACCACTATTAGCATTACACCAACATATAATATACATCTATGCTTACTCTTTCTATCCCTTACCATGTTACCAACACATCATGAGTCACATGCTCATAATTATTGAAATGCACCCATGCATTCAATATCACATTTACACAATATACAACACGTCATTATTGCTCAATAATGCATCCACAGAGCTAACTTACATAGCTAATCCACACAGCTAATCCACATATCTTATCCACATAGCTATTACACACAGCTAATATACACAATTAATCCACACAGCCAATAACTCGGTGGTTTCGCACTTAGCACACCACAATCAATTTATAATGTGGTATCGCACTTAGCCTACCACAAAGGTAATCATCGTGATCTCGCACATAGCCACTAAATGATATACCTAACGATAGCATCGCATATAGCCAGCTCATCGTCAATATGCATTTGGATGGTATCGCACTTAGCCCACCATCTAGCATTATCACAACACATGCACAAGTCTATTTATACAATTCTTCATCCATTCACATCTATATTACATTCATTCTACTTGAACCACATAGGTTCCCAATCATTCTCATTCATTCTCATTCATGCTACACCCTAGCTAGCATTTACAAATTGTAAGTATGAATGCATTGTTTATGCATAGACTTACCTCGATACTCAAAAGTATTGAAATGTGCAATTTAGTCCACCACCTTGCTTTTGCCTCGGTTTCGATTCGGGCTTCGTCTTTCTTGATCTATAATGAATAAATCAGCTTATTCAATACACACATTGACTAAATTGACCCACATCTCATACTTTAGCAAAATTACTATTTTGCCCCTAAACTTTCTCATATTTACACTTTAATCCCAAATGCTCGTAAAGTGATTTTTATTCAACTTCCTACTCTTTCATGCTTAGCCGAACCACTTACTCAACTAAAGTATTCATCAAATCTCACTAAATCACCCATGTATGACCAAACTTAATATTTTCACATCTAAGTCCCTACATGCATTTTCATGGAAAATCACTTAGCAAAAGATGTTTCTACTACATCAAGCTTTCATATTCTTCCATAAAACATCAAAATACATGCATGTCATACATATGTACATTTTTGAACATCCATAATATCTCACCAAATAGCTATAAATAGCTTACTCATGCTACCGGGACTTCAAAAATACGAAGAATATAAAAAACCGGGCTTAGGAGCACTTACTAGCAAGCTTGAAAAATTGAAAGAACCCTAACAATGGCTTCTCAAATTTTCGGCAGCTATGGGAAGAGGATGAATGAATTTCTATCATCTTTTCACCTATTTTAATCACTTAATTGATAAATGACCAAAATGCCCTTTTTGATAAACTTTTAATTTTAACTCATCCATGCCCATTTTTGTCCAAAAATTAGAATTTGGATAAATTTCTATTTAAGGACCTCTAATTAATAATCTAAAGCTATTTCACACATATAGCTTCTAGAAATACACATTTTGCAACTTTTGCAATTTAGTCCTTTTGGACAATTCAACCACAATTTCACAAAATTGCTTCATGAAACTTTCACACTAGCATGCATACATATTATAAGCCTCAAAAACTCATTCATGACCCTCGAATTTATGGTCTCGAACCACTATTCCGACTAGGCCCTAAATCGGGATGTTACATAGAAACTTTCAAACTTACACCGAAATACTTGCCACACACAATCGATATGAATTAATTGGCAAATAGTTGAAAAAACAAATTGAGAATACGAGACCACAAAGAAGAAACCAAAAAGAAACAATAAGGTAAAAAAAAGAGAGGAAATTGACTGAATGGAAAAAAGAAGAACAAAATAAAACATAAGAAGAAAATAGAATAAACCTTCTGTAACCAAAAATAAAACAAAATTTGGGAATAGTGGAGAAAGAGAAGTATACGGTCATTGTGAGGAGAATTTTAAGGAATTACCTATTATTATTTTCATTCATTTAATCTGTAACAAAAAATAAAACAAAATTTGGGAATAGTGGAGAAAGAGAAGTATACGGTAGTAGTGAGGAGAATTTTAAGGAATTACCTATTATTATTTTCATTCATTTAATAATATTATTTACTATCAATATTTTTTTAAAACAAAACTAACCACTAAACCCTCTATTTGATAACTTAATAGATTAATCAGAATTCAATTTTAACACAACCACATCCACTTAATTGGCACAGTGGAGAATAGTAAAAATTATTTCCCATTTTCACACACAAAGATTCAAACATAGGACCAAAAGGTAAGCTAAAGCCTTACCACTGAACTAGTAGGCTCATTTTGTCATTAATGGCGCGAATATTTAACTCTGGTATCCAAAGTCAGGGGTTGGAAAAAAAACAAATAATTCAAGGGAAGGGTTTTAAACACAGGACCTCAGGTATACATAACTAACACTTAGCAACTGCAACAAATTAATTTCTTAACACAATTCCACAACTTTTAACACAAAAACAAAACGTGACCACTCTCATGTTTTGCTAATCCAATTTCTGCTAACCCAATTTTTAGGATGTGACATATTTTATATATAAAAGATGATGTTAACTATAGAAATAAGTAAATGTATGATCATAGTAAGGATAAAGCATGTATCATTGCGATATGTGTAGAGTTTTAGTTGAGAAGAATATTGATTGGTAAGAGTCCAGGTATAGTTATGGTGCGAAAAGAAATGTCAGACAGAAATTCAATCATCTAGGTAAGTGAGAAATGAGAAATGCTCCATTGTGAAGCTTCTGGTAGGGCAGTTATAATGCTAATCAAACTGGCATATCACGGACTGGAAAAGAGTGTAAGACCATGAGGTAGAGACCCATGGCAACTTGGTATAAATTAAAACCATTCATGGTGTAGCCTCCAGTAAGATAAGATTGGAAAGGCAAATCGTGATACATGAATATTTGTAAGACCATGAGGTTAAGACCCATGGCAAGATATGAAATGACTAAATGAATGTATGTAAGACCATGAGGTTAAGACCCATCGCAAGATATGAAATGACCAAATGAATGTATGTAAGACCATGAGGTTAAGACCCATGGCAAGATATGAAATGACTGAATGAATGTATGTAAGATCATGAGGTTAAAACCCATGGCAATATATGATATGACTGAATGAATGTATGTAAGACCGTGTGGTCAAGACCCATGGCATTATATGAAATATATGTATGAATGTTCATGGCGTAGCCTTCGATAATGTGTAAATCGAAATGGCAAATCGTAATTCATGAAACTATTTATAAGACCATGTGGTTAAGATCCATGGCATCTTCTATGAAGTTCACCGGGACACTATACACGAGATTCTGTATGATTGTCTGTATAGCATGCTCTGTTAGGCCTTTGTGGCGTGAACTGTCAGGAAAGCCTGGTAAGATTTTGATTTGAATGTCTGTCTCTATGGTAAGATACGAGTAAGTTCTTTTAGTTCTGTAATAAGTATGGCTAAAATGAGCTATTGATATTATCTGAGTTAAGAGTGATTAAGTCTTAAGGGTTTCCGTGAAATAGAAATGTGTATCTGTATGTTAAGAAGGGTATCCATTATGATGATCTTTAAATATGAAAAGTGAGTGGTATTGTACTTTCTTCTAAAATTATTCTAGATCTAGGTTAATGTTATCTTGAGTTATGGGATTCTGATATAAAACAATATAAAATTCGTCTGAATGATCTAAGTTGTACTCTTCAGCATGAGGATGTGTAGTGTTGAACCAGGATATGTCTGAGTATAGTTTGATGGTATTTAGTTCTGTGTAAGTATTCACCAAATATAAGTATTCGCCCATGATAAATGTCAGTGAACTGGTTGAAATAAGAGTAAGGGTTAAAGTATTGATTGTTGGAAGTTGATTTTGAGGGTATGTTTTGTTAAGAAATTCTTATGGGACAAGAGTTTTATGAAACATTTGGAAGGATTCCTCAGTTAACCAGATAAGAAAGATTAAGTATGATAAGAGCATGATAATTGGCGTATAAGAGACTAATAAAACGGTAGTGGTTTCAGCTGAAGTAGATGATGCAAAATAGTGGTTGACTCATAGTAGTTCATTCAAGATTGCAAAGTATACATCAATGTATTGTTATAATCAACTTACTAAGGACTCTTGTACTTACAAGATTTGTTATTGTTTTTCAGGTAATTGAGAAGAGACTTCGCATGGAGTAACAACGCTAGGAGTACGCCAATGTGGTGGCAGAGTGGGATATTATGCATACAGTGGATTTGTGGCATAGTCTAGGAATATACCATTTTGACTCTGTCTTAAATAAACTTCTAACTTGTAAGGAATTTTATCAAGATTGATGTAACCAATTAGTTTAAATATTTCCCTTGTTTTTATATAATTAAGTTTTCAATTGAAATGCCAAAAAACAAGTTTTAAAGAAATAAGAAATTGTAAACTGTTTTTGTTAAATGGTTAAGTTTTGTGTAGTAACACTCGAAATTCAGACTCGATGAATCGGGTCGGGTCTAGGGCGTTACACCCACACGGCTGTGTGTCCCATCTCACACGGTCTTAGCCTTCCACACGGTCAAGGGACACAACCTTGTTACCCATGTTTGTAGAATTTTCCTATCTTTTTTATTAGTTTCAAATTGATCCTTGTTTTATACCAGGTTGGTTTTAAGCTTTCGTAAGCTCGATATAAACCCGAATTTAGTTTGTATCATTGTTATACTTAATTATATTTGATGTATTGATATTTATTTGAGATTTGGAATAATAAAGTGCATGTAAATGACTTGTATTTGTCTGTAGCATTCCATTACTTGGGTTCGACGATCAGACCGGTTAATGGGTGTTACAACTATATTTGGACCCTCCACTTAAAAATGAACAAATTAGTCATTGTACATTAAATCAAAGAGCAAATTAGTCATTTTGTTCAAAAAGTCATCCATTTTCAATTGTTAAGTGATGTGGCAGAGCAATCAAACAATGGCATGTTGCATGTCAACTGTATCTCATGTTGGTGTGGCATTTTGCCACATCTGTAAATATTTAAAAATTAAAAATCCTAAAAAATAAATAATTTTTTCATAATTATTTGAAAAACCACATCTAGGATGAACCTAGACAATCATTTGTCCATGTTCATCATGGATATGTTTTTTCAAATCATTATAAAAATTATGGAAAATTATTTAAAAATTATTAAAAATAATAAGAAATTATTAAAAAATATATTAAAAATTAATCTTAATTTAAAATAAATAACCAAAATTAAAGTAAACCTCACCAAACCACAAATCCAAAATAATAGAATCTTTAACTTTTACAATATTTATATTTTACGCCATTTACTTTTATTATATTTCCTTAAATGTTTTTTTTTTTCAAATTTGTATCATATTTTTCTCATATTAGTCCACTTAGCCGTGGACAAGATACAAGGTAAACACTGCTTAAAACACAAGCGTTCACCTCCATTACAATTTGTATCATATTCAAATGGAGTTGAAAACAACAAATAAGACATTGGAAACACTACATAAGTCTTAAAAGTTAACAGTCAAACACTACATAAGTATTGAAAACAACAAATATTTCGGTTCATTACCAAGTTTTGAACCGAATTAACCGATAACCGAAATTCTAAAAAATCACTAACCAACTTCCGACTGAACTAAATTCGGCCACCGATCGATTAATCGAATTAGATCGGTTTAGTTCGTAAATTTAATTTTAACGAAACTGTAAACACCCCTACTTGTAGAGACCAAATTACCTATTTTTTAATAAAAATACAAAATATAATTTAACTCTTACTATAGGAATTTCATAATATTTTTACCGTAATTAGTAGGAATTCACAAATATACACTTCCAATTTTGCTATTTTCCACTCCAACCAATACTCCAACAATAATAATTAACAAATGCTCCAATTTGGTTAAATTATAATAAAGATAATCTTTCATTGTGCAATAAAAATCTTTCGTTGTTCACATAAATGACCCATCAAAAATTGGGCAACTTTATTTTTGCTTATATATGTCTATAAAAGGGATCCAAGCCAACTCTAAGATAATATGCAAAGTTAAGCCCAATGGCCGCCAGATGGCCCATGCCCTTGAATCATGTCAATGCTACATGCCATTCGCTATTAAGATCTGACGCATTAAAATTAGGTTGTTCATGGTCTGGCCTTGAAGACCCGCTTAAAAAGTAGAAGGGTTTAGGTAAAAATATAGGTTCGAAAAATAGATTTGGACAAAAAAATAAGGTCCGCTTAAAAAATGGGTCAGGCATCAAGTAAGGCTTTTTTAACCCAAGTCCGGCTCAAATTTGCAAAAGAAAAAACTGTTGTTTTCTTACTCTTTTTTTTTTTATTGTTTTACTATTAGTTTCTTGTTGTTTTCTCACTATTTTGCTACCATTTCACTATTATGTTGCTATTATTTTATTTTTATTGTTTGGATAACTCTTATTTTATTGTTAATTTTATTACTATTTTAGAGGCATTTGCTTGTTAAGTTGTACATATCTTAGTGTTATTTAAGTATACATATATTTTTTAATTTATCTTCAATTTGTTGGGAAACATTTATTTTAATATTTTTAGTATTTTTGATGTATTATATATTTTAAAATATATATATAAAATAATATTAAAAAACTCAATATAGCCGGGCTAGACTCGGATTTTAGCATTTTTATCCAGGCCTGGCTTGGGCAAAATTTTAGGCCCATTTTTCGGGTAGGGTTAGACTCGAGCCTAGCAAACGGTTCTAAGATTTTGGTTGGGTCTGGCCCGACTCATGAACACCTCTAATTAAAACTTGACGCATGTTTTTGGAACTGGACTAGTAATTAGATCAATCACATCACTAGTTTTTAGTTTGGTCGATCATTCCGGTTCAAATTAAGTAAATTATTAAAATTTCATAAAAAATAAAATATATTATAAAATTCAATTCAATCAATCCATACCAATTTACAAGTCAAACGGTTTCTTGCCTCTCTTGGGATAGGTACCTCAGCTAGTTCTTGATTTGATTATTGATTCTATCCAATTCAAAAAATTGCTTGACAACATCGAAAAATAAAATATTTGCAGTTGAAATTTTGAAAAGTTTCATCAACTATTAATATTTATATTGTGTATAAACAATAAATTTAGTCATTATACTATAATGTCATCGATTTTTTTTATATTTTTTGAATTTTAAAATTTTAGTCATAACTCAAACAGTAGTAGTTGAATCTATTAAGTGGAACTATGCTATTAGTATCGTATTATGTGTAAGAATTTAATCATTTTTAGTCATTATGCTTTTTGAATTTTGAAATTTAAATATTGACTCAAATGGTATCTCCATTAAATCGTTTAACTAAAACAACATGGTTTTTTTGTGTGAGTATTATGTGGAAATAACAAGTTGACATGACAAAACACATGATAATATATCCGCCAAATAAGATTTTGGAAATAGCATAATTTAACTTAACGGATTTGATGGCTACCACTCGATTAGAATTAAATTTTCAAAATTCGAAAAGTATAAGTACTAAAATGATCGACTTAGAGTACATGGACTAAATTTGAAACTTGCACATTGTATTGTTAGGCTTTTTGTGCCCTAAGAGTAATAACTCATCGTATTTGATAAATTATCGAAATGGTCAAACTAATTATTCATAAAAACACACAAATGTCATTCATTATCTCTATATTGGAATGTCCTCGATGGTTTTGCATGTAAAGCAAATTGTTAAGCAAATATTGACTCACTGATTACCTAAGATTTAAATAATATAAAGTTGTAGTGCAAGGAGTATTTATAATGTAAAAGACAATTTATATTAGTAGATAATCTAAATATTCAACAATCCATCTGGTCATAATGAGCAAATGACTCATGTTAGGGCTATTATATTATCTATAAGTCCAAATAGGGAGATAATTTATCTTAACTATCGAAGCTGGATTGACTCCTAGATTAGAAACATAAACGTAGTTGTCTGAACTGACAATACATTAGATTGAACCCAAGTTGAAATAATCCTAGATATTTTTATGAATTAATTCACTTGAAAAGTAGTCCTAAATCCTAAGTAAGTGAATGGTTGTATTCATAACTTTTATACTTTGATGTACTAAAAACCTTTGTGTCTCGAAGTCGTAAGTTACAAGTTGGTACGTTTGGTATGACTTATACATGACATAGTTTCACTTACAATAGTGGAATCATATCTCGATAAAAAGTAAATGGTATTCTACCAATAGCATTGCATGGTTTATGAAAATGAAACATGATCATAAGTTATTTGTGATGATTTAATTGTTACTACTATAAGTAATGATCATTTTCAGCATATTAGATACAATGGTAACCTTAAGATAAAAGTGATCAATCTAGGTAAACGACTTTAGACAAAGCTTTACTTGTTAGCCTTCGTAATTCTATTTAATGAAAAGTTCAATTATGTCATTTTTAGTGGATTGTCTCCATGGCTAAATAATTATGTAATTAATAGGCATAGTGTTGGAACTTAATTACATGTTATTTTAGCCTTAATTATATATATCTAATCGGTCCCTCTACTAGCTCAACATAACTGTTGACAAATTGCTTTTATATGAATACTTGCATGAAATCATAAACAATTGGACAAAGAGAAATAGTTCATTGGAGTAATAGGTGTTTCTTGGTTTAATAATTAGTTTGATCTAGGGTTAATTTAGTTGTAACATCCCAGAATTTGGGGTTAGAAGTTTTGAGGTTTGTGGTTAGGGTTAGTGAGTGGGCTGAACGTTTGGGTTCAGTTTCGCGTTTTAATGTCAGAATGAGCCTACTGGTTTAGTGATTGTGAACGTGTTAACTTATCTCTAGGTCTTGTGTTTGAATCCCTGTGAGTGTTTTTGATATTTATGTTTTTTATGTTATTTTATTTTATTTTAAAAGGGGAAGTTATTTTTAAAATAAAAAAAAAAACAAAGTTTCAGGTTCTTCTTCATTTTTCTTTTTCTTCCCTATTGTTCCTCTTTTTATTTCTGTTCTTTCCAAATTTCAATTTCATTGTTTCTGGCTTCTTCTATTTTACGCACTTGTTATCTATCATTTTGTCAAAGGTGATTGCTCTTGTGTGTTTCGTGTAATCGGATGTGAGTCAGAATAGTCGTGTGGAGGCGAAGCGATTAATCTTTGTTGTTTTCAATTTCGATTTAAGGTGTGTCTCCGAAACTGTTGATTTTAAGTGTTGAGTTATTGATGGATTGCATGATATTCTTTATATTTCGATATATTTCTGGGTTACCAAAGGATGGGGATCGTTTCGGTGTCAAAAACACGAATTTTAGTCTGTTTCGGTGTGGTTTCGTGACCACATGGGTTGCCACACGGGCGGTCCACATGGCCCTGTGCAATTGGGAAATTAGGGTTTTCAATGATTTTTGGCACTTTTGGACAGTGAGTTACACGGGCTACTCACATGGCCGTGTAACTTGGTCACACAAGCATGTGTCTCCTTCATATGGGAGTGTAGGCCTCCACACGGCCTAGACACTTCCACATGGCCGGGGCACACGGCCATGTGGCCCTATTTTTGTAACAGCCCGGTTTAGACCATAGTCAAAACAGTGGTTTCAGGACCACAAATCTGAGTCAAAAAAATATTTTAATATTATTTTCTATGTTTACATCATGATATGTGATATGTGTGAAAATTTCGTGTGAAAATTTTATCGATTGGGTAGTTAATTTGATAAAAAAGACTAAATCGCATAAAATGTAAAAGTGGCTTTCTAATTGTTAAAGGTGTTTAATGGCTATTAAATGGAAATGTGGAGCATTTGCATGTCAATTATACCATTTATAATAGTGGTGGACAATATTGGACAAGGTTAGGTGAATTTTCATATTATTTTATTAAGGTTAATTTGGTAAAAAGTAAAATAACATGAAACAAAATAAAACAAAAAATTAAAATGGCCATGCATTCATCTTTCTTGGCCGAAACTTTAGAAAAAAATAAAGCTTTGAAAGCTTTGAATATTCGGCACCTTTGGAAGCTTGATTCGGGTATGTGTTTTGCCCGGTTTTTGATAATTTTTACATTTTTGAGATCGTTGCTTTGTGTTTAAGCTAGCCCATGCTTGAATTTTTGAATTGGTTGTATATTTTGTGATTTTCCATTTAGAGCTTGTTGTTTTTGTTGTTTGATGATGAAAAATAAATATATGTTGTTAGATTATCAAGTTTAATTAAGTGATTTTTAGTAAAAATGCCTATTTGGGATAAAATTGTGACTTTTGTAAAGTGAGGGGTCAAAATTGAAATCAATGAAAGAAATGGACTGCTAGGGACCTTAGTGAAATTCGGCCAAGCATGGGTGTGGTGAAATTTTGAATATTTTGTGTTTTGTGAAATAGGGACTAAATTGTGAAAAATGTGAAATATTAGGGGCAAAAGTGTAATTTTACCATTTATGTGTTTTTGGATAAATTTGAATGAATATATGATTAAATAAGTCAAATTTGTATTAATTTAGATCAAGAAAAGAGGAAACTAGATTTGGATCAGGGGAAATCTAAAGTTGTCGAATAGTCTTCCCAGTTCGTCCGTCTTTGCTGAGGTAAGTTCATAAGTAAATAAATGTCGTTAAATTCGATTATATATATATTTTAATAATGCCTAATTGAATTATTACTTGTATAAATATACTTGCCGAATTGAATTAAGCATGGAAGCATTGTTTACAAGCTTGAATCAATCGAGTTATGACGCCCGAAAGCCCTGTACGAACCTTAAGAATAGATAGGATACATATGTCATGACATAGGATTCTGATATGTGATTTCATGTAAGACCACGTCTGGGACGTCGGCATCAACTTGTGATTTACGTGTAAGACCCTGTCTGGGACAGTGGCATCGATATGTGATTACATGTAAGACCACGTCTGGGACGTTGGCATTGTACGAGCTTTCTGACTATCCGAGTATCCTTATTAATTTCGAATGGTTCAACGGGCAATATCGAGTTAAGATCGAATGTGAAATCGAGTTAAAAGGTCAGGTATGTGCTAAGTTAAATGTTTGGAAAAGTAAGGTAAGTATATAATTGAGATGAATATATGAAATATGCATTATGAAAGTGAGAATTATATATGCTTATGAATAATTGTGTATTCGGTTAAGTTAATATATTTTGATAATGTTCATGTGATGGTATATGAGTTTTAAGCATGAAAATGTGTATTTGATTAATGATTTCTTGATTCGGCCTAGTAAATTTTAATACTAATGATCGTTTAATAAATTAATTGCTTATGACTTACTAAGCTATTCAAGCTTACTGTGTATGTGTTTGTTTATTGTTTTATAGATTTTGGAAGCTAGTTACGAGCTCGGGGATCGTCAGAGAAATCCGTCACATATCGATTTCAATTTTGGTATTTTGTTAAAAGTTGAACTTTGAACCTATGGCATGTATAGGCTAGCTTATGTTTTTGGTTATTTTGAAGTTGTATATATAAAGCCATGCGAAAATGGCTTGATCATTATATTTAAGCTTGGTTTTATATGTTCTTGGTTAAATACTTAATGTGTTTGATTTCTATGTTTGAGTTCAGTTATGTTTGATTGTGGTTTAAGTTTGTTTGGTAAGCAATATCATATATATATATAATGTGATGTTTGGTTATGTGTTTCGACAATAAGTATGTAAAGGATGTTATTTGAGGTAAGTAAAGTTATATAAAGCTCATGATTATTTATTGGGTAAGTTTGATATATGTGGTTGATAAATATATTTAGGTTATGAATAGTTAATGATTTATTATTGAGATGCATAATTTGTAACATGAATTGGTTTGAACATTGCTTATAAGGTATTTATGTATTCGGTTATGAAATGAAATATATAGGTGATGGTTTAAAGCTATTTATAATTTGGCCATGGTGTTTAAATCTTGTCATCAAGTGTTTAGTTTTATGTTAATATTGGATTTGTGGTATTGGACATATGTGAACTAAGTTAGGCTATGAAAATTGGATTAAGAAATGTGGTTTTTTAATTGATTTGAAATGGCATGCTTAAATGGGTAATTTGGTTTAGAAATGATAATGTAAGTGTATATGTATATATGACTAGGTATTGGAACTATAATGATAAGCATGCAAATTGGTTTATTTTTTATATTTATATAAATATATTATGTATTGAATGTTATATAGAATGTCCGAATATGAAATAATTTAGTTTGGTTGTGTGAATGAAATTTTGGCACGAATTAAATCATATAAAATTAGCATATGAATTATGTGTACTCTTAGTTGTTATTTGTGTTTAAAAAGGCTTAAGATAACAAGGTCATATGCGCATGGTTTTCTGTTCAGGAAAGAAGTATGTTTAGTCTTAAATTATGTTAGTTTAAATGCAACCAATGCCGCACAAGTGAGTGACATTTAAGTTGTGTTACAGTTCATATTGTTTGGGTATAAATGCGCACTATGTTCGCTAATAATCCACAATATATTCGGCCATAATGTATAATAACTAAAGTTGCATTTTTGTGTGAATGTTAATTGGTTTTAATATGTGAACATGCTTAGATTATGAAATGTTATGTTTGATAATTAGCTTATGAAAAATAGTTGCTATATGTCTGGTATATGTTGTTGATAAACCGTAATATATACATATTTTAATCCCACATTTAGCATACTTTTGGATGATTTAATCCCTTGAATTGTTGAATTTGATGCTACTAATCCTTTAGTTTCATGTTTTATACTTAGGAGAGCATCAAAGGATGAAAAGAACGAGAAATGGGCCAAAGTGAGAAATTCAGACGGCCTGGAGTTCACCACACAGCCGTGCCACCTTAGCAGGCCCGAACACGGCCTGGGCTCGATTCACACGGGCGTTCCATACGGGCGTGCCCCTACCTTGAACTGTTTTAATTCCATTCAGATTAGGGTACTTGTGGGCCAAGAAAGGCATTCCGAAAGCCTATATAAACACCCTAGGGGGCAACCTAAAAAGAGAGCTCGACAGGACGTCGAAGAGACGTCGAGTAGAAGGAGAAAATACTCCAAGACAGCCATCGGGAACAGCTTAGGAGAAGGATCTCCATCAAGACTGAGGATCTCCCATCAAGTTCTTTAGAAGTTTTTGGGTTTTCTTATGTTTTGTTGTTTTTCCTCTTTTATGATGTTTCCCTATTTTAGTATGAACTAAACTCCCTAAATACCGATGGAGGATGAAACCTAGTTGAATCTTATTATTATTTGATTTATGAGATAAATACTTGTGCTTATTCTTAATTGTGAGTTCTTATTCTTGTTTTGATAATTCAGGTTATTGATTCAAGTTGAATGTGCTTATTCAGTGGAGCAAAAGTCCCTGTCTAAGAGTAGATCAACACAATTAAGCGGAGTTGATCGCAACCCTAGAGATAGGGCGACGAAACTCTGCCGGATTAGGGTCAAACCTAATAAGAGAATCCATAGATCGAGTTAATGCGACAATAGGGGTTTTAATTAGAAAGAGATTTCAATTAATCAACCTAGAGTCAGTTGTTAGTAGCCTCGAGAGAGATATTAATATAATTTAGGGATTTCTACGGATTAAGCCAATTGAATAAATCACATGAATCAAAAATAATAAGTGAAGTCTAGGTGGATTCTTCCTTAGGTATTGTCTATCTCATATAAGTTGTCCAAAAGTATTTTCCCAATTTACTCTCTGTCGCGTTCATAGTTAGTTAAATTAGTTAGTTAATTTTAGATTAAAAATAAATCCCCTTAATTAATAGGCTAGATAATAAAAAGATAGTTAATACTAGTACTCATGGTCCTTGAGGATACGATATTTCGGACTCACCACGCCTATACTCATTGTTTCTCGATAGGTGCGCTTGCCTTTGTCGAAATAATAGTTAGTTTCGAGCTCCATCAAGTTTTTGGCGCCGTTGCCGGGGACTAAGATATTAGGAAAACTAAATTTTTATTACTTTAGCCATTTTATTTATTTACAATTTATTTTATTTATTTTATTTTAACTTTTCTAATTTTTCTTTTATTTGCTTCTGGCAGGTAATTCTAGTTTATGACTAGAAGGAACCCGTCAGGACCATTACTCTTTGACAGTGATATTGAAGGTAGCGTTTGCAGAAACCGAAGAGAAATTAGGCGAAGCCTACAGTACATACAAGAAGAGCAAGAGGACGACACCAACACTACCGAAGAGATGGCTGACAATAATCTGCTACCTCATGTAGTTGCCGCAAATCCGGTGAATCAAAACCCTGCTCCTTGTACTATGTATGATTATGCTAAACCTAGTTTAACAGGAACCGAATCAAGTATTGTTAGACCTGCTATTGCTGCAAATAATTTTGAACTGAAACCTAACACTATACAGATGATTCAGCAGTTTATTCAGTTTGATGGTTTGCAAGATGAGGATCCAAACAATCACTTGGCAAATTTTCTAGAGTTGTGCGACACTTTCAAGATTAATGGCGTTTCTGATGATGCCATTCGCCTTTGGTTGTTTCCCTTTTCATTGAGGAACAAAGCTAAACAGTGGTTAAACTCGTTACCACGAGGATCAATCACTACATGGGATCAAATGACCGAAAAATTTTTACTTAAATATTTTCCGCCGGCTAAAACGACTAAGTTGAGGAATGATATCTCTTCTTTTGTGCAGATGGATTTAGAGACACTTTACGATGCATGGGAGAGATACAAGGATTTACTAAGAAGGTGCCCTCACCATGGGTTACCTTTGTGGCTAGGTTCAAACCTTTTACAACGGTGTGAACCCCTCAACTAGGCAGTTGATTGATTCAGCCGCCGGCGGAACCCTGAATAACAAAACACCTGAAGCGGCTTATGAGTTTATGGAGGAGATGTCACTAAATAACTATCAGTGGCAAGTTACAAGGACAAGGCCGACAAAATCTGCCAGTGTTTTCAACCTCGACGCAGTGACCATGCTATCAAACCAGGTAGAACTCCTTAATAAGAAAATTGATGGTTTATATGGTTCTTCGCAGGTACACCCAGTGATGCAGTGCGATGTAAATGGAGGAGGGATGAGCAATACAGAATACCAGCCTTACAACCCAAGCATTGAAAACGAGCAAGTTCACTATACGGGTAACAATCCTCGACCTCAAAATAATCCTTATAGTAACACTTACAATCCAGGGTGGAGGAACCATCCAAATTTCTTATGGGGAGGTCAAGGAAATCAGAGACAACAACCCCCTCCAGGCTTTCAACAGCAACCCTACCCATAGGAGAAGAAGCCGAACCTTGAGGAGATGCTGACAAAATTCATCGCGGTGTCAGAAACACGCTTCTAAAACACCGAAACAGCGCTCAAAAATCAACAAGCATCGATTCAAGGGATCGAGAACCAATTAGGACAACTTGCTAAGATCATATCTGAACGACCATAAGGCAGCTTGCCGAGCAACACTGAAACTAACCCAAAGGAGCAAATTCATGCCATCTCTATTCACGACAGTGAGGGGTTAGACGAACCAGAACTGAGGCAAGAGAATGTTGTAGGGGAAGGTAAGGTTGAGGTAAACCATGATAAATCAAAACCGATAATTACAGAGTACCAACCTCGAGTGCCATACCCCAATGCGATGAAGAAAGACAACACAGATGAAAAATTCGGTAAGTTTCTTACACTTCTAAAGAAATTACATATTAACTTACTGTTCCTTGAAACTCTTTCGCGAGATGCGATTCAAGGAAATTTTTAAAAGAGTGTTGTGAACAAGCGTAAATTAGACGAGACGTCGCATGTGGAGCTAAACGCAGTGTGCTCAGCAATTTTACAAAATAAACTACCACGAAAATTAAAAGATCCAGGGAGTTTTACAATTCCATGTTTAATTGGTAGTTTATCTATTAATAATGCCTTAGCTGATTTAGGGGCAAGCATCAATGTTACGCCTTATAAAATGTTTAAACAACTAGGTATCGGGAAACCCAAACAAACTAGGATGAGCATTCAATTAGCTGATAAAACTATTAGAATTCCTAGGGGTATAATCGAAGATGTACTAGTAAAAATTGATAAATTCATATTCCCGGTAGACTTTGTCGTTTTAGACATGGATGAGGATAATAATGTTCCTTTAATTTTAGGAAGACCCTTTTTATCAAATGCCAGAACTAAAATTGATATTGATACAGGTGAACTCACACTTCGTGTGGGTGATGAAACGATCACTCTTCAGGCCCTTGACTCAGCTAGGACATCGAATAATCAAGGTGAAAACATAAATTCCATTAATAACCATTTGATTCAACCTTTTTTATAGGAAACACCACGAAACTACACAACTGAGCCAGATCCTAGACTTCGTGCCAATAAAGAAATAATTCATGAGGAATGAAGGCTTCAGACCAATGAACAAGATGAGTAGAAGACACATTTCAAGGAGAAACTAAGAACACACGAAGCAAAACCGAGAGAATCCCTAGACGAGCCTATAGGAACAACAAATCACTTCAAAATTGGAGATCAGGTACTGTTAAATGCAACCGATCCTCGAATTAGCACCTCAGAGCTTAAAGTAAACGGAGCGACTCCTTTTACGGTACTTAAGGTCTTTTCATACGGAACGGTCGAGGTAACTCATTTTAATTTTGGCACTTTTAAGATAAATATTACCCGACTCAAACCATATGTTGATAGAATTGATAATAAGAAAAAAGAGTTTCGACTCCTCAAACCACAATGGTTATGCGAATGACAGGTAAGTCTAGCTTAAGACTTTAAACGAGCGCTTCTCGGGAGGCAACCCAAGCACTAACCCCACTAACGTCTATATTTTCGAATTTTAGCATCTAACTAAAAACTAACCAAATTTTTAGGCGCATGTTTCCCTACCCACAAGGCCTTGCACAAGGGCGTGGCTGTGGCCGTGGCCGTGTGGAAACAGGACAAAACTTATCCTAAAACACAGGCTGCGATAAAACGCCACGGCCGTGCGATTCGGCCATGGTCAAAACTGAGAAATCTACACGGGCGCGCGACACGCCCGTGGGACCTTTGAGTCCATTTATTTTTTCTTTTTCTCTTATTTTCATTTTTAATTTCTTTTCTTTTATCTTTCTCGTCTTTAATTTATATTATTATATTTTGATTTCTTTAATGTAGGTTCAAGGGGCTGTTAACGAACGACCACACCACCACCGGAGTATCCTCCCTACCTTCACCTCTCTCCAACTTTACCATTTCTTTTCATTGACTCCATCCAAAATTCAGGAAGTTTCACTTCTCTCCCTATCTTATGATTTTATTACTATATTGCTATTATCTATCTTTGTACATTGAGGAAAATGTACATTTTAAGTGTGGGGGGGTTAACTACAGTATTATTTGAAAATCCCTGAATTATGTCTTATTCTTAAGTAATTTTCTCATATTACTATTAGAATGAAACTTCTATTAATTTATGATTATCATTGATATGCTTCAGATTAAGTCATAAGTAATTGTGCATTGATGGTTTAAACTTTAAGACATTAGAGAATCAAGCATGATAAGTCTATTTTCAGAATTAAAAATCTGCTAGGTTGTTTCCCTAAATTTAAATATTACTTTGAAGTTTGAAATTTGCAAGGTTGACATAAAAAAAAACCATGATTTTTGTGAGATTTTGAGCCTTTAGAGCATACATTTTTCGTGCTCACTTTATTGATTATGAGTGTGTCAACATTGATTTGTTATTCTAGAATTTGCTTCAATTATACATGTCGAGACCACACCTATGATTTGATATACTGAGATGATAAAGGCACCTAGGTTTTAACCCACTTATTCCACTAAAAAGCCTACCCGTTTAATTAACCCCTAGTGACCCCTTTGATACTAATAAGCCATTTCTTGACTCACCCATTAATATTAACCCAAAACCCACTTTGTATTTGTTATCACCATTTCTCTTGACTACCCTTATATCGAAATTTGATTTGATTGGTTGCTTAACTATTTTCTTTCTTTCAGTTGTTAAATTCTATCTTATTATTACTGTATGTGCTTATTCTTAAAAAAAAATGAAGTATATTCATTATTAGTTCTATGTTATTTGAGCTTACGTTTAATTTTACATTTTGAGAAGAAGCTCGTGTTATTAGTGATGGATTCTTAATTGATGTAATTATTCAAGTTTTAGTTTATTTTCCTAGTTAGGTAATTTTTCAATTCAATCTCGATTTTTAACCCTCTAATTCAGCCTTTATCCACACCTTAAACCCAAGCCCCATTACAACCCTGTTTAAAGACCTTTTGATTTGTGTATCATCTCATTTTATAGTGGTGGAGATTTGATTTTCATGCAAGCCTATGGGATTAACTTTTCATGTTTGACTTCTGAGTGCTTAATTTGAACCTTAAACACTTTGAGTGATTTGAGTGAATCCTTAGTGAGGTGATCGTGTGTCGAGAGTCTTAATATTTATATAATGAATGATCTAGCCTAGAAACTAACTATCACCACTAGAAACTTAAATTACATAGAATAAGAGCAAGAGGACGATACTAATAACACCGAAGAGATGGCTGATCACCAGAATAATCCACTCCCTCCTGTGGTTGCCGAAAATCCTCCTCATCGAACTATGTATGATTATGCTAAACCTAATTTAACAGGAACTAAGTATTGTTAGACCTGCTATTGCTGCAAATAATTTTGAATTGAAACCTAACACTATACAGATGATACAACAGTTTGTTCAGTTCGATGGTTTGCAGGATGAGGATCCTAACACACACTTAGCAAATTTCTTAGAATTTTGCGATACCTTCAAAATAAATGGCGTTTCTAATGATGCCATCCGTCTTTGGTTGTTTCCCTTTTCTTTGAGGAATAAAGCCAAACAGTGGATGAATTCTCTTCCACGAGGATCAATCACTACATGGGAGCAAATGACCAAAAATTTTTTATTAAAATATTTTCCGCCGGCTAAAACGGCTAAGTTAAGGAATGATATCTCTTCTTTTGTGCAGATGGATTTAGAGACACTTTATGATGCATGGGGGAGATACAAAGATCTATTGAGAAGGTGCCCACACCATGGATTACCCTTGTGGCTACAAGTCCAGACCTTTTATAATGGTGTAAACCCGTCAACCAGGCAGTTGATTGATTTAGCCGCTGGCGGAACGCTGAACAACAAAACTCCTGAAGTGGCCTACGAGTTTATAGAAGAGATGTCACTGAATAACTATCAGTGGCAAGTCACAAGGACAAGGCCAACAAAAACAGTCGGAGTTTTCAACCTCGACGCAGTAACCATGCTATCCAATTAGGTAGAACTATTAAATAAAAAGATTGATGGTTTGTATAGTTCTTCACAGGTACATCCAGTGATACAGTGTGATACGAATGGAGGGTCGAACAATACGGAATATCCACCCTACAACCCTAGCGTAGAAAGCGAGCAGATGAACTATATGGGTAATAATTTTAGATCTCAAAATAACCTCTATAGTAACAATTATAATCCAGGTTGGAGGAACCACCCCAATTTTTCATGGGGTGGTCAAGGAAATCAGAGACAACAACCCCCTTCAAACTTCCAACAACAACCCTACCCACAGGAAAAAAAGCCGAATCTTGAGGATATGCTAGCAAAATTAATTTCAGCATCAGAAATTCATTTTTAGAATACCGTAGCGACATTGAATAATCAGCAAACATTAATTTAAGAACTTAAAAACCAACTAGGACAGCTGACCAAGTTAGTTTTAAAAAGTAAATAGGTCATTTACCTAATGATACCAAACCTAAACCACAAGTGCAGTTAAAGGCAGTAACATTAAGGAGTGGGAAGGAGTTGGTTGAATCAGAAAAGAAGATACCTCAAGCAACTAATAAAGAGAAAAGTGAGGAAATCGAGAATGTAACATCGGTACGTGAAAAACTTAAACCACCGATCCCATATCCGATAAAGTTGAAGAAAGATCGCTTGGACGCACAATACGGTAAATTTCTTGAACTTTTTAAACAGTTACATATTAACTTACCTTTTATTGAAGCTATTTTCATGATGCCGACGTCACATAAAATTCCTAAAAGAGCTTTTAACAAATAAAAGGAAGTTTGAAGAGATATCAACAGTGGAACTCAATGAAGAACGTTCAGCTATCCTCCAAAACAAGCTATCAACCAAATTAAAAGATCCAGGAAGTTTCACTATTCCCTGTTTAATTGGTAGTTTAAATATTAAGAAAGCATTAGCTGATCTAGGTGCCATTATTAATTTAAAGCCTTATAAAATGTTTAAGCAACTTGGTCTTCGGGAACCAAAACCCACTAGGATGAATATTCAATTAGCTGATAGATCTAATAAATATCCTAGAGGAGTTATTGAAGATATTCTGGTAAAAGTGGATAAATTTATATTTCCTGTTGATTTTTTTGTGCTTGACATGGATGAAGACATTGAAGTACCTTTAATTTTGGGACGCCCCTTTTTAGCTACTGCTAGGGCTGTTATTGATGTAGGTGATGGTAAACTTGCTGTAACACCCCAAACCCGGCCCAAACGCTACAACCGGATCTGGTATGTCACTTAAGAGATTTTACATAACATGTCGCATTTTGGAAAATAATTACTAGGTTTACACCTTTATTTCGAAAGCTTAATAATTCATTAAAGTATAAAATATTGGTAGATTTTAAATAAAAACCAAAATTTCATGCAGGTCTTAACTTAATTGAAAACGTAAAACTTAAAACCCAGTAATAAAAGCCCAACCCAAAACATAAATGGCAGTCTAGTGGCCCATGGCCTTATTACAAAGAAATTTGAACCCATTAATTAAATGAAAATAAAAAAAATTAGACTAAGTCTTTTTGCTGAATTCTCAAAGCTCTGTCGCATGGCCACCTTGCTCTCCTCTCCAGCCCGGTCCGATGCCTAAGTGTCACCCGAGATGGTTAAAATTAAAGGGTGAGTCGCGAGACTCGAGTGTGCAAACCTCATGCACCATTAGATTTGGGCTTTAGCCCCATAAAACAGAATAATCAAAATATAAGTAACAAAAATAATATGCAAAGCCCAACCCATATCCTAGGTGTCCATCCGCTACACGCGCCCCGTACGACCATTCACACCATTGGGGATTTCTACAATAAAACCCACACCGCTACACACCTTGATGGCGATCGTGCTTGCTCATCATCGATCATGGCCATAGCCACTACAATGATCACGGCAGAAGCGCTACAAATGAGATCACGGTAAGGAACCGCTACAGCAGATTACGGTAAAAACCGCTACAACATATAACTTCCTCCTTTCATCAAACCCAGCCCATGCAATCACATAAAAGCAAAGTATACTTATAACATTTAATCGGATCATTTACTAACACGGTGATTTGTTTTACCCTCTTTGGGTTCCGTCAATATCCGGGGTTTTGGCATTTAACAAAATATGTAATACTTATTTTCATATATTAATCAAACAGATCTAGATGGTGTGGAGAATTACACACCTGATATTGCGAAATCCAATATTCTTAGTCGATGTCCTTGCTATCTGGATCTATTATCCTCAATCTATAGTCTTGCTTAAAAACCGGAACAATTGCGAAAATAGGCCTCCCTTATATTCGGCCATGGTTAGTATTCTACCCGATTTTATATATATAAATAAACGAATCCTCTTACCTTGAAATCCCAAAATTGGAGACTTATGATTTTCGGCTTTTAGATCTAGTCGACTAAGCTTCCTTCAAATCTCGAATTGCCGTTCATCATAAAACCATTAAACTATTAGCTTTTGGCTTTTGCCTTTCAAAAACCGGGAATAGATCATGAGAACTAATCAAAAATCAACACTTACCTTAGCATAGGAGATTCGGCTAGCACTAGAGAGAGGATTCGGCAATGCCCATGGAAGATTTAAATGCCGGAAGTACAGAACTAATTCTCAAATAGGATGAGTAGAAGAAGAAAAAACTATGGATGCTTCGGCTTTCTAGAGAAATCGGCACAAGAAGGAAAAAGTGGAGAAGAGTTTCGACTTTTAAAGAAATTGGAGAAAAGAAATTGGAGAGGGAGAGGCTAGGGAATTTCGGCACAATGGGAGAGAAATTTAGGGTTTTAGATTGTCGAGAATCAAGGAGCTAGCCCCTATTTATAGATATTTTGGCACCTCATTGCTAAAAACCAAAAACGCCTTAAAATTCAAGCTAAAAGAGAGGAGAAATTCAGCACCCTCCTTGCCATGCAGTAGTCGAATTTTACACTCCTCTAGGTGGTGGATTTTCGGCCAACACTTCCCTTGAAGATAAGCTCCTAACTTTTCTCCTTTTTATCTATGATATTATCACTTAAAAATCCACATAAAATCTCCTATTTTATAGCCTTGTAGCCATCCACCTCTACTAATCCCTAATGCCAAATTTAACTCACTTAAATTAAAAGATTTGGGCCTCATTAAACTTAATACTTGGGCCAATAATTCCTTGTGTGTGGCGTCACCCTCTCTTCATTTAAAGTGCCGAATTTGGCCTAAAACATGGGCTCCTTGCGACCCAAAACTTGTTCCTTTTTAACTGTTAATGATGCCACTTTAATCTGGGCCTTTTTGCCTAATTCTAAGCCCAAATTTAGACCACTATCAATTAAATTATCATAGTAAACCTATTCCTACACTAAATGTATAGGCCCGTAAATTTAGGATGTTACACTTGCACTAAGGGTAGGCGACGAGGAAATTATTTTTCAAATTTACGATGCTATGCGGTATTCCAGAGAAAAAAGACGATTCCTGTTATTTTATTGATGCCATTGATCATTTTACTAAAGATTCTTTGCAGGAAATCATCCATGACGACACGATGGAACTGTGTCTTAACCAAGGTGAGGGGGAAGATGATGATACCGGTGAGTTGAATACATCTACCTCTAGACAAAAGAAAGAAGAGGGCATTGAAGTCAATGACGAACTAAAACAAAAACCCTCTATTGATGAGCCACCAAAATTGGAATTAAAACAGTTGCCAGATCACTTAGAATATGCATTTCTCGGGGATAATTCTACTCTACCAGTAATTATCTCTTCAGAACTGGAACCCAAAGAGAAAGACGAGTTGCTACAGGTACTAAAGGAACATAAAAGAGCCATAGCTTGGAAAATTTCTGACATTAGTGGAAAAAGCCCATCGTTTTGCACCCACAAAATTTTAATAGAGGATGAGTATAAAACATGTGTGCAACCTCAAAGACGATTGAATCCCAACATGAAACAAGTTGTTAAAGCTGAGGTAATTAAACTTCTAGATGCTGGAATAATTTATCCTATTTCTGACAAAACTTGGGTAAGTCCTGTGCAGGTTGTTCCAAAGAAAGGAGGCATGATTGTAGCTAACGAAAATAATGAATTAATTCCTACAAGAACGATCCACAAAGTTGGAGAGTCTGTATTGACTATAGAAAGTTGAACGATGCCACCAGAAAAGACCACTTTCCTTTGCCCTTTATTGATCAAATGTTAGAAAGATTATCTGGGCATATGTACTATTGCTTCCTAGACGGACTCTCCGGCTACTTCCAAATTCCAATAGCCCCCGAGGATCAAGAAAAGACAACATTTACATGTCCATACGGTACGTTTGCTTATCATAGAATGCCTTTTGGATTATGTAATGCTCTTGATACTTTTCAATGCTGCATGTCGGCCATCTTCGACGAACTTGTGGAAGACATTATAGAGGTATTTATGGACAAATTTTTAGTATTCAGTAATTCTTTCTATCTTTTCCTTAAAAACTTAAAACGGGTTCTAATGAGATGTGAGGAAACGAACCTTGTTTGAAATTGGGAAAAATGTCACTTTATGGTTCGAGAAGGGATTATGTTAGGGCATAAAATTTCTAGTAAAGGAATTAAGGTAGACAAAGCAAAGGTCGAAACCATAGAAAAATTACCTCCTCCTAGTTCAGTTAAGGCTATTAGAAGCTTTTTAGGACATGCTGGATTTTATAGAAGATTTATTAAGGACTTTTCTAAAATAGCTAAGCCTTTAACAAAATTGCTAGAAAAAGACGTACCTTTCAATTTTGATTAGGAATGTTTAGATGCATTTAAAATCCTCAAAGATAAATTAATAAATGCTCCAATTATAATTGCACCTGATTGGAATTTACCCTTTGAACTAATGTGTGATACGAGTGATTTTGCAGTAGGTGCAGTTTTGGGAGAGCGAAGGAACAAGCACTTTCAGCCGATTTATTACGCTAGCAAGACATTAGCGTCTGCACAAGAAAATTACACCATCAGAGAAAAAGAATTGCTAGCTGTGGTTTTTGCATTTGATAAATTTAGACAATATTTGATACTATCTAAAGTTATCGTTTATACGCGACCATTCGACTCTTTGTTATCTTTTGACTAAATCCGATGCAAAACCTCGACTAATAAGATGGATTTTACTCTTACAGGAATTTGATTTGGAAATTCAGGATAAGAAAGGAGCTGAAAATCTTGCAGCAGATCATCTTTCTAGGCTTGAAAATCCACATATCAAAGAACTCAACGAGAGTGAGATAAACGACTTGTTTCCCAAAGAACAACTCTTTTCTTTAACCAACTCCGAGGTACCTTGGTTTACAGATATTGCAAATTATTTAGCAGCTAACATCCTACCAAAAAGGTTAACACATCATCAAAAGAAGCGATTCTTTGCCGATGTGAAAAACTATTTTTGGGAGGACCCCTTTCTTTTCCGTATATGTGCAGATCAAGTAATTCGGAGATGTGTTACAAAGGCAGAAGCAAGTAAAATCCTAGAACATTGCCACTCAGAACCTTCGGGAGGACATTACAGCGGGATTAAGACAACACATAAAACGCTCGAATCAGGTTTTTATTGGCCAACTCTATTTAAAGATGCCAACAAGTATGTTACTTCATGTGATAAATGCCAAAGAACAGGTAATATCTCTTAACGCGATGAGATGCCTCAAACGTATATGCTAGCATGTGAAATATTCGATGTATGGGGTATTGATTTTATGGGCCCATTTCCTAATTCATTTGGAAATAAATACATCTTAGTAGCAGTAGATTACATGTCAAAATAGGTGGAAGCTCAAGCTTTACCTACAAACAATGCTAGGGTAGTAGTGAGGTTTCTTAAGAAACTCTTCTCTTGATTCGGAACACCCAGAGCAATTATTAGTGATAGGGGTACTCACTTTTGTAATACTCAATTTAATAAAGTCTTAAAAAAATATGGAGTACACCACAGGATAGCTACCCCTTATCATCCTCAAACTAGTGGACAAGTGGAAGTAGCAAATCGAGAACTTAAGCGTATTCTAGAGAAAATAGTAGAATCAAACAGGAAAGATTGGGCATTAAAAGTTGACAATGCTTTATGGGCCTATAGAACAGCGTTTAAAACCCCCATAGGAACATCCCCATACAAACTTGTCAACGGAAAAAGTTGTCATCTACCATTTGAGTTAGAGCACAAAGCTTTTTGGGCTATAAAATTCTTAAACTATGATCTCAAAATCGCAGAGGAGAAGAGGATGATGCAGTTGAACGAGCTAGATGAATGGCGAGCTAATGCCTATGAGAACTCACGACTATATAAGGAGGCAACAAAGCGAAGCCATGATGCTTGTTTATAGCAATCAAAGCAATTCGAAGTAGGAGACTTAGTCCTGCTATACAATTCAAGGCTCAAATTGTTTCCTGGAAAGCTGAAATCAAGATGGTCAGGTCCATTCGTGATCAAAAATATTTTTCCCTACGGCACAATCGAGGTAACTCATCCAACTCGTGGCACATTCAAGGTAAATGGTCAGCGACTAAAAATTTATAATGGTGAAGATTTTAGGGATATAAGAGAGGAGCTTCAGCTCCGTGAACCTTCATTTAGAAATGAAAACTGGGTAAGTCTAGCTTAAGACTTTAAATGAGCGCTTCTCGGGAGGCAACCCGAGCACTAACTTCACTAATGTTATATTTTCGATTTTTAGCACCCAACTACAAACTAACCAATTCAGTAAATCACAAGTTTCCCTACTACACGGCCTTGAACACGGGCGTGGCCGTGGCCGTGTGGACACCACAAACAGGTACATGGGCGTGGCAAAGATGGTGTTGAAACAGGACAAAAATTTTCCCAAGCCACGGGCTCCAACTAGACGACACGGTCGTGCGACGCGACTGTGGTCGAAACTGACTAAGGAACACGGGCGTGTCACACGCCCGTGCATCTAACCCGTGGCCAATACTGAGTAAAAGACACGATCGTAAAACACGCCTGTGCTCTAAGGTCGTGGATGACACTGACTTAAGAACACGGGCATAGGACAACTTACACGAGCGTGGGAGAAGCGAACGAGACAATACAAGGGCGTGCAAAATGGCTCTGTGGCCCAACACGCCCACGTAACACGGGCGTGTGACACAATTCAGACGCACCTAAATTAAAAATTCCTGATTCATACGGCCCAAACAAATAGAACACGGGCGTGGCCTCCGCCCGTGTGGTCGATTTCCTATTTAAACCCCCTCCTATTCATCTTATTCCCCAATCCCCAACTCTAGCCGTTTCCTCCAAGCATCCCCAAATCCTCCTTCCCTCCTAAGTCCGGCCACCATCCTCCTCCTCCCTCATTACTTCTTCCTTCTCTATTTTCCTTTTCTATTCCTCATCCACACGCAGCCCACGCCCGTGCACAGACGCCATAGCCACACCCACCCATGCTCGCGCGTCGCCATCAAGCCCGTGCTCCGTCCACCACCTCAACCACGCCGTTTATCTCTGAAAACTCCACCGGTCACCTCTCCTTTTCACATTTTACATTTTACATTTTACTTCATTGAACTATATTATCACAAGAATTTTGTTTAGCTTCTAGTTAGTTTATCTCTATTACTTAATATTAGTTATACTCACTATTAGATTGTTAATTCATTTAGTCCTTGTTTAAGTAATAGCGATTAGTATTTATGCTGATAAAAGTTATACAATATGTCTTGGCTGGAAATATTACTTGAATCGTTGAATATCTGTTATTTTCAGGACTATAATGTCATCTTCCCGAGGTAAGAAAACCGCCGTCCCCACTTCCAAAAAATGAAAGGGACCCGGCGCGACCTCCTCGAGCGCCTCCGCCGAAATATGACACCCATTCTTACGGTTTCCTCTGGGAACTCAGGAGGATCTTTATCAGATACTACGCGCAAGACCTCTCGGCGTAGGAAGGTGTATCGATTGAACCGTTCTGGAGCAGGTCCAGCTATCAGATGAGGTTCGGGCCTTATTATTCACAGACCCGTAGGGGCAATTTTTTGACATCATCGAGCCCACATACTTAGAGCTCACTCTGGAACTCTGCTCTACTTTCCACCTCCAGACGGTGATGACTAACTTCGATGACTCTGGCACTATCCAATTCTACCTCGGAGGTCTAGTTTGTGAGATGAGTGTCCCACAGTTCGGAGCTACTTTGGGACTTTACACTGATGAATTTATGGAAGATGACGAGTTCAAAAATCTTCACCGTCACATCCATAAATCTTCGGTTGACTGTTGGAAAGACCTAGTCTCCGTCTCGGCCACATATGACCCTAGTCGCTCCAAAGCGACAACTCTCGCCCCACCCCTGAGGTACATACACGCTATCCTAGCTCATACACTGACAGGGAGAAGAAATATCACTGGCGTCGTAAACACTCACGACGTCTACTTCCTTTGGTGCATGGCGAACGGATATGTGTTTGACCTCGCCTATTTCATAGCTCGCGCCATCCAACATCAGACGGAGCAACATAGGAGAGGGGTCATCTCTATGGGTCTATACATCGCGCGTCTCGCTCGACACCGGACTCCTTAACACGTACCCGCCGACTTCCTCACTTACACGATGGGGACGGATGCCTCGCAGGCATCCGACGATGTTACACATGAGGATGATCAATCATCGCCGCGTGGGACGATCTTCCCGCATGCCGCCTAGCTCACACCACCGATGAGGAGGATCCTGAGAACATTACTGATGATGTTCCCCCACCACACGAGGCACCACCACTGAGCCATTTCCCAGTTCATGCGGCAGCTTCTCTGGCAGACATATCTGAGCGCCTAACACGATTTGAACAGCAATGTTTCCAGCGCTTCGACCATCTCAACACCACTCTCCACCAGATATGTCAACACCTGACATTTCATCGCCGCCCCCACCTCGCGACCCGGCCGATGACGACGACCTTTGAGTCCTTTTATTTTCTTTATTTTTCATTTTTATTTTTAGTCTATTTTCGTTCTTAATTAAAACTTTTTCCCTTTCTTGTTTAAAACTTTTATTAGTACAGTTTAATTTCTTTTATCACTGGCAGTCTAAATCTCGAGTATCTCTAACAACATTTATTAAATAGTACTCCCTGAACATTTAACTGATGACTTCATAGTTTAAATAGGTTCAATTTGCCACTCCAACAACGAACACATCACCGGAGTATTCACCACCACATTCACCTATACTGTAACACCCCAAACCCGGCCCAAACGCTACAACCGAATCTGGTATGTCACTTAAGAGATTTTACATAACATGTCGCATTTTGGAAAATAATTACTAGGTTTACACCTTTATTTCGAAAGCTTAATAATTCATTAAAGTATAAAATATTAAGTAACCAATTATCTTGGTAGATTTTAAATAAAAACCGAAATTTCATGCAGGTCTTAACTTAATTGAAAACGTAAAACTTAAAACCCAGTAATAAAAGCCCAACAAAATCCCAAGACATAAATGGTAGTCTAGTGGCCCATGGCCTTATTACAAGGAAATTTGAACCCATTAATTAATTGAAAAAAAAAAATAGACTAAGTCTTTTTGCTGAATTCTCAAAGCTCTGTCGCATGGCCACCTTGCTCTCCTCTCTAGCCCAGTCCGATGCCCTAACTGTCACCTGAGATGGTTAAAATTAAAGGGTGAGTCACGAGACTCAGTGTACAATCCTCATGCACCATTAGATTTGGGCTTTAGCCCCATAAAACAAAATAATCAAAATATAAGTAACATAAATAATATGCAAAGCCCAACCCATATCCTAGGTGTCCATTCGCTACACGCCCCCGTACCAGCCATTCACACCATTGGGGATTTCTACAATCAACCCACACCGCTACACGCCTTGATGGTAGTCGTGCTGCTTATCATCAGATCATGGCCGTAGCCACTAGAACAGATCACGGCAGAAGTCGCTACAACAGATCACGGTAAGGAACCGCTACAACAGATCACGGTAAAAATCGCTACAACATATAACTTTCTCCTTTCATCAAACCTAACCCATGCAATCACATAAAATCAGTATACTTATAACATTTAATCAGATCATTTACTAACTTGGTGATTTGCTTTACCCTCTTTGGGTTCCCGTCAATATGCCGGGGTTTCGGCATTTAACAAAACATGTAATACTTATTTTCATATATTAATCAAAGCAGATCTAGATGGTGTGGAGAATTACACACACGATATTGCGTAAATCCAATATTCTTAGTCGATGTCCTTGCTATCTAGATCTATTATCCTCAATCTATAGCCTTGCTTAAAAGCCGGAACAATTGCGAAAATAGGCCTCTCTTATATTCGGCCATGGTTAGTATTCTACCCGATTTTATATATATAAATAAACAAATCCTCTTACCTTGAAATCCCGAAATTGGAGACTTATGATTTTAGGCTTTTAGATCTAGTCGACTAAGCTTCCTTCAAATCCCGAATTGCCGCCCATCATAAAACCATTAAACTATTAGCTTTTGGCTTTTGCCTTTCAAAAATCGGGAATAGATCATGAGAACTAATCAAAAATCAACACTTACCTTAGCATAGGAGATTCGGCTAGCACTAGAGAGAGGATTCGGCAATGCCCATGGAAGATTTAAATGCCGGAAGTATAGAACTAATTCTCAAATAGGATGAATAGAAGAAAAGACTATAGATGCTTCGGCTTCCTAGAGAAATCGGCACAAGAAGGAAAAAGTGGAGAAGAGTTTGGCTTTTAAAGAAATTGGAGAAAAGAAATTGGAGAGGAGAGGCTAGGGAATTTCGGCACAATGGGAGAGAAATTTAGGGTTTTTAGTGTCAGAATCAAGGAGCTAGCCCCCCCTATTTATAGATATTTTGGCACCTACTGCTAAAAACGAAAACGCCCTTAAAATTCAAGCTAAAAGAGAGGAGAAATTCGACACCCTCCTTGCCATGCAAGAGCCGATTTTACACTCCTCTAGGTGGTGGATTTTCTACCAACACTTCCCTTGAAGATAAGCTCCTAACTTTTCTCCTTTTATCTATGATATTATCACTTAAAAATCCACATAAAATCTCCTATTTTATAGCCTTGTAGCCGTCCACCTCTACTAATCTCTAATGCCAAATTTAACTCACTTAAATTAAAAGATTTGGGCCTCATTAAACTTAATACTTGGGCCCCTAATTCCTTGTGTGTGGCGTCACCCTCTCTTCATTTAAAGTGCCAAATTTGGCCTAAAACATGGGCTCCTTGCGACCCAAAACTTGTTCCTTTTAAGCATTAATGATGCCACTCTAATCTGGGCCTTTTGCCTAATTCTAAGCCTAAATTTAGACCCTATCAATTAAATTAACATAGTAAACCTATCCCTACACTAAATGTATAGGCCCGTAAATTTAGGATGTTACAGAGTTCTACCCCTCTTCTGTAAATTTCGTCCTCGAAATTTCCAACTAACTATTAATCGTACTACCCAAGTCTCACCACTATGCTTTCATTGCGCACTCCGATTCTAAAGCCAAAAGAAACACTTAGTATACTATGGTAGAGTACGCACCGAGTGTTAGCATCTAGAGCGTCCTCGTCCCCCTTGGCGACGCGGTTGCATAGACCAAAAGCGGCGCCTCGCCAAAGATAACTGCACCTCTACACGGTGCTCCACGACCACGTTCACTACTATTATCGCCCCTGGCTTGTCTGCGGCCTCTTGGTGGTTATTGATCACCTCTCCCGGCTGATCGAACCTCGCCTCGTGGTGCACTCCGATCCATCCGAGGACGATCCTTAATCGGATGTCCTGTGGACCCACACCTAAAGCATCCACCGTTTTCATTACGCACTCCCCATAATGCATCCTCCCACATGTAGGACATGCTCGATTCGACCCGTCGAGCACGAGCGGCCCATCGCCCCCAGCTTTTCCGATAATTCCCGGATGCTCCCGATCGCTCGAAACTTCTCTTACTCTTACTCCTATCCTTATCCCTTTCTTGTCTCTCGACCCATTTCACTTCCTCAGCTATTTTATGGATTATTAGTTTTCTTTCACTAGTTAACCACTAACAGTCTTATGAATAATAGTTTTAAGAGTGGTTCTTTCGAATTCGCATTCACAATACAGTCTCAAGTTTGTAACCTCTAACTAAAATAAAACACATACATCATACAAAAATCATCCAAGCACTTACATTCTTCACGTAAAGGTGTTTTCGTTGATTCACTATATAGGGGTATTTTCGTAATTTCATCCTACAGGGGTATTTTCGTAATTTTTCATAATAAAGTTCCTTGTTGATTTCATGAAGTGAGGGTATTCTGGTAATTTTACAATCCGGAGGTATTTTGGTAATTTTGAAATTTGGGGGTATTTCTGTAATTTTAATATCCGGGGGTATTTCAGTAATTTTGAAATTCAGGGCAATTTAGTAATTTTGCAAATCAGGGGTATTTTGGTCATTTGACAAAACGAGGGTAGGTTGGGAATTTTTTCTAACCAGGGATATTTCGATGTTGTTGTTGTTGTTTTTTTTTTTTTCAAACAGGGTACTTTGGGGAAAAATCTAGTTTCATGGTCCGGGTTACTCTTTTAAACATGAGATTTTCGGGTAAATTTTCAAAACATAGGTATTTTACAAATTCATGGCTGGTTGGTAGTTTTCACAAATCAAACGTATTTTGAAAATTTTGCAAAACTTGAGAATTTTTTTTTTCAAACTAGGGTGGCTGGTCCCTTTCGGGTTTTAATTATAAGGTTTAGCCCATCAACAAGTCCTCGTAACTAGGGTGAATAGTCACCACGCACTGTAGGATTCTAGTGAAGAGGAGGTGAGTCGCTAGGATCGCTTAAGTACCAAGCTCTCCTGAATCCACTCCTAGACATGCGTATGCCCATTGCCACACCCTAACTTGGCTAAGGTGAGCAGTCACTACGCACAGGTAGGATTCCAGTGAAGAGGAGGTGAGTCACTAGGATCTGCTTAAATACCGAGGCTCTTAGGATCCAATCCTAGACATGCGTATGCACTGTTACCACACCCTAGTCTTCCGGCTCGTTCACGGGTTTGTTTAGTGAAGTTAAGTCTTATGAGATTTTAAGAGTTGTTTCAGCTAGGCCTAAAGTCCATCAAGTTCTAATCTAACTAATCTACGTCCCATAAAGCCCATCAAGCCCACATATATTATATCACACAATGGTTGAATACTTACCTCGTGGACTTGGGTAGGAGACGCAGTGCCATCTTTGAGCTAATGGACTGTATAAATATGCATGTTTGAAAACCCAACTTTAGAAAACGTTTTGAGCCCAAAAACCCCAGAGCCGAGTTTTGAACGGGCTCGATACCAATCTGTAAACACCAAACCCGGCCCAAACGCTACAACCGAATCTAGTATGTCACTTAAGAGATTTTACATAACATGTCGCATTTTGGAAAACAATTACTAGGTTTACACCTTTATTTCAAAGCTTAATAATTCATTAAAGTATAAAATATTAAGTAACCAATTATCTTGGTAGATTTTAAATAAAACCGAAATTTCATGCAGTCTTAACTTAATTGAAAACGTAAAACTTAAAACCCAAAGAATAAAAGCCCAACAAAATCCCAAGACATAAATGGTAGTCTAGTGGCCCATGGCCTTATTACAAGGAAATTTGAACCCATTAATTAATTGAAAATAAAAAAAATTAGACTAAGTCTTTTTGCTGAATTCTCAAAGCTCTGTCACATGGCCACCTTACTCTCCTCTCTAGCCCGGTCCGATGCCCTAAGTGTCACCTGAGATGGTTAAAATTAAAGGGTGAGTCACGAGACTCAGTGTGCAACCCTCATGCACCATTAGATTTGGGCTTTAGCCCCATAAAACAAAATAATCAAAATATAAGTAACACAAATAATATGCAAAACCCAACCCATATCCTAGGTGTCCATCCGCTACACGCCCCCGTACCAGCCATTCACACCATTGGGGATTTCTACAATCAACCCACACCGCTACACGCCTTGATGGCAGTCGTGCTGCTCATCATCAGATCATGGCCGTAGCCACTACAACAGATCACGGTAGAAGTCGCTACAATAGATCACGGTAAGGAACCGCTACAACAGATCACGGTAAAAACCGCTACAACATATAACTTCCTCCTTTCATCAAACCCAACCCATGCAATCACATAAAATCGGTATACTTATAACATTTAATCGGATCATTTACTAACTTTGGTGATTTGCTTTACCCTCTTTGGTTCCCGTCAATATGCCTGGTTTTGGCATTTAACAAAACATGTAATACTTATTTTCATATATTAATCAAACAGATCTAGATGGTGTGGAGAATTACACACACGATATTGCGTAAATCCAATATTCATAGTCGATGTCCTTGCTATCTGGATCTATTATCCTCAATCTATAGCCTTGCTTAAAAGCCGGAACAATTGCGAAAATAGGCCTCTCCTATATTCGGCCATGGTTAGTATTCTATCCGATTTTATATATATAAATAAACAAATCCTCTTACCTTGAAATCCTGAAATTGGAGACTTATGATTTTTGACTTTTAGATCTAGTCGACTAAGCTTCCTTCAAATCCCGAATTGTCGCCCATCATAAAACCATTAAACTATTAGCTTTTGGCTTTTGCCTTTCAAAAACCGGGAATAGATCATGAGAACTAATCAAAAATCAACACTCACCTTAGCATAGGAGATTCGGCTAGCACTAGAGAGAGGATTCGGCAATGCCCATGGAATATTTAAATGCCGGAAGTATAGAACTAATTCTCAAATAGGATGAATAGAAGAAAAGACTAGGGATGCTTCGGCTTCCTAGAGAAATCGGCACAAAAAGGAAAAAGTGGAGAAGAGTTTCGGCTTTTAAAGAAATTAGAGAAAAGAAATTGGAGAAGGAGAGGCTAGGGAATTTTGGCACAATGGGAGAGAAATTTAGGTTTTCAATGATCGTAATCAAGGAGCTATCCCCTATTTATAGATATTTTGGCACCTCTTTGCTAAAAACCGAAAACACCCTTAAAATTCAAGCTAAAGAGAGGAGAAATTCGACACCCTCCTTACCATGCAAAGAGCCAAGAATTTTACAGTCCTCTAGGTGGTGGATTTCGGCCAACACTTCCCTTGAAGATAAGCTCCTAACTTTTCTCCTTTTTATCTATGATATTATCACTTAAAAATCCACATAAAATCTCCTATTTTATAGCATTGTAGCCGTCCACCTCTACTAATCCCTAATGCCAAATTTAACTCACTTAAATTAAAAGATTTGGGCCTCATTAAACTTAATACTTGGGCCCCTAATTCCTTGTGTGTGGCGTCCCCTCTCTTCATTTAAAGTGTCGAATTTGGCCTAAAACATGGGCTCCTTGCGACCCAAAACTTGTTCCTTTTTAACTGTTAATGATGCCACTCTAATCTGGGCCTTTTTGCCTAATTCTAAGCCCAAATTTAAACCCCTATCAATTAAATTAACATACTAAACCTATCCCTACACTAAATGTATAGGCCCGTAAATTTAGGATGTTACGTATACCTAAGTCATCATCATTAATCATCCTCAAAGGATTCCATCCAAAATTCAGGAAGTTTCACTTCTCTCCCTCTCTTTTGATTTTCTTACTATATGATTATTATTTATCTTTGTACATTGAAGGCAATGTACATCTTAAGTGTGGGGGGTGAATCTTAAAAGTGCCTAATTTTTTGCATTATTCTCAAATCCCTGAATTAGGCCTTGTTCTTAAATAATTTTCTCATATTACGATTAAAATGAAGTTTCCTTTTATTTATGATTTTTATTGATCTGTTTTGGATTAAGTCACAGCTAATTGTGCAGTGATGATTTAAACTTTAGGGGACTAGAGAATCAAGCATGATAAGTCTATTTTTCAAAATTAAAAATTTTGTTAGGGTGTCTACCTTAATTTAAGTATTACCTTGAAGTTTGAAATTTACAAAGTTGACATCAAAAGCCCATAATTGTTGTGAGATCTTGAGCCTTTTAGAGCATACATTCCTTTTCGTGCTCACTTTATTGATTATGAGTGTGTCAACATTTATTTGTTATTCTAGAACTTGCTTCGAGTATACATGTTGAGACCACACCTTTGATTTGATATACAGAGATGACAAAGGCACCTAGGTTTTAACCCACTTACTCCACTAAAAGCCTACCCTCACAATTAACCCCTAGTGAACCCCTTTGATCCTAACAACCCTTTTATTGACTCACCCTCAACATTAACCAAAAACCATTATTGTTGAAATCCCTTTAATTAATTTGACCCACATCAAGTTGAGGTCTGATTTGAACAGATTACTTAGCTAAACTATGCTTTCCATTTCAGTTGTTAATTTCTTTATTATTGTATGATTTGTTCTTTAAAAAAACGAAGTATATTCATTATTAGTTCTATGTTATTTGAGCTCAAACTGTTAATTTCATTATCTTTAGAAGAAGCTCATGTTATTAGTATTAAGTTTCTGTGATGTAATTATTTAGTATTAGTACAACTTTAGAAGAAGCTCATGTTATTTAGTATTTAGTAATTATTAAGGTTCAGGATAAAGCACTCGTAAGTCAAACATGAAAAGTTAAACCCATAGGCTTGCATGAAAATCAAATCTCCACCACTATAATATGATATGATACACAAATCAAAAGGTCTTTAAAAAGGGTTGTAACGGGGCTTGGGTTAAATTTGTGGATAAAGGCTTGAATTAGAGGGTTAGTATTGAGACTGAATTGACAAATTACATAACTAAAAAGTTGTACTAATACTAAATAATTACATCACAGAAACTTAATACTACTAACATGAGCTTCTTCTAAAGATAATGAAATTAACAGTTTGAGCTCAAATAAAATAGAACTAATAATGAATATACTTCATTTTTTTTAAGAACAAATCATACAATAATAAAGAAATTAACAATTGAAATGGAAAGCATAGTTTAGCTAAGTAATCTGTTCAAATTAGACCTCGACTTAATGTGGGTGAAATTAATTAAAGGGATTTCAACAATAATGGTTTTTGGTTAATGTTGAGGGTGAGTCAATAAAAGGGTTGTTAGAATCAAAGGGGTTCACTAGGGGTTAATTATGAAGGTAGGCTTTTAGTGGAGTAAGTGGGTTAAAACCTAGGTGCCTTTATCATCTTAGTATATCAAATCAAAGGTGTGGTCTCGACATGTATAATCGCAGCAAGTTCTAAAATAACAAATCAATGTTGACACACTCATAATCAATAAAGTGAGCACGAAAAATGTATGCTCTAAAAGGCTCAATATCTCACAAAAATTATGGGCTTTTGATGTCAACTTTGTAAATTTCAAACTTCAAGGTAATAATTAGATTTAGGTCAACAACCTAGCAAATTTTTAATTCTAAAAAAATAGACTTATCATGCTTGATTCTCTACTATCTTAAAGTTTAAATCATCAATGTACAATTAACTATGGCTTAATCCAAAACATATCAATAAAAATCATAAATCAGAGGAAATTTCATTTTAATAGTGATATGAGAAAATTACTTAAGAATAAGACATAGTTAACCCCCCACACTTAAGATGTACATTGCCCTCAATGTACAAAGATAGATATAGATACAAAAAATCAAAAGATAAGGGGAGAAGTGAAACTTCTTGAATTTAGGATGGGTTCCTTGAGTTGGGAGTGTGGAAACTTGATTTGGAGGTGAAAGATAAGTTGGAGGAGGCGTCTCTGGTGGTGGTATGGTGGCTGCCACAATCGCTGCGCTAGATGAAGAAATTGGGTAGCTCGTGAAAAAAAACCAGGAAATAATAAGAACAATTCAAAATAAACTAATTATGTTTTTAAGGACAAGGAAGATAAAGAGAATGAAAATAAAGAAGAAGAGAAAAGAAAATTAAAAACTAAATGGCCTCAAATATCCTTGGCTTGTCGAGTGGATGAAGCGGCCGGCATGAACTTATGTAGATCGGTCTCCCACAGAGAGATTGTGCTAGGATCCTTCCATTTCTTCGACATGGATAATGTTAAAACAGAGATTTTGGGGCAGGAGAATGAGAGAAAATGGAAGGGGGGGGGGAGAGTGTAAAGGGTATGGATGAAAGGGAATGGGTGAGAAAGGGAACAATGGGTGTTTTAAATAGAAGTTTCAAATCTGGTACATCCCCACGCCCGTGTGTTGTGGGCGTGTTGCATCGCACGGCCGTATCGCACGGCCGTGTGGTGGACCGTTCGTTTCTCCCATGCCTGTATAGAGGTCTCCACGCCCATGTCTCTTTCTCAGAGTCGGCCACGGCCTCAAAGCACGGGCGTGTCTCATACCCGTGTAGATTTTTCAGTTTTGACCACGACCGAATCGCACGGCCGTGGTGTTTTATCACAACCTGTGTTTTGGGGAAAATTTTTGCCCTGTTTCCACACGGCCACGGCCACGCCCGTGTTCAAGGCTGTGTGGGTAGGGAAACCTGCGCCTTAAAAATTTGGTTAGTTTTTTTTAGTTATATGCTAAAATTCAAAAATATGAAAATTAACCGGGTTAGTGCTCGGGTTGCCTCCCGAGAAGCGCTCGTTTAAAGTCTTGAGCTAGACTTACCTGTTATTCGTATAGCCATGGTAGTTCACGGAGTCGAAGCTCCTTTTTCTTACTATCAATTCTATCAACATATGGTTTGAGTCGGGTAATATTTACCTCAAAAGTGCCAAAATTAGAATGAGTTACCTCGACCGTTCCGTATGGAAAGACCTTAAGTACCGTAAAAGGAGTCGCACTGTTTGTATTAAGCTCTGAAGCGACTATTCGAGGGTTAGTTGTATCTGACAGTACCTGGTCCCCAACTTTGAAGTGATTGGTTCCACCTTTACTACCCGATGTCCTAGCCGTGTCAAGAACCTGAAGAGTGATCGTTTCGTCAATTACACGAAATGTGAGCTCACGTGGTAGTTTATTTCGTAGAATTGCTGGGCACATTGCGTTTAGCTCCAAATGCGACGTATAGTCTAACTTTCGTTTGTTTGTCAAAAACTCTTTTGAAAATTTCCTTGAATCTGGCATCTGCGAAAGAGCTTCAAGAAAAGGCAAGTTAATATGTAATTTCTTTGGAAGTTTAAGAAATTTACTGAATTGTTCATCTGTGTGGTCTTTCTTCATCGCATTAGGGTATGGCACACGAGGTTGGTACTCTGTAATTATCGGGTTTGGTTTATCATGGCTTACCTCAACCTTACCTTCCTTTACCATATTCTCTTATTTCAATTTTGGTTCATCTAACCCTTCACTGTCGTGAGCAGTTATTGTTTGAGGTTGCTCTCTTGGGTTAGTTTCAGTGTTGCTAGACAAGATACCTTATGGTCTTTCTGAGATCAGCTTAACAGGCTGACCTATTTGATTCTCGATCCCTTGAATTGACGCTTGCTGATTTTTAAGTGCTGTTTCAGTGTTTTGGAAGCGTGTTTCTAACACCGAGATAAATTTCGTTAGCATCTCCTCAAGGTTCGGCTTCTTTTCCTGCTGGTAAGGTGGTTGTTGAAAACCTGGAGGAAGTTGCGGTCCTTGACCACCCAATGAGAAATTGGGATGGTACCTCCAACCTGCATTATATGTGTTACTATAAAGATTATTTTGAGGTCTAGAATAGTTTCCCATATAGTTGACTTGTTCGTTCTCTGTGCTAGGGTTGTAGGATAGATATTTTGTATTGTTCACCCTTTCTCCATTTGTATCGTACTGTATTACCGGATGTACCTGCGTAGAACCATACCAACCATCAATTTTTTTATTTAAAAGCTCTACCTGGTTAGATAACATGGTGACCACGTCAAGGATGAAAACACCGGCTGCTTCATTAGGCATTGTCCTCATGTCTTGCCATTGATAATTATTCTGTGACATCTCTTCGATTTCTGCGAGTGGTATGTTTTATTTCACTGTCAAAAATTAAGGGTCCTGTCAAGTTCCTTCTAGTCATAAACTAGGGGTACCTGCAAGGAACAAATAAAAGAAGAAAAATTAGCAAAGTTAAAAACAAAATAAAAGTAAATCGCAAAAATTAAAAATGGCTAAAGTAATAAAAATTGAGCATTCTTAATATTTTCGTTCCTCGGAAACGGCGCCAAAAACTTGATCGTAGTTGTTGATAGTCTTAATATTTTATATAATGAATGATCTAGCCTAGAAACTAACTATGACAATGATTGAGGCAAGCGCACCTATCGAATAGTAGTATAGTTTAGTGGCAAGACCGGAATGTCGAACCCAAAGGAACCAAAAGTACTAATACTAACTTTCTTTCTATTATTTAGTCTAAGAATTAAAGTGAATTATTGTTTAATTTAAAATTAACTAACTACTAAGCTAAAGATGCTAAGACACAAAGAATGAAATGGGGAAATACTTAAGGGAAAAACCAATTGATTATGACAATACCCAAGGAAGAATCCACCTAGACTTCACTTGTTATTTAACTCTGAACCAGACGATTTATTCACTTGACCTGATCCGTAGGATTCCCTAATTTATATTAATACCTCTCTCGAGGCTAACGTCTAAGCCTAGGTTGATTAATTGAAATCACTTTCTAACTAAAACCCCTAGGATTGCATTAACTCGATCTATGGACTCCCATATTAGGTTTGACCCTAATCCGGCAGATTTTCGTCATCCTATCTCTAAGGTTGCGATCAACACCGCTTAATTATGCTAGATCTACTCTTAGACAGGGTCTATTCCTCCTCTGCCTAAGCACATCAATACTTGAATCAATATCTTAAAATATCAAAACAAGAATTAAGAACACATAATTAAGAACAAATCAAGTATTTATCATATATTTCAGAAAACAATAACAAGATCCGTCTTAGGTTTCATCCCCCTCAGGTATTTGAGGGGTTTAGTTCATAATCATAAAAGAATACATATCAGAAGAAAAGATAAAACAAAACATAAGAAAACCCTAAAACCCCCTGAAGGAATTAAAGGAGAGATCCGCCGTCTTGAGTATGATTTCGGCTTCTTGAGATGAATCAACTGGCTTTTTTCGAGTAAATCCCACAATTCTTACCTCTCTGGCATGGCTCCTTGGCCTAGCTGGACGCCCCCTGACCCAATGCCCCTTTTAGGTTATACTTAGGGTGTTTATATAGGCTTCGGAATGTGTTTCTTCGCCTCTAAGTATCCTAATTCGAGTGAAATTCCTCTTTGCAATGGCAGGTACACGCCCGTGCAACACGCCCATGTGAATCAAATTGTAGATCGTGGTTGGGTCTGCTAGGGAGGCACAGCCGTGTGGTGAAACCCCAAGCCGTGTTGATTTCCTACTTTGGCCCATTTAGTCCGTTTTTGGCCCGTTTCTCATTCTTTTCATCCTCCTCTGCTTTCCTAAGTATAAAACATGAAAATAAAGGATTAGAAGCACCAAATTCCACAATTCAGGGAATAAATCATCCAAAAGTATGCTAAATGTGGGATTAAAATATGAACATATTACGGTTTTATATAATGAATGATCTAGCCTAGAAACTAACTATCACCACGATTGAGGCAAGTGCACCTATCGAACTGTAGTATAGCTTAGTGGCAAGACCAGAATGTCGAACCCAAAGGAACCAAAAGTACTAATACTGACTTTCTTTTTATTATTTAGCCTAAGAATTAAGGGATTTTTTGTTTAATCTAAAATTAACTAACTACTAAGCTAAAGATGCTAAGACACAGAGAATGAATTGGGAAAATACTTGTAGGAAAAACCAATTGATTAAGACGATACCCAAGGAAGAATCCACCTAGACTTCACTTGTTATTTAACTCTGAACTAGACGATTTATTCACTTGACTTGATCCGTAGGATTCCTAATTTATATTAATACCTCTCTCGAGGCTACTAACGTCTAACCCTAGTTTGATTAATTGAAATCTCTTTCTAATTAAAACCCCTAGGGTTGCATTAACTCGATCTATGGACTCCCATATTAGGTTTGACCCTAATCCGGTAGATTTTCGTCATCCTATCTCTAGGGTTGCGATCAAATCCGCTTAACTATGCTAGATCTACTCTTAAACAGGGAATATTCCTCTACTGCCTAAGCACATCAATACTTGAATCAATATCCTAAAATATCAAAACAAGAATTAAGAACACATAATTAAGAACAAATCAAGTATTTATCATATAGTTCAGAAAATAATAACAAGATCCGTCTTAGGTTTCATCCCCCTCAAGTATCTGAGGGGTTTAGTTCATAATCATAAAAGAATACATCTCAGAAGAAAATATAAAACAAAACATAAGAAAACCCTAAAACCCCCTAAAGGAATTAAAGAAGAGATCCTCCGTCTTGAGTATGATTTTGACTTCTTGAGATGAATCAACTGGCTTTCTTCGAGTAAATCCCACAATTCTGACCTCTCTGGCTTGGCTCCTTGGCCTAGCTGGACGCCCTCTGACCCAACGCCCCTTTTAGGTTATACTTAGGGTGTTTATATAGGCTTCGAAATGTGTTTCTTCGCCTCTAAGTATCCTAATCCGAGTGAAATTTCTCTTTGTCACGGCAGGGACACGCCCGTTTGAATCGAGTTGTAGGTCGTGGTTGGGCCTGCTAAAGAGGCACGGCTGTATGGTGAAACCCCAGGCCGTGTTGATTCTTTTGCCCAATTGGTCCATTTTTGGCCCGTTTCGTGTTCTTTTCATCCTCCGATGCTTTCCTAAGTATAAAACATGAAATAAAAGGATTAGGAGCATTAAATTCCACGAATCAACGGATAAATCATCCAAAAAGCATGCTAAATGTGGGATTAAAATATGTATAAACTACGGTTTATCAAATTCCCCCACACTTAAGCTTTTGCTTGTCCTTAAGCAAAATTCTCAACTCAAAATTAAAACGAACTTCCTCAATTCATAACCTTCATCAACAATGTTTCATCATAATTCATAGGTAATTTGTACATTGATAATTTAACCGGAAGGTTCCTAAAGACTCAAACAATCAAAGTCATAGTTTTTATAGTACGAAAAATAGGTGTTTCCCCTTACCTAAATAATTACCTTTATTTCAAAATCGACAAAAGTTGACATCCTCACTAAAGATTCACTCAAATCACTCAAAGTGTTTAAGGTTCAAAATTAAGCACTCAAAAGTCGAACATGAAAGGTTAATCCCATAGGCTTGCATGAAAATCAAATCTCCACCACTATAATATGAGATGATACACAAATCAAAAGATCTTTAATGGTTGTAACGGGGCTTGGGTTAAAGGTGTGGATAAAGGCTGAATTAGAGGGTTAGAATCGAGATTGAATTGACAATTTACCTAACTAGAAAAATGAACTAATCCTGAATAATTACATCAATTAAAACTTCATTACTAATAATTACGAACTTCTACTCAAATTATGAAACTATCTGCTTAAGCTCCAATAACAAAGAAGTAATAATGAATAGATTCCTAATATTTTTTTTTAAGAACAAATCTTTAAGTACAATAATATAGAATTTGATAACTGAAATAAAGGAAATAGTTAAGTAACCGATCAAATCAAATCTCGATATAAGGGTAGTCAAGAGATATGGCGATAACAAATACAAAGTTGGTTTTGGGTTAATATTAATGGGTGAGTCAAAAATTGGGTTGTTAGTCTCAAAAGGGGTTCACTAGGGGTTAATTATGAAGGTAGGCTTTTTATGGAGTAAGTGGGTTAAAAACTAGGTGCCTTTATCATCTTAGTGTATCAAATCAAAGGTGTGGTCTCGACATGTATAATCGAAGTAAGTTCTAGAATAACAAATCAATGTTGACACACTCATAATTAATAAAGATAGCAAGAAAATAATATGCTCTAAAAGGATCAAGATCTCACAAAAATTATGGGCTTTTGATTTCAACCTTATAAATTTCAAACTTCAAAGTAATAATTAGATTCAGGTAGACAACCTAACAATTTTTTTTTTGAAAATAGATTCATCATGCTTGATTCTCTAGTCCCTTTAAGTTTAAATCATCACTGCACAATTAACTATGACTTAATCCAAAACATATCAATGAAAATCATAAATCAAAAGAAATTTCATTCTAATAGTAAAATGAGAAAATTTACTTAAGAATAAGACATAATTCAGGGATTTTCAAATAATACTGTAGTTAACCCCCCCACACTTAAGATGTACATTGTCCTCAATGTACAAAGATAGATAATAGCAATATAGTAATAAAATCATAAGATAGGGAGAGAAGTGAAACTTCCTTAATTTTGGATGGAGACAATGAAAAGAAACGATAAAGTTGGGGAGAGGTGAAGGTGGGGAGGATACTCCGGTGGTGGTGTGGTCGTTCGTTAACAGCCCATTGAACCTAAATTAAAGAAATCAAAATATAATAATATAAATTAAAGACGAGAAAGATAAAAGAAAAGAAATTAAAAAAATAAAAATAAGAGAAAAAGGAAAAAGAATAAATGGACTCAAAGGTCCCACGGGCGTGTCGTACGCCCGTGTAGATTTCTCAGTTTTGACCACGGCCGAATCGCACGGCCGTGGTGTTTTATCGCAGCCTATGTTTTTGGGATAAGTTTTGTCCTGTTTCCACACGGCCACGGCCATTCCCGTGTGCAAGGCCGTGTGGGTAGGGAAACCTGCGCCTAAAAATTTGGTTAATTTTTTAGTTAGATGCTAAAATTCAAAAATATGGACGTTAGTGGGGTTAGTGCTCGGGTTGCCTCCAGAGAAGCGCTCGTTTAAAGTCTTGAGCTAGTCTTACCTGTTATTCGTATGGCCATGGTGATTCACAGAGTCGAAACTCATTTTTCTTACTATCAATTCTATCAACATATGGTTTGAGTCGGGTAATATTTACCTCGAAAGTGCCGAAATTAGGATGAGTTACCTCGATCGTTCCGTATGGAAAGGCCTTAAGTACCGTAAAAGGAGTCGCACCGTTTGTATTAAGCTCTGAAGCGGCTATTCGAGGGTCGATTGTATCTAACAGTACCTGGTCTCCAACTTTGAAGTGATTGGTTCCACCTTTAATACCCGATGTCCTAGCTGTTTCAAGAACCTGAAGAGTGATCGTTTCGTCACTTACACGAAATGTGAGCTCACATGGTAGTTTATTTCGTAGAATTGCTGGGTACACTGCGTTTAGCTCCACATGCGACGTATCGTCTAACTTCCATTTGTTTGTCAAAAACTCTTTTAAAAATTTCCTTGAATCTGGCATATGCGAAAGAGCTTCAAGAAACGGCAAGTTAATATGCAATTTCTTTGGAAGTTTAAGAAATTTACCGAATTGTTCCTCTGTGTGGTCTTTCTTTATCGCATTGGGGTATGGCACACGAGGTTGGTACTCTGTAATTACCGGTTTTGGTTTATCATGGCTTACCTCAACCTTACCTACCTCTACCACATTCTCTTGCTTCAATTTTGGTTCATCTAACCCTTCACTATCATGAGCAGTTATTGCTTGAGGTTGCTCTCTTGGGTTAGTTTTGGTGTTGCTAGGCAAGATACCTTGTGGCCTTTTTGAGATCAGCTTAGCTAGCTGACCTAACTAGTTCTTGATCCCTTGAATTGATGCCTGCTAATTTTTGAGCATTGTCTGGTTGTTTTGAAAACGGGTTTCTGACACCGCGATAAATTTTGTTAGCATCTCCTCAAGGTTCGGCTTCTCTTCCTGCTGGTAAGGTGGTTGTTGAAAACCTGGAGGAAGTTGCGGTCTTTGATTACCTTGACCACCCCACGATAAATTGGGATGGTACCTCCAACCTGCATTATAAGTGTTACTATAAAGATTATTTTGAGGTCTAGAATAGTTACCCATATAGTTGACTTGTTCGTTCTTTGTGCTAGGGTTGTAGGATAGATATTCTGTGTTGTTCACTCCTCCTCCATTTGTATCGTACTGTATTACCAGATGTACCTGGATAGAACCATACAAACCATCAATTTTTTTATTTAAAAGCTCTACCTGGTTAGATAACATGGTGACCGCGTCTAGGTTGAAAACACCGGCTGCTTTATTAGGCTTTGTCCTCATGACTTGCCACTGATAATTATTTAGTGACATCTCTTCGGTTTGAGTGGTACGTTCTATTTCACTGTAAAAAATCAAGGGTCCTGACGGGTTTCTTCTAGTCATAAACTAGGGGTACCTGCAAGGAATAAATAAAAAAAGAAAAATTAGCAAAGTTAAAAACAAAATAAAAGTAAATCGCAAAAATAAAAATGGCTAAAGTAATAAAAATTGAGCGTTCCTAATATTTTAGTTCCCCGGTAACGACGCCAAAAACTTGATCGTGTGTCGAGAGTCTTAATATTTATATAATGAATGATCTAGCCTAGAAACTAACTATCACCACGATTGAGGCAAGTGTACCTATCGAACAGTAGTATAGCTTAGTCGCAAGACCGGAATGTTGAACCCAAAAGAACCAAAAGTACTAATACTGACTTTCTTTTTATTATTTAGCCTAAGAATTAAGGGATTTGTTGTTTAATCTAAAATTAACTAACTACTAAGCTAAAGATACTAAGACACGGAGAATGCATTGGGAAAATACTTGTGGGAAAAATCAATTGATTAAGACGATACCTAAGGAAGAATCCACCTAGACTTCACTTGTTATTTAACTCTGAACCAGACGATTTATTCACTTGACTTGATCCGTAGGATTCCCTAATTTATATTAATACCTCTCTCGAGGCTAACTTCTAACCCTAGGTTGATTAATTGAAATCTCTTTCTAATTAAAACCCCTAGGGTTGCATTAACTCGATCTATGGACTCCCATATTAGGTTTGACCCTAATCCGATAGATTTTCGTCATCCTATCTCTAGGGTTGCGATCAAATCCGCTTAACTATGCTAGATCTACTCTTAAGCAGGAATATTCCTCCTTTGCCTAAGCACATCAATACTTGAATCAATATCTGAAATATCAAAACAAGAATTAAGAACACATAATTAAGAACAAATCAAGTATTTATCATATAGTTCAGAAAACAATAACAAGATCCGTCTTAGGTTTCATCCCCCTAGGTATCTGAGGGGTTTAGTTCATAATCATAAAAGAATACATCTCAGAAGAAAATATAAAACAAAACATAAGAAAACCCTAAAACCCCCTGAAGGAATTGAAGGAGAGATCCTCCATCTTGAGTATGATTTCGGCTTCTTGAGATGAATCAACTGGATTTCTTCGAGTAAATCCCACAATTTTGACCTCTATGGCTTGGCTCCTTGGCTTAGCTGGACGCCCCCTGACCCAACGCCCCTTTTAGGTTATACTTAGGGTATTTATATAGGCTTCGAAATGTGTTTCTTTGCCTCTAAGTATCCTAATCCGAGTGAAATTCCTCTTTGTCACGGCAGGGACACGCCCGTGTGAATCGAGTTGTAGGCCGTGGTTGGGTCTGCTAAAGAGGCACGGTCGTGTGGTGAAACCCCAGGCCATGTTATTTCCTACTTTGGCCCAATTGGTCAGTTTTTGGCCCGTTTCGTGTTCTTTTCATCCTCCGATGCTTTCCTAAGTATAAAACATGAAATATAAGGATTAGGAGCATCAAATTCCCTGAATCAAGGGATAAATCATCCAAACAGCATGCTAAATGTGGGATTAAAATATGTATAAACTACAGTTTATCATTAGGATGTCAATCCTTGTCGGTTTTGAATCAGAGGTAATTATTTAGGTAAGGGGAGACACTTATATTTTCGTGCTATAAATTTTTTTGACTTAGATTGTTTGAATCACTAGGACTCTTCTAGTTAAATTATCAATGTATGAATTATCTATGAATTATGATGAGACATTATTGATGAAGGTTATGAATTGAGGAAATTCGATTTTAATTGTGAGTTGAGAATTTTGCTTGAGGACAAGCAAATGCTTAAGTGTGGGGGTATTTGATAAACCGTAATATATACATATTTTAATCCCACATTTAGCATACTTTTGGATGATTTAATCCCTTGAATTGTGGAATTTGATGCTCCTAATCCTTTAATTTCATGTTTATACTTAGGAGAGCATCGGAGGATGAAAAGAACGAGAAATGGGCCAAAGTGAGAAATTCACACAGCCTGGAGTTCACCACACGGCCGTGCCACCTTAGCAGGCCCGAACACGGCCTGGGCTCGATTCACACGGGCGTTCCACACGGGCGTGCCCCTACCTTGACCTGTTTTAATTCCATTCGGATTAGGGTACTTGTGGGCCAAGAAAGGCATTCCGAAAGCCTATATAAACACCCTAGGGGGCAACCTAAAAAGAGAGCTCGACAGAACGTCAAATAGACGCCGAGTAGAAGGAGAAAATACTCCAAGTGTAACATCCTTAACCCGTATCCGTCGTCGGATTAGGGTTACAAGGCATTACCATGCATAGCACAGGTCATATCAATTATTTACTGTTCATATAGACATAACCGAATACATTATGAGTAATGTACTTTCATAGCATACTTAAACATCAACATACATATCTTAAATTCATTTAGCCAAATTCACATATAAGCATTTTTCATCAAATAACAAAGTTACTATTCATTTGGTCACTTAAGATACATTAGCCGAATATGAACTTGCTTATAACTACTTTACTAAAACAAATTATCAATTACTAAAGCTAACATAAATATGTTTTTGCATAAACTTTGTTTAACTGAATTCAAGTTACACTAATTGCACTCGTCCAAACAAATTATAAATCAAATCATCTATAAGAACATAATCAAATCAACAATACCAAATATATCTCCTATAGTCCAATACACATAAATCTGAACTTTATATACATGTACCTATGTAAGCCATGTCCAATTATGTCAATCCAAGTACATAACATATAATCTCATTACCTAGCCAAATATACCATATACATTATAAATAATCTCCAAAATTGATTCATGTTTCATTTTAATTTACCTTAATCGTAAGTCTTTATCAATTCATAACCCAAACTTATTCAAACACACATATGTCCATTTTCTAATGGCACTAATTATAAAACATTATCGAATACTTCATACCAAAACAAATATGCATGTATGTTTACTTAGCATGGACTTAGATCACAACTGAATTCATAATCCAAGCATGACATACTCACATACTACGATTAAGACCATTTAAACATTAGGTCATTAGTATTTAAATCAAGCCATTTTCGCATGGCTTATATTTACAACAACAAAACATCATCCAAGTATTAAGCTAGCCTATACATGCCTTAAGTTCAAAATCCAAACTTTTAAAATACCAAAATAAGTCGATAGTGTGGATGACTTCGATGACAATCCCCGAGCTCGTAACTTACAACCGAATCTATAAAACAGAATAACAAAACACACAGAGTAAGCTAACTTAGCTTAGTAAGTCTTAAGCAAGTATAACAAATCAATTGAACATTCAAACATTTTAAACTAATCACTTTATGACATTGAAATAATAACTTAGCACAAATAGACTATCATGGCCGAATGCTATTATCCTTACATAGCATAACATTTATCACTATCCTACTTTAAATATACAAACTTACCAATTTAGCAAAAGGTTTAAGATATAAAATATCATCTCTTAATAACCTACTTATATTACCACATACATATAGTTCAATATGTTCATATATACAATCGAATAAGTAAATACCATGTACATTCTAATCACATATAACCGAATATATATATATATCCATTAAACATCACATGTATACAAGTATTTAATATCATTTTATCCACATATCAAGAAGGCCGAATATACAAGAACATTTTTCCACATACTTGCTCAATAAACATCACATGTGCACTTACCCATTTGGCCGAATATACAAGTTCAATTAAAATATCTCATATGCACATACCTGTTTGGCCGAGTATACAAACTCATTTTATCAACTTACTTGCTCAATGATCACATAATTAAGAAGTCTTATAATTTATAAGTTGAAATTAGATCACCGGTATAAAACCTGCTAGGCATAAGCCTGAAACACACACACCGGCACTAGGCCTGCTATACCCAAGGTCTGATATTCAATCACCGGCAATAAGCCTGCTAGGCACAAAGCCCGATTAAGTTCACCAGCCCAAGGCTTGCTAGGCTCACAGCCTGAACAACGATACTTTTAAGCTGTCTCACACAAATAATTCATATATCGTATCCTTTATACACTTCGTAATCTTTGTACGAGCATTCAACTATCATATCTCAATCACACAACTTAAATACATTAAATCTTAGTTTTAACCACATTCGACTATCCAATAATTTAGATATAAAATTTCCAAATCAGCATATACTAGGTTATGTACGTAGTTTACAATAGTTTATTGCTTAAAGACTTACCTCGGATATCTACGGACGACAAAAACCGACTATTCGACTATTTTCGCTTTTCCCCGATCCAAGTCCGTTTTCTTTGGTTCTTGATCTAAACATGTTCAAATTAAGCTCATTCAAATATATTTTCATTCAATTTAGTCCAAAAACACATAAATGGGCAAATTACCATTTTCCCCTAACATTTCACACTTTTTACAATTTAGTCCTATTTGCACAAAACACAAAATACACAAAATTTGGCTACACACCTTAAGGGCCGAATATTCCTAGTCCTCATACAAGTCCTTACATTTCATTTATTTCACATTTTAGTCCCTCTAAAATTTATTTTTGCAATTTAGTCCAACATACTAAATTTCATCAAAAATTCAAAGACAAAACTTATAAATCAAACACATATTTATCATAATTCATCCTTAAACAACATAAACAACAAGCTATCAACAATGGCTCAACTCAAAATATTCATCAAACTCAAAAATTAAAGCATGGGTCTTGAAGATTTCTAAGCAACGATCTCAAAAACGTAGAAATTATCAAAAACCGAGCTAGTTACATACCTTAATCACCCTTGACAATGGCTGAATACCTAGCTATGTTTCTTTCTTTTTTTTTTCTTTGTTTCGGTCACCAAAGATGAAAGAATGAATCATCTTTCTCTTTCATTATATGTTTTATTATAATAAGTTAATAAAATATAATATTAATAATAATAACTTTATAATATATAAATTCATATAATAAAGTCATTTAAACTAACACATGCCGTCCACTAATTATAAAAGGGACTAATTACAATACAAATCCTCCATATTAAAAAGACATCAACAATTAAGCATTTTAAAAACTAACCATCAAATTTTCATTTCACGTGATTAAGTCCTTTTATTTAATCGGACACCTAAACGATAAAATTAAGTCACAAAAATTTAACACAAACAAATTTACACATAATAAATACGGAAAATAATTTTAAAAAATTTTTTAGACTCAAATTTATGGTCCCGAAACCACTATTCCGATTAGAGTCAAAGTCGGGTTGTTACAACTCTCCCCCTTTAGGGATTTTCATCCCTGAAAATCTTAGCGGTGAATAGGTTTGGATAACGCTCTTTCATTGTATCCTCTGATTCCCAAGTTGCTTCTTCAACTCCGTGCTTTTGCCACAGTACTTTAACTAATGAATTTTTCTTATTTCTCAATTCTTCTATGTCTCGGGCCAGAATACAAATCGGTTCCTCTTCATATGTCATATCAGGCTGTATTTCAACCTCTGTCGGGCAAATCACATGTGAAGGATCATATCAGTATCTACGAAGCATCGAAACATGGAAGATATTATGGATCTTTTCTAGCTCTGGTGGTAACTGCAATCTATAAGCAACCGGTCCGATACGCTCTATGATTTTATACGGTCCGATGAATCTCGGACTCAACTTGCCTTTACGACTGAATCTAAGTACTTTTTTCCACGGTGACACTTTCAAAAATACTCGATCTCTGATCTGAAACTCAATGTCTTTACCTTTCAAATCTGCATACGACTTTTGACGATCTGATGCAGCTTTCAAACTATCACGGATCACTGCCACTTTCTGTTCAGTTTCTTTGATCAAGTCAACCCCGTGTATCTTATTTTCACTGAGCTCGGTCTAATACAATGGTGTACGACATTTACGACCGTACAAAGCTTCGTAGGGTTCCATTTTGATACTAGATTGAAAACTATTATTATAAGCAAATTCAATAAGAGTTAAGTATCGTTCTCACGTACCTTCGAACTCGAGAATGCAACATCTCAACATATCCTCAAGTATCTGAATGATTCATTCGGACTGACCATCTGTCTGCGGATGAAAAGCTGTACTAAAGTGTAGTTTAGTACCTAGAGCATCTTGCAATTTCTTCCAAAACCGCGACGTGAATCTCGGGTCTCTGTCTAAAACAATAGAAATAGGCACACCATGTAATCTCAAAATTTGAGATACATACAACTCAGCAAGCTTATCGAGCGAATAATCCGTACGAATTGGAACAAAGTGAGCTGATTTGGTCAATCTATCCACAATAACCCAGATTGTATCTTTCTTGCTCGGTGTCATAGGCAAACCGAATACAAAATCCATAGTGACTCAGCCCCATTTCCATTCAGGTATCAAGATCAGCTGAAGTAACCCAGAAGGTACCTGATGTTCGACCTTTACTTGTTGACAAACTAAGCACTTCGAGACAAATTCAGATATGTCTCGTTTCATACCAGGCCATCAATAGTACTGTTTCAAATCGTTATACATTTTCGTGCTACCCAGATGAACTGATAATCGGCTGCTATGTGCTTCATTCAATATCATTTGAATCAACTATGAATTTCTTGGAACACATATTCGATCTTTGAATTTCAAACAGTCATTCTCATCAATTCGAAACTCAGATTCAATAGTCTTCCACCCTGAGCTCGTTTTGCCAACAAATCTTTATCAACTTTCTGGGCATCACTAATTTGTTGAACAAACAACGGTCTTGCTTTAATTCGGCTACAATTGAACCATCATCAGACACAACCATATGCGTATTCATTGCACGTAGAGCAAATAATGACTTTCGACTTAATGCATCCGCAACAACATTAGCTTTTCCCGGATGATAGTCAATCACTAGCTCATAATCTTTCAGTAGTTCTAACCACCGACATTGTCTCAAATTCAAATCTTTCTGAGTCATCAAATACTTCAGACTTTTGTGATCTGAATAAACATGACATTTCTCACCGAACAGATAATGACGCCATATCTTTAACGCAAACACAATGGCTGCTAGCTCCAAATCATGTGTCGGATAGTTTCTTTCATTTGGTTTCAACTATCTCGAGGCATAAGCTATGACTTTGCCTTACTGCATCAAAACACAACCCAAACCATTCAAAGATGCATCACTATAAATAACAAATTCTTTACCCGATTCAATTTGGACTAACACTGGAGCTTCGGTCAAATGAGCTTTCAACCGATCAAAACTTTTTCGACACACTTTTCTGACCACTCGAACTTAACATCTTTCTGTAATAGCTTTGTCAACGGTGTAGCTATCATAGAAAAACCTTTCACAAATCTTCTGTAGTAACTAGCGAGCCCTAGAAAGCTTCAAATTTCAGAAACATTTTTCGGTGGTTTCCAATCAAGTATAGCCGATACTTTATTCGGATCAACCCGAATACCTGATGCTGAAACAACATGGCCCAGAAAATTGACTTCACGTAACCAGAACTCACACTTACTAAACTTTGCATACAACTGTTTATCTCGCAAAGTTTGTAGCACAATTCTCAGATGCTCGGCATGCTCAGTTTCATCTTTGGAGTAGACCAGAATATCATCTATAAACACTACAACAAACCGATCCAAATACTGTCTGAAAATCTGATTCATCAGACCCATAAAAATAGCAGGTGCGTTAGTAAGTCCGAAAGGCATAACCAAAAACTCATAGTGTCCGTATCTCGTCCAAAAAGCAGTCTTTGGCACATCAGAATCTCTGACTCGCAACTGATAATAATCCGACCTCAAATCTATCTTTGAAAACACTGAAGCCCCTTTCAGCTGATCAAACAAGTCGTTAATCCGTGGCAACGGGTATTTATTCTTTATAGTCACCTTATTTAGCTGTCGGTAATCAATACACAATCACATAGTTTCGTCTTTCTTTTTCACAAATAGAACTGGCGCACCCCAAGGAGAGAAACTCGGTCGTGTAAAACCCCGGTCTATTAACTCTTGCAACTGTGCTTTTAACTCTTTTAATTCAGTAGGTGTCATCCGGTACGGAGCTATCGAAATCGGAGTCGTCCCCGGTACTAATTCAATACCAAACTCTACCTCTCGAACAGGTGGCAAACCTGGTAATTCTTCAGGAAATACATCCGGATACTCGCACACAACTGGTATAGATTTAATCTTCTTTTCAGTCAATTTACTATCAAGCACATAAGCAAAATAAGCTTCATACCCTTTTCTCACATATTTCCTAGCTAGCATCGAAGATATTACTGCTGGTAACCCATTCAGATCATTGGATTCGATCCAAATAATTTCACTGTTCTGGCATCTCAAATCAATGGTCTTTCTTTTGCAATTAACAACAGTATCGTGCAAAGTCAACCAGTCCATACCCAAAATTATATCAAATTCGTCAAAAGGCAACAGCATCAGATCGGCTGGAAAACATGAATCTCGAATCATCAACGGGCAATTTTTACACACTTTGTCAACCAGAACGCACTAACCCAGGGGGTTTGATACTCGAATCACAAACTCAGTAGACTCAACAGATAGAGTCTTACTGGATACTAATGTTTCACACACATGAGAATGAGTCGAATCGGGATCAATCAACACAATAACACTAGTATCATAAAGAGTGAAAATACTGGTAATAACATCTGGGGAAGAAGCATCCTCACCGGCGCGTATAGCATATGCTCTAGCAGGTGCACGAGCTTCAGATAGAATCGCTATATCTTTTGTTCCTCTCTGACTGCCACCTACATTACCCGAATGCCTGGGTGGTCTACCTCGCGCTGACATGTTGCTCGGTCTCGCATTCTGAACAGTATTTTGCTCGGCTAACATCGGGCACTCCCGGATAAAATGATTCATCGATCCACATTTAAAACAGGACCGATCATGCAATCTACAACTCCCAGAATGCCATTTTCCACAATGCTTGCACTCAACCCTGTTCTGCTGAACATTACCAACACTGGCAATCGATGTGGCTCGAGAATCCGCAGGAGGTCGGTCTCGGTCTCGTCTAGAAAAGTCTGAAGCAGTTTTATGTCGACTAGAATCATCTCTGAGCTTCTTTGATACCGAGTGAAAAGTCTTACTCAATGATCTTTTACGGAAGTCTCTGGCTTCAAATTCAGCTTTTCTTTTCTCTTTTCCAAGCTCTTCGACTTTACAGGCTCGTTCAACAAGTACTACAAACTCTTTAATCTCAAGTATGCCGACCAGCAACTTAATGTCTTCATTCAAACCATCTTCAAGTCTTTTACACATGATTACTTCGGTTGAAACACATTCACGAGCATATCGGCTTAATCTCACAAATTTCCGTTCATACTCAGTTACGGTCATACGACCCTGTTTCAATTCCAGAAATTCTTTGCGTTTTTGATTGTTGAATCTCTGGCTGATGTATTTCTTACGGAACTCAGTCTGGAAAATTTCCCATGTCACTTTCTCTTTCGGAACCACCGATACTAGTGTATTCCACCAGTGATATGCAGTGTCTTATACTAAGGATATAGCACATTTTAAGCATTCATCCGAAGTACATGATAGCTCGTCGAACACACGGATAGTATTATCAAGCCACAGCTCAGCTCGTTCCGCATCATCATCATCATTAGCTTTAAATTCTTCGACTCCGTATTTTCTGATTTTATCTACAGGAGGCCTGTTAAATCTCATCGGATCTATCATCGAGGGTGCCATAGGTATCGGAGATAGATTATTCGGGGGTGGAGGGTGTTGCACAGCCGGATTAGTCCGGATATATTGAGTAAACCAATTGTTCATCATTTGGTAGAAGGCTTGTCTAGCCTCCCCCTCTGGATTACTCGAAGTAGGTCGAGAATCTGTCGGCGCTGTCCCTGGCACGAGATTAGGCGCTACGCTCTCGACATCATCAGCTACAGCTCTACCGGGATCCATTTACTATAGAAAAACACATTTCAGGTGTCAGAAGTCATCACACTATCGCATTATAAATTAAGGCATGTATAGCTAGACTCACATGCGCTACGGTAGTCCTAGAATCGACTAAATCGTAAGCTCTGATACCATTCAAATGTAACACCCTTAACCCGTATCCGTCGTCGGATTAGGGTTACAAGGCATTACCATGCATAGCACAGGTCATATCAATTATTTACTGTTCATATAGACATAACCGAATACATTATGAGTAATGTACTTTCATAGCATACTTAAACATCAACATACATATCTTAAATTCATTTAGCCAAATTCACATATAAGCATTTTTCATCAAATAACAAGGTTACTATTCATTTGGTCACTTAAGATACATTAGCCGAATATGAACTTGCTTATAACTACTTTACTAAAACAAATTATCAATTACTAAAGCTAACATAAATATGTTTTTGCATAAACTTTGTTTAACTGAATTCAAGTTACACTAATTGCACTTGTCCAAATAAATTATAGATCAAATCATCTATAAGAACATAATCAAATCAACAATACCAAATATATCTCCCATAGTCCAATACACATAAATCTGAACTTTATATACATGTACCTATGTAAGCCATGTCTAATTATGTCAATCCAAGTACATAACATATAATCTCATTACCTAGCCGAATATACCATATACATTATAAATAATCTCCAAAATTGATTCATGTTTCATTTTAATTTACCTTAATCATAAGTCTTTATCAATTCATAACCCAAACTTATTCAAACACACATATGTCCATTTTCTAATGGCGCTAATTATAAAACATTATCGAATACTTCATACCAAAACATATATGCATATATGTTTACTTAGCATGGACTTAAATCACAACCGAATTCATAATCCAAGCATGACATACTCACATACTACGATTAAGACCATTTAAACATTAGGTCATTAGTATTTAAATCAAGCCATTTTCGCATGGCTTATGTAACATCCTAAATTAGGGGCTATTGGTGATTGAATAATTATTTGGTATGTTGGAACTGCTGTGATATTATTTATGGGAATATATGGTTTAATCTAAGGCCTTGAGTAGGCTCGGCTTGGTAAAAATTTCAGTTTTAATTTTAAAGGAAGGGAGCCTTAGCAAGAGGGGGGTTATAAGAATAAATGTGGATAATTTGACATGAAAATCAACTTGGAAAAGTGGCAATAGGAGGGTCACTTAAGAGCTAGCATGTGACGCCACATCAAGCAAGGGGGATCCTGGGTTCGAGTCACAAAATTCCCCTTTCTTTTTGCTCTTTATTTGGACGGCAATGAGAGAGAGAAAAGGCTCAAATTAGTTTTAATATTAAAGGATAATATGAGCATGTTAAATTGGATTTTTATTTGTTAAATTCTATGGATAATAAGGATGTTATTTTATTTTAAATGAATTATCATGGGATTAATTGATAAGATAATGAGGATATTACTTGGTATTATTTGGATTATTAAGAGATTAAAAGTGGATTATTAGGAGATTAATTCAAATAATGTGGATATTTTTCAAATGGGTGGCTGGGAGTAAAACTAGGAATTGGCCAAGCTTTGAACTCCTTGTGGAGGGTGTGTGGACGGCAAGGTGTTGGGGGAGAGGTGCCGAATGCTTGTAAATACCACCATCCACCACCTTATTTTTCTTTTCCATCTCTGCTTAGCCGAAAAACCTAACCCTGTTTCCTTCTAATTTTTCTTTATTTTCTTAAACCCTTAGCCGAAATCCTGATCACCTCTTCCATTATTTTTCTCTTTCACATTAGCCGAATTTCATCCCTTCCTCTTTTCAAGACTCCTAGCCGTAACCTGTTTCTTTCATGTAAACTCACCATTGGCCGAATACACCATTTGAAGTGCCAAAATTTCTTCCTTCCTAATCAGTGAAGTCTTGGCGAATATTAGAGTGAGGGTAAGTATATGCCGAAACTCTCCCACACTATTATTTTCCTATGTCGACTTGGCTATAAGAGAAAAGCCGAAATTTGTTTGGTGGCTAAACAATGATGGAACGATTTTGTTTAGGTGCCGGGATTCTAAGGTGTTCGATCTAAGCCATCATTCTCTGTCAACCGAAATTGGTAAGTGTGGGTAAGGCCTATGTTGTATTCAAAAGCCGAAAGCTTTGGTTATGAGTATTAGTACTAACCGATGATAGTTGACACAGATGATTCGGGAATTGAGTGCCGTAGTTAGTAGCAAAAGCAAAGGTGAGATTTCGGGATCATAAGGAACCCCTTTTAATTATTTGGGTTGGCCGAATAGGCCATAGTGCTAATTCTAAGGTTGGCCGAATATAGGTGCAGAGAGATCTAGGGAGGCCGACTCCTCTTTTCGGGACTTAGGACTATCATCAATATCAAGTGTGTACATACACACTTATAGCAATTAATAACTGTGCTAGATATATGTTGTATGTAAATCATCGATGTAGATACTGATTTAGTACCTTAATGGTACAAGCGAGGATTCCGGTAAGTCTCTGTTACTACGAGATTATTATGCTTTTGGGAAGCATGGCTTATATAATACATGTGATAAATCTATGAGATCTGATCATGACTATTTGACTATTGTGGGTTGAATGAGTGGAGGGGGTGATTGATCGTGTAAAGCGGGCACCGGTGTTTTGGTAACACTGCGTGACTACGGTCACAGAGGTTTGGTACCTCCGGAGGTTTGGTACCTCATAGCGACTCGTCCCCGTGGTTAACACCACCGTGGGTTGGCCCCACTTGAGATATGGGATAAATCGCGGTGATTTGGTATCACACGATGGGTTGGCCCCATCAATCGATTGTGTCTACGGACACCAGAGGTTTAGCACCTCCGGTGATTTGGCATCACATCCGTGACTATATGTCACCGGTGGTTTGGCACCACCAGTGTTTTGGTAACACATTGTGACTATGGTCACCAAAGTGGTTTGGTACCACATGGGGTAGACAAAGGCGTTTGGTTGGCTAGGTCGGGTGCATGACTTAGTACATGATGATTGATTATATATCTTTGTGTATGAAATTGTTTAAATACGGGGAAGGGTTACATACACGAGTCTTGGTGACTCACCTTCTCCTTTAACATTTTCAAGTGACTCGTAGATGGCGGTTGAGAGTCGGTTGGACTCGAGGTGGCCATGCGATGGACTTGAATAAATTGAACTTTAAACTTAGCTATTTTATTTTATTATTGGTTTATTTTTATTTCGGATGTAATAAGGCCTCCATATACTTTACTTTTGTTATTTCTCATATGTTGGATACTTTGTTTAAACTATATTATTAAAATTAAATTAAAATCACATGTTTTTCTTAAATTAACACGAAAATGTTTTATCGTGCCATCGGGCACATTTGAAATTTGTAAAATAAGTGACTCAATTAAATTTCCAAATTAAATCTAAGTATGGTTTAAGCAAGATAACAAAAACGAGAAGTTTTCAGCAAATCTTAAATTGGTTTTAAAATGGTTTTCAAAAAGTTTTCTCCGTAACAAACCAAATTCGGTCATAATGTTTGGGCCGGGTTCGGGTTGTTACAAAATTGGTATCAGAGCCCGGTTCAAAGGTCGGCTGTGGGGGCCCAAGGCCCAAAAATGTTTTGGTAGGCCTTAGGGAATGATTTTTGGGTTTGGAACGGCATGGCACCGAGTCTCCGGCACCAATCCGCCCAGGTAAGTACATCTAAACCTCTTGGTGAATTATATTCTGTAGAAGGGTAGGAAGCATGGAACGTAGATAGACTTATAGGACTTGGACCCTAAGGTTAGATTACTCAAACACAAACGGAACATAAGACTTAAAGAACTAAACCAACCTTGTGACTTAGTCAATGAGCCAGGTGTGGTAACCCACACGCGCATGTCTAGGATTGGATCCGGAAGAGCCTGGTATTTAAGCAGTCCTCGTGACTCACCTCCTCTTCGCAGGTATCCTACCTGGTGCGTAGCTTCGGTTCACCCTAACTCAGAGGGCTCAGTGGTGTGGTAACCTCTGTGCGCATGTCTAGAAAGGTTCAGTGAGAGCTTGGTATTTAAGCGGTCCGCGTGACCCACCTCCTCTTCACTCGAATCACTGCACAGTGCGTAGCTTTGGTTCACTACGACTAGGAGGGCTCGGTCATAGGCTAAACACAATGATTAAAACCCGAAAAGGGAATTAGCCATGTTTTCGAAAAAGAATGAAACAACAAACCCTAATGTTTTCAAAACTTGTGCAATAACTTTTTTTTCAAATCCAGGAACGTTATTTTTACAACGTTTTTTTGAAAAACTTGATTGTGGAAAATTACGAAATGCCCTTAGGGGAGTAAAATTACTAAAATGCCCTCGGTTCATAAAATATCAGTTCAATGGTTTTGCTCAAAAATTTCAACTATTTTACAAAAATTCAACAACTTAGCTTTGGAAATCATCATCAAAATATTTTGGTTCGGAAAATTACGAAAATACCCCTGTAGGGGAAAAGACGAAAATACCCACTCGGGTTAGAAATGGGCGAAATGTCCGAGGAGCGAATAGGTATGGAAAGTATTAAGGAATGGATGCATGAACTTCTTTGTGCGAACTAGGATAGGAAGCTGAAACCTTGTTTGCTCGAAAGAATCTACGATTAAAATTCTATCCATAAAATTTCTTCGTGAATAAGAAAGTGGAACAAATGCTAACGCATAAAATTTTTCTTAATCAGTTTAAAAGCGCGGTAGATAGAATGAGTTCTAGAGGACGTGGGACGCCGTGGACGTGGTAGGGGTAGGATGACGATTGTCCGAACGTCAGTCGGGACAAGGTTACGAAAATGAGGTACCATCTTGCCACCACCACCTCCTACTTTTAGAGCCGAGGAGCAAGATCGCCGGTGGTGAGGCGGTATCGCAAGCTATTTTGCGAGTCTTGGAGATGGTGGCTGGGGCTAGTGGAAATGTGGGAGCTCGCAAATCTGTCCCTGAGCGACTCCGATCTAACAGAGCGGAGGTATTCCGGTGTGTCGGAGTGGCACCCGATGCTGTGGAACATTGGCTAGAGTCAACCGAAAGGATCATGGATGATCTTGACCTTTGGAGGAAGAAAAGCTGAAAGGGGCGTGTCGCTTCTAAAGGATGAAGCGTGTCGGTGGTGGCTTACGGTTCGAGATGGGGCTACTGCATGAGATGATCGACTTGGGAGTATTTTAAAACCACCTATCGGAAGAAGTATGTGGGCACCGGCTACACCGACGCTGCAGAGAAAGGCTTTTCCGGGATTAGTGCAAGGAACTAAGTCCGTGTCGGAATATGAATGAGAATTTTAAGGTTGAGTAGGTATGCAAGAGGCATCGTGTCTCATCGAACATGAGCGTTGTGTCCGCTTTGAGGACGGACTCGAGATGATTTGAGGTTCTTGATTGCCCGCAGCGAGGTTCGTGAGTTCTCATCCCTAGTGGAAAAGGCTAAGGTAGCCGAAGGGATCAAAGAGGTCGTGAGGCAAAGTTATAGTAGGAATAATCGAGAAGAGAGGATTTGGGTCAATTTGGATCAAGCGGTAGTGTTCGAGAAAAAGGCTAGGCCAAGTGGGCCAAATCAGGCGGCAAGGCCCACGACTACTAATCGAGGCCGACTCGGTGTAACCACGTGGAAAGACCCATTGGGAGGTTGTTGGACCGGTGATAAAGGATGTTTTGAGTGTGGGTCTTTGGAGCATCGTGTTAGAGATTGTCCCGGAAACTAGCTAAGAATCACCGGGAGGCGTAATCGCACTCGAGAATAGAAGTGTGGGACCACGGAGGGTCGTGGTAATGGCAGAGGAAACAACGGTCCTAACCGAGGTCGTGGAACTCAGGCGGAGGTTCAGCAACACGAGGCTAGGCGACTGGCTTAGTTTACGCTGTGAGGTGTCGCGAGGAAGGTGACACACCGGATGTCATAACCGGTACTTTTCTAATTTTTGATCTTCCTTATGTTGCATTAATTGATGTGGGTTCGACGCACTCGTACATTGCTAGTAGTAGTGTGGTAGGAACTATGGACCTAAACTCTAAAAGCGCTTCTAGGGAGATGACCGTAGTTAGCCCTTTAGGTCACTCTGTAGTGGTAGACAAACTTTATAGAGGCGTACCCCTAGAATTGCAAGGGGTAGTATTTATGGTCGATCCGATGGAACTACCGTTTGGGGAGTTCGATTTGATCCTTGGAATGGACTGGTGGTTAAGTATCAAGCGAATTTGGATTGCGCGCTAAAGCGCATGGTTCTTAAGGCGGTGAAGGTGATGAAGTGGTTATGATAGGAGATAGAAGGAATTACCTATCCAATGTAGTGTGCGCCTTGAAGAAAGTGAAAAGATGGTCAAGAAGGGTTGTGAGGCGTATTTGGTTCAAATCGTGCTTTGGAAGCTAAAGGGGTTAGTAGTCGGAAGGTCCGAACGGTTGGGGAATTTGTTGATGTATTCCCGTAAGAGCTTAGGGTGCGCCTCCCGGATCGGGAAGTCGAATTCAGTATAGACTTGCTACCGGAATGGCACTCGTGTCTATAGCACCATACCGAATGGCACCAAAGGAATTGGTGGAGCTAAAGGCTCAAATTCAGGAGCTCTTGGATAGAGGGTTTATTTGACCAAGTATATCTCCGTGGGAGCACACTGTGTTGTTTGTCAAGAAGAAGGGCGGTTCTATGCGGATGTGCATCGACTACCGCCGATTAAACAAGTTAACGATCAAAAACAAGTACCCGTTGCCTCGGATCGATGATTTGTTTGACCAACCGAAAGGTGCGTCGGTATTCTCAAAGATTGACCTTAGGTGAGTTATCATCAATTAAGGGTGAAGGAGGTCGATGTTCACAAGACGGCATTTCGAACTCGGTATGGGCATTACGAGTTCTTAGTGATGCCATTCGGGTTGACCAATGCACCGCGGCATTTATGGACTTAATGAATAGGGTATTTCAACGAAGATTTGGACCAATTCGTCGTGGTGTTCATCGACGACATATTGGTTTACTCGAGGGCGGAGGAGGAGCATGACAAGCATTTGCGAGTAGTCCTACAAGTGTTGAGGAAAAGCGGTTATACGCCAAATTCGATGAAGTGCGAATTTTGGCTTAGGAGGTGGCTTTCTTAGGTCATGTAGTATCGTTGAAGGAATTAGAGTAGACCCTCGCAAGATTGAAGCGGTATTGGATTGGAAACCACCTAGGTCGGTGGTGAAAATACGAAGTTTTCTCAGGTTTAGCAGGTACTATCGGAGATTCGTGGAAGGATTCTCTCTAATAGCAGCATAGTTAACCAAGTTACTAAGGAAAGGTGTTCCATTTGTATGGACGGAGAAGCAGCAAGGAAGCTTTGATAAGCTAAGGAAATTTTTGTGGAAGCTCGGTTTTGAGTACATGACCAAGCGAGAAAGTTATTCACGATCTATTGTGATGCATCTCACACCGGTTTGGGATGTGTGTTGATGCAGAGATGGGAAGGTAGTAGCCTATGCATCCCGTCGATTAAGACCGCATGAGGTTAACTACCCAACGACGATTTGGAGTTAGCGGCAGTCGTCTTTTCTCTGAAGATATGGAGACATTACCTGTATGGGGAGAAGTCGATAGTCTACACGGATCACAAAAGCTTGAGGTATCTTCTAACTCGTATGAGGATCGAATCGAGGCGGCGTCGGTGGATTGAACTACTAAAGGACTACGATTGTTCAATCAAGTACCATCCGGTAAGGCTAATGTGGTAGCTGACGCGTTGAGCCGGAAGGTGGTGACGGACTTAAGAGCAATGTTCGCTCGGTTGAGTCTATATGATGATGGGAGTCTTTTGGCGGAACTCCAAGTAAAGCCAACATGGATTGAGGAGATTAAGGAAAAGCGGTTAGTGGATGAAGGCTTGAGCGCTAAGAGGGTACAAGTTCGAGGATGGTGGTTTGGAAGGGTGCAGTCTGTCTAGGGATGGAGTGCTATGTTTTCAAGGGCGAGCATGCATGCCAAGGATGAGGAGTTGAGGCGAAAAATTCTCCATGATGCACATAGCAGCCCATATGCTATGCATCCGGGAGGAAGCAAGATGTATGGAGATTTGCGAAAGCAGCTCCGTGGCGGGCCGAGGCGTGAGATAAGCGAGTTCGTAGGGAAGTGTGTCGACGCGTGCCAGCAAAGGAGTTAAAGGTGAACATCGGCTACCATCGGGACTACTTCAACCGATAAAGATCCTCAATGGAAATGGGAGAGGATCACCATGGATTTTGTTAGTGGGCTACCCTTACGCCCAACAAGAAGGATGCGATTTGGGTAATTGTGGATCGCTTTGACTAAATCAGCTCACTTCATGCCGGTGAGAATGGATTACTCACTCCGAAGCTAGCAAAGTTGTATATGGGTGAAATAGTGAGGTTACATAGTGTGCCGTGATCGATTATCTCGAGATAGGGATCCCGATTCACGTCGAGGTTCGAAAGCGTTGCATCAAGCTTTGGGTACGGTTAGATTTGAAGACGGCTTTCCATCCACGATCGATGGACGATCGGAAGGGTGATCTGATTTTAGAAGACATGTTAAGAGGTTGTGTCTTGGATTTTAGTGGTAGTTGGGAAGAGTACCTACCATTAGCGGAATTCGCTTATAACAATAGTTATCAAACGAGTATTCGAGATGGCTCCATATGAGGCCCTATATGGACGAAAATGCCGTACTCCTACATGTTGGACGGAGTTGGGGAACGACAAGTTCGGGTCCAGAATTGGTACGAGAGACGGAAGACAAAGTCAAGGTGATTCGGTCTCGTCTCAAGGAAGCATCGAGATAAGGCGGAAGTCTTATGCCGATCTCAAACGCAAGGAAATGGAGTATCTTTGTGGGAGACAAAGTCTTTACGAAAGTGTCGCCTTGGAAAAAGGTGTTGAGATTTGGACGAAAAGGAAGCTAAGCCCAAGGTTCATCGGGCCATATCTGATTGTAAAGCGAGTAGGACCGGTAGCTTATCACCTAGAGTGCCGCAGAATCAATCGATTCATGACGTATTTCATGTATCAATCTTTGAGGCGGTATCGGTCGAGATCTTCATGACGTTGTGCGAGAGCGCAGATTGAGGTGAACTCGGATTTATCTTTTGAAGAAGAACCGGTTGAGATCTTAGATCGAGATGTGAAGGTTCTACGAAGAAAGTCGAGTGCCCTTAGTGAAAGTGCTTTGGCGGAACCATGGTGTGGAAGAAGCTACGTGGGAATCGAGGATGTAATCTGGCAAACAATACCCCATCTGTTTTAGCTAGGTAATTTCGAGGCGAAATTTATTTTAAGGGGGTAGAACTGTAACATCCTAAATTAGGGGCTATTGGTGATTGAATAATTATTTGGTATGTGGAGGGAACCGCTGTGATATTATTTATGGGAATATATGGTTTAATCTAAGGCCTTGAGTAGGCTCGGCTTGGTAAAAATTTCAGTTTTAATTTTAAAGGAAGGAGCCTTAGCAAGAGGGGGTTATAAGAATAAATGTGGATAATTTGACATGAAAATCAACTTGGAAAAGTGGCAATAGGAGGGTCACTTAAGAGCTAGCATGTGACGCCACATCAAGCAAGGGGATCACGGGTTCGAGTCACAAAATTCCCCTTTCTTTTTGCTCTTTATTTGGACGGCAATGAGAGAGAAAAGGCTCAAATTAGTTTTAATATTAAAGGATAATATGAGCATGTTAAATTGGATTTTTATTTGTTAAATTCTATGGATAATAAGGATGTTATTTTATTTTAAATGAATTATCATGGGATTAATTGATAAGATAATGAGGATATTACTTGGTATTATTTGGATTATTAAGAGATTAAAAGTGGATTATCGGAGATTAATTCAAATAATGTGGATATTTTTCAAATGGGTGGCTGGGAGTAAAACTAGGAATTGGCCAAGCTTTGAACTCCTTGTGGAGGGTGTGTGGACGGCAAGGTGTTGGGGGAGAGGTGCCGAATGCTTGTAAATACCACCATCCACCACCTTATTTTTCTTTTCCATCTCTGCTTAGCCGAAAAACCTAACCCTGTTTCCTTCTAATTTTTCTTTATTTTCTTAAACCCTTAGCCGAAATCCTGATCACCTCTTCCATTATTTTTCTCTTTCACATTAGCCGAATTTCATCCCTTCCTCTTTTCAAGACTCCTAGCCGTAACTTCTGTTCTTTCCAGTAAACTCACCATTGGCCGAATACACCATTTGAAGTGCCAAAATTTCTTCCTTCCTAATCCGTGAAGTCTTGGCCGAATATTAGAGTGAGGGGTAAGTATGCCGAAACTCTCCCACACTATTATTTTCCTATGTCGACTTGGCTATAAGAGAAAAGCCGAAATTTGTTTGGTGGCTAAACAATGATGGAACGATTTTGTTTAGGTGCCGGGATTCTAAGGTGTTCGATCTAAGCCATCATTCTCTGTCAACCGAAATTGGTAAGTGTGGGTAAGGCCTATGTTGTATTCAAAAGCCGAAAGCTTTGGTTATGAGTATTAGTACTAACCGATGATAGTTGACACAGCAGATTCGGGAATTGAGTGCCGTAGTTAGTAGCAAAAGCAAAGGTGAGATTTCGGGATCATAAGGAACCCCTTTTAATTATTTGGGTTGGCCGAATAGGCCATAGTGCTAATTCTAAGGTTGGCCGAATATAGGTGCAGAGAGATCTAGGGAGGCCGACTCCTCTTTTCGGGACTTAGGACTATCATCAATATCAAGTGTGTACATACACACTTATAGCAATTAATAACTGTGCTAGATATATGTTGTATGTAAATCTGTCTGATGTAGATACGGATTTAGTACCTTAATGGTACAAGCGAGGATTAGAGTAAGTCTCTCACATTACGAGATTATTATGCTTTTGGGAAGCATGGCTTATATAATACATGTGATAAATGTATGAGATCTGATCATGACTATTTGACTATTATGGGTTGAATGAGTGGAGGGGGCAGTATTGATCGTGCCGACGGGCACCAGTGTTTTGGTAACACACTGTGACTACGGTCACCAGAGGTTTGGTACCTCCAGAGGTTTGGTACCTCATAGCGACTCGTCCTTGTGGTTAACACCACCGTGGGTTGGCCCCACTTGAGATATGGGATCGTGCCGGTGATTTGGTATCACCACGATGGGTTGGCCCCATCAATCGATTATGTCTACGGACACGAGAGGTTTGGCACCTCCGGTGATTTGGCATCACATCCGTGACTATATGTCACGGTGGTTTGGCACCACCAGTGTTTTGGTAACACATTGTGACTACGGTCACCGAGTGGTTTGGTACCACATGGGGTAGACAAAGGCGTTTGGTTGGCTAGGTCGGGTGCATGACTTAGTACATGATGATTGATTATATGCCGTGTATGAAATTGTTTAAATACGGGGGAAGGGTTACATACTGAGTCTTGGTGACTCACCTTCTCCTTTAACATTTTTCAGGTGACTCGTAGATGGCGGTTGAGGAGCCGGTTGGACTCGAGGTGGCCATGCAGTGGACTTGAATAAATTGAACTTTAAACTTAGCTATTTTATTTTATTATTGGTTTATTTTTATTTCGGATGTAATAAGGCCTCCATATACTTTACTTTTGTTATTTCTCATATGTTGGATACTTTGTTTAAACTATATTATTAAAATTAAATTAAAATCACATGTTTTTCTTAAATTAACACGAAAATGTTTTATCGTGCCATCGGGCACATTTGAAATTTGTATAATAAGCTGACTCAATTAAATTTCCAAATTAAATCTAAGTATGGTTTCGGCAAGATAACCAAAAACGAGAAGTTTTCAGCAAATCTTAAATTGGTTTTAAAATGGTTTTCAAAAAGTTTTCTCCGTAACAAACCAAATTCAGTCATAATGTTTGGGCCGGGTTCGGGTTGTTACAGCTTATATTTACAACAACAAAACATCATCCAAGTATTAAGCTAGCCTATACATGCCTTAAGTTCAAAATCCAAACTTTTAAAATACCAAAATAAGTCGATAGTGTGGATGACTTCGATGACAATCCCTGAGCTCGTAACTTACAACCGAATCTATAAAACAGAATAACAAAACACACAGAGTAAGCTAACTTAGCTTAGTAAGTCTTAAGCAAGTATAACAAATCAATTGAACATTCAAACATTTTAAACTAATCACTTTATGACATTGAAATAATAACTTAGCACAAATAGACTATCATGGCCGAATGCTATTATCCTTACATAGCATAACATTTATCACTATCTTACTTTAAATATACAAACTTACCAATTTAGCAAAAGGTTTAAGATATAAAATATCATCTCTTAATAACCTACTTATATTACCACATACATATAGTTCAATATGTTCATATATACAATCGAATAAGTAAATACCATGTACATTCTAATCACATATAACCGAATATATATATATATATATCCATTAAACATCACATGTATACAAGTATTTAATATCATTTTATCCACATATCAAGAAGGCCGAATATACAAGAACATTTTGCCACATACTTGCTCAATAAACATCACATGTGCACTTACCCATTTGGCCGAATATACAAGTTCAATTAAAATATCTCATATGCACATACCTGTTTGGCCGAGTATACAAACTCATTTTATCAACTTACTTGCTCAATGATCACATAATTAAGAAGTCTTATAATTTATAAGTTGAAATTAGATCACCGGTATAAAACCTGCTAGGCATAAGCCTAAAAACACACCTGCAAGCACTAGGCACCTTGACCCAAGGTCTGATATTCAATCACCGGCAATAAGCCTGCTAGGCACAAAGCCCGATTAAGTTCACCAGCCCAAGGCTTGCTAGGCTCACAGCCTGAACAACGATACTTTTAAGTTGTCTCACACAAATAATTCATATATCGTATCCTTTATACACTTTGTAATCTTTGTACGAGCATTCAACTATCATATCTCAATCACACAACTTAAATACATTAAATCTTAGTTTTAACCACATTCGGCTATCCAGTAATTTAGATATAAAATTTCCAAATCAGCATATACTAGGTTATGTACGTAGTTTACAATAGTTTATTGCTTAAAGACTTACCTCGGATATCGACGGGCGACAAAAACTGACTATTCAACTATTTTCGCTTTTCCTAGATCCAAGTCCGTTTTCTTTGGTTCTTGATCTAAACATGTTCAAATTAAGCTCATTCAAATATATTTTCATTCAATTTAGTCCAAAAACACATAAATGGGCAAATTACCATTTTGCCCCTAACATTTCACACTTTTTACAATTTAGTCCTATTTGCACAAAACACAAAATACACAAAATTTGGCTACACACCTTAAGGGCCGAATATTCCTAGTCCTCATACAAGTCCTTACATTTCATTTATTTCACATTTTAGTCCCTCTAAAATTTATTTTTGCAATTTAGTCCAACATACTAAATTTCATCAAAAATTCAAAGACAAAACTTATAAATCTAACACATATTTATCATAATTCATCCTTAAACAACATAAACAACAAGCTATCAACAATGGCTCAACTCAAAATATTCATCAAACTCAAAAATTAAAGCATGGGTCTTGAAGATTTCTAAGCAACGATCTCAAAAACGTAGAAATTATCAAAAACCGAGCTAGTTACATACCTTAATCACCCTTGACAATGGCCGAATACCTAGCTATGTTTCTTTCTTTTTTTTTCTTTGTTTCGGTCACCAAATATGAAATAATGAATCATCTTTCTCTTTCATTATATGTTTTATTATAATAAGTTAATATAATATACTATTAATAATAATAACATTATAATATATAAATTCATATAATAAAGTCATTTAAACTAACACATGCATTCCACTAATTATAAAAAGGACTAATTACAATACAAATCCTCCATATTAAAAAGACATCAACAATTAAGCATTTTAACAACTAACCATCAAATTTTCATTTCACGCGATTAAGTCCTTTTATTTAATCGGACACCTAAACGATAAAATTAAGTCACAAAAATTTAACACAAACAAATTCACACATAATAAATACGGAAAATAATTTTAAAAAAAGTTTTAGACTCGAATTTGTGGTCTCAAAACCACTATTCCGATTAGAGTCAAAGTCGGGCTGTTACACCAAGACATCCGTCGGGAACAGCTTAGGAGAAGGATCTCCATCAAGACTGAGGATCTCCCATCAAGTTCTTTAGAAGTTTTTGGGTTTTCTTATGTTTTGTTGTTTTTCCTCTTTTATGATGTTTCCATCTTTTAGTATGAACTAAACTCCCTAAATACCGAGCTAGGATGAAACCTAGATGAATCTTATTATTATTTGATTTATGAGATAAATACTTGTGCTTATTTTTAATTGTGAGTTCTTATTCTTGTTTTGATAATTCAGGTTATTGATTCAAGTTGAATGTGCTTATTCAGTGGAGCAAAAGTCCATGTCTAAGAGTAGATCAACACAATTAAGTGGAGTTGATCGCAACCCTAGAGATAGGGTGACGAAAATCTACCAGATTAGGGTCAAACCTAATAAAAGAATCCATAGATCGAGTTAATGCGACAATATGGGTTTTAATTAGAAAGAGATTTCAATTAATCAACCTAGAGTCAGTTGTTAGTAGCTTCGAGAGAGGTATTAATATAATTTAGAGATTTCTACAGATTAAGCCAAGTGAATAAATCGCATGAATCAAAAGTAATAAGTGAAGTCTAGGTGGATTCTTCCTTAGGTATTGTCTATCTCATATAAGTTGTCCAAAAGTATTTTCCCAATTTACTCTCTGTCGCGTTCATAGTTAGTTAAATTAGTTAGTTAATTTTAGATTAAAAATAAATCCCCTTAATTAATAGGCTAGATAATAAAAAGATAGTTAATACTAGTACTCTTGGTCCTTGAGGATACGATATTAGGACTCACCATGCCTATACTCTTTGTTCGATAGGTGCGCTTGCCTTTGTCGAAATAATAGTTAGTTTCGAGCTCCATCAGTTGTGTAATGATATATATATATATATATTTGAATAATTTTAAATATGCCAATGATAGTAATATAGTAGTTTTAAGTTCAAAATTGAATAAGATAAGTGTTTTGATGAGTTTAAAATTACGAAGCAAGAAATGTAGTAAATGTTTGTTCTGAACTGTACTATGTCCGGTAATGTCTCGTAACCCTAATCCAGCGACAGATACAGGTTAGGGGTGTTACAATTTTGCAAAATTTTTGTTTTGAGTCATAAACTGTCTGTTTTATGTTTCTGTGTAATCCGACCCTTATTCAAGCCTCGGTAAGTGTGTTTGGGACTCGATTTAGTTTGGTTCGTGTATATATGTGCGTTTATGGGATTTAATTTTATTGCTTGTTTATGTGATGAATAAGTATGAGTTTATTATTGTTGTCGTAACTGAATATTAGAATACAAGTGTAATCAAATCTGAATCTGTTCAAACTGGAAATGTTAATGTCTGTTTTTGTATGTTGTTGGCGTAATGTGTGCATTGTTGCATAGCATGAAAATTTTGGGATCTGGTTATGAAGAGAAGGAAGACAGACTTAGCAGTTTTAACTGCGATACTTTTGTACAGCGGTTTACCGCATTATCCTATGCGTATATCAGCTCAGCTGTATATAGTTACGCAAGTGGCATAGTTCCACGTTGTGGTGTGTAGGGTGGATGAACCTATTATGGTTCTATGTGGTGTGCAGGGCGGACAGGCCTAACATAGCCCTTATGTTGTGTGCTGGATGGACGAAGTGGTGTATGGTTGGTGGGGTGGGATTTTTGACTTATGCATCTGTTTGCATCTGAATATACGTCTATTTGTTAGAACATTTTGTCAGTTTGTTTGAACATTTGGTTATTGACAATATAGTTATTGTCATGTAATATGTTCTGATTGTTGCGTATGATTGGAACATCATTTCTGTGGTTTGATATTGTATTTGACATACCGATTGAGATTTTCGTAAGTGATATTTTTATACATATGCTTGTCTGAAGTAATTATTGTGTCACCCCGTCTTTTGCCATCTGTTTATGTTTTGGACTCACACTGAGCTCGCGTAGCTCATCTCTGTAGTGTTTTCCCTTTCAGGTACATTCCGTGTTTTGGAGCTAGACTCGGCATAGTGGAGGTCTCAGAGTTCTTTGATTAGTTTGATTTCAAATAATGTTATGATAAACTATTCGAATTATGCACCTTTGTTTTTGCACATAAGTTTATGTGTACTGTGGTACGGGGATTTTTAAGTTATTTTTGAAATTGTTCAAAAACATTGATTTGATTTATTCCTAACGGTTCTTAGACATCTGTTATATGTTGTTTCCAAAAACAACTATGTATCATTTAATCTACTAAAATTACGAAGCATAAGGGTTTAGCAAAGAATTTTCTATGGTTATAAATGAGTTTTATCTCCACCACTTTGGTTAGCCAATGTAACTCCCAGAATTCGGTCTAACTTCTAGGCTGGTTTTTAGGGTGTTACATTAGTCACTTTAAATATTTATTTAATTAGATTAAATCATTATAAGGGAAAATAAATTGAGATATCATGTTATCTAATTATTTGGAATGGAAAAAAATTAAATTAAATAAAGTTACACATGCATTTTAGTATGATAAAGTTGTCATGACTTTGACGAATTTAAAATAAGATTTGTGTTATTTAATTTGATAATTAAATCTAGTTTCTTAATTAAATTATTAAGAGACCAAAATACATTTATAGACCTTGAGATGACCCAATTAGGGTCATAAGGTGGCTAGCCATATAGGAGAAAAGTGGTTTTTCGCCCAAGTAAAGGTGGCGACACAAAAGTCCTTGTTGGATTGAGATTGTCGCTCACCTTATTTATTTAGCTTTAGACTCTCTATTGTTTTCCTTTTGCTTTTATTGAAGTTACGACCCCCTTAAAATTTCTCACTCTTCTTGGTTAGTTTTTTTGAATATGCTATTAAATTTTTTAGTGAAAAATGATAACTACTCTTGTAGATCTTCAATAGTAGTTTCTCCTTCAATTACAACTAAAGATTCAACTTGCGATGCAAGGTTCTTTTCTACCTTTCCATTACTCTTTTTGGTCTCTTTGAGATTCATCATGAAGATTTGTAGGGATCCATTGAATTCATCAATTCTCATTGTATTAATATCTTTAGCCTTTTTTATAGTAGCCACCTTAACACAAAACTTTCAAAGAGAGACCTCAAAACCTTCCTAACTAGCTTAGCATTATATACTCCTCACCAATAGCAAAAACTTGTTAGACATGACATAGAGTTTTGCATAGAAATCAGACAAGGATTCATTATTTAGAGTTTGTATTGTTTTACCGTAGTAGTGCCTTAGGAGTTGTTTTTAAAATTGTCCAAGCTTCTCAAGCAATTGAACACCTGAATATCCTTCTAATTTCCTAAAGTTCCACGCCATTAAATATGAAATTAAGTAATTTTGAATTCGCATTGGCCAACTTATCTTCCTTAGTGATTCAGGTAAATTTTAGCTTGAGAGTTTTTATATAACACCCCTCACCCGATCCGAGTAAAAGATGTTACATTTAAAAACTAAACTCACCACTTAAACATATTTTTGTTTCATTATAATTGAGGTAAATTATAGTACAAAACATTATCATTCACACATAATTCACATTTTTTTTTACTAATAAAACTAAGTACATGCAAAACTAAGTCTACTGTATATATACCAAAGGGCTTGAACTTGAAGCTTGGAGAGTGATGTGACCTGAACTGAAGTAGCAATCCTTGATTCTTTTCGAAACTTATTTATCACCTACACGTTTAAAACAAATGCGTTAAGCTACGTGAATAGCTTAGTAAGTATTCAATTGAATTCAGTCTTTCCATTTTTCTATGTATACAATTTAAATAGTTTTTACTTACACTTTTAATTCATTTTTAAAACATAAAATCATTTAAATTAACTCTATAACTTATAGTTTTTACTTTAACACACATAGTCACTTATCAACTTTCACATTCACATATCAAAATCTTTTTTTCATATCACAAACATAACATAAACACTTAATTCACATGTATTACTGAAATGCATATATCACTATAACACTTTTACTTTCACATATCACTTTTCTAGTCCTTAGTGAATTTCAAAGGAGTTTAATAATTTCAATGCATTGCAAAGATCCAGGCCAAACACGAGCTCCTGGCCTATAATAGAACTTTGATAATGGGAACTCTAGAAAAATAAATGGGAACTCCAGTAAACGCATCACATAACCCAATACTCCTCTCCTAATCCCTTCCGAACTCCTGTATCACCAACCTAGTTCCCTTTCGAACCCCCATCCCTTCTCAACTCCAAAATCATTCCATTTTAATATACCATATTTCCTTTGAGTTCACTAAGGCATTTATTCACATATCACTTTCATATAACATACTTAATATTTCACACATATATCACTTTTTATCATATTACTTATCCTTTGAAATATAACATACTTAATTCGCTTTTGAAATACTTATCCTTTCTCAAAGACCAAATTTTTGGGGTATTACATTTTACACCATTAACATCAACAAAAGGAGGCTCACAAGTAGAGGTGTTCATGGGCCGGGTCAGGTTTGGGTCGAACATGATATTAACACACTTTATGCTTCCAAGCCTGGTCTAGCCCAGAATATAGACCTAAAATTTTCCCAAGCCAGCTCATATTTGTAAATGGCTAACCCAAACCCATTTTAGGCCTACCCATATTATTATTTTTAAATAAAAATATATATTTATTTTGATTTTGATTTTGATCTAATATTTAGTAATTTAATTTATTTATTTTAGTTTTGTATATAGTCATCTTAAATTTTTTTAATTTTTCATTATATTAGTATTATATATCATTATAGGTTTAAATTTTTATGTGTTATAAATTACACAATATATAAAAATAACATAATATAAAATATTCCAAACTTGAAAAATGGGTCAGGCTAGGCCAAGCTCGGGACTTGAAGGTTCAAGTCCAAGCTCGACCCATACTTTAAACGAGCCAAATTTTTTGCCCAAGCTCATTGTTTGGGCCTAAATTTGTTTACCCAAGCCCTCCCAAATTTTGGGTGAGCCTTCAAGCCTGAGCGGGTGGCCCGACCCTTAAACATGTCTACTCTTAACCAGTTAGAACTAGTTCCTAAGCTCTATTGTCTAATGACTTAATGAACACCCTTATCTTGCCCTTTTAGTAGGCGTAATTGGAGCTGTCAAGTATGGAGGCTTTGAAATTGAGGTTCCTCCCTCTTAAGCAATACAAGAACAAGATCTTCACCTAGTACATCAAGTGTCTAGCTTTGATACCAATAAAAGTGTTGAGTTGTTTGTCTGTTGCCAGTTAAGTTGCAACTAGATGGACAAATAAAAGCGTAAAAAGTAAAGATGGCCACAAGAATTGGTTAAGTAGTTCAAAAACCTTTCCTACATCTACGGGGCCTTGCATAGAGAGTAATCCAATATGTATCAATAGTAAAGAGATTATTTAAGTTCAACTCACTCAGCAAGTTTTAACCTCACTCCTATACGTCAACTAATGTCACTCTCCTCACTAATAACTTCCCCATGAAAGCTTAGCTTCAAAATAAGCCTTACAAAAACTTTATTACAATGTATTTTCACTGTAAATAAGTTCCTAAGATGAATTAGAATTGTAATCTCTTCAATTCATATATAATCAAGTAAACAAGCCTTCTTAAAATAGCCATTCTAGGCTTGTAAATCTTTAGCTAGTCTGATGCGATCTCGGTTCCGTAGAATTTTTCGAGTCATTTATGCGCCCGATCTTTAAAACGGAGAAGTTTCGTTCGGAATTGAAGTTGAGTCTATAATAGGCTAAGCAGTGGTTTAGATAGCAAAGTTGGCTCAGAATAATGAAGATAAAAGGAGTTATAGGTTCGGTTTAAAGGAAATTGAAAAGAAAAGGAATTACGGAAGGATGGGACGATTTGGGACTTAAGGGTCAAGAGTGAACCAACACTATAAACGAGTGTTAACCCGAAACTTATAGGACTCTTAAGATGGTTTCGAAATAGAAGTTTAGGACCTTGACCCGGTACTTAGGTAAGTACGAACCAAAGGTATAATCGGTGAACGCCACACTCGGGTTTAGGGAGTGATAAGTTCAAAGAGACTAGGTAGACACCACTAGAAACTAGATAAGTCAGACGGGTCTCGAACGAAATTTGAGAAAAAAATTTCTCACAAAATGGGCAGCAATTCAGTAAAGTTTCAAAAGTTGCTAATACAAGTTTTTAGCTAAATATTTATAGCCAAAACATGGGCTAACCGAATGGACAAGTTTCCTAGCTGAATGGTCAGCCTTAAATTCACTTAATTAGGCTAAAAGTTCTTGAAAATTCCAGGTTGCTTCTTTGTGCATTGGGAATTCCAAAAATCATCTTTTAGATGCCTAAAAAATCAGCTGATTTAATTTGGAGTGCTTTGGTAGCTGATTGGTGCATGTAGGTTCGGCCTAAGGACTTGCATTCTCTTTAATTTGGGCTCCTTGATCACCTGGACAGTTTTGGAGCTCTTAAATTCTGTTTAGGTTCTCCAACAGTTTTTATGTGTGAAAACGTGAAATTGAGCAGCCTTGCATGTGAACACACAAAACCGATTGGTCTGATGGTGGGAAAGGAATATTCGGCTGTTGGAGAGCTTTAATGTTGCATGGGTGAGCTGAATAATCAGCTTGGAAAAAGAGGAACAGCAACTCACTATTGGCCCTTGTCATTCCCGAAGGGTTGGTTGGAGGATAGCAACCACCAGCCCTCTTCTTAAATGTCGTCCCAATGTCCTTGTACCTGCACCTAATTAAGTCAAACAATTAATTCATTAGATTGGCAGCAGACACATTAAATTCGGCAGCCACACTTAGGACATAATTAAAACATGTAATAGTTAAGACAACTTAATTGCTTACACATTAAATTCGGCTGATCAAGGACATATTAAATTCATGTCTTAGACTAGGAAAAATTAATGATATGTAATATTCAGGACATATTAAAGCATGTATTAAAAAAATAAAACATATTTAATATGAAAATTAATAAGCTTAATTAAATCAAGTTTATGAGCTGAACTAATTTAACTAACTTAATTTAAATAACTAATTTATTCCAGCAATAAAAATCGCATAAATAATGAAAATAAGAATGAGCTCGATTGAGCTGAAACGATCTCAGGGTGCTCAATTTGAGCTTACTTCAGATTGCAAAAGGTTGCAAAGAGAACTAATTGAGCTGGTCCGATCTTTCTCGAAATGTTCAGCCAAGGTTTCGTCCCACACTTGCTCCACTAAGGCCGAAATAGCCTCCTTAAATTGTTTGACTCGAGCTCTGTGATTGGTCCTTGGGGCAGCGTCATGGGGTCCTTGTTCGAGCTAGATGCATTCCAAGGCGTAGTCGCATCATAGTCTAAACATGGTATACCTTAGAATTATGTTTCAATTAGAGTTTTATATGACATCAAATAAGCATAGATATTCAAGGTTTGACCTTATATAGATATTAGATCTCTTCATATATGAAAACTTGATCACACATAACTTCTTCAAATAAAGTACTTATTTGACCAATTTTCAACAAGATAAAATCCATGTAGTTGCTGCACAAAATCCTCAATAAGATGTAGAAAGATATCCCTAAAATTTGTGTTGGAATATGCCAACATATACAATAGGTTGCACAATTGTTTAGTTGCCGAGTTGCAACTGACAGTGCAACTGAAATGTGCAACTAGCAATAACATAAGTGGTGGAAGGAAATAGATGCAAGGTCTTACGACAAATTGATTGGTGCCCACCTAGTGAAAGTTGGGTCAAACTCAACGCTAGTGGGGTAAGGAAGATGGACACTATAATGGCAAGAACATGGGATTTTGAAGGATTGGCAGGGCTGATATCTTTAAGGTTATTGCGAAGTGTTGGGATTTGCTTGGTGTGATAAGCGGAGCTTGGAGCATTCTTGATGGTCTAAGCTTGGCGTGTAATTGTGGCTACTAGAAGGTTATAGTTGAATGTGATAACGTATCAGTTGTTCAAATGTCGAATGAAGACTCTAATGAAAAAAATGTTAGACAAAAACACACGCTAGCGAAACAAAATAGATAAATATAAATAAATAATTATATAAATAAAATGTAAATGGAACAATTTATAATTAAATTGTAAAATATGAAAATCAAACAAAACTGAAATACAAAGTTGAAATAAAGAAGAAAGAATAGTGATTTTACGAAACGTTGAGGCCTGTCAAACACAGTTTTCTTAAGACAAATTCGGCCACTCCTACGGTACTTGGAGTAACGTTGGTCGAATGTCTCCTAGGATACAACAACAGCAGTGATCAAAGTAGTAGCAACTCTACAACGATCAACGAACGAACAATGCCTTTTTTCTATCACCGGGATGTTTGAAAATACAAAGAGGAAAATGAAGAGTTTTGAGAGTAACAGAATTTCGGTATGAGAGAAAATATCATAGTGTTTTTTTGTGTGTCAAACCCTTCAGAAATCATGGCCTTTTATAGGTATGGAGAATGTTGGAATTTTGGAAAAAATATCCACAAAATTCACGATTTAATCAAATTGATTGGAATCAAATCAATAAGATAAGTGTCCTTATATAAGCAGCAGATATAAATAAATTCATGTTGGGCTAAAATATCCGTAGGCCCATTTGGGCCTGATTGATCCAAACATTTCATGTCGCCTATGTCATGCGAGTGCATCTCAACCCCATCAAGTTTGGACCTACACCCCCTACGCACGAGGCAAGGTTATAAGCTTAGTCATTCAATTATCCTTTAAGAGAGTTCACATATATTTACACATCTCACACTTGATATTTAACTAATGTGGGATCTAAGCCTTTACTTTTCCTCAACAATATTTCCAAGTAGCTTACTTTGAGCATCAATTTTTTATTCATCACTCAACTATTTTGTGCATATGATATACCGTTGTAAAGGTCTCATGGAGTAGAATATGAAACAATAACTTTATGTTTCAACTCTCCACCTTTACCTATTGAGAATATGCCTCAAAGTTCCCATAAAAGCAATTTTTCCAACAAAAAATCCATATAATCTTATTCAAGGATTAAAGAAGTGATATGCAAACAATGGTAGCTACAAGTGAAGCACGTATACAAGGAAGCAAATGTGGTAGTAGATTTCATGGCAAACTCGTCGATTAATGAGGAACATGGCTTGTATTACTTTAATACACCACCACAAAGAATATGATTAATTTTGTTGGGCGACTCTAAATGTTACTTAAAATAGGTTTGGTACCATGAACAATTTGAGCTTCCTATTAGCTCATCTTTCTTAAAAAAGAAAAGACGTATTTCAATTTTATATATTTAATTTTTATTTTTTACCATATCCAATGTTCACAAGTTAATGTCATCCCTTAGGAATAATTTTTCCATAGGTATATATCTATAATACATATATACAAAATTTCAGAGAAACTTTGAAATCATCAATATAGCTTTTATTATTCATTATATTACTAAATTTAGTATTTTAAATATTTTTTTATTATTTTTAAGATTTATTGCATTTATAAATAATGATCTTAATTTTATTAAAATATTTGGTTAAATAAAATTACGTGATAAGAAAACTTATCATACTGATAAATAAGAATCTTGATTCTATTAAAATACTTTTATTGAGTAAATTTATATAATAAATAAAAATAAACTTTATATTTTTTAGTTAAAAATTACTTTATATTTAACTATTATGTTTCCATTAACTAAAAAAGTAAAATGAAAAAACTATATTACGTTGGTTTTAAATAGAAAATTTTAATTATTTATATAATAAATAACTTTATATTTCATATGTAAAATCTTATAAATAATAAATTCACATAATCTAATCTAATATATTATAATTATATTAGTTATATATTATTTATGAATTATTATGGTCAATTTATTAAATATTAAAATAATAAATTAATAAATAATAAAGAGTTTAATCTACAATATAAAATTTGTACAAATGAATTAATGATAATTACCCATTGTAAATTAATCTCATCTATGGTTGTGATTCAATTGAGCCTCATCCCAAAGATTTACATTATTACTTTAAATTTATTCTTGTAAATTCCTTATTTTAACTAAATTTACTTGATAAAAAAAAAAAAAACTAATTAAGTAACTGCATGGAATTCCATTTCAAGATATAGGCTAATTTTTCAATATATGCTGAAAAAAATTATTTGAGTATATGTGTTTGGTTTTTTTTTTTTAAAATTTACTGATATATACTATTTTTGGAGAGAGGAAAATGTGCTCGGTAGGACGCGTTTTCACTAAGAATAGACAACTCATCTTTTTTGATAAGATGGTTAAATGTTAGCACTTTTGTTCTTGAGTCCCGAGTTCAATTCATCTCCTACTCACATTTGTATTTTTATTATATATTGTTTTAAGTTGATTCCTCTTATAGACATTTTAATATGTATTTTTTTCCATGTTTCAACATTTTTTATTATTTTTAATTAATGTTTATACTTAATAATTTTTTTTTCAAGTTTTTTATTTTTAATTAATAACTCTTTTATTTATAAAATCAAGTAATTATTGCAAATATCATTATTTTTAGTAAATATATTTTTTATATGTGTAATATTTATCTTTCAATCCATATCATGAGTGTAGTAAATTGACATATTATATATTTTTGTATGTGTATTTGAAATAATTAATTGAAATATTTCACAATAAAAATATTTGAAATATCATACCCATAATGTAGATGAAAAAACAATGATATTTGAAATATTTTACATATTTGAAATAATTATTTGATTTTATAATATTAGAAATCACCACACCCCAAAATATAGGAGGAAAAAAAAAATATTTGCCATATAAATATTATATATAAAGAAAAATATATCTAAAAAATTAGTTAATGTTTTTAAAAAATAATTACATATTTATTATTTGATTTTATAAATAAAAAGACTTGAAAACAATATATTTATTAATTATAAACATTAATTAAATATATATATATATATATTAAAATGCTTATAAATGAAATCGAACTTAGGACTCAAAAATGAAATTATAATTATCTAACTATCATTATAGGAGAGGAATTGAACCCAAAATTCAATGACAAAAGCACTGACATTTAACCATATGACCAAAAGAAATGAGTTGTTTATTTTTAGTGAAAACGTGTCCAGGGCACGTTTTCCTTTCTCTCTCCAAAAATAACATAAATGCTTATAATTGGAATCGAACTCAGGACTCAAAACTAAAATTGGAAAATAATTTAAGAGATGATGAAATTATTATATTGATATGAAGTCAGATTGTTAGTTGAGGAATTGAATGATAAAACTCTGATCTTACAATATATTGATTCATGGGAATAAAGAGTCCAAGTTCCCACATCACACCTATTCCTATTATTAAACATTAAACTTCCCCATGTTCCAAACACTACTCCATTTCAATGTCCTAAAAACAGTGACTATGATATGCTTTTACCTTGTATATTTTACTTATATAAAAAATATGATTTAACTCAATTTGTGGAAACATAACCATAAAACACAGCATTGAATATAGTAAGCTTAAGTTGTCGTTCAAGTAGTGAACAACAATATATCTCTCAGATTCATCAATGTGCCTTTAATTCTCTTCTTCCCATTCTGGCATGCTAACTACAACCTAACATTATTCCATTCATTAATTAATTTTGTCATTATTAATATAAATTCCATCTGCCATTTTCAAATGTCACATGTTTTTTAATTTTTCAATTCTAACACATCCTGTCCAGCCTTCTTTTATATACACTTCTAAATTTAGTAATTGCTTTTCTTTAGGGGAGTGATTGTGTAATTTATTAATGCAAAACTCAATTAAGCTCGAATAAGATGGGTCACCATGTCTGAATATAATTGCCATGCATGCATTAACAATAATCTTATGAAAATATTTTTTGAAATGGTAGAATTAAATTGTATATTTTTACAGTAAAAATATAATTTTATTATTTTAATAGATTTTATCTTTATAATTTTTAAAGGATTAAATTTTTTTATTATTTTTGGGAGGTTAAAGTGTAATTTTACCATTACTAATTTAAACTTTTATAAATTATAAAAGGTTTAAATGAAAAAAATTTCATTTTAGAAGGGGCCGTGGCTCTTGCCTACCCCCTTGGCTCTGCCACTGAAACCTATATTACATAGGCTTAGGATGAGTGTTAGGAGGAATTATTTTATAGACCCTTCCCACCACATCATTCATGGTTTATTTTCAATTATTTAATGATTATTTAATATTTTTTTCCATCTCATTGATATATAATTTTGATAATTTTTTACTTTGTACTCGAATCTTGAACCTTATACCCAAACCTCAAATCTCGAACTAAGCTCAAGGTCCAAGGTTTGAGGTTCGGATTCCAAGTTTAAGGTTCATGGTTCGAGATTTGAGTTTAAGTTCGGGTTTAGGGTTTGAAGTTTAAGGTTTCGAATTCAAAATTTAAGGTAACAAAATTATAAAAATTATGTATCAATAATTTTTTAAAAAATTATTAAAATATCATCAAATAATTGAAAAAATAAATAAATGATATTACATAAAATAATTTATAGAGTGTTGGGCTTAGGCTACGTATTTAAGGACCATATTTTCATTTCTTTATTGATAAATTACAAATACGTTTGGACCGTGAGTCAGTGTGGTAATTCAGTTTACCATTTGCCGATTAATAAAAAGGTGGGGTAGTATTTTATACGTTGGGAACCGCATGCTCAAAAGGAAAAGGTGGGACAACTTTTTATATGTTTTTTTTTTTTTCTTTTCTCATAAGTACAAGTTGGGAAATTACATATAACTCCACTAAGGTTAACTAACAAGCAATCCCAAGTAAACAGAATTTTTTTTGAAAATAACACCCAAAAACAAGGCTATTTTTGAAATTGAAATATTAATGCTACAGTATTCGAATAATACACAATCAAACGGATCACAAATAAATTATTTAATCTCATTTTTTCTAACATTTTAACATATATGTGTATATTTATAAAGCCTTGGCGGATTTTTTTTAGATAAATTTATTAATTTATTCAATGAATGGAATTATATAATTTAGAAAAAGAAAATAATAAACATTCGTTATAGATGGTGAATAATAAGCCTCATCAATACAACAAAGGCTTTAGTCTTAGCATTAATAGAACATCATGACACATTGACAATTGACTTTGTCACAACTCAAGTACGATATATCTGTAGTAATTGCAAGCACTTAATACGGTAAGGAAATCAACTCTGGATGGTTCAAAGCGGTGAGCAAAAATCGATAAAAGAATCGAGCATTCATCAAACTAGAGAGGACAACAACAAAACCATCCTTAAAATCACTTGTAAAACTAAGGTTTTATGCATAAGCAAGACTAAAAAACTTGCTACAAGAGCAAACAAAAACTTCTAAAATTAAAAACTTATTAAAAAATGGAAAAACAAACAAAAAACATATAAAACTTAAGACAACACGGGTCCAAATCAACTCGTGAAATCATTTATTATTCTGAAATACTCTCAAAACAGAAACATATTAAGAAGCTGACGAAGAGCCTTCCACTTTCCAAGAAAAATTACTGGTGGCCGATGAAGTTTTAGTGAACGACAGACACTGTCATCTGTCTATCAGAACTTGTGAAGACAATAAAGATACCCACAAAATAGATTTGCAATATGAAAAGAGAGAAGACATATGGAGTAAATGAGAAGGAGGAAAAAAGAAAAGGTTGATGAGAGGGAGAAAAAAGCGGGCGATAGCCAACTCGAAAACTGACACCGCCACTAGGTAAAATAAAAGATAAGAAGTAAACGACTTAAGAAAATAAAATTTACGGTTATAATCATGAGGATGATGATTGAAAGAGAGTTTTCTTAAGTACAGTTTGAAAAAAAATTTAAATATGAAATTTTAAGAAAAATGAATAATTTAAATAACTAAAACGCATACGTTTAGAACCATGTTTTTTAATTTTATAAATCAGTCCAGCATTTTCTCTTATCAGAATCAGGAGGCCGAAGGAAATAGAAGAATCGCTGTATCACTAATTCACTATCAAGTAGCTAATACCCCCAATTCTGATAATGATTTTTTTTTTTTGTTAGAGTTGTGTGACCCAAATTCTAAGATATTGCTTGTAAGTCAAGTTAAACAAAATATATCTTCTTTCTAGAAGATTTAGTATTTATGAGTATAACATATTTAGTATTTATTAGCATAATATATTTTTACTTTGATTAGAATTAGGTTTTTTCAACCTATAAATAGATGTAGTCGAAACTCCTCTTGTAACCGGTTCGAATTCGACATAGTGAATTTTTCTTCTTCTCTGCCCGTGGTTTTTTCCCGAAAGGGTTTCCACGTAAAATCTGTGTGTTATTTATTTTATTTCTTTTTCTTTGCGATATATATTGTCATTACCGACATTTATATTTTTCACAAATTAGTATCAGAGCTTTCAGGTTTTTCATCTCGATCACAGTAATGGCGTCTTTGAAGTATGAAATTCCGCTATTGGATCGCAACACTAGATTCAAGCGTTGTGGCAAATAAAGATGCAGCAGTTCGCCGCGGATGGATTTAGAGGAAGCCCTGCTAGGGGTAGATAAGATGCCTTCGACATTGACGGAGGAAGAGAAGAAGCGCAAGGATCGAAAGGCATTAACACAGTTACATCTGCATTTGTCTAACAAAATTTTGCAGGATGTGATGAAGGAGAAGACCACCGCTGCATTATGGAAGAGGCTAGAATAAATATGTATGTCAAAACCTCTAACCAGCAAGTTGCATATGAAGCAACGTCTTTGTGCTCATCATTTGGAGGAAGGTGCATCTGTGCACGAACACTTAACAGTGTTTAAAGAAATTCTCTCAAACTTGGAGGCCATGGAGGTTCAGTATGATAAGGAAGATCTAGGATTGATTCTACTTTGTTCGTTGCCCCCGTCTTATTCAACCTTCAGAGACACGATTTTATATAGCCGTGAGTCTCTCACAGTTGATGAGGTTTATGATTCTTTGACCTCGTATGATAAGATGAAGCATCTTGTGGTTAAACCCGACTCTCAGGAAGAAGGTCTCATTGTTCGTGAGAGACAAGATCGGAATGCTAATGATGATCGTGGAAGGACATAGGAACAGAATCCTCGCGGTAAATCTAAGGGTAGATCGAAGTCTTCAAACAGAGGTAAAACTTGCAACACGCAAGAAGAAAGGGCACATTAAATCGAGTGCTATAAGCTACAGAACAAGATTAAAAGGAGGCTACGAATCAAAGGAAAACAACCGAGAAAATTCTCGTGAAGCTGATGTTGTAGAGGACTACAGCGATGGTGAACTTCTAGTCGCTTCATCAACAATTCTAAAGTGAGCGAGGAGTGGATACTTGATTCATTTGCACCTTTCACATGAGTCCCAATCGGGATTGGTTTACAACTTACAAAACATTGATGTATGAAGGTGTTGTTTTGATGGGAAATAATGCTTCGTGTAAAATCGCAGTGTTGGAACAATTAAAGTTAAGATGTTTGATGGAGTTGTCAGAATACTTAGCGACGTACGACATGTTCCAGAATTGAAGAGAAATTTAATTTCTTTAAGTACTCTTGATTCAAAAGGGTACAATACACAGCTGAAAATGGGATTTTGAAGATTTCCAAAGGTTCCTCGTTGTTGTGATGAAAGGGCGGAGAAAAGGCGCCAAGTTATATGTTTTGCGGGTTCTCATTGTTATTAGTGATGCAGCTGTCGCTTCCCCTTCCTTGTCAGATGATGATATTACTAAACTTTGGCATATGCACCCAGGGCATATGAGTGAGAATGGCATGGCAAAATTGAGCAAAAGAGGACTTCTTGATGGGCAAGGAATTTGCAAACTGAAGTTCTGTGAGCACGCGTTTTTGGAAAGCAAAAGAGAGTTCGATTCACGGAGGAATCCATAACACGAAGGAGCGTTGGAGTATATTCATTCTAATGCGTGGGGCCATCAAGAGTGCCTTCGAGAGGTGGAGCTAATTATATGCTAACTTTTATTGATGATTTTTCTAGAAAAGTTTGGGCATTCTTCCTGAAGCAGAAAAGCGATGTGTTTTCCGCATTTAAGTCTTGGAAAAATATGATTGAAAAACAGATGGGAAAACAAATAAAATACCTCCGCACGGACAATGGCTTAGAGTTTTGTTCAAATGAGTTTAATAAACTATGCAAGTCAGAAGGGATCGTGAGACACTTGACAGTTCGTCATACTCCACAAAGCAAAGCGGCGTTGCGAGCGAATGAACAGAATGATCATGGAGAAGGTTCGATGTATGTTGTCAAATGCCAACTTACCAAAGTCGTTTTTTAGGCTGAAGCGGCCTCTACTGCATATTTTTTGATCAACCGATCTCCATCCGTTGCCATTGAGAAAAAGACTCCACAAGAGGTATGGTCTAGTAATCCTGCTAATTATTCTGATTTAAAGATCTTTGGGTGTCCTGCGTATGCTCATGTTAATAATGGAAAATTGGAACCGAGATCCATTAAATGTGTTTTTCTTGGTTATAAAGCTGGTGTAAAAGGGTATAAGTTATGGTGTCTTGAAAATAGAAAAGTTATGATTAGCAGAAATGTTATTTTTGATGAAGCGCTATGCTACCTAACTTATCTCTTAAAGACTCTTCCAATAAAGAAAATCAAAAGCGGTGGAGCATCAGATTAATACTGAGTCGATTCCTCAAGCCCAGTACAAAAATTGAGAATAGAGTTGCTTCTTCACCACAATACTCTATAGCCAAAAATAGAACTAGAAGAGAAATTAAGCCTCCAAAGAAGTATCTTGAGGTGATCTAGTTGCTTATGCTTTAAATGTGGTGAAGATATAGATGCAAACCAAGAGCCGTCTAATTATTCTGAGGCGGTTAATGTGTGAAGACTCAAAAAATTGGATGTTTGCTATGCAAGAGGAGATGGAATCACTCCACAAAAAGCAGAACATGGGATCTTGTGAAACTTCCTAAAGGTAAAAAGGTTGTTCATGTAAAATGGGTGTTTAAAAAGAAAGAAGAGACTCCGGGAGTTGAAGAACTCGAGATATAAAGCAAGGCTTGTTGCAAAGGGTTACAGTCAAATTCCAGGAGTGGACTTCACAGATGTGTTCTCCCCAGTTGTGAAGCATAGTTTGGTTCGTGATATTATTACTCGTGGTGATATTGTTGTGAGCAAAATTAGTACTCATGAAAATCCTGCAGATATTTCACTTCCTATAACCAAGTTTGAGCATTGCTTAGATTTGGTTGGTGTTCATTGTTGAAGTTAAACCCTTAAGGGGTTTTATGGAAGAGGTGGAGAACTTGTTCGTTGAGAGTTCGCGATGAAGAACTTATTTGTTGAGAATTCGTGTCAAGGTGGAGATTGTTAGAGTTGTGTGACCCAAATTCTAAGATATTGCTTGCAAGTCAAGTTAAACAAAATATATCTTCTTTCTAGAAGATTTAGTATTTATGAGTATAATATATTTAGCATTTATTAGCATAATATATTTTTACTTTGATTAGAATTAGGTTTTTTAACCTATAAATAGATGTAGTCGAAACTCCTCTTGTAACCGGTTCGAATTCGACATAGTGAATTTTTCTTCTCCTCTGCCCGTGGTTTTTTCCCGAAAGGGTTTCCACGTAAAATCTGTGTGTTCTTTATTTTATTTCTTTTTCTTTGCGATATATATTGTCATTACCGAAATTTATATTTTTCACATTTTTCAACTTATGCTAATTTCGCCAAGCATTTGTCAGCAGCTTTACTACCATTTATTTTTTTAAAAAAAATAATATCTTAACTATTATCTAAGAACCAGTATGATTTTTGGTTCGTGCTTCGCGTTAGGTAAGTATTTGTTTAGATTAAATTATAGGGTAAAAATTTGAATGTTTTTGATACTTCTTCTCTTAGGGTTCGGAATCTTTTAGATTTGGATCAGTCTAAAGGTTTTTTCTCAAGTGTGTTAGATGTAACTAATTAGCTATTCCTTTTTTGTTTTTCACCAAAAAAAGAAAAGAAAAGTATAGGGTAAAAATTTGAATGTTAAATTATGTTTTAGGTCTTTATATATTTCGTATATCTGAAATTTAGTCCCCTACATTTATATTCAGAAATTTAACGTCTCTAGTTTTCAGATTAAAGAATTCAGGTCTAGTTATTACTGTTTTTAAAATTCTTCAATTAAATTCTCTAGTGTCACATTTTGAAATCAAAAACACACACACTTGATAGTTATGTAACAATAAAAATGACGTTGGAAATATTGATTAAGATTTTTTTTCTCAAAAACACTCATTCAAACTTGTCATAATAAAATAATTATTTTCTGTTGAATAGTGTTCTTAAAAAAAATTAACATCACCATTTTGATTGAAATAGTTAATAATTATTATTTAGACTAACTAATGACATAATAAAAGCATAGAAGTCAAATTATGTCAAAAAGTAAAGTATATAGATCAGCATAGTTTAGGGGCCAAAATTGAAATTTGACTATTTATAATATAAAAAAATTGCAATGCAAGCCTAAAAGAAATGAGAAGTCATGTGTTCATATGGCATTCAAGTTATATATAATCATGTAATATTTTAATCGAAAAGTTAAAAATATGAATTATTTGGACTAATTGATAACATTATAAAAATATAAAGACCAAATTATGTTATAAATTTAAGTATAGATTAAATCTGAAATTTGGACATAATAGAGGAACCAAAACTAAAAATTTAACCATTTCTCTAAGAGAGAGATCAGACAAGAGTACACGTGGCAGAAGGAAAACATGATAGAAATTAGAGAAAGGATTGATGAAAACAACAAAGCCTGACATGCATGTGAACAAGGGAAGAGAGAGAAAGAGTCCATGTGAAATGAAACTAAGATAAGAATGAATATCTTAGTTGAAAATTAGATAAATAAATGAAAATTTCCATTACAAATACAAATAATACCTTCAAATTTGCTCCAATCAGATTCTCAATCTTTTTGTTTGTTTCATTCAGCATCACTAACATTCAAAAACTGAACTTTTCTTTGCCCAGAAACTTGGAATTATACTAATATTAATCTAAAATTAGTTTTAAGAATCTTCTGCCACAACCCTCTATTCCGAAGTGGAGTTCCTTTGTTTCTGGGATGAAAGTATAGCATCAATGGCTTCTCTTACTTGAGAAATATCAGGAGCTTTCCCACCTTGAACAGGCCAAAATTCATCTGTTGCCAACACCTTTACTTGCAACTGAAGAAACTTGACATAGCTAATTGCTTTCTCTAGCATGGTAACCAGATCAACCTAACCAACCCCAACATTTAAACATCATATTCAGCTTTTACTACAAGCAAAGCTGCAAAGATATCACATTTCAGTGGTAAACAATATCGTACCTTGGAGCCATTGGGTACCAGTTCTTGTAGTATCTTCAACCTTTCACTAATCCTCTCACGTCGATTCTGGATAGAAAAAAAAAAATTCTCTCAATGTTAACTTTTGCGATCAAACTTTCTCAGCAATCAATACAAGTTTACTTAAGACACAAACAAACCTTGGCCGCAATACTTTGGGGTTCCTTTGATGGTTCTGACTTAGTTTTTCCCTTTTTAGTTTCATTAGTGCATTGTTTCTTCAAAGCTTGATTGCTCCCTCCCTACAACCAATTTTATCAGTACCAAGCTCAGTTGGTATCTTAAATGGATTGAATATTGAAAAAAGAAGAGCTGTTTACCATATGGGGACGCTTGAGATCAGCTGCTGGTGAGCCTGGATCCTGGATGCTGCTGCTATCAGCAAACACAGCTTCATCGTAGTATAGCCAATCTCCATTGCTAGCAGTTTCAAAGCAGCTAAAATCTTCCACAGCCCGAGGATCCCATTGGTCCACCATTGAGTGACTATGTTTGTAACCACTAGTTCTCAAGCAAGTAGTGTGCTGCCGACCCTTCTCATTTTGTTCAAAGCTAAGCAAAGATCCATTGGTGGTATGAATGAAGTTATCATACCCTGAGTCCTTGAAGTTTATCAAAGAATGAGGTTGCTCAGGTTGATAATTCACAGCCTGGAAAATGAAACCATCAGAACCATCCTCCAACAAGGTTGAGGTTTGAACGGAGCAGATAGGATCCTTTGCAAGTGCCATTGGAAGAAGGGATAGAGCTAGACTAGTTCAAGCTGATAGTTCGAAGGCATACATATGCAGAAAAACAACTTCCATACAAGACCTATATATATGTAGAGATTCATACAGTTAGACTAAATATTAATAATGATGGGTTTCATTCAATTTTTTAAACAAGAAGATATTGAAAATACTTTAAACAAGTCTTTAAGTAGTTATCAAGAGATATAAATATGTATATAAAAATGTGATTGTATGTATCGGGATTGTTAGCTGGCATAGGAGAATAAATATAGAATGGAAGGTGATAGAAGATTAAAGGAAAAGGAATGCGAAAGTAGGAGCAGCATAAGGGTCGGCGGATTTTTCTCAAACCCCACGTCTGTGACTATCAAATTCCTAGTTTTTGATTTGAGGGTGCTGCTTCCCACACTCCTTCCTCTTCACTTCTGCACCTGGAATTGGATTTCTACTGTTTTCTTTATAATTTCACGATGTCTTGTTAAAGTTTATTATGGAATAAATGAAGCTAATCTTTTATCTATGCCACATAGGGGATTCAGGATTGGGGGGGGGGGGGGGTAATTTTAGTCAAGCCATAAATATTGTTATAAAAAGTCACTTGAATTTAACAATTGAGGGTGAGTTTAGATGGGTGGTGCGTTTAGTTGCGGTTAGTGTAAAAATAACGGTAGCGGTGAAATTAGATACTAATGCGTGAGACACGCACTGCACTGCACCCAATCGTCCATCCAAACCCACCCTAAGTCTAGTTTGGTACCTATATTCTTTTATCCACTTATTTGAAGTTGACAATTAGATTCATTTTAATCTTTGAACTTCGAAAAATAATTAAAATTCAATGATCTAGTTTGGTACCTATAATCCACTTCAGTATTTGAAGTTGACAATTAAATTTATTTTAATCTTTGAACTTCGAAAAATAATCAAAGTTTAATTATGTGACACTCTAAGATTATGATGACGATGCAACAAAACTTTTACACTTTTTCAAGTTTGAGGATCAAAATAGATCTATGTCTAGTTTAAATACCAAAATCAACACAAAGAAATATAAATACAAAAATAGACTTAGTTACCAAGTTTAGGGCCAAAAATTATATTAACATGTATAAAAAATAATTTTGTTATAAAAAATTGCTTCAAGGCCCCTTTAAAAGAATTTTTTTTTTCTCTTTCCAAATTTCTCTTTGTCGAAACCATTTTTTTGATCGAGTTTTGAAAAAACGGGAATCGACTTTAAAAATATGGAGTCGCCACCAATCCTTTTTGTTTAGGTGTGATCGGATCACCTATAAAAACATTTTGGTCTGCGAAATTCGAGAAAACGGGTTCGGAAATCGGTTACGTGCGAGGAAGGATTAGCACCCTCGCAACGCCCAAAATTGGTACCAAATTGATTAATTGATGTCCTAATGTTGAAAAGTTTGAAATGATTTTGAAATTCTGTTCCTTTTTTATAATTTTAAATAACTTGATTGAATATTGAGATTCCCTTGTTCCGAAGGAATAGAGTATCACATCCAGCACGATTGGATACGACAATCTGAGTCCTCGAATTCAAGATCTTCCCTAAAATTTTCCAAGCACATTTGTGGAAATTTTGAAAGGGTATTTGGTTATTTGGACAAACAAAAAACCACACCCAGCACGATTGGGCACGATTTCTTCGAATTTCCAAACGCACAAATATGACCTTATTTTGAAAATATGGACGAAATTGGAAAGGATATTCGTTTTTTTGGTCAAACAAAAAATCACACCCGGCACGATTGGGCACGATTTCTTCGAATTTCCAAGTGCACAAATATTACCTTATTTCGAAAATATGGGCAAAATTTGAAAGGATATTCGTTTATTTGGTCAAACAAAAAACCACACCCAGCACGATTGGGCACGATTTCTTCTGAATTTCCAAACGCACGAATATCACTTTATTTTCAAAATCTTTTATGTAATCAAAATGTATTTTATTTGGTATACACATAATAAAAATGAAACATTTAATAAAGGCTCGAATACATTAGAATTGGAGACATAAAACAATAACGAGTAGCACAAGCATAGCATTAGGTATGAAACTCAACCTTGTAAGAATGAACGTAATTATAGACATGATTTAACGCACAAATATACAATAACGATGACCACATGATTAAAAAAAAACATATTAACGATCAATAATAATTCTACAAGATTTATGATGGCAAGCTAATATAAAATAAAATTTGAATGCTAACAAATGTGTTTAAAATAAATAAAGAATGTGAATTTTGAAATTAACAATTTATGAAATTATTTAAAATGGAATAATTTGTAAATGAACTTGTGAAATGTGTGTTAAAAAAAATTTGACATAAATTATTCAATAAAAGATATATATATATATATATATGTATATATATAAGCAATTTTAAATGAAACTAAATGTACATATAAATAGGTTTAAGAGGAAATGTATACATAAATTTAAAAATAAAATATATTCATATATATTTTAAAAGAAAATAATATGAAACTAATAATATATACATAAAATGAGATAATTTTAATATAAATTATATATATACATATAAAATAATAGTATGTAAGAGTATTTTAGTTAGAAGTTATGCAAATTATTAAAACAAAGAAATAGGACATTTAGAATCAAATATTTATATGAAAAATAAATAAATTGTATACAAAGGGAAGTAAAAAACACTTAAAAAAATCAATGAGATGATTCAAAATAGTTTATCTAAAACAACTTTTAAAAATGAATAAGAAATAAATTAAAAAGTTGCAAAGATAATAAACGAAAGTTAATAAAGTACTTAATCAAAATAAAAATAAAATCAAAGGGCTGCTTTATAAATAAATAAAATCATTTAAATAAGCACAGGGATCAAACTGAAATACGCATAAACTATCAGGGACCAAATCAGTAATATTCGCGAAGCACAAAACGCAGTGTTTAAGCAGGGACCAAAATGAAAGCTGAATAAAGCTATAGGGTAAAATCTATGAAGACTAAAATATCGAAAAGGGGCCGATTGAAAGTCAAAACAGAAACAAGGGACTGGAACCGAAAATAGCCCTATTTGGGCTTTAAAACACGCGGATCCCTCTAAATCTGGTCGGGTCGGGTTGTACCAATGGTCTAATACGGTGCCGTTTTGACTGGTTTCAATAAGTTAATAAAACCTAAAAATTTAGACATTCGCCCCCCCTTTTCTTTTTGGAACCCTAGCCCCTCTTGCTCTCTTTTCAGCCGAAATCGACCCCAATCTCACCACCGAGCCACCACCTCAATCAGTGGTCGGTAGCGAACGATGGCCCCATCGAATGGACGTCTTTACATCGCCAAAAATGATGGCTAGCAGAGCCAGAAGGCGTCTCTAAGACGCACGAAAGCTAAACCAACGCTTTGAAATCCCCCTTTGCTTCGATTGCGGCGAAGAAGGCGGATTCCGACTCATGGTAAGACTCTCCCTTTTACTCTCTTTTCTTTTATTTCAAATATATATAAAAATAAAAAGAAGATCAAAAAACGGAAATAGAAGAACAAGAACACGAATCGAAAAAAAAAGACTAATCACCTTTTTAATATGTTTTTTTTTTGTTCTGTATATATTCGTAAAATCGTGGAATCCCCTTACAGTGGTTGATTTTGGGCTTTTTAAAGCCGAAAATCAAAATAAAAAATAAAAAAATAAAAATACTTCTCTTTTTTTTTGTTTCTCTCTGCTGCTATTTGTTGGCTGTCGTTCGTCCTTATTTTCGTAGGTACAGTGGTGGCATTTGTGGGTGTGAGGAGGCCGTCACGCTGGAGCGAGGCGTGGGCGCATGTGTGGCTGCCGCTGCGTGGCTGGAGGCTTCTGTGGCCTGGCTCCTTAGGGTTTTTCTTTTTTCTGGTTTTAGGTTAGGGTTTGTGTATTGGGCTAGGCTTAGGCTAGTTTGGGTTTCGGGCCTGTGTGATTGTTTTGCCAATTAGGCTGCTGTAATGGACATTTAAAAGACTGTTTTGATTTGTTATTTGGGACTGTTTATTGGTTTTTTTTTTTTGGTTAATGGGCCAGGCAAATTGGGCCTACTACAGCTGCCCCTCTTTGCTCGTTGTCGTGTAACGAAAATGGAGCAAAGACTCATAAGAAGGGTCAATCTTGCCCGGTCTCGTCAAATCTTGACTTCTTTTGGTGCTTCTATTCTTCAAGTAGCTTCGTTCCATCCCACTGTATCTTCAGAGGCCTGGGAACTGGCACTTCGATCCCATTTCGATGTAAATTCAGGGAGAAGAGGTTTGTAGTTTCGATCTACCCCTAGAACTTTGAGGTGATAGAAATTCAAGGAGAAGAGATTCGTAACCTCAATCTTCTCTGTTGAAGCTTCGAAGAAATACAGACTGATCCTCATTGTAAATTCAGGGAGGAGGGATTTGTAGCCTCAACCTACTCCATTGGAATTTCGAAGAGATAGAAATTCAAGGAGAAGAGATTCGTAACCTCAATCTTCTCTGCTGAAACTTCAAAGAAATACGGACTGATCCTCATTGTAAACTCAGGGAGGAGGGATTTGTAGCCTCAACCTACTCCACTGGAACTTCGAGGAGATAGAAATTCAGGGAGAAGAGATTCGTAACCTCAATCTTCTCTGCTGGAACTTCAAAGAAATACGGACTGACCCTCATTGTAAACTCAGGGAGGAGGGATTTGTAGCCTCAACCTACTCCACTGGAACTTCGAGGAGATAGAAATTCAGGGAGAAGAGATTTGTAACCTCAATCTTCTCTGCTGAAACTTCAAAGAAATACGGACTGATCCTCATTGTAAACTCAGAGAGGAGGGATTTGTAGCCTCAACCTACTCCACTGGAAATTCGAGGAGATAGAAATTCAGGGAGAAGAGATTCATAACCTCAATCTTCTTTGCTGAAACTTCAAAGAAATACAGACTGATCCTCATTGTAAACTCAGGGAGGAGGGATTTGTAGCCTCAACCTACTCCACTGGAACTTCGAGGAGATAAGATTTGTATGGCTTTGATCTGCTCCTGCAACTTCAGGATTGCCAGATCTGCTATCTTCGATCCGCTTTGCTCGGGAAGGCAAGATCTTGAATTCACCGATGTTGCGACAACGCCCCTCTAGGGACTGTCTTTGTCAGAAAGTCGATTTTGTGTTTATGCTTATGCAAAATGGTTAGGATGCAATGATCAGAATGAATCTAATGCTCCTAACTAAATGTGTATTATGGATGACATTTGTATGAATGTAGAATGTCATGAGAATGGCCTTTTTACAAAGATTAGGATGCAATGATCGGAATGAATCAAATGCCCCTAAATAGATGTATGCAGAATGTCATGAGAATGATTTCTTACAAAGATTAAGATACAATGATCGGGATGAATCAAATGCTCCTAACTAAATGTGTTTTGCATGAATACAGAATTTCATGAGAATGATCCCTGCTTAAGGTGTCATCGTTCGTTGTTTATCAGGGTAATATGCTGCCCTCTTGTTCCGCTGGTATTCTTGACAGAAAACCCGAGAAAACCAATATCTTGCTCAACAGACTTGCCCCACTGTAACTTCAGGGTTCATCTTATTATGACTTAGGGGTATAGGATCTGAATCTTTTCCCATCCATCCCACTGCGATTTCAAAATGTAGGATTTGTTTCTTCTTCAATCCATCCCATTGCTATTCGAAGGTATAGGATCTGTATCAACTTCCATCTATCCCACTATAACTCGGGGGTATAAGGTTTGTAGCTTGTTCATTCAACTGATCACTCTTCGGGTGACCCAACAAGATATGTATGCATGATGCAGAATATCTTTTTTTTTTTGCGAATGATTCCCATTGCCCAATTTTCATCAAGATTGTATCACTGACGCAGTATCTTGTCGTTTGTTCAACCACCATCTTTGACAAAAATTCGGAGAGAAAATCTCAGTTTAGACTCTTCCTTAAACTTGTTGAGTTTTAAACAATAATCATGTTTCGGGTTCTTGTATTATTTAGAAACTTCCAGAGTAATATGCGAAACTCCTTTTATGAAAGTATTATTAGTCCACTAATAGTTATTTCAATGCAAAATGCCTGAAAAAGATCATAACCATGGACAAGAAGGAAATTAATTAGGAGCATAGCTCGAAACAAATAAGCCACAGTTAAGAAGGAAATTTATTGTGAACATATTTTGAAAAGAATAATATAATCACAAATAACAAATTTAAGATAGGTAAAGTGGAAGTTAGGTGCCCCAGATATCGCAGCCTGAGCTTCTCTGTTCAGACTTCTTGAGGACCATTTTAAGCTCAATATGTATTTAAGGAATCCAGAGTACTTTGTCGATGCCCCAAGACGTAGCATACTTTTTCATTGTTAATTCAGGCATAGCAAGACTGCTGTATGCCCCACTTTTGATCAAAATTTGAGTCGCCTTTTTCGGGTTTTCAACTCAAATCCCCTTTGGTCTCAAAGCGCCCTTTGCGGGTTTTCACCTTGGCCTCTCCTTTTTTCTTTTTCTTTTTCTTTTCCTCTTTTTTTATTTGTTTTTCTCTTTGGAAAACTTTCTATTGAGTCTGAATTCACCGGATTAGGCAGGTCCTTGATATCCATCTCGGTCAATATTCATGCTTCCCCAGAACAGGCCTTCTTCGCCACCTAAGGTTTTGCCAAATTTGGCATTTACTTCCCTCTGAAGTCCTTTTGTATGAGAATAATCCTTCTTAATGCTAGGTCCCTATTCTATTGGGCGAACCTTTTTGCCATAAGCCCGTATCATCTGTTTTTGGTACTCTTGATCAAACTTATTGGAAACATTCTGTTTTATCCAATTCAAACAAAGCTTGGAGAAAAAGAATCTTAACCTCCTGCGATTGGTTCCCTATCATAAACCAATGGAAAAGATGTTGCCCCTATGAAGGTCCTGGCCGACGCTCAAGAAACATAGAGGGTAAATGGTAACTTCTCTATGCCAATCTTCACAAGTCTCAGTCATTTTTCAAAATTTTGGAATAGTTTTTTTTTTTGCTGCCTTTGCTGCACCGATATAGTGTCTGATCTTTGAACAGACTGTAAATTTTTAATATTGTGCAATTATGTTAAACACGTTTCTTTCTAGCATTCTTTATTGCCACTTTTTTTTTTTGTTTTTTTACTCTTTTTTTTGGATTTGGATTTGGCTTTGATGACTGCTGACTTTGTAATTTTGGCATATGAAGCAACCTTTACTCTCTTAGTGAAGTAATTGATAACCACGAAGTCGAATTGGTACCGGCTAGATGCTTTTGACGAGATTTGTCCCATAACATCTATGTCTGCATGGAAAAGGCACATAAGTCTTGTCTCCCCTAATTTGGCATTTACGGCGTAACTGATGCAATTTCCTTTTCTTGGTAAACCAGTAACCCGATCCTCTTGATTAGCCTGACCATTGTAGCACCATTAACAGCATACCCATATTTCAAGCCTGGCGTACTTCGACATGATTGTGCAAAACATCTTGGAATTCTTGAAAATAGCTTAATGATGTCTCGTCTTATTTCTGTGGTGAGTTAGGCTTTTTCCTAAGCTCGTAGCGTCTCCTGACCCTTTGCAAAGTAGAGTCTATTTTTACTTGCTCTACCATTTTTAACAAATCAAAAGATAGGCTACAATCTCTGTCATATTCAAAGTCCTTAGATCCCGTAGACTCATATCTCATTCAAAAATAGAGTCTGTAACAACATCGCCCATGTCATTGATATCTGGGGACCCATTGTGGGTACGAAGGTAAATTCCAAGAATGATTATTTATGGTATGGTCATGAATAAAGAATGAAAGAATATTTTAAAATGTAAAGAAAAATATTTGCTTAAAAGGATGCATTTTATTGAAATAAAAATTCTGGACACAGGCCTATTTCACAAAAAGATTCTTGTTGCTTCTAGGCTTAAAGAAACAAGCATGTTTTGAATATTGCTCTAGATTAGCTCTAAAAATACAAGGATCTCTTTCATAGTTCCATTGTTCAAAACATCTTAAGTACATAAAGATAGAAGCTTGGAAAAGTCTGCTCCCTGGTTCACCCTTCAAATACGTCATTAATGTTCCAATTCGCCAGTATCAGGTTTTGCACTAGATCCCTGGACTTGATGTGTTTCTGATCCCATGCCCTCCATTCATCATGGTACTCACAATAGTTATCCCTTTAACAGTATGGTTGAGTAACGAATTTTCTGCACCAGGGAGATCATTGAATCTTATAACTCTTATTTTGATGAATCTTTCAACCAACTTCTTGAAAGCAAGGCAACCTTCTATTGAATGTCCTGTAATCCTGGCATGATACTCACATTGAGCATTTGGGTCATACCATTTGGGGTATGGAGATTGCATTGGTTTCAGGTAATGAGGAGCTCTGACATGCATATCAAATAAGCTCGGTATAACTCCCTATATGTCGTTGGAATAGGAGTGAACTGAAGCTTTTCTGTATTCGTCCTTTGCCTATATTCATTCTTAGAAGGAGTCGGAAGGTTTTTGGTTGTCATCCTTGGTGATCCCACGGAAACTTGCTTTGAATAACCTTTACTGTATGCTCCCACATTGTTTACCTCATTTTCTTTCTTCTTCAGGGCCTTTAAGGTCCATTCTTCTTTTGTTTCGGCTGAGCCATATGCCACAGTATTGACTCGATCCTCCCCTGTATTAAAACCTAAACCCTTTGGGCACTTCAACAATGCCGAGGTATCAGCCTGAAATCGGGGCTTGATAATGATGGGTGCCCCTTGTGAATGCACGTCTGGTTGGGTCGAGACACTTATTGGAGAATAAACGATCTCTTCATCATCATCCACACTGTCGACCACTGGGTCACTCCCTTTTCTAAGCCTTCCAGCTAGTAACTGGGTTAACTGGTGCATCATATTCATTTGATCTCGCATATCCTGCTGGATTTCTGTCAATTGCTCCTGCATTTGTATTTGCCTTTGCTCTAATCTCTCCATCTTTCGTTCTATGTTTTCCAGGTTAACTGAAATAATTTTTAATTAATCAGGGTCTTCTCATGAAATCTCATGCATATGATGTAATACAATGTAAATGTATGGAATGCAATGCCAATGCATGGAATGAATGCAAAATGGAAAGAGAGACGTTGATTCTGAATTCAAATCCATTAGACGAACTTCTCTAGAAAACAAATATCTTTACATAAAATGGATTATATATGCGACTTTGTCCTCATCAATCTTCTTCATATCCGAACGCTGCAGTCAAATCTTTCAAATCCTCCCAAAAGATGCCTCTCTTATTTCCACTCGGCTTGATCCGGGTCGTGGTTCGCTGGTCACTTATCCCTTGCGATATTGATTAGCTTCTTTAAGAAAGTTGAGGCATGACAGTTCTTGCACAATTCTTATCAATTTGAATCTTAAAAGCAAGGTTTTGCATTCCTCCACGGATCATCAACTTTCTTCCATTGTGTTTACTCAGACCAGGTCCGGACAACCGTATTATAATCCACTTTATCAAGAAATTCGTTTCCTTATGACAAACTCCTCTATTTAGCAATCGAATTACTAATCAACATCTCCTTTCTATGATGATGTAATGCAATGCAGTGCAATGTAATGCAAACATAAACACAAAACACGTTAGCACAAGAAAAATAAACAACCCAAAATAGATTGCCTAAATGAATGACCATTAGGGTTTGACACGGCTTTACCTATGGTTAGCTCTTAGGATTCGCTATATGTGGTTTGGTTCTAAAGAATGGGTACCTTAACCAGCAGATTCCTCAATCCTCACCCGTTATAGGCTCATATGGATCGAGTTCAGTTCAGGGGAACACATTTCCCTATGGCCATGCGGAGGTGAAAACCTCACGAAGCGCATAGGTACAGATGTGTCCCGGAAGCAGTCCACTAGCCCATGCGGAGGTGAAAACCTCATGAAAGCTTAGTTTCTCGCTCCCACTTAAAGGTATGACCACAACGGTCATGCAATGCAAATACTCTACCGAAAATATCATAATAAATGCATCAAAGGAAACATGATTTGTCAAAATAATTTTCCAAATTTTCAATCAAAGGGAAAGAATTAATCAATCTATGGCCTGACTCTCAACCACTCCCCAGTGGAGTCGCCAAGCTGTCGAACCCATTTTTTTTATCGAGTTTTGAAAAAACGGGAATCGACTTTAAAAATATGGAGTCGCCACCAATCCTTTTTGTTTAGGTGTGATCGGATCACCTATAAAAATATTTTGGTCTGCGAAATTCGAGAAAACGGGTTCGGGAGTCGGTTACGTGCGAGGAAGGATTAGCACCCTCGCAACGCCCAAAATTGGTACCAAATTGATTAATTGATGTCCTAATGTTGAAAAGTTTGAAATGATTTTGAAATTCTGTTCCTTTTTTATAATTTTAAATAACTTGATTGAATATTGAGATTCCCTTGTTCCGAAGGAATAGAGTATCACATCCAGCACGATTGGATACGACAATCTGAGACCTCGAATTCAAGATCTTCCCTAAAATTCTCTAAGCACATGTGTGGAAATTTTGAAAGGGTATTTGGTTATTTGGACAAACAAAAAACCACACCCAGCACGATTGGGCACGATTTCTTCGAATTTCCAAACGCACAAATATGACCTTATTTTGAAAATATGGACGAAATTGGAAAGGATATTCATTTTTTTGGTCAAACAAAAAATCACACCCGGCACGATTGGGCACGATTTCTTCGAATTTCTAAGTGCACAAATGTTACCTTATTTCGAAAATATAGGCAAATTTTAAAAGGATATTCGTTTATTTGGTCAAACAAAAAACCATACCCAGCACGATTGGGCACGATTTCTTCTGAATTTCAAAACGTACGAATATCACTTTATTTTCAAAATCTTTTATGTAATCAAAATGTATTTTATTTGGTATACACATAATAAAAATGAAACATTTAATAAAGGCTCGAATACATTAGAATTGGAGACATAAAACAATAACGAGTAGCACAAGCATAGCATTAGGCATGAAACTCAACCTTGTAAGAATGAACGTAATTATAGACATGATTTAACGCACAAATATACAATAAAGATGACCACATGATTAAAAAAAAAACATATTAACGATCAATAATAATTCTACAAGATTTATGATGGCAAGCTAATATAAAATAAAATTTGAATGCTAACAAATGTGTTTAAAATAAATAAAGAATGTGAATTTTGAAATTAACAATTTATGAAATTATTTAAAATGGAATAATTTGTAAATGAACTTGTGAAATGTGTGTTAAAAAAAATTTGACATAAATTATTCAATAAAAGATATATATATATATATATATGTATATATATAAGCAATTTTAAATGAAACTAAATGTACATATAAATAGGTTTAAGAGGAAATGTATACATAAATTTAAAAATAAAATATATTCATATATATTTTAAAAGAAAATAATATGAAACTATTAATATATACATAAAATGAGATAATTTTAATATAAATTATATATATACATATAAAATAATAGTATGTAAGAGTATTTTAGTTAGAAGTTATGCAAATTATTAAAACAAAGAAATAGGACATTTAGAATCAAATATTTATATGAAAAATAAATAAATTGTATACAAAGGGAAGTAAAAAACACTTAAAAAAAATCAATGAGATGATTCAAAATAGTTTATCTAAAACAACTTTTAAAAATGAATAAGAAATAAATTAAAAAGTTGCAAAGATTATAAACGAAAGTTAATAAAGTACTTAATCAAAATAAAAATAAAATCAAAGGGCTGCTTTATAAATAAATAAAATCATTTAAATAAGCACAGGGATCAAACTGAAATACGCATAAACTATCAGGGACCAAATCAGTAATATTCGCGAAGCACAAAACGCAGTGTTTAAGCAGGGACCAAAATGAAAGCTGAATAAAGCTATAGGGTAAAATCTATGAAGACTAAAATAGCGAAAAGGGGCCGATTGAAAGTCAAAACAGAAACAAGGGACTGGAACCGAAAATAGCCCTATTTGGGCTTTAAAACACGCGGATCCCTCTAAATCTGGTCGGGTCGGGTCGCACCAATGGTCTAATACGGCGCCGTTTTGACTGGTTTCAATAAGTTAATAAAACCTAAAAATTTAGACATTCGCCCCCCCTTTTTCTTTTTGGAACCTTAGCCCCTATTGCTCTCTTTTCAGCCGAAATCGACCCCAATCTCACCACCGAGCCACCACCTCAATCAGTGGTCGGTAGGGAACGATGGCCCATCGAATGGACGTCTTTACATCGCCGAAAACGATGGCTAGCGGAGCCAGAAGGCGTCTCTAAGACGCACGAAAGCTAAACCACGGCTTCAAAATCCCCCTTTGCTTCGATTGCGGCGAAGAAGGCGGATTCCGACTCACGGTAAGACTCTCCCCTTTACTCTCTTTTCTTTTATTTCAAATATATATAAAAATAAAAAGAAGATCAAAAACGGAAATAGAAGAACAAGAACACGAATCGAAAAAAAAAAAGATTAATCACCTTTTTAATCTGTTTTTTTTTGTTCTGTATATATTCGTAAAATCGTGGAATCCCCTTACAGTGGTTGATTTCGGGCTTTTTAAAGCCGAAAATCGAAATAAAAAATAAAAAAATAAAAATACATCTCTTTTTTTTTTTTTTCTCTCTCTTTGCTATTTGTTGGTGTTTGTCGTCGTCTTTATTTTCGCAGTGCTGGTGGCCAAAGTGTGGTGTCACGGAGGCGTCGTGACGCGGAGAGGCGTGGCGCGCATGTGTGGCTGTTGCGGCGCTGGAGGCTTGCGGCGCTGGCTCCTTAGGGTTTTTCTTTTTTCTGGTTTTAGGTTAGGGTTTGTGTATTGGGCTAGGCTTAGGCTAGTTTGGGTTTCGGGCCTGTGTGATTGTTTTGCCAATTGGGCTGCTGTAATGGACATTTAAAAGACTGTTTTGATTTGTTATTTGGGACTGTTTATTGGTTTTTTTTTTGTTTTTGTTTGGTTAATGGGCCGGGCAAATTGGGCCTGCTACACTCTTATTATTCCATTTCTTTTTCTAATAGAGGAGGGATCCACTTACACTGGTGTAAGATTAATATGGTTATTTTACACATTTTCATAACTTTTTATACAATTGATATTTCAATAATCCGACTGTCGTATTTCATGCTCCATTCATATAGACCATGTATGCCAAGTTTGGAGTAAAGAAAATATTTTTAATTATTTGATTTATGTAAAAAACTTTCAAGCGTTAAATATATATTAATATAGACAACATTTTAGATCGATATGATAGAGATATCAGATCAATTCAAAATTTTACATGTATAACAAATATAATTATATGATAAATTCAACGGTTGTATTGTTAAAATATTAATTGTAGAATAAGTTATGAAAGGGCATAAAACTATGTTAGTTTTATACCGGTGCAAGTGGATCCCTATTAATCTTTCAAATTTTAAGCAGGTAACATCTATTCTTTTTAACTTTTATTAATTAATTGATCTCTAAAAAAAATATTGTAGCTTTGATTAGGGTTAATTGTTTGAATTTCTTGAATGATGATTAAAAATTTAGTATTTTTTTTGTTTAAAATTTATTGTTGCTAATTTGTTATCGTAAAATCTTAATTTTGTGTTCATCCTATGTTTGAAATATTACATTCTCTTGATAACAAAAAATACTTAAGTGATTTTTATTTTTATAAAGCAAAATTATTAGTTATATGTTGGCTTTATGAAAACTTGTATACGTTAATAGCTTAGATTTATTTGCTTTAAATGTTTAACTTGTAGGGTTAAGCAAAAAATCGAGAAAGAAAAATCAACTTGAACCAAAGTGCATAGGCAATTTTTGGAATTCAACTTAAAAAATAACAGTTATTCAAATGGAATTAAATTTCATTTTATTTAATTTATAATTGATTTTAATTTTTATGATGTTAAATAAATATTTTATATTTAAAATAGTATAAATAACTTAAAAATTTTATATATTTTTTTTTCAAAAAATTATAAGATTTATTATAATGCACAATTTAACCTTTAATATTCACATCTTTTGTTAACTTGACTCTTATTTTTTTTTGAGCTAAATTTGATCTCAACATTTTAAAAATAGAAGAATTTGACCATCAAATTTCAAAAAGAGTTGAATTACTATTTTTTAATGGAAATACTGACTATAATGTTAAATTTTTAAACATGGCAGTCTGCATGACAATCCACATGTACTTCATGCTACTTTTTTTAAATTTTTATTTTTTTAATTTGAATTTTTAAAACATTTTATAATTTTTAAATTATTTTCTGATGTAGCATATACGAAAAATAGTGTCGTGTTAGCATGAAGTACATGTGAATTGCCACACGGGTTGCCACACTAACATCATTAAAAATTTAATATTTTAGTTAGCATATTTGTTAAAAAAATAATTTGACTCTTTTTAAAAGGCTAATGGTCAAATTTAATTAAAAAAAGAATAAGGGTCAAATTGACAAAAATGTAAATATTGAGGGCTGAATTTCACATTATACCTTTTATTTACTCGAAAGATCAAAAATGTAAATAATGTCTAAAGTCCATAATACAAATATTATTATCAAAATAAGTCCAAAAAAAAATTCAAAAATTAAACCAAACCAAATCAAACATCATAAAAATTCAAAAAAATCAAAAAAATTTCAATAAAATCAAATCTAACTTACCCTTATTAATAAGAATAGAGAAATATGATAGTATTGAGTGTCGAAACCATTTATATTTTTTTTAGAAAACGGGGATCGACTTTAAAAACGAAAATGGAGTCGCCACCAATCCCTTTTTTGCTTAGGTGTGATCGGATCACCTTATAAAACGTTTTATTTCAAAACATTGATTTTGGCCTACGAAATTCAAGAAAACGAGTTCGGAGGTCGGTTACGTATGAGGAAGGATTAGCACCCTCGTAACGCCCAAAATTGGTACCGGATTGATTAGTTATTGTCCTAATGTCGAAAATTCGAAAAGATTTGAAAACATGATTTCTTTAAAAACTTGAACAATTTGAGTTAGAACTTGAGATTCCTTTATTCCGAAAGAATACAAACATCACATCTAGCACGTTAGGACATGATGTTTTAAACCCTCGTAACGAAAATCATCTCATGATTTACCAAATTCATTAAAAGGATATTTAGTTATTTAGTTAAACGAAAAATCGAAACCCAGCACGTTAGGGCACCATTTCTCGAATTTCTAAACACAAAACATTGCCTTATTTAAGAAAAACTTTTGGATAAAATGTGGTAATTAAAGGAGATAGATATTTTTAAACAAAGATTTGAAAAAAAGTAACATTAAGTTATTACAAAAAACTGCAATTTACTAAAGTTACAGGTTATATTAACAATTAGCACTAGCATAAACAATTAAGTAAAAGAATGACAAGCAATAATAATAATGTTAAAGTAAACAAAGATAATGGATTCAATTTTTTATTTTTTATTTAAAAATGAACAATCAAAATAAATAAAAATATATAGAGCAGATAATAGCAATTTTAAAAGAATCTATGAGAAAATTAAGGAAAAAAAAATGTATTCACAAGATTAAATTCATGTATAAAAATAATAATAATATAAGGTAAATAATGTACTCAAAACGATTAATGAATATTATAACAATGTTTAGAAAAATAAAAAAAATTATAAAAATGATATGGCTAAAAAAACTAAGATGAATAACATACGTACATGATAAAATAAATAATACATTTTAAAAAAAATAGAATATATAAAAACTTTAACTATAAAGAAATATAACGGAAAGCATATATAATATAATTATAGTCTATTATATACATAGAAGAATAATATACATATTTAAAATAGATAATATAAAAGAAATTTGTGTCAATGGTAAAACAATTTAAATATTATATTATATACACATTTTAAAATAATACATAATAATATAAATAATGAAAATAATAATAAAAGTAATGGTAAAAATAAAAATGGTATTAATAATAAAATAATAGTAATAATATTAAAATTAGTAGTAATAATAATAATGGTACAAGGATAATAATACAAATATTAAATAATAATGATAATAACAATATTAATAATAATAATAAAAACATTAAATAATAAGAATAATTACTAATAGTAATAAAATATACGCAAAATAAAAAAATTGAATAAAATAAAGATAATAATAATAAAATAACCGAATTTAAAACAATGAGGATCAAATTGGGATTAAAGAAAAATTGTAGGGCTAAATTATAATAAATAAAGAACTAAAAAGGATTAAAATTAAAAGAAGCGAACAAGCCAAGGGTCAAAAGAGAAAAAATCCTAATTTCTGGACACGTATCCATCCCAGCGCATCAGTGGGTCAGGGACCAAATCAAGCTGTGCCGAAAATTATGTGTCCAAATTGAAAAATAAAAAAAATAAGTAAAAGGACCAAATTAGAGCAAATCGAAAATGCGGGAGGGGTGATCGTAATTATACGGGGCCAGGAACGCGCGCGGATTTTCCCCGAGTCGGGTCAACGCGCGGATCCTGGTCTCTAAACGACGTCGTTTTGGCATGTTTGGCCTGGCCTAAAACGGCGCCGTTTTAATCACTTATAAAAGCCAAAGTTTTTAGAAAAATTTCATTTTCCGTTTTAATCACTTATAAAAGCCAAAGTTTTTAGAAAAAATTCATTTTTTTTCAGCTCCTTTAAAAAAATTTGAGAGAGAGCCCCTGCTTGCTCTCTGCTTCTCCGCCCTAGACTTGGGTCTGGCGAGGTCTTCCGGCGAGATTCCGATCGTCTGCCGCCGTTGGTGCCGCCGTGCGCGGCGGCCAAACTTCGAAAAAAAAGGTAGTTTTTTCTCCCTTTTTTTTTTACTATATTATAAAATTTAATATATGTAAAAAAAACCTTAAAAAAAAATACAGATTCGAAAGAGAAGAAAAATAACGAAGAAAAAAAAAACCTTTGCTCGTCTGTTTTTTGATTTTTTTGTGTATTGTATTGTATATCGTCAGTCCTTTACATCAAATATATTCGGCCTTTTATAGCCACTGTCAAAATACAAGTTTTGGTATTTTTCGATTTCTTTTCATATGCTTGTTTCTCTAGCTTTTCTTTCCTTTTTGTAGGCGAACGGCGAAAAATCCGGCGATGGGACGCGATCTGCGCGCTAATTGCGGCTCGACGAGGGGCCTGTGTTGGGTGCTTGCGGCGCAATGGAAACCTAGGGTTTCCTGAGGCTGAAAACTGTTTGGGCCACTGGGCCGACTTCATTTGTTGGGTTAGGTTAAGATTGGGCCAATTAGGTTTAGGTTAATATTGGGCCACTGGTGTAATTGGGTCATGGTTTATTAGTTAATGGCCACGGGTAGTAATTTGCAAATTGGTTTTGTTTGGTATTGGGCCACGAGTGGCATTTGGGCCTTTGTGTAATCTGGACTTGTAAGGGAACATTTTATTTTAACTTTGATTTATTTATTTTTTTATTTTGGATTCTGATGGGTTTCTAACGGGCCAGGCAAAATGGGCCTATTACAGCTACCCCTCTTTGCTCATTGTCGTGAAACGAGAATAGAGCAAAGACTATAAAAGGACCAATTTTGCCCGGTCTTGCCGAGTCTTGACTTATTGGTCCTTGCTTTCTTCAAATAACTTCCAACCCATCTGCAATTTCAAAGGTATTGGACTATAAGTCTGACGGCTTCAGTCTACTTCACTGCAACTTCAAGAAGGCAATATCTGCTATCTTTAGTCTGCTCCACTGCAAACTCAGGGATGCCAGACGGGTATCTTCGATTTGCTTCGCTGCAAACTCAGGAAGTCAAGATCTGCTATCTTTAGTCTGCTCCACTACAAACTCAGGGATGCCAGACATGTATCTTCGATCCGCTTCGCTGCAAACTCAGGAAGTCAAGATCTGCTATCTTTAGTCTGCTCCACTGCAAACTCAGGGATGCCAGACATGTATCTTCGATCCGCTTCGCTGCAAACTCAGGAAGTCAAGATCTGCTATCTTTAGTCTGCTCCACTGCAAACTCAGGGATGCCAGACAGGTATCTTCGACCGCTTCACGCAATCTCGGGAAGACAAGATTCGCTATCTTTAGTCCGCTCCATCAGTAAACTCGGGGATGCCGCATGTATCTTCGATCCGCTTCGCTGCAAACTCAGGAAGTCAAGATCTGCTATCTTTAGTCTGTTCCATTGCAAACTCAGGGATGCCAGACAGGTATCTTCGATCCGCTTTGCTGTAAACTCAAGAAGTCAAGATCTGCTATCTTCGGTCTGCTCCATTGCAAGCTCAGGGATGTCAGGCTGATGTCTTCGATTTGCTTCACTGCAACTTCAGGAAGACAAGATCTGCAATTTTTAGTCTACTCTGCTGCAAACTCAGAGATGTCAGGCTGATGTCTTCGATCTGCTTCACTGCAACCTCAGGAAGACAAGATTCGCTATCTTGACCGCTCCATCGCAAACTCGTGGATGCGGGATCGATGTTTTCGACCGCTTCATCGCAACCTCGGGAAGGCAAGATTCGCTATCTTTTAGCTCGCTTCCATCGCAAACTCAGGGAGACAAGGCTGATGTCTTTAATCTGCTTCACTGCAACCTCAGGAAGACAAGATTTGCTTTCTTGACCTGCTTTTATCAGTAAACTCGGGGATACAGATCGATTTTTTCGATCCGCTTCACTGCAACCTCAGGAAGGCAGGATCTGCTATCTTTTAGCCTGCTCACTGCAAACTCAGGGAGACAAGGCTGATGTCTTTGATCTGCTTCACTACAACCTCAGGAAGGCCAGATCTGCTATTTTAGTCTGCTCCACTGCAACTTCAGAGAGGTCAGGCTGAAAGCGTCAATCTACCCTACTACATTATCCTATAGAGGACATGACCTATAGAATGGGTATATGCTTATGCCGAATGATTAGGATGCCCTGATTGAAATGAATCAAATGCTCCTAATTAGACGCGCTATGATATATGAATGCAAAAATGTTATGAGCATGATTCCTACTTAAGGTGTCATCACTCATTTGTTCTTCATCCTCGTTCCTCTCGAAGTATCAATCATATTCTGCTCAAATAATTTGCCCCATGGTAATTTTGAGTCCACTCCACTTGAACCTTGGGACATAAAGTTTGTACCTCCCACCGCAACTTCGGGAATAACATTTGGTTTCTTCCATCCATCCCGCCGCCACTGTGAGGTATAGAATTTGTATCATCTTCAATCAATTTGATCATTACACCATTCCTCAGGTGTAATGACCGGATGTATATGCCTGAAATTTGCATGAATGCAGAGTATCATTTTGCTTTTCCCAGAAATGATCCACTTTTACACTTGGGTTGACATTGCTCGTTATTTGTCGAGAAGGTATCACTGACGAAATGTCTTGTCTTTTTGTTCAACCAATAAAAATCCAAAGAGATAATCATCTTTCAATATTTCCAACCCTTAGGCTTGGTGAGTTCTAAACAATAGTCCTGTTTCAGATTCTCATATTATTTAGAAGCTTCCAGAGTAATATGCGAAACTCCTTTTATGAAAGTATTACTAGTCCATTAATCGTTATTTCAATATAAAATGCTTGAAAAAGATCACAAAAATGGACGAGAAAGAAATTAATCAGGAGCATAGCTCAAAACAAATAAGTTAATCAAAGATAACCAAGGTAATAAAAGAAAATTGATTGGGGTGTATCTTGAAAAGAATAAAGTAATCAAAGATAGCCAATGCCATAAAAGAAAATTGATTAGGGTGTATCTTGAAAAGAATAAAGTAATCAAAGATAGCAAATTCAAAATGGGTAAGATGGAAGCTAGGTGCCCCAGATATCGCAGCCTGAGCTTTTCTTGAGGACCATTTTGAGCTCAATACGTGTTTACAGGATCTGGAGTACTTTGCCAATGCCCCAAGACGTAGCATACTTCCTCATTGTTAATTCAGGCATAGCAAGACTACCACATGCCCTATCTTTGATCAAAATTTGAGCCGCCCTTTTTGGGTTTTCGGCTCAAAACCCCTTTGGTCTCAAAGCGCCCTTTGCGGGTTTTCACCTTGGCCTCTCTTTTTTTTTGAATTTGATCTCAAGGAGCCCTTTGCGATTTTTCACCTTGGCCTTTCCCCTTTTAGGTAAAATACTTCTTGACTGAACCTGAATTCGTCGAATTGAGCAAGTCTTCGCCATCCGTCTCGGTCAATATCAATGCTCCTCTAGAACAGGCCCTTTTTTACTACATAAGGTCCTTCCCAATTTGGCATCTGCTTTCCTCTGAAATCCTTTTGTATAAGAAGGATCTTCCTCAATACCAGGTCCCCATCATGAAATTCCCTTGGGTGGACCATTTTCGACATAGATCAACATCATCCATTTTTGGTACATTTGACTATGATAAATACTTTCAAACCCTTTTCTTCAGCCAAGTTCACTGGAGACATTCTATTTCATCCAATTCTTGACTCAATCAAAGCTTGGAGCAAATGAATCTCAATTTTCATGGGAAAACCACTTCTATTCCATAAACCAATGGGAAAAGTGTTGCCCTAGCAAAAGTCCTAGTCGACGTTTGATAAGCATAGAGAGTAAATGGTAGCTTCTTATGCCAATCTTTACAAGTCTTGGTCACCTTTCATATTTTTTGTTATTTTTTCTTTTTGTATTTTTTCTTTTGGCAACCTTTGTTGCACTGTGATATGGTGCCTGATCTTTGAACAAACTGTAAACTTTGACATTGTACAGTTATGCATTATTAAACATGATCCTTTCTGACATTCTTTGCCGTCACCTAATCCTTTCCTTTTTTTTTGATTTGATGACTGTCGACTTTGCAATATTTGCATATGAAGCAACATTCAACCTCTTAGTGAAGTAATCGATGACCACACAGATAATTCGATGTTAACTAGAAACTTTTGATGAGATCGACCCCATAACATCCATGCCCTACATATAGTAAAGTCTGTGAAGAAAATGGAGGAGTCACATAAATCTTGTCTTCTTCAATTCAGTATTTACGGTGTAACTGATGCAATCCCCTTCCATGGTAGACCAACAGTGCCCGATCCTCATGTTTAGCCCGCGTCTTAGTAGCCCAGGCATGTCCTGATATGATCGTGCAAAATCATCTTTGAATTCTTGAAAATAACTCAATGATGTCTCGCCTTATTTCTGTGGTGAGCTAGGCTACAATCTTCACCTCTTTTCTAGGCTCATAATATCCACTGACCCTTTGTAGAGTAGGGTCTATTTTTCATCTTGTTCTACTATTCTTAACAAATCAGAAGTTAGGTTACAATCTCTGTCATCTTCAAAGTCCTGAGATCCCTCTAGACACATATCTTACTCGAAAGGAGACTCGAGTCGAGAGTGTGGTTGCTCACATCATTGATATCTGGAGACCTATTGTAGGTTCGAAGGAAGATTCCAAAGAATAAATGATTCAAAGAATGCTTATTTGTATGATATGATCATGAATGAATAATAAAAAAATATTTGAAAGAAAGTCCCAAAAATAAAAGAATCTATACATGGAAAGAATAAAAGAATATTTGTTCAAAAAGATACATTTTATTGAAATAAGAATTCCGGACGCAAGCCTATTTCACAAAAGGGTTCTTATTGCCTCTAGGCTTAAGGCAACAAGCATGTTTTGAATATTACTCTAGATTAGCTTTAAAAATACAGGAATCTCTTCCACGGTCCCATTATTCAAAACACTCCCAAGTATGCAAGGGCTTGGAAACTTCGTTCCGTGGTTCCCTCTTCGCTTTGGACTTCTTCAAGGATTCTCAAGTTTCTTGTCTCCTCCTTCAATTATCGCATTTACTGCCTTGTCAAAGTGATCTGGTTCTGATAAAACGTCGAATTTCACAATTCCCATTGTCGAAACCATTTTTTGAAAAAAAGGGAATCGACTAGGGTTTCAAAACGAAAATAAGAATGGGAGTCGCCACCGATCTTTATTAGGTTTGATCGGATCACCTTTGCTTTAATAAAATGTTTTGGTTTACTAAAACGGTGCGAAATTTGAGAAAACGGGTCCGGGAGTCGGTTACGTGCGAGGAAGGATTAGCACCCTCGTCACGCCCAAAATTGGTACCAAATTGATTAATTAGTGTCTTAATGTCGAAAGTTGAAAACCGAGAACGAATTTAAAATACGATCCTTTTTATTAGTGTTAATTTTCTTTTTTTTTAAAAAGACATAAATTGAATTGAAACGAGCTTCAAGGACCCACTCATTTCGAGATAGTGAAATATCGCATCCTGTAAGTTAGGATACGTCATTTGAATCCACGAGAACAAGTTTGCCTTTAAATTTTGAGACTTAATATTTTGAAATTTAAAAGGATATTTAGCTATTTCGGTTTAACAAGAAAACTGAAACCCCGTAAGTTAGGGCACGATTTCTCGAATTCTCGAAACGCGAAATATTGCCCTTGTTTTTGAAGATTTTTACTTTAAAACGATAGTGGGTATAATATTTGAATGGCATGCGTTATTTGTTTTGATTAAAATAAGACGGTCTAAGTTGGATAAACGTATTGGGGTTTAATTCACAATGCGATGGCATGATATAAAATAATAACGATCATGGAGCAATAATTCGTGAACACAATATTATACATGTGAAAGACAATGACATGAAAATACGAATAAATGAATCATAATACACACAATGGCGATAATCACACTACATACGTCACTTAAATACCAACATTAGTAGTCAAAAGAATGAAATAAATAACATAAAGCAATTTAAAATAAATAATAAGATAATTTTAAATAAATAAAACATAAAAACAAATTTAAAATAGATGCTACAAAAAGCAACTTAAAGTAAATAGTATAAAACAATTTAAAATAATTAATGTACAAAACAATTTAAAACAAAATAAAGTAACTTTAAATAAATAATATATATAGGTGACAATTTAAAATAATACTATAAAAAAAGTCTAAAGTAAATAGTATGTAAAAAGAATTCTAAAATAATAACATATATATATAAAAAAGCAAAACAGCTTAATATAAACTATGTACAAAATCTTAGAATAAGTAATAACAAAACAACTTTAAACGAATAATAGTAATAAAGATTAAAAATGGATAACATATAGCGTAATTTGAACTAAATGATATATACGAATTTAAAACACTTAGCAGATAAAATAACCTAAAATAATATATAATACGTTCAAAATAAATAATATGTGAAAGAGAACCAAAATAAATAGTGTATGTAAGAATTTAAAATGAATAATGTATAAAAATTTAAACACGGTATATAAGAATTGAAAATATATAAACTAAAATGAATATATACACAAAAGATTTATAATGATAAGATAATTCAAAAATACATAATAAAAAAGAGAGTTTAAAATAAACGGTATAGTATACAAAGAAAATAAAATGATATGTAAAATGATTTAAAACGAATAATATGTAAAATGCAATACACATACTAAAAGTAAAAAAAAAAAAAAAAAGATATATAAGAAAATCTAAAATAAAATATACAAAAACAGATTTCTTTTTTTTTTTAAAAAAAAGGGGGTTAAGGACTGAATTACAATCAAAGTAAAATGCGAGGTGTAAATAACAAATAATAAAAGGGGCGCCAAGGACCATAACGTAATGCGCGCGAACTTATGGGGACTAAATGGGTGAATAACCCAGCCCCTGAATGCGCGACGTTTCAAATGGCCCAGGCACGGATCAAATTGAAAATGAAATAAAATAACGGGGCAAAATTTAAAAAAAAAATGCAAAATGGGATCCGATCAAACAGCGCCGCAAGAGGGAGGGACCTATCGCGCAAATATCCCTTTTAAGGAATATGCGCAGTAACCGTTTGAACCAAACGGCATCGTTTTACTAAATGTATAAAAACCCCAAAATTTCCCCAAAATCAGATTTTAACCCTAATAATTTTAAAACACAGCAGCATCAACCCTCTCTTTCTCCTTCATCTTCCTCGATTGAAAGGGGGTTCTCCGGCCGTCCGTCGCACCACCGCCAGATCCGGTGGCCGACAGTGCGCGACGATGAGTCATCGGCCCCTATTTCGGAGTTCGTTAGAAGGCTGAGCCGTGGCTCTTTAAAACTCGAGAGAAGAAAACCCCTCCCCCCCTCTGCTTTCGATTCTGCCTCGACGACGGAGAGGTGGCTCCGGCGACGCGACCCGGGGTTCAGGTAAGTTCCTTTTCTCCCTTTTTTTGTTTTTTTAATTTGTAAAAGTTTTTAAAATAATAAAAAATAAATAAATAAATAAAAAGCAGAAAACGATACTAGATAAACAAAATCAGAATCAACCTTTGAATTTTTTTTGCTTTCGATTTTTGATTGTTCGTAAAAGTTCGTATAAAATACAAATGGGTTTGTTTCGGTTTTTTTAATCGATTTACAAATTCGATTTTTGTCTGTTTTTGCTTTGTTTTTTTGTCACTGTTGTCATTTTCTTTTTGTTGTTGCTTGCATGTAGTCTCTGCTTCTTGCGTGTTTTCTTTGATTTGCAGCGATGAGGCGTCTTGTGTGGTGGCAAAGGCTCGTGGTGGTCTTTGGTGAAGATCGCGCGCATGACTCTTGAGGCTAGGGTTTACAATTCTTTGTTTCTTTCTCGTAGTGGGCTAGGGTGTTTAGGCTTAGTGGGCTAGGTTAAGGGTAATTGGGCTGTAATTAATTTTTATAAATGGACTCTTGATGGACTGCTACTTGGTTTTTTTTTTTTATTATTTAGTGTTATTTGTGGTTGATAATTAGGCCCAAAATTGGCCTATTACAGCTGCCCCTCTTTGCTCGTTGTCGTGTAACGAGAATGGAGCAAAGACTTTAAAGGGCCAATTTTGCCTAGTCTCGCCGAATCTTGGCTTCTTTGGTGCTTCTGTTCTTCGAGTGGCCTCGTTTTGACCCATTGCTATACTGTAACTTCAAAGGGGATAAGATTTGCTATCTTCAGTCTGCTCCACTGCAACTTCAGAGAGATAAGACTTGTAACTTCAACCTGCTCTACTGTAACTTCAGAGAGATAAGGTTTGTAACTTCAACCTGCCCCACTACAACTTCAGGGGGATAAGGTTTGTGGCTTTAATCTGCTCTTCTGCAACTTCAGAAGGGTAAGATTGGCTATCTTTAGTCTGCTCCACTGCAACTTCAGGGAGATAAGATCTGCTATCTTCAGTCTGCTCCACTGCAAATTCAGGGAGATAAGACTTGTATCTTCAACCTGCTCCACTGCAACATCAGGGAGATAAGGTTTGTTTCGATCTGCTCTACTGCAACTTCAGAGAGATAAGATCTTTTGTAGTAAATTTGATTCGACCTACTGCAACTTCAGAGGTATAAGATTCGTCATTTTAATCCGCTCCACTGCAACTTCAGGGAGAGGATTAACTGTCTTCAATCTGCTACATTGTGACTCCAGGGAGGCAAGATTTGTAATTTGCAGCCTCAATCGATCTTGCTACACCGTCCTCTGGGGGACATGAGTTGTAAAATCGATTTCTTGGGCCTATGCTTATGTCAAAATAATTAGGACGGCATGATCATGATGAATCAAATGCTTCTAACTAAATGTGTATGATGTTTGCATGAATGCAAAGAATGTCATTTTTGGAATGATCCTCCTTTTTAATGCTTAGGTTGTCATTACTCGTTATTAACATATTACCCTACCTTCTTATTAAGTCGGTATCTTTGAGGGTCACAATTTGGATCATTCTTTCTCAATTGCTCCCAACCCTTGGACCTGGTTAGTTCTGAATAGTGGTCTCACTTCAGGTTCTTGTAATATTTAGAAGTTTTCAGAGTAATATGCAAAAATCCTTTTATTCGAATATTATTGGTCCATTAATCATTATTTTAATGAAAACTGCTCGAAAAAGATTATCACAATGGACAAGATGGAATTTTATTGAGAGCAAAGCTCGAAATGAATAGATTGATCAAGAGATCAAAATCTGAATAAATTAATCAAGAATAGCAAATTTGCTAAAATACAAAATGAATAAGATGAAAATAGGTGCCCCAGATATCGTTACATGAGCTTCTCTGCACAGCATTTCTCGAGGACTCCTTTCAAACTTGATAGGTGTTTGGCGGACTCTGAAGACTTCGTTGATGCCCCAAGATGTAGCATCCCTCCTTCTTGTCAATTCTGGCATAGCAAGACTACGGCGTGCCTCCCCTTTAATCAGCAAATTGAATTGCCTATTCTTGGGTTTTCAATTCAAAACCCCTTTGGTCTCAAGGCACCCTTTGCGGGTTTTCACCTTGGCCTCTCCATCTTTTTTTTTTTGAGCCCAAGGCACCCTTTTACGGGTTTTTGCCTTGGCCCATTTTTTATTTTTTTAGGTGAAGTATTTCTTGACTGAATCTGAGTTCACAGGATTAGGTAAGCTTTTGTCATCCATTTCTGTCAAAATCAGCGCTCCTCCAGAGAAGGCCTTCTTGACCACATAAGGTCCCTCCCAATTCGGCATCCATTTTTCTCTAAAGTCCTTCTGTATGGGGAGGATCTTCTTTAAAATAAGGTCTTCATCATGGAATTCTCTAGGGCGAACCTTCTTATTATAAGCCCGCATCATTCGCTTTTGGTACATTTGACCATGACGAATAGCCTTCAGCCTTTTCTCTTCAATTAGGTTCAACTGATCATACCGGGATTGAATCCATTCTGCTTCATCCAACTTCAGTTCAGACAAGACTCAAAGGGAAGAGATCTCAACTTCGATAGGAAGTACCGCCTCCATTCCATAAACCAAGGAGAAAGGAGTTGCCCCGGTAGAGGTTCTGACCGATGTTCAATAAGCATAAAGAGCAAATGGTAACTTCTCGTGCCAATCTCTGTAAGTCTCAGTCATTTTTCCCACAATTTTCTTGATATTCTTATTGGCTGCTTCCACTGCACCATTCATTTTTGGGCGATACGGTGACGAATTGTGGTGTTTAATCTTGAATTGACTGCAGACCTTTGCTATTGTACTATTATTCAAATTCAGTGCATTATCAGATATGATCCTTTCGGGCATTCCATATCGGCATATGATCTCTTTCTTCAAGAATTTACTGACTGCCAACTTCGTGACGTTTGCATATGAAGTGGCTTCTACCCACTTGGTGAAGTAATCAATGACCACAAAGATGAATCGATGCCTATTAGACGCCTTTGGTGAGATTGGCCCAATGAAGTCCATTCCCCACATAGAGAAAGGCCATGGAGATGTCATGACATGAAGAGGTGAAGGAGGTACATGAATCTTATCTCCATAAATTTGGCATTTGTGGCATTTCTTGGCATAGCTGACGCAGTCTCCTTCCATAGTAGACCAATAATATCCGAATCTCATGATCTGTTTGGCCATTGTAAAACCATTAGCATGCGTTCCACAGATACCCTCATGGACTTCTTCCAGGATTTTCTTGGCTTCAACAGCATCCACGCATCTTAAGAGCACATGATCCTTCCTCCTCTTGTATAGGATCTCTTCATCTAAGACATAATCACCGGCCAGCCTTCTCAACGTTCTCTTATCGTTCTCAGTTGCTTGGTCAAGGTATTCACGATTCTTCACATATCGCAATATATCGTGATACCAATGGTGATCATCTTTCTCTTCTTCTTCGTCGATGTTATAGATATGTACCGGAGCCTCATAAGTGCTCATTTGGATAGGCTTTACTTCCTCTTGCTTGTTTACTTTGATCATAGAAGCTAAGGTAGCCAAGGCGTCGGCCATCTGGTTCTCTTCTCGCGGGAGGTAACAGAAAATGACATCATCAAACTCCTTAATTAACTCCAAAACTAGCTTTCGATAACTGATCAACTTGGGATCTCTTGTTTCCCATTCGCCTTTGAGCTGATAGATCACTAGCGCAGAATCGCCATATACCTCTAACACTTTGATCTTGCATTCAATGGCTGCACGGATACCCATGATGCATGCTTCATATTCGGCCATGTTATTTGTGCAATCAAAATCCAATTTGCTAGTAAAAGGATAATGATCTCCGTTTGGGGATACTAGGACTGCCCCAATTTCATTTCCCACTGCATTTGAAGCTCCATCAAAGTTTAGTTTCCAAGGATGACCCTCATTTTGAGCACATTCTTCAGTGATTGCAACATACATTAGGTCTTCATTTGGGAAATCAAAGTCCAATGGCTCGTAATCTTCCAAAGCTCTGCTGGCTAGAAATTCTGCTATTGCACTCCCTTTTACAGCCTTCTGATTTACATAGACTATATCGAACTCAGAAAGTAGGATCTGCCACTGGGCCATTCTTCCATTCAGAGTAGTCGACTCCATCATGCATTTGAGAGGGTCCAATTTCGAGATGAGCCAAGTTGTGTGATACAGCATGTATTGTCTCAGTCTCTGGGTCGTCCAAATCAAAGCACAACACAGCTTCTCGATTGGCGAATATCTCGTCTCACACTCAGTGAACTTCTTGATAAGATAGTATATCGCTCTTTCCTTTCTTCCCGACTCATCATGTTGGCCTAGCACGCATCCCATAAAATTTTTAAATACTGCTAAATATAATATCAATGGTCTATCTGGGCAAGGTGGCATCAGTACTGGGGCTTTGGACAAGTAATGCTTGACCTTATCAAAAGCTTTCTGGCACTCCTCATCCCACACACCTGGGTTGTGTTTCCTAAAGAGACGGAATATAGGGTCACATTTCTCCGTTAGTTGTGCAATGAACCGGGCGATGTAATTTAATCTTCCTAGGAAACCTCGCACTTCCTTTTGAGTATGCAGTGGAGATAGCTCCTGTATTGCCTTTACTTTGTCTGGATCAATTTCAATTCCTTTTTCACTGACTACAAATCCTAGCAACTTTTTCGACCTAGCCCCGAATATACATTTTGCTGGATTGAGCTTCAGTTAGAATTTCCTCAACCTTAGGAACAGTTTTCTCAAGACCTGTACATGCTCTTTATCAGTCCTGGACTTTGCAATCATATAGTCCACATAAACTTCGATCTCATTGTGCATCATATCATGGAAAAGGGTTACCATGGCTCTTTGATACGTTGCCCCCGCATTTTTCAGTCCAAATGGCATTACCTTATAACAAAACGTTCCCCACATGGTTACGAACGTGGTCTTCTCCATATCTTTAGGGTGCATATTAATCTGGTTGTACCCGGAGAAGCCATCCATGAAAGAGAAAAGTAAATAACCAGCCGTGTTATCCACTAAGGTATCAATGTGAGGCAACGGGAAGCTGTCCTTTGGGCTGGCCTTGTTCAAATTCCTATAGTCCACGTACATTCGTACCTTCCTATCTTTCTTAGGAACGGGTACTATATTGGCTACCCATTCTGAATATTTGACCACTTGCAAGAAACCGGCATCAAACTGTTTCATGACCTCTTCTTTTATCTTCAACAAAACATCGGGCCTCATCCTTCGGAGCTTCTGTTGAACTGGTCTACATTCCTCCTTTATGGGGAGTCGGTGTACCATGATATCCGTATTTAACCCGGGCATGTCCTGGTATGACCATACGAAGACGTCCTTGAATTCTTGGAGTAACCCAATGAGGTCTCGCTTCGTTTCTGCGGCAATGCTAGCTCTAATCTTCAACTCTTTTCCTTTTCCTAAGCTCACAATTTCCACTGACTCTTTGTGAGGTAAGATTTGTTTCTCATCTTGCTCTACCATCCTTAACAAATCAAGAGATATGTTACGGTCCTGGTCATCTTCAAAATCCTGAGAATCCTGCATACCCACATCTTGCTCAAAAAGAGATTCTGAGTCAATAACAGCGTCGCTCATATCATTGATATCTGGGGACCTGTTAGAAGGGAGAAGAAATGTGCAAAAACAAAAGAATCTAAGAATGATTATCTGTATGATTGGTTATGAATGAAATGTAAAGAATATTTTGGTTATGAATGAAAAGAATAAAAGAACATTTGCTCGGAATGATACAAAAAGGTGCATTTTATTGGAACAATGTTATTTGGACATATGCCTATTTAACAAAAAGATTCTTATTGCTCCTAGGCTCAGAGCAACAAGTGTGTTTTGAACATTACTCTGAATTAATTCTAAAGGTTACAGGAATCTCTTCCATGGTCTAATTGTTCAGAACACTTCCAGGAGTGTAAGGGCAAATTCCTGATAAATTTCTTTCTTCAGTTCTTTCCTCGGATACGGCGTTAATGCTCAAACTTCCTAAAATTTCCTCCGCTACTTCCCTTTTTGTCGTCCTTTGTTCATGGTATATGGTTCCTCCCGAAACAAATGTTTTGGATAAATGAGGAAAGGTTATTGGCTCCCATTTGACCTCTTCTCCGCTTAAGCGCGCCCCTCTTCTTTCCTACTTTTTTCTACCTCTTTCTTCTTTTGCTTCGCATCTGGCTTGAATCCTAAGCCAAAGCGGTCTCGTTTTTCCTTCTGCATTGGTACTTCGGTCTTTTCTTGAAGGTATTTTTCGAGTCCTTTTCCTGGCAAGGTTCCCTTCCCGACTGTCATTTGCAGGCCCATCCTTGTGGTTTTGGATATTTTGGGTGTAGGGATCTTGTTGCCTTCAACGACGAAGGTTGCGTTGACAAATTCTAGCGATCGAAAGGAACATTCTATCGCTTTGTCGTCTGCCCCTATATACGGGGCGTCACTGGTAACAGATGCTATGATGTCTTCCTCCGCATTTATTGTGACCAATCTACCTTCAGTTACCAATTTTAACTTTTGGTGTAGTGACGACGGCACTGCTCCTGCTGAGTGGATCCAAGGCCTCCCTAACAAGCAATTGTAGGAAGGCTTGATGTCCATCACCAAGAAGTCCACTTCATATGTATTTAGACCAATCTGAAGAGGTATATCGATCCTTCCCATGACCCTTCTTTCAGTACCATCGAATGCTCTCACAATGTTGTGGCACGTTTTCATATGGGAGCTATCCACGGGTAATCTATTTAACGTGGATAAGGGTAGGACATTCAGGGCTGATCCATTATCAACTAATACCCCTGGCAACGTATATCCCTTACAGCGTGTGGTTATGTGTAAAGCCTTTTTAGATCCCATACCCCCCAGAGGTATCTCATCGTCATTGAAGAAGATGAAATTGTCGGCACTATGTTGCTGACCAGACGGTCCAGCTTGTTGACAGATATATCATCCGCGACGTATGTTTCATTCAACACTTTCATCAATGCACTATGGTGGGCTTCTGAGCTCATGAGCAAAGCCAGTACTGATATGCGAGCTGGCTGTTTGTGCAATTGCTCCACAACACTGTACTCGCTGTGCTTTAGGAATTTTAGAAATTCTTTAGCCTCTTTTTCTGTCACCGGCTCATTGACAGGCGATTCAGGTCCGATCGTCTTTTCTTTCTTCTGCTCGACCATTACGGATTTCCCTTTAACTGGTTCTGCTTTTGTGTTCGGGGTGTAACGCCTTCCGCTGCGTGTAAAGAATCCTACGTCTTGACCCTCCTCTGAGGTGTTAGCCGGGTTCTCCTCTCTCGAGATCATCACATTACAGTTGTAATTCCACGGAACCCTTTTACTGTCCTTATAGGGGAAAGCCACAGGTTTCTGAATTATGACCTTTGGCGCGATTGGTACTCCAGCTTCACCCACTCTTGGTCGCGAGATAATTACCACAGGGTGATTGACCCCATAGACCTTCTTGGTCGATCCTTCTTCTGACGCGTAGACCTCTCTTTCTTCCGATCCTTCGATCTCTTCATAAAATTCCATCTCTTTATTATCCATGAGATTTCGCACTGTGGCCTTGAACTTGATGCATTGTTGGATGTCATGACCCACCTCGGTATAGAACTTGCAGTATTTTCCTGCTCCCTTGGGCTTTTCCCCTGATTCTTGTGTAATTAAACCTCCATTTACCATTTGTTTCCAAACTCATCTCAGTGGGGTTTTTACTTCAGCCACATCAGCCTTGATTCTTTTGCCTCCACTCTCGATTATCGCGTTTATCCCTTTATCAGAATGATTGGGTAACGAATTTCCTGCCATATTAGGTCATGTGGGGTCATCAAATTTTACTATGCCCATCTTTATGAACTTTTCCACTATCTTTTTGAAGGCGGTGCAGTTCCCAATCGAGTGTCCCACGATTCCTGCATAGTATTCGCATTGAGCGTTTGCGTCATACCACTTAGGGAATGGAGGTTGCAGAGGTTTTACGTAGAATGGGGATACCATATGTGCGTCGAATAGACTCTGGTACAGCTCCCTATATGTCATTAGGATGGGCGTAAACTGGAGCCTTTCCGAGTTTGGTCTGGCATTGGATTCCTGCCTCGGGGGGCCTTGATGACTAGTAGTTAGTGCCCTTGGCTGGCTTACAGTGATGGGTTTTAAATAACCCTTATTGTACGTGCTCACATTGTTTACTTCGCTGTCCTTCTTTCTTGGGGCCAGTCTCTTGGTGCTCTCCCCTGCGTCTATCTTTCTGCTCCGGATTACATTTTCTATCATCTCTCCAGACATCACTATGTCCGAGAAGCTCTTAGTAGCACTCCCCAACACGTGGTTGATGAATGGAGCCTTCAACGTGTTGATAAAAAGCATGGTTGTTTCCTTCTCTAGAAGAGGGGGCTGGACTTGTGTAGCTACCTCTCTCCACCTCTGGGCATACTGTCTGAAGCTCTCACTCGGCTTTTTTTCCATATTTTGCAATGTTATTCTGTCCGGTGCTATGTTCGTCACATGGTCGTATTGTTTCATAAAAGCCTGTGCAAATCATTCCATGAATTGATTTGAGCACGGCTTAGCTGGTTGTACCACTTGGCCGCGGATCCGATCAAACTGTCTTGAAAGCAGTGAATTAACAGCTGTTCATTGTTGACGTAACCTGTCATCTTCTGGCAAAACATTGTAATGTGAGCTTCAGGGCAGTTGGTCCCATCATATTTCTCAAACTCCGGAATCTTGAACTTTGGTGGGAGTATTAGGTCTGGGACCAAGCTCAAGTCTTTAGCATTAACCCCGCCATGGTAGTCTGTGTTCTCCATTGCCTTAAACTTCTCTTCTAACCATCTACACCGATCTTCAAGTTTTTTAGACACATCTACCCTTGCCTTCTCCGTTTTTGCTAGGTCATCGAGGTCGGGAACGACGGGATTAGTTGGGTGATCTCCCGGATTAGAGCCCGATCCCGTTAGAAAATTTATCGGTGCTGACGCACCGGCTTAGTACTGGGACCTGATGGTGACAGGTACCCTTTGTGAGTATGCATCCGGTTGCGCTTGAGTGTGCGTTGGGGTAAAACCCGGAGGGTAGGGAGGTTCTTCATTGCCGTCACCAGGATTGTTCACAGGGCTTTTTCCTTTGTCGGGTCCTCCAGCCAATAGCTGAGCTAGCTGGTTCATCATGTTCCTTTGGGATTCCTCATATCTTGCTGCATTTTTGCTAATTGTTCTTGCATCTGATCTTGCATATCTTTTTTCATCTGTTCTAATCTCTCTAGTCTCTGATCCATTGCTTTTGTTTTGCGACGGGTATTGTAGCGATATGTAATTGGTGGATTTTCGTTGGTTTCCAGGGTAACTTTCATAATTTTAATCAATTAGGGTCTTTTATGGAATTTAATGCAAATGATGTAATGTAATGCGAATGAATGAGATGAATGCAAAAAAGGCGTTGATTTTGATTCAATTCCATTAAATCAACTTCACTAGAAAACAAACTTCTTTACATAGAGCGGATAGTTACATATAGGACTTCGCCATTATACCTAGAGCCTTGACTTTCCTAAGGAGCCAAGCTAAGTTTCGGCCTCGATCTGATTCCGACTCGTATTTTAGACTTAATACATCAGCCTGGACCGCCAAGTTTTGCAAATGGTCAGCCACTTCTCGCACTTGAGCCACAGCTTCGCCCATAACATAATCTCTATCTCTGATCTGATCTTGCGAGCGGTGGAGCTGCTCTTTCCAATATTCATTGTTTGCTTCAAGGAGCTCAACTCGAATCTTACTATCTCGCAGTGCAGTCTCGAGCTCCTCCATCCTTCTTTTCAGCTCTTCAATCTTATTTTGGCTGGCTCTTAACTCGATTACTGAGTTGTGACCACGGTGCTGATGCAGTGACTTCTCTAATTCTACCACTCGAGCTCTTAGTCTCTCCTTTTCACTTTGGCTCTCTAGCAAGCTCCTCTTTAAATCGTCCTCCCGTGTTCGAGCATCTTGGAGCTTCTTTTCCAACTGATCGGCTCTAGTCTTTTCTCCCTTAATTTTTTGTCGCCATTGCTCTGATGTCTTGCCCAAACCAGCGGTTCTGATTGACATACGCAGCTTCTTGTAGTCCGTCTTTAAACTGTCCAAATCCTCCTCGATTTTATTTTTTCCTTTTCTCAATTTTTCGGCCTCGAGCTTGTGGATGTCGACGTCTAACCCTAACTACATCTTTTTCTCTTCCAACTGTTCTATCTTCTTTTCCAATTCCCGACTCCTTTTCTCGAAATCCTGCTTGATAATCTCTAATTTAGATGGGATTACTTGTAGTTGCTCCTCTATTGGCCGAGCATTTCCTTGACTTAGCATCGGGATATTGTCGTTGACTCTTTTACCCCACCACCAGTCATACTCGGGGGGTCGTCATTGGTCCCGTGGCAAGTCCTTTCATTCTACGGTTTTGGTTCCACGCGTTCGATATCTCACAAACTCTCCTCTTATAATTATCGCCTTTGTATGAAAACTCGCACTGAGCTAACCATACGTCGCAGGTATGAACTGCCTTGAGCGGTATTGCCTCATCACGAGTAGTAGAGCGTATCCAATAGCTCCCCATATCCCGAGTAGAGGGACCCAGTCAAAGTCTCCGCACCGATACAAGATTTCATCGGGGATCATCCATGGAGCTCTCCATTCGACATCTTCAACTTGTAAATTCTGAAGAATCTCTATCCATCTCTCTTGAGAAAGGTCGTCTCGCCTTGGTGTAGCCGCTAATTCCTTCAAAAGAGAGTAGTTCTCGGAAAAAACTTTATATGAGACCTAATAACCTTCCAAAAGTGGCTATGGAACCATGACAACAAAAGCTGCGTACATCCTATGAACCTCCCTTCGCCCGCTCTCCGGCAAGCATTTAATGATCTGAAAGTTTCGGCTAAGATCGCAGGGACGGGTGTGACTCCTTTATCAAGTTTATCGAACAAGTTTGAGACTGCTTCCTCTACGTGTCCTAATGCCTTGGGAAAGACGACCAAACCGTAGATGCTTAAGGCGAAAACGTCAACCCTCTTTTTTATGTCTGGATGTGCTAGGATTAGATCTCTCAAATTCTTCCAAGGAATGCACTTATTGTCTCCCTTTTGCTTAATCCGAGCTGTGACCTACTGCTCACTTATCCCCGTGATATTCATCAATTTCTTTACAAAGTTCGGGAAGTTGGCAGCTCTAGAATAGGCTTTGTCGGCTTTAATTCTCGGGCAACGAAATAGAGCCATATACTCCTCCACGGTAGACACCAAATTGACTCTCCCAAAAGTGAAGCAACTGTAGCCGGGATTCCAAAACTGAGCGAGGGCTCGGAATAAATGCTTGTCCACATTTATATCAAGTAGATAAGGTAGGTCACCGTAGTTATAGTAAAACAGCTGCTTGATCTCGTCACCCCATGAGTCCCATATTTCTTTTAACTCTTGCAGACTATTCTGAGTCACACTGATGCGGGTGAAATCCCATAAATCTGATTCATATCCCTCGGTCAGACTATCTCCTTTCTCTCGCTGTATCCCCTCGGACCATACTCGGACGGCCGCATTATCTTTCACTCTATCAAGAAACCCCTTTTCCATGCTAAGCTTTTTCTATCTAATAACCGAACGTGAATCAACACCCTTTTTATGATGAAATGTCATGCAATAATCAACAAAACATCACAAGTCAGTATTACAAGAAAGAACTCAGAACAAACAAGAAATAATCAAGCACGTATTCGGGTAACCATTAAGGTTTGGCATGGTTCTTCCTAGGGTAGGCTCTTAAGGCTCGTTATATGTGGTTCGGTTCTAAAGTAAGGGTACCTAAACCAGCAGATTCCTCGATCCTCGCCCATTATAGGCTCATGTGGACCGAGTTCGGTTTAGGGGAATACATTTCCCTACGGCTATACGGAGATGAAAATCTCACGAAGACGCAGGTACGGATGTATCCCGGAAGCAATCCACTATCCTATACGGAGGTGAAGACCTCACGAAGAAATAGTTTCTTACTCCCACTTAGGAGGGTAAAATTCACGAATCGATGTAATGCAATATGCAAAGATACACCAAGAGATTTATACCACAGAATAGGCATATTAAAAAGGAATCCATGAAAGTAAAGAATAACATGCAATGAAAATAATCGTGATTTTAAACTAGATTTTCAAATTTCGATGAAAAGACAAAAATTAATCGATTTTAGCGGAGTCGCCAAGCTGTCTAAACCATTTTTTTGAAAAAAAGGGGAATTAACTAGGATTTAAAAACGAAAATAAGAATGGGAGTCGCCACCGATCTTTATTAGGTGTGATCGGATCACCTTTGTTTTAATAAAACATTTTGGTTTACTAAAACGGTGTTTTTGGTCTACGAAATTCGAGAAAACGGGTCCGGGAGTCGGTTACGTGCGAGGAAGGATTAGCACCCTCGTCACGCCCAAAATTGGTACCAAATTGATTAATTAGTGTCTTAATGTCGAAAGTTAAAAACTGAGAACGAATTTAAAATACGATCCTTTTTATTAGTGTTAATTTTCTTTTCTTTTTTTAAAAAAAAGGCATAAATTGAATTGAAACGAGCTTCAAGGACCCACTCGTCTCGAGATAGTGAAATATCGCGTCCCATAAGTTAGGATACGACATTTGAATCCACAAGAACAAGTTTGCCTTTAAATTTTTGAGACTTAATATTTTGAAATTTAAAAGGATATTTAGCTATTTCGGTTTAACAAGAAAATCGAAACCCCATAAGTTAGGGCACGATTTCTCGAATTCCCGAAACCCGAAATATTGCCTTTGTTTTTGAAGATTTTTACTTTAGAACGATAGTGGGTATAATATTTGAATGGCATGCGTTATTCGTTTTGATTAAAATACGACGGTCTAAGTTGGATAAACGTATTGGGGTTTAATTCACAATGCGATGGCATGATATAAAATAGTAACGATCATGGAGCAAAAATTTGTAAACACAATATTATACATGTGAAAGACAATGACATGAAAATACGAATAAATGAATCATAATACACACAATGGCGATGATCACACAACATACGTCACTTAAATACCAACATTAGTAGTTAAAAGAATGAAATAAATAACATAAAGTAATTTAAAATAAATAATAAGATAATTTTAAATAAATAAAACATAAAAACAAATTTAAAATAGATGCTAAAAAAGCAACTTAAAGTAAATAGTATAAAACAATTTAAAATAATTAATGTACAAAACAATTTAAAACAAAATAAAGCAACTTTAAATAAATAATATATATATAGGTGACAATTTAAAATAATACTATGAAAAAAGTCTAAAGTAAATAGTATGTAAAAAGAAGTCTAAAATAATAACATATATATATAAAAAAAGCAAAACAGCTTAATATAAATAATGTACAAAATCTTAGAATAAGTAATAACAAAACAATTTTAAACGAATAATAGTAATAAAGATTAAAAATGGATAACATATAGCGTAATTTGAATTAAATGATATATACGAATTTAAAACACTTAACAGATAAAATAACCTAAAATAATATATAATACGTTCAAAATAAATAATATGTGAAAGAGAACCAAAATAAATAGTGTATGTAAGAATTTAAAATGAATAATGTATAAAAATTTAAACACAGTATATAAGAATTGAAAATAAATAAACTAAAATGAATATATACACAAAAGATTTATAATGATAAGATAATTCAAAAATACATAATAAAAAAGAGATTTTAAAATAAACGGTATAGTATACAAAGAAAATAAAATGATATGTAAAATGATTTAAAACGAATAATATATAAAATGCAATACACATACTAAAAGTAAAAAAAAAAAAAAAAAAAAGATATATAAGAAAATCTAAAATAAAATATACAAAAACAGATTTCTTTTTTTTTTTAAAAAAAAGGGGGTTAAGGACTGAATTACAATCAAAGTAAAATGCGAGGTGTAAATAACAAATAATAAAAGGGGCGCCAGGGACCATAACGTAATGCGCGCAAACTTATGGGGACTAAATGGGTGAATAACCCAGCCCCTAAATGCGCGACGTTTCAAATGGCCCAGGCACGAATCAAATTGAAAATGAAATAAAATAACGGGGCAAAATTTAAAAAAAAATACAAAATGGGATCCGATCAAACAGCTCCGCAAGGGGGAGGGACCTGTCGTGCAAATATCCCTTTTAAGGAATATGCACAGTAACTGTTTGAACTAAACGGCGTCGTTTTACTAAATGTATAAAAACCCCAAATTTCCCCAAAATCAGATTTTAACCCTAATAATTTTAAAACACAGCTGCCTCAACCCTCTCTTTCTCCTTCATCTTCCCTGATTGAAAGGGGTTTCTCCGGTCGTCCGTCGCACCACCGCCAAATTCGGTGGCCGACAGTGCGCGACAATGAGTCATTGGCCCCTATTTCGGAGTTCGTTAGAAGGCCGAGCCATGGCTCTTCAAAACTCGAGAGAAGAAAACCCCTCCCCCCTCTGCTTTCGATTCGGCCTCAACGACGGAGAGGTGGCTCCGGTGACGCGACCCAGGGTTCAGGTAAGTTCCTTTTCTCCTTTTTTTTGTTTTTTTTTTAATTTGTAAAAGTTTTTAAAATAATAAAAAATAAATAAATAAATAAAAAGCAGAAAACGATACTAGAGAAACAAAATCAGAATCAACCTTTGAATTTTTTTTGCTTTCGATTTTTGATCGTTCGTAAAAGTTCGTAAAAAATACAAATGGGTCTATTTCGGTTTTTTATAATCGATTTACAGATTCGATTTTTGTCTGTTTTTGCTTTGTTTTTTTTGTCACTGTTGTCGTTTTCTTTTTGTTGTTGCTTGCATGTAGTCTCTGCTTCTTACGTGTTTTCTTTAATTTACAGGCGGTCAGAGGCGTGCGCGGTGGTGGCAGAGGCGCGTGGTGGCTACTGGTGAAGGATCGGCGGTGCACAGCTCTTGAGGCTAGGGTTTCTGGCTGCTGTTTCTTTTTCTGTAGTGGGCTAGGGTGTTTAGGCTTAGTGGGCTAGGTTAAGGGTAATTGGGCTGTAATTAATTTTTGTAAATGGACTCTTGATGGACTGTTACTTGGTTTTTTTTTTTATTATTTAGTGTTATTTGTGGCTAATAATTAGGCCCAAAATTGGCCTATTACACCCATTTTAATGAACCTTTCGACCAATTTTTTAAATGTAGTACAATTTTCAATTGAGTGACCCGTTATTCCCGCGTGGTACTCGCATTGGGCATTCTCATTATACCATTTTGGGAACGGAGGTTGCACGGGTTCCGAGTAGGACGGAGACACCACATGCACATAAAAAGATTCTGATACAGCTCCTTATATGTCATCGGGATGGGTGTGAACTGGAGCCTTTCTGCATTTGGCCTCAAGTTAGATTCCTGCTTTGAAGAGCCTTGATAGCTAGTGGTTACAGCCCTCGGCTGGCCTACGGTGACTGATTTGGGATGCATACTCAAGATACTTACTTCAATTTCTTTGTTTCTCGGGGCTGATCTTTTGGCGCTTTCTCTCGTGTCTATCCTCCCACTCCTTACCGTATTTTCAATCATCTCACCGGACATTACAATATCTGAAAAGCTTATGGTGGCGCTTCCCAACATATGGTTAATGAATGAGACTTTTAGAGTATTGATGAAAAGCATAGCGGCACCTAAAATTGCATGGCAACTTCCCTCCATCTTTGTGCATACTGCCTGAAGCTTTCATTCGATTTCTTCTCCATGTTTTGCAAGGTGATTCTGTCAGGCGTCATGTCTGTCACATGATTGTATTGTTTCATAAATGCTTGTGCTATATCTCTCCAGGAATTAATCCTAGCACGGCTCAATTGGTTGTACCACCTGGACGCTGCTCCCACCAAGCTGTCTTGGAAACAATGGATCAACAGTTGATCGTTATTAACATACCCAGTCATCCGTCTAAAGAACATGGTAATATGGGCTTCAGGACAGCTAGTCCCATTGTACTTCTCAAATTTTGGCATTTTAAACATGTGGGGAAGCACCAAATCTAGAACCAAGCTCAGGTCTTTAGCATCAATTCCATGGTGATTATCAGCGTTTTCCAAGGCCTTGAACTTTTCTTCTAACCATCTACAACGGTCCTCTAACTGTCTCGGTAATTCAATTCTCGTCCCTTCTCTCTCCGATATATCTAAATCAAGGATAACAGGATTAGCAGGGTTAGATCCTGAGCCAATTTGGAAATTCATGGGCACCCTAGTATCAGCTTGACCTTGTTGAGGCCTAATTGTAACAGACGACCTTCGAGGATATGCTTCAGGTTGTGTTTGTGCATGCGACGGGGTAAAACCCGGAGGATAATCCTCATTATTTTCTCCAGTATTAGTCATGGGACCTTTTCCCTTATCCATTGCCCCGTTTAGTAGCTGAGTCATTTGAGCCATCATATTTCTTTGGGCTTCCAGCATTTGGTCTCTCATCTCTTGTTAGAGCTTTGCCAATTGCTCTTGCATCTGGTCTTGCATGTCTCTTTGGAACTGTTCAAGTCTTTGATCCATGTTTTTTGTCTTGGCGCGTGTACTGTAACGGTGTTTAGTTTCTAGGTTAACTTTTCCTTCTCTCTCTCTCTCTCTCTTTAATAACTTCAACTAATTATGGTCCTTCTATGGATTTAAATGCATATGATGCGATATAATGCAAATGCATGAATGCAAAAAAAGATATCGATTCGGATTCAGTTTCATTTAGAAAACTTTATTTAGAAAATAAAATTCTTTACACAAAACGGATTACAAGTACGCTTTCGCCCTAATGCCCAAAGTTTTAACCCTTTCAAACAACGAAGTTAACTCTCGACCCCTACCTGATTCTAGCTCATACTTTACGCTTAGCATATCATCTTACGCTGCCAAAGCTTGTAAATGATCAGCTACTTCCTGAATTTGGACTATGGCCTCACCCATGAGGTAATCCCTATTCCTAACTTGATCCTGAGAATGGTGAAGCTCTCCCTTCCAATGCCCTTCTCTTACTTCAAGAAACTCGATCCGGAGTTCACAGTTTTGTAATGCCGATTTTAATTTTCCGATCTTCTTCTTCATTTCTTCAATTTTGTTTAGGCTTTCCTTTAGTTCAATCGCCGAATTACGACTTCGATACTGATGAAAAGATCTTCCAAGTTCAGCCATTCTAGCCTTTACTTCACTCTTTTCATTCTGACTTTCTGCCAGACTCTTCTTTAAGACCACGTTTCGCGCTTGAACTTCTTGAAACTTCGTCTCCCATCGGTCAACTTTGGCCTTTTCCTCCCGAATCTCTTGTTGCCACTGTTCTGAAGTCTTCCCCAATCCGGCGATTTTCATCAACAGATGTATCTTCTTATATTCTGTCTTCAAACTATCTCGATCTTCCTCAATCTTCCTCTTCTCTTTTCTTAATTTTTCAGTCTCCAGTTTCTGAACATCCACGTCTAATCTCAGGTGTATTTTTTCCTCTTTCAATTTCTCTATCCTCTTTCCGAGCTTTAAACTCTTCCTCTCGAAATCTTGCTTTATAATCTCTAACTCTGATGGGACCGCTCGTAAGTACTCCTCCATCGATAGAGCACCTTCCAAACTTGGCCCAGGGATGTTATCATTGATCCTTTTGCTCAACCACCCCTTGTATTCCAGGGTTGTCATCAGACCTGTAGTCGAAATTTTCATAGAGCAAGTCTGCTTCCAAGCCTCAGAAATCTCTCGAATCTTCTTATTATAATTATCCCCCTTATATGAGAATTCACTTTGAGCTAACTCATGTGTTACCGGTATGAACTGCCTTGCTTTGTATTGCTTAGTACGAGTAACGGTGCATATCCAACAGCTCCCCAGATTCCAGGCAGAGGTACCCAATCAAAATTTCCACACCGATAGAGGACCTAGTCGAGAACCATCCAAGGGGCTCTCCACTCAACATCTTTCTCTCGGAGGTTTTGAAGAATTTCCATCCACCTTTCCTCTGATATATCATCCCTCCTTGGCGTAGCTGCGACCTCCTTTAAAGGGGAATAACTTTCAAAGAACACTCGGTAAGGAACCTTGTCAACCCTTCAAAAATGACTGTGGAAACAAACCAACAATAACTGTGCGCATCCAATAAATCTACCTTCACCAGCCCTCTGACATGCACTCAAGGATCTGAACGTCTCAGCTAGAATTGCAGGTACAGGTGTGACCTGTTTTCCAAGTCGATCAAATAAATCAGTGATTGCTTCATCTATATGCCTTAAAGCTTTGGGGAAAATTACTAAACCATAAATACTTAAGGCCAATACATCCACTTTCCTCTTTACGTCTGGGTGCGCTAATATCAGATCTCTCAAACTTGCCTAAGAAATGTATTTACCGTCACCCTTTTGTTGGATCCGAGCTGCGACCCACTGCTCACTCATCCCAGTAATATTCATTAATTTCTTCACCAAAGTTGGGGTACTAGCAGCCCTAAAATAAACTTTGTTGACTCAAATCCTTGGACAACGAAGCAAGGCCGTATACTCCTCCATAGTAAGTACCAAATCAACCTTCTCAAAAGTAAAACAATTATAGGCAGGGTTCCAAAACTGAGCCATAGCCCGAAACATATGCTTGTCCACCTTGACATCAAGCAAGTAGGGTAAATCACCATGATTATGGTAGAACAACTGCTTAGTCTCGTCATCCCAATGGGCCCATATATCTTTCAATTTCTGAAGCTCATTATGTACTGCACTAATGCGAGTGAAATCCCACAACTCCGATATATATCCCTCAATGATACTATCTCTTTTTTCTAATTGGGTTTTCTCTGACCATGTACGGACGGTAGCGTTGTCCTCCACTTTATCAAGAAATTCATTCTCCATAACAAAACTCTCTAATTTAGAAATCGAGCGTGAATCGACACCTTTTTAAATATGCAATGATAACAAAATAAAACTAGTCAGTGTCATGTATAAAAGATATAATTCAAAGAAAGCAGAAAATAAACAAGCACCTATATGGGTAACTACCACGGGTCAACATGGTTCTACCTAAGGCGAGCTCTTAGGGTTCACTATATGTGTTTTTGGTTCTAAAGAAAGGGTACCTAAACCAGCAGATTCCTCGATCCTCACCCATCATATGGATCGAGTTCAGTTCAGGGGGATACATTTCCCTATGGCCATGCGGAGATGAAAATCTCACGAAGACATAGGTACGGATGTATCCCGGAAGCAATCCACTAGCCCATGCGGAGGTGAAAACCTCACGAAGGCATAGTTTCTCACTCCCACTTAAAGGTGTGACCACAACGGTCATGCAATGCAATGTGCGCAAGAAAATAACAATCATATGCAACGACACAAACAAATGCAACAAAAGGATCGTAATTTTCAAATCAAATTTTCAAATTGAATTTTCAAATTTCCGACAAAGGACAGAAAATAATCAATTTTGCGGCTTGACTCTCTTATTATCCCCAGTGGAGTCGCCAAGCTGTCGAAACCATTTATAATTTTTTTAGAAAATGGGGATCGACTTTAAAAACGAAAATAGAGTCGCCACCAATCCCTTTTTTTGCTTAGGTGTGATCGGATCACCTTATAAAACGTTTTATTTCAAAACATTGATTTTGGCCTACGAAATTCAAGAAAACGGGTTCGGGGGTCGGTTACGTAGAGGAAGGATTAGCACCCTCGTAACGCCCAAAATTGGTACCGGATTGATTAGTTATTGTCCTAATGTCGAAAATTCGAAAAGATTTGAAAACATGATTTCTTTAAAAACTTGAACAATTTGAGTTGGAACTTGAGATTCCTTTATTCCGAAAGAATACAAACATCACATCCAGCACGTTAGGACATGATGTTTTAAACCCTCGTAACCAAAATCATCTCATGATTTACCAAATTCATTAAAAGGATATTTAGTTACTTAGTGAAACGGAAAATCGAAACCCAGCACGTTAGGGCACCATTTCCCGAATTTCTAAACACAAAACATTGCCTTATTTAAGAAAAACTTTTGGATAAAATGTGGTAATTAAAGGAGATAGATATTTTTAAACAAAGATTTGAAAAAAAAAAGTAGCATTAAGTTATTACAAAAAAATACAAACAGGTTATATTAACAATTAGCACTAGCATAAACAATTAAGTAAAAGAATGACAAGCAATAATAATAATGTTAAAGTAAACAAAGATAATGGATTCAAATTTTTTTTTAAAAAAAATGAACAATCAAAATAAAAATATATATAGAGCAGATAATAGCAATTTTAAAAGAATCTATGAGAAAATTAAGGAAAAAAATTATTCACAAGATTAAATTCATGTATAAAAAAATAATAATATAATGTAAATAATGTACTCAAAACGATTAATGAATATTATAACAATGTTTAGAAAAATAAAAAAAAAGTATAAAAATGATATGGCTAAAAAAACTAAGATGAATAACATACGTACATGATAAAATAAGTAATACATTTTTTAAAAAAAAATAGAATATATAAAAACTTTAACTATAAAGAAATATAAGGGAAAGCTTATATAATATAATTATAGTCTATTATATACATAAAAGAATAATATACATATTTAAAATAGATAATATAAAAGAAATTTGTGTCAATGGTAAAACAATTTAAATATTATATTATATACAAATTTTAAAATAATACATAATAATATAAATAATGAAAATAATAATAAAAGTAATGGTAAAAATAAAAATGGTATTAATAATAAAATAATAGTAATAATATTAAAATTAGTAGTAATAATAATAATGGTACAAGGATAATAATATAAATATTAAATAATAATGATAATAACAATATTAATAATAATAATAAAAGCATTAAATAATAAGAGTAATTACTAATAGTAATAAAATATACGTAAAATAAAAAAATTGAATAAAATAAAGATAATAATAATAAAATAACCGAATTTAAAACAATAGGGATCAAATTGGGATTAAAGAAAAATTGTAGGGCTAAATTATAATAAATAAAGAACTAAAAAGGATTAAAATTAAAAGAAGCGAACAAGCCAAGGGCCAAAAGAGAAAAAATCCTAATTTCTGGACACGTATCCATCCCAGCGCATCAGTGGGTCAGGGACAAAATCAAGCTGCGCCGAAAATTATGTGTCCAAATTGAAAAATAAAAAAAATAAGTAAAAGGACCAAATTAGAGCAAATCGGAAATGCGGGAGGGCCAGACTGGTAATTATACCAGTTTCAGGAAACACGCGGATCCTCCCCGGGTCGGGTCAACGCGCGGATCCTGGCCTCGAAACGACGTCGTTTTGACATGTTTGGCCTGGGCCTAAAACGGCGCCGTTTTAATCACTTATAAAAGCCAATTTTTTTAGAAAAATTTCATTTTTTTCAGCTCCTTTAAAAAAATTTGATAGAGAGCCCCTGCTTGCTCTCTGCTTTTCCGCCTTAGACCTGGGTCCGGCGAGGTCTTCCGGCTAGATTCTGGCCGTCCACCGTCGCTTGTGCCGCTGCATGTGCAATGCCTAACTTCGAAAAAAAAGGTAGTTTTTTCTCCCTTTTTTTTACTATATTATAAACTTTAATATATGTAAAAAAAAAAGAAAAAAAAAGAAACTTAAAAAAACACAGATTCGAAAGATAAGAAAAATAACGAAGAAAAAAAAAACCTTTGCTCGTCTGTTTTTTTATTTTTTTGTGTATTGTATTGTATATCGTCAGTCCTTTACATCAAATATATTCGACCTTTTATAGCCACTGTCAAAATACAAGTTTTGGTATTTTTCGATTTCTTGCCATATGCTTGTTTCTCTGGCTTTTCTTTCTTTTGCAAAGTGAACTGCGAAATTGGCGATGGGACGCGATCCGCGCGCTAATTGCGGCTCGACGAGGGGCCTGTGTTGGGTGCTTGCGGCGCAATGGAAACCTAGGGTTTCCTGAGGCTGAAAACTGTTTGGGCCACTGGGCCGACTTCGTTTGTTGGGTTAGGTTAAGATTGGGCCAATTAGGTTTAGGTTAATATTGGGCTACTGGTGTAATTGGGTCATGGTTTATTAGTTAATGGCCACGGGTAGTAATTTGCAAATTGGTTTTGTTTGATATTGGGTCACGAGTGGTATTTGGGCCTTTGTGTAATCTGGACTTGTAAGGGGACATTTTATTTTAACTTTGATTTTTTTTATTTTTTTATTTTGGATTTTGATGGGTTTCTAACGGGCCGGGCAAAATGAGCCTATTACATTGAGTATTAATACATTAATTTATACAACTTTTATATATTTTTTTAATTTTTTAAAATTTGATCTCACAATCAAAATTTTGTTATTCCACTGCTTATCTAGTTAGACCAAACTCCTTTAATTAACACTTGATTAGGTACATCAATGGGTGGGAGAAAAATAAAATTATATACTAAATAAATATATTTATAAAAAATTAATATAATTTTAATTTTAAATTTATTTATTTTTCTATTTTTATAAAAAATATATAAAATATAAAAACATTTTTAAAATAATATAATTTATAATGATATTTTAATCAAATCAAATATCAAACATTGCTAACGATTTCTCATCGCCTTAACATACATTGTTGTAAACTTTTTTGGAAAGACGAACACTTGCCCTTCTATCACTTTCCAATATTAACTCCTCGAAACAAAAATTCTACTCTAATGTAACGTTTGATATGATAGAAAGTAATAATTTTTTTTAAAATTTAATTAATTGGAAAGTAATTTTATGTTTAGTATATCATTTTTTTTTATTTTTTTAGAATCAAAATTTCCCTTGAGAATCGTTTTCCCATAAATATGACAACATGATTTCCATACTAAAGTGGGTGAAAAGTTAAAAAAATATTAAAGATAAAATTATCTGATTCAAGTACGAGCTTATTAAATGTTTAAAAAAAAAACACTATTTTTTTTGTTGCTTCATTCTCATGACCCTCGAGCCCAAGACATGTGGCATTCGGTTACTTTGAACCAAGTAAATCAAACCATCAAGCTAGATCGAGTGCCAAAAAAAAAGCTATTACCTCCTTTTTGCTACTAACTCCTCTTGCTCCTTCAATTGATTTTTCGAAAGTATTTTTTAATTTTATTTTTTGTATGCATATTTAATCATCTAAATAATATATTGTTTATATATTACATTTAATTCCTATTGTTATACTACTCATTCCAAAACAAGTTTTATACATACATTATTATATTTAGAAAATGCAAGATAAATTTGAAATAATTTTGTTTTCAATTAAAATTATAAATTAAAATAATAATTTTAAAAAATATCAAGTAAAATACCATTATTAAATATTTAATCCAAAGATTTGTTATTAATAAAATTTATTGTAAATATTAAACACATCAATATTATTTTTTATTTAATAAGAGTAAAATTGTAAATTATAATTATATTTTCAGTATTTAGTGAATTATATGTGATATTGTAACTTTCTAGTAATTTTAATCAATATATTCCAATGTATACTAAAAATTGTAAAGTAATTTTCTTAACAATCACATTCCAATAAATCGTAACATGAAAAAACACCGAACGCTATCTATCACGGTCTTTATTTAAGATATCCACATTCCTCTTTGCATACTAGGCGAAACTTTTAAAAAATCCTTAGCGACTCTTGACACCACTACGATACCAACCACCCACAACCTCCGTCATCAAATCTTGAATCAATGATTTCAATATTTTAACAAAAGTGAGGGTTTATATGATAATTCAACCATTGATGGATTTGCAGGTCCACTTGACAATTAAAAAAGGTAAACAGTGGAAGCAATTATAAAAGAGTTCACTGACTCCACTTGACCAACCGTTGAAAACATAGAAATGTAGTTTAGTTCATTAATTTGTGTTTTGGAAGATTGGAAAGTATAAAATCCCTTCGCTTGTCCTAGTGCATTCTTGGTACACCAGCTGCTTTTACTTCAACCCCTTAATTAAAAATTAATCAACAAACAAATAGAGAAAGTGAATCAAGCAAAACTTGGGCTTTGCTGTTAATCTTTTTCTTAACTGTTTCACCATAATTTAATCGTCCAGCCTGAGTGGTATCAGTGCTCATTGGCCAAATCTCTCCTTGTTCCAGCAATGGTAAAAGTAAAACCTACCGAATACTAATTGTGATGACTTAAAATCAAGTGAGTTGGCCAACCTTTGTGTATATTTTTTAGGGGTTTTGAAATTAATCACCTAATTTGTTAAAACTTGGAGAAATGGGCATGACTAAAAAGTGTCCAAATGGCCTTTAAATTTGCTGTAAATCCAAGCTAATGACCAACAAGCTCTGAAACACTCAAAACAAGATCAACAAATAAGATGGCAAAGCAATGGCTGGTCTTTGCAATGGTTTTGGTATTAGGAACTTTAGTTTCAGTTACAACTGCTGCATCTTTGGCCTCATTTGTTTTTGGTGATTCACTGGCAGAAGTAGGGAACAACAACCATCTGCAGTATTCTTTAGCAAGGTCTGATTATCCCTGGTATGGGATTGATTTTACAGGCAGAAAAGCTACTGGTCGGTTCACGAATGGACGAACCATAGGCGATATTCTATGTACATATCTATTTAAATTTTGATTTAAAAGTTTACAGCTGGAAAATTTTTGTTGATAATCTTTTGTTTGAATTTGTAGCTGAAAAGCTTGGGACTTCATCCCCACCACCTTACCTTTCTTTGTCACAAAATGATGATGCAATCCTTCAAGGGGTTAATTATGCTTCTGGTGGAGCTGGAATTCTCAATGAAACAGGCCAATATTTTGTAATAAAAATGCCTACCTAGTACCTACTTGTACATTCATTTGCATTGTTTCTAGTATTAATTTTGTTCTTTGTATTGCAGATTCAGAGATTGACATTTGATGATCAGATAAATTACTTTAAAAAGACCAAGGAAAGAATCAGGGCTAAAATAGGTGCACAGGCTGCAAACAAGCTTTGCAATGAGGCCACTTACTTCATTGGAATTGGTAAGCGTGAAACAAAAGTTTCAAAATTTATTAAAAAGGATGCCTTTACAAACTTGATTTTATTTGATGTTTATGCAGGCAGTAATGATTATGTCAACAATTTTTTGCAGCCCTTTCTACCTGATGGGCAACAGTACACACATGATGAATTTGTTGAACTCTTGACATCAACTTTGGAGCAACAGTTTTCGGTATATAAGTAGTAGTCTTTTGTCTTGATCAACAAGTTATAGTTTTTGTTTTGATATTGAACTTTAAACCAACAATGGGAATGAAATGGCAGAGGCTTTACCAGCTCGGAGCACGAAAGATATTGTTCCATGGGCTAGGGCCATTGGGCTGCATTCCTTCTCAGAGAGTAAAATCGAAAACGGGGCAATGCTTGAAAAGAGTGAATGAATGGGTGATGGAGTTCAACTCCGGAGTGCAAAAGCTGATAAATTCATTAAACAAACGCCTCCCGAATGCGCAGATGATGTTTGCCGATACATATCCAGCCGTTCTTGATTTGATCGAAAACCCCACAGCATATGGTATGGCATATCATCTTTCTTCTCCTTTTCGTTCTGTCCCATTGCCGTTTTCGATAAGTTGAAAGTATACAAATTGTGAATTTGTTTCAGGTTTTAAGGTTTCAAACACGTCATGCTGCAATGTCGATACGAGCATTGGTGGTTTATGCTTGCCAAACTCCAAGTTATGCAGTGAGCGTAAAGATTATGTATTTTGGGATGCTTTTCATCCATCAGATGCAGCAAATGAAGTGCTGGCTCAGAAGCTCTTCTCCTCTTTATCATCTTCTGCTTCTGCTCCTTCTCCTTCTCCTTCTCCTTCCCTTCCACCAAAGCCTGAATGATTCCTTTCTCAAACATTGTTTTTGCACAAAAGTCCAGAGCCAAAACCAAACATGATGTAATAATTTATGAAATAGTTATGAGTGTTATAATTTTACTGTTCCAAAGTGAACATTGAGGACAATATTAATAGAGACATGCCATACTATTTGGTTTTGTGACTCAAGATCCAATGACTGCCAATATGCACATTAACATAGACTTTGATAAAAACTTGGAAATCCATTATGAAAAAAGAATTTAATTAGATCTTAGCAAAGTCTGGTTCCTCCATCTTTGTACAAAATTGAATAAGCCACTCTTCCTAAAACCAGGGGGAACAGCTCTCCTTAAAACATCTCAAAATACACTACAAGAAAATCACAGTCCATAGCATGACTTTTATCAACACTAAAATGCCAGTGAAACCTCCCATGCCATAAAAACTTCGAGCAGATGAATCAGAACTAGTAGAATTCATCAATGGTGCGGTGATATTTGCCATGGTTCCATCCCTGCCAAGACTGCACCGTTCATCACCAAAAAAAGGGTGAGGCTTCTACAATTAGTTTAACAGGACATACTAAATTTACGCAACAAAATAAAAACTCAGAGCAAAATGGGTAATTCTTACCTTTCTGGTAACCTACAAGAACCATGACCTGCAATAAGCAAAACTACTGTTAGTTTTCTTCCATTGAAAGCATCCAATCTAGAAAAGAAGGGTTGTATTAATATAGTAAGCAGTAAGCACAAGCTTTCAATATAGTAGTATCTATGCATGCCATCAATTGATCTAATTACTTGGATCTGTCGTTGTAATATCCGCAACACCATTAAAGTCGCATGCATCGGAAGTTTTCCCCATTCGGTGATAGTATGTGTTGAATGCATAAGTTGCATGTGCAATCACATTGTCTGGCTCATAACATGGTTTTCCTTGCAACAATGGTGAGCAATCCACTTTGCCAGGTCCACAAGCCCAATCTAAAGCAGCCTGCAACATCTTTGGATCAGCATCATCCTTTGCTGTACAATAGGTTTGGTTAGTAGTATCATTCGATAGTAGCGATCCCGATCCCGTCAAGCGTAATATATAAACAGGTTCACCATTCGCCTCAAACAATCCCCAATGCTTCTCTGATAATGGCCCTGGTTTCATGTCCTCATTATAAAGCTCATAGATGTAAGTACTAACAGCAACCCCAGGGTTCTTAGGAGTTCCAGTTTTATTCATCACATGGCGGATTAAGTTGCTGTTGTAAGTATTGGCATTCTCCAATGTCGCATCTGGCTCATTGGAATCACCTTTTGATGGCCACCCAGTTTCAGTCACTATAACAGGAATGTTAGTGAAGTTGAGAAAAGCCATGGCTGAGTATGTAGCATCAACAATGGCATCAAACACATTGGTATAATGGACAAGTGTATTAGCATCCACAGCTTCTTTGTTTGGAGCAAGAGGCTTGAAAAGTGCATAGTCCAGCGAAATAGCACCATTTGATTGCCTATAATCATAGTAAGGATATGCATTAAGCATGAGAAATGAATCCGTAGACTGCAAGAAATTCAGCAGAGGGACCAAAACTGGATTCCATGACCGGTTGAAGAAAGCTTGGGAAGGTGGGAAAGAATCAAGAATTATGGAAGAAGATATAGGTGATGAAACTTTGATTTGCTTATCTAAATGGGATGCTACAAGGGCTGAGTGAACAAACTTAATGGCATTAACCAAGACCGGTCCTGCATTAGGAAGAGTAGTCAAAACATCAGAACCTACACTAATTGATGTGATGTTGGTTGCAGGATAATGTGCTACAATGTTCCGAGACACCCAGTTAGCTGCAGTGGAATTAGATTGACCAATGCCAAGTAGTTCCTCATTGGGGATAGACACCATAACTCGAATCCCAGTTTTGGCAAGAGCAACTAGCATGCCTTGGTCAGTATTGTAGAGCCTAACATGTTGGATTCTCTGAGCTTTAAGAAGAGCAACTACTTGTGTTGGGTGTGGCATGTCTGATAGGTCTGTTCCTATATTCACACCAATATATGGATCTGCAACAACATTAAAAATTTTCCACACATTTCAGCTCCCACAGAAATAAAAAAAAAAGGTCTGGAAACAAGATAAAAAAAAAGCCTTTACCTTCACCAGCTGTTGTTTGAGAAACTGCTAAAAGAAGAAGAAGAATAAGCAAAGCCATAGAAGAAAACACACTCTCCAAAAGATTCAGAGTAAACAAACAAGACTGAGATGTGGAAGAAAATGGGAACAAGTAAAAGGAAGTGAGGCAAAAGATGAAAGAAAATAAGAGAAAGACAAAGAAAATGAGGGCAGGCAGGGAGAGGTATATGACTTACAAAACGTGAAACAGGCAAAAAAGAAAAGAAAAGTAAAGAAAGTGGGGTAAAGCTGAGCTAGGCGAAGCCGAAGCAAAAGACATAAATAACTCAAAGCTGTCATACAACATGTATGTGATGAAAATTTGTCAGCAGATGAACGATTAAGGCATCATCTGCAACATGTTTGAAAGTTGCTGCAAATAGTGGACAGCATCTTTTAAGGTTTTAGCCTTTTTAGGATTTGATTTCTTTTTATTGGATTTAGCCGTTACGGTTTCAGCTTATTTACGTTACGTTGGATTATACCATGACATTTTGGGTAAACTACAAAAATAGTCACCCAACTATGCATTTTGTTCTATTTTGCTCACTCAATTATTTTTTTTTTTATTTAGTCACCAAACTTTTTGAAATTAAATATTTTTGTCAATCTCCCATTAGTTGCTGTTAGATGAGTGACGGGAAGTTGTCGTGAGCTTTTTTTATTGGTCTAATAACATATTTAGCATCTAATGTTTACTCATTCTATTAATTTGATCTTAAATATAAAAAATTCAACAAATTTAGCCCTTAATGTTTACAAAATTAGTCATTTTAATTTGAATTCTAAAACAAATAAATTTAGCCCTCAATGTTTACGAAAATTGTCATTTTAATTTGAATTCTAAATAAATAATAAATTTTTAGAATTAATTTTTTTAGGATTCAAGTTAAAATAAAAAATTTTGTAAACATTGAGGGCTAAATTTATTGATTTTTTAGAATTCAAACTAAAAATGACAAATTTTTTAAACATTTAGGACTAAATTTGTTGAAGTTTTTATATTTAGGATCAAAATGATAGAATGTATGAATATTAGAGAGCTAAATTTGTTATTAGACTAATAAAAAGTCCACATAAGCTTTCTATCATTCATCTGATAGGAACTAACGGGAAAATGACTAAAATATTTAATTTCGAAATGTTTAGTGACTAAATTAAAAAATAATAATTGGGTGACCAAAATAGAACAAAAGGCATAGTTGGGTGACCATTTTCTAACTTACCCTTATATTTTTTAGGTTTTAGGGTTATCTTGAACATTTATATAAAATATAGAGTTAGTATATATTGAGGTATCTGAACTTGACAATTTATACCTACTTGCTACCTAAACTTAGAAACCGTAAGTCAACTTGGTACTTTTTTTTAGGTACCTAACTAACATTGTTAAAATATACTAACATGACATTGATGACCAATAGCATGGTGACACGTGGTAGACTATCACATTTTGAGATGCATATAAAGTAAGTATAAGTTATTAAGTTCAGGTACCTCCATATATATTAACCCTAAAATATAAAGTATTATCATAATAACATATATTTATCTTAAATATAATTATTCTATTATAAAATATTTAAATATGATATAAATTTATGTAAGGGTGAGCATTTAATCGAGTGACAAATTTTTGAATTGGTGAGTTCTATTTTATAATTTTAATTCAATTTGAAAATTTTCAAAATTGAGTCGAGTAAAATAAAATTTGAATTGAATAAATTTATTCAAGTTCAACTAAAAAAATTTAAATAGGCCAAATTAAAATCATGTTTATATATAATTAAATTCCAAGCAAAACCCTTTCAAAACAAAACAAGATATTTTAGGATGATCAACTTGATTTGGTAATCTTGAATTTATCATTTTGGAAAAACAAAAGTAAATTTTTTTTATTTGTGTAAATTAATTCTTCATAGATTTTCTAATAATTTTTTAATAATAATTTGGAAATTTTATATTTTTCAAATTTTTTTCAAAATTTTGTTAAGGGAAACAATTTATTTAATTTCTAAATCGACAAAGATCAAGGGGTATTTATACTAATTTTTTAGTTAGTTTTTTCGAGTTATAAAATTTTTAACTCGGTTTAAATTTGAAAAACCGAATTACTTAATTAAATTAAATTTAATTAATTTTTAATTTTTTTACATAAAAATAATTTTAAAATTCTAAAGTCTAATAAAGGTTTTGCATAGATACAAAGAAAGGACAGGCAGCTTTGGTTGTGGGATTGGGGGATTGGTGAGGCAAAGCCAATGGTATCACTTCCTCTCAACGGTCATATTCTTTTCTTTTTTTATTTATGGGAGATAGATTCTTCACCTTTTACCCTCAATAATGAATATTGTCTGTACTTCTTTACCGTTGACATGAAAAGAATATACCCACTTTCCATATTGAACTAATAATATGCCCACTAGTTACCAAAATTTAAGGCTAATCTTTTATGTGAGTTTACAAAAGTTTTGCCACTCCAATTATGATTATGTCAATATAAATTTTGTTTTTTTCTCCTAAGTGTTAATATAAATTTTGTTAATTACTCTTGGGTAGACCTGATTATGTATCAGGTCACTCACCTTAGCCCGAAGGTTCATTCAAAAGTGGAAGGGTTTGGGTAAAAATATAGGTCCGAAAAATAGGTTTGGACAAAAAATAAGACTCGTTATGTCTTAGAGTTAGGAATACTACTGAGTCGGGTAAAGAATATTAGAGAATTTTAGAAAATAAATACAATAGGAATTTCGAGTATTGGTGTAGAAAGTAGTTAGAGCTGATAGAAGATTAAAAATGTTTTCAAGATGAGAACAATTAATTCGAGGTAATGACTTAATTGTAGGAGAATGGAAAGTGATGGGGCAAAAGTAAGAAAATTAAAAGATTTAGATGGTTACATTGAATTGAAAGATAAAGGAGGAAGGATTAGAAGTCAAAATTAACTAAAATAAAGTATGAATCATGAAAGGTATTGAAGAGAAAGTTGAAGGGTAGAATGGTAATTACCTGAATTAGATAATTATGGAAAAGGTAATGATTAATGATGAAATTGTGTGAAATAGTGATTGCTGGACTAAATTGCAAATAATTATTTTGATTATTTAATTAAAAGATATTTTAGTAGAAAAATGTAGAAAAGATGAGAACAGCCATTCATCTTTCACATGTGATTCACGTTACTCACCAAAATCATTCATCCAAACTTTTGATTTTATTACAATTAGGTCCTTCCACCATTTCTAAGCCTTTTTAGTAAAATCAATTGAGAAACATATTAGTCACCTTAATTTCATGAAAAAAGAATCAATAGTTGTCTTGGAGGAAAGAAAATAAGAATTTGGTTTTGATATCAAGTGATTAATGTAAGAATAATAGGTTTCTTCATGAAATTCATGTTAGTTTCATTAATATAGTATATATATGTTATTTGATTATGGTTTTAACAAGTAAATGCTGAATGTTTTGACATGGTAATGAAGAAAAAGAGAAGCAGAGTGAAGACCAAATTGGTGACAAAGGAAAAGTAGTCAAGGAGTGAAAAGAAAGGAAAACATATCACCCAAGCTTTGGATGTAAGTATTTCAAGGATTTTTACTTTGTTTCGTTTAAATCTAAATACAAATAGTGTTAAATAGTTAGTTTAATTATGAATATATTAATATTATAACTTATTGATAAGTATAGATGAATATAATTTAAATTCCATTTATGTGGAGAAATTGAAATGACATATTATAGTAGTAGAAAAGAACTAATTTGTAAAGTAAACACGATATAACATGAAGTCTTGAATGTTGAAAATAGATCATAAAAGAAGATTGTTGAAGCATTAGTGAAACAACAAGTTATGTTGAATTTACGGATATAATGATCAAATTGTAAAAAGGTGAAAATTTTGTCTTTATCTATCTGATTGAATAAATATTATGCACGCCATTAAGGAAAAATTAGAGCGCTCTTTGTTCTGATATGCACTATGGTGTTGTTCTATTCTAATAAGTACTACGATGTTGTTCTGTTCCGGTTAAGCCCATTGGTGTTGTTTTGTTATGATAATGCACTTTGGTGCACATCTATATCTGTTATGTATATCTGAAATGTTCTATTTAGTCTACAATGGGCTATTAAGGAAAAATATGATAAGAGAAATTGTTAAAGCAATGTGGTAAGTAATGTAAGTTTTAGTAATTGATCACTCATGTTTGGTTCCTATACACAAAATAATATTATATATATGACAATTGTCGACAATTCTAAATTTTAAAAGTTTAAATTCATGAAATACTTACTAAGTTGTCACAAGCTTAACGCGTTTTTCTCTAACACGTAGGTAAAAGATAAACTCGAAGAGCTAGGACCGAGGTCGTTGTTGGCTTATCTCATCACATCTCCAAACTTGGAAGAGAGTATATTTAAACATTTTGGTTTAGTTTTGGCATATACATAGGTTATGTCAGGAGAAATTGATTTTTTAATGGACTAACTTGTAGAACTTGAATACTTTGTTAGTTTATAAATCTAGTGTTAATTAAATGAGTTTGAGATAGGTTATGTGATTATTGAAATTGAAATTGAGTTCATTTGGCTGAATTGTGAATTGGATTGGTTGTGTTATGAGGTTTATGGTGCAGGTCGTAAGTGTTATAGATTTTGTACTTAAGTAGATTTTCCCTTAATTTTTCAACATCGAAACTTGAAATGGTATCGATACCTTGTACAAAGTATCGATTCTTTGATTTTTGCTTAATTTTTTTGAAACTTTGAAGTTAAAACTAGTATCGATACTAGGTAGGGGTATCGTTACTAAAGTCAAGGTATCGATACTTTGTGGAAAGTACCGATACTTGATCCTGATTTATACTTGAAAATGGTTAAAACAAAATTTTTTTTCTCGAAAATTTATCTGGTTTTTAATCAAAATCAGGTTGCCTTTTAAACATTATGTTTGTAATACCAAAATATTCATTTATAAGAGGCTTAGTTTATTAGAAAATGATTTTTGTTGCTTTGGCAACAAATGTAGCATTTCGATACCTTCAACTGACAATTGGATCAAGAATAGGGGTGTTATACAGGCTGGGCCTCAAGTAAGAATTTTTTGGCTTGGGCCCAGCCTGAATTTGGCTAAAAAAATTTCCTCTGCTGTTATTTTGCTGTTGTTTTGCTATAATTTTGCTATTATATTTCTATTATTTTGTTATTATTATTTGGATATTGTATAACTCTTATTTGATTGTTAATTTTGCTACTATTTTAGAGACATTTGTTTGCTAAGTTGCAACTATCTTAATGTTATTTAAGTATAAAGACTTTTTTTTTAATGTATTTTCAATTTGTTGGGAAATATTCATTTTAATGTTTTTAGTGTATTTGATGTATTATATTTTTTAAATTTGTTTTTATATAAAAATATAAAAAAAATTAATATAGATGGGCCGGGCCGGGCTCCGTTTAGCATTTTTATCTAGGTTGAATTTGAATAAAATTTTAAGCTCATTTTTCGAGTTAAATTGAACTTAGAAAACAAACCTAAAATTTTACATCGGCTCAGCCCTTAATCAAATCTAGCCTTGAGTAATTATAACATAGCTAGCTTCTGTATTATTGGTTAAAGTTGAGAATCATTAGTCTAAATTTGAATATTCATAAAAGATTTAGATTACATTGTGAATGGTGGTGCATGCATTTTAGTTAGCTAGCTTAGGTATAAAATGGCATTGCCAACAACCAAAGAAGTAAGATTAAGATCATGATGATTCATGTTGGGCCCAAATTCTAACAAGGCTGGAGCCATCAAGTCCTGACTGACCCAAGGTAACAACAACACACCTTCTGGACTTAGGGTCTATTTGCCCACCAAGCGGAGACCATCCTCGTAAATATGACCCAACTTTTATAGGGATAGGATATATAAGGTAAGCTGTGTGACCTAACTTTTAGAGTATTTTCATTTTAGTCATCCAAAGTTAAATATTTAACAACAGATGATTGTGCATACCACCAGCCTAAAATGATTTTTTTTTTATTTAGGCTTTTTAAATTTTTTAAAATTTTAAATTATTAAAGGTAAAATTACACTTTGACCCCCTTAAAAATGATAAAATTTTGATTTAACCATTTAAAAGTTATAAAGATATAGGCTATTAAAATGGTGAAATTGTATTTTTAAGATCGTAAAAATTAAAATTTAATTTTGTTCCCTAAAAAAATTTTCTGACTTCGCCCCTGCATGCCAAATCATATTTATACTTTTATTTTGGTCACCCAACTTTTAGAGATTTAGTGCTTGGGTGATTAAAATGAAAGTGTCTTAAAATATGGGTAACAAAATTGCAAGGATTTTATTTTGGGTGACCAAAATAAAAATACCCTAAAAATTGAGTGCTCAATTGGATAGTTTACTCAAATATAAATTGTTATAAAGTTAAAATTAAAATAAAATTATGTTAAAAAAGACTGAATTTGTTGATGCAAAGTTTGATTGGTGATGAAGTTGATTGGTTGACCCTATTTAAGATAAGGTAGAAAGCCCAGGATTTTGATTGCCAAAATATATAGGAAGTGAGTTCTCTCACATAAAGGAGGAAGTGCAGAGGAGACCCCTACTCTGTTTCCTAATTTTTTTTTCTAGACATCTAGTAATGATAACCTAATATATTTAAGTGGCCGTATGGTATGCGAGATGTGACCGATGAACCTCTTGACGAGATCTGATGCTATTTGTATATGTATAACAAATTTGAATCACCCATTTTCAAAATAGGTTAAACACACAATTTCCCCATTTTATGTCGGTGCCAAAACCCCTACTCGTCCTACTTATATTCACTGAGAATGTCAGGCACCTCAGCCCTCGGCAATTACATGGAGACTAGGAGAGTCTACAACAAGGCAACAAGCCTTAGTCAATCACATCTTAATACATGTGCTGAGGATCCCTCGTAACAAGGATAACTTAGGCCATATTATCGACCTTTGCCTGACAAGACACCCCCAAAAAAAAATAAAAAGTATAAATAGTCATTTTTTTTAACAATCTTTAAAATAGAACCGAGACACGTATTGTTACTCTGTTCAACTCCATCTTCAATCTCGAACATCTCCTATACCAATTCCGAGCAGACCACAGCTAAAGGTTTCACTCAATGTTTCTGTTGTTGATTAACTAGGAATTATTGGGTTCAGCCTGTTGTGTTAGATTCAGGCCTGGACTGAATGAAATATATACCCCATTAACATCCACATATATGCCACTAAGATCGACCCAACCCAAGTACTCAAAATTGACTGAACTTTGATATAAAATTTATGTGTTTCAGAAAGAAACAAAAATAGTGTTCATGACGTTATTGATGACATCTAAGCTAACTCAAGATGCTACCTACTTTGGACAATGATTGTGTATGACCTTAGGACATTATTTTATACAAATTTAACAAAAATTCAAGGGGTTGCAATTTATTATTTTATAATCTCAATTTATAACTTATATAATATTCTGGTTTTCAATCAATTTTTTTTCCTTTTTTATTTTTTAAAAAAATTCTAACAAACTCATATATAAATATATTATATATAAAATAATGTAATAAAATGATTGATACAGGTAGACCTGCCGGCAAAATGAAATTGATCATTTCAAAGACTAAAGTTCAAAGGACTGAAAATCTTGAATGGGTCATTATATATGTGTCATAATCTTACTCATCCATGTTGGTTATATGCAATATTGGAAAACCACAAATTTATAATAAATATATATATGTGTGTAGTCTCCAAAAGTATGATGTCTCCTTTTCATTGTCTTAAAGCCCCTCCTCCTCCATAATTTTCTTTTCTTCCACCTTTACTCATTTGAAGAACAATGTAGATGACTTTTAGTGTATAGAAGAAGATAATGTTTCTTTTTCTTTATTGATACAGGTCTGATTGATATATCAGTAGCCACCGATTAAGATTTATTAAATGATAATCTTATTTAAATTTGTATATGTTGATGCACTGGATCAATAGATGTAGAGATAAAGGGTTTAAAAAGGTGGTCTGAATAGTTCCTCTCAAATAAAGCATTTTGAGGTTATTTAAACCATGAGTTTTCGAGTCGGATTCTATAACAACATACATAAAAAAAAAAAAAAGAGAGAGTAATGTATATGATGGCTCACTATCTTGAGAAAGAAATTGGGAAAAGGTTTCTACCTAAACTCTAATTGCATGCCCCTTTTGTGGGGCTCTTATGAATTTTCAGGATGTGTTGGCAAGCAGAAATTTGAGGAAAAAGACATGTTTTTATGCTCTAGTTTAGCCTTCAACTTTTTTGGACCCCCATATAATCATATATTATCTGTTTGCTTATTCTACTCCATTGGGAAATTTAAACCATGTTCACATTTTTCCACATATATATTTTAATGATTTCAACTACAAGTGTGGGACAAATGTTTTATCCATAACTAGCTTAACAACAAAAGGATTTGGAATACTGAATGGAGACAGCCAAATCCAAATCCAATTTATTTTCATTGGAACAAGACAAGAAAGGGTACCAAAAAGGATAAAGTCATTTTGAATTTGTTAATTTATTTCTTTGAGGTTGTTTTTCCACATTAGTTTCAGAATTTAGTAAACTTTTTTAATTTTAATTTATTTGATGACATCAAACTTTGATATTGCGCCATACTATTACTTAAAAAATTTAGGTGATAACAAAGTAAAGTTTTAGAATGTCACGTCCTCATGTGGGCTAAAATTGAGCAAAATTATTAAAGTTCAGGACTAATACGGGTAAAAAAAGTTCATAGGCTAAGTTGAAAAAAAGATGTCAAGTTCAAGGTCTAAATGCTACCTTTATCTTTATAAAAAAATAGTAGTAATAATAATTTTTTGCAAGTTTTTTTTTATATATTTTATTATTTTTAAGTTACAATTTATAATTATATCAAGGGATAATATAATTTTTGGCCTCTAAACTTGGCAACTAGGTTCACTTTGGTACATGTATTTTTTTTATCCACTTTGGTACTTGAACTTGGCAACTCGGTTCATTTTAGTCCCTCAATTTGTAAAATATAAAAGTTTAATGATGTGGCACTTTGAGATTCTGCCACATCATCACTTGAAAATTTAAAAAAAAATTATATAAATTTTCAGGTGATGATATGGTACATCTTAGAGTGTCACATACATTGTTCTAATAATTAACCCAATGGTTGAACCGATAAGAAAATTGGTTCTCGATTCAATCGGTTTGATTGATGTAATTACTAGACCAACAATAATTAAACAAATAATTAAAAAACAAAAATTTTATTAAACTGCTTCAACCTATTCAACGACTATTTTTTTCCCTAGTTTTTTTTTATTTTTATTGGTTTCGAACAATTTCCAATTCACTCGATTCAACCCCTTTATTTAGACTAGTATACCAGTAAGTTATTGGCCCAACCGATCTGATCGACCAATCCAGTCATTTCCAAAAATATCGTTCACAAATTCAAGAACCAAAATGAATTTAATTATCAAGTTTAAATACGAAAGTGACAATATATATATATATATATTATCCCTCAAATCGATTTATACTAATCATAATAAGCATTAAAACAAATAATCAATTTAACAAATTGATTCACCTTATTTAAATTGAATTAAATATAGGAACATGAAAGCTCAAAAACCCCAATCTCTCTTTTCCATTAAATCGTCATGTTGCCATCACTAGGTAAGTCATCTTAAAATTGAAGGACCCTACCTTTTCTTGAAACCCATTCCCATCAAATGACAAAAGCATTGAGAAAACCGATGAAATGTTGAGTTACCATTGGTTCATTCAAGGGAAAAAACACTTGGACACTTCAAATCATTATGTATCACATAATGAAAAATGAAAGTGATGGAATAGAATAACATTATGGGTATTGAAGTTAGAATGAACCAATAAGCATTCATTGTAGCCTTGATTCAATTGATTCATAATTAGAAAATGGGCAGCAAGATACCTCAAAAGAAAAAAGAAAAGAAAAGAAACAATATAAAGAAAGTGGAGGCAGAAAAAGGGGGCCCCAAAATCCACTAAAACTAGGCAATGCGCGTGGGGCAACCGACCTTTGATTCAGGGACCGCCCCAATGAACCTGAATAACAAGACGACGAAGACGAAGCCAATTTACAAAGACACCATAGCATGCCTTCAAATGTTCATTGTCCTCACTATATCTGCCCTAATCCCTAGGACAATTGAAAAAGATTATACCCAAAACAAATTTGGCTGCCAATTTATCCTTTTCTATTAAAATACTTGCCAACTTCTTTTCTACATAAAGTATACATATCTCTTCTTCTCGTGCTTTTTCATATTTTGTCTTCCAATCCATTCACCCTTCCACTACTCTTATTTTACTTTTATATATTTTAGTATTAATATTTGATGCATTGATGGTGTTGAAATTCAAGTTTAGCTAAAGATTTAAGTCGTAATAAATGAATAATATAATTGTTTAAGATTGGATTAAGTTTATTAATGTTTAATTTCGTGGTTTAATTGACCGGTAATATTTTTGAGTATCGTTAAAATTTATTTTTTAAAATTTTTTGATAATATATCATCTTCTGATTCATCAACAATGTATAAAATTATACACTATTAGTACATTAAATATAAATTATACTCCTTTTTATATATGCATTTTTAATGATAAATTATCTTAGATTGGCATATGCTCTTTATGGTATATATAAAACTAAAAGTATAAACTTTTTAAAAGGGGATATGTGATAAATTTTTTTTTTAAAATTTTGCTTATAAAATTTAAAAGGAAACCCTAATTTTTTTTTTTTATTCCTTTCTTCATTTGCAAATTTCTATATATGACCAATACATATGAAAGAAAATAATTTTAGAAGAACCTCATACATAATGAGGTATGAAGTTATTAAATTAATATATCCTTCTAGCTATGCCTATTTAGGTAGTTATGTAAGAGTAATGACATTAAGTCCAAGCTAAAGCTATATTGTCATGCCTATAAAGTATACCCTAAATTCAATATCATCATCTTGATGATATCCTCTAACATTAAGATAAGATTCTTGCATGAAGGCCCTCGCAATTTACATTTTTTTCCCTATCTCATTCATCTTTTATTTCTATTATATTGATTTGATTGTCGTGCATATTAAATATTGTTCTAGTGCAAGTTTTTTAAGGAGTTTTTAAATGGAAATAATATATGTTGAATCAATTAGAACTAAAATAAATTTAATACAAAGTACAACGGTCTAAAAACTCGAAATATATTTGAAACTAGACTAGAATAAATCTAAATATAACTTACAATTAATTGTAATATGATCAATAATTTTAGTCTAATCAAATAAATATAAGGGTAAACTACAGCCAATATCACTAAGCTATATTAGTAAGTTTACATTTTGGTCACTCAACTTCAAAAAGTTATAAAATGGTCATTGAACTATTTGAAAGTTTGCATTTAAGTCAATGAGCTGTTAATTTTTTTTAAAAGTCCGATTAGTGAGCTCCAAGCGACGATTCAACAATCGATACAGTAGATCAGTACCCATCGACGAGTAGAAGAACATACATTATATCCAAGTTGATTTAACTGTCAGATTTAGAGATCAAAGAAGAAAATTGTTCGGATTTTAGTTCACAGCTTTGTGACCTTCAAAGTTTTTTCATGAAAAAAATTTGAATTGTAGAAGAGAAAGAGAATGAGAGTTTCCGATTGGTGCAGACAATGTGAACAAAGAAAGTCATATATCAGTGATTCTATCAGCATAGTGACTTAAATGAAATCTTTCAAATAATTCAATGACCATATTATAACTTTTTGAAATTAAATGACCAAAACATAAATTTATTAATAATTTAATGACCTTCGATATAGTTTACTCTCAATATAAATATGTGGTTAGAATGATGGTAACTTTTAAAGTACCTAGCGATTGAATTTTAATGAAAAATTAAAGTGTGATTATGACTAGAGCTAACGACTTGATGAAAAAGATCATGTCACGATTAAGATCCACTAACCAATCTAGTCTTTGCTAACTCAAATGTAAGTCTCTACCTTTCTTAACTCCTCCAATAACGTGTTTTTTACTTCATCAACTTTAATAAATCCTAGACTATGAGTAATATATATATTGTTAAGCATGATGTCATGCAAATGTTGGTCTGCAAAGTTTAATCAAAAAAAAAAAAAAAAAAAAAAAAACCAAATCTGCAATAATGATTTGAGAACTCAGGCCAATTTTTAAAAATGTTAGATTACTTTTGAAGTTTTAAAGTTTGGAAAATTTGTTTTACCAATGGTAAAAATTTTATTTTTTTCATATAAAAGATTGATAAAAGTTTTTTTTTTTTTAAAGAATGTTTTTCTATTTGTGAAAATCGGATTCATATTTTTGAATATGGGTCATGAATAGAGTTGATTATGAGTTGGGTAGAGGTAAAATTTTAGGTTTGGATTCAACTTGGCCCAGCTTGAAAAATGGGTTTAAAATTTTGTTTAAGTTCAGCCCAAATAAAAATGTTAAAACTCAAGTCTGGTCCGACCCGCCCGTATTAATTTTTTTATATTATTATTTTTATATAAAAATAAATTTTAAATATATAATATATCAAAAACACTAAAAATATTAAAATAAATGTTTCCCAACAAATTAAAAATATCTTTATACTTAAATAATACTAAGATAAGTACAACTTAACAAACAAATACCTCTAAAATAATAGAAAAATCAACAATAAAATAAAAGTTATATAATATCCAAACAACAATAATAAATTAGTAGCAATATAATAGCGAAATGGCAGGAAAACAGTGACAAACCAGCAACAAGTTTTTTTTAAAATTCAGGTTGGGCCAGGCCTGGGCCAAAAAACTTTCCAAGGCTCGAACTGTTTAGAAAACGAGCATTTTTTGTCTAAACCCATTTTTCGAATTTATATTTTTATCAAAATCCTCTCGTTTTTTTGGCAAGCTTTAGGCCGGGAACCACCCTAATCAGGTCTAGTTATGAACTTATTAATTAAAAAGATTGTGCGTTTTTGAAAAATAAAATTGAAGGGTTTTTATTTAAAAAAAAAAAATTACTTTTTAGTATTTATATATAAAATAATAAAAAAATAAAAATGTTCTAAAATAATTCTTTCAATTTAAGATTATTATATTTAACCATCTAATTAAGTAGAACTTAACGGAGATCTCACTAATAAAAAAAAAACATCTTGTTATTCAGTGGCAGAGTTAAAAAATTATTTTTGGAGGCCGAAATTAAATTGTATGTTTTTACGATAATAAAAATGTAAGTTTACTATTTTAATAGTCTATATCTTTATAATTTTTAAATGATTAAATTAATTTTTTATCATTTTTGAGAGTCAAAGTGTAATTTTTTTAAATTAATAAAATGTCTAAATAAAAAATGTTCCATTTTAGATATAAGAGTTTAGGATTTAGGGTACTTGAATATAAAAATATATAAATTCGAGGGTAATTAAATATATTTAATTAAAAAGTTACAAATAATTTTAAATATTTTAAAAAAGAAAACGATAAATGAATGTAAGTCGAGATGAAATCATTTGACTGATTCGGTTTAATCGTAACAAGAAAGATGCGATTTCTTATCCTATGACCGTATCTACTCAAATCACACGTTACTTTAGATTGATGTGAAGCTGACATCTGTTTTTTTTTTTCTCTCAAAATGGTGTCGCCATGGCCTCCGTGTCCGATGCTCCACGCGTTTTTCCACGAGTGGAATATTTTTAGAATCCGCACTATGACTTGCCCTTTCCACTTAACTCGTGTCACCAAAGTCAACTCCACCAAATCATTGTCATCTTCGGACATTTGTGGTTGGTAGCTCCACGCGCCACACTCTTGGCTTCACAAATAAATTTGGCTTCCTTTTTTTCCCCTCTTATGAGAAAATCGACACTAATGATTTCTATGCATTTATTTTATGAAATTCCTAATAAATGCTTGACAAGTATTTTCTTTTCCATTCAGTCCTCCACAATTTACTTATTTGTTTTAAGAATTTTTTTTTTCAAAAGTTAGATTTATATTATATATGCCATACACATGGTGGAATGGAGACCCGCATAACGTAATTATATATGATGAGACTCAAACTTAGATACTAAAAAACGTAAGACCCGTACATTAGTCACCTTATGCCTTGATGGAGAAAAATGGTGGTATTTATAGTAGAGGTTTGGCTATCAATCATCCCCAATTTTCTACACTCATTAAAGAGAGGTCTTGGCTTAGTAGATAGCTTAGAAAATAAAGTAGCTTTTCGATTAGGCGACAATTACACTTAATGAGTCCGGTGATCAAACAGTGATTGGACTTAAATAGATTTGATGGAATTCCTTGTTCGCCTATATAAGTGGGGGACATGACCATTTGATTTGGCAATGTCGGAGAGATGAAGCTCCATGTGTAGAGTATGCCAAAAGCCAACAAAGGCTGTCTTAGACAAAGTCACTTAATTTGGTGAGGTATCAATATAGGGTGAGCTAGTTTTAGGCATGATGTCGAGAGTTACTCATACATATAACATATATAAATAATAAGGTCAAAACATGCTATTAGTCCTTGTACTTATATAGAATATAAGATTTAATCCTTGTACTAAGTTTAAAAAAATTAATTTAAAAATTTTAGTCCAATCATTATTACCGATGGTATATTTTGTTAATTTTTTTTAGTTAATATATTTATTTTCTGTCAACCATATGCTACGTCACATGAGTGCAACTTAATCAACATTCCAAATTGACAAATTTTGTTTGAAAATACTTAATACATCCAAGAATCTACTTGGAAATACATCCAAGCCCCCTTGGAGGTGTTTCAAAAAGTTAAGTACCACCATTATTACCGACATATATTTTAGCTAGATTATCAACTTTTTTATTATAATATCTGGATATGTGCTAAATCAACCAGTGCGCCATTTTAACCAATAGTATTTTGGTTCTTCTAATCAAAGCAGAATTCGATACCTTTATAGCACTCTCCTGTAAAACTTGTACTACTTCTTGATTGTATGATAAGATAAACACTCTGTCAAATCCTCTATCAATAACAATCGTCAAACCTTCCAAAATACCCTACAATTCAATATCTAAAATTTAACAAAGGTTGAAAAACCGATTATACCCAAGAATCCCAAAACCAAAATTTAGTGGTTTTGGAATTATTTTTAGATTATAGGATCCATCACTAATTAAGTTAAAGCACATACGCGGGTTTTTAGTTGTTTAGCTAATTTGACCGAAGCAGTATATTTATATATATTTAAATAAAAGGGGCATTGGTTGAGACTAATGAACATCGAAATGACAAGTTTTCTGTGTGGTTTTGACTTTGGAGTTTTAATGTTTCCGACATTGACGTCGGAGCATTTCAAGAACGCCACTTTTCACATCATTATAAGAAAGTGATTAAAGCCTATTTGACTGTTTAATTTTCTTTTTACCATTAAAGTTTACATTACAAGCTGGAATCCTATATTTTGCTTTTTTTTTTTAAAATAAAAACAGTATTAAAAATAATTAATTACAAAAATAGGTATTTTTCATAGTAACTTTGATTGATGTCTGACACATTAATGGCACCAGTGAACTTTAATAAAAAAATCTAACAAGAAAATATAAGCTGAAAAATTGAAAGAATATTTTTTTGTGGTGTTGCTTGACACATTGGCAACACCGATGAATTTAAAAAAGTCTGATTGAAAAAAAAGTTGAAAAAGTAAAAAAAAACTATTTAAAAAATTGGTTTGAGGTTCCAACTAGAGGTGATCATGGGTTGGGCTACCTGGCCCGGCCCGACGGCCCGCCCGAAAAATAGGAGAGTTTGGATAAAAATATAGGCCCGAAATATAGATTTGGGCAAAAAAATGAGGCCCGGTAAAACTTTTTTGGCCCGGGCCCGGCCCGAATTATATATTAAATATATATTTTATTTTTAATCAAATATACTTTTTAAATTTACATATTATTTATTTATTTTTTGTTTTAATATTTGTTTTAAAATTTTTTATTTAATGAAAAAAGCTAAAAAAAATAATATGGGCCGGGCTCGGGTTTATCAATTTTCTTTCGGGCCGAGCTTGGACAAATTTTTAGGCCAATATTTCGGGCCGGGCCGGGCTCGGGCCTAGAAAACCGGCCTAAAATTTTGTCTGGGCCCAGCCCGGCCCATGATCACTAGTTCCAATACCATACAATAATCTTTTCTCTACATTTAATGCCTTAATACATTTTCCTTACATTAATGTCTTAATGCATTTTCCCTACATTTAATCTCTAAAACCATAGTTTTTTTATTTAATCAAGGGGTGCCGCCTAATACATTGGCGCACCAATTTAAAAAATATATTTTTTAACTTTTTCAGTTTCTTTTTCCTGTTAGACTTTTTTTCTAAAGTTCATTGATACTGCCAATGTATTAGGCGACACCCAAAATTATTATAGAAAACACTTTATTTTTGTAATTAATTTATTCCTCATACTATTTTTATAATTAATTTATTTTTTAATATTATTTTATTAAAAAAACCCTATATTTTAAGACCAACACAAAGTTTTTACAGCAAAAAATAATTTAAATGCGAAATTTTTAACTATTACTCTAAATAAATCTGGTTAATAACATTTATTTATTTATTTATCTTCACGTAGTTGTAAAATAAAATAAATGGACATTTTTCTAATTTTCAACCTTATATTAATTTACATGAATTTAAATAAATGGAATGAATGTACTTGTATATTATATTATATTCAACCAACATCCACCGATCTCTTTGACATGTAAAAGTGGTATCAAACAAAAGCAAGTTGACGTCTATCTGTTTAAACAGTCAAACTTGTTTGGCAAAAAGGAAAACCACAAAAGAGAAAAGGACCACTTTTTGTGTGTGATTCTAAAAGCTTAACTAATTTCTGAAAAAATAATATACATTTTATTTGAAAAAAAAAAAGAGTACCCATTTAATAGATAAACGAGGTTTCTCACTCAACTCAAGATTCTTAATCAATAATATATGTGTCGATTGAGTCTTAACTCGATTGATATGTGTATTGTTGTTAATGCAAGCGAACATGGATTCGAGTGTGCTGAACTGCATTATCCTTCTATTTATGAGTTGAAAAAGGATTATGAACAAATTTAAGTATTGTGTCAAAAAGAACAGATATCATCAGAACTTATAATGAGATTTAAAAAAAAAAAATCGATAATACATGTCAAAGCTTGATCAACAGCTTGCTTAGGGAGTTGAAATCCAGAGGTCACTTCTTCCAAATTGCCGACATATATAATGTCGAAAACTATGTATTGTCTAATTACTTCAATTCATTAATTTTTATATATAGAGCTAATTCAATTATTCAATTTTAACTTCTCAACCAAACCCAATTTTTATTCCAACCTAATTTGTAATTAAAGATGAACCAGCTAGCTTAAACTATAAGTAAAATGTCTATTTGCATGTAATTATATATATTCACCAAACGACTTATATAATATATATCAACTTGGATGCATATGAAGAAGTCAATAGGCATAATTATGGTTTCTATCCTTCTACTTTTAAAAAATTGAGAAGTTATTCCCTTTACTTTAATTTGTTAGAATCTGGTTCTCATATTTTATGAAAAACAGAAGTTAGTCCAATTAGGTAGTACTGTTAAATCTTCTCGTTAAATTACTAGCTTGAAAATAAACAATTCAACAATTTATATGCAAGAAATTGACAAAAATAAAAATAGTTCTACATATATGCAACAAATAGCAAAAATCAATAGTTCAATTTCATGATTTAGTGACAAATAGACCAAAGCTTGATAGCCCCGCAAGACCAAATTCTGATAAATTAAAGTAATGAGTCTAACTTCTCCATTTTCTTAAAATAGAAGGATACTTTTCTATAATTAATCATCAAGTTACTAAATATCAAGTTGTTAGAGTTTGCGTGACCCGAATTTTAAAGAAATAAATACAATGGCAAAATGAGGAGATCTGTGGGGACCATGCCGCACAAGTAGAATCCGTATAGATCCTACACTTCTTCTATTTGACATTGATTAGAATAGGGTTTTTTAATCTTTAAATAGATGTAATTGAAACTCTCATTGTATCATTCGTTTTTCAACATTAGTGAATTTCTTCTTCTCTGCTAGTGATTTTTTCCTGAAAGGATTTTCACGTAAAATATGCGTGTTCTTATTTTTCTTATTTTTGCGATCATTCTTTTGCCATTATCAACATTTATTATAACACAAGTTGCAAATCCTTATATAATTATGCTAAGCAGATAAGTGTAGTTAATCTCCCAGTATGATTTTAATTTAATTTAGTGTTGGTTGGATAGATTTTTTTTCCCTTTTTGCACAGCTTGGATAGTATTTAAATCAATTACAGCTTGATATATATTTTATTGTGAAAATACTTGATAAGTCCCTGTATTATAAAGATATTATGAAATTAGTTTTTATATTAAACAGAGCAATATAGTCCATATATTATTAAAAAAAATAAATTAAAATTAAATTTTAATAGAGTTAATATTTAATGTTTACTCTATAGTTAAAAATTTTCAAGTTTTTATAATTTTATAATCAAAATCTTTTGTTTGAAATCGAACCATAAATGATAAAAAGATAAAATTTATGTAATTTTTAAAAGGTTGGTATGAAATTTTTTGAACTTTTGGGAATACAACATAAAAGAAGAAGAAGTATATAATTAAACAAAGAAGAATAGGAAAAAAACATGGTGGTAGATTTAGTGAAACAGTAAAAAGATTATATAGGTAGTGTTTGGAAAGTCACCTAATAATTGAATTTGAGTGTAATTGCTTATAATTGCAAAAAGCGGCATGTTTGGGTAACAATTGTAATTGGTGGGTTCCATTGAATTGGGTGTAATTGGAGCACCCTATTACACTTTCCAATTCTTAAAAGGAGTAGGGCGAGAATTGGAATAATTACACCCAAATCTAAAATTATTTTTATAAAAGTTATAAAAATTATATTATAAACATGAACACATATGTGAGTTTGGGATGGTTATAGTCAAAAAAATTCTTATATTATAAATCCTAAAAATTATATTATAAAAATAATTTATGTATTTTATAAAGTTATAACATAAAATTATATTATTTAAATCTTAAAAAGTTTCTAAAGTTATGAAAAAAATTATTATAATTTTTCATATGTTATAAAAATATTATAATATATTTATTTATAAAATGCTATGGTCAAATATGAACATAACTTATTTATATGTACATACTATATATTATAAAAACAATATACTTATTCGTAAAAAAAATATTTTAGGTTTTATTTATTATAACTTATTTATAAAAAATAACTCTCTAAAATTATGATAAAAATTTATATTATTTATAAGAAGTGTTATGAAAGTATGGACAATTTATAATTTTTTATATAAATTATATATTTTTTACTTAATTTACGCATTATAAAAAAAATTAACCTACCATAAGTTATTCTCTAAATTAAGTTTTAATAATTAAAGCTATAGATTATTTGGACTATGAAACCAAATATTATAAGGTCGATACTAATATGCAAATAGAAAAGATTTTCTTTCATCATATCACAGGAAATGATACCATTTGAGAGAATTGTACCAAACACAAGCACCATAGATAGTTTCGAACTCTTTAATTTGAGACATTCGAGTAGAGACGAATCTGAAGGGGGCAAGTAGAGGCCTTGGCCCCCTCAAAAAAATATAAAATATTCAATTTAGTCATCTTATAAATAAAGAAATTATAAATTAGTATATAGTAAAATTGTACTTTATCCCCCATAAAATGAAATAATTTTTGTTTAGTCCCTTCAAAAATGATGAAATTATAAATTAATACATAATAAAATTATATTTTGATCTATGAAAAAATTATAATTAAATTCCGGCCCTTAGTAAAAAAATTATGGATTCGCCCCTGCATTTAAGGCTTTGAAATGTGGTTGAGAATACAAATCGTTGTTCTAAAAAACATTTATTATATTAACATCACCTTAATATAGTATAAAAAAAAAAACTTGGATCGTATTAGTATGTTGCATATTTCATAACTTCAATCATAGGTGGAATTGAGATGATCCATAATTCGTAAAGTACAAGGAAGAAGGAAATCTTGATAATCTTAATGATGTAGATTCAAATTCAGATAATGACAAAAAGCAAATGTTAAATATTAAAGAAGGAATAACCCAACAAGTATGCACTATTTTCCTTTCAATTTTTATTAATAATTGTGCTATCAACTACTTTTTTTAGACTAACATAACACATATGATGATTTGATTTTAATTTTATTACTTATTTAGAAATTATTTTTACCATAATGTAATTATAATTTATACTACCAAACCCGAGAGAATTACTAAATAATGTGATTACACTATATCAATGTCTAAAAAATTACTGGATAGTGTATCATTGAATTAGATAAAATAAATGTGGGTTGAGTGTAATTAATATTTTATATATAAAGGATTGGATGAAATGTCAGTGTGACTATAAATCTACGTTTTTGGGTAACACGACAAAGCAATGTTTCGTATATTGGTTGCCAAGTAAAGGCAATGTGTGGTATTAAAATGCAATTACAAATACAAATTAATTTCACTGTTAACAGCAATCCTCATTAATTTATATATAATATACTCCTAACAACACATACGATGATACTCTCTTTCTTTTTATTCACATGCATACTTAAAAAATATTTAGTAATGGCACTTGCTCTAATTCTCTGCATTATATGTCTGGTGAACTTGACATCATCTTGCAAATTTTTGGATTTCTTTATTTACGCCTAGGTTGCATTGTTGTAACTTGAACTTTTTTCATTCGACTCGATCGAACGTTCATTCTTATCTACAGTTGGTAATCGCAAAAAAAAAAAAAAGTTGTGCAAATGGATTATTCCTCATAGAGTGCTATCATATTTCCATAATCTCAAGAATTTTATTCCAAAAAATTAGGAACTCCAAAAATAATAAATTTTCTTACTTGTAGCCATTGTCTCAACACTATCTTTTAGTTTTTTTTAAAGTTTTTATTTTTTAAAATTTTTATAAGGCAACTTTTCAAAAAATAAAAATAAAAAAAATAGAGCAGCCAATTTTATCTTTTTTTTAAATATTAATTTATTTTTAAAGTAAAAATTTTACTGTTTTTAAATTTTAAATTTTTGCCTTTTACTTTATTTCAATGTTTTTAAATTTTAATTATAAGATAGTATTTAGTACAATGATAGTGCATTTTTTTATTTCACAAACAATCTTAAAAAATTGTCACATATTTTTTTTTAAAAATATTTTACTCTACTAAGATATTTGTTAACCCTCAATCTTACTTGTGGAGTCTAAAAATTTCATTAGTAGTGTATCACATATTTTTTTTGCATTTTTTTTTGTTTTTAAAATTTAAATGATTGATTTATACTTTTCAAATTTATTTGCTTAAGTTTTTTCGTTTCAACGTGTTTTTTTTTAATTTTTTTTTTCAGAATTTAAATTCTTCTAAGTAATTTAGTGGAAATTAAATTAAATTAAATGAGAGAAATTATTAAAAAAATTTGAAATTTTTTTATCATACCAAACACTCCTCAATTTTATGCCTTAATAGTTAATATTCCCTCACTTAGGTGAGAGCACTTTCCTTACAATTAATTCAATATTATTAAATAATTTATTTTTAAAAAAATACTTTGAATGCACTCATTATTTAAATCCTTTTTAATAAAATAAATTAGAGGAATTTAAAAACATAGAAATAAATATTGATTGCATTGTTTGAAAAAGAAAAGAAATTGATTGCATCAAGGTAGTCAGTCAGTAGATGCACTTTTTTTTTTTTAAATGAAATTGATAAGGATGAATATTAATATACTTTAATCGTTTTAGATTTATCGATATTTTTAAAAATATTTAATATATATAAATATTTATAAATATCAAATAAATGATAGTGAATAAATTTAAAATATTAAAATATTCATCAATTATATAAAATACTCTTCAATAAATTCTATAAATAAAAATTCATTATTCAATAAATTTAAAATTAACAAGAAAAAAGAAATTGAAAGGTGTGTAAAGAATTTTGTCTTTGGTAATCTAGTGAGTGGAGTATATATATTAAATAAATTTTGGTTTATATGTATATATATTGAAAGGGAGAATCATTAATTCATATATAATTTGGGAGGGGAGCAAACACTCGTTGTAGGCGATGAAAGATAAGTTCCATCAACACAATAAATACTTCAACTTCAATATTGAATGAACATTATGGTATATTGACAATTTACTCTATCACAACTCAAGCAGGACATATTTGAAGTGATTGCAAACACATAATACAATTTAAATGTGAAAGCATGTCTTAGGAAAAAGAAACTTTAAAGTTTACATTTCAATATAGTCTTTTTTTGATTAGTTAGCATAAATTATGGTTTTTTTTTTATTTTAAATTTTTCTAATTAAGTCTTTAGCATAATGGTAAATTGTTATTTTTTTTTTATATTTTTAATATTATTCATGCATCAACACACTATATTTCAATTGGTGTGATTAGAATTGATCGATACAAATAATTATTAATAAATTGTGAGTTAATAAAGTAATGAGTACTTGAGAGTTCAGAGGGACTCTTCACTAAATCCATTTCTTATTAAATAAGATAAAATTGAACTGACAACACATTCAATTCTTCTCTCCAATTCATCATATACAGAAGAAAAAGTATTTTTTTGGGGGGAAAAAAGACTAAAAATCAGTGATGAAAATTTCCCATTTATTCTTGATAACTTATTTTTTGTTCTTTCTCTTATGTGACAAGTGACTATCAAAAACCACAAATAAAACCCACAATTAAAAGAAGAAGAAACCAAAACCATACATAACAGCTCATATGTATGCCCAAGAATATTCCTGATCAAAAGGCATTCTTGTTGGGCACTGAATTAAGGGAGATGACAATGAATCATCAAGAGCAAGCTCTGATCTGTCACTTAACAAATCCCCCCAAGTGTTATTGAAATCATCATCATCCCACAAGCTCATCTTGTTGTTGTTATTATCATCACTGCTAGTGTTGCAATCTGAGGGCCATTCAAAATCAGGCAACTGCAATTCCTCAAGCAACTTTGAAGAATCACAGGAAGAAGATGTTGATGGTGCAGCAGGGACCAAAATCTCATGTGGTTCAATCAATGGAACTTCATCTGTACAAAAACCATCAACATTGTCCATCATCATCATCATCTCCATTGGGTCAAATAAAGGGCTTCCCATGCTTTTTTCTTCACTTATTGTGGATTGTAATGATGTTTCAGGCTCCTTGGGACTTTCATCAACTACTTGAGACTTTAAACCACCTTTTGAAACTTGATTCTTTTGCTGGGATTGTTGGGGTTCAGTTGTAGTACTAGATAGTGGCTTGTGGGTGAGAGGGTCAATGCCCATTTTCTTCAGTTTCTTCTTTATGTGAGTATTCCAATGGTTCTTTATCTCATTATCAGTTCTTCCAGGGAGATGAGATGCAATTTTAGACCATCTGCACAAATAATTAATCATTTTAGACCTTTTTTTGGGACCATCTCAATGCTCTCTCTACCCTAAATATGTTTGTTTTTTTTGTAATCAATGCTGGATTTGCATTAAAAAACTCAAAGTCCAAATTTCCAAAGATCAGAGAGAGGGAGAGAGGAAAGGGGCAGTGTATTGGAAAATGAATGTGTAGGAAATTGTTTTCAAGGAAAAGGACTACCAAATAATAATGTCTTCAGTAATGAAATGAGTTGAATCCAAAGGACTATAATCAAACATGGGAAATTGTAGCAAAATAAACATTAAAAAATGATGGTGAAAGATCAAAGAAAGGGGAAAAAAAAAACCTGTTGCCAAGTTGAGCATGAAGATCAATGACCATTTGCTCTTCATATTCAGATAAAAGTCCTCTTTTCAAATCTGGTCTTAGATAATTTGTCCATCTCAGCCTGCAGCTTTTCCCACACCTTAACAATCCTGCAATTGCAATGACATATTCAGTGGAAAAGGATACCAGATTTAAGGGAAAAAAGAAGAAAAAACTAAAGATACCCTTTGATTCTTTCCCCAGCAACAATTTGAATAAATATATAAGTTGTTGTTATGATTCTTTGGAAAAAAGAATGGGAGAGAAAATTGAACCTGCAAGCTTAGGAACAGCTCTCCAACAGCATTGGCCATTGGTGAGGATGAAGTTAATAAGCTTCTGATCCTCTTCTGCAGTCCATGGCCCTTTCTTCAACCCAACTTTGTCACAACATGGTTGCCGTCCCATTTTTTTCTTTTTTCCCTTTCCCAAGTCCTCAACAAATTAGATTTATTCAATTCAACCCAAACTGATGAATGTTTTATAAATAAGAAAGAAAAGAAGAGGAAAATAGATTATACAGAGAGAGAGAGAGAGATACACTCTTTCAAAGTTTGATGTAAAACAAGGCACAAAAACAAGTTCCCACATTCATATATAAATGAATCAAGCAACCCCACAAAGCTCACCCTCTATTATTTAATTTTATTTATTTATTCTTTTTATCTGGGTTTATACACGTGTGCATCAAATAAGCAACGCGTAAAACATGTGCAATGTCAGCTTCAGAGAGCTCTACTTGATCAAACATTTTTCATTGTTTTGGTTATTTCTTGGGTTTCAAGGGTGAGAGGAACTGTAATTTACCTTGGGACAAGGAAAAAGTAAAAGTAAAACAAAAACCAATAATGTTACTTCTTTTTCTTCTTCAGACATCTATTTACATTTTGGTTTAAATTTAAAAACTCTTTCATTGCTTGTAATTGCAGGTTAACTTTTATAAAATGTACATTAATTTGTCTAATTACAGTTTCAGTTTTGGTCCTGTTCAGTGTTGTGTCCAATTCTCTAAGGTATATATATAGAACATGCTTAAGTTGTAATCCAATTACAAAGGGGAATAAATTTAAGTAGCTTTAGTGAGGATGCATGCAGGGCCTCTATACTGGTATAAAATTTTTAATGGCTCAGCTTGCGACATTGTTATGGTGGCGGAGATCTTCAAAACCATGTTGTTTAGATTCTTAATTTCAAAGGAAGAAATGGGAATTTAGTCAGCTTCTAAGTATGCAAAACTGTTAAATCTTACTGCTTCTTTAGGGTCAGGAAATGAAAGTATAGAGATTTAGGAGAAGATACAGAAAACACACTGCTCAAATTGATTAAGTTACTAATTTGATCAATTCGATTTTTATTTTGGTTTAAATAAAATAAATTATTAAAAAATTATAAAAATTTATAAAATTGAGTTCAACCGTCAGTTAAATCTATTTTTTATTTTGATTTATATTGGTTTGGGGTTCAACTGATTTTCTCACTTGCTCCTAACTAATATATCAATAGGTCTAGCCCGGTTTCAACAATTATGTTTTTTTTAAGAAGAAAATATTATTATTAATAGGAACCATGAACAATAATAATACAAAGATATAACAAACAGTACAACCGATAAATAAATCACTATAAACTAATGCACAAATGTCATGTCTACACAATAATCTAAAAAAAAAAAGAAGAAGAGAGAATGTCAAATTGATTTTAATTGCAATATTGGAATAATTCAGAAACAAACCAGAGATGCATCAGCTTGATCAAATCGCTGAAATTTGCATCCTAGTTTCGCCATCATCAAATCAACCTGACATTAAACACCGATCAACCAAGAAAAAATTGCTAAAAGCCTTAAGAGACAGATCGCATTAGTGATGCACAAAATGCCAAGCCTGAGATGGTTTATCCTCCTCCTTATCTTCTTGACTTTATCAATAGCAATATGATCTATCATGATAAAGCCCCTTCTAGAACGATTCCTAATATATCTGACAACACCCTTATGTTGGCAAATCTCACATATATGTTAGAACATGACTAAAAGTTAAAAAGTAAAATAAAACCACATATGCTTTTAAAGAAACTAGATCGGACAAAATAAAAACCACGAAAAATGTGGACAACCTCGAAACTGTGGACAAAACCACAATAATGTGGACTGAAATTAAAAACAAAATAAAACTATGAAGAAAAAAATGTTGAAGAAAACGTGACCAGCAACCAACCCGAAGGCCGGCGGCGCCGTCACCTAAGTAAAGATTTAGTTTGAAAAAAATTGAGCGGATAGGGTTTTTCTATGAAAAGAAAAGAGAGAGAGAAAAATTATGTATGTTTTTTTGGGATATATTTTCTTATATTTAGATTGTTAAAGTATTTAATATAATTAAATATATTAAGGATTATGATACAATTATGAAATGGTATATTAAAGATTAGGTTAAAATATATTCCAAGTTCCTGTATTTTCGTGCATTTGGAATTTAGCCCCTCTACTTTTAATTCTAGGAATTTAGTCTATCTACTTTTCGAATTTAAAAATTCAAGTCTAATTGTTAACACCATTAAAATTATTTTGTTAAATTCATTAGTGCGACAATTTGAAAATAAAAAAATACTCACTTATGTGACCATAAAATGATTTTGTAATAGACATGAATTTAACAAATGAATTTTAACAATGTAATAATTGGACTTGCATCTTTAAATTTGAAAAGTAAAAAGACTAAATTCCTAAAAATAAAAGTGGAGACTAAATTCTAAATATACGAAGAGTATAGGGACTTGGAGCATATTTTAACCTAAAGATTAAGGTAAAATATTCTTCTATATAAACATAAATTTTGTACAAATTAAAAAACAATTCATAATAGTAACAATAATTTTTTCTCTTGTGGATACAAGTCACTTTAACCAAACCACATAATGATTTGTTCTAATGATTTTACTTTTTATATTAATGTTTTCTCCAAATATGGTATCAGAGTTTTCTTGTTTTGTAAATGTAATGATCTGCTAATATTAATGCTAGCCAAAAATAGGTATTTAATTTCAGAGTCTATTTTTAAAAACTTGACGTTCTACTTTTAGATCCTAAGAATTATTTATTAACAATTAATATTGTAACAGCCTGATTTTCAGTGGTGTCGGAAGCAGTGATTCGGGATCACTAATGTAACACCCCTAACCCGTATCCGTCGCCGGATTAGGGTTAAAGGTGTTACCGGACAGATCAAAAACTTTTACAGACATTTCATAACAGAATTCAACCAATCAGATCAAAGTGTCCCTTAAATAGGTCAACGAGACCTTAAACATGCTTTAGAATAAGACCGGGACTAAACCGAACACATATGAAAATTCTCAGAAATTTAAAACTTTTTCAACACTGCAGAGGTCACACGCCCGTGCAGTTAGGCCGTGTGCCTCACACGGCTACTAGACACACCCATGTGTCTTGGCCGTGCCAAAACAGAGCATGTATACTGACTTATCCCCACGGCCACCAGACACGCCCGTGTGCCATGGCCGTGTAAAATTAGGCTAGCTACTGACTTGTTCACACGGCCACCAAGCACGCCCGTGTAACCTACTCAGACACACTTCGAAGTGGCCCTTGAGCCACACGGAAGAGACACACGCTCGTGTCTCTTAGCCATGTATGCAAAATAGGCCATTTGCAAGGCCAAAATGCGACCCACACTTGGGTCCTCCCCACAAGCATAAACAAGCATATTTCTCAATACAATGGCAACCAAAAACACACCAAATTGTCATTATATTATCCCATTCAATCTCATTTCTAAACATGCTAATTTGCACAATCAATTCACATGTAAATCCAAGCATAACTCATCCACAACTTCACTAAATCACTATGGCATCAATTCATCAATAAGCTTACCTTTCATAATGCCATTTCATTGCCATCAAGCCATACCAAAACATACATCATTTCCCATACTCACTCATGCATGTTACCAATATTTATCTAGCCAAATCACATGGCTATTTACATCTCAAACTTATACCAAATGACTAGCCTATACATGCCATATTTAGCTATATTCACAATTTCAAAATACCAAAACAAGTTGGAGTAGTGTGATGACGATCCTCGACGGTCCCAGAGCCTCAAAGAGCTTTGACGATCACATTACAGAGTAAACACACACACAGAGTAAGCTTTCCAAAAGCTTAGTAAGCTATATACAAATAAACTTAGCATAAAATGCATATAACCATATTGATACATTGACATTAATATTTCTCAATGCATATTCATCACATATTCTTTGGCTAATTTACTAAGCCATCACTTACCACATTCCTCAATTCAAGCATCACTTATGCACATAGCTCATTCAAGCTTATATATATCACATATTATCTCATCAAATCCATATTCACATCCATTTTGGTAAGTTCATATATGTATACTTACCTTTCATGCACATACATAGTGTACCTTTCAACATACCTAAATCCTTATACAGTTCACTTAGTCATTCTCATCTCGGACTTGCCCGTTGAACCATTCGGAATCTAATAGGATACGCAGAGTGCTCGGAATAGTCGTACAATGCCAACGTACTAGACGTGGTCTTACATGTAATCAGATATCGATGCCACTGTCCCAGACAGGGTCTTATACGAATCAATATGATGCCAATGTCCCAGACATGGTCTTACACGTAAATCTCATATCGATGCCAACGTCCCAGACATGGTCTTACACGAAATCTCAAATCAATGCCAACGTCCCAGACGTGGTCTTACATGATATCACATAACGGACACCTATGTCATGACATATACTATCCTATCTATCCCTAGGTTCAAATGGGACTTCTCGGACATTATCAACTTGTCGACTTATTCGTAACTCGTATTTCATATACATTCCATCACAATAGATATTCATAGTAATTCAAATTCCATATATACACAAATAGTTCAATGCAAATACATTTATTTGTATATCGACTTACCTCGGATTTGGATAGTTGATCGAATTCGGTTATTCGACTACTTTCGCTTTCCTGCGATCTAAATTCGTTTTCTTCGGTTCTTGATCTATACATATTCAAATTTAATCCTTTTATTCACTAATTCATTCAATTTAATCCAAGAACACATATTTAGGGCAGTTTACGAATTAACCCTCATATTTTCACATTTAGACAATTTAGTCCCTATTTCACAAAATCACAAAATACACAAAATTATCAAATACCCATGCTTAGCCGAATACACACTATGCTCATATAAATCCATAAATTTCATTTATTTCACAAATTAGTCTTTCAAAATATTATTTTCACAATTTAGCCCTAATTAGCTAAATTCATCAAAAATTCAAGAACAAAACATGTTCATTAAACACATATCTTTTGTTTAACACCAATACTCATCACAAAGCTCACCATTTCATCAATGGCACACCTCATAAACATCATCAATTCTTTAAATTACAACATGGGCTTGATAGTAGACTAAGCAACAATCTCAAAAACATGAAAATCATCAAAAACCGAAACAAAACATACATTGAATTGAATCAAAAGCTAGCCGAATGCCCTAGCTTCTTATTTCTTTTTCTTTTGTTTGATTTTCTGTGGAAGAACATATGAATTTCCACCATATTTTAACCTTTTGTTTTATTAATAACATGTTATTAAACTATTTACTATACTATCCTTTCAATTAATATTTGAAACAAATATACATAAAGGGCATACTTGTCCTTTGCCATCCACTAGATTAACAAATGGACTATTTGTATTTTAAGGGCTTCACATTATGAAGACATCAACAATTTGATACTTTCACATTTAACCATCAAACTTTCATATTATGCGAGTAAGCCCTTTTGTCAAATTAAGCACACAAACAGACAAATTTTCATACGAGACTTTCATACATGCTTAATCACTTACTGAAGGCACAGAAAATAATATTAAAATATTTTATTGACTCAGATTTGTGGTCCTGAAACCACTGTTTCGACTAGGGTCTAAACCAGACTGTTACAATTCTCCCCCCTTAGGGATTTTCGTCCCCGAAAATCTTACCGTTAAACATATTCGGATATTGTTGTCTCATTGAATTTTCAGGCTCCCATATAGCTTCTTCCACTCCGTGTCGATGCCACAATACTTTAACTAACGAAATTTTTTTGTTTCTTAATTCTTTCACTTTACGAGTTAAGATACGGATCGGTTCTTCTTCGTAGGTTATATCAGATCAGATTTCAATTTCAGACGGAGCAATCACATGTGACGGATCAGATCTGTATCTACGGAGCATCGAAACATGAAATACATTATGTATCTTTTCTAGCTCTGAGGGCAACAACAATCTGTACGCAACTGGACCAACTCGCTCAATAATCTCGTACGGTCCGATGAACCTCGGACTCAACTTGCCTTTACGTACGAATCGGAGCATTTTCTTCCACGGAGATACTTTTAAGAAAACTTTGTCACCAATTTCAAATTCAATGTCTTTTCGTTTCAAGTCCGTATAAGATTTCTGACGATCAGACGCTGCTTTCAAACTATCGCGGATCACTTTTACTTTCTGTTCAGTGTCTTTTATCAAATCAACCCCGTGTAACTTACTTTCACTGAGTTCAATCTAATACAGAGGTGTTCGACATTTACGTCCGTACAAAGCCTCATAAGGCGCCATTTTGATACTTGATTGAAAACTGTTGTTGTATGCAAATTCAATCAGTGGTAAGTAGTGTTCCCACGTACCGTCAAACTCAAGAATGCAACATCTCAACATATCCTCGAGTATCTGAATAATCCGTTCAGACTGACCATCCGTCTGTGGATGAAATGCTGTACTAAAATGCAATTTTAAGCCTAAAGATTCTTGCAATTTCTTCTAAAACCTTGATGTAAACCTTGGATCTCTATTAGATACAATAGACAACGGCACCCATTGCAATCTCACAATATTAGAAATGTAAAGCTCAGCTAACTTATCAAGTGAATAATCAGATCTCACCGGAATAAAATGGGCGGATTTCGTCAATCGATCAACTACGACCCATATCGCATCTTTCTTTCTCGGAGTCAGAGGCAATTCAGAAACAAAGTCCATCGTCACTCTATCCCATTTCCACTCGAGAATTAGAATCGGTTGTAGCAAACCAGACGGAACTTGATGTTCAGCTTTAACTTGCTGACAGACTAAACATTTTGAAACAAAGTCAGAAATGTCCCGTTTCATACCAGACCACCAATAGTGTTGCTTCAGATCATGGTACATCTTTGTACTTCTCAGATGAACAGATAGACGAATGTTATGTGCTTAATTCAAAATCAATTGAATTAACTCAGGGTTTCTCGGAACACAAATTCGATCTCAGAATCTCAAACAATCATTATCATCCATACAAAATTCAGAATCAAAGTTCAAACCACACTGAGTTCGTTTCGCTAACAATTCATTATTAATTTTCCGAGCATCACAAAATTGTTGTAAAAATAACGACTTCGCTTTTAATTCTGCCAACACTGAACCATCATCGGACAGGTCTAAATGAGCATTTATTGCATGCAATGCAAACAATGATTTCTGACTCAATGCATCGGCAACGACATTAGCTTTACCCGGATGATAATCTATCACAAGCTCATAGTCTTTCAACAGTTCTAGCCACCTTCTCTGTCGTAGATTCAAATCCTTCTGAGTCATCAGGTATTTCAAACTTTTATGATCTGAAAACACGTGACATTTCTCACCGAACAGGTAATGTCGCCAAATCTTTAATGCAAACACAATCGCAACTAGTTCAAGATCGTGTGTCGGATAGTTCTTTTCATGCGGCTTCAGTTGCCTCGAGGCATAAGCTATAACTTTGCCTTCTTGCATCAGTACACATCCCAGACCATTCAATGAAGCATCACTGTAAATCACAAATTCTTTACCCGATTCTGTTTGTACCATAACCGGAGCTTCAGTTAACAGAGTTTTCAACTGATTAAAGCTTTTCTGACATTTATTGGACCATTCAAATCTCACATCTTTCTGAAGTAATCTAGTCAATGGAATAACTATCATCGAAAATCCTTTTACGAACCTTCGATAATAATCAGCAAGTCCCAGAAAACTGTGAACTTCAGACACGTTCTTCGGAGGTTTCCATTCCAAAATAGCAGAAATCTTACTCGGATCAACTCGTATTCTAGAGGCCGATACAATATTCCCAGAAAATTGACTTCACGCAACCAGAATTCACATTTGCTGAATTTCGCATATAATTGCTTTTCTCGCAGAATTTGCAACACAACTATCAGATGTTCAGCATGCTCATTTTTATCATGTGAATAAATCAAGATGTCATCAATGAATACGACAAAAAATCGATCTAGGTACGGTCTGAAAATCCTATTCATTAGATCCATAAAAACAACAGGAGCATTAGTTAGTCCAAATGGCATAACTAAAAACTCATAATGCCCGTACCTTGTTCTGAAAGCAGTTTTCGAAATGTCTGAATCTTTTACTCGCAACTGGTAATATCCCGACCTCAGGTTTTTTTTAGAAAACATAGTGGCTCCTTTTAACTGATCAAACAAATTGATAAACCATAATAGTAACATATTTTATCTCCACATTTAGCATGCTTTTGAATGATTTATCCCTTGAATTATGGAATTTGGTGCTCTTAATCCTTTAATTTCATGTTTTATACTCAGGAGAGCATAGGAGGATGAGAAGAACAGAAAACAGGCTTAAAACGGGCTAATTGGGCCAAAGTAGGAAATCAACACGGCCTGGGCCCAAAGTACACGGCCGTGCCCCTTTAGCAGGCTCGAACACGGCCTAAAGTCGATTCACACGGGCGTGCCACACGGGCGTGTTCCTACCGTGACAAAGAAGAATTTTATTCAGAATAGGGTACTTAGAGGAAAAGAAAGCCATTCCAAAAGCCTATATAAACACCCTATCGGCCAACCTTTAGGGGGCGTCCAGCTAGGCCAAGGAGCTGAGCCAGAGAGGTCAGAATCATGGAATTTACTCGAAGAAAGCCAGTTGATTCATCTCAAGAAGCCGAAATCATACTCAAGACGGCGTATCTCTCCTTCAATTCCTTCAAGGGGTTTTAGGGTTTTCTTATGTTTTGTTTTATCTTTTCTTCTGAGATGTATTCTTTTATTATTATGAACTAAACCCTTAGATACCTGAGGGGGATGAAACCTAAGACGGATCTTGTTATTGTTTTTTGAACTATATGATAAATACTTGATTTGTTCTTAATTATGTGTTCTTAATTCTTGCTTTGATATTTCAGGGTATTGATTCAAGTATTGATGTGCTTAGGCAGTGGAGCAAAAGTCCCTGTCTAAGAGTAGATCTAGCATAGTTAAGTGGAGTTGATCGCAACCCTAGACATAGGATGACGAAAATCTACCGGATTAGGGTCAAACCTAATATGGGAGTCCATAGATCGAGTTAATGCAATTCTAGGGGTTTTAATTAGAAAGAGATTTCAATTAATCAACCTAGGGTTAGACGTTAGTAGCCTCGACGAGGTATTAATATACATTAGGGAATCCTACGGATTAAGTCAAGTGAATAAATCATCTGGTTCAGAGTTAGATAACAAGTGAAGTCTAGGTGGATTCTTCCTTGGGTATTGTCTTAATCAATTGGTTTTTCCCACAAGTATTTCCCCAATTCATTCTCTTTGTCTTAGCGTCTTTAGCTTAGTAGTTAGTTAATTTTAAATTGAACAATAATTCACTTCAATTCTTAGGCTAAATAATAGAAAGAAAGTTAGTATTAGTACTTTTGGTTCTTTTGGGTTCGACATTCCGGTCTTGCCACTGAACTATACTACTGTTCGATAGGTGCGCTTGCCTCAATCGTTGTCATAGTTAGTTTCTAGGCTAGATCATTCATTATATAAATTTTAAGACTCTGACATAACGATCAAGTTTTTGGCGCCGTTGCCGGGGACCCAAAATATTAAGAACGCTCAATTTTTATTACTTTAGCCATTTTTAATTTTTTCAATTTACTTTTATTTTGTTTTTGACATTGCTAATTTTCCTTCTTTTATTTTGTTCCTAGCAGGTACCTCTAGTTTATGACTAGGAGGAACCCGACAGGACCCTTAATCTACGACAGTGATATTGAAGGCACCATTCGCAGAAATCGTAGAGAAATAAGGCGAAGCTTAAATTACCTAGAAGAAGAGCAAGAGGACAATACTAATAACACAGAAGAGATGGCTGATCACCAGAATAATCCACTCCCTCCCGTGGTTGCCGAAAATCCTCCTCCTCAAACTATGTATGATTATGCTAAACCTAATTTAACAGGAACTGAGTCAAGTATCGTTAGACCTGCTATTGATGCAAATAATTTTGAACTGAAACCTAACATAATTCAAATGATACATCAATTTGTTCAGTTTGATGGTTTGCAGGATGAAGATCCAAACAATCACTTGGCGAATTTCCTAGAATGTTGTGATACTTTTAAAAATAATGGTGTTTCTGATGATTGCATCCGTCTTCGGTTGTTTCCCTTTTCTTTGAGGAGTAAAGCCAAACAGTGGTTAAATTCTCTTCCACGAGGGTCAATCACTACATGGGAGCAAATGACCGAAAATTTTTTATTAAAATATTTTCCGCCGGCTAAAACGACTAAGTTAAGGAATGATATCTCTTCTTTTGTGCAGATGGATTTAGAGACACTTTATGATGCATGGGAGAGATATAAAGATCTATTGAGAAGGTGCCCACACCATGGATTACCCTTGTGGCTACAAGTCCAAACCTTTTATAATGGTGTGAACCCTTCAACCAGGCAGTTGATTGATTCAGCCACCGGCGGAACGCTGAACAACAAAACTCCTGAAGCGGCCTACGAGTTTATAGAAGAGATGTCACTGAACAACTATCAGTGGCAAGTCACAAGGACAAGGCCAACAAAAACAACCGGAGTTTTCAACCTCGACGCAGTAACCATGCTATCCAATCAGGTAGAACTTTTAAATAAAAAGATTGATGGTTTGTATAGTTCTTCGCAGGTACATCCAGTTATGCAGTGTGATACGAATGTAGGGTCGAACAATACGGAATAACCACCCTACAACCCGGGCGTAGAAAGCGAGCAGATGAACTATATGGGTAATAATAATTTTAGATCTCAAAATAACCCCTATAGTAACAATTATAATCCAGGTTGGAGGAACCACCCCAATTTTTCATGGGGAGGTCAAGGAAATCAGAGACAACAACCCCCTCCAAACTTCCAACAACAGTCCTACCCACAGGAAAAGAAGCCGAACCTTGAGGAGATGCTGACGAAATTCATAGCGGTGTCAGAAACACATTTCCAAAACACCGAAACAACACTTAAAAATCAACAAGCATCGATTCAAGAGATCAAGAATCAGTTAGGACAACTTACCAAGATCATGTCAGAATGACCACAAGGTAGATTGCCAAGCAACATTGAAACTAACCCAAAGGAGCAACTTCAAGCCATAACCGCTCATGATAGTAAAGGGTTAGATGAGCCCAAATTAAGGCAAGAGAATGTGGTAGAGGAAGGTAAGGTCGAGGTAAGTCATGATAAATCAAAACCGGTAATCAAAGAGTACTAACCTAGCATACCATATCCCGAAGCAATGAAGAAAGATAACACAGAGAAACAGTTCGGTAAGTTTCTTAAACTTTTAAAGAAATTACATATTAACTTACCGTTCCTTGAAGCTCTTTCGCAGATGCTAGATTCAAGGAAATTTTTAAAAGAGCTTTTGACAAACAAACGGAGGTTAGACGAGGCATCGCATGTGGAGCTGAACGCAGCGTGCTCAGCGATTCTACAAAACAAACTACCACAAAAATTAAAAGATCCAGGGAGTTTTACGATTCCTTGTTTAATTGGTAGTTTATCGGTTGATAATTTTTTAGCTGATCTAGGGGCAAGTATAAATGTCATGCCTTATAAAATGTTTAAACAGCTAGGTCTAGGGAAACCCAAACAAACTAGGATGAGCATTCAATAAGCTGATAAAACTATTAGAATTCCTAGGGGTATAGTTGAAGATGTACTCGTAAAAATTGATAAATTTGTATTCCCAGTAGACTTTGTCGTTTTAGACATGGATAAGGACAATACGATCCCTTTAATTTTGGGAAGACCCTTTTTAGCAACTGCTAGAACAAAAAATAGAGTTTAAAAACAATGGCTAAAGTAATAAAAATATAGTTTTCTTAATATTTTAGTTCCCCGACAATGGCGCCAAAAACTTGATCGCTGTAAATCAGAGTTTTAAAATTTATAAAAGAATGATCGAACTTGGAAACTAACTCTGACAACGATTGAGGCAAGTGCACCTATCGAACAGTAGTATAGCTTAGGCAAGACCGGATTATCGAACCCAAAGGAACTAAAAGTACTAATACTCACCGTCTTTTTATTATTTAGCCTTAATATAAAGTGATGGTTGTTAAACTAAAATTAATCTACTTACTAAGCTAAGACGCAAAGACAAAAAGAATGAATTCGGGAAATAACTTTTAGAAAAACTCAGTTGACTCAAGCGATACCCTTAGGAAAAATCCACCTAGACTTCACTTGTTATCTAACCTTGAACCATATGATTTATTTACTTAGTTTGATCTGTGAGACTCCCTAACGTATATTAAACCCTCTCTCGAGGCGAATAACGTCTAACCCTAGGTTAATTAGTGGAACTCTCGTTCACTTATAATAACCCCATAGAATAGCAGTAAATCGATCTGTGGACTCCCATATTAGGTTTCACCCTAATCCGGCAAAATCTCGTCACCCTATCTCTAGGCGTGCGATCAACTCCGCTTAATTATGTTGGATCTACTCTTAGGCAGGGTCTATTCCTCCTCCACCTAAGCACATTAGATTTGGATTAAGTTCACACAATTAAGAACAAACTAAATTATTATCATATAATTCAAAAATCAAATAACAAGATTCACCATAGGTTTCATCTCTTGGGTATCCAGAAGGTTTAGTTCATAACAATAAAGGAAAACATCTTAAGAGAAAAGATAGCATAAAACATAAGAAATCCCTAAAAACCCTCAAGGAATTAAAGAGGAGATCCTCCGTCTTGAGTAAATCTCGCTTCTTGAGATGGATCAACTAGCTATCTTCGAGTGATTCCCACAAATCGACCTTTTCGGCTTGGCTTTTTAGCCTAGCTTTCCGCCCTTTCATTTGGTACCTAGGGTGTATTTATAGGCTTTTGAAACACGTTTCTTTCTCCCTAAGTATCCTTTCCCAAATGGAATTCCTCTTCTCCACGGCAGAGGCACGGCCATGGCACACGCCCGTGTAAATCGTGGTCAGGCTGTGTTCGACACTGTTGAATGAGGCACGACCGTGTAAGTCTCGGTCAAGGCCGTGTCCTAGTAGGAATGGTGGCACGACCGTGTGGCTTGGAGTCCAGGCCGTGTCGATTTCGTGGCTTGGCCCAACTTGGTCCGTTTTAAGCCCATTTCTTATTCTTTTCATCATCGGGTGCTTTCCTGAGTATAAGACATGAAAAGAAAGGATTAAGAGCACCTTTTTACATAAATTGGGGCTTAAATCATCCAAAAAGCATACTAAATGTGGGCTTAGAATATGTTACTTTTACGGTTTATCAAATACCCCCACACTTAAGCTTTTGCTTGTCCTCAAGCAATATTCTCAACTTACAATTAAAACAAACTTCCTGTAATTCATAATTTCTATTGATAGTGTCTCATCATAATTCATAGATAATTTATAAATGGATAATTCAATTCAAAGTATCCTAAAAATTTAAACAGTATAAGTCATAGATTCTGTAGCACAAAACATAGGAGTTTCCCTTCATCTAAATAATTACCTCTGATTCGGAATCGACAAGGATTGACATCCTCACAAAAGATTCGCTCAAATCACTTAAAGTGTTTAAGGTTCAAAATTTTGGCGCTCAAAAGTCAAACATGAAGAGTTAATCCCATAGGCTTGTATGAAAATCAAATCTCCACCACTAAAATATGAGATGAAACACAAATCAAAAGGTCTTTGTTAGGGTTGTAACGGGGCTAGGGTTAAGGTGTGGAGTAAGGCTGAATTAGAGGGTTAGAATCGAGATTGAATCAACAAATTACCTAACTAAGAACTCATGAACTAATAATAATAAATACATCAATTGAAAACTAATAATACTAATAATACGAGCTTCTTCTTCGATATTTGGAATCCAAACGTATAAGCTCATTTAATCACAACTAATAATGAATAACGGATATACTTTTTTTTAAGAACAAACTAAATACATAATAAATGATAAACTACTAAAATTCATAATTAGGCAACTAATCAGATCAAGTCTTGATATAAGGGTAGTCAAAAGGAATGGTGATAACAAAAACAAAGGGGTTCTGGGTTAATATTAGTGGGTATGTCAATAAAAAGTGTGTCCGGTTAAAACGGGGTTAACTAGGGGTTAATTTGTGACGGTAGGCTTTTTAGGGAATTAGTGGGTTAAATCCTAGGTGCCTTTATCATCTCTGTGAATCAAATCATAAAGTGTGGTCTCGACATGTATAATCGATGCAAGTTCTAAAATAACAAATCAGTGTTGACATACTCATAATCAATAAAGTGAGCACGAAAAAGAATTTATGCTCTATAAGGCTCAAAAACTCACAAAAATTATGGGTATTTTGATGTCAACCTCGTAAATTTCAAACTTCAAAGTAATATTTAAACTCAGTTCGACAACCTAGAAAATTTTTAATTTCTAAAAAATAGACTTATCATGCTTGATTCTCTAGTATTCTTCAAATTTAATTATCAATGCACAATTATCAATGACTTAATCTAAAACATATCAATAAAAATCATAAATCATCAGAAATTTCATCCTAATTAGCAATATGAGTAATTTACTTAAAAACAAGACTAAATTCAGGCTTTGAGTTAGGTATCTTTTTAGGTTGTTCACCCCCACACTTAAGATGTACATTGACCTCAATGTACAAAGATTAAAATCATCAGATATGGGGGTAAGTGAAAACTTCCTTAATTTTCGGATGATTCCTTGAGATGAGATTGTGCCTTTGGTGGTGGTGATGGGCCGTCTTGATGACAAACCTGCGCTAGATAAAGAAGTTGGGCCGCTCGTAGAGAATTAGCCAGGAATCCTTAATACATAATTAAAGTAAACTAAATATAAAATTAAGGACAAGGAAGATAAAGAGAAGGAGACTAAGAAGAAAATTAAAATTAAAATAAAATATGGATGGACCGTAGAGTCCTTATTTTTGGGTGTGATTTCTAAGGCTGAGGTTATGGTGGTGGTGGTGGCGTGATTCCCAAGCAGCCTTAAGAACCTAAAAATAAGAAACTAAAACAAAGTAAACTAAATTAAGTAGTATAGAAGTAAAGATAAAGAAAACAAAGGAGAAGATAAAAATAAAAGAACAGATAATTGGTCTCAAAGACCCTTGGCTTGTTGTTTGGATGAAGCTGCCGGCATGAACTCAGGTGAATCGTTCTCCTTTGGGGAGATTGGCCTCTTACGCTTCTTTGCCATGGATATTATTTTAATGTAGCCCAAGAGTCTAAAGATTTATTAGGAAAAAGAAAAAGGAAAGAGAAAGGAAAGGAAGGAAGGAAGAAGGAAAGAAGAAATAAGTGGGTTAATAAGGGGAAGGAAAAAGGGTATGATGTTTAAATAGAATTTCAGGTCTGGCGGTTTCCCACGCCCGTGGGTTGAGGGTGTGTCGATTCACACGGCCGTCTCTCGCACGCCATACTCTAGGGCGTGTTGATTCCCACGCCGTGTGTCAGCCTTTGTGTTCGACAAGTCGTATATTAGCACGGTTAGCGGGCACAGCGTGTTCACCGTGGTTGGCAAGTCAATAGCCTCACACGACCGTCAAGCACGGCCGTGTCACTTTGTCAGTGCCCGTGGGGGAATGGTTGAGTCCGTGATTGCCAGAAATTAGTTCATTCTGACTTGTACCGCCCTACCATGTTAGTACCGAGATTCTTGAGGTACACACGGCCACGGCCACGGCCGTGTGCAAGGCCGTGTGTCCTGAAATTTTGCACCCCTTGTTAGTTTATAACTACGTGTTCAGAAAGAAAAGAAGAAAAGAAAAATAAATTGAAAGCAAAATGTGAGAATAATTTATGTTAGTGCTCGGGTTACCTCTCGAGAAGCGCTCGTTTATAGTCTTAAGCTAGACTCTCTTCTCATTTGCATCTTCAGGGTGGTTTGAGGAGTTGGAAGTCCTTCCTCATGTTATTATCTATATCCTCGTGAAAAATTTTAAGTCGAGATGCGTTTATAATAAAAGTACCAAAAATAGGATTACTTACCTCGACTGTTTCGTATGGGAAAACACTGGTTACCCTAAAAGGTATTTCTTTGTTTGTGTTAGGGTCTGGAGGAGATATTTGAGGATCTGCTTCTTCTAACAGTACCTTGTCCCCTATTTTGAAGTGGTTTGTTGTTCCTATAAGCTCTTCTGGGGACTCTTTCAATTTTTCCTCGTGTGGTTCTAGCTCTTCGTCGTGTATCCCTTATTTCTCCTTAAAATGTGTCTTCCACTCGTCTAGATCATCGATCTGAATTCCTCGATCTTCATGAGTTATTTCTTTGTTGGGGTTGGGTTCAGGATCGGGTTCAGTTGTATTCTTCAGTGTTGTTTCCTGAAAAGAAGAGTTAACCGAATGGTTATTAGGGAAATTTACTTTCTCACCTTGATTACTCAATTTTCTAGCCGAATCGAGAGCCTTGATGGTGACGGTCTCATTACCTACGCAAAGTATGAGTTCTCCTGCATCAACATCAATTTTAGTCCTGGCAAAGTGGCTAAAAAGGGTCTTCCGAAATTAGGGGATCGAATTATCCTCATCCATGTCTAAGACAACAAAATCATTGGGAAAACGAATCATCAATTTTACAAGAACATCTTCGATAATACCCCTAGGAATTCTAACGGTTTTATCAGCTAACTGAATACTCATCCTAGTTTGTTTGGGTTTCCCTAGACCTAATTGTTTAAACAATTTATAAGGCATGACATTTATGCTTGCCCCTAAATCACTAACGATTATCAACAGTTAGTCTTCCAATTAAACATGGAATTGTAAAACTCCTAGATCTTTTAATTTTACGTGGTAGCTTATTTTGCAAGATTTTGAGCACTTTGCGTTGAGTTCCACATGCGAATCTTCATTTTGTTTCCGCTTGTTTGTTAGAAGCTTCTTTAAGAATTTCCTTGAATCAGGCATCTGCGAAAGAGCTTCGAGGAGTGATAAGTTAATGTGTAATTTCTTTAAAAGTTTAAGAAACTTACCGAATCTGTTCTCTGTGTCGTCTCTTTTTTCGCTTGAGGGTAAGGTATGCGAGGTTGGTACTCCTTGATTACGGTTTTGGCTTGTCTTGTGTTACCTCAATTTTACCTTTTTCTACCTCGTTTCCTTGTGTTGGACTGGGTTCGTCTACTTTTTCGCTTTCTTGAGCTGTTATGGCTTGGATTTGCTCATTTGGATTAATTTCAGTATTACTCGGTAGACGCCCTTGCGGTCGTTCGGATAATAGCTTTGCAATTTCTCCGACTGACTGAGTAATTTCCCCTATTTCCTTTGTAAGTCCTCCAACTTGGTTCTCGATCGTTTTGATCGATGTTTGTTGGGTGTTGAGCGTTACCTCATTTTTTTTTTGGAGACAAAGCTTCGTGGATGCTATGAATTTGTTCAACGTCTCTTCAAGACTCGGCTTCTTTTCCTGTGGATAGGGCTGATTTTTGAAATTTTGAGGAGGTTGTTGTCTTTGATTTCCTTGATTTCCTTGTCCTCCCCACGAAAAATTTGGGTGGTTCCTCCAACCTGGATTTTAATTATTACTATATGGGTTATTATTGGATCTGAAATTGTTACCTATATAGTTCATCTGTTCGCTCTCTGGTTGGTAGGGTGGGTACTCAGAATTCACCACAGTTCCACTTGCGTCGTGACTCGCATCTTTGGATTTACCTGCGAAGAACACAAACTATCAATCTTCTTATTCATCAACTCTACTTGGTTTGATAGCATGGTTACTGTGTCGAGGTTGTAAACTCCGGCTGTTTTTGTTGGTTTTGTTCTTGTAACTTGCCACTGATAGTTGTTTAGCGACATCTCTTCAATAAACTCGTGAGGTCGCCTCGGGAGTTTTATTATTCAGGTTCCACCGGTATTGAATCAATTAATTACCTCGTTGAAGGATTTACATTGTTGTAAAAGTTTGGACTTGGAGCCACAATGGTAATCCGTGGTGTGGGCTTCTCTCAAGAGATCTTTGTATCTCTCCCATGCGTCGTATAATGTCTCTAAATCCATCTGCACAAAAGAAGAAATATCATTACGTAACTTGGCCGTTTTGGCGGTGGAAAATATTTTAATAGAAATTTTTCGGTCATTTGTTCCCATGTAGTGATTGACTCGTGGTAACGAAGTTTAACCACTGCTTAGCTTTATTTTTTTAGTGAAAAGGGAAATAACCAAAGACGTATGGCATCATCAGAAACACCATTTATTTTGAAGGTATCACAGAACTCTAAAAAGTTAGCTATATGAGTGTTTGGGTCTTCGTCCTGCAAACCATCAAATTGAACAAACTCTTGAATCATTTGAATAGTGTTGGGCTTTAATTCAAAATTATTAGCAGCTATATAGAGCCTAACAATACTCGATTCTCGCCTCGTTAAATGAGGTTTAGCATAATCATACATAGTACGAGGAGCATTCTGATCCGCCACATCGTTTTGTGGTGGTGGATTATTTTCGTCCATCCCTTCAGTAGGATTGGGTCGGTCTTCTCGCTCTCCTTGGTAATTTAGGGCTCGCCTAATTTTTCTCTGCGATTTCTTGAGCGGTAGCTTCAATATTACTGTCGTATTCTAAAGGTCCTCTCGGGTTCCTTCTAGTCATAAACTAGAGGTACCTGCTAGGAAAAGAAAGAAAGAAAATTTAGCAAATTTAAAATTAAAACTAAAAATAAAAATAAATTGCAAAAAAAAAATAAAAATAATGGCTAAAGTAATAAAAATAGAGTTTTCTTAATATTTTAGTTCCCCGGCAACAGTGCCAAAAACTTGATCGCTGTAAATCAGAGTTTTAAAATTTATAAAAGAATGATCGAACTTGGAAACTAACTCGGACAACGATTGAGGCAAGTGTACCTATCGAACAGTAGTATAGCTTAGGTAAGACCGGATTATCGAACCCAAAGGAACTAAAAGTACTAATACTCACCGTCTTTTTATTATTTAGCCTTAATATAAAGTGATGGTTGTTAAACTAAAATTAATCTACTTACTAAGCTAAGACGCAAAGACAAAAAGAATGAATTCGGGAAATAACTTTTAGAAAAACTCAGTTGGCTCAAGCGATACCCTTAGGAAAAATCCACCTAGACTTCACTTGTTATCTAACCTTGAACCATATGATTTATTTACTTAGTTTGATCCGTGAGACTCCTAACGTATATTAAACCCTCTTTCGAGGCGAATAACGTCTAACCCTAGGTTAATTAGTGGAACTCTCGTTCGCTTATAATAACCCCTAGAATAGCGATAAATCGATCCGTGGACTCCCATATTAGGTTTCACCCTAATCCGGCAAAATCTCGTCACCCTATCTCTAGGCGTGCGATCAACTCCGCTTAATTATGTTGGATCTACTCTCTAGGCGTGGTCTATTCCTCCTCCACCTAAGCACATTGGATTTGGATTAAGTTCACACAATTAAGAACAAACTAAGTTATTATCATATAATTCAAAAATCAAATAACAAGATTCATCATAGGTTTCATCATCTCTTGGGTATCAGAAGGTTTAGTTCATAACAATAAAGGAAAACATCTCAAGAGAAAAGATAACACAAAACATAAGAAATCCCTAAAACCCCCTGAAGGAATTGAAGAGGAGATCCTCCGTCTTGAGTAGAATTCTGGCTTCTTGAGATGGATCAACTGGCTATCTTCGAGTGATTCCCACAAATCTGACCTTTTCGGCTTGGCTTTTTAGCCTATCTTTCCGCCCCCTTTCAGCTGGTACCTAGGGTGTATTTATAGGCTTTTGAAACACGTTTCTTTCTCCCTAAGTATCATTTCTCGAATGGAATTCCTCTTCTCCACGGTAGAGGCACGGCTTTGGCACACGCCCGTGTAAATCGTGGTCAGGCCGTGTTCGACACTGTTGAATGAGGCACGACCGTGTAAGTCGCGGTCAAGGCTGTGTTCTAGTAGGATTGGTGGCACGGCCGTGTGGCTTGGAGTCCAGGCCGTGTCAATTTCGTGGCTTGGCCCAACTTGGTCCGTTTTAAGCCCGTTTCTCGTTCTTTTCGTCATCGGGTGCTTTCCTAAGTATAAGACATGAAAAGAAAGGATTAAGAGCACCTTTTTACATAAATTGGGGCTTAAATTATCCAAAAGCATACTAAATGTGGGCTTAGAATATGTTACTTTTACGGTTTATCAGTCAACATTGATTTGTTATTCTAGAACTTGCTTCGATTATACATGTCGAGACCACACCTTTGATTTGATATAAAGAGATGATAAAGGCACCTAGGTTTTAACCCACGTACTCCATAAAAAGCCTACCCTCACAATTAACCCCTAGTGAACCCCTTTGATCCTAACAACCCTTTTTTTTGACTCACCCGCTAATATTAACCCGAAACCCACTTTGTATTTGTTATCACCATTTCTCTTAACTACCCCTATATCGAGATTTGATTTGATCGGTTACTTAAACTAGTTTCTTTTTATCAGTTGTTAAACTCTATCTTATTATTATTGTTTGATTTGTTCTTAAAAAAAATGAAGTATATTCATTATTAGTTCTATGTTATTTGAGCTCAAACTGTTAATTTCATTATCTTTAGAAGAAGCTCATTTTATTAGTATTAAGTTTCCAATTGATGTAATTATTTATTATCGGTTAAATCGTTTCTAGTTAGGTAATTTGTCAGTCAATCTCGATTCTAACCTCTAATTCTCGCCTTTATCCACACCTTTAACCCAAGCCCAGTTACAACCCCTTTTAAAGACCTTTTTGATTTGTGTATTATCTCATATTATAGTGGTGGAGATTTGATTTTCATGCAAGCCTATGGGATTAACTTTTCATGTTTGACTTACGAGTGTTTTTTCCTGAACCTTAAACACTTCGAGTGATTTGAGTGAACCTTTAGTGAGGATGTCAATTTTTGTCGATTTTGAATTAAAGGTAATTATTTAGGTAAGGGGAAACACCTATTTTTAAATCTTTGTAAAAACTATGACTTTGATTGTTTGAATCTTTAGGAACCTTCAGGTTAAATTATCCATGTATGAATTATCTATGAATTATGAAGAGACATTATTGATGAAGGTTATGAATTGAGGAAATTCTGTTTTAATTGTGAGTTGAGAACTTTGCTTGAGGACAAGCAAAAGCTTAAGTGTGGGGGTATTTGATAAACCGTAATAGTAACATATTTTATCTCCACATTTAGCATGCTTTTGGATGATTTTATCCCTTGAATTATGGAATTTGGTGCTCTTAATTCTTTAATTTCATGTTTTATACTCGGGAGAGCATAGGAGGATGAGAAGAACGGAAAACGGGCTTAAAATGGGCCAAATGGGCCAAATTAGGAAATCAACACGGCCTGGGCCCAAAGCACACGGCCGTGCCCCTTTAGCAGAATCGAACACGGCCTTAAGTCGATTCACACGGGCGTGCCACACGGGCGTGTCCTTGCCGTGACAAAGAAGAATTTTATTCGGAATAGGGTACTTAGAGGCAAATAAAGCCATTCCAAAAGCCTATATAAACACCCTAAAGGGCAACCTTTAGGGGGCGTCCAGCTAGGCCAATGAGCCAAGCCAGAGAGGTTAGATACGTGGGATTTTCTCGAAGAAAGCCAGTTGATTCATCTCAAGAAGCCGAAATCATACTCAAGACGGCGGATCTCTACTTCAATTCCTCCAAGGGGTTTTAGGGTTTTCTTATGTTTTATTTTATCTTTTCTTCTGAGAAGTATTCTTTTATTATTATGAACTAAACCCTCAGATACCTGAGGGGGATGAAACCTAAGACGGATCTTGTTATTGTTTTCTGAACTATATGATAAATACTTGATTTGTTCTTAATTATGTGTTCTTAATTCTTACTTTGATATTTTAGGGTATTGATTCAAGTATTGATGTGCTTAGGCTGTGGAGCAAAAGTCCCTGTCTAAGAGTAGATCTAGCATAGTTAAGCGGAGTTGATCGCAACCCTAGACATAGGATGATTTAAAATCTGCGATTAGGGTCAAACCTAATATGGGAGTCCATAGATCGAGTTAATGCAATTCTAGGGGTTTTAATTAGAAAGAGATTTCAATTAATCAACCTAGGGTTAGACGTTAGTAGCCTCGACGGAGGTATTAATATACATTAGGGAATCCTACGGATCAAGTCAAGTGAATAAATCGTCTGGTTCAGAGTTAGATAACAAGTGAAGTCTAGGTGGATTCTTCCTTGGGTATTGTCTTAATCAATTGGTTTTTCCCACAAGTATTTCCCCAATTCATTCTCTTTGTCTTAGCGTCTTTAGCTTAGTAGTTAGTTAATTTTAAATTGAACAATAATTCACTTCAATTCTTAGGCTAAATAATAGAAAGAAAGTTAGTATTAGTACTTTTGGTTCCTTTGGGTTCGACATTCCGGTCTTGCCACTGAACTATACTACTGTTCGATAGGTTCGCTTGCCTCAATCGTTGTCACAGTTAGTTTCTAGGCTAGATCATTCATTATATAAATTTTAAGACTCTAACATAACGATCACAAATCGTCAATCATGGGCAACGGATATTTGTTCTTTATGGTCACTTTGTTCAACTGACGATAGTCAATGCACATTCTCATCGTGCCATCTTTCTTTTTCACAAATAGAACATGAGCACTCCAAGGTGAGAAACTCGGTCTTGCGAACCCTCTGTCAGTCAACTCTTGCAACTGTGACTTTAACTCTTTCAACTCTTTTGGTGCCATTCTATACGGAGCTCTCGAAATATGTGTCGTACCAGGAAACAGATCAATACCAAATTCAACTTCACGTATCAGAGGCAATCCCGGCAATTCTTCAGGGAATACATCAGAAAACTCACAAACAACTAACACTAATTCAACTTTCTTTTCAGACACTTTCGAATCAATCACATAAGCAAAATAAGCTTCGTAACCCTTTCTCATAATTCTGAGCTTTCAATACAGATACCACAGCAGGCAATCCATACAAATCATTAAACTCAACCCGAACTATTTCATCATTTGGACATCTCAAATCAATAGTCTTTGTTTTATAATTCACAATAGCATCATGCAATGTCAACCAATCCATACCCAGAATGATATCAAACTCATCAAATGGTAATGGCATCAGATCAGCAGGAAAACAGATATCTTGAAACATTAACAGACAGTTCTTACATACTTTGTCAACCAGGACACTTTTACCTAAGGGGTCCGATACTTTTATAACAAACTCAGTAGACTCTACAGGCAAAGTCTTACTGGATACTAAGTTCATGCATATATATGAATGAGTAGAACCAAGGTCTATCAATGCAGTCACAGAAGTATCATAAAGTGTAAATGTACCCGTTATAACATCTGGAGATGAAGCTTCCTCCCGAGCTCGGATAGCATACGCTCTAGCAGGTGCTCTAGCTTCAGATCTCGCAACAGTATCTCTCGTAGTTCTCTGACTACCACTGACATTTCTTACATTACGGGAAGGTCTACCTCTCACTGGAGCATTATCGGATCTCGGATTCTGGGCAGTCTCTTGCTCAACAGACTCTGGGAAATCACGAATAAAATGATCTAACGATCCACATCTGAAGCAAGCTTGATCATTCAATCTACAACTTCCCAGATGTCTTTTACCATAGTGCTTACACTCAGGTTACTCGGATCAGACAATTCCAACACTTGCCATTAAAATTGCTGGAGCTTTGGAACTCAACTCTGACCTAGCTCGATCTCTACTAGAATGTCCCACATTATCGCTAGAACGGCTTTGCTCATCTCGAAATTTCTTCGAAACAGACTGAAATGATTTGTTTGGAAATCTCTTTCTCGCATCTCTAGCTTCAGATTCGGCTTTTCTTTTATCTTTCCCGAGTGCTTCAGCTTTACATGCCCGATCAACAAGTACAACAAACTCTTTTATCTCAAGAATTCTGACTAACAAACGGATATCTTCATTAAGGCCATCTTCAAATATTTTACACATTATTGCTTTCGATGATACACATTCTCGGGCATACTGAATCAGTCTCACGAACTCTTGTTCATATTCAGCGACAGACATGCGGCCTTGTTTCAATTCCTGAAATTCTTTCCGTTTCTGATCAATGAATCTCTGACTGATGTATTTCTTCCGAAACTCAATCTGAAAGAATTCCCAAGTGACTCTCTCTTTCGGAACAACAGAAATCAAAGTATTCCACCACTTATAGGCCGCGTCTCGTAGCAAAGATACAACACATTTAATACTTTCTTCCGGAGTCAAAGACATCTCATCAAACACTCGAATAGTGTTTTCTAACCAATACTCGGCTTTTCAGTATCGTCATCACTGGTAGCCCTGAACTCTTCAGCTCCATACTTACGGATTTTTTCTACCGGAGGCTTATTCCACGGATTTAGATTCATAGTCAGAGGCATAGCAGATGTCTGAGGGGGATTATTTCTCACAAACTGAGTGAACCACTCACTCATCACCTGGAAGAAAGCTTGTTTAGCTTCTCCCTCTTGACCGCTCGTAGCCGGTCTCGGATCAGATGGCGCTGTCCCTTCAGTGGGAGCAGGCGCATTACTTTCTACAACGACATCTACGGCTCTTTCGAGATCCATTACTATACGAAAATCACATTTTACACGTCAGGATTCATCACACTATCACAGTTCAAATATATGACATGTATAGCTAAACTCTCACACGCTACGTTAGTCCGAGAATTGGCTAAACCGTAGCTCTGATACCAATCAAATTGTAACACCCCTAACCCATATCCATCGCTGGATTAGGGTTAAAGGTGTTACTAGACAGATCAAAAACTTTTACAGACATATCATAACGGAATTCAACCAATCAGATCAAAGTGTCCCTTAAATAGGTCAACGAGACCTTAAACATGTTTTAGAATAAGGCCGGGACTAAACCGAACACATATGAAAATTATCAGAAATTTAAAACTTTTTCAACACTGTAGAGGTCACACGCCCGTACAGTTAGGCCGTGTGCCTCACACGGCTACTAGACACACCCATGTGTCTTGGCCGTGCGAAAATAGAGCATGTATACTAACTTATCCCCACGGCCACTAGACACGCCCGTGTGCCATGGCCGTTAAAAATTAGGCTAGCTACTGACTTGTTCACACGACCACCAAGCACGCCCGTGTGCCACGACTGTGTAACCTACTCAGGCACACTTCGAAGTGGCCCTTGAGCCATACGGAAGAGACACACGCCCGTGTCTCTTAGCCATGTATGCAAAATAGGCCATTTGCAAGGCCAAAATGCCACCCACACTTGGGTCCTCCCTACAAGCATAAACAATCATATTTCTCAATACAATGGCAACCAAAAACACAATAAATGGTCATCATATTATCCCATTCAATCTCATTTCTAAACATGCTAATTTGCACAATCAATTCACATGTAAATCCAAGCATAACTCATCCACAACTTCACTAAATCACTATGGTATCAATTCATCAATAAGCTTACCTTTCATAATGCCATTTCATTGCCATCAAGCCATACCAAAACATACATCATTTACCATTCTCACTCATGCATGTTACCAATATTTATCTAGCCAAATCACATGGCTATTTACATCTCAAACTTATACCAAATGACTAGCTTATGCATGCCATATTTAGCTATATTCACATTTTCAAAATACCAAAACAAGTTGGAGTAGTGTGATGACGATCCTCGACGGTCCCCGAGCCTTCAGTAGCTTTGACGATCTATTACAGAGTAAACACACACACAGAGTAAGCTTTCCAAAAGCTTAGTAAGCTATATACAAATAAACTTAGCATAAAATGCATATAACCATATTTATACATTGACATTAATATTTCTCAATGCATATTCATCACATATTCTTTGGCTCATTTACTAAGCCATCACTTACCACATTCCTCAATTCAAGCATCACTTATGCACATAGCTCATTCAAGCTTATATATATATATCACATATTATCTCATCAAATCTATATTCACATCCATTTTGGTAAGTTCATATATGTATACTTACCTTTCATGCACATACATAGTGTACCTTTCAACATACCTGAATCCTTATACAGTTCACTTAGTCATTCACATCTCGGACTTGCCCGTTGAACCGTTCGGAATCTAATAGGATACGCAGAGTGCTCGGAATAGTCGTACAATGCCAATGTCCCAGACGTGGCCTTACATGTAATCAGATATCGATGCCTTTCGCTCTCGGCAGGTCTTATACGAATCAATACGATGCCAATGTCCCAGACATGGTCTTACACGTAAATCTCATATCGATGCCAACGTCCCAGACGTGGTCTTACATGAAATCTCAAATCAATGCCAACGTCCCAGACGTGGTCTTACATGATATCACATAACGGACACCTATGTCATGACATATACTATCCTATCTATCCCTAGGTTCAAACGGGACTTCTCGGACATTATCAACTTGTCGACTTATTTGTAACTCGTATTTCATATACATTCCATCACAATAGATATTCATAGTAATTCAAATTCCATATATACACAAATAGTTCAATGCAAATACATTTATTTGTATATCGACTTACCTCGAATTCGGATAGTTGATCGGATTCGGTTATTCGACTACTTTCACTTTCCCGCGACCTAAATCCGCTTTCTTCAGTTCTTGATCTATACATATTCAAATTTAATCCTTTTATTCACTAATTCATTCAATTTAATCCCAGAACACATATTTAGGGCAGTTTACGAATTAACCCTCATATTTTCACATTTGGACAATTTAGTCCCTATTTCACAAAATCACAAAATACACAAAATTATCATATACCCATGCTTAGCCAAATACACACTATGCTCATATCAATCCATAAATTTCATTTATTTCACAAATTAGGCCTTCAAAATATTATTTTCACAATTTATCTATAATTAGCTAAATTCATCAAAAATTCAAGAACAAAACATGTTCATTAAACACATATCTTTCATTTAACACCAATACTCATCACAAAGCAAACCATTTCATCAATGGCACACCTCATAAACATCATCAATTCTTCAAATTACAACATGGGCTTGATAGTAGACTAAGCAACAATCTCAAAAACATAAAAATCATCAAAAATTGAAACAAAACATACCTTGAATTGAATCAAAAGCTAGCCGAATGCCCTAGCTTCTTATTCCTTTTTCTTTTGTTTGATTTTCGATGGAAGAACATATGAATTTTAACCTTTTGTTTTATTAATAACATGTTATTAAACTATTTACTATACTATCCTTTCAATTAATATTTGAAACAAATATACATTAAGGGCATACTTGCCCTTTGCCATCCACTAGCTTAACAAATGGACTATTTGTATTTTAAGGGCTTCACATTATGAAGACATCAACAATTTGATACTTTTACATTTAACCATCAAACTTTCATATTATGCGATTAAGCCCTTTTGTCAAATTAAGCACACAAACAGACAAATTTTCATACGAGACTTTCACACATGCTTAATCACTTACTGAAGGCACAGAAAATAATATTAAACTATTTTACTGACTCGAATTTGTTGTCCCGAAACCACTGTTCCGACTAGGGTCTAAACCGGACTGTTACAACTAAATCCGACAAGTGAGTTCAAAAATTTAATAAATTAATATATTAGTCAAGTATGATTTTAGAAGTATTTTTGAATTAGTGAATTTTGTGATTTAAAAGAATTTATTAGGTAAATTGGGTCGAAAACGAGGTATCGAGACCTCAAATTTATAAACCGAGCCTTAAATATTTTTAGAAATATTTATGGAGTGTCATTGAGTTAGTATTAAATTTTCGTTAGAAAATTTTAACATTTTGATAGTTAATTAATTAAAAAGGACTAAATTGTAAAAGGTGCAAAAACTTGTTAGAGTGATTAAATAGCTTAAGTGTCTAATAAGGAAGGATTTAAAAGGCAATTAGACACAAAATATATGGTATGGATGGTATGGGCAAAGAAAATAAGCAAGGAAACAACGTGAACAAGGGGCAAAATTTGAAAACAAGTAAAATTAATAGTTAAAATTGAATTTTCATGAGAAATCTAGATATTTTCTTCATTTTTCTTCAGCAAAACGCCATGGGAGGTCTCCAAGAAGGTGGTTTCTCATATTTTTTGCACCATGTGAGTTTATTTCTTGCTCTTTTCTTGTAATTTTTGTGTTTTTAAGACTTTTGCAATTAGGTCCAACTATCTAATTCATTAGTTTTTGATTTTATGGGTAATATTGGAAGTTACCATTGATGAGTTCTGGATTTTTATGATGAATTAACATGGGTTTGAAGTTTTAATTTTGTTATATGATGATTTTATCAAGTAATTTCAATAGAAATTGATTTTAGGACCTAATTGTGAAAAAGTTAAGAATTAGGGTTTGGTATTAAAATTCTGAATATTAATGGCTGTATGGTAGCCTAAAATAATTAGGTAAATTGTCAATTAAGGAAAATTAGCTCAATTGATAGGATAATTGCACAGGGACTAAATTGTAAAAACTATAAATTTGGGGTAAAGGTTTAATTTCAAAAATTGAAGGGTATAAATTGTAAAGTGAATTATAAATGGAATAGATGCTAATGAATGAGTAATTTTATATTATAGATCAAGAAACCGAAGATAACAGGGAAAAGAGAAATTAACAGACTAGTCCCCGAATTTCTACAAATTCTACAAATAGGCCCAGGTAAGTTCGTATGATCAAAATTTTATATTTATATTGAATTGATGTATGATATTATGTATTTATTTATATTATATGTTAAAAACATGGAAAATTTATAAATATGAATGGTTAACGAAATAAATACATACGAAATTCATGAGAATAACGGTACATGGAATATTGATTGTTATTGAATTGAATGTATGTGGAATAGTGATATTTGAATATCGGATATATTGAAACAGATAGATTTAATAAGTGATGAATTTATTGAAATTATATTGATTGAGTTGGTATATATATATTGATTATAATGACTGACTGAATTGAAATAAATATTGATTGTTATTGAAAAATGAATTGAATTGTATTGAATAATGAATATATTTGATTAATTGAAATGTGTATTGATTGGAAATTGAAAAGTGATTTGGAAACCCTATTAACTAGTCGGGCTCAGTCGGATATAGATGGCATGCCATAGGATTGGAAGAGTTCAAGGATTACTTTGACTTCGAGTTGATGAGACACTGGGTGTTTATTATATTAATTCGGATAGATTCGATAAGGTACTAGGTACCAACTTACTTCGGCATGGCCGATGAGACACTGGGTGTCAACTTATTGATTCGAACTATCCGATGAGGCACCGAGTGCCGTACTAGTGTGTTTTGGTTAGATCCGTGTATCCGTCCGAGTCCGAGTTTGGTTAATAGGGGTAAACAAATGATTTGGCCAATTGATTGATATTGAGTGATATTGAATATGGATTGGAATGGACAACGAAATGAAATATGCAATTGAAATGCATGAAATTGCATGAATCATGGATTCATGAAATGGATATTGATATTGAAATTGAATTGTGTATCCTAATGAGAAAAGCTATTGAATAGAAATTATGAGATTGAAATAGTACGATATGAGAATTAAAAGTGTTATGAATGGTATATTTATGAAATTATATCTAAAATACTCGGTATTGATATATAATTGATATATATTGAAAAGTGTCTTGGAAAATGATATTTACTTGATATATATATTGAAATGTGACATGGGAATGATATTTATTTAATATATATTGAAAAGTGACATATAAATATGTGTTGAACTTTAATATGTTGATATAAGAAGATTATGTATATGATGATGAGTATTAAACCCAAGTGTGATATGTCGAGAAAATAAGTTTATCAATATTGAATTTATATCTAAGATGTGCAAGTACGCTAACTATTGTTGTTGCTTGATGATTAGGCAAGTGCCATGATAAACCATAATTTATACATATTTTGACCCCATGCTTGGCTTACTTTTGGATGAATTTTCATTAGATTTGATGAATTCGATGCTCCTAATCCTTTAATTTCATGTTTTATACTTAGGAGAGCTTAAGGAGTCGAAAAGAACGAGAAACGGGCCAAAAAGGGACAAAATGGGCCTACCTCGAAAATCAACACGGCGTGGACTATCGTAAACGGGCAGATCACACGGCCGTGTGTGATGAGCAGAATTGAGCACGGCCTAAGTTATCACACACGGGTGTGTCACACGGGCGTGTCCCTGCCGAACCCAAGTCGAATTCTATTCGAAAAAGACTAATTTTGGGCCAAGAGAAGTTCTCCAAAGCCTATATAAACACCCTAGGGGGTAACCTAAAGAGACACGCGGAGTAGAAGGCAAAAAATACTCGAAGACAACCATCGGGAGCAGCTCGGAAGAAGGATCTCCATCAAGACTGAAGATCTCCTATCAATTTCTCTTGAAGTTTTTGGGTTTTCTTATGTTTTGTTGTTTTCCTTATTTTAAGATGTTTCCCTCTATAAGTATGAACTAAATCCCTTAAATACCTAAGGGGATGAAACCTAAGACGGATCTTATTACTATTTGATTTATAAGATAAATACTTGTTCTTATTCTTAATTGTGAGTTCTTATTCTTGTTTTGATAATTCAGGTTATTAATTCAAGTCGAATGTGCTTATTCAGAGGAGCAAAAGTCCATGTTTAAGAGTAGATCAACACGATTAAGCGGAGTTTATTGCAACCCTAGAAATAGGGCGACGAAAATCTGCCAGATTAGAGTCAAATCTAATAAGGGAATCCATAGATCGAGTTAATGCGACAATAGGGTTTTAATTAGAAAGAGATTTCAATTAATCAACCTAGAGTCAGTTGTTTTTAGTCTTGAAAGAGATATTAACATAATTTAGGGATTTCTACGGATTAAGTCAAGTGAATAAATCGTATGAATCAGGAGTAATAAGTGAAGTCTAGGTGGATTCTTTCTTGGGTATTGTCTATCTCATAAAGTTATCTAAAAGTATTTTCCCAATTCATTCTCTGTCGTGCTTTTAATTAATTTTAGTTTAAAAGAAATCACTCCAATTCTTAGGCTAGATAATAGAAAGATAGTAATTACTAGTACTCTTAGTCCTTGTGGATACGATATTTCCAGTCTTACCATAACTATACTACTGTTCGATAGGTGCGCTTGCCTTTATTGTGATCGTAGTTAGTTAGAGACAGATCATGCCAAGTTATTGATTGAATAGTAGTATATTTATTTATTTGAAGCACTGAAAAGGTAAGTATTTAAGTGAAAGTAAGTTAGTGCTCATGAAAGAATGGTAATGCTTAAATTATGAAATTTCTTATGAATTGACTTATTATGTGTCCAATATGAAAAAGGCTTGGTTAAATGCACTAACTTGTAACTATGCCTATGAGTGATACTATGGATTAGTTCACCTTGTGAATTAGTGAGAACAGTTTATAAGTATTACAGTAACAATAATGGGTTATTTTTTATATATAAAGTTTTATAATTGAAATAAATTAGTATGATTAAAGATTATACGAGCTTACTAGGCATTCATTGCTTACATGTTTGTTTTATTTATCTATCTTACAGATTATCGGAAGCTCAAACGGGTTGAAAGCTTATCAGAGCCATATCACACTATCCATTGGTTCTATCGGTAATTATGGATGACTTTATTTTGGTTATAATGGCATGTATAGGTTATTTTGGTTAAATGTTAGTCTATAGTTGTTATGTAGATATTAGTTATTTATTTGGTTTGCGTTTTGGTATTGTAGTATTTGCATGATTTACCTTATAATGTTGATGTGATTGAATGATGAGAGGTAAAATAGTAGTTGAATATGCATAAGAGGTGCCTAAAAGTATAATGGTTATGTATGTCTAAATAAAAGTTAATACAAAGAATTATGAAAGAGTAAAATTAGCATTAAAATAGTTTCTGGACAGCAGAAATGGTTCAACTTTGAAAAATCACCAAAAATTGTGGAAATCGAATTAGAGGTTTAATAAAACATTAAATTAAATTTCATTGAGTCTAGTTTTTCATAGAAGAAATGGTGTAAGCAACAGAATTGTAAATTATGAGATATAATAAATTTTGTGAGATAAGGTCAGAATGATTTCGGGTTCCCCTGTTAAGAATTTGGAAAATCATCAAAAATTTTAAAAAATAATTATAGGTTTAAATTTATATTTTTAAATTCTTAATGAGTCTATTTTCAATAGAAATAAATGGAAACATCATCCAAATCTCGTACTAAGAGATAATTAATTTTTAGTGAAAAAAGGTCGAAGCTGTCAAACAACAGAACAGAGATAATTTTGAAGATTTTACTGTACTTATTGGCTAAATTATAAATTCTAAAATTTTTATGGTAGAAATATATTTGAGTCTAGTTTCAAAAATATTAAGCGGATCTTAATTTAGAATTCTGTAGCTCTAGATATAAATAATTTAGTGACTACGACACAAGTGGACAACTTTGATATGAACATAAGTAAATAGTAGAATTATCTATAATTTTTCTGTAAACTCTGGTAACATCTCGTAACCCTGTTCCGGTGATCGCTGTGATTTATCAAAAATTTATAAAGAGAATGATCGAACCTGGAAACTAACTATGACAATGATTTGAGGCAAGCGCACCTATCGAACAGTAGTATAGTCAAGGCAAGACCGGATTGTCGAACCCAAAGGAACTAAAAGTACTAATACTACCTTTCTTTTTATTATCTGGCCTAAAATAAAGGGAATTTTCATTTAATCTAAATTAACTAACTACTAAGCTAAAGACTCTAAGACAAAGAAGAATGAATTTGGGGAAATACTTGTGGGAAAAACCAATTGATTAAGACAATACCCGAGGAAGAATCCACCTAGACTTCACTTGTTATCTAACACTGAACCAGACGATTTATTCACTTGACTTGTTCCGTAGGATTCCCTAAGTTATATTAATACCTCCGTCGAGGCTACTAACGTCTAACCCTAGGTTGATTAATTGAAATTACTTTCTAATTAAAACCCCTAGAATTGTATTAACTCGATCTATGGACTCCCATATTAGGTTTCACCCTAATCCGGTAAAATCTCGTCACCCTATGTCTAGGCGTGCGATCAACTCCGCTTAATTATGCTAGATCTACTCTTAGGCAGGGACTTTTGCTCCTCCACCTAAGTACATCAAACTTGAATTAATATCCCAGAAATATCAAAACAAGAATTAAGAACACATAATTAAGAATAAATCAAGTATTTATCATATAGTTCAGAAAACAATAACAAGATTCATCTTAGGTTTCATCCCCCTCAGGTATCTGAGGGTTTAGTTCATAATGATAAAAGAAAACATCTCAGAAGAAAAGATAAAACAAAACATAAGAAAAACCCTAAAACTCCCTGAAGGAATTGAAGAGAGATCCTCCGTCTTGACTATGACTCCGGCTTCTTGAGATGAATCAACTGGCTTTCTTCGAGTAAATTCCCACAAATCTGCCCTCTTTGGCCTAGCTGGATGCCCCCTGACAAAAGCCTTGGGCTCCTGTCGACTCCTCCCGCTTAAGTTGCCCCCTAGGGTGTTTATATAGGCTTTGGAATGTGTTTCTTTGCCTCCAAGTATCCTAATCCGAGTGAAATTCCTCTTTGTCACAGCAGGGACACGCCCATGGCACACGCCCGTGTGAATCGTGGCCAGGCCGTGTTCTTGTCTATTAATGAGGCACGGGCGTGTGGTCTTGGGCCCAGGCCGTGTCGATTTCGTGATTTGGCCCATTTGGTCTGTTTTAAGCCCGTTTCTCGTTCTTTTCGTCCTCCTATGCTCTCCTGAGTATAAAACATGAAATTAAAGGATTAATAGCACCAAATTACATAATTCAAGCGATAAATCATCCAAAAGTATACTAAATATGGGCTTAAAATATGTTACTATTACGGTTTATCAAATACCCCCACACTTAAGCTTTTGCTTGTCCTCAAGCAAAATTCTCAACTCACGATTAAAACGATCTTCCTCGATTCATAATATTCATCAATAATGTTTCATCATAATTCAAAGATAATTCATACATGGATGATTCAACTCAAAGAGTCCTAAAGATTTAAACAATCTAAGTCATATATTTTTGTAGCATGAAAACATAGGTGTTTCCCCTCATCTAAATAATTACCTCTGATTCAAAATCGACAAGGATTGACATCCTCACTAAAGATTCACTCAAATCACTCGAGGTGTTTAAGGTTCAGGAAAAAGCACTCATAAGTCAAACATGAAAAGTTAATCCCATCGGCTTGCATGAAAATCAAATCTCCACCACTATAATATGAGATGATACACAAATCAAAAGGTCTTTAACAGGGTTGTAACGGGGCTTGGGTTAAAGGTGTGGATAAAGGCTAAATTAGAGGGTTAGAATCGAGATTGACTTGACAAATTACCTAACTAGAAAAATGAGCTAATTCTTAATAATTACATAAACTTGTAATACTAATAATACGAGCTTTTTCTTCAAGATGTCGAATTTAAATATGTAAGCCCACTTAATTATAAGACTAATAACACTAATAATGAATATACTTCGTCGTTTTTTTTAAACAAATCATAAATACATAATAAATGATGAATTTACTATCGAAATAAATAGGCAATCGATCAAATCAAATCTCGATATAAGGGTAGTCAAAAGGAATGGTGATAACAAAAACAAAGGGTTTCGGGTTAATATTAGTGGGTGAGTCAATAAAAAGGGTTGTTAGGATCAAAGGGGTTCACTAGGGGTTAATTATGAAGGTAGGCTTTTTAGTGGAGTGAGTGGGTTAAAACCTAGGTGCCTTCATCATCTTTGTATATCAAATCAAAGGTGTGGTCTCGACATGTATAATCGATGCAAGTTCTAGAATAACAAATCAATGTTGACACACTCATAATCAATAAAGTGAGCATGAAAAAGAATATATGCTCTAAAGGCTCAAAATCTCACAAGAGAAAATTATGGGTTTTTGATGTCAACCTCGTAAATTTTAAACTTCAAAGAAATATTCAAATTCAGGTCGACAACCTAAAAAAAAATTTTTAATTTCTGAAAAATAGACTTATCATGCTTGACTCTCTAGTATCTTAAAGTTTAATCATCAATGCACAATTAACTATGACTTAATCCAAAACATATCAATGAAAATCATAAATCAAAGGAAATTTCATTCTAACAGTAATATGAGAAACTTACTTTAAGAAACAAGGTATAATTCATGATTTGAGAATAATGCAAAAAGTTTGGCACTTTGAAGGTTCACCCCCCCACACTTAAGATGTACATTGCCCTCAATGTACAAAGATAGATAGAAATTCATAAAAGATAGGGAGAGATAAAACTTCTTGAATTTGGATGGATTCCTTGAGTTGGAGGTGTGGAAACTTGATTCGGAGGTGAAAGATAAGTTGGAGGAGGCGTCTCTGGTGGTGATATGGGGGCTGCCCACTATTACTGCGCTAGATGAAGAAATTGGGTAGCCCGTGAAGAAATAGCCAAGAAATACTAAGAAAACTTCAAAATAAACTAATTATTTATTTAAAGACAAGAAAGATAAAGATAATGGTCGTAAAAAGTAAAAAACAAGAAAAAGAAAAGACTTATGGACTAAGGAGTCCTTATTGTTGGATGGTTCGCGAAGTGGGTGTGATTTCTAAGGCCGCGATGATGTTGGCGGAGGTCGTGGTGGGGTGATTCCCAAGCAGCCTGAAAAACCTAAAAACAAGAAACTAAAATAAGATACACTAAATTTAGTGGAAGAGAAGTTAAGATAAGGAAAATAAAGGAGAAGAGTAAAGAAGAAGAAAAATTAAATGGCCTCAAAGACCCTTGGCTTGTCGAATAATTGAAGTGGCCGGCATGAACTTATGTAGATCGTTATCCCACAGGGAGACTGTGCTTGGATCCTTCCGCTTCTTCGACATAGATGTGGTGGAGGTCAAGGGTTTGGGGAATGACTAGAGAAGAAAAGTAGGGAGAGGTCTGAGAAAGAAAGGGAAAAGAAAATAGGATGGAATAGATGGGAGGGATGGGTGTTTTAAATAGAAATTTTAAGTCTGGTACGTTCCCACGCCCGTGTACCATGGGCGTGTTGGGTCACATGGCCGTGTCGTACGGCCGTGTTATGCTTCTCTCATTTTTCCCACGCCCATGTTTGGGTCACCACGCTCGTGTAGAATCAAACAGTGTCGACCACGGCTGCATCGCACGACCGTGGCGAGTTAGTTGGAGCCCGTGTGACTTCCCTCAGTGTCGGCCACGACCGTACCGCATGGCCGTGGCAATTTAGAGTCGTCCGTGATTTGGGAATCTTTCGTCATTGGCTCGTCCTACCTCTGCTATGTCAGTACGGGAGTCTGTGTGCAAGGCTGTGTGGTATGGAAATCTGCACTTTGGTTAGTTTAAAATTGAATGCTAAAAAGGAGAAATAAAATAAACTAAAATGTAAAGTGTAAAGGAGCTAGTGCTCGGGTTGCCTTCTGAGAAGCGCTCGTTTTAAGTCTTAAGCTAGACTTACCTCTCATTCGCATAATTAGGGTGGTTTGAAGAGTTGAACATCTTTCCTCATGCTATTTGTCCTATAATCCGTGTATAGTTCAAGTCGAGTAGCGTTTATTTTGAAAGTGCCAAATATAGGATTACTTACCTTGACTATTCCGTATAGGAAAACATTGATTACCTTAAAAGGGATTTCTTTGTTTGTATTAGGGTCAGGAGGAGATATTCGAGGGTCTGATTTATCTAACAATACCTGATCTCCTATTTTGAATTTGTTAGTCCCATAGAGTGGCTTGGGTTCTGTTTCGTGTATCCCTAGTTTCTCCTTGAAGTGTGTCTTCCACTCGTCTAGTTCATCAATATGAAGCCTTTGATCCTCATGAATTATTTCTTTGTTGGCATGAGATATAGGATCTGGCTCAGTTGTGTTGTTCCGTGGTGCTTTCTGAAAAGAAGGTTTAACTGATTGGTTATTGATAGAATGTACGTTCTCACCTTGTTTACTCGATGCTCTAACCGAATCGAGAGCCTGAAGAGTGATTGTCTCGTCACCTACACAGAGTATGAGTTCACCTGCGTCGGCATCAATTTTAGTCCTGGCGGTTGCTAAAAAGGGCCTTTCTAGAATTAAAGGGATACTATTGTCCTCATCCATGTCTAAAACAACAAAGTCTACTGGGAATACGAATTTATCAATTTTCACTAGCACATCTTCGATTATACCCCTAGGAATTCTAACAATTTTATCAGCTAATTGAATGCTCATCCTAGTTTGTTTGGGTTTCCCTAGACCTAGTTGTTTAAACATTTTATAAGGCATGACATTTATGCTTGCCCCTAAATCAGCTAACGCATTATCAATAGATAAACTACCAATTAAGCATGGAATTGCAAAACTCCCTGGATCTTTTAATTTTCGTGGTAGTTTATTTTGTAGAATTGCTGAGCACATTGCGTTTAGCTCCACATGCGATGTTTCGTCTACCCTTCGCTTGTTTGTCAAGAGCTCTTTTAAAATTTTTCTAAAATCTGGCATCTGCGAAAGAGCTTCAAGTAATGGTAAGTTAATATGTAATTTCTTTAAAAGTTTAAAAAACTTACTGAACTGTTCCTCTGTGTCGTCTCTCCTCATTGCTTCGGGGTATGGTATGCGAGGTTGGTACTCTTTGATTACCGATTTTGGCTTTTCTTGGGTTACCTCAACCTTACTTTTTTCTACCACACTTTCTTGCCTTAGATTGGGCTCATGTAACCCTACATTATCATGAGCTGATATGGCTTGAATCTGCTCCTTTGGGTTAGTTTCAGTGTTGCTTGGCAATCTACCTTGTGGTCGTTCTGACATGATCTTGGTAAGTTGACCTACCTGATTCTTGATCTCTTGAATTGATGCTTGCTGACTTTCAAGTGTTGTCTCAGCTTTTTGAAGACAGGTTTCTGAGGCTGCTATGAATTTTGTCAGCATCTCCTCAAGGTTCGGCTTCTTTTCCTGTGGGTAGGGCTAATTTTGAAAATTTGGAGGGGGTTGTTGTCTTTGATTTCCTTGACCACCCCATGAAAAATTGGGGTGGTTCCTCCAATCTGGATTATAAGTATTACTATAAGGGTTATTGTTAGATCTAAAGTTGTTACCCATATAGTTCATCTGTTCGCTCTCTGTGCCCGGATGGTAGGGTGGGTACTCAGGATTCACCACGCCTCCACTTGCGTCGCACTAGATGACCGGATGTACCTGCGAAGAACACAAACCATCAATCTTTTTATTTAGCACCTCTACCTGATTTGATAGCATGGTTACTGCGTCGAGTTTGAAAACTCCGTTTGCTTTTGTTGGCCTTGTCCTTGTAACTTGCCACTGGTAGTTATTCAATGACATCTCTTCTATAAACTCATAGGCCACTTCAGGAGTTTTTTTATTCAAAGTTCCGCCGGTGGCTGAATCGATTAATTGCCTTGTTGAGGGGTTCACACCGTTGTAAAAAGTTTGGACCTGTAGCCACAAGGGTAATCCATGGTGTAGGCACCTTCTCAACAAATCCTTGTATCTCTCCCATGCATCGTAAAGTGTCTCTAAATCCATCTGCACAAAAGAAGAGATATCATTCCTTAACTTGGCCATTTTGGTCGGCGGAAAATATTTCAATAAAAATTTTTCGACCATTTGATCCCATGTAGTGATTGACCCTCGTGGAAGAGAATGCAACCACTGTTTGGCTTTATTCCTAAAAGAAAAGGGAAACAACCGAAGACGGATGGCATCGTCAGTAACGCCATTTATTTTGAAAGTGTCACAAAATTCTAGGAAATTTGCCAAGTGATTATTTGGATCTTCATCCTGCAAACCATCAAACTGAACAAATTGCTGTATCATCTGAATTGTGTTACGTTTAGTTCAAAATTATTTACGGCAATAGCAGGTCTAACAATACTTGACTCAGTTCCTGTTAAACTAGGTTTAGTATAATCATACATAGTTCGAGGAGCATGATTGTCGGCCATCTCTGGAGGTGGCGGATTGTTCTCAGCCATCTCTTCGGTAGTATTAATTTCGTCTTCTTGCTCTTCTTCTATGTAATTTAAGCTTCGCCTTATTTCTCTACGATTTCTACGAACTGTGCTTTCAATTTCACTGTCATAAAGTAGGGGTCCTGTTGGGTTTTTTCTAGTCATAAACTAGAGGTACCTGAAAGGAATAAAAGAAAGAAAATTAACAAAGTTAAAATAATAATAAAAAAATAAAAATAAATTGTGATAAAATGGCTAAAGTAATAAAAATTGAGCGTTCTTAATATTTTAGTTTCCCGGCAACGGCGCCAAAAACTTGATCGCTATGATTTGTCAAAGTTTTAAAATTTATAAAGAGAATGATCGAACCTGGAAACTAACTATGACAATGATTTGAGGCAAGCGCACCTATCGAACAGTAGTATAGTCAAGGCAAGATCGGATTGTCGAACCCAAAGGAACTAAAAGTACTAATACTACCTTTCTTTTTATTATCTAGCCTAAAATAAAGGGAATTGTCATTTAATCTAAATTAACTAACTACTAAGCTAAAGACTCTAAGACAAAGAAGAATGAATTTGGGGAAATACTCGTGGGAAAAACCAATTGATTAAGACAATACCCGAGGAAGAATCCACCTAGACTTCACTTGTTATCTAACACTGAACCAGACGATTTATTCACTTGACTTATTCCGTAGGATTCCCTAAGTTATATTAATACCTCCGTCGAGGCTACTAACGTATAACCCTAGGTTGATTAATTGAAATCTCTTTCTAATTAAAACCCCTAGAATTGCATTAACTCGATCTATGGACTCCCATATTAGGTTTCACCCTAATCTGGAAAAATCTCGTCACCCTATGTCTAGGCGTGCGATCAACTCCGCTTAATTATGCTAGATCTACTCTTAGGCAGGGACTTTTGCTCCTCCACCTAAGCACATCAAACTTGAATTAATATCTCGGAAATATCAAAACAAGAATTAAGAACACATAATTAAGAACAAATCAAGTATTTATCATATAGTTCAGAAAACAATAACAAGATTCATCTTAGGTTTCATCCCCTCGGAGTATCCGAGGTTTAGTTCATAATGATAAAAGAAAACATCTCGAGAAGAAAAGATAAAAAAATAAGAAAAACCTAAAACTCCTGAAGGAATTGAAGAGAGATCCTCCGTCTTGAGTATGACTCGGCTTCTTGAGATGAATCAAGCTGGCTTTCTTCGAGTAAATTCCCACAAATCTGCCCTCTTTGGCCTAGCTGGACGCCCCCTGACAAAAGCCTTGGGCTCCTGTCGACTCTCTACGCTTAAGTTGCCCCATAGGGTGTTTATATAGGCTTTGGAATGTGTTTCTTTGCCTCCAAGTATCCTAATCCGAGTGAAATTCCTCTTTGTCACGGCAGGGACACGCCCATGGCACACGCCCGTGTGAATCGTGGCCAGGCCGTGTTCGAGTCTATTAATGAGGCACGGCCGTGTGGTCTTGGGCCCAGGCCGTGTCGATTTCGTGATTTGGCCCATTTGGTCCGTTTTAAGCCCGTTTCTAATTCTGTTCGTCCTCCTATGCTCTCCTGAGTATAAAGCATGAAATTAAAGGATTAATAGCACCAAATTACATAACTCAAGCGATAAATCATCCAAAAGTATACTAAATGTGGGCTTAAAATATGTTACTATTACGGTTTATCATCCGGCGACGGATTTGGGTTAGGGGTGTTACAAATATGCTTACTCAACCATCCCTCGACTAAAATAAATTAATTTAAAAGATATATATGAACTCAATGCAAAAATAAATAAAAATAAAGCTTATATAAAATATATGCCCTAATCAATTGAATTAATAATCGGTAAATAGATTGTTAATGAAACCAGTTGCAACTAACACTACAACTAGTTTGCTTATATCAATTTATATTTGGTTGGTATTTTTTATACGATTTTGTGAAATTATTTGTGTGACAAATTAATATGATATTTTATTGATAGTAAGTAAACTAGCATGTGGAATAATTAGAATTATTTACTAGTATTATCTTTCAATATTTTGTGTAATATGAGATTAATTCAAATATATGAATAATTGTTATTTTTCCATATATATATAAACTATTATTCAAGCTATTATAATAAGTGTATGAGATACATTCTAGTTATCTATATTGATCCTTTATAACAGGTAACATATACACTATTGCTTTTCTATTGAAGTTTGACTGAATCTCTATTAAAGTGTCACTTACCTTATATATTGAGATATGCAATCACAAAAAGATGTAGGCTAACTTTGTGAAGATTTATCTCAATCCTTTTTAACCTTATCATAAGGCTATTGATTTGATAAGATTAGAATAGATTAGAATGAATTAAAGTTTACTTAGTAAGGTAAGACTCTAACTCTTTATGTTGAAGCCTTGTTCAACCATAGAAGATATATTGGTGCTATAACTTTCCCAACCCGGCCTAGACGTTAAGCCCGAATTCAGAAAATTACATCGGCCACCGAAATGGCCTAGTAAACTATCGGAGTTTATAAACAGTCATTTTAAAACATTTGTTTATTTTTGGAAGAAAACTTAGCTTATTTTCGGAAAAACTCACGAGTTAACAAAAAAAAATGATTACATAATTTTTTTTCCTTGTAACGGTGACTACTTTTGAAAACTTAGTTGATTTTCAATTTTTTTATTCCTCCAAAATTTATTTTTAATTTAGCAGTGGAAAAGTGATATTCAACTTAGTATTAATTAATTAAAATCATAATTATTCTATGCATATTCAATTCTATGTCCATGTTTCATTATCCTAAATTCTAGTTAAAAACCATGCATGCTAAATAAACCTATAATTGATGTCTCATGCCACAATTCAAATAAAGCGATACAATTCCCAAATTAACAGAGTTTCAAATAATAAACCTAAACTACTTTTATAGTAAAAAGGTCAATCCGAGCCAAGTCCTTCGTATGCCAAGTCCGCGTCCTAACCTGGTGAGTTATCTGTAAAGATGAAAATAAAAGAGGAATGAGCTATGAAGCTCACTTGTGAGTTCGGTTACAAATAAACAGAAATGAAACCGTAAGCAAAGTACATGGTTAGAAATTCTGAGAATACATAAAGCACTTTAGATTATCGATTTGTCATATCATCACTTCACAACACTATTTCAGAAAACACGGTTTTAAATGCATATGTTAATGAATGACAATGCAAATTCAATTTATCATAAAGGTCGTATCCAACTCTGCTATACACCTCAATTATTAGTTCCCCATAACTCATCTACCATACCACTCCGAGTTGTGGATGAACCACCGCTGATTCATAGATATATTGCCATTTGTTATGGATACTCAACGCAATTGCAGATAAAAGTTGCCACTGGGTTTGTAAAAAGTGTGGGTAAACCACCGAGATTTTAGATAAAAACATTTGCAGCTAAGCTGCCACTTGGTTCGTGATTCGAACCACATATTTGCAGTTACTGCCACTTATTGTAAGTGCACAACATGTTTGCAGATTATATGAACTGCCACTCTTCCTCCGTACAAATCATCTTGTTCTATGCAATACAATATAGTATACTTTATAACATAATAACGCAAAAATCTGTAGGCATGCTTAACACTTATTTTGTTCAATCACTAGTAACAGACATGTTCATCATGTATTCAGTGGGGCGATAACAGTGTTAACACTCACAATTTATCAAAAACACTTAACAGTAGACATGATTAATATAACATATTTATTCATAGCATCATAGTGATTCGGTTAATCAATATCAATAAACACATTATAATAGTAGCAATTTAGGCATATATGTCGAAACCATCTTTTGACAAAAGGGGTCGACTTCAATTTTAAAAACGAAAACGAACATGGGAGTCGCGACCAATCCTTTTTATTCAGGTGTGATTGGATCACCTCGTAATTCAATCCTTTTAATAAAAGTTTAAATTTATTAAAACGATGATTTTTGGTCCACAAAATCCAGAAAATGGGTTCGGGAGTCGGTTACGCACGATGAAGGGTTAGCACCCTCGTTACGCCCAAAATTGATACCTAATTGATTATTTGATGTCTTTATGTCGACAGTGGAAATTTTGGAAAGAATTTAAACTACGATCCTTCTTTGCATTGTGTTATTTTTATTTAAAAGTTTGCTTGAATGAATCAAAATAAACGTTAAAGACCCACTCGTTTCGAGATAATAAAATCTCGTATCCCGTAAGTTAGGAAACGACATTTCAAATCTTCGAACATAAGCTTTCCTTTGTTTCTTATTTGAAATCTCATAAATTTCAAAATTTAAAAGGATATTCGATTGTTTAGGCTTAATGAGGAAATCGAAACCCCGTTAGTTAGGGTAAGACTTCTCAAATCTCCAAATACGGAACATTGCCTATTTTTAAAGAAGTCTTCCTTTTTTATGCAATTGAGTGAAAATTAATGATATTTAAAAAATGATATACGATGAAATATTATAATAACGATAACGTAATTACAAAGATGAATACAGTATTGGTAAACAAGTCTCGATAAAGTAAATAAAGCAATAAAACGAGAATGTATGATATAAAAACAAACAAACATAACATAAAAATGTTTAAAAAATGGATGAAATAATGAAACCGTATATAAAAAGGAAACAAATAATAAACAATGGATAAATAAATAAATTTTAGAAGTAAGAAAATACGCGAATCAACAAATATTTATAAAAGAAAATATTAACCTTACAAACTTTAATATGTATATAAACATGTAAAATGATAAATATGTAAGTAGGTAAAATAGTTATACATAATATTAAAATTAAATGTTTTTTTTAAAATGAATAAATTGATAAATTGATCAAACAATTATAAATAAATTTAAATATTTAAAGGATAGAAGAATAATAGACAAATAAGTCAATAAATGTAATAGATTTAGGCAATACTAAGTTTAGGTATGTAAAAAAATGTAAATAATATTAACTTAGAGTATATAAAAACGAAGAATAATAAATGAAACAAATATAAATGACATGGATTCCAAATAAAAGACAAGGCAATAATAATAAACAAGTAAATAAATAATAATGAAATAAAGAATAAAATAAAAATCCTTAAAAGGCTGAAATTAAATAAATAAAGGATTTAATTAAAATTAAATGAGATTAAGAGGTATAAATTGCAAATAATAAAAAAGGCTGACAAGGGCCTGAATATAACACGCGGAAAATAATGAGGACCGAATAGGAAAATATCCCTGGCCTTTATGCGTTGCGTTTCAATATGGGCCAAAATGAAACAACGTAAAATTACAGGGTAAAATTAAAAGACAAAGAAAATAAGGTAGGGTTTAATCGAATTGCGCCGCAAAAGCAGAGGGACTATTCACGCAAATAGCCCATTAAAGCGGAAACACGCGGATCCTCCCCCTGGAGCGGGTCGGATTTCGGGTCCCCCCTTAAACGACGCCGTTTTGAGGCGCATGGGGGGGTTGAAACGGCGCTGTTTCAATGCCTTATATAAACCAACTTTTTGTTTTAAAATTCATTTTAAGCATTCTCTTAAAAAAAAAAACAAAAAAAAACCTCTATTCTCTCTCTCCCTCTCCCCTGGTCTAGTGAGAAATTCGGCCAGGCTCCGATCATCGGCCGCCGCGCTGACTACTGGTCGCTGACATGGGGTTATTTTTCGTCGAATCTTGGCCAAGAGGATAAAGCTCGAAGGGGACCCTTCGGCTTCCCTGTCGACCTATCAGCGAAGGCCGTCCATCATTGGGGATGGCGTCCTCTTCCCCATTCGTGACGGTGGCGAATCGGTAAGCCCTTTCTTTTGTTTATTTTATGCTTAAAAATAAAAGTGAGACTATGTAAAAAAATCACCCTTTGATGATCTCTGTTTTCTTTTCGATTAATCCTCTGTCTTTTTTTTACGTTGGTGTTTTTTACGGCCTTTATAGTCGAACAAATAATATTATATTTTGCCCTTGTTTTGCTTCTACTTCTGCTGTTTCTTGTTGTTGTCTTCTTTTTGCCATTTTTGCAGGTTCTTGAAGTCAACGAAGAGGGGCTTTGCCGTTTCGGTGAAAGGGAGGCCATCTCGGGCGGTGGGTGCGCTGACACCACGTGAGGAGCGGCGCAAGGTGCTGCTAGGGTTAGGTTTTTTTGAGTTGGCTTTAGGTTTTGGGCTATTTTTTTGGGCTTTGTTATCATTTGGGCTTTGTAACAAAGGACTGACTTTTAATTTAATATTTTGTTTTGTTTTTTATTGTTTTTGGGCCCGGGCGAATTGGGCCTGTTATAGCTTTTGCTCATTTTCGTGTAACGAGGATAGAGCAAAGACCTTTAAGAAGGACCAAATTTGCCCGGTTTCCGAATCTCGACTTATTTGGTGCTTCTTTTCTTCAAGTAGCCTTAATCTATCTCACTGCAACTTCAGGGGTATAAGATTTGCTATCTAATCTGCTCCACAGCAACTTCAGGGAGATAAGATTTGCATAAATGCAGAATGTCATTCTTCGAGAATGATCCCTTTTTAATGCTTAGGTTGTCATTGCTCGATGTTTATCAAGGTTTTATTACTAATGTGTCACATGCCTTCTTGTTCAGCCAGTATCTTTAACAGAAAATCCAAAGAAATAGTCACCATTTAGACTATTTTTTCAAATATTTCCAATCCCCTAAGTTTGGTTAGTTCTGAATAGTGGTCTTATTTTTCAGATCCTTGTACTATTTTAGAAAACCTTTCAGAGCAATATGCAGAACTTCCTTTACTTGAATATATTTAGTCCATTAATCGTTATTTCAATGTAAAAATGCTTGAAAAAGATTGTAGTAATGGACAAGATCGAAGTTTATTAGGAGCAAGGCTCGAAATGAATAGATTAATCAATATAGCAAATTTGCTTAAGTACAAAGTGAATAAGAGGGAAATAGATGCCCCGGATATTACAACATGAACTTCTTCGTACTAACTTCTCGAGGACCCTCTTGAACTTGATATGTGTTTTGGAGATCCAAAATACTTTGTTGCTGCCTCAAGATGTAGCATCTCTCCTCCTTGTTCATTCAGGGATAACCAGACTACCGCATGCCCTATCTTTGATCAAGATTTGAATTGCCCTTTTCCTGGGTTTTCAATTCAAAACCCATTTGGTCTCAAGGCGCCTTTTGCGAGTTTTCACCTTGGCCTCTTCTTTTTTTTTTATTGAGGTGAAGTATTTCTTGACTGAGCCTGAATTCACAGGATTGGACAAGTTTTTTCCATCCATCTCAGTCAAAACCAATGCTCCTCCGAAAAAGGCCTTCTTTACCACGTAAGGTCCTTCCTAATTTGGCATCCATTTTCCTCTGAAATCCTTCTGTATGGGCAAGATCTTTTTCAATACTAGGTCCCCCTCATGGAATTCTCTAGGATGAACATTTTTTTGTAATCTCGCATCATTCGATTTTGGTACATCTGACCATGACGGATGGCTTTCAACCTTTTCTCTTCAATTAAATTTAGCTTATCATATCGGGATTGGATCCATCCTGCTTCATCCAACTTCACTTCTGCCAAAACTCAAAGAGAAGGAATCTCGAATTCAATGGGTAAAACCGCCTCCATTTCATAAACCAAAGAGAAAGGCATTGCCCCTGTTGAGGTCTTGACAGATGTGCGATAGGCATAGAGGGTGAATGGTAGCTTCTCATGCCAATCTTTATAAGTCTCAGTCATTTTCCCCACGATCTTCTTGATATTCTTATTGGCTGCCTCCACTGCACCATTCATTTTTGGACGATATGGTGATGAGTTGTGGTGTTTGATCTTGAATTGACTGCAGACTTCTAATATCGTGATGTTGTTCAAATTTAGTGCATTGTCAGATATGATCCTTTCTGGCATTCCATATCGACATATGATCCCTTTCTTTAAGAACTTGCTGACTGCCGACTTCGTGACATTGGCATATGAAGCAGCTTCTACCCACTTTGTAAAGTAATCGATGACCACGAAGATGAATCGGTGCCCGTTAGAAGCTTTGGGTGAAATTGGCCCAATGACATCCATGCCCCACATAGAGAAAGGCCACGGAGAAGTCATAACATGAAGAGGTGAGGGAGGTACATGAATTTTATCTCCGTAAATTTGAAACTTGTGGCACTTCTTTGCATAACTGATGCAATCTCCTTCCAAGGTGGACTAATAATACCCGAATCTCATGATCTGCTTGGCCATTGTAAAACCATTGGCATGTATTCCGTAGACTCCCTCGTGGACTTCTTCCAAGATTTGCTTTGCCTCGACAACATCTACACATCTTAGTAGCACCTGATCCTTTATCCTTTTATATCGGATCTCCTCATCTAAGACGTAGTCATTGGACAACCTTCTCAATGTCCTTTTATCATTATTAGTTGCTTGGTCAGGGTATTCACGATTCTTCACATATCGCAATATATCATTGTACCAAGGGTGATCGTCCTTTTCTTCTTCTTCTTCGATGTCGTAACAATGAGCTGGAGTTTCATAAATACTCATCTGGATAGGCTTTACATCTTCTTGTTTGTTCATTTTGACCATCGAAGCCAAGGTAGCCAAGGCATTAGCCATCTGATTTTCATCTCGTGGGAGGTAATAGAAGGTGATGTCATCAAACTCCTCAATTAGCTCAAGAACCAACTTTTGATACTTGATTAACTTGGATCTCTTGTCTCCCATTCTCCTTTGAGTTGATAGATCACTAGTGCAGAATCTCCATATACCTCTAGCACTTTAATCTCACGTTCCATGGCTGCACGGATGCCCATGATGCATGCTTCGTATTCTGCCATATTGTTCGTGCAATCAAAATCCAATTTGCTAGTGAAGGGATAATGATCTCCGTTTGGGGATACCAGGACTGCCCCAATTCCGTTACCCACAGCGTTTGAGGCTCCGTCGAAGTTTAGCTTAAGGAGACGGAATATGGGGTCGCATTTCTCAGTTAGTTGTGAAATGAACCGGGCAATGTAATTTAGTCTTCCTAGGAAACCTCGAACTTCTTTTTTAGTGCGTGGTGGAAGCAATTGCTGTATAGCCTTTACTTTGTCTGGGTCGATCTCAATCCCCTTTTCACTGAATATAAATCCTAGTAGTTTTCCCGACCTAGCCCCGGAAGTACATTTTGCTGGATTGAGCTTCAGTTGGAATTTTCTCAATCTCAAGAACAGTTTCCTCAAGACTTGTATATGCTCCTTCTTTGTTCGGGACTTTGTGATCATATCGTCTACATAAACCTCGATTTCTTTGTGCATCATATCATGAAACAAAGTTACCATGGCTCTTTGGTACGTTGCTCCCGTATTTTTTAGTCCAAATAGCATCACCTTATAGCAGAATGTTCCCCATATGGTTACGAATGTGGTCTTCTCCATGTCTTCAGGATGCGTCTTTATTTGGTTGTATCCCGAGAAACCATCCATGAAGGAGAACAATGAATAACCTATCGTGTTGTCCACTAAAGTGTTGATATGGGGTAATAGGAAATTATCTTTCACGCTGGCTTTGTTCAAGTCTCTGTAGTCTATGTACATTCGTACTTTCCCATCTTTTTTAGGGACGGGGACGATATTGGCTACCCATTCTGAGTATTTGGCCACTTGTAAGAAACCAGCGTCGAATTGTTTCTTAACTTCCTCTTTTATTTTCAATAAAACATCATGCCTCATCCTTCGGAGCTTCTGTTAAACTGGCTTGTACTCTTCCTTTATGGGGAGTCGGTGTACCACGACATCAGTATTTAACCAGGGCATGTCTTGATATGACCAAGCGAAGACATTCTTAAATTCTTAGAGTAATTCAATGAGGTCTTGCTTCGTCTCTGCGGTAATGCAAGCTCCTATCTTCACTTTTTTTTCCTCTCCTAGGCTCACAATTTCCACTAACTCTTTATAAGGCAAGATTTGTTTCTCATCTTGTTCTACCATCCTCAACAAATCAAGAGATATGTTACAGTCTCGATCATCTTCAAAATCTTAGGAATCTTCCGTGCACATATTTTGCTCAAAAAGAGATTCAGAGTCAGTAGTAATGTCGCTCATATCATTGATATCCGGAGACCTGTTATAGGGATGAAGAAAAAATCCAAAGAACAAAAGAATCTAAGAATAATTATTTGTATGGTATGATTATGAATGAAAAGAATAAAAGAATATTTGCTAAAAATGATACGCAAAAATGTATTTTTTATTGAAATAAAGATTTTGGACATAAGCCTATTTCACAAAGGATTCTCATTGCTCCTAGGCTTAGAGCAATAAACGTGTTTTGAACATTACTCTGTATTGGCTCTAAAAACTACAGGAATCTCGTCCGCAGTCCAGTTGTTCAAAACACTTCCAGGTACATAGGGATAGATATCTGATAAATTTTCTCCCCGATTCCTTCTTCAGATATGGCATTGATGTTCAGGTTTCCCAACATTTCTTCTGCAGTCTCTTCCATTGGCATCTTTCTTTTCGGATGAATAGTTCCTCCTGATACGAATGTCTTGGATATATGGGGAAGGTCATTGGTTCCCACTTGACCTCTTCCCCGCTCAATCGCGCTCTTCTCCTTTCTTGTTTCTTCTCCATCTCCTTTTTTTTTTGCCTCGCATCTGGCTTAAATCCTAAACCAAAGCAGTCTCGTTTGTCTTTCAGCATAGGTGCCTCGATCTTTCCTTGTAGGCATTTTCCAAGTCCTGTCCCAAGCAAGACTCCTTTACCCACTATCAGTTGTAGGCCCATCCTCGTAGTTTTGGATATTTTGGGCATCGGGATCTTGTTTCCTTCGACAATGAAGGTTGCATTCACAAATTCCAACGATCGAAACAAACATTCTATCGCTTCATCGTTCGTCCCTACGTATGGCGCGTCGCTGGTTACAGATGCAATAATGTCTTCTTCCACATTTATCGTTACCAATTGACCCTTAGTTACAAGCTTTAGCTTCTGGTGTAGTGACGATGGCACTGCTCCAGTCGTGTGAATCCAAGGTCTCCCCAACAAACAATTATAAGATGGCTTGATGTCGATCACCAAGAAATCTACTTCGTACGTGTTTGAACCAATCAGGAGGGGTATCTCAATCCTTCCCTTCACCTTTCTTTCGGTTCCATCGAATGCTCTCACTATGTTTTGACATGTCTTCATATGAGAGCTATCCACAGGTAACCTATTCAGGGTGGATAGGGGCAGGACATTTAATGCAGATCCATTATCAATCAACACCCCCGGTAATGTATACCCTTTGCAGCGGTTGGTGATGTTCAAGGCCTTTGTAGATCCCATGCCCCCTGGCGATATCTCATCATCATTAAAGAAGATAAAGTTTTCAGCACTTATATTATTGACTAGGCGGTCCAATTTGTTCACAGAGATATCGTTAGCGACATAAGTTTCGTTTAGAACTTTCATTAACGCATCACGATGTGTCTCCGAATTTAAAAGTAAAGCTAGCACTGAGATGCGAGTCGGTTGCTATGTAGCTTTTCCACAATGCTGTACTCACTATGCTTTAAGAATTTCAAAAATTCCCTAGCCTCGTTCTCAGTTATTGGCTCGTTAACTGGTGATTTGAGCCTGATCATCTTTTCCTTCTTTTGTTCGGCCATTAGGGTCTTTCCTTTAACAGGCTCGGCTCCTGCATTTGATAGATCATAATGCCTCACACTGTGCGTGTAGAAACCCACCTTTTAACCTTCTTCTGAAGCACTAATCGGGCTCTCTTCTCCTAGAATCGTCACGTTGCAGTCATAATTCCAGGGAACCTTCTTGCTATCATTGTAAGGAAAAGCTACAGGTTTCTGGATTATGACCCTTGGTGTTATTTGCACTCCAGCTTCATTGCTTCTTGGTCGTGAGATGATTACCACCGGGTGTTTAGCCTCACAGACTTTCTTTGTCGATCCCTCTTCCGAAGCGCACACATCTTTTCCTTCAGTATACTCAAAGAATTTTAACTCCTTGTTGTCCATTAGACCTTGTACTAGGGCCCTGAATTCACTGCACTTTTGAATCTCATGATTTTTTTCATCATGGAACTCACAATAGTTATTTGCTTCACGGGATCTGTCCTTCGGGTCTTGTGTGATTAACCCTCTTTCTACTATTTTCTTCCAAACTTCTCTCAACGAGGTTTTCACTTCTGCAATATTTTTCTTGACTTTCTTCCCCGTATTCTCGACTATCACATTTACCCCCTTATCAGCATGGTTGGGTAACGAATTTTTTGCACTAGATGGATCATCGAATTTTACAATGCCCATTTTGATGAGCCTTTCGACTAATTTTTTGAAAGCGGTGCAATTTTCTATTGAGTGTCTGTGATTCCCGCATGGTATTCGCATTGGGCCTTTGCGTCGTACCATTTCGGGTATGAGGGTTGTATTGGTTTTAGGTAGAAAGGGGATACAACATGTGCATCGAATAAACTTTGGTACAACTCCCTATACGTCATTGGAATAGGCGTAAACTAGAGTTTCTCCGTATTTTACCTTGTGTTGGACTCTTGTCTTGGTTGGCCTTGATGGCCAGAGGTTACCGTTCTCGGTTGGTTCACAGTGACTGGTTTTGAGTAACCCCTGTTATACGTGCTCACGTTATTTACCTTATTTTTTCTTTTTTTCGGGGCCGACCTCTTGGCGTTTTCCCCGGCCTCTATTTTTCCACACCTTATTGCATTCTCTATCATTTCACCAGACATCACTATGTCTGATAAACTCTTAGTTACGCTTCCCAGCATGTGATTGATAAAAGGTGCCTTCAGAGTATTAATGAAGAGCATGGTTGTTTCTTTTTCTAGCAGTGGCAGTTGGACTTGCGTGGCGACTTCCCTCCACCTTTGAGCATATTGCCTGAAACTTTCATTTGGTTTTTTCTCCGTATTCTGTAATGTGATTTTGTTAGGCGCCATATCTGTCACGTGGCCATATTGTTTCATGAAGGCCTGTGCCAGGTCCTTCTACGAATTGATTTGGGCACGATTTAGCTGATTATACCATTTGGCCGTAGTCCAGTCAAGCTATCCTGAAAACAGTGAATCAATAACTGATCATTATTGACATACCCTGTCATCCTCTGACAGAACATTGTAATGTGAGCCTCAGGGGAGCTGGTCCCGTTATATTTTTCAAACTCCGGCGTTTTGAACTTTGGAGGAAGCACTGGATCTGGAACCAGGCTCAATTCCTTAGCATCAATTCCACAATGGTAATCAGCGCTTTCTAACGCCTTCAATTTCTCTTCTAGCCATTTGCATCGGTATTCCAGTTGCTTTGGGAGCTCCACTCTTGTTTTTTCCATTTTCGCTATATCATCAAGGTCAGGGACAACAGGATTTGCTGAATTGTCTCTGGGTTAGAGCCTGAACCCGTCGGGAAATTTATCGATGCCGAAGTACCAGTCTGATATTGAGGTCTGATATTGACGGACACGCTTTGTGGTTGTGCTTGGGTGTTTGTTGGGGTGAAGCCTGGAGGATAAGCATGGTCCTCGTTGTGGTCTCCGGTATTGATCATAGGGTTCTTTCTTTTTTCTAGCCCTCTAGCCAGCAGCTGCATTAATTGGCTCATCATGCTTCTCTGGGATTCTAGTATCTGGTCCCTCATATCCTGTTGGATTTTGGCCAACTGCTCTTGCATCTATATTTGCATCTGATCCTGCATCTCTCTTTGTATTTGTTTCAATCTTTCCAACCTTTGATCCATGGCTTTAGTCTTTCTTCGTGTACCGTAATGATATTCCAGGGTAACTGCCATAATTTTAGAGTCTCTTTGTGAGTTTTAATGCACATGATGCAATGCAATGCTAATGCGTGAATGCAATGAATGCAGAAAAGAAAAAGGCATTGATTCTGATTCAATTTCATTAGAATAACCTTTTTATAAAACAAGTTTCTTTACATAAAATGGATTACATATATGGCTTTGCCCTAATGCTTAAGGTCTTGACTTGCTTAAGAAGCCAAGCTAACTCTCGGCCTCGATCTGACTCTGACTCATATTTCAAACTCAGTACATCAGCCTGGACCGCCAAGGTTTGTAAACGATTAGCCACCTCTCGCACTTGATCCAAAGCTTCACCCATGACGTAATCCATATCCCTGACCTGGTTTTGAGATCGATGAAGTTGATCTTTCCACCACTCATTATTTGCTTCCAGTAGTTCAACCCAGAGTTCATAGTTTTGCAGCGCGGTTTCAAGTTCTTCTATCATCCCTTTTAGTTCCTCAATCTTACTTAGGCTGGCCCTTAATTTGATTACGGAGTTTCGACTACGATGCTGGTGTAGTAACTTTTCTAACTCTGCCACCCGAGCTCTTAACTTCTCCTTTTCATTTTGGCTCTCCAACAAGCTCTTTTTTAAAGCGTCCTCTCGTACTCGAGTATCATGGAACTTTTTCTCCCACTGATCAGTTCTAGTCTTTTCTTTTTGGATTTTTTGCCGCCATTGCTCAGACGTTTTACCCAAACCAGCAGTTCGTATTGACATATGCAACTTCTTGTAATCCGTTTTCAAACTGTCCAAATCTTCTTCGGCCTTATTCTTTCCCTTCCTCAGTTTCTCGACTTCTAGTTTCTGGACATCGACATCTAGCCCCAGCTGCATTTTCTCCTCCTCCAATTGCTCACCCTCTTTCCTAGTTCTAAATTTTTCTTCTCAAAATCTTGTTTGATGATCTCTAGTTCAGACGGGACCACCTGTAAGTGTTCTTCCATTGATCAGATGTTTTCTTGATTTGACGTAGGGATGTTGTTGTTGATTCTCTAACCCCACCACCGGTCATACTCAGGGGTAGACATTGGATTAGCAGTAAACATTTTCAATCTACGAGTTTGGTTCCAGGCGCTTAATATCTCACGAACTTTCTTTTTGTAATTATCTCCCTTGTATACGAACTCACACTGAGCTAACCCTTGTGTTGCTGGCGTGAACTGTCTTGACCTGTATTACCTTAACACGAGTATGGGAGCATACCCGATAGCTCCCCATATCCCAAGTAGGGGAACCCAATCAAAATCTCCACATCGATATAAGATCTTGTTGGGGACCATCCAATGGGCTCTCTATTCGATGTCTTCTTCTTGCAGATTTTGGAGAATCATCATCCACTTTCCCTCCGTAATATCATCCCGTCTCGGTGTAGCCACTATCTCTTTCAGGGGAAAATAGCTTTCAAAAAAGAGGCGATATGAGACCTTTTCCACTTTCCAAAAATGTCTGTGGAACCATGCCAACAAAAGTTGCACACACCCTATAAATCTGCCCTCGCCCGCTCTCCGGCACGAGTTCAAGGATTTGAAAGTTTCGGCCAAAATCGCAAGAACTGGAGTGACCCTTTTGTCAAGTCGATCAAAGAGATCCAGAACTGCCTCATCTACGTGCCCTAATGCCTTGAGGAAAACGACCAAACCGTAGATACTCAGTGCTAAAACATCAACCCTTTTCTTCATATCCGAATGTGCTAGAATCAGCTCCCTCAAGTTTTTTCAAGGGATACACTTACTATCTCCTTTTTGCTTGACCCGGGCTGCAACCCACTGCTCACTCATCCCTGTGATGCTCATCAATTTCTTCAAAAAGGTGGGGACATTAGCGGCTCTTGAATATGCTTTGTCGGCTTGAATCTTCGGGCAACGAAGTAAGGCCATATACTCCTCTACGGTAGGTACCAAATCAACTTTCCCAAAAGTGAAGCAACTGTAGGCGGGATTCTAGAACTGGGCGAGGGCTCGAAATAAGTGCTTGTCCACCTTCATATCGAGCAGATAGGGAAAATATCCATAGTTACAGTAAAACAGCTGCTTGATCTAATCGTTCCACTGGTCCCATATCTCCTTTAATTCTTGAAGATTATTCTGAGTCACACTAATGCGGGTGAAATCCCACAACTCTGATACGTATCCCTCGGTCAGACTATCACCTTTTTCTTACTGTGTTGTCTCAGCCCAAATCCGGACGGCCGCATTATCCTCTACTTTATCAAGAAACCTTTTTTTCATGATAAGTTATCTATTTAGGAACCGGAAGTGAATCAACACCTTTTTTGTGATGAAAATGCCATGCAATCACAATTAAAGCAAAACAAACAAGTCGTATACGAAGCAAGAATTTAAGGCAAGTAAGAAATAATAAATAAAGCGCCTATTCGGGTAACCACTAGGGTTTGGTGTAGTTCTACCTAAGGTAAGTTCTTAGGGCTCATTATATGTGGTTCGGTTCTAAAGTAAGGGTACCTGAACCGGTAGATTCCTCGATCCTCACCCATTATAGGCTCCTACAGACTGAGTTCAGTTCGGGGGAATACATTTCCCTATGGCTATACGGAGATGAAAATCTCACGAAGACATAGGTACGGATGTATCCCGAAAGTGATCCGCTATCCTATACGGAGGTGAAGACCTCATGAAGGAATAGCTTCCCACTCCTACCTAAAAGGGTAAAATCGACAGATTATGCGATGCAATATGCGGAGATATATCCAAAGGCTCGAACCAATAAAGCAAATATATCAAGATGATGAAGACCATAAAAATGAAATGCAACGAAAGGATCGTGAATTTACACCAAATTATCAATTTTCGACAAAAAGACAAGAAGTAATCAACTCGTGGCTTGACTCTCTCATTTTGTCCCCAGTGGAGTCGCCAAGCTGTCGAAACCATCTTTTGACAAAAGGGGTTGACTTCGATTTTAAAAACAAAAATGAACATAAGAGTCGCCACCAATCCTTTTTATTCAGGTGTGATCGGATCACCTCGTAATTCAATCATTTTAATAAAAGTTTAAATTTATTAAAACGATGATTTTTGGTCCAAAAAATCCAGAAAATGGGTTCGGTATTCGGTTACGCACGAGGAAGGGTTAGCACCCTCGTTACGCCCAAAATTGATACCTAATTGATTATTTGATGTCTTTATGTCGGCAGTTGAAATTTCGGAAAGAATTTAAACTACGATCCTTCTTTGCATTATGTTATTTTTATTTAAAAGTTTGCTTGAATGAATCAAAATAAACGTTAAAGACCCACTCGTTTCGAGATAATAAAATATCGTATCCCGTAAGTTAGGAAATGACATTTCAAATCTTCGAACATAAGCTTGCCTTTGTTTCTTATTTGAAATCTCATAAATTTCAAAATTTAAAAGGATATTCGATTATTTAGGTTTAATGAGGAAATCGAAACCCCGTTAGTTAGGGTAAGACTTCTCAAATCTCCAAATACGGAACATTGCCTATTTTTAAAGAAGTCTTCCTTTTTTATGCAATTGAGTGAAAATTAATGATATTTAAAAAATGATATACGATGAAATATTATAATAACGATAACGTAATTACAAAGATGAATACAATATTGGTAAACAAGTCTCGGTAAAGTAAATAAAGCAATAAAACTAGAATGTATGATATAAAAACAAACAAACATAACATAAAAATGTTTAAAAAATGGATGAAATAATGAAACCGTATATAAAAAGGAAACAAACAATAAACAAATGGATAAATAAATAAATTTTAGAAGTAAGAAAATACGCGAATCAAAAAAAAAATTATAAAAGAAAATATTAACCTTACAAACTTTAATATGTATATAAACATGTAAAATGATAAATATGTAAGTAGGTAAAATAGTTATACATAATCTTAAAATTAAATGTTTTTTTAAAAAATGAATAAATAGATAAATTGATAAAACAATTATAAATAAATTTAAATATTTAAAGGATAGAAGAATAATAGACAAATAAGTCAATAAATGTAATAGATTTAGGCAATACTAAGTTTAGGTATGTAAAAAAAATGTAAATAATATTAACTTAGAGTATATAAAAACGAAGAATAATAAATGAAACAAATATAAATGACATGGATTCCAAATAAAAGGCAAGGCAATAATAATAAACAAGTAAATAAAGAATAATGAAATAAAGAATAAAATAAAAATCCTTAAAAGGCTGAAATTAAATAAATAGAGGATTTAATTAAAATTAAATGAGATTAAGAGGTATAAATTGCAAATAATAATAAAAAAGGTTGACAAGGGCCTGAATATAACGCGCGGAAAATAATGAGGACCGAATAGGAAAATATCCCTGGCCTTTTAGGCTGCGTTTCAATATGGGCCAAAATGAAACAACGTAAAATTACAGGGTAAAATTAAAAGACAAAAAAAATTAGGTAGGGTTTAATCGAATTGCGCCGCAAAAGCGGAGGGACTATTCGTGCAAATAGCCTATTAAAGCGGAAACACGCGGATCCTCCCCCTGGAGCGGGTCAGATTTCGGGTCCCCCCTTAAACGACGCCGTTTTGAGGTGCATGTGGGGGTTGAAACGGCGTCGTTTCAATGGCTTATATAAACCAACTTTTTTGTTTTAAAATTCATTTTAAGCCTTCTCTTAAAAAAACAAAAAAAAAAACTTCTATTCTCTCTCTCCCTCTCCCCTGGTCCAGTGAGAAATCTGCCCAGGCTCCGGCTATCGGTCGCTGCACCGACCGTCGGTCGTCGGCGTCGGCGCTGCCGTATACGGTGGTCAGAAATCCAGAAAAAATGGGTCATTTCACCCTTTCGACTCCCTGGACCCTGACATGTGGTTATTTTTCGTCGAATCTCGCCCAAGAGGATAAAGCCCGAAGGGGACCCTTCGGCTTCCCTGTCGACCTATCAGCGAAGGCCGTCCATCATCGGGGACGGTGTCCTCTTCCCCATTCGCGGCGGTGGCGAATCGGTAAGCCCTTTCTTTTGTTTATTTTATGCTTAAAAATAAAAGTGAGACGATGTAAAAAAATCACCTTTTTGTGATCTCTGTTTTCTTTTCGATTAATCCTCTGTCTGTGTTTTACATTGGTGTTTTTTGCGGCCTTTATAGTCAAACAAATAATATTATATTTTGCCCCTGTTTTGTTTCTACTTCTGCTGTTTCTTGTTGTTGTCTTATTTTTGCCATTTTTGCAAGTTCTTGAAGTCAACGAAGAGGGGCTTTGCCGTTCCGGTGCAAGGGAGGCCATCTTGGGAGGTGGGCGCGCTGACACCACGTGAGGAGCGGTGCAAGGTGCTGCTAGGGTTAGGTTTTTTTTAGTTGGCTTTAGGTTTTGGGCTATTTTTTGGGGCTTTGTTATCATTTGGGCTTTGTAACAGTGGACTGACTTTTAATTTAATATTTTGTTTTGTTTTTTTTATTATTTTTGGGACCGGGCGAATTGGGCCTGTTACAATATAAATCATGGATTTCCGTATAAACACTAATGAAAAGATCAATTAAATGCACAAAAACTTTTAGGAACAATTTAGGGATCAAGCAGAGACTAAAGTGAACATAACATAAATTTTTGGCCAAAACTATAAAATCGGGGGCACATGGCTGTGTGGCTAGGCCATGTGGGGTGTTATAGGTCATATAGAAGGGGTTACACGACCGTGTAATAGGCTGTGGCTATGTGACAAATGCAAAAATTAACCTACAGGAGGGACACAGTCGTGTGGAAGGGTCTTGGCCGTGTGGTTCACGAACTAGCATAGGATTTCCAGGGCACAAGGTCGTGGGGGAGCGTGTGGTCCACCCGTATAGTCCACACGCCCATGTGGCAAAGCTTGTGGCCCTATTCCTAAACACAATTTGCCCCGATTCACTTGTAAATGAACACATACCTTTCATCAAAATCTCGAACGACATTCCTCACACTCAAATATGGTCTGATGCACCTAAAACGGGTTCTTCAAACAACAATTTCATACGAGTTAACTTTTGATTTCCATGATTTTTCAAGATTTTTCGATTTTAACGAAAGATTTTTTAAGATCTGTGAAAAATGGTCTAATTGATTTGAAAATTTTATTTTAGATAAAAATTCTATGAAATTTGGGGTCTAGATTTTAGAATGAGATGTACTTATCGAACTTGATGAAATTACGGAGGTTATCAAAGATGGATTCAACAATCGGTAGAGAATCGATTTATCAGAGACTGATTTGATATTGAAAGCAAAAATAATTTCAGCAATGGAGAGAAAATTTGATGCGAGGATGGAAAATAAATATGAGAAGAAATAGGGAGAGAGAGGAGAAATTCTAATTGGAATGGAAAAAGAAAAATAATCCTAGTGTAATTAGGGAAAAAAAAGGACTAAATAGCTAGGGTTTTCCCCTATTCTGTCGAAATAAAATTGAAATTGAAAGAGTTTTCCAAATGGGGTGGCTTAAACCTAGTTCAATAAGGTGAAGGAGCAAGTGCTTAACCATTAAGTTGTTGCCCATTTCTTAATAAGTTTTACTCCAAATAATATTTATTTTAGTGTGATTTTTCATCATAGTTTGTTAAAAATAAAAAGTAAAAAAATAAAAAAGAAGTGGATAGAATCTAAGACCTTTAAGATGTACACTATATACTTAACCATCAAGTCTAAATCATTTCTTGATTATTTCTTACAATTAACTCTCTATATTTTGGGGCGTGACAGGTGCTACTAGATGCAGCAGTTAATTTACGACCGAGATGTGATATGCCATAAAAGTAACATGTTTTTAATCCCATTCTTGATGCATTTTTGGATGATTTATTATGTAAATTAGTGATTTTGATGCTCTTAATCCTTTAAATTCATGTTTCTATACTTAGGTGAGCATAGGGGAGCGAAAGGAGCGAAAAACAAGCCAGAATCGAGCAAAAAGAGCTGTTTTCAGCATCCACACGGCCTGAGCATTTTCACACGGGTTGGCCACACGCCCATGTGCCAGCCCGTGTCGATTTCACGCCTACGCGGAAAAACCAATTTTTAGGCTTTTTGAACATTCTAAAGTCTATAAATAACAATTAGAAGAAGACCTAAAGGGAGCAGGCAGAGAAGATTGAAGAAATTACTTGAAGAACACAATCGGAGCCAACTCAGAAGCGGATCTCCTTCAAGATTGAAGATCTCATTTTAACTTCTTTCGAAGTTTATTTGAATTTCTTTATATCTTGTAGTTTTTCAGACTTCGAGATGTTTTCTTTTTAGATTATGAATTAAATTCCCTAGATACCTAGGGAAGATGAAACATATGATGAATCTTATTATTTGATTTCTGAATTATATGATAAATACTTGATTCTTATTCTCAATTATGTATGATTATTTCGTGCTTTAATATTTTAGGGATATTAATTCATGTTTAATGCTTATTTCGTGCTTTAATATTAATTCATGTTTCTATACTTAGGTGAGCGGAGGGGAGCGAAAGGAGCGAAAAACAAGCCAAAATCGAGCAAAAAGAGCTGTTTTCAGCATCCGCACGGCCTGAGCATTTTCACACTGGTTGGCCACACGCCCATGTGCCAGCCCGTGTCGATTCCGCACCCTGTTTCCCAAACACGCGGAAAAACCAATTTTTAGGCTTTCTGAGTATTCTAAAGTCTATAAATAACAATTAGAAGAAGATCTAAAGGGAGCATGCAGAGAAGATTGAAGAAATTACTTAAAGAACACCATCGGAGCCAACTCAGAAGCGGATCTCCTTCAAGATTGAAGATCTCCTTTTAACTTCTTTCGAAGTTTATTTGAATTTCTTTATATCTTGTAGTTTTTCTGGCTTCGAGATGTTTTCTTTTTAGATTATGAACTAAATTTCCTATATACCTAGGGAAGATGAAACATATGATGAATCTTATTATTTGATTTTTGAATTATATAATAAATACTTAATTCTTGCTCTCAATTATGTATGCTTATTTCGTGCTTTAATATTTTAGGGATATTAATTCATTTTTAATGTTCTTATTTCAGTGGAGCAGTCCTTGTTTAAGAGTAGATCTAGCATAATTGAGTGGAGTTGCATGCAATCCTAGAAATAGGACGACATAAATCTACCGGATTAAAGTCAAATTTAATAGGGGAATTCATAGATCGAGTTAATGCGACAATATGGGTTTTAATTAGAAAGAGATTTTGATTAATCAACCTAAATTCAGTTGTTCTTACTCTCGAAAGAGATATTAACATAATTTAGGGATTTCTACGGATCAAGACACAAGTGAATAAATTATTTAATTCAGATTCGAAATAATAAGTGAAGTCTAAGTGGATTCTTTCCTGGGTATTGTCTTTCTCTTTGGTTATCTTCAAATATTTTCCTAATTCATTCTCTGTCGCGTTCTTAGTTAATTTAGTTTAGTTAATTTTAGATTAAAAACAATTTCATCAATTTGACGGCTAAATTATAGAAAAATAGTAATTACAAGTACTTTTAGTCCTCGTGGATACAATATTCCCTACTCATCATAGTTATATTATTATTCGATAAGTGCGCTTGCCTTTGTCGTAATTTTAGTTAGTTTAGTGACCATCAAGACGGTTGCAACTTACATGTTTTGTTGGCACTTTTTGACTTGATGATTATGTTTATTTTTGTGCAACTATTTAATGGATCTTGTACAATAAAATTTTGTGGCATAATTAAAGAGGTTTTCAATTAAGCAAAGAAACTTGACAAAAGTCTAGTGCGATTCATTTTCCTTATTTATGGAGCTATATAATCAAGACTTTTATGGATGAACATTCTAGCTTTATTTTATTTTATAATAAGTGATTTAATTGAAGGAGAAATGCAGAAAAATTCATTCTGGTCACATTTATTCATTTATAAAGGATTATAATTCCTATTTAAATAAGACTTGAGTTTCGACTGTGATATAAAAATCCAAAGTACACATTCTAGTTCATGTAAGAAATTTTTATGAGTGCAAATTATTTTTGCGTATATGGGTTTATTAATATTGCCTAAGTTTTCATTATGAAAAGTCTTAGGTTTAGTTTAGATGGACTGTGCGATTTATTCCAATGAGATTGAAAATAGCAATAGTGGTGAGACTAGTTACTGTAGTAGTGAGATTAAAATCAATAGTAGTGGTAGCAGTGAGATAAGAGTAAAAAATGACCATTAATGACATAATATTAAAATGATGGTATATAACTTCAAAAAGATATTGAACTTAAAAAATTATATATAATAAAAAATAAAAAAATTAAAATCAGGTATATATTAAATAATAAAATATAAATAGAAAATATATTTATATTAAAAAAATTAATCATTGATATACTTTTTTAAGGGTTAGTGGTTAGGAAAATGTACAATAATAAATAAATAATCGAAATGTTAATTTGCTTTAGTACAGAAGTGGAATAACCCAAATCCCTTGGACTCGGCAAAGAAAGGAGCAAATGGGCTTGGGAAGGAATAGAGAAGATAGAAGTTGACACTGTCGCATTATGAAAGCCCTCTGGGCCTAGTTTTTATGTTTGGTCAACTTCTGTAATTAGCTCCTGTAATTTTATTATCTTGTGAAATTAGTCTTTATATTTTAATTTTAGCAACTTTAGTCCTTATCCTTCACAAGTTTGTATATTTCAATTCAATAGTTTTTTTTACTTTTTTTTGAACCATTTTATTATAGATTCTGATTATATTTATTCTTTTTGACATAATACCTAAAACTACCCATAGCTCCTCTCCAAACCATAAATAAGAGGATAATGCATTCGAGCACACTCAAACTTATGTCATTCTACATTGGCAACAATGCCCATGCCAATCAAGTTAAGACTCAATGTTCAATTCAATAGTTAAATCCTGTTAGCTTGTGCCCTTAAAATTGATGAATTGACAATAAACAACCGATAAGCATGACACGTCACATCAAAACCAAATCATTAATACCAAGTCACAATAAAAAAATGAAAAAAAAAAAAAAATTCTTAAATTTATGAAAGAAATTCTAAATCATCTAAATTTTAAGATTTTTTGATATTATAATTTTCTTTGGATTTTAAAAAAAATACATACATAATAAAAATTTTAGAAATTTTAGAAAAATAATAAAAAATAATCTAAAATTCAAAACATTTTCTACAATTATAGAAAAAAAATTATGTATTAATTAAAATTATATAAAAACTATTATAAATTCAAAAATAGTAAATTATATATATTTACAAATATTACTAAAATAAAAAATGTTACATTATTATTTTACCTAAAATTTTAAAAAAATTTACCAGATTGACACCGTCATTTTTTATCCAAAAATTATTATTTTTCCAATATTCCCTGTCATTTTTTGAAAAGGAAATTTAATAATTATATTTTAAATTTTCTTGAAAAAATTACCTTCATTTTCATAAGAATAAAATTTTTGGAAATTTTTATCATAAATTTGATAAAAAAAAAATTCCATTTTTAAAATTTATATAAAATAGTATTTTTATCATTTTAATCTTTTGAATATTTTTATGTTAATAATTATTTCAAATGGTGGTTAGAGCTCTTATATGGTACTTATTATTGTAATTATTAAAACATATTTTTATAAGTTCATTTTCTTTCAAATTTAAGAATTTTTAGGATTCTCTAGAAAAATACAAAAAAAAATTATATATGTTTCTTTAAAAATCATATATGTTTTAAATTATAAAATAATTACTTTAATTTTTTTTTATATTTTCTAAAAAAAATTATAACTTGTGCTTTATATATATATATATATATATATATTGAAATTATGATTTCAATTTTTTTTTAATTTTTAGAATTTTTGGTAGAATTTTTAGTGTTTTTTTTATTTAGAATTTTACCTATCTATTATATTATATAAAAGCATGAGTATGGAGAAACTTTTGAATTGACAAGAATACCACTTATTTTTCATTATATTACTAATTTGACATTAAAAATAATTTTTTTAATATTAGAGTTTTTATTCATTTGAACATTGTAGATGAGTTAAAGTTGAATTTAAAAAATTAAGTATAATTAATACTAATTAATTAGTAATAATAGATAAAATTTTTGGAACCTGATAATTAAGAAAAACATAATGCTTAAGTGGTGACCAAAGGGACAGCGGAAGTGGACACTTCAGATGACACTGCATAAAACACAACAGAAACAAAGGACAATGAATTGTTTACATATTTCAACATCTCTAAGTTTGTGGAACCTTGGCTCAGTGAGTAAATCTACTATGTTCAATCCAAATATAATAAGTGATTTAGGTCCTATCACACCTCGATATAACAACCTCACTTTTGTACCTAAAGACCTAAATCACTCACCTTTCAATTTTCCCTCTTGAGAACTTAGGTTGTAAAACCAAGCAAGAAACTTGTTTTACACTCTCAATGCATTCTCACAAAAGTGTTCCTCAATGAACAGATAAGCACTCTCAACTCTACTTTGTTCTAACTTACATAAGCCTCTGATATATTAGTGTTTAAGACTTACTAAGACAAAAATCAATTACAATGATGATCTCACTAAAATAGTCTCATAAAAAGGCTTTACAAATATCCTCATAAAGTCTAGAAAAAATTAAAGATCTTCAAGATAAGTCTTCAAATCATCAAGCCAATCTCCACAAAATAAGGGATCTGATTTGCTTAATTCAGATTGATTCAATCTTTAAAGATTTGTTGCTCTACAAGATGAATATTCAAGTATGAGTCAACACACGTCCACAAAATCATCTAAGTTACTGCCCAACTGATTTTGTTGAAAGGATTATCAACTCCAAAAATAGCAAGTTATGTTTCATGTTGCAATGCCAACTATAGTTGCTGCTTTCGTTGGCAATTCGACAGTCACTTAAAAATATTTGCCTCAACAATAAAACATCTATCAAGGTTGAACAAGTCTTCCATATTTAAAGCACAAATCTGTTTCCATAAAGTACCATTTACTCCATCTTGATTTGCCCAAATATCATCAAATCAATTATCCTTAATACAAGAATACAAAAGATCATAAAATTAGCATATATCAGTATATAAAATAAGTATGTAACCTCCCCAATCCGACCTAAATGTTATGGCCAAATCTTAGAGGCTACATTAGCCACCAGAATGGCTAAAAAACTCTAAAATCTTTGCGAAAAAACCCCTAACTCGTCTAATTTTTTAAATCATAGTTGCTTCTCAGGTTGAGTTAAAACATTCATTTTACAGGTCATTCCATCCTTAGAATTCATCATATTAATAAAGTAAGTGACTTTGTAAAACCATACTGTCGACAACTCTTTTCGCAAAGGAAATAAACCATGTCAGATTTTACTTAGTCCAAATAGCATGCATTTACCAGTTATTAAGTCTGAACTATTCAAACATGTGATGCATGTATAAAATACTTCCCCAAAATAAAAGTTACCAAGCCATAGTCTAGTTTAATAATTTACAGTCCAAAACTAGTAGAAAAATTATAAAAAAATTTAAGAAATTATTTAATATAAAAAATAGTCCAATGTTCGAGAGTTGTCCGCATGCCAAGTCCGATCCTAGTTTTGACCATTACCTGAGAAGTAGGAAACTAAGGGGTGAGCTTAAGAAAGCTCAGTGTGAGTCTAAGCAAAAGTAGACATGCAAACAATTAGAATATCCAATGTCAAAGTAAACAACACATACAGTTACCATGGCATAACAAATTATGTATATGACATGCTCAGTCAAAACGGTACAATAATCCTACCCATCCATCTGTTACACAACACAAGTTTCCCAAAACCCGTCTACCGAACTCCAAATGGTGTGAGCCAAAGCTCGATGTGGTTAAACTATCAGTAACAGTAAAACAAAATAATTGCCAGTATAAGTGCAGACAGTACTGCCAATGTTGTGGTCAAGCCATTAGTAAAGCAGGATAATACACTGGTAATAGTTGTGAATAAATAACAGTTTTTGTAGATAAAAGCTGCCAGTAAATGCGATTAAATCGCCCAATCTCCTCAGTACTCCGGTGCAGTAAAGCAGGATAATACACTAGTAATAGTCCGAGGATCAACTAAATCGTAGCTCTGATACCACTAAATGTAACACCCATAACCCGTTGTCATCGCCGGAATAAGGTTACGAAATATTACCGTACAATTTGGAACATTCTATAATAATAACCTTCAATTCATCAAATTAATTAACAATATTCATAAATGATTCAAAATGAAGCAAGACATACATTCATACGTCTTAAAGCGAACCTACGAGGCCTTAAAATAGTTTAGAAGTAATCAGGGACCAATTCGGAACAAAATAGGAAATTTGGGAAAAAAATGAAAATTTTCCAAAATAGGGGTCACACGGTCGTGTGACAGAGCCCAGACAATGTGGCTCCAGACATGGCCATGTGGTTATCCCACACACCCGTGTGTGATCTCACACGCCCGTGTGCATGGGCTGTATAACTCTCTGATTTAGGTCACATGGCTGTGTCGTAGGCCGTGTGCCCGCCAGTGTGAACCCTGCACATAACACGCTAGGGGCACACGCCCATATGGGCCGCTTGTGTGTGACATACGGCCATGTGACACCTAGTGTCCCAGGCCATGTGTAACCAAAAGTGACCAAAATCGTGCTCACTTTTCATCCAAGTACATAGGTACCTAAACCAACTCTTGGTACAAGATCACAAGACAATAACCACACCTAAATACAACCAAAACATACCAATTTCAACCATCTAAGACCAAACCAAAGTGTCATATATGAAGATACAAAATACTGTTCATACCCAAACATTGTCATTTCATATCACCTACAAGTCAAAACATACACACCAACTAATCTATCTCAATCTCATTATATCATACTTAAACATGATACTTACCATTCCTTGGACAAACACTCAAGCTCAACTTTGACTTTAACAAACATACTATATAAGGTTACCATTCCACAACATCAAACATGCCAAAACACCACACATAGCTAGGAAACATTACAAACATAATCATTTGCCTTATTACATGCCATATAACCAAAATGTTTACAAAATCTACCAAAGAGGCCTCGGGATAGTGTGATTTTGCGGGTTGATTCGACCTCCCGTCCACAAAATGTAATCTACAAGACAAAGAACAAGACACGAGTAAGCTTACATAGAGCTTAGTAAGTGCGTCGATTAAACGATAAATCTTACTGAATTAAACATAACAATTCAAATAAACAAATTAAAGAACAGAATTACTGTCAACCACAGCTCACAACAGGTGAGTAATACCTAATATAAAAGTACAATCAGTTCCACATTTCAATAACTATCAAAGATCATTAAACGTAGCCCGATGAACGATAAATGGATGTGAGTACACGTTAACTATCCAGCACATTAGATGCTCGAATGAGCTAATCCATCCAGCACACCAGATGCTCGTATGAGCTAATCCGTCCAGCACACTAAATGCTCATATGAGCTAAACCATCCAGGACACCAAATAGTACTGTAATATACCACGTAAGTCCGCAACAAATGCAGAACCTTGGCATATCCGGTGAACAGAGAATCTACAGAAATCATCTCCACTACTCATATCAACCCTGTACCGCGCGCAATATAATCTATTAGCATGCCAATCGTACTTTATCTTATGTTTATCGGCTTGGAACATTTTATTAATGATTAATGATAAAAGGATCCCTTAATTCAATCCTCATATACATGACATCAGCGTAATTTTCAACCAAAGTAATTAAATCACCTAATATACATTTAAATTTATTTAAAATTAAACCGAACAAACTTACTGGACTAACTAGCAGTAGCGACCAAAGTACAGGGACTACTCATCTGCTTTGTCTTTTCCTCGATTATCAGCACGTTCTTGATCTAGAATAAGAATTTCATTTAATTAACTAATTCAACAAAAAAAACTAAGTCATTTGATGCAATTAAGTCCTTTTTACAATTTTACAAAATTTCCCTCAACATTTCACTTTTATTCAATTTAGTCCATAAGCTCCAAACGTGTAAATTAACCATTTTTATTAAAAGCCCACCTTGACCGAACCTATTAGGCCTTCTCTGAAGCTCCTATTTTCTGTTAATTCACATCGAATCCTCATAGTTTATCACTTTTAACAGTTTAGTCCTTTAACATTAAAATCATAAAAAAACTACTTTACGAAATAGTCCTATCTAACAACCAAACTCAATAATCTACCAAGAAATTTCAAGAATAACTCAAACTCAATAATGGCACAACTCAAAACATTTAACAGTTTCATAAATTAGTCATCGAGTTAGCTAGATTAAACTGGCACAACTCAAAACATTTAACAGTTTCACAAGTTAGTCCTCGAGTTAGCTAGATTAAACTAATACGAGCTCAAAAACATAAAAATTACAAAAAATGGGCTAAGTTTCACTTACCAACTTAAGTATTAAAATTTCAAGCATAAAAAACCCTAGTTTTGGCTTTGTTGCCATGGAGAAGATGAGTAGAAAAGAAGAAAATAACAATATCATCTTAATTTAGCTTTAATTTATAATATATACTTAGGTTTTTTTGTAAATATTTCAACTTTCTTAATTAAATCTTAATTAATCAATATTAAGCCTAATTAAACTATCCACATATGTATATCATCATTTAAATCCACTAACTTAACTCCCATGGGTTAAATTGTTCATTTAGCCCCTTTAATTAAATAACTCAATTTTTGCAGCTTTTACGATTCAGCCCTTTTTTTATTAATAAACTATCTAAACGATAATTTTTTTCTAACTAAAATTTAATACGACCTTAAAGACCTCATAAATATTAAATAAATAATATTTACAAATTATTACGTCGGAATTATGGTCTCGAAACCACTATTTTTTACACCACTAAAAATCGAGATGTTAGACTAGGGTTTCATAGGGACATGGTCGTGTAAAGAGTCCGCGTGGCCCTATTCCAAGGCATGGTTTGCCCCAATTTACTTGTAAAAGAACACACACCTTTCACCGGGATCTTGATCGACGTTTCTTGTGCTCAAATTTGGTCTGATGCGCCTAATACGGGCCTTTCAAACGATAATTTCACATGTGTTAACATTTGTTTTCCAAGATTTATCAAGATTCAACGTTATTAATGAAAGGTTCATTAGGAACGGTGAAAGCTTGACTAATTGATTTGAAATATTTATATCAAACAAAAATTCTACAAAATTTGGGGTCTAAACTGTAACAGTCCATTTTTAGTGAAATCAGAACAGTGGTTTTTGGACCACAAATTTGAGTTAGGAAGGAAAATTATTTTAATATTATTGCATGGTCTGCATTATGATAGGAATATCGTATAAAAAATTTGTTAAGAAAATTTTACCGATTACATATTTAATTAATAAAAGGACCAAATTGCATGAAATGAAAAAGTTGAGTTCTAGTAGCTATAAGTATCAAATAGCTATGGAATTCAAAATTAGAGGTCCTTATATGGAAAATATACCATTAAGAGGAGTTAGTAGATAAGTATGATAACTCATCCATGGAAAATTAAATAAAGAAAAGGACTAAATTGGAAAGTGAAAATAATAAAAGATGATAAATGATTAAATAACAAAATATGTAACATCCAGGTATTAGGGGCTTTGCATTTTATGTCTTTGTGTGTTTGGCATGGTTTGTTTGTTAATTTGGTATGTTTGGGGGTCCCGGGAAGGCTCGGGGATAAGCTTGAGCCTTGGTGAAAATTTTATTTTTAGGCACTTTAGGGGAGAGCTAGCAGAGGCAGGTCTTAAGTTTAAATATTTGTGTTTGATGACACAAGAAGTGAGGTGGTAAAGTGGCAAGGAGATGCCACTTAGAGTGCAGGGAAGTGGCGTCACAAGGGAGTGTGTGTGTGCCGTTTTGCTGGTAGCCTACTCATTGTAAGTGCCGAAAGTCCATAACCTTCTTCATTATTTTTGGCAATACTTTATCTTTTTTTACGCATTTCTTTTCTCTTCCATCCTCTCTAGAATCGAACCATCTTTGTGGGTGCTAGCCGAATCTCTCCTCACCATTTCGGATTCTTGCTTGAACAATTTTTTCTCTTCTTTTGGTTTTCTACATTCTATTTCTCCTTAGCCGAACCTTCCCTTGATCATCACACTCTCTTTTCATTTTTCTTTTTCCTTTTACTTCCTTTGATTCTTTTGGCCGAAACCCTCCTCTCCTCTACTTCTTCTTTTAGCCGAAACTTTGCATCCATTCTATTGACACCCTCTCGTTTGTTTTCTTTCTTTTAGCCGAATAGGTCCTGTAACCCAAGCGAATCTGGTTTCACTGCTTCTGGATTTTTGAAGGTAATATTTCTTTTCTCTCTTATTGCAAAAAGTTGAATCTCTTTTTTTTTTTTTTCTCTTTTTTCTTTTCGGTTCTATTTGGCCATAGTGAATGGTTATGTTGCTCTGAGTTATGATTTGCGACTAATCTTTTCTCCCTTCATCTTTTCTCATTTTGGGACGTTACTCGGGACACTCCTCTAGTCGAAGTGTTTGTAGTCCAAGTCGGAGAGTCTTCGTTTCTTTGAATCGGATCACTCCATTCGGGATATTAAGGTAAAGGGTCATCTCGTGATTTTTCTGTTATTCATTCCTTTCAAATGTGATATGCCTTAACCAAATTCCGTTATTTAGTCAATCCACGCCTCTTGTGTATCGATCAAAGATTCTCCATGGATGCAAGTGTAAGTCAAACCAAGAAGGAGTGTACCCATAGTATCCATTCCAAACTTTAAGTGTCGTGCGATGATCGCGTTCGAGATTTTCCGCCGAAATTTCGTGGTAGAGAGCCGACGTCGCTTGGGATAGACAGATAGCCGCCGTCCCCCCCGCTAGTGAAAGCGTCGACGTAGAAAGCCTAGTGTTACGTGTTATAAGGTGTGTATTACTCACACGTTTCTTGTTGTTGTGTTATTAATCGTATAATTTGAAAAGTCAAAACGACTAATTTGATAGTCAAGTTACCCTTGTGGGTAAGGTTGGAGACACTGGGTAAGTTTTTCGATGTTGATATTTCTGATTATGTGCATGTATGAATGTTCGATATTATGCCTGTATGAGATAGTTATCTATTACACAATATGATTATAGTTTCATTCATACTTAACATAAAGTAAAGAGCATGGGCTCGGGATTGAATAAAAGGAGAAAGAGAATCAGTGACTAATGTCACGGTGGTCTAAGAACCACAGTGGTTGAAACCAAGTATACGGATATCAGTGACTTATCTCGGTGGTCGAAGACCACAGTGGGTTGGCCCCACGTATGCATAAATTTATCAGAGATCGTCACGGTGGTCTATGACCACAGTGGGTTGGCCTCACGGTTATATAATTAGTGACTTTGTCACGAGTGACTATTGTCACGAGTGGTCTAGGACCACGGTGGTCAAGAACCACAGTGGCATAATGCCACGGGTGTTTGGAGGAAAGGCTAGACTGGGTTGGGCTGCATTGCATACATGTGACATACGCCATACTGAATCCAGTTTGAGTTATGTTGGGGATTTACACACTGAGTCTTCGTGACTCACCCCTCAGCTAAATTTTGCAGGTAATCAGTAGATCGTGGGTTTGGAGCCGAGGCAGACTCGAGGTGGCCATGCGATGTTTTTTTTCTTTCCTTCTCTAGTAAATTGCATTACTTTATTTGAACTTAGTTTAAAACGGGTTTTTTATTTTGTAATAAGGCCGCTATAATTTAAATTTGGGTTTTATTTCAATGCTGTTATTAAATGTTTTATAAACGATTAGTATGGGGTTTTTTAAAAAACGTAAATAGAGGTTTTCCAAAATATCAACGAATGGATCACAAGCCGTAAATAATTAAAACTTGGGATTTTTCTTAACACCACAAATATTATTTTCAAAAGATCACGAATCTCAACTTCGATCTCAAATGTTACCTTATCAAACATTCCAAGTTCAGTTTTTATAACGAACCCGTTTTAACTCTAAGATGTTTTGATATAAAGTTAGTAAAACATTCTTAATCAAAATTCTCAATTAGCCTTAGCTTGAACTCCCTAAACAAAGTGTTTTCCCAAATCCTGATGTTTTACCTAAATTTTTTTTAACCATCCATCCTGTAACAATCCAGATTCGGTCGTAACGTTTTGACCGGGTTTGGGGTGTTACAAAATATCATCTTTTTAATCATCTTTCCCAAATAAAAATACATGGAAACCCTTGTTTGAAGCTTGAAGAATAGACAAGCTTATATTGCTCAATTAGGTGAGTATTCAAGTCTCGTTTTTAATTATTTTTATGTTTCTGATATCGTAATAGCTTAATCTAGCTATCTCGGAGATTAATTTGTAAAGTTATCAAAGTGTTAGGATTTTGCCATGGATGAATATAGTTGAATTATGAAATTTTATGGTAGAAAATGAAAGGTTGTTGATAGATAAACAACTTTTGTTAAGTGAATTTTGATGAAATTGTGATTTAGGGACTAAATTGTAAAGATGTAAAATTTATGGAAAAATTCTAAATTTTATGAAATACATGGGCTGCTATTGTGATATGTAAAAATCGGATAGGCTTGGAATAATGATTAAATTGCATGAATTTCATTTTCTGAGCCTAGAGACGAAATTGTAATTAATCAAAAGTATATGGGCAAAATAGTAATTTTACCTAAGATGTGAATTGGATTGAATTGAATATGGATTGTATTAAATTGAGCTAAATTTACTCGTATAGATCCGGATAGACCAAATACAGAATTGGATCGAGGAAAAGAAAAAGTGTCGGATTAGTAGATTACAATTCACGAAACACTTGTCAAGGTAAGTTCATGTAACTAAATTGTAAAATAATATGTTTGAATTGAATGTTATGTATGTGTATTGTATAATTGACATGTATGAAAATCGGTCACATATCCGATAATGCCCGACAAGTATTAAGTCCCGTTGAATAAATGAAATTCGATGGATACAGGGTTCCCAAATTGGTTGTGGTCATGCATATGTTGCGGACACACCAAAGCTCAAAAGAGCGTCCCGTTATTAGCTCTTATGAGCATCCTGATATTTGGCCCTCTCGAGCTTCCCGTTATATGGTTCTTGCGAGCTTCCCGTTAATAGCTTTTCGAAGCATCCTGATTGGTTGTGATTCTACATGTGTTGTAGACACACCACAGCTCTTATGAGCATCCTGATATATGGCTCTTCGTGAGCTTCTTGATTAAAGGCTCTTTGTGATCTTCCTGATTAATGGCTCTCCGGATCTTCCCGATATTGGCTCGCTTGAACTTCCCGATATATGACTATCCGGAGCTTTCTGATTAATGGCTCTTTAGAGCTACTCGTTATTGCCTCGCATGAGCTTCCTGATTATGGCTCTTTTGAGCTTCCCGTTATAGAGCCCAGATAAGCTTTCCGTTATATGGCTTGAGAGAGAGCTCTCCGTTTATGTGCTCGTATGAGCATTCCCAAATATGAATTGACGGATTACAGTTTTGTACACTTTGTGTGTACTACCCTTGTATCCATCAAGATTTTAAAGGTTCAACGGACAAAGTTCTGATATGAGATAATATAGATTCGGAAGGGATTATTACTGAATATATCTAAAATACATGGAAATGGTTTGTACATGTTATATGAATCCATGATATGGAAAGTATATGTATATGGCAATTCTATTGTTATGAGCTCATATATGTCCCTTGATATTTTTATGAAATACATGACTAACATGTTGACGAGGATATGTGTTTAGGCTTTTGCCCAAGTTGTTTGGAATATGTTTTGTGTGATTACCTTAATTTTGATTAAATGGTAAGTTAAATTTCATGTTATACGAACTTACTAAGCATTAAATGCTTACTCTGTTTTATTTCCTTTGTTTTATAGTAAATTGAAAGCTCGTTGGGTTGGAAGCTTGGCGGAGATCACTCACACTATCCACCGGCCCATTTCGGTACAAATATAAAACTAATTTTGGTTGTAATGGCATGTATAGGCTAACTTGGCCAATGTTGGCATATAAATGTTTTGGTTGTAAATAGTCATTGGAATGGCTTATGAGGAATATGTTTTGATGTATATATAAGTAGATTTATCATGCTTGAAAAATGAGTTGATTATGCACATATGCATTTGGTACCTAGGTAAATATGAGTAATAGAATGATATAATGATAAATTGTCACCTGAGGTACTTAAGAGCACATTGGTTGTATGTGGTAATATGTCATGTTTAAGACATGATTTTAGCATGTTTTGAGTGCTTTGATATGGTATGTAAATGTGCAATTTGTTATGATAGGTTGATGTCAAAAATTGGGTGAGAAATATGGATTGGAAATGGACTTATTTCATCCACACGGGCAGAGACACGGATGTGTGTCTCAGCCGTGTGTGACACACTGCCTAGCACATGGGCGTGTGGTTTGGCCGTGTGTCCCCTGCATCTTTAAAATTTCAAAACAGAATGCTCAAAATTGATCACACGGTCTGGCACACGAGCGTGTGGCTTGGCCATGTGACCCATGCACCTATTTAATGAAAATTATTATGTTCACACTGCCTAGCACACGGGCGTGTGACTTGGCCGTGTGACCTAAGTCAGAGAGTTACACAGGTATGAACACGGGCTGGGACACGGTTGTGTGCCCTACTTTGAATGCCCACACAGCCTGACCACACGGGCGTGTGTCCCCTGCACCTAGGAAAATTTTTAAAGTTTCGCGAAAAATTCTTTGAGTACCCGATTTAGTCACGACTTGATTCTAATGCGTGTTTTGAGTCTCGAAGGCTCACATAAGGGACGATATGATTGATTATTACAGGTTTATGATATGAATATGAAATGATATAAAATTGTTTGTATTTGATCTGTAAATCCCCATAATGATTCGTAACCCTATTTCGGCGACGGATAAGGATTAGGGATGTTACATAAACTTTAGATCGAGATGTACGTATCGAACTTGATGGAATAAGGGAGACTATCAATGAATAATTCAACAATTGGTAGAGAATCGATTTATCGGGATTGATTTGATATGGAAAGCAAAATACTTTCAACAACAAAATATGCAAAATTTGATGTTAAAGAGAGGAAAGAAAATAAAATAGAGGGAAAATAGAGAAAAGAGGGGAAATCCTATTTGGGTTTGAATAGAAAACAAAATCCTAGTGTAATTAAGGCAAAAGAGACTAAATAACTAGGGTTTTCAAATTTTGAGGGCAATTTAGTAATTTACCCTAGTTGCTGAATAAAAGGAAATGGAATTTGGATAAGGGTTGACTTGAACTTGGTTTGCAAGGGTGGAGATGGGCTACTATCCAATCTTATTAAATTTTTACACCAAATAATATTTATTTTAATACGGTTTTTTGTCATGGTTTGTTGAATTTTAAAACAAAAAAAAAAATAAGAGAAGGTTGGATAGAACTTAAGACTTTTAAGGAGTGTATTAAACATTTAACCATCAAGCCAAATCATTTTCTTGGTTAATCTTCTCAATTAACTCCCTATATTTTAGAGTGTGACAATAATACTTTATGAATAATGAAAAATTATATAAATTATCATAAAATAATAAAATTTAAATAGAAAAAATAAATATGCACTATTTGACACAATATTATTGTACCTTATATATTATATATATGATTTGTTAATAAAAAATATAATTAATAATATTTATTATTTTAATAAGAATTTTATTTAATATTACAATATTATTACTTTAATAATTAAAATTTAACTTTACTAGTTATTTTAAATTTTAAATAGTAATCTTAATTTTATTTAAATTTGTAACACCCCTCACACATCCCTGTCGCCGAAATCGGGTTACGGGATGCTACAATAATTAACAAAACCAAAATATGCAACATTAAATCGAAAATTCTTAAAAACGATCATAAAATCTCATATGACATACAAATCATGCATTTCAAACAAGATTGGAATTAAATTGAGCTTACAAAAGCTCTAAAATGCAAAACAGGGGTTATATGACCGTGTAACTAGCCATGTGACAGGCTAAAACGGTGTGACATTGAGTCACATAGTCGTGTATTCAGGCCATGTAACTCATTGAAGCCGTGTGGGTCAAAGTGTAAAATTTCCAACAAAAGTCACATGGCCATGTGGCTAGGCCGTGTAACTAATTGTGACCTTGTAACAATCTGATATACCATGTCTACAATATTCACACATACGTATGGCCAGCCTGTGTGACCAACTAGAATCGTGTTATTTTCATGCTTCCTAAATACTAGTGGCACACGGCCATGTCATTAACCTATGTATAACACATAGCCATGTAACCAACTGTGTGACCCTAAACATACCTCATATATGCCTAGTTCAAAACCTGCCATTCATGGCATCACAACTATATATACCATATCAACTTAAAATCTTGTTCAAACACCTACATGCCAAAACCAAAACATATCAGAAAAGCATCCTAATAGTGCCTAACCAATATGCCATTTTGGCACCATTACAAACAAGTCATTTAATCACTAATCATTCCTTCAATTACAAAACATATTCCTATAATTCAACATCACATATCATCCAAGTAAATTTTTCCGAGGTTTACCCATACACAAACCAAACATGACCATTTAGGCCTCAGGAGTACAATTACTTTTTAGCACCTACAACATTCCATACAAACATCACCATTCTCATAACCTTCCATGATTCAAGATTTAAGCATACAACTACTATACCTTCACCATTTATCATATAAGCATGCCATAACAATCTTTAAGTTCAACATTACATAACAAACATTATAAACACTTTACAACATTAGCTTTTAAACTCAAAACATGATTCCCAAAATACCCTATATACATGCCACATAACCGAAGTAAAAATGATTTCAAAGTCTACTGAGATTGAAGCTTGATAGTGTGAGCTCTGGAGTTAATCTAACAGCCTTGTTCTGTAAAATGTCAACTACAGAAAATAGTAAATGAAACAAAGTAAGCTTTAAATAGCTTAGTAACTTCACGAGATTAATTTTTACTTATCAACTTACCTTGAATCACTTAAATGTAATAAAATAAATAACATGATAATATAACCTCACATAGTAATTCACAAGGAAACAGGTGAGTTCATCGAACACAAATTCACTGAGTAATTCAACATCAATCATGTTATTCAAGCTATTTCGATCACATAGCATCATCAAATATCAAAATATCATTATGCCGTTTATTCACATATTTCGATAGCCTGATAAACTATAGCAAAAGTAACTCATATACTTGAGTAAATATCTCAAGGAGCACCGTAATGCTAAACAGAGGCACAAATGTGCATACAGGGGCACCGAAGTGTAAACAATACAAGCGCGCAACTAACCCTGTTGGCATGTCAATCATATCCAAATCATTTATTACATTCAAACGAGAATTTATATAGAATTTAAAACATTTACCATTCAGGAGAACTTCCATAATTTCAAGTCACATATCATAACCAAGTCACATTCATTCAATAATCCAGATGAACTATATTTATCAAGTATGTAAAGCTTACAATTAGATCCTCACTTCATTTCTCACCTTTCGTACTAAATTGTATACATTATAAAATTTTAGTTTAACAATATATAATCAACAACCATCTTCAATTAATAAATATAAATTCATAATTATACCCTATGAACTTACCTAGTATAACCAGCTAGCGAGTTGGATCATAGGGACTATTCTACAATTTTCCCTTTTCCTCAATTATCAACCGGTTGTTCCAAATCTTGATCTAAATAATAATTAAGTTCAAAATATAAATTCCATGTACCTGATAACACTCAAATTCATGCCTATGACCTATTAATTTCATTTTACACATGACCCTAAACCCTAAAATTTTACTTTTTGTTCAATTTAGTCCCTAAAACCGAAATCACTATAACTTTCACATTTAAGCTTCATTTTTTCAATCTATTTTCAATTGCATCCTTATATAACTCTATAGAAGCATATTTTATAGAAATTCAATATCAAGTTTGACATATTTACATTTTAATCCTTAAATTCAAAACTTACAAAAAGTACTTTACAAACTAATCCTTAAACATCTTTAAACTTACAAATCCACCATTAATTATTCAAAAAGCTTCAAAAACAACAATGTCAACTTTCAAAATTTTTGACATTTTTACAAATTAATCATCGGGCTAGCTAGATTAAGCTACAATGATCTCAAAAACATAAAAATTATGAAAAACAACTTTTTTAGAATTTACATGCAAGAGAAATAAGCTTCACCGATTCTAAACCCTTCAAGAATGGTGGTTTAGATTGTAAGAAAGAAAATGAAGAAAATGGTCATGTGTTTAAATGTTTTCATGTTTTATTATTTTTATTTTTAATATAATTTAACACTTAATTTAGTAAAAATAAGACAAACATCATGATTGAACCGTCCACCTAATTAAGAAAGGTTAATTTGCCTCATAAACCTTTAATAATTTTTCTTTTTAAACCTTTTAAACTAATAAAAATCAATACCGGTTAATTTTTTTTAATTTAGTTCCTATATTTTAATTAGCTATTCAATCACTAAAATTACTAGACCATAACTTAGTATAATTTTATAATAGACTCCTAAATATTATAAAATAATATTTACTAACTCGATCATTAGAAATCAGGATTCCGAAACCACTAAAAAACGAGTTGTTACAAAAATATCATATTAATATTCTAATGATAAATATCTAGTTTATAATTTAAAAATATTTAGCAATAAAGGTTCTATAATATAAAATATAAATATTTTAATAGTGTACAAAATTAATACAAACAATATTTAATAATTATTATAATATTTAAGAGTTCTAAAATATTATTATGATTAGTTTAATATTAATATTAATTTAATACTTTAAATAGTATTATTTTGTGTATTTAATATTAGGATATACTTTGATATTAATAAACTATTATTATCTGAAATATTAATATTAAAATTTAATAATAATTATATTAATATAAATAATATCATTTTAACATTTAAAAACTAATATTATTAAAAAAAATAATAGTGAATAATATTATTTTATGTATTTAATATTAATATAATATCATATAAATATTGCTATCTGGAATATTAATATTAAAATGGTTAGTATTTAGTGTACTGACACTATACCTTTTTTACTTCACAAGCAACTTTAAAAATTTGTCATGTGTCTTTTTTTTTTAATATTTTACTATATTTATGTAGAACATTTGTCAACCTTTGACCCTGCTTGTGAAATTTAAAAACTCCATTAACAGTGTACCAAATATTATTTCATATTAAAATAATATTTTCATGACTAACATTCCAATATCTATTTAGTACCAAAAAAAATTTAATATCCATTTGAAAAAAAATAATATAGATTTTCAAAAAAAAAAAACATTTTAGAGTCAATCATCTAAATATAATAAAATCTCAAAATTTTCAGAAAATTTTCATAAAAATAAATAATGCGACACAAATGCTTTAATGACAATTTTTTTTATAAGGAATAAAATTTATCTAAGGGTTGAACTCAGAAACAAATGTTAACTAAAGATTTAAAAGCAAATCTTTTCTCAAAAATGAGTTTTTGGAGCATAAATTTGAGATTAGGACAACAATCTAAACCCAAAAAGAACATGAAATAATAGTGGCAATGGAACCACATGGTACATAGTTTATTTCAATAGGCAACGAGACACAGGTCAGCTTTCTTAGCAGACAAACAACAACAAACAAAGACAGAACAAAAGCATAAAGATCTTAGGTAAACCTCACTTAAACTATAATCTGACAAACAAACCATGCACGTTTAATCCAGGAAAGCCTACTTTTGTTTATGTCAATCACTGCGAAAATCAAAGCCTTGAAAGCAAAAGCTAAGATAAGATTACAATTCCAAGTGGGGAGGCTGTGGCCTAACATGCTTTCACAACATGCCTCTCTTATATTACATCCAGTTCTCACCAATCCCTTCATCTGCACCATTGTGACAATACAGACAAGTTTTAGTGTAAAGATACACGTGTATATATATAAATACTCTCCTATTTATGAAATGCTGGAATGGGTTTATCTGTATCACTGCACTGAAAAAGGTAATGTTCTGGCTTGGATGATAATGACATAAGAGATCTTGTTTTGATTAAGTTTCACCAATATATAAGGACAAGCTAAGGCTTGTTATCAGCTATAGTTTGGTCCTAAATTACAACTCTCTCTTTCCAATTTCTTACCTATATAATCTCTCCACCTTTGTTCTTCCTCAAAAAGGTCCTCTCTTTTTCATAGCCACCTTTAATGGACCCTTACAAACAGTTTGTCAGCCCTGAAGAATGTAGCAGCAGTGAATCAGGGTGGACAAGCTATTTGGCTTCTCCTATGGAAGATGATTTTGAGTGCAGTGAAGAGAATTATAACAGCAATCACAATATCAGAGATGATGTCCATGATGGTGAGGGGAATAGTGATGATTCGATGGTCTCTGATGCCTCTTCAGCCCCGAGTCATCATCAGCATAATAAACACAAGGATGGTCAAGGTAGTAGTCATGGCAAGTATAATTCTAGCAAGCATTCTTCACGCAGGGAGGCAAAGAGAGAAATGAAAAAGGGTTCTGAAAACAGCGGTAAATCCAAAAAAGGACTCAGTGGTCAAGCCAAGTCTCGCAAGTAGAGTCAGGTTGACGCAGCAAACTGTATTTATTTCTTTCCAAGGTCTCTTCCAATATATATGTATGTTCACAATATGTTGCTTCTTTGTTTCAGTACTTAGATGAGATTGTTTGCAATGTGTTTATGATTCCAACAGCAAATGTTTAATCTTTGATATCAATGCACAAACAATATTACAAAATACTTGCATTCAAGTTTTCAGCTTAGGCATGTCCTAGGTTCGATCCTTAGACAACCCTTAGCCGGAAAAAGAAAAGTTTCACTAATGCATTGGAACACTGCATTTTTAAGGGAATCAGAAATAAGCATGTTAACAATAGTTTGCATATGTCTATTCATGTGTTTGTATGTGCAAAGCCATGAACACAAAAGGGTATGTGTGCTGGAAAGAAGATCCATCCAGAGAGACAAAAGACAATTATGAGGACAAAAGAAGACATTTTTAATGACAGGCCATTTATAACTGATCCTACACCAAGAAATGCAAGTGCAGGCACAACAGCTAGGCAATAAAGTCAAAAAAGAAAAAGGGAAATAGCAAATATAAAACATGTTTCCCAGCTACTGATTGAAAGCCATGCTCAGCAAAAGCCATTTTCTGTTCTAATAAAACAAAGACAAGATGAATGAGCAAAGCACAATGGAAGACAAACAACCAAAAGCAAATTTACACACATGGCCAGAAATTTGGATTTCACCCCAAGATACACTGACCTTGGGACTGTACATTCACATTTTGTTTGTCGCCCTTATATATTAACTGTCTCCAAAGTTTGTATTATAAACGTATCTGCTTTTACTTAAATATAAAAACCTCAAGCCAAGTGCAGCCCTAGGAGGATAATTACATATGACAAAATGAAACTGAAAACACACAGAATGTTCATAGAGACTTTCTTCTTATGTGAAAATATAACTTGCATCTTATTGTTCATATGAGCCACAATTCTTATGGGAAATGAACCTAAAAAGCATTTACTTTTTAGTAATGAAATGATACAGTTAACAAAAAGTCACTAGTTTCTACACTCTTTTGCATTGGATGGTATGGGATGTTCTACCACAATGATAATATAATATGAAAATTTTAAGTTTCAAACATTGTTCTAGAGTTCAAGAATGAGATAATGCAATGTACACCATATGATATTCTGCAGAAGTAATGACCATTTTTGCCTTAACCCATAAGTGATGCAGGACAAGGCATTTGCACTGGTCAGAATGTGCAATGAATTAACAGAATCAAAGCAGAGTTTATACAAACAACAATAAGTACCTGTCGAAAAGATGTTGATATCTAACAGTACAAGAAAACAAGAAAATTAAAAAGAACAGAAGATTATCAAGCAAAAAGGAAAAAAAGTTGACTTTCTCTTATAGTTCACACTTCACACAGTAATTAACCACAGTGACCCACATTGGGTAAATACTCAAATCCGGAAACAACATAAAAGCACATTAATCCTAGAACAGGGTATAAATTCGCATCTCAATTTGAGAAATGAAGTTGAGATAAATTTTGAAAAAGATAATCATAGTTGTAGCTCTGTGTAGCATAGAGTCCAGAGCAGATTTTATTACACTTATTGGGAGTGTTCTGAAGAGTACTGCTAGAATAATATTAATCTTTTAGCTTTTTGGCGATCTTGAACCATTCAGTGTGGAAAGATCCGTCCATGTCAACCCTTTCATAAGTATGGGCACCAAAATAATCTCGTTGAGCTTGAACCAAATTAGCCGGTACTCGTTCCCTCCTATAAGTGTCGAAATAGGCAAGACTGGCTGACATGCCTGGAGTGCTAATACCTGAGTTGATAGCAAGACAAACAACTCTTCTCCAAGCAGATTGCCTGTCAATGATTTCCTTTGCAAATTCTGGGTCGACAAGAAGGTTTGCAAGGTCAGAATTTCTATCATAAGCCTTCTTGATTCTGTCCAGGAAAATAGCGCGGATAATGCAGCCTCCCTTCCATATCCTAGCCAGTTCCCCCAACTTCAAGTCCCAACCCTTCTCGATGCTTTTTGCACGAATGAGATTCATGCCCTGAGCATAACTGCAAATCTTGGATGCATAAAGTGCTTGCCTTACATCATCAATTAATCTTGCCTTGTCCACAACTTGGTCGGTCAAGACATCACCAAATCCTCCTGATTTGAAGACTTTAGCAGCTTCAACTCTTTCCTCTTTCAACCCACTAAGGAACCTTGAATCCAGAGAAGCTGCAATTGTTGGAGCTGCAATGGACAAATCAGCAGCTTGCTGTACAGTCCATTTACCAGTACCCTTCATGCCAGTTTTGTCCAAAACCTTATCGACTAAATAACCATCTGCCTTGTCATCCTTAATTCCAAATATATCAGCAGTGATTTCAATCAAGAAGCTCAAAAGCTCCCCCTTGTTCCATTCTGAGAAAACACTATGTAGTTCTTCATTAGATAATTTCCCAACAGATTTCAGCACGTCATAAGCCTCTGCAATCAGTTGCATATCACCATATTCAATTCCATTGTGAACCATCTTGACAAAATTACCAGATCCACCTTTTCCAATGTAAGTCACACATGGGCCACTATCTGGGACTTGAGCTGCAACTTTAAGAAGAATGTCTTCAATGTATTTGTACGCTTCAAAGGACCCTCCAGGCATTAAAGAGGGACCATTTCGTGCACCTTCTTCACCACCTGAAACTCCCATCCCAAGGTATAACAAACCCAGTGCCGACATCTCTTTCTGTCGTCTCTCAGTGTTTTCATACCACTCGTTGCCACCATCGATGATACAATCACCTTTCTCCAAGTATGCAGAGAGAGTCTTAATGGTTTGGTCAACAGGGGCCCCTGCCTTAACAAGCATGATTACCACTCTAGGTTTCTGGATTGACTGAACAAAAGATTCAGGATCATGGAAACCATATACAGGAAGATCTCCCTCCTTTTTAGCTCTTTCAACAGTCTCATCGACTTTAGAGGTAGTTCTGTTATAAACAGAAATGGGAAAGCCTTTCTCAGCAATGTTAAGTGCAAGATTCTGGCCCATAACAGCCAAACCAGCAAGCCCTATCCTTGTAGGTGGAGCCATGTTTCCCCCTGTTAAATTTAGACATAATTAGTGAGATGGCAAAAGAAAAATCTAAAACACAAAAATAACTTCTAAGAACTTTTTACATATAAACCATCAACAACTAGGTGGAAAACTAGAAGCTCTTTTCATCATTTTTAGCCTAATGAACAATTCCAGGTTCATAATACAATCACCAAATCCTTAACCAACTAAGCTAACTAGTACCTTCTATGAACACTTACATGAAAACTTTACCACTTTGGTTCACAATTAAAGATCTATTAGATACAAAGTTGAGTGTTTTTATAAAGGAATAATCAATCACATGCCTGAATATGGTTGTGCTGTAGTTACCTTTTAAAGTCAACAGATTCAAAACTACAGATGATAAAATGAAATATAGGTGCCAGCAGTTTTTAGTGAGTCAAAGAATAACCTTAACACACTTCAACAAGAAACAAAATCACTTTCTTACAGCAGATTCAACAAATGAATCAGTTAATCTCTCCTTGGCTGCTAATCAAAGGTATACAATCTAATAACTTCTGCGAAAACCACTAAATTATTTGCATTCAAAAGCAGTCAGATCAACAGAATAGAAGGAAAAAGAAGAGACTATTAATCCCTACTAAGATGTCCATGTTTTACAAGCGAATCAACTAACCCTAGTAAAGTAAGAACATAAAACAAAGGAAATGACATTGAGATCATACATAAAACAACCTAATTATAAACCACTGTTAAGAGCAACTTGAAATTTTGAACTCATGCAAATTGCAGGCAGAAACTAAGTAAAACTACAACTAAAATAAGAAGGAAAAAAAGAAAAAGAAAGAATCAACCAACCAAGAGGATATCTACCAATTGCAGATCAGCTCAATTAACAATAAAAAAAGAGAGAAGGAAAACTATCTCATGCAAGAATTGTTGGCCAAAAGTAATCATGCGGATCAAACCAACAGATAAAAAAAGTTTCATACTTTATTGAAATTCAACACAAGAAAAAGAACCCAAACCTTTCGATCTTCTCTGTTTTGATAGAGAAAAAAGACCCAAAAAAAATCAGAGGATGTATCAAAGATCTGATCTTTAAACAAACTAGACAATGGGTATTCAGAATTGGAGCAGATGAATGTATAAAAGAGAAGAAAAAAAAAAAGGAAATTCAGAGCCCCAATTGGTCAAATTTGGCCAGTCTCAGCTGGTGGTGGTAGGTGGAACAACCTCAATAGTGACAATTTACCCTTCTTATTTTTGCCAATATCACATGGACCCCGCTTCAAAATTTTAACTTGTGGAGTGATAAAATATTTTGTTTAAATGCCTTAAAAAATCTCAAATTTTAATAAAATTCTTTGGTTTTAAAAGGCTACGATCAATTGTCTAAAGTACACAAAGAAATTATCCCCTTCTTTTTTCAAGAAAAATAGATAATGGTGTGTTAAATTGGAATTTTTTATGGAATTACAAGATAAATTGGTAAATTGCTGCTTAGGATCTTATGTTCAAATTGTAGAATTGTTTTTAGAAGTATCTGCCAATAAAGAAACAAAGAATAAATTATTAATATTTATTATTATTGCTGTATTTGGTTGAATTTTGTATTTCTTGGACCCTGTAGACATCAAAGTTTGATTCTTTGAATACCATAAGCTGACCTTTGAAATCTAGAAAAAGTTGTATTGGTTCAAAGCAATGGTGTAACCATGATTTCATGTTTCCACTGTAATGAATACACATTGTGATCATTAGAAAGATCAATTGAAACTTTGATTATACATCCATTTTCAATCCCTAAACAGTCTTTTTCTCCCATGGAAATCATCTGTAGGAAGGAAACCAAGCATTTTAGATGCATTTCTCACTTATACCCAAATAAATGACTTACAATTCTTAGCCAAATCATCAAACATTTTCAATGCCCATGAAAATTTCAAGCTTTAGCTTCCTTGCATATGCTTTCACTAATGCCATGTTATCATTGGCTTGCTTGTCTATTAATTCTTACTTGATTTGAGAGAGACTGAGTTCTCTTATACCACTCCCATAAGCCCAAAAAAACCGATGAAAGATATTTGATGTGACAACTAGCAAGGCTAATAGCAAAAATGGACAAAGGTCTGACTTGCTAAGAGTAATGACAAGCACACCAAGATCGAGAAAGTACCTTGGATTTCAAGACTAAGAGATCTATCACGAGAAAGATAAGATCAAGGTAAGTAAAAAGGTTGCATGCAGATATCTTCCCGAACTCTCATATTTTCCTTCCATTAACCTTTCTCTAAAAATTCCTTTCATTATTCATTGACTTAGGCATTAAAGAAAGATCGAAGTGCCAACTCCATCGCCCCATAGCTCACGTTCCCAGGTTTGCAAATCAGTCCATACCCCTTTGAAGCCTCGCAACAATCCTAGATTCATTCTAACTCAAAGAAAACACTAACAAGTTCAGTGCTAGAAATATGCAACAGAATAAGTTAGATTTAGAAGTAATAAACTCAGCTATAGAGAGAGAGAACGCCAAAGGCATCTAAAAAGCCAGAAAGATTTGGCTTTTACAGCGTTGAAATTGAAGAATTAAATTGAAAAATGAAGTATATTTAATATTTTATTCAAACTTAAGCAAAGCTGCTTTCATCACAATATATCTTCCACCTGAATCAAATAGTAGACAATACGCTTGAAAATGTGGTAAGCAAAGTAGTTCATTATGATGTTTATTGGAACAAAGGAGAGGTTACAACTTATTTTGTCAATAATTTTCTCCATCAACTTGTTGAAGGGTGACAAAGAAAACTCTGCAACGAGAATGAAGAACCATTACTGAACAAACTAGCATAGAGGTTTGAATTCAAATCCCACCAAACTTGATTTTATTATTTAAAAAGGTCATCAACCTGAATTCATAAGAAAAATTGAGCCTCAAAACCAAATGGTCCAAACTGAAAACAAATATTAATATGAAGTAGGAAATTTCTTGAATATTAAGAGCCCAAGACTATATTTAACCAAGTAATTTGAGGCGATTGATGAGGACTTGCTTTAGGCCTTCACAGCAATCCCTTCCTGTAAAAATGTTGAAATCCCACATGGTTGCTTCTTATAATACAGTTGAACTATATAAAAGAGAAAAGCGCTTCAATTGTTTGCCGAGCTAAGTAACTCTAGCTTGTGACCCGAGTGGGGGCAGTAAAGTGGCAGGATGATGGTTTGGTCCTCTGGGCAGGGTCCACGCATGCGTATTCTAGGCTCGCCCGTTCAAAGTTATGAGTTTGAACCTTGAGTCTTGGGCGAAAGCTCGGGCCTCGTGGTTCTTAGAGGCGAGGGCACTGCGTGAGGCTGGTTTAACAGAGCAGCGAAAACCTCCTACTCATAACAGTTAAAGGATAACGGGTCGGTGCTTCTTGGACCCGATCGCCTTGTAGGCCGAGTTCAATCGGACTGTCACCTTTTTCTTTGTGTCATCAAGAAGCATTTTTGATGCATTTCTCACTTAAATTCTTAGCCCAAATCAGCAAACATTTACAATACGCTTGAAAATTCCAAGCTTTAGCTTCCTTCATTAATGCCATGTGATCATTGGCTTCCTTGTATATTAACTCTAACCTGGTTTCGAGAGACGGAGGAAGTTATATTTTGAAGTATTAAAACTCAGCCAACTATTTACAAAGGCATCTAAAAAGCCAGAAAGATTTGGTTTTTACAGCATCGAAATTGAATCGACATATTCTCCCACAATACGCTTGAAAATGTGGGCTCTTTATGATGTTATTGGAACAAATGAGATATTACTACTTACTTTTCTCAATAATTTTCTCCATCAATTCAAGGGTGACAAAAAAATCTGTAACTAAAATGAAGAACCATTACCCAAGAAACTAGCATGGAGATTGGAATTTCAAACCCAACCCAATTTGATTTCATCAATAAAAAAGTTAATAATCTGAACCCATTGACCCAACTTCAAATCTGAATTATACTAACTCAAAACAACTATTAATTAAGAGCCCAAGTCTCTATTTAACCAAGTAATTTGAACCGAATTGCTTTCGGCCTGCACAACATTGCCTTCCTTCAAAAATATTGAATTCCCACACCGGGTGCCTCTTATAATATAATTGAACTTTATAAAGGAGAGGAACTGATGAGTAAAGCAGCGTTACCTTACAACCCGGGTGGGACAACAGAGTAACAGGATGATGGCCCTCGTCCTCCAGGTAGGGTCCGTTCCATGTTTTTAGAGGTGAATGTGTTGGCACATTTTTAAATATTTATAGTATTTCAATAACTATAAATGAATGGGTGTAATTAATTAAAAGATTATATATTTTTGATTTTTTAAAAAAGAATTATAACTATTTAAATAATATTATTTGAATATTTATAATTAAATGAATAATTATATTTTTATTTTAAAAAACATGATTATTCAAAAAGACACATATTGATGAAAGATGTCTCTATGAAGAGATATGAAAATTCCTATAAATAGGAATCAGATTTCATTTGGAGATATACCAACAAATTCTAATATTCTTTCTTTCTTCTTTCATTTTCTAATATTGTTAGATTGTTCTATAAAGTATTACTGCAGAAATCCTTTATAGAAATTGAGTTTCTTGTCATACATTGCCCAGTGTGTAGTGGGCTATTCTCGTCAGTGCAAAACGCAAATAGCCATTGGCTTCATTGTATCCTCAAGGTTAATTTGCTTGGAACTCGTTTGCACACCAAAGATAGGTGGGGGCGAATATAACCTTAAAGATAGTGGTTTGATACACGCCTTGGAGCCTTGTCCTATTTCTTCTTCTATTCGGGTTTTCGTTCGTGTGTTCGAGATTTTCCTCACCGGAGATTTGTGCTAACAATTTTAAGGTTATATTTCATGACGACTACAACAACTCATGAAAGTGGAACACTAAGGGAGTTGGCTTTCAATTTTGTCAAACTTGATCGGTTTGATGGTGGCAATTTTAAATCGATGGCGGGAAAAGATGCACTTCTTATTATCAACTTTGAAGATTGCTTATGTTTTGGATACTCCAAGACTGACGAGACCGAAAACGAATCATTGTCGCAACCCGAGAAAGACAAAAATGGGACAATGTCGATTACATGTGCATGGGCCACATATTGAATGGTTTATCTGATGGTTTGTTCGACACCTACCAAAACGAGGTCACCGCTAAAGAATTATGGGACAAATTGGAGACAAGATACATGACCGAAGATGTTACAAGTAAGAAATTTCTTGTCAGTCGTTTCAATAATTATCAAATATTTGATGGTCGTTCTGTTATGGAACAATTCCGTGATATTGAAAAAATGCTGAATCAATTCAAGCAATATGATATGAAAATGGATGAAATGATTGTTGTATCCTCCATAATAGACAAATTTCCTCCATCTTGGAAAGACTTTAAAAGAAGTCTAAAACATAAGAAAGAGGAAATATCTCTTGAGGCTTTGGGAAATCATCTTCGTATTGAAGAAGAATATCGAAAGCAAGATCAGAATCTAAATTCTGAAAATGCCAAAGTGCATGTTACGGAGGAAGTACAAACTACTAAACCATTCAAGAGAAAGTTCAAACAGACTGATAGAGCACCTAAGTTTAAAAAGAAACAAAAGGGCTCATGCTATCATTGTGGTAAGCCGGGACGTTTCAAGAATGAATGTCGATTTTTAAAGAAGAAATCATCTTCTAAGGCTGATAATAACGAAAAGTTCGTTGCAATGATATCTGAAATTAATATGGCACAAGATGATAATACATGGTGGATTGATACCGGAGCAACCAAACATGTGTGCAAAGACAAAAGCATGTTCACAAAGTTCACACAATGTGAAAATGACAATGTCTTGTACATGGGAAATTCTTCCACCGCAGCAATCAAAGGCAAAGGGTCTGTTGAACTGCAATTCACTTTTGGAAAGGTTTTAACTTTAAATGATGTATATTATGTACCAGAAGTTAGAAAGAATTTAGTGTCTGGAAGTCTGTTAAATAAGTTTGGTTTCAAACTTGTTTTTGAGGCAGATAAGTTCATTTTGTCTAAAGGAGGAATTTTTGTAGGGAAAGGGTATATGTATGATAGTATGTTCAAACTGAATATTATTAATAAGAATAAAAATACTATTTCTGCTTATATGGTTGAATCTTTTTGTTTATGGCATTACAGATTAGGTCATTTGAATTATAGAAAATTGAATGACATGTATAAGTTAGATTTAATTCTTGTTTTCAGTAATAGTATTGAAAAATGCAATACATGTATGTTGACTAATATTACAAGAAACCCTTTCCCTAAGGTTAAAAGAAAAACAAAATTGCTTGATTTGATACATAGTGATTTATGTGACATGCATAATACTCCTACATTAGGTGGAAAGAAATATTTTGTTACTTTTCTTGATGATTGTTCTAGATATTGTTATGTATATTTATTGCATTCAAAAGATGAAGCGCTTGATAAATTTAAAGTTTATAAATCTGAAGTTGAACTTCAGTGTGAATCATTTATCAAGTGCTTAAGATCGGATAGAGGTGGAGAATACTATAATCCAAGTTATTTTGAATCCACTAGGATTGTCCATCAAGTTTCAGCCCCTTACACACCACAACAAAATGGTGTAGCTGAAAGGAAAAATAGAGTATTGACTGAAATGGTAAATTCATTGTTATCATATTCAGGTCTTGGACAAGGTTTTTGGGGAGAAGTCGTTTTCTAATGACTTGTCATATATTGAATAGAGTTCCTAATAAGGAAACTAAAATAACCCCTTATGAACAATGGAAGAAAAGGAAACCAAACCTTAATTATTTGAAGGTTTGGGGTTGTAGAGCTATTGTCAAAGTTCCAACACCTAAATGTAAAAAGTTAGGTGAAAGAGGAATTGAATGCATATTTATAGGATATGCACATAATAGCAAGGCCTATAGGTTCATGGTAATTGAACCAAATGATTCAATTTCAATTAATACTGTTATTGAATCAAGAGATGTTATTTTTGATGAAAATAGATTTAATTCTATATTAAGACAATTACAGCCACAACAATTGATTCATTCTTCAAATGAGAATGAGATTCCATTGGAACAAATTGATAATAATGATGAATCTTGTCAAGAATTAAGAAGAAGTAAGAGGATTAAAAAGGTCAAAAATTTTGGACCAGATTTCATTATGTTTCTTGTAAAAGGAAAAGGTGAAAATATATGCAATAAGATACCTTATTGTTATAATACGGAATCTAATCCTATTACATTTGAAGAGGCAAGAAATCTCAACACTCTACTTTTTGGAAAGAAGCAATAAATGATGAGATGGATTCAATAATGGGAAATCAAACTTGGATCTTAGTTGATCTTCCACCGGGTTCCAAACCAATAGGTTGTAAATGGATCTTCAAAAAGAAAATGAAGGTTGATGGAACCATTGATAAGTTTAAAACAAGGTTGGTAGCCAAAGGTTTTACACAAAAACAAGGTATTGATTACTTTGATACCTATGCTCCAGTAGCAAGAATTGCTACAATTAGACTCTTAATATCACTTACCTCTATATATAATTTGGTTGTTCACCAAATAGATGTTAAAACTGCATTTTTAAATGGTGAATTGGAAGAGGAAGTGTACATGGAACAACCGGAAGGATTTGTTGTTCCAGGACAAGAGCATAAGGTATGTAAGCTTGTTAAATCTTTATATGGACTTAAACAAGCACCAAAACAATGGCACCAAAAGTTTGATAATGTTGCTTTAACTAATGGCTATAAAATAAATGAATCCGATAAGTGCATATATAGCAAATTTGAAAATGGAAAAGGTGTCATAATTTGCTTATATGTAGATGACATGCTTATTTTTGGCACGAATTTGGAACAAATAGAAAACACAAAGAAATTCTTGTCAAACAACTTTGCTATGAAGGATATGGGTGTAGCAGATGTTATTCTTGGGATTAAAATAACCCGAGATGAAAGCACTATAGCTTTATCACAATCACATTACATTGAAAATGTGCTTAAAAAGTTTGATCTTTTCAACTGTATATCAGCATCTACACCCATGGATCCTCAAATAAAATTAGTATCTAATGCTGGTAGGAAAATTAATCAATTGAAATATGAAAGTCTAATTGGTTGTCTTATGTACATAATGACTTGTACAAGACCAGATATTGCATATGCTGTTGGGAAATTGAGTAGGTACACAAGTAATCCAAGTAGTTTGCATTGACAAGCTTTGAATAGAGTACTTAGGTACTTAAAGAAAACTATTAACTATGGATTGTGTTATAATGGATATCCTCCAGTTTTAGAAGGGTATTCGGATGCTAGTTGGATTACAAGTTTGGAAGATCATGCATCTACTAGTGGATGGATCTTCATTCTTGGTGGAGGAGCCATTTCTTGGGGTTCCAAGAAACAAACATGTATTACTGATTCCACCATGGCAGCATAATTTATTGCATTAGCCCCTGCATCTAAAGAAGCAGAATGGTTAAGAAATTTGCTTTATGATGTACCTTTATGGCCTAAGCCAATTTCACCTATTTCTATCCGTTGTGATAGTGAGGCTACTCTAGCAAAGGCATATAGCCAAGTATATAATGGAAAGTCTAGACACATTGGATTAAGACATAGTTATGTCCGACAATTAATCTCTGATAGAGTGATCACTATTAATCATGTGAGGTCAAGTGAAAATTTGGCGGATCATTTGACAAAAAGTCTTACTAGAGATGCAATAAAAAAGACCTCAAAAGGGATGGGACTCAAGCCCATTAATTAGAGTCATCCATGATGGAAACTCGACTCAACGCTTGGTATAACGTCAAGTCTTGAGTTCAATGAGACAAAGTACATCATTAGTATGTGACTGTTAGCACTATAAATAAATCCATCCTAAGATTAAAGTGCTAGGTACCCGTAATGATAAGGGAAGGATGAGTAATGTACTCTTAATGGACTCATAACATAAATATGTTAGAGTGTTATAATTACGGGAACACTCTTGATGGGATCTACCTATGTGAGTGGAAGTGTGGCCGCTTCTAGGAGCTCAAGGGCTTGGCTCGACACAAGACTCATGAAAAGAGGACATGCACACATGGCCATAATAGTGTCCCTAGATACTATGCATTGACCGATGTTGAAATCATTGTGTGAGATGTGTTCAGTTAATCAAATGAAATAGTTGGTTCAAAGCTTAGTCTACCATGCAATTTCGATTAACTTTAACATGTTTTCACTAAGTGAAGGTTCAATCGTAAGATACCTTCATTTATGCAAATTGATTTTCAAGAATATCAAAATCTAAAATATTTTGAAAATGGGGGGAGATTGTTGGAACATTTTCAAATATTTATAGTGTTCCAATAACTATAAATGAATGGGTGTAATTAATCAAAAGATTATATATTTTTGATTTTTTGAAAAAGAATTATAACTATTTAAATAATATTATTTGAATATTTATAATTAAATAAATAATTATGTTTTTATTTTAAAAAAACATTATTATTCAAAAAGACACCTATTGATGAAAGATGTCTCTATAAAGAGATATGAAAATTCCTATAAATAGGAATCAGATTTCATTTGGAGATATACCAACAAATTCTAATATTCTTTTTTTCTTCTTTTATTTTCTAATATTGTTAGTTTGTTCTATAAAGTATTACTGCAGAAATTCTTTATAGAAATTGAGTTTCTTGTCATACATTGCTCAGTGTGTAGTGGGTTATTCTCGTCAGTGCAAAACGCAAATAGCCATTGGCTTCATTGTATCCTCGAGGTTAATTTGCTTGGAACTCGTTTGCACACCAAAGATAGGTGGGGTTGAATATAACCTTAAAGATAGTGGTTTGATACACGCCTTGGAGCATTGTCCTATTTCTTCTTCTATTCGAGTTTTCGTTCGTGTGTTCGAGATTTTTCTCACCGGAAATTTGTGCTAACAGAAGGCACTGCGTGAGGCTTGTTTCACAGAGCAGCAAAAACTTCCCGCTCATATCGGACCGGTGCATTGCCTTTGTAGGCTGAGTTCACTTTTTCCTTTTTTAGATCCTTGGCTTCTGTTCATAGTGAAAAGAAATAGTGGTGCTGCAGTAACAATGTGGATTCTTTTTTTTTTTTTTTTCAGTTGCATTAATCTTTGATGGGTATCAAATACAATTGAATTTTGATGTAAGCATGTTTCAGCAAGTATTTTCGATCTTGTCACATTTATTTTGGTTATGTGAATAATGAATATATATCGCAAAATAACAATCAAAACATTGCGTTACAGTCCTACCTAAGAAGTGAAAAATTAAGAAAAAAAGGCTAGGAACAGTGCATGGCAAGTAATTAAGCAGAAATCTTATAGTTTTTCTTCATTATGGTAGTCGAGTCTTTTGAATGATGAACCCACACGGGGTGCCGCTTTTTTCTTTGTGTCATGTCAGTCCTACTCTTCCCCCACCTCATACCACTTGTGGCTCCTTTTCTATTACACCTGGCCTCACATATTTAGTTCTGTCACATGATACACCGTGTTTTACACAATTTCCCTCTATATATTGATCAAGCTTTTTTATGGTCCAGGTTTAGTATGAGTAATTTTTATATGATGAGAGAGGTTTAAATGAAAATGAAATGCTCAAACATGTTATTCCCATGGCCTTAAATTCTCGTACATCATTAAAAGCTAAGGCAGTGGCAGTAGACACAGACTGATACACCTAACAGAAGAACCAAATTCGAAAAATGGTAAATAAAAATAGGATGGTGATTGCCTCTGTCTTAATCATCCAAGCAAAATAGATGAAATTTTGGGATTGGAACATGTTTTAGGACTCAGTTGTCAGCTAGAGCATGCTCCAGGTCTGTCAAAGGTGAGTAAGGGCTAGTGAGTTGCATATCAGACAGCATCCTACGTAGTTGAGAGGCTTCCTCTTTCAGCTGAACATTTTCTTCAACAACCTTGTCGTGACTCTCCGACACATGGTTCAACTTATCGATAAGCTGGTGGTTCTCGTTCCTCAACCAAACAACCTGCGACCAGAGCTCGTCAAGGTGCCTTTGTTTGCGCATACGCGACCGGCGCGCTGACTCCCTGTTCGATATCATCCTCCTTTGTTTTCTCTCATTAATCACACATAATTGTTGCTCATCTGCCTCATCAGAGGTTGAGTTGTTGTTGATACATGATGGATGTGGACTAATGATTTCTTGAAGTTGAGGAGGGATATAGAGATTATGCAGGGGATTCGAGAACCGGCTCAACTCGAATGCCGGTACTGAATAGGGGGATGGATTTGAAGGAACTATGTATTGCAGACCTGAAATTTCACTAGGCTGCATGATTTAGAACAAAAATAAGGCACTAAATCTTGGAGGAGAAAATGAAACACCTAATAAGCTCTTGTTGGAGGAGAAGAGGTTCTTATAGACATGGAAAAAAGTTGAGATGGACCCACTCCCACTCTTGCAAATTTAATAGGAACAGTGTGAAGATTACTTAAAGCTTAGTTCTTTTTTGACTTGAATCAATATCATGCAAACATCATGTATTGATGAGTGCATATCAGACTCAAAAAAACATAATGTTTATGCACATATAGAAAATGGTACCTATACCATGTTTACTAACACATCACTTGCATGTATATATATGCATGACTGAACTTTTCCCACATACATAAACAGAGGAAATGCAATTTGTGTTGTGGATAATTATTTTTCAGATGATTTACATGACAAAGAGAGGGGAGTTTGTATTTGTGGGGAGTACAATTATTTTTGATTTGGGGACAATGTTTTGGCTAAAGAAAGCAAAAGGGGAAGAAATGGGCATTCAACAAAATTAAACCCATTTCTTTTTAAAGTTTTAAAAGTGGGGATGTTTTAGAATTCAGGTTTTATTCAAATGCTTTTCATCCAATATCGACCCTTTTGAATGCACTTTTTTTTACGTGTCTCCGTTTTATAGATATTTTTTCATTGCAAATATAACCAGTACTATCTTAATCAATTACAATATCTCAACGGCAATAAAAAAAAAAAACTTAAAACCCAAAATAAAAACTTTAATGAATCCTACTTAAACCGATAAAAAGATTTTCATTTCAAGTGTCAACACCCATCAAATATCTGTTGGCAACCATAATCAGTGTTTAGATCAAATATATGAAAAACACTGCAGAAATAGGTGGGCAAACTAATATAAATATATATATATATATAGTGGCTTACTATATGGTCCAAGATGTTCTATATATGACATATTTAAAGAGGCAAATAGTTTCTTAATTGCCAAACTTTTCTCTCTTTACAAGACTGTGACATATGGTATTGGTAGCTTTAATGAAAAATCCAAGTGTAAGTTGAGATGTACACAGATATATTTAATTCTCAAGTTGCATGTAAGATCAAAATTGAAATTTAACTTGATGTTCAATCCTAAATTTTTTAACTTTTTTATATAGGAAAATGTCCTATATAAGGCAACTTGAATTGAGCACATAGAAGGAACCTGTTGAAATTTGGACGACTTTTGAGTCCACACCTACTATCTTTATTTTGAAAGACTAATGCTTTTTTATTGAGACAGATAGTCCAAGTAATTGTGTATATGTATATTTACGTGTAATAGTAGTAATAAACGTCCAACAGTCCTTTTGTGAAGCACTTTCCTTTTTAACTTTTCTCTTTCGAAATATGTACATACATACACCACACTTGCCCCAAACAAAACAACAATCACCCAAAAGCAATCAAAAAGAAAAGCTTCACGGTGGAAAATTCTTTCTAATATTAATGTCATCAAATCTTTCATTTTAATTAAATAAACTCTTGTTCAATGCATACTTATATCTGATATTGTTGAGGGGTGATTAGTTTTTTTCGAGCAGCTGACTTGGACCTCCAACAATCAAAGGTATCGTTCCCGTATTAAGGTTTTGTCTCCAACCTTCATGGTGGACATACATGCCTACAAAGTTCAAGAGAAGTGTTAATATTGAGCCTGTGAATAATAATATAGGTACCTAAACGTGAAACACAACGACTCTCCACCTCAATTAGAATGAACCACCATCATCAATTCTGTATTTTTCTTTTTACTGATTTCACACATCAACACATACTTATATTTGATACTTTGAAATCGAATATCGATGGAGAATTGGAGATGTACTTTTTGAGATGTAATTATCCAAAAGCTTCCAAAACCAAAATCCCATGGAAGGAAATGGGGATATGGTGAGGAGGGTTGAGTGGAGCATATGGTCAACAATCTCATTAGACACAGATAGACCCTTCTTTCTTTTCTTGTCTCGTGCCCTTTGTTTATCCTTTTCTTTAATTCTCTCTACTAATTTCAGTTTTTTTTCTAAATTTCATTTTCAATAATTTTCTCAGTGGAGGGGTTTGACAGTATAAAGTTGCCATAAGTAGTTGAAGACCTTTAAAGGAAGTACGTATTTTATGTCGGTTGTACTTGTTTTTCGTAAATTGTACATGTAGTGATATGTTGAATTTTTAGCTTTCCCAATGTTGGCACCTATTAGACAAAGACCCTAAGCTCAATTTCCTTTTATTTATTTTTTATCCTAATTGCTTTGTCTTAACAAGAGAAATAAAGTATTATAATTGTTGAGTGGTTAGACATTTCATCGTAATTCGAGAAAGAATAAGCGTAAGAAGTAAAAACAGTTAAGTACAAAGATATGTTTATACAATTCGATTCATCATTATGTGTTTATGAGATCTTATTCACAGAGAAATGAACCATAAACTTTCAATATAATTTATGATTCAAACTTAACCAATTCTTAGACTATTTTAACTTTGCTCCCGTATATTCATGAATACTCTCACCAATAAGTCTTTTCTCTTGAAAGCTATTGATATAACAATCTAATACATAATAGCGTTGGCACTTAACTTTTGTTCCTCACAATGAACTAGAGTTGATCACACTCGTCTTTGTCCTCGAACCTTTTATTATATTAACTTTTAAAATATACCTCAATAAATACATACCTTTTGTGGTCAAAATAATTATAGAAAAGCTCAAATACAAAAGATGAGATTTAGATGCTCGTGACTCTCGGATTTTGCTTTTGAAGTGAAATTATCAAAATACTTTTATTTATATTAATTATTTGAAAAATAATTAAATAATTAAATAAATTTATATTTTATGTAATCATTATTTTAAATATTTTAACTTTCCATTTTTTTTACATAATGTCTAGAACTACCCAAAGCCCCTCCTCAACCCAAAAATAGAAAAATAATACGCTTCAGCACACTTGAATCCACATCTTCCTGTATTGGCAACAATATTCATGCTAATCAAACTAATACTTAATTAATTAAAAGTGCTTTTTAAATTCAAAAGTAATGTTAAAAACTTAATTTTTAAAATTTAAAATATTGTTCCCAATGCAAAAATTGAGATTGAAATGTTTTTTTATTTTTATTTTTAACTTTTGCCTTTTGAAATTATTAAAATATTTTTATTTAATTATTTAAAAAGTATTTAAAATTTTATTAGATTATTTAAATATCTTATGTATTATTATATAATTATATTATATTATTTAAATATTTTTTACAAATATCATTACTTATATTTGTTGGGAGATTTAGAAGATTCGTTAAACCGTTATTTTTGAAGGAAAAGAGAAGGATCCAATTCAAATTTAGAAAGAAGCTTTGAAAGGATACTTAGATTTCTTCACAACAACCCCTCCTTGAGTCGGGCCTATCATTGAGCCATCTATAACATAAGTTCCTATCCTAAAAGCACTTTAAAGGTTAATTGCGATGTAGCCTTTTCCTCTTTGACCTCAATAATTAATATCGTTGCCCTTGTTTGAGACAATCAAGGACGTGTAGATGATGGAGCGAACACGCTAATTCACTCCTCTTCTATATTAACAGCTGAAGCGGCAACATACCACTTGTGATTATGAGAGCAAAGCCTTGTATCAATGCTTGGTTGATTCCTAATGTTTTGCAATGTTTCATTTCACTTTACCTTTCGGAATGAAAATTTAACTTACGATTGAATTGTTGAACAAACTTCATGTAAAATTTATCTACTTTTTCACAGTAACTTTTAACATTATTAGACATTCAAAATTAATAAAAACACGACATTTTTCATTAAATGCATTTAATTAACTGCAAGGGAAAAGGGCATGTTGGGAAGAATAGCCATGCCAAGTGAAGTGAGGGACATTTCCCTGAAAAAAAGATTTGGGTCATGCACGGATGGGTACCTGATTTAACCGGTCCAAAAACTTTTACTTTGAGGACAATAATGATTTCTCAAAGGATTAAGCAGACAAATTTATATGAATAAAAATAAAAATAAAAGGCAGGCGCATGATAGTCTGAATTGTGGGTCCTTTGTTAACCAACGCGCGTGGCTGCCTAGTGCACCTCCCTGCTACCCTATTGCTCAGCCTGTCAACTCATCACTCATGCAAATGAAACCCCTTATTTCTTAAATTCAATTTCATTTTATTCCAAGGGATATTCATGTTCCTCAGTGTCACTTTGTAGCATTCATTTATGCACCCCATTAAGGCAACCTATGTCACCTTTTTGTTGAATCCAATCTCCATTTTTAAATATGATATGTTTTTGGAAATTTTATTGTTTTCTATATTTTAGATATTTAATTTAAAAGTTAACCAATCATGTTAATTATATTTTTGTTATACAAAAGTTTATATTGGTCAAAAGTATATAGTTACAATTTTAAAAGAATTAAATTACATTTTTTTTATATTTTTGGGAACGCCAAATTGTATTTTTGTCATTATATTAATTTATAATTTAAAAATTTTCAAGAGAGTAAATTGATAATTTGTAATTTTGGGGCAGAATAAGCGTCGTCCCTGATTATATTTTGTGAGTTCACTTTACATGCATGTGGCCTTACGAGTTAAGATGCCTACTAATCCAAGATCTTACAAGTACAAGATCTCGAAGCCCAAATCGATAGCATTGCACGTTTGACACGAACATGGCAGACCATACCTACAACAACAAGATAACACTAAGTTAGCTAAAATTTTCCTCTTCTATTTAGTTCTTTCCTTGCGAGTTAAGATGCCTACTAATCCAATATCTTACAAGTACAAGATCTCGAAGCCCAAATCGATAGCAATGCACACTTGACACGAACATGACAAACCATACCTACAACAACAAGATAACACTAAGTTAGCTAAATCTTTCCTCTTCTATTTAGTCCTTTCTTGACATTCACATCCCGACCATATCAATCTTCTCACTGCTCTTCACTCACCAGGTGAACTGTTAGAAATCACCACAAGGTTCACAACCTCTTTGTATCAACAATTTTATAATTGTACAAAAAATCATATTTGACGTATGTGTACTCGAAATTTTATTTTCAATGCACGCTTTCTTTTTTATCAAAGGGAAGAGAAAGTGGTTGTCTAAATTTGAACACGAGACTTGATCTTTATAAGTACTTACATAATGCAAGCTATTTATCACTACACTAATGACTAGTTAACTCGATATATGTTTGATTCCCAAAACTTATTTCGGTCATAATTGAATGAATTAATTAAATTTAAATTTAAAGATACTAAATTTCTAGAAATTGATTGAAAAAATAATAATATCCCAATCATCACCTAACACCTTCTTCATCATTTTTATTCCATTTTGCACCACTTTTTCCCAGTGATTGTTGTTTTTCAAGTGAACATATCAAAATCTTCGATATATTATTTAAGAATTATGTAGAATATTTTATGTATGATTTTTATGTACCATCGATGAATAATAATATAACACATTATTATTGAATAAAGCAAAAAAAAATAGTGAAGAACTTACAAATAAATACTAATAGCTTTATTTAAATATAATAAAATAATAGTTACTTATAAATAAATACTAAAATTGTAAATCCAAGACCCTAAATCCTAAATCCAAGAATTATTGATATTTATTTCTAATAGTTATTATTAATAAGTATTTATTTATGTTTAAATAAAATTATCGGTGTTTATCTGTAAGTCCTCTACAATATTTTATTTTATTTAATGATGATTTGTCATGTTATTATTCAATAATGATACATGAGACTTAGGGCATCAAATATTATTCCTTAAAAATAAATAAAAAATGAAAATTTGAAAACCAATCAAGTACAAAACATAAAATTGGTCCGTAAATGGATGTGCATATCTAATCCCACTATGAAATGATGTTGTTGACAAGGATAATTACGAACATTGAAAGGATTTGTCTTTATGAACCATAACAAATCTGGATAATACTTTAATTCTATAAAAATTATATTTTAAAAACTTACATAAACGATTTTATGTTAAAATCAAATCATTACGAAATATTATGTATGCAATACAACACAAAAATAATTTGAAAATAATAATTAAAACACGAAATAAAATAAAAATATAAACATTATACATATACACATGTACATTATACATATACACATACATGTCAAAATATGCACACATAAAAAATTCATATAATTTTGATTGGGATAATAGCCCTAAATGTTTAAATATTTTGTCAATTTTGTCATAATTCTAAAAAATTCAACAAATTTAGCTCTTATTATTCACATATTCTATCAAATTGGTCTTGACTCTAAATTTGTTGATATCCAATAAGGGTTCAATTTGTTGAATTTTTTAGAATTAGGACCAAAGTGACAATTTATAAACATTGAAGGTTAAATTTGTTATTATACCAATCAAAGTAAGATAAATTTATGGAAAAAGTGCACATTATGATTAATTGTCATTAGTTGCTCACTTTCGAAATTAATAGGGGCTAAATTGCATCGTTTTCTTTTTGGGAAAGGTCAATTTTCTCAATATCAAAATTAAAAGGGACTAAAGAGGTTTTTTTTACCAATTTTTTTCTCTAATTCCTTTCCTTCTCTCCTTTAATTAACGAAAAATCAAGAGTAAAATACGATTTATTAACGGGAGTATAGACTAATTTGTAAAAGGTTTAAATATGTGGTTAAGCATAATCACTAAAGATGGAAAAAGTGGAGCCTATAATTGCAATTGAATCAATAAAGGATGAGGTGATGATTTGGAGATAAACCAAAATGTTGAGTTAGTGCTCATGGCTAAAATTAGCCGTTGACTTGCACCAAAATATGCCTTGAATGATCATGAGCCGTTGGGTTAAGGTGGAAGGTTTTAAAGTCATAAACACGTGTAATGATATCAGCTAAGCACATCTACAGTATATCATGTATCCTAATTTCATTAGTTTTTATAGATCTCATAAGTACATATTCTTAATAGGTATGAATAAAAAAATTTGATTGTTAAATATAGGTTTAGTTTTTAATTATTGGGTATTTTGTATTTTTTATAATTTTCTATATTTATAATGAATTTTTCTCCCCTTCGAGTGGAGTCGGAAGAAAAGGGGCAGATAAATTTCTTAACCTCTCAAAAAAGATAAAATTATCAATTAATTTTTTTTCAAAATTTATGATATTACAAATTAATAATATGCTAAAATTACGAGTAAACTATCAAAATAGTCACTTTTATTTAATTCGGGTTACATTTTAGTCACTTATGTTTGAAATGTTACATTTTAGTCACTTACGTTATCATGTTGTAACATTTTAGTCACTGAGTCGTTAATTGTTGTTAATGGTGTAACGGAAAGCTGACGTGGCACATTAAATTATAATTTCAAACGAAAATTTTAGGTTCAATTATACATCGGTCCCTATATTTTTTTTCATTTTGAGCAATTTATTTTTTTTCTTTATTTTCCATTTTCTTATGCTTCTCCCTCTGTTTTCCACTTTTCTTTATTTCTTTTAATGTAGTTTTTCTATATTTTTCATTTGTTAAAACTAGTCCACAAGCTTGCCTCACTCGAAAAAATTAAATTGTTCAAAAAAATAAAAATATAGGGATTTGTTTTAACAAAAGGAAAACATAGAAAAACCACATTAAAAGGAATGGAGAAGGGAGGAAAACAGAGGGAAAAACAGAAGAGTATGGAAAATAAAGAAAAAAAAAGAAAGTTAAAAGACATAAAAGAAAAAAAAAGTACTCAAAACAAAAAAAAATATGGGGGCTAGTTGTATAAATTAACCTAAATTTTTTGTTTGAAATGATGATTTAACATGCCACGTCAGCTTTCCGTAACACCGTTAACAACAATTAACGGCTCAGTGACTAAAATGTTACAACTTGATAACGTAAGTAACTAAAACGTAACATTTCAAACATAAATGACTAAAATGTAACCTGAGATAAACAAAAATGACTATTTTAATAATTTACCCTAAAATTACATTTTAACCCTACAAATTTCCCACGTTAAATATTTGTTTGTGATGAGTTATTTTTTTGTTAGTATCATGTTTAATATATGTATGCTTACAAATTCTCAATACGCTCATTTCCTAATTATATAGTGATTAATTTAATAAATTTGTTGAATATTTTTTCCGTGTACCCCTTTAGATGGGTTAATTCTATGTATTTATACAAGACAATCATTATTCATAGATGTGATATGTTAAGTATATTTTTATGTATGACGACACGTATCATACCTTAGGATCTTTAACACATGTATACTTAAAATGAGTTCGCACCATGTATAAAAAAACTCATATTACGCGTACTCATCTAGAGCTCGCTTATATGCGAACCCATACAAATTACGTATCAAGACTCGACGGAGTAACAAGTTAATGATTTAAAATAGTTAATATCATAACAAAGTTTTAATGGTAAGAAAGAATCAGTCAATTGTCTGCTTAATTAATTGATTGATGTTGCGAATTTGATTAAGACATGAGTAGCAAGCACGCAGATAAGTTAATTTACATGTGCTTACGTATTTGTATTAAGTTGTTAATTTGTCCACTTAAATTTGTGGATAATAAAGTTGTTTAATTAACCATAGTTCTTTAATGATTTTTGCTTTTTTAAAAATAAATAATAAGTCAAGGCCATCTTTTTTTTATCAGTTTCTTCAGGTTTAATATAACATTTAGTACTTGAATTTGACATTTTTTCTTATTTTAGTACTTAAACTTGATAGTTTTTCTTAAGTTGGCACTTAAATTTTTTGGGGTCCAATTTAGTACCTGAAGTTAACTATTTTTCCTAATTTGGTACCTAATCTTTTTTTGTTTAATTTGGTACTTGTTAAACGTTTTACAAATTACTTCAATATACTAACAATGTTATTTTTTTTTATGAAGTAGCAAAAATAATTAATATATGGTCGACATCTGACAGATGATATGATTTTTTTTTGTGTGTTTTATATGTTCAATTACTTTTAGTTTTAATTAATTATTTATTTTATTAATTGGAAATAATGAATTTCTTTTGATTTGGGATTTTAATTTCTTTTTCTTATTTAATATTAATTCTATAGCTCAATATCTATTTTTTTAACATGAATTTCCTCTAATATTAACAATATTTTTGTAGCATAACAAAAAAAATTAACATCATTTGTGTTTTGCGTAATTTATATAATATTTAATAAATTTACGTACCAAACTGAACTTAAAAAAAAAGAAACTTAGGTATCAAATTAAAAAAAAAGTGTCAAATTCAAGTATCAAATATTATATTAAGTTTTATATATATATATATATATATAAATATTCTTTTGTTGATGGTTTATTCTATAAGTTATTTAAGGTTGTCTGATTCTTAATTGCTATTTTTTATTATTATTTCATTTTATTTTCATAAAAAAATTCAAATTATATATATATATATTAAACATAAGAAAAAGAAAACACGGTGCCCATCTAAGAATTACTGTATGTTAAAAAATATAATAATTTTTTATTTACTAATTTTGAAGAAACATGAAAAAACCTTAGAGTTTACGAAAAGGTTCAGTTGGCTCGTCCTAAAGGCTCAAATTTAAACAAAATAATTTATAAAATATATTTTTTATTTAAATTTAATTGTAAAAATATTAATATTATTACGAGTTTGTACTTTTAAGATATTTTATTTTTAAAAAATAATAAACAAGGTATTTGAACATGCCAATCAATGAATATTTTGTAGGATCCGATTTTAGTTTAACTTATGCACAGCTCTAATTTTTTTTTTTTTTTTTTTTTTTTATAACTGCTTGTTTCACTTTCTCTTTCTTCTAATCTTCATAGATGGTGCTAATCAGATCCCTTTATGCCGTATTTGACAACATGAATTTAAAATTTTGAATTTTTATTTTTATTTTTTTTTATAAATTGTAAGAATTAAATTCATATAGTATGAATAAATTAGTTAGGTTTGAATGCAATATATATTTGAAAAGTATTCAATTCATAAATTTCCTAAAATTTCAAAATAATTACTAAATAGATGTGGTCATGGGTCAGGCTAGGTTGAGCCTCAACATAATTTTAGGCTTGACTCGACTTGAAAAATAGGTCTACAATTTTGCTTAAACTCGACCCGAATAAAAATGTTAGCCCGACTAGTTCATATTAAATTTTTTATATTATTATTTTTATATAAAAATAAATTTAAAAATATAATACATCAAATATACTAAAAATATTAAAATAAATATTTCCCAACAAATTGAAAATAAATTAAAAAAATATGTAATATTTATGCTTAAATAACACTAATATAGGTACAACTTAGCAAGCAAATGCCTCTAAAATAATAGCAAAATTAAAAATAAAACAAGAGTTATACAATATCCAAACAATAACAACAAAATAGTAGCAATATAATAGCGAAACGGTAGCAAAATAGTGACAAAACAGCACCAAAACAATGGAAAGAGCAATAAGTTTTTTTTTTTTTTTGTAAATTCGGGCCCAACCCAAGGCCAAAAAAGCTTACTCGAGGCCCGGTCTGTTTAGAAAATCGGCCTCGTTTTTTTTTCTAAACTCATTTTTCAAGCTTATATTTTTACCCAAACTCTCCCACTTTTCAGATTGACCTTCGAATTGGGTAACCCAATCGATGATCATATCTATTACTAGATAAGTATTCAACAAATCTATAGATTTAATAAATAATTATAAATATTATATTTGTATATTGTATCACTTAATTTACATTACTTTTTGAAATTCAAATTCTTAAATATTACTCAAAGAAAATCAAATTGAAATTTAATTCAATTATTTAAAACTGAAAAAAGAAAATTAGGGTTTAGAGTTTTGTAAACCATCTCCACTAACAATATTTCATGGTAGAAAAGTATATTGATAATTTGTGTTTCATCATTGAACTTAGCCAAGTTATAAATTAATGCAATGATGTGAATTGCCTAAGTCATACATGAATATATCATCACTACAAATGAAATCAACTTACTTTTTTTCAACCATAAATTTGGATTTTACTGCTTAATGTGCACCTACATGTAGCACCAAGTCATTTTTGTTTTTATTATATATTTTATTTTATTTTTGTTTTTATTTATTCCTGTTTTTGGCCATCAAATCTAATGTTATTTACTTTTTTTTTAATCATTATTCTGATAAATAATTTTTAAAATTTAATAAAAATTTGGACTAAAAATATATTGGATTATTAAAATTTTAATGTCATTAATATGGTTCTCTTTGTGGAAGTTTATTGATATTTTATAAAAAATAAAAAAAAAATCTACATCAATAATGAATTGCACATGAACTGCCACACGACCTGCAATGCTAGCACCATTCAAAATTTAACAGTTTAAATAGCCTAAAAATAAGAATTAGGGTCAAAGTGACAAAAATAGTAAACGTTAGAAGCTAAATTTGTCATTATTCTTAAATACAAGAACAATTGCAAATATAAATAATACATATTTGAATGTTTATAACCATAACCAATCATATATTTGAACCTAGACCAGAATAAATTTGGATAACTTTAGCCTTGTCATTAAGGGCATGTCCCGATATCACATAGTAATTGGATGAAAGTGTAATTACTAAGGAAGTATTGTAATTATAATAAACTCTAATTTCCTAAATGTGCTTGGCTGACAGAATGTAATTACATTGTAATTCCTTTTTTTTTGTAGCATAAATTGTAACTACACAATTACATAATTTTAAATTCCAAAAATGGATATTAATTATTATAAAAAATTATTAATAATACTTGGAAAATTCTCTAAACAAATACGAAACATAAAATCAAATCATCATATATAATATATTAGTCCAAGAAACTTTCAACGATACGATCACTAATAAACTCATTATTGGATGTATAAACTCAACTTTATCATTTCAATTAAAGTCTATTTTAAATATTCTTTCACCCAAATCGTAAGTGTGTCATAATCTAGCTTATATAATTGTTTAACTAAAATAAGTTATTTTATTACTATTTAATAAATAAAATTAACTAAAATAATAAAAAGTAAAAAGTAAAATTAATATAAAAGTATCATGGAAATCATTATACTAGGAGTCAGATTGTATTTTGTCCCCTATACTAAAAAAATGGACAAATTAGTTCATGTATATTAGATCAAAGAGCAAATTGGTCCCTACAGTTAAAAATTTCATCTATTTGTACTATTAAAAACTATTGTGGTTGATGAAATAACAAGATAGTGACACGTAACGTGCCATGCATACCTCATGCTGACGTAAAGAGACCGATTTTTAACAGTAGAAATAGATGCAATTTTTAACAGAATAATCAATTTCCTCTTTGATTTAACGTATAAGGTCAAATTTACCCATTTTCTGAGAAATACAAACTGATTTTTAATATATATTTTTCCGTAAAAGTAACACCCGAACACATTGTTAAGTCACCTAGCATTTATATTTTCATAAAAATGTAAAACTGATCTCCAAAAAGATTCGTCCCTCTTGGCATATAATATAATAATTGTAGTTTGAATTCAAGAAATTGTGCACCCATGGCTAAGGTAAAGCGAGCTATTTCTTTACTTGTCTTTTTTATTTAACCTTTTAGGCTTTTTACGATAAATTTGGAGAAAAGGAAAGTCGAAGTTGGAATGGATTCCCTTATCTTTGGATTAAAAAATGTATATAAAAAGAGACATACAAACAAACAACCATTCAATTGTAAAATAGCAATGTCACCTTTCATTTCTTTTCCTTTGTGATAACATTCATTTGAAAGCCGAAAATGTTGAACCTTCCTTGGACTGGATCACAATTTTTACGGTCAATCAATTAATTAGTGTGTCTACAAAGTTAATTAGCTACCTTTTTTTACTAAATATGTAATCAGATGTTAGTTTAAGTTTGAGATTCGCTAACGATGGTTTAAGAGAGCTCTTGTAGATTTGATAACGTATAAGTTTTGCAGGTATAACAATTGAAATTATTAAGAGTATGGGTGGCAATAAAAGTTAAGTCTTCAGTGGCCATTCTTGTCAATTACATCTAAATTCAAATTCATAGGGGTCGATAAAAAATAAAAACAAAAAACAAAATGTAAAAGCAATGGTCCTCAATGGCCCTATATATTGAGGCAAAAAAGTGTAGAACAAAAGTTGGACTAATTCTGGGGCAGGCAAAAATGGGTGGCTAGCAAGGGCATGTTCAAACCACAAAGAAACAAACATATCTACAAATATGCACTAGTGTCATGGTAACAAAGCCAAAAACCCATAGCACTCCTCCAGCACCTGCACCAGGTGCCAGCATTTTGCTTGCAAATAATCTTTATTTTTTCTTTTCTTCATTTCAAACCCCAAAATGATTGAAGAAATAATTCTCAAGTCTCCACCTTGAAAAATATATACATATAGCCCCAAACCAGATAGGGAACTTGATACATATCTTGAACCAAAGGACCAAAGATTCTAAGGGAACTCTTGAGTACACCATGAGATCCTCCATGGCAGCTAGCTAGGGGACTCTAATTCCATTATTGATTTATCTCCTTTTCTGTTCCTTTGCATGTTTTGCTTTTGTTTGCTAGTGATAGTAACAATTGCTTAATTAACAACTTAATTATAAAGAAAAATGGGGAAAAGTTGAGTGGATTAAATCAACATGACTTGCTTTGACCATGATGAGAAATTCTTAGTTTCTTGGCTATTTTATACCACCCTTTGCTTTTTCTTTTGTATTTAGATTATTTGAAGCAAAACACTTTATTGGAAAAGATTACAATTTGATGAGTGGCAGTCCTTTTAGTGGTCGTCCAACTTTGAGGGGGGAGTTAAAAATAATATTGCAGGACGGAATCGACAAACAGCAAAAGTTTTTGATAACAGTAGTTCGGACAGTCAAAAAAGTAAAACTATAGTCGCCATGTGAAGACAAATGAATTGTTTTCAGTGCTGCTTGAGGGAGAATAAATCATTAAATCATTTTGCTAACCTTTGCAACTGTACGGTGATAACATTGAACAAACTTAAAACCCATCTCCCACTACCTTTGATTTCCATCATTTTGCTCAAAATCTTCACTGTTTTTAACTACACTTAATGCTTAATTAAGTCTTTACATGTCGAATGCAATGTCTTGCAATCGAGTTGTATTAGTTTAACAAAATTATTCTAAGATACAAAAGTGATATTTCTAAGGTACAAAAGGTATAAAAGTGAGGAAATTATCACTAGGGTATGATAGATTTAGAGTCACTTATTCTAAGGTTTGAAGACAATGGATACTTCTCACTAAGTTAAGCTCCGTAGACATAGAAAAATTGAACTGTGTAAACAAACTTTGTATCCCTTATTTGTTCTTGTTTATCATAGTGATTGAAGAAGTGTCTCCCTTAGCCATTTCTTCCAAGCACTTTGTTTATCTCTTAGCAACTGTTCGGGCCAACACTTATTAAGCACAATTCAAAGAAAGATAGGTATGCATTGATTGAATTGCAAGATAATAACGTCTATTTAAAGAAGGCTTGTTTACTTGTTTTTGTATGATTTTGAGAGAGCACTTATCTATTCATCGTTATGAACATATTTTAGTGCATTTACCTTATAAGTAAATTGAGTTCATGTTCAGCTTGTTGCTAAACTTTTAAGAGGGAAGTCTTAGTGGGAAGAGTGATCTAGATTGATGTATAAGAGTCAGGTTACTACTTAACGTGTGAATTGAACTCAAATCACATTTTGTACTGCAAATTGATAATGGATTACTCTCTAGATAAAGTCATGTGACGTAAAAAGGTTTTTTTTTTTAACTATGTAAATAATTTTTGCGTCCATCTCTATTTTTACTCATCCAATTATTCACCCTGTTGCAATTGAAAGACAATTATCTCAAGGTCCTATTCAAAAATTGGTAGAGTCTAGATAAAAATATTAAGCCTGAAAAATGATTTAGATAAAAAAATTATATATATATATATTTTTAAATATGAGCTTTTCTTGAGCTCCAACATTTAAGATTAGAGTTCCACTCGATTTGGTTCGTTTTAATAGATTATATTATATTATTTTTATATACTATGAAATTTATATCATATAAAATTTATATCTTGAATAATATATACAACATTATAATATGTTAAGTTATTTATGTTTAAAAATTGGGTAAACTATCAAAATAGTTACTTTTGTTTACCTAGTATTACATCTTAGTCACTTATGTTTAAAATGTTACATTTTAGTCACTTACGTTAACATGTTGTAATATTTTAGTCACTGAGTTCTTAATTGTCGTTAACGGTAAGCTGACATGGCACGTTAAATCATCATTTCCAACAAAAATTTTAGGTTAAATTATACAATTGGTCCCCATATTTTTTCGTTTTGAGCAATTTAAATTTTTTTCTTTTACGTTCTTTTAACTTTTTTTTTTTTTATTTTTCATTCTTTTCTGCTTCTCTCATTGTTTTCCTCCCTTCTCCATCTTTTTTAACTTAGTTTTTTATGTTTTCCATTTATTAAAACTAATCCCTATGCTTTTATTTTTTTGAACAATAATAATAATAGTGGATTGAATTTATTGAGGAAAAGAGATTGGAAACAAAAACCTTAAAAGACCAAAAAGTAAAATAGCATTCAATAACAGAAGTAGAATTGTAGAGAAATGAATTGACCATGCTGATCATCAAGGTCGGTCCATACATCGACGATCGGTCGCAACATGATTCAAGGTCGGTGACGGCACATCTTCTACCCAGAAAGTCTCCTCTTGCCTAAGCATCCCCTCCGATGTCATTGCATGTGTAGTTTGGTTACCATTTTTGGCGATGAACGCAAATCAACAGAAAATGAAACTTTTCGAGAGTCTCTTCGCATCCCAAGTAAATGAATTTATCTCCGATAAGTTAATTTCCTGCTAGTTTAGCTTCGAAATAACTGATAATTAAAAGGCTAGAAGTGAGTTGGAATGTATTTTTCCATGTGAAAACAAAAAATTGAAAACGGCATAGTTTTGGTTGGTAATAGTAATAGACCCACTTACCATATCTGCAAGAACAGGAAAAACTACCATCTTTCAGTTAATAATTGTTTTTTCGATAGTTAAGGTTGCTATGGTTTAATCCTAATCACTACAATTGAAGGAAGCCATTGACCAATCAATTCCAAGTTCGTTGCTGTGTCAAGTATCGTCTTTAGTGGACATTCAAGGACTACATTGGGCCTCCATTTCTTCGCTTCAAAGTCCATCTTTGAATTTTTATTTTACTTTTCTCATATATTGCAAAACAACTTAGAAAAAACCAATGCAAGAAATCCTGACTCTGACTCTTCAACTTAGGTTCAATTCATGCCAGGATTTTACTTCTCCCCCACTTCTGACCAAGTAAAAAAGTCAGATTAGTTCTTTGAATGTTAGGTAATATTCTATCTCCAAGATTCAATTTTTATTTTCATGTTCATCCCATTTTTGAACCCCAATGTTTACATCATTCTTTGGTATAATAGTCTTCAGTTTGCAGGATTATCATGCCTAGATCTGATTAAAAAGTTGGGGTTTTTTTTCTTGAAGTATTGTGCTGGTATTGTTCTGAAATTTATTGTATTAATTGGGTTTTTTTTTATTTGCTCTTTGGTTCTTCATTTCATTGTTTTCAGCTTGAAAGCTAGGATCTTTTGGTGTGAAAAGGAACTTGCATTTGGGCATTCGGGATGGTTTTTAGATAGAGAAACAACATTGGGTTGCTTAGGGTTTCGATAGTTAAAAGCTATGGATGAGCTTGGTTCTTTGGATGTTAAGCTCTGATAGTACCAGAAACGTTAGGTTGATTAGGGTTTTTGATGTTTAATAGCTATGGCTGGTTCTGGGATATCATCTGAATCTGGGTCTGGAGTATCCGGCTCTGGGGCTTTCCGTGATGATGAGAACTGTCACAAACAAGTGTCGCCTATAAGGGGTGGTGGGTCGAGGAATACAAGCCCATCCGGTCGTGTAGGGGCGAGGAACACTAGTCCCTCTAGGCAGAAAGTGATAAAAACTAAACCACGGGGTTTAGATGAGGAAACAGTTGCTACATTTGGTAAGGTGGTTCATCCTGATGTTCAAATGGAAGATAACATATGGGCAATGTTGCCTGAGGACTTACTGAATGAGATTTTAGCAAGGGTTCCCCCATTTATGATATTTCGGCTTCGTTCAGTTTGTAAAAGATGGAATTCGATACTTCAAGATCATAGTTTTCTTAAGTTTCATTCACAAGTGCCATCACATGGGCCTTGTTTGCTTACATTTTGGAAGAACTCACAGACTCCACAATGCTCCGTGTTTAGCCTGCCGTTAAAAACATGGTATCGAATTCCCTTCAATTTTTTGCCTCAGTGGGCCTTCTGGTTGGTTGGCTCTTCGGGTGGTCTAGTTTGCTTTTCTGGACTCGATGGTCTAACATTCAGAACTTTAGTATGTAATCCTCTTACGCAAACTTGGAGAATGCTTCCAAGCATGAACTATGACCAGCAAAGACAGTTGATTATGGTTGTGGATCGAACTGACAAATCATTTAAAGTTATAGCGACTAGTGATATTTATGGTGATAGGTCACTCCCCACTGAAGTTTACGATTCAAAGATTGATAAGTGGACAGTTCACCAGATAATGCCTGCAGTTAATCTTTGCTCCTCGAAGATGGCGTATTGTGACTCCAGGTTATACTTGGAAACCCTTTCACCGCTTGGCTTGATGATGTATCGACTGGACTTGGGATATTGGGAACATATTCCAGCAAAGTTCCCTAGATCTTTGTTAGATGGTTATTTGGTTGCTGGGACACACAAGCGCCTGTTTCTGGTTGGAAGAATTGGTCTCTATAGTACTTTACAGAGTATGAGAATTTGGGAATTGGATCATGCTAAGATTATGTGGGTAGAGATAAGTAGAATGCCACCCAAGTATTTTCGAGCTTTATTGAGGCTATCAGCCGAGAGATTCGAGTGCTTTGGACAGGATAATCTTATCTGCTTCACATCTTGGAACCAAGGGAAGGGCCTTCTTTATGACGTGGATAAGAAGGTTTGGTCTTGGATTGCCGGCTGTGCTCTTCAGTCATTCAATAGTCAAGTTTGTTTCTATGAGCCAAGATTTGACGCCTCCGTCCAATGAGCTGAAAATCTTCCCAAGGAAAAGTGTCTTTGTTAGTTGTCAAGAGGTTAAGTTCCGGCAAAGGGTATCTCTCTCTTTTGTAAGAAAGGGATTGTGCATCAAGTGGTTATGTTTTGATTCCATTTGGAACTCGATGATGCACATTGAGACCAGGCAGAAATGTACTTTGATGAGTGGATGAGGCCCTGGGCTTCTTGAAGGTGTGCATATCATGGGATTATATATTAGGGAGGAATTGTAAGAGATGATTTTGCACTTGAGCTCTTAGTTAATATATGGCACATAGGAAGTTTCATTTCATAGTATCATTTTAATTCCTTGCCTGATGGCTGATTCTTCACCACAGACCGCTTGTACACATTTTCATTTTTCGTAGAATGATTTTCCTCCCTTTTATTGATGTAGGAACTCTTTTAAATAGTCTATACTTAATGTGCAAAAAGCTGGTCGTTGATTTGAAAAGTCCAGGTTTCACTCATAAACTTGAGTTGGACGGGGTCTTAAAATCTTATCCGTAACATGTAATATCATGTCAACAGTGGCCTATTAGCTCAGCTGGTTAGAGCGTCGTGCTAATAACGCGAAGGTCGCAGGTTCGAGACCTGCATGGGCCATCTGTTTTAATTTTTCTTTTTCCCTATTTTCTGCAACTCTCAGTAAATTTAATTTGGGCTTTTTCTAACTTTGGACCTCTCTGTCCCAATTGGTTTTATTTAGTTTCCCCATAGTAATGATTAGTTAATCCAAAGGCCCAATTGTTTTTCCACCCAAAAGAAAAATATTTTTTATCAGACAAAAGTTTGATATTTTTATGGTAAACTACACTCAAGGTCTTATATTTTGGTCACTTCAAAAAGTTACAAAATGGCTATTATGCTATTTGAAAGTTTTCATTTAAGTCACTGAACTGATAAAATTGATATTTGTACGGCCTTCTTTGTTCGCATTGCTTGCATCAATTGAAAGCACTTCTTCCCTTTCTTTTCTATATTTCAAGTTTTTTCATGAAACAACTTTAAACGTCACGAATTTGCAAACTGAAATCCAAATAACTTTCTTCTTCGATCTTTGACATTGACCGTTAGATTGACTTGGATCTAAGGTATGCTCTCCTACTCATTGATGGGTACTGGTCCACTGTACCGATTGTCAAATCATTGTTTGGAGCTCACTAGTTGACTTCTCTTTTTAAAAATTAACAACCTAGCAACTTAAATGAAAACTTTCAAATAGTTCAATGATCATTTTGTAACTTTTTGAGATTAAGTGATCAAAATATAAACTTACTAATAGTTTAGTGACTCCATTTGTAGTTTACTTTTTCTATGACAAAGAATCACTCAATTTAAATTTAACAAAAATACATAGACAAATTTAAATTTTTTCCATCCCCTTAAAAATATCTAACAATAACGTGATTAGCACGACTTGACTTTAAATAGTAAGCATCTTTATTATCATGCCAACACACGGGATTGAATATTAAAATTGCTTTCATTTCCTTTTAGAAACATGAACGTAAAGCTATAGATTTTGCACTAGGTGGCAAATCCTTATGATAAAGCTATAGAATTTGCACTAGGTGGCAAGTTCTTATGATTCACTTTTGCTTCTTTCACAAACGATGACTCATTATTACTTGCAATTTTGAAACTTTAATATGTGTAAAAATCACTCCAAAACTTTGAAATTCTCCTCATATCTTTATGATATTTTTTCTTCTTCTTTTTTCCTTATTATTAAATCAAAGCTTTTCAATAGTCATTTCTTTGATTTCATTTGTACAAAAAATAATGTATATATGCACAATTAATATCTATTAGTATGTGAGGTGAAAAAAGAATTGAAGGATTGACAGCAACATTACATAAATGAAGGGTAGTTTTGATTCAAAAGCTTAGGACATGTTGTCATTATACTATGATGCTTGTTGGTAATTAATTTTTCATATGTTATTATGTTAACCTCAACTTGAACTTGATTTCTTACCTATACCACTTCAATGTTGTTAAAAAAATCTTACCAAGTCACCCTCAACAAGTTTAGATGTTATGCTCAGACAGCTCTTTTAGTCTCCTGCATTGTCTTAAACCTAGCAGTTGCTTTAAGATTTGGAAAGCTTAGCATTATATCTATCTATATATATAACCATAAGACACAGTGCAAGTACTTAACAACCAGTTGGTAACTCATCCTCCTAACTCCAAAAAAATTGCTTATATTCAGAATCTGGTTCCTGCTATTTGCCACCAGTCAGTGTAGATCATGAGATTTGTCATCTCGGCTTTGTTTCTTTTTGTAGTTGCAGCTGCTTATGATCCTTTGGATCCAAATGGAAACTTAACAATCAAATGGGATATTGTGTCTTGGACACCCGATGGCTACGTGGTAAGTAAGTGTAAACTATAGATAAGGGTTTCAATATCTGAGCTTTATGATGATGCTAATAACATTTTGCAGGCTGTTGTGACGATGAACAATTTTCAAATGTATCGGCACATAATGAGTCCTGGTTGGACCTTGGGGTGGACATGGGCTAAGAAAGAAGTGATATGGTCCATGAATGGAGCTCAAACTACTGAACAAGGTGACTGCTCCCAGTTCAAAGGAAATGTACCTCATTGTTGCAAGAAAACACCCACTGTTGTAGACTTGCTCCCTGGTGTTCCTTATAATCAACAATACTCCAATTGTTGCAAAGGTGGTGTGCTTCCAGCATGGGGTATAGATCCTCAATCTGCGGTCTCAGCTTTCCAAATCAGTGTTGGAATGGCTGGTACTTCAAACAAGACGGTGAAGCTTCCGAAGAATTTTACGTTGCTCGGACCCGGACCGGGATACACTTGCGGTCCGGCGAAAGTTGTCCCTTCCACCACTTTTCTCACCCAGGATCGCCGCAGAAAGACTCAGGCTCTCAGTAAGTCCTAATCTAAGATTTTAACTATAGTTGCAATTAGATTGATATGTTTTATGTATGATGCAGTGACATGGAATGTGACCTGCACTTACTCGCAGTTCCTAGCTCGAAAAAATCCGAGTTGTTGCGTCTCTTTCTCATCTTTCTACAATGAAACCATCACTCCTTGCCCAACTTGTGCTTGTGGATGCCAGAACAAAAACAGCTGTGTCAAGTAAGCAGCCATTTCCGATATTTCCGATACCTTAACTCAGCATGAGCATCGAAATCTTACGATGACTAATGATGTAGGAGTGGCTCCAAGGTTCTTAAAAGGGCTGGCGTTAACACTCCACGGAAAGACAATACCCCATTGCTTCAATGCACGCACCATATGTGCCCGGTTCGGGTGCATTGGCACGTGAAGGTCAACTACAAGGAATACTGGCGTGTTAAGGTCTCCATTATCAACTTCAACTATAGGATGAACTATACACTGTGGAGTCTCGCTGTTCAGCACCCTAATCTTAACGATGTAACACAAGTTTTCAGCTTTGATTACAAGCCCCTCGTTCCCTACGAATCAATCAGTGAGTACATGATCTTTTTTTTTTTTTTTTTACATTTCTCAGTTTGTTATCAGATAATAACTTGGCTTATGCGCATGCAGATGATACGGGGATGTTCTATGGCATGAAGTTCTACAATGACCTATTAATGGAAGCTGGGCCATTTGGAAATGTTCAATCGGAGGTGCTTCTTCGAAAAGGTAAAGATACCTTCACTTTAAAGCAAGGATGGGCATTTCCAAGGAAAGTGTATTTCAATGGCGATGAATGCATGCTGCCACCACCTGATACTTACCCTTTTCTTCCAAATTCTGCCCCCCATCAACAACTATTCTCCGGTTTGACAGCCATTGCTGCTATGGTTTTCTTGTTGGTCACTGTTGGTGATTGTTATATATACTCCCATGGAGTATGAAAGTTTTGGATTCTGAAAAGATAAAATACTGTAGTAAATTGAAGGAGATATACGAGAATAAAATAGCAATTAGGTGAGGTGATTTTAAGAACTATATGTGAAACATAAAACTATTTTGTCTAATAATAAATAAATTTTAGTTAGTACATTCATTTTAATGCATGCGTTTGATGTACTGTATCAGATTTATCTTATTTTCTCTGACTTTCAACAAGACTCTTCTGGTTCTCATTCTTAAGATTACTAATCTCCAATCTTTAATACACTACAATCCTATTAGTCTATGCACAGAGTACAGAATGTCAAATTATAATATCCAACACTTCCCCTTAATTTGAATTTTTCTTGATTACGCCAAGTTTTCCGGGCATCCTTCGAAAACCTTCAACCTTGAGAGGTTTTGTAAAAATATCCGTTACTTGATCTTGAGCCTTTACAAACTTAAGCTCCACTTCCTTCTTGGCAATATGCTCCCTGATAAAATGATATCTTGTGTCTAAATGTTTGCTTCGATCATAGAACATAGGATTTTTTGTGAGTGCTTGTGCAGACTTATTATCAATGCAAATTTTGGTTGCTCTTTCTTGTGGCAAGTGAAGTTCTTTCAACAATCCTCTAAGCTAGATAGCATGACAAGTACAAGAAGTTGTTGCCATGTAACACCTCTAACCCGTCTCCGTTACCGGATTAAGATTACAAAGCGTTATCGAGTAAAACAGGATGCTTCATATCATTTCAAAACAATTATTCAATTAATTCATTAACATACAATAAATAGTTTCATTCATAATACAAATATTATAATATTTAAGACATCAATCACATATAAACTAATATATATATAATATAATTTCAGAACTGTAAGAGGACATATTTGTGAACTTCAAACATATAATAGGATTAAGTCTCAAAAACATTAAGTTTTAAAGTTAAAAAATGAAAGTTCCGCAGTTGGTATCGATACCCAATCGATACTTTTCAGGAAAAATTGATGTCAAAATTCAATTCTGTTTTCATAGCAAAACAATGGTATTGATATTTTATGAAAAAGTATCGATACACAATTAAAAATTGATACCATTTTGGTATTCTGTTTTGTTTGGATACTGTTCATTTGGTCAAGTATCGATATCAAATGCCAAAGTATCGATACTTATCTCAATAATGGTAAAAATCTCATCTTAGCAAAGTCAATCCATGTTAAAAAGTTACCTAACCACAAAAGACAATAATTTTATCCATTCAAACACCTAAATAACTAACCAATGTGCCCCCATTCACACCGCAGTTCAATAATCACATCAATATCACATTTCAAACAAAAATATATATATATATATATATTTATATATATATATGCACTAAAGCACTCCATCATTAATAACATTTCATACCAAAACATCATTCCTTTCAATTCATAATTCAAATTGCCAAATTCACACTCTTTTATAATACTTATACAATACATATATCCAATAAGTTCCATACATACATATATACCAAATTCAATAAAACATATTCAATCAACCATTTTCCTTCCTAATTTCAAAAGGCCATGCACAACCATTAACATCTTATAAATACACTTCATATACAAACCATCAACAAAAGATTAAGGCATACCAAGGCTTGACACAATCCAATACATACCAAATATACATAAAGCCTTATACATGCCACTTATAACCATCTCCATAAATATTCAAAAGTTACCAAAGTGGACCAATGGATAGTGTGATCGTGCTCCGATGTAATTCCAACTGATCGAGCTTTCCGATGATCTACAAAATAAAGAAAACAACTATATAAGCAACTAGTGCTTAGTAAGCTCATATAAAGGAACATTAAACTTACCAAATTGCGTTAAATTAATCAACCATGAGTAATTCCATTTAGTCATAGACCAAATTTCCTTTTCCTATACACCATACCTCACAAGGTTAATTAGTAGGTGAAGCAATGCACATATAAATCTAACCCAATCAAGGCATATAAGCATTTCAATTTCACCATTAATCTATCATATGACCACCATATACATTCATTTTCTTTTAACTATATTAATCATATATTCAATATCATTATTTTAAATCATAGATCATTTCATATAGTCATATACTATGTAAAGCTTTAATTATCCGTTCATATCATGAAAATAATTTCACTATATAAACCATTCGTCCACATAAGTCAAATGTTACCTTTACACTCCAAATACATCAAAACAACCTCTATTTTAAAGGAATTTTCATACTATAAATCACATTAACTCAAAGTAACAATCCATATATGTAACTAAGAAACTCATTATAATATCTTTCACTTACCAATACTATAAATATGCCATAATATATATAAGCACATAAATAGATTGTAATTCCATTTATTTCATAACAACATTTCATCAATATAAAATTACTCGAGTGTAACAAATAGTTCATTTAACACTTTCTTATATCTTATAAATGCATCAACATTTAAACACATAAGTAAACTGTAAATTTCATTAACATTTAGCCTGATGAACTAAGTAACTCGACTCGGATACTCGGGTAACTATACCACACCAGAGGCATCATAGATGCATAACAAAGGCACAAATGTGCAATCAGGCGCACCGAAGTGTAAATCCCGTACAAGCGCGCATACTAACCCTATTGGCATGCCAGTCGTATCCTACACAATTACTATGTTCAACCGAGCATCACACTTAAATTCATTACTCAAGTACATTTCCATCATTCAGAGGCACTTCATCCTTTTCGTACACATACCAGAATTTCATTACTTTCATATCTTTAATATGCAACGTCAAGAAATACTATTATCAATTTCTCGACTTCATATGTACTAATTTGCAATATTCCAATATATATGTAAATAACCAATAGAATTTCACATAACAACTAAGTAGAAACAATAGTGTAATCACAATTAACTTACATTTACATAACAATTCACTAGGAACTTACCTTAATCAAAGTAAACATTTAAAAAAGCAATCTATAATCCTTATCACTAAATACAATTTCACCAATCACATTAATAATTGTTCACATATTCTTTAATTTGATTAATTTTTCTAGTTGATCCATAATAATAATTTATCACTCCTTTATCAACTTAAATTAAACATAGCTTAAATATTTATCTACATCCATCCAAAATAGAAAATAATGATTTTAATCCTTATACGAACTTACCAGGGCTAAACTGCAAAAATAGCAAAAGTTCAGGAACTATTCTGCTACTCTCTCTTTTCCTCGATTATCAACTTGCTCTTGATCTATAATACAATTTATTTCAATTATTAACCTTTAATCCATAAACTATTAAATTCAATACATATATTTACTTATTTACACTTTTGCACATTTGCCCCAAATATTTACATTTTATACAATCTAGTCCATGTTACTAAACAAGCCAATTCCCACAACTAATACATAAACCCAAAACTGCTGAATATTTAGCCTTACATATACAATTCTAAAATTCTAAAATTTCGCATGAAATCCCTCTCATTTACAATTTTAATCAATTAAATCCCCAAATTTCAAAATGTATAAAAATTTACTTAATAAAATAACTCAAAATCCACATCAAACACCCAACAATTACTCTTTCAAGTAAAAAGCTTTCAAACAACATTAATGGTAAATTTTCCAACACTTGACAGTTTCTTAAATTAATCCCTAATTTAATTAGATCTCAAGACAACAAAAAAAAATGTAAATTTCATGAAAAATTAATCAAGAAACCACTTACATGCACTAACTTTTGTTTTGGGCATATAAAACTCCTCTAATGGAGTTTCTAGGTTTCAATTTCGGTGGGTGAACTCAAAATGAAGAAGATAGAATCCACTATCTATATTGATATTATAACTTTTATTTAATTAAATAAAACATAATAAAACACCAAAATTTTCAATCCATTTCATGCTTTGACTGTCCACCTTGTTTAATTAAGGTTTATTTGCAACATAAATCCTTCATTTTTAACTAATTAAACCATTAAACTAAGAAAATTAATAGCAAGCAACTTTTACAACTTTTACAGTTTAATCCTTATTCTTTAATTAATCAATCAAACGATAAATTTTCTTAACCAAATTTTAATATAACCCTAATAACACTTCGTATTAAATATTTACTAGATTAGTTTATAGAAACGAGGTCTAATACCTCCTTTTCTATAACTACTTGACTTTAAGGATTTACCACTTGAACCTAATTACTCATTTAAATAACATAATTTATCAAATCAAAATTTATTATAAAACTATATTTGACTCGTAAATATTAAATAATAATATTTACGGACTCACTCGTCGGATTTGTGGCCCGAAACCATTGTTTCTGACATGACTGAAAAAAGTGTTGTTACATGCCACATATTCAGCCTCACAAGTTGAAAGTGTCACAATGGGTTGTTTCTTAGAACTCCAAGAAATGCAACAATCTCTAAGAAAAACTTAAATCCAGTGGTGTTTTTTTCTATCATCAATGTCACTAGCAAAATCACTATCACAAAATCCCATGAGTTGAAAGTCATGAGAAGATGAGTAGAATAACCCAAATTCAACTGTACCTTTTAGGTAACGAAGAATCCTTTTAGCAGCCTTCATGTGAGCTGATGTAAGAGCTTCCATATAGCGACTCAATACACCCACTGCAAATAGGATATTAGGCCTTATACATGTCAAGTATCCCAAACTTCCCACAAGACTTTTGAAAAGAGTTGGATATTCTTTTATTCCATCATCAAACTTTGAACTTCAATCCACACTCCATTAGAGTTTCAACAGGATTGCAATCAAGCATTTTGAATTTCTTCAACACTTGTTTTGCATGACCTTCTCGTGAGATGAATATACCGTTATTCTTTTGTTTCACTTCTAGGCCCAAATAATGAGACATGAGCCCTACATCAGTCATCTCGAATTCAAGTGACATGTGTTTCTTGAATTCTTCAATTAAATTCAAATTGTCTCCTGTAAATATCAAATCATCCATATAAAGACAAACTATCAAGATATCTCTACCATCATTCATCTTGACCTGGAGTGCATGTTCATGAAGACACCAAACAAATCCATTGTCTTGAAATACTTGTCGATGTGGCTATACCATGCACAGGGTGCTGTTTTAACACATATATTGCCTTTTTCAACCTTAGGCATTTATCTTCTTGTCCTTAGACATTATATCCCTTGGGTTGCTCAATGTAAACTTCCTATTCCAAGAAACCGTCAAAAAATGTTGATTTCACATAAAGTTGATGTATTTTCCACTTCATTTGAGCCGCCAAGGAAATAAACAAACGAATTATTTCAATTTAGAAAACGGGTGCAAAGACTTCATCATAATTTATCCCATACTTTTGCTTGTAGTCTTGCTTTGTACCTCACCACTTCTCCACTTGCATTTTTCTTTTTCTTGAAAATTCACTTGACCCCGATAGCTTCATGGCCTTTTAGAAGTTCAAATAACTCTCAAATGTTGTTTTTCTCAATGGATTTTATTTATTCATTCATGGCTAGTCTCAACCTTTCGTCCTTCATGGCATCATCGAAGTTAAGTGGCTCACTATTTACAAATAGACAAAACGAATCATTAATAGCTTCAGTAACATCATACAAGTCATAGATACTTATCATTTTTTGAGGTCTTTCACTCGAGCTTTCTTTAGAAGTTGTTTCATGGATTGGAGTAGGTGAAGATAGAGGAGTCACATCTTGCCCTGGTGCCACAGTGTCTTGTTCTTCCTCAAAATAAGGAAAGAAATCATAAGATTGTTCTTCTTGTGCTTCTCAATTCCAACTTGCTTATTCATCAGACTCAACATCTCGGCTTATGATAATCCTTCCATTGCTTGGGTTGTACAACTTGTAGCCTTTGGAGTTTGAGTCATAGCCAATGAAAATATATTTTAAACTTCAATCATTAAGCTTTGACATATCTCGGTTGGATACATACGTATAGACAATACCACCAAACACTTGTAGATGTCTAACACTTGGCTTTCTTCCACTTCAAGCTTCCTGAGGTGTTAGACCATTCACATTCTTTGTTGGCAAGCAGTTGGACAAGTAAATTGCATATGAAACAGATTTGGCCCAAAATTCCTTGGGCATATTTTTTACGTTCAACATACATCTAGCCATGTTAAGAATAACTCTATTTTTTCTTTCTATTACACTTAGTTGTGGCGATCTAGGCACCGTTAAAGGAAAACAAATTCCATATAGTTTACAAAAATCATTGAATTCATTAAAAGTGAATTCCCCTCCTCTATCAAACATTAAAGATTTTATCTCATAGTCATTCTCCTTTTCAACAAGAGTTTTGAAATTTTTAAATGCAACAAAGGCTTCAGATTTTTGCTTAAAGAAGTAAACTCAAGTCTTTCTATTATAATCATCAATAAAAAACAAGAAGTATTTACTTTAACCAAATGATAGTGGATTGATTAGTCAACACACATCGGTATAAACAAGTTGAAAAGGCTCGATTGCTGTTGATGTTGCTTCTTTCAAAAAGTTTGATATTGCATGCTTGCCTAGGAGACATGCCTCACATAATTGATTAGTATGGCTATGGTTGGAATCCTTTAAACCATCTTCTTTTCTACGAGAACTTTAAGTGCTCCAAAATTCAAGTGGCCAAATCTCATATGCCAACACTATGCTTCATCCTTCACACTAACCTTCAAGCACTTTGCTTCAATTGTCTTGAGATTCAACATAAACATTCTATTCTTCGACATGGATACTTTAAAAACCAAGTTGGCATACTGATCTCTTAGCCAAAGGAAACAATGTTTCATATAAATTTCATAACCCCTTTCAAGGAGTTGTCCTAAACTCAAAATATTATTATTTTTTAACTTGGGAACATAGTAAACATCAGTAATAAGGCTATGACCATCATCCTTTAGAGAAATTACAATGGTACCTTTCCCTTGGATTTGGACTTTCGAAGAGTATCCAAATGAAACATTGCCTCTAACCTTCTCATAAAGCTTCACAAAGACCTCTTTGCATCCGCAAATGTGATTGCTTGCTCTATTGTCAAGATACCATATGCTTGCATCATTGCTTTCTTCACTCTTGAGTGCTAGCAATAAAGTTGGCTCTTCCACATTTTACTGATCTTTAATGAGATTGACCTTCTCTTCTTTTTCGTTAGAATCATTTTTGCATTCCCAAGAAAAATGGGAAAATTTATGATAATTTTAACATTCAACACTAGACTTGTCATGCCTCTTATTGGGAATCGACCCTATTAAGTAACGAACAAGTAAAAAATAGTGAAAAAGTTGAGAAATTGAACACACAAATTTAATGTGGAAAAAACCCCTCCAAAGAGGATAAAAAGCCTTGGGCAAAGATAATTTTACTATAATGGCAAAAGAACGAAGAGTACAAAAGATAAAGATAAAAACTAAAGAGGATAAAAAACCATGGGCAAAGATAATTTTACTATAATGGCAAAAGAACGAAGAGTACAAAAGATGGAGATAAAAACTAAAGTCGAAACCCAAAAATAAAGAACCCTCAAAACGTAAACACAAAATTCTCCAAACATGGTATGAGTTCTAATATTTTAGTGGGTGTATTTTCTTAGGTTGTAAAAGAGTCTTTTTATAGGCTAAATTCGTAGGTCAAATAATAATAAAATAATCTAGACTAATTAGAGTTTGAATGAAACAAATAAAAAGAGTTTAACTGGGAGATTGTCTCTCAAATTTGACTAAAATATGAGTCATACTCAACAAATCTCCACCTTGACTCATATTTCCACGCTATCTTTGCCAAAACCCGCCACGAGCCTATTTTGAACTATGTAAGGAATTAACTGAGTCAAATTTGTGCTTAGAAGCTGAAAGACTTCTAGCTTTCAACTTGTGTACTACCAAATCAAAAGTAACCCGGGTTTGATTTTCATGAACACAATGCCCTAACTTTTCAAAACCTGCATCCAAAAGAAAACCTCTCTTCAACGAAATAGTCATACATTTTTCCCTCCTATGACTAAGTTACCTCCGCTCCAAATGAGTTGACTTCGACTCCGTAATGAACAATGGATGTTCGGTTTCACTGGTCACTGTAGAACCTTCCAAAATATAAAGACTGTCAGTCCTTTTACCTTTCAACAAAACGAGAGCCCTAGAGACACCTTAATGTCGCTCGACTCAATGTTGATTTTGCAACCTTTCGAGTCTAAAATACTCAATGAGATGAGATTCTTTTGTAAATCAAGTACATACCTGATATCCGAGAGTGTCCTAATCATCCCATCAAGCATCCTAATTTTAACAGTACCAATACTAATTACCTTACTGGATGAATTATTTTCTATGCGCACAACTCCACCTTCAACCGAACTGTATGTGGAGAACCACTCTCTGTTGGGACACATGTGGAAAGAACATCCCGAATCTAGGATCCACTCGGATGTAAGCTCGAAGCTATCACTCGTTGACACTAACAAGAAATCATCATTGCTTTTGTTGACCAAATTAGCACCAGCTACATCTTCCTTGTTACTTTCAGCAACCATTTTATTTCGCAATTTATAACAATCTGCTTTGACATGACCTAACTTCTTACGATAGTGACACATTTTGTCTCGCTTCTTTAATGTTACCAAAACGGAAGCTTGCGTATCTGCCTTACTATCCGAATCAAACTCATTGTCAAGTTTATCTTTACTCAACAAATGACCTTTCACATCCTCAAAGAAGAGTTTGTATCTACCATAAATCAAGGTCTCCCTAAAAGACTTGTATGAAGAGGGTAAAGAGCACAATAATAGCATAGCCTAATCTTCATCGTCAATCTTAATCTCTACATTCTTTAAATCATTCAAAAGAGTAATAACTTGACTAATGTAATCTTTAAGAAGCTCACACTCGTTCATGTGAAACGTAAATAGACGTTGTTTTAACACTAAACGGTTAGCTAGAGACTTAGTCGCATAAAAAGTTTCTAACCTTTTCCACAAGGTGGATGATGTTTTACCCATCAATACCTTCTGTAATACCCTATTTGCGAGGCACAACTGGATTGCAGACAGGGCCTTTTCATCAAGTTTTTCTCATTCTGTCTGATCTAGATTATCAGGATTTTTCCCATTAACGACCTTTTTCAGGCCAGTCTGAACTAGAATTGCCATCATCCGAACTTGTCACAGATTGAAATTTGTGACACCATCGAACTTCTTAAGGTCAAACCTTGTTGCTGTCATCTCTTAACGAGTTGATCTATGAAAATTAAACTAGCTCTGATACCACTTGTTGGAGATCGACTTGATTAAGCAACGAATAAGTAAAAAATAGCGGAAGAAATTGAGAAATTGAACACACAAATTTAACATGGAAAAACTCCCTCCAAAGAGGATAAAAACCACGAGCAAAGATAATTTTACTATAATGGAAAAAGAACGAAGAGTATAAAAGATGAAAATAAAAACTAAACCTCAAAACCCGAATACAAAAAACCCTTAAAACATAAACACAAAATTCTCCAAAAGTGTTATGAGTTCTAATGATAAACCTTAATTTATACATATTTTAACCCCATGCTTGGCTTATTTTTGGATGAATTCTCATTAGATTTGATGAATTCGATGCTCCTAATCTCTTAATTTCATGTTTTACATTCAGGAGAGCTTAGGGAGTCGAAAAGAACAAGAAACGGGCCAAAAAGGGACAAAATGGACCTACCTTAGAATCGAACACAGCCTGGATCAACGTACACGAGAAGGCCACACGGCCGTGTGTGGCGAGCAGAAGCGAGCACGGCCCAAGACTATCGAACACGGGCGTGTCCCTGCCGTATCAAAGATTAATTCTATCCGGAAAAGGTTACTTGTGGGCAAAGAAAGACGTTCCAAAGCCTATATAAACACCCTAAGGGGTGACCTAAAAGAGGACGCAGAATAGAACGCAGAAAATACTCGAAGACAGCCGTCAGAAGTAGCTCGGAGGAATGATCTCCATCAAGACTGAAGATCTCCCATCAAGTTCTTTAGAAGTTTTTGGGTTTTCCTATATTTTGTTGTTTTCCTTATTTTGAGATGTGTCCTTCTATCAGTATGAACTAAACTCCCTAAATACCTAGGGAGGATGAAACCTATGACAGATCTTATTATTATTTGATTTATAAGATAAATACTTGTTCTTATTCTTAATTGTGAGTTCTTATTCTTGTTTTGATAATTCAGGTTATTGATTCAAGTCGAATGTACTTATTCAGAGGAGCAAAAGTCCCTGTTTAAGAGTAGATCAACACAATTAAGCAGAGTTGATTGCAACCCTAGAAATAGGGCGACGAAAATCTACCGGATTAGAGTCAAATCTAATAAGGGAATCCATAGATCGAGTTAATGCGACAATAGGGGTTTTAATTAGAAAGAGATTTCAATTAATCAACCTAGAGTCAGTTGTTTTTAGTCCTAAAAGAGATATTAACATAATTTAGGGATTTCTACGGATTAAGTCAAGTGAATAAATCATATGAATCAAAAGTAATAAGTGAAGTCTAGGTGGATTCTTCCTTGGGTATTGCCTTTATCATATAAGTTGTCTAAAAGTATTTTCCTAAATTCATTCTCTGTCGTGCTCTTACTTAGTTTTAATTTAAAAAGAAATCACTCCAATTCTTAGGCTAGATAATAGAAAGATAGTAATTACTAGTACTCTTGGTCCTTGTGGATACGATATTTCCGGTCTTACCATAACTATACTACTGTTCGATAGGTGCGCTTGCCTTTATTGTGATCGTAGTTAGTTAGAGACACATCATCTAATCTTTTAATAGGTGTATTTTCTCAGGTTGTAAAAGAGCCTATTTATAGGCTAAATTCGTAGGTCAAATAATAATAAAATAACCTAAACTAATTAGAGTTCGATTGAAACAAATAAAAAGAGTTTAATTGGGAGATTATCTCTCAAATTTGACTGAAATATGAGTCATACTCAACACCTCATTTCATTCGATCTTTGATAATTACCTCTTCTTATTCCCCTCATTCTTCCACGATTTCTAATTGATAGGGTCTCATTATCGTTGTTGTTATTTTCATAATCACCTCTTCCACGTCCTCCTTGGCCATAACCTCATCCTCGTCTGTGTCCACAACCTTGACCTCTTTGGTTCTTTTCTTCCCGATAATATTTCAAAGATACCTTGGCTTTGAGAGCTTGTTCTAAGGACTCATTTTGCCTCCTTTTGAATTTGTCCTCTTGTGCTTGCAACTCACCTATTACTTGTTCAATAGTCATATAGTCTAAATCTTTTTACTCAATGAAACAAACCACATAATCAAACTTTGGAACCAAAGAACGAAGGATCTTTTTAATAATGCGAACATTTTCTAAGGTATCTCCATATCTCTTCATTTGATTAAAAATAACCAACACCTTTGAACAATAGTTCGAAATTGACTCGGATTCCTTCATCCGCAAAGCTTCAAACTCACCTCGTAATAATTGGAGTCAAACCTTCTTCACTTTTTCAACTCATTGGAGAGAAATTTGCAAAATCACCCACGCTTCCTTTGCGGTGTTAGCATTAGCCACTTTCACAAACATCGATTCATCCAAACATTGATGTATGAGGGTGAGGGCTTGTTGATCCTTCTTCCTTGTCCTCGCTAAGTCAACCCTATCTTGTTGCAGCAAAGATGCCTTATCTTGAAGAAAATCATAACCATTTTGTGAGCCAAGTAGAGCCTTCATACGGAGGCACCAATTTTCATAGTTGTCTTTTGTAAGACGATGAAATTGAAATGGAAACATTCCATTGTTGGTCATCTTCTCTCACTATCAAACCAAGCTGTGTAATGTGTATATTTTAACTTAATCCATAGTCCCTATATATAACAAGTTCATTACATTAAAGCTTGAAATAAGTAGCTTTTGTAATGGTATATAATTGAGTGTTCAGTCATGGTATTTTTAGTGGGTTGACTTCATGAATGAATAACTTTGTGATTAATAGATGAAGAGTTAGAATATAATTACAGTTTATTTTAACCCTAATTATATGCGTCTAATTGATCCCTCTGCTAACTAATTATAACTTTGGACGAATTTCATGAAAGAACTTTAAGTAAACAGGCAAAATGATGAATGAGAAATAAATTACATGGATTACTATTTGCAATAGGGTTGAGCAAAAAAACCGACCAAATTGAAAATCGATCTAAACCGAGGTATTTGAACGATTTATAAAATGCAAGTTTAAAAATCGTGGTTACCCAAAACCAAACTGAAATATATTTTTATTTAATATATAATTAATTTAATTTTTTTATGATATAAAAATAAATATTTATACTTAAAAATAGTAAAAATAATTTTAAAGTTCTTAAAAAACTATTTTTTATAGAAATATTTATGAAAAAAACCTTAAATTTTTGTCAAATAAAATTCAAAAGCCTTTACAAAGCTCATTTTATCAAAATAAGTCTAAAAAAAAATTAATATGGAAAAACTGAGAACTGAACCAAATTATTATGGACAGTTCAAAAAAAATTAAAAACTTGGTTGAACTGAACCGATATCAACCCTAATTCGCAATAATTGTATTTTCTTGAAAAGGCAAGAGATGATTGAAGTATTATTTAATTGGATGAATAAATTAAATAATTGAATTTAAAGTGAAAAATAAATTACGTAGTCATCGTAGTTGAATTTCTTTCAAATAATTAAATAAGTTTAAACATAAATTTTAATACAATAAAATCATCATGATTTCAAAAAAATTAAAATTGAGTTGTGGAAATTATTTAATTTAATTAATAATTTAAAGGTATGTTTAATTAAATATTTGGGTTTGTTTTTTTATTTAAATAAAGAAAAATAAACTTAAAAAATTGAATCAATAAGGTCAACCATATGGACTTAATTAAGGCAAGAAGTGACACTAATGGACTCCCTTGGTAAGTTGTCGGTCACACTCCTTAAAAATCCTAATTGGATTATAATCCATACGTTATTTTGGTTCAAGCCACATGGGACAATAAATACTTTAATTATTAGATCATCATATGAAATTTTATAACTCGTACATTATAATTAGCTTAGAACTCCGAATAAAGAAAATTACATATGCCCAAATATTAAAGTAAAATTCTGTAAAAATTTAGTGATAAATTCATTTGAGTAATTCTTTTGGTATTCATACGGATGAAAATAAATTAATGTAGTTAATTTATCATCGGTTATGTTCATTTACATAACATATGAAAAACACAAATAACATCAATATCAACTAAAATTAATGTAAAAGAACAAGTAATAATTTATATTAATATTTTCTTTTTTATTTTATTTATATGAATTAATTAGAGGTAATTTTATTAAAAATGATTAAATCTAACTAAATAGATTACACGAAATAATTGAATATTAATTCAGTTAAAAAATTATTAAAAATATTTTTTTACAAAGAAATAAATATGACTGCAAAATTTACTTACATAAATCTAAAAAAATACTTATAAATTTAAACCTCAATTATCATAGATGTTAACTAAAATTTTATTTATTTTATATTTTTATATTAATTTAATTTAAAATAAATCGGTAAATACACGTTGCTTTATGTCTGATATACAAAAATCAGCCGCCAATCGAAACCTAATTCGCGGTCAAGCAATGTCCAAAGCCGTGGGGAACAAACTTTTTATTAATTTAATTTTATATTAAAAAAAAAGAATTATTTTCCTCAAGAAATCTGAAAATGCAGCATCTTTAAAGAGGAAAAACAAGACCCCCAAAAATTAAAAATAGTTATAAAAAGAAAGAAAAAGGAAAATGAAATCTTCTCAATTCCTTTCTTTCTTTCTTTTCAAATGATTTCTTGGAAGAAAAAAGTGGATTATTGAAGAAATTAGTTTGAGGGTTTCTAAAAAAATCAAATTATTTTCAATCGATTATAGAATGGAAGCTTCGAATTCGCGAATGCAGACTTTTGGTCAGACGGAAATTAATTGGGACAAGTAAGTATTTTCATTAGTTAATCTCTTCAATTATTTTTAAACTTAATATCTTCTATTTGATCTGATTTTAGTTTGTTTTTACGCTTTATTTTTTATTTTTAAATTTTGTAAATGAATTGTTTGAGCTAGTTTCATTCAGCTACAACTGTTTAATTTTGATTCTTTTCTTGATTTTGTAATCAAGTTTTAGGGTGTAGTTCGGTCGATTTCAATCTTTTTTATTAAGCTTAGGTCTATGCAATAAGGTAGGTTTTAGTTTATCTATTTTTATGTGCAATGGCTTAAGGGTTAAAATCTAGATTTGATTTCTATTGAACTGTTCGAATAGTTGAATAATTTCCTCTAAGATGTTTTTTTTTTTGTGTGTGTGTGTGTGTGTGTGTTTTGTTTTAGTTCAAAGAATTGGGTATAGAGATTATTGTTGTTTAAGAAATTACTGATGATTAGATGACCAAGAGTGAAAATAGAACCAGAAAGCAAGTCTAGGGTGTTTTTTTTTTTTTTTACAGATCATAGATATTTATTTTGAATGAATGCTGCCTCTTTAATTCTTAATTTCTTATCCTTAACATTTCTTGGCTTTTCTCCTTTTAATTGCTTAGTAGACTTTGCTCATTTTGTGCGATAATTTGCTCTTCATTTCATCAATTTTTTGTCACTTTATTAGCTGCTGGAACCTCATTCAACTAATAATTAAGGATTTTGAAACTAGATAAGTTTCTTAGTGAAAATCTTAATGGAAATCCTTGTTTGTGTTATCTTGATTGGTATTTTAGTGTCTTCAGAGATTTGCGTATAGTTTCTTTTTACTGCTGTAAGTTATTTTGTTTGTAACTCTTTCATGTTTATTAGCTTCTTCTGTTGATGCAGACTCGACAAAACTAAATTTTACGTAGTAGGAGCTGGGATCTTTACTGGAGTTACAGTAGCATTATACCCAGTCTCTGTTGTAAAAACTAGGCTTCAGGTTGCTTCGAAGGACACTGCTGAGAGAAGTGCTTTTTCTGTTATTAGAGGCATACTGAAAACAGATGGAATCCCTGGTCTCTATCGAGGGTTTGGAACAGTCATCACTGGTGCGATTCCTGCCAGGGTGATATTTCTCACTGCTCTGGAAACTACAAAAGTAGCTGCTTTCAGCATGGTTGAACCATTTAAATTCTCTGAACCTACGCAAGCTGCTATAGCAAATGGAATTGCTGGAATGACTGCATCTCTGTTTGCTCAAGCTGTTTTTGTTCCAATTGATGTGGTCTGTACTTCAGATTCTTACATGAGAATATTTTCTTTCTAGCTTAATTTAGTGTTTTATTTTATATATACGCAAAACTATTTGCTGCCGCCTACCAAGTTCAATGAAATTGTCCCCCCCTCCCTCCACCCTAAAAAAATAATTTTGTGGCTGTGCGTACTGTATGCATATCCTGCTAGAAGTTTATCATAGTAGGTGTCTGAATGACTGGTTTCCGTACTCCAGACTCTCTTTGAACTTCTCTAATGCAGAACAAATTTCACTCCAGCTATTAAAGATGCTGTCCTTATTGCTCTTTATCCTTTATCTAAAGCTGAAGGGGTAAATTTCCTTGTCATGAATTATGCACAGATTAGTCAAAAGTTGATGGTCCAAGGATACTCAGGCCATGCAAAGTACAACGGAGGTCTAGATGTTGCTCGTAAGGTTTTAAAGTCTGATGGAATCCGAGGATTATACAGAGGATTTGGTTTGTCAGTCATGACTTACTCTCCATCCAGTGCTGTATGGTGGGCTAGTTATGGTTCTAGCCAACGTGTTATCTGGAGGTTAGTCATGAATACTTTTGTTGTTAGCTTCTCTCTTTTGTTTTCGGTCGGCTTAATTTTCTCTCTGAAAAAGAGTTGAATGTGCTTTTAGAGCTGGTAACAATAGTTTTTTTTTTCTCTTGATATTTTGTGGGTGAGGGAGGGATGCTAGGGATTGATCTCAAGCTCTCATGCCACACAACACAAGCTAGGCCAATTAATGCCTAATACACCCTTATTCTTAGATCAAATGTAGGCATCCAAAGGGGATGGCATTTGTTGCATTCTTCTTGATTTAGCTTTGGCTTAGTATGTACTACCATTTTTCTAGGTTCTTGGGCCAGGGCACAGACCTAAAGGAAGTAGCTCCTAGTCTATCGACAATAGTGGCAGTGCAAGCTGCTGGAGGAATCATCGCAGGTGCTACAGCTTCCTGCATCACAACTCCATTGGATACTATTAAGACTCGCTTACAGGTATTCTTAGGACCTTGTTGACTAGCTTTTCATTGTATTTTTCTTCTTCTTTGTGCTGATTGCTACATATCTTTCTTTTTATCTTTGCATTGCGGTTTCGATCATTCCATTTTTTTATTTTGTGTTACACCTTTTGATAATTTATGTGGCATTTCCTATCACAAAAAATTTGTCTAATTGTAGGCCACTTTATTTGAAGGTTGAAAGACTGTATCTTCTCCAATGAGAACTAAAATGATAACTGTATTTTCTTTTTCCTTTTCAAGATCTGTATAGTGGTTTTCTCAATATACCACATATTTCACAGTGTTGTTTTTTTTCTTCTTTTTAATTAGTTGTTTCTGTTTTCCAGGTGATGGGGCATGAGAAGCGACCTTCTACAAGGCAAGTCGTAAAAAACTTAATTGCAGATGATGGTTGGAAAGGTTTCTACAGAGGGTTGGGTCCAAGATTCTTCAGTATGTCAGCATGGGGAACCTCAATGATATTAGCTTATGAATACTTGAGTATGGACCCTTTCCTCTCTTTTTACTTTTTGTACTTTCTTTTAATGTTAAAGGAATGATATGATATGTAAAGTACAAAGACCATTTATTGGATTACAAATGCACATTACCATCTGCGTTTTTTAGAATTGGAGAGATTGCTGGTATTACTATAGTTAAAATAATCATTTCTTGCCTGCTGGAATAGATAACTCAATGCATTTAATTGCTTTCATGGATTGATTGTTTCTCTGCATTTAGTCATGCTTATAATTCCTGCCAAGCTTGCTCTTTACTGGGTGTCTGCTTCAGTTTGCACTTTCGATTTGTGTCTTCTTGTTTCCTTCATCTTTAGTTATAAGCTGAACTCAGTCTAAAAATGGTTTTCGTTTTTATTTCAGAGCGGTTATGCGTGAAAGATGACTAAATGTGACCAACAAAAACAATTTTGGTTCTTGTCACATGAAGAGCAGAGGATATAGGACCTTGAGCTGACTGAGAGTCATTATATTTCAGAAGGCAGCTGTTGTCAGATTATTGTTTTCTTGCATTCTCCCAAGTAGCCTGCGATTGTGCAGCAAATTTGGTTACCTATCTTCTTACAAAACACCAAGTTAACTACTTCATTAAACAGATTAGCTACTGATTTTAAGAGACGCATTGTATCTGTGGCTAAGATTCTTTGATGCTTTTGAATATTTTTTGTTTACATGAGAAAAGAACTGAAAATAGCCATTTATGTCTCACAAAAGGCAATAAAATCTTGTATACAACAAATTTTCATTTAGGCACAGATGTTTGATCTGAATTTTTTTTTGGATTTTTAAGCTCATGTTGGTCTGCTTTTTTTTATGTCATTTATCATGTTGGTACTTGGTAGGAGGATAAGATTTTGGTTGTTTCCTGAAAGCTGCATTCCTCCTTGCTTGTAAGCACTTCAAAATTACAAGCTCAGCTCCCCCTAAATTCAACTCATACTCCTATACATGTAGTAATGAGATAAAGACATCAAAAGAAGTCAAAGGTAAATCTGACATTAATGACGGCCTGAATCTGATTCAACCAGGGGAACTGGGCAACTCCATATTCAGGGGACTCATTCAACCCTGGGATCTCGGCAACTCCCTGGAAAAAGCATGCTTTCAACTTCAACATATTTTAATCCAACTTGCTTCAACATATCTAAATTATTGTATAAAGTTTATAACATTTTAATTCAATCTTCAATTTATAAACCCCCCCCCCCAACCCACTGTTTTTCACCCTTAGCTAATCTTCCTCACTTTTTTTGTATATTTATTTATTTATTTTCTTTTGGAAATATTGAAGAGCATTTTGTAGTCTTTCTTTTCTTCCCAAAAAAGTGCCATAGCTTTATCAAAGCTAAGATTCTAAATTTGTTGTTAAATTTTAAAACCTTTTAGTTAAAGCTATTAGTTTTGTATCAATTAGATTTTTTTCCATTAATCTAATCGTTAATTTGGACACTAAATATCAATTCAGATCTAACGTAGATCATACTTAAAAAACGTGGATCAAATTGTAAAAAATAACATACATGCATATCATATAGAGAACTCGGCTTTGAGGTGTTAAAAAAGACCGTGCTAGTAAAATTTAAGAATGATATTTCTTTTTCTTAATACATAAGATCAAAGTTATTCATACACATATCAAATTTAAATCGATATTTAAAGCCCGAGCTAAAGGTTCTGATAGAAAAATCAAATTAATTTACATTAAATTAACTAATATTAAATCCTTTAGCGTTAGCATCTTTAAGAAAAAAAGTTTAGCAATTGAAACAAATTAATTGGAAGGTTGTTTGGATAACATACGATTGACTTTTTAATCACTAAAGTTGACTAGACCTCCAATAAATAATGGAGTTCTTATTTTACCCCTTCAATTATATTAACTTTTAGTGTAGTAATGATTTTAATTATTATTTAATATAAATATAATGTAAGTATTTTTGTACATTTAGTTTCAATATAAATATATATGTTTCATTATAAATTAACATAAATATTATTTAATTTAAATATGTTCTTTAATAATTTATAATAATATATACAAATAAATGGGTGAGCGTTCGATCGAATCGAGTGAAAAAATTTCCAAATTAAAATCTTATTACAATATAACTAGTTCCATGTTAGAGCACATAAATTTGAAATTATATATATTTGACAACTTTTTCAAAGCAAAATTAAAAAAAAAATATTTTAGTATGATAAACTTGAATCATTAATAACTTATTTAGGTCCCCAAAGTTATTATTCTAGAAAAAAATTAATTTTTAAATTTTCCTTATATATTTTTTAGATTTATTTTTTGAATTTTTTTATATCTTTTTAAAAAATATAAAATTTGAATTTTTTAAATTTTAAAAATATTTTGAATGTTTTTGTAATTTTTGTTGAGAGAGACCAATTTGTTCAATTTTTAAACTTGACAGAAACCAAAAAAGGTATTTATACCAACATGTTATTCGAATAACTCGAATTATTCAAGTTGTAAAGTTTAACTCGATTCGAACTCGAAACTCGAATTACATATTCGAGTTGACTCGAATAATTTGAATAACTCGAAATTCAATTTTTATTTTTATTTTTTCGAATCGAGTTTTGTTGGCGAAATCTTATTTTTTTTTTTAAATTTTGAGCTCATGTTTGAATCTAATCACGTTTTTCACGACAACAACCGTTTTTAATTTCCCCATAGCTAACAACAAAAGATTCTTACGGGTTTCAATTCCTCATTGATTCGTAATTTAGAAAGAAATGAAGACAAATTACAGGTCCATCACTCCGTCGTGTGAACATAAGTTTATGGTTTGAGAACAAAATATTTTAAATACACCAATGATGACATTTGCTTCTATAATTACACTTTGTTTGATTGTTGAAATCCAAAAATGGTGAGTAAGAACTTCACTTTTCGATTCAAATGATGTCAGCAACCCTACAATTGGAGCAGAACACGTCCAAACGCGGAGTTAAAAAAAGACTGTTCAATTGAAAGAGAGTAGCAGCAGTCAACCCATATGGGCGGAGACCCAGACATGAAACTATATCATTAATGGAAAAACTCACATATGCTGCCGCTGCGCTATATATAATACTCATTTCTACGTATACAACTCACTCAATTGTTAGAGAAGAAGAAGAGAAAATGGGAGGTTACAATGAAAAGAGAGGTTTATTTTTAGTAATAGCGATGCTGATGTTGGTGTGTACCAATCATTGTTTTGCAGCAGCGGTGAACGACGAGGGGTTGGTGGAGCTGGAAACGAGTCCATTATTTCCAGGTGGATCAAGTGAAGCTAGTTTTTTGGGAGCTCTTCGCGCCGATTCCTCATGCGGGCGAAGCGGTTCAGACAAATGCACTCCAGGGCGCAATCAGCCAATACCACCTCCGCCTTGCGGCGGCGGCTCATTCAATCGTAACTGTAGAAAGTGACGCAACTCGTGATTTTCCGGCCAATCACTCTCTCTTCGCCGACCATGTGTTTACTTGCTATTATTATTCGTGTGGCTAACGAAGGAGCATTTACTCTCTTTTTTAGATTAATTAAAATATTAATGTTTCGGAAGTTAGTTTGTTGTTTTGCTCATTCTTATAATTTGAATAAGGGAAAGTTCTTGATATCAACATTTTCATCATCATTAAAATCTAAATTAAAATCCTGAGATGACATAAAATTATTAGAAATGGATAATATTCATGTTTCATACCATCCTTTCTCATTGTTATAAGATATGAACTTATTTTAAATGCAATAATGAAAATTTTTAAGGACCAAAGTGAGAAAAACGATATACTTTAAAGGTTAAAGTGTGCCTAAAGTCATTATTATTTCTCAAAAACATTTAGCTATTAATATATCAATTTTACCAACAAATGTTAGGTGCAGTGATAAAGTGGATTGTATTTTCATGGAGAAAACTCACATTCGAGTCTTGGAGATTACATTATTGGGATGGGTAGCTATGAATCCTGAAAAGATTTATTTTTTATGAATCATAAAAGGAACATAAATAATACTTTAATCATATCATTTAAAGGATTTTTCTATTAAGTAGAAGTTGAAAAACTACGCTTTGATAAGGTTTAAAACAACGATGACAGTAAAATTAAAATCAATGGTAGGATATATGTTTAGATTTAAAAAGTGGTAAGATAAAAATGAAAATGTCCATAAAAGTCATCAAGTTAAAAAAGATTTTTATAAACTATTTATATATTTAAAAGAATTTTAAATTTGAAAACAAACAATGAATAGCCGAATTTTAGTCTACCTCTTGGCACGAAATTTGTCTGTCACTCTGACACGAAAACAGGTTTTTTTCAATTGCACGTTTGTGTTCTAAATGAATCTTGACGACGGCGATCCTTCAGAAGCACCTCTCCATCCGATCAATCAACGCACACAGAGAAACTATCAGCCAATTCCTGCAACAATGGAAAGAGAATTTGCGGGTTTAACAATAGAGGAAGAAGAAGAAGCAGTCCTACAGTTTCAATCAGAGCCGAATCTAGAAATAGAAGAACAAAACTTTTGTTTAGTGGGTTGTTTTTTAACAGCAAGCATCATTCACTATCCAGCAATGAAAAGCACTATGGCAAACCTATGGCACCCGGTAAGAGGTATTCAAATTCGAGATCTCGAGGAAAAACGTTTTCTGTTTCAATTTTATCATGTTATGGATATGGATCGTGTCTTGAAAGGGGCCCCATGGACATTCAACAATCATCTTCTGATCCTTCACAAGATTCTAAAGGGGGAGGATCCTTTAAAAGTTTCTCTAATCTATACGCCTCTATGGGTACAGATTCACGATATTCCAGTGGGGTTTTTTCTGAAAGTCTGGCAAGGCAAATAGGGGATTTTTTTGGGGAATTTATTGAATATGATAGTTCAGATCTAGGTAAAGGGCGGAGAAATTTCATGAGAATAAGAATCAAAATGGACGTGAGGCAACCACTAAAAAGGAGAAAGGTGTCTTTTGCAGGAATATGTTCCTATATTAGATTTAAATATGAGCGATTAACCCTTTTTTGTTTCTACTGTTGCCGTTTAGGCCATAGTGACTCTTACTGTGAAGCAAAAATGTTACTGGGAGTGGAGGTGGCTGATATGGGATAGGATCTCTCTTTAAAAGCTCAATCTAAAAGAGCAATGGCTATGAGTAGTATATGGTTACATGAAGAAGGAGACGATGGAACGAACGCAAGTGGACGGAATAGACAATTTGTGGAAAGAAGGTAGTGGGTAGGAAGTAATATATCGACAGCCGGAGCCTCAATTGATCCAATTTTGGGAATTAATTTGGAAGGTATTCGTCCTAATTCATCACAGCAAGGGGGAAGTCAAATAGCAGAACAAACTACTTCGGCGATGGAGTATGATTTGGAGGAAAGGGTCCTTATTGGGGAGGAAGGTAAAAAAAGACAGCGAGGAGAAAATGTAATTCAATCAAAAAGGGATAACAGCGACAAGGGAGTAGCACGAAGCAGGAGTTTATTGGAGAATGATCATTTATTATCGGCGGCTGCCAAAAGGCAAGCCGACCGGTCGCAATGAAAATTTTAAGTTGGAATGTCTGGGGTTTGGGGAACCTACGGACTATTCGAAGGCTTCGGCAAACGCTGAAGACACATAACCCCCAATTGGTCTTCTTTATAGAGACAAAGGTAAATAAAAGGCAGATGGAACGAGTGCATAGAAGTTATGGATTTTTTAATGGTTTGGAGGTGGATCCGGATGGTATAAAAGGCGGTTTATGCTTGGCATGGAAAGAAGAAGTTTCTATCTCGATTCAGAGTTTTTCAAAAAGGCACATAGATGCACTAGTTGACCAGAGTAATGAACAGCAATGGAGATTTACGGTGTTTTATGGTTCTCCGTATGCACAGGAAAGAGAGGAATCATGGAATCTACTAAAAAGCTTGCGTCGCAATGAGGAGCAATCTTGGTTAGTTTGTGGAGACTTTAAGGAAATAATGTACGGGTTCGAGAAGAAGGGTGGGCTGCCTAAGGAGGAAAGAAGAATGGAAGATTTTCGAAATGCGCTACAAGAATGTCAATTGATTGATGTTGGTTATTCAGGAAACTGGTTTACTTGGGAGGGGGGAATTTGCCACAAACAAATATTCGAGAATGCCTAGATAGAGGAGTGGCTAATGTGAACTGGATTTCTATGTTTCCGGAGGCTAATATTAAACACTTGGTGCACTCGACGTCTGATCACTGTCCGCTTTTAATAACTACAATTAAAGACGAACACATGAGTAATCGGGATATTTTTAAATTTGAAGCATGGTGGGTCTTAAAAGAAACCTTTGAAGCGAAAGTTAAGCGCATATGGGATTCGGCCTCAGGTGATTTAGTACAAAAACTAGATTATCTTAAAATGGGATTGAAGAGATGGGCTACCAGGATTAGGTTCTCAAGAAGACGAAAAAAGGAAGTCTTAACTTCAAAGTTGTCTAAATTCCTTGAAGCAAAAAGAACCAACGATAATTTAGCAGAGCTGATTGATACAAAGGTACAACTAAACTTTGAGATTGATAAAGATGAGAGCTACTGGGAGCAAAGGGCTAGAGTAAACTGGCTGAAGCTTGGGGACAGAAACACAACCTTTTTTCACAGTATTGCAACACAAAAACAACGGAAAAATATCATTCAAAAGCTACAGAATTCAGATGGCAGAGAAACTGAGGATTTGCAAGAAATGGCAAAAATTGCTAGAGCATATTTCCAGGACTTATTCAAGGCTGGGGAAAAAGGTTATTCTGAACACCTCCTAACAGGTATTGAACAGTGTATTTCTGAAGAGGATAATAAAAGTCTCACGAAGCCATACATAAAGGAGGAGATTTGGGACGCATTGGCAAGCATGAGAGCTACAAAAGCTCCAAGTGAAGATGGTTTTCCAGCAATTTTCTTTCAAAAATTGTGGCACATAGTGGGGGATGAGGTATCAAATTATTGTCTACAACAGCTCAATGGCGACATGGAGGTTAGTCAAATTAATACCACACATATAGTCCTTATTCCAAAGAAAACGAGCCCAACTAATCTTGCTCATTTTCGGCCAATAACCCTTTGTAATGTTATATATAAAATAATTGCTAAGGCTATAGCGAATCGATTTAGAGGAGTTTTGGAAAAATGCATTGACAAAGCACAAAGTGCTTTTGTGCCAGGGAGATTAATTTCAGATAATGTATTAGTAGCATATGAAATTCTTCATACTCTAAAGAGGAAAAAATTGGTGAAAAAAGGGCTGATGGCAGTTAAATTAGATATGAGTAAAGCATATGACAGGGTTGAATGGGCTTTTTTAGAGGAAATAATGAGGAAAATGGGCTTTGATTCTAGATGGATTAGTTTGATCATGAAATGCACATCTACTGTCTCCTATTCAATGGTTCTTAACAGACATGTCGGAAGTATCTTTTATCCAACGAGAGGATTACGACAAGGCAATCCTTTAAGCCCGTTTCTGTTTCTGATGTGTGGAGAAGGCTTATCTAGCCTAATGAGACTGGCACAGCAAGAAGAAAATTTTAAAGGTGTTAAAGCAAGCAGAAGAGGTCCTCAAATTTCACACTTGTTATTCACAGATGATTGCATAATTTTTGGAGAGGCCACGAAAAGGGGAGCTGGTCTATTAAAAAGGATTTTGCGGGAATATAGAATCTGTTCGGGGCAGATAGTTAATTTTGAAAAATCCATGGTTTTCTTTAGCTCCAATACAAGATCTGAAGAGAAGAGAATTGTTACTCGAATGCTGGGTGTACGAAGCTCAAACGACCCAGAATGCTACCTATGATTACCTAATATGGTGGGCAGAAGGAAAATGGAGGCGTTTCAAAAATTAAAGGATAGATTTAAACAGAGAATTGATAGCTGGAGTACAAGGCATCTATCGCAAGGGGGAAAAGAAGTTTTTATAAAATCTGTCCTTCAAGCTATCCCGACGTATTCAATGGCATGTTTTCTACTTCCTAAATCGCTATGTTCCGATCTTGAAAATATTATTGCGAAATTTTGGTGGCAGAAAGGACATGGTCAAAGGGGCATTCATTGGTGTACATGGAATGAGCTTTGCATTTCAAAGGAACAAGGGGGAATGGGCTTTCGTAGTTTTGACCAATTTAATATTGCTTTGTTAGCCAAACAGGGCTTGCGACTTATTAATTATCCCGATTCATTATTAGCGCAGGTTTTAAAAGCAAAATACTTTCCTAATTCAGATTTCATCCATGCACAGTTGGGTAATTTACCTTCTCTTACCTAGAGGAGCGTATGGGCCGCAAAAGGGCTATTGCGAGATGGGCTATGTTGGCGAGTTGGTAAAGGTGACCAGATTAATGTTTGGAATGACTGTTGGATCCCAGGCGTTTCTATTAATCGAAGCAGCAACAACAACGAAAATTCAGAAATCGAATCAGTAGCAGATTTAATTGAAACATCAACCCGTAGGTGGAAAAAGAGTTAATTGAGAATACCTTTCCAGAACAAACTGCTCAGAAGATTCTACAAATTCCTTTGGCGGAGAATGAACACGAAGACTTCCAGGTTTGGCGAGGAGAACATTCTAGCGAGTTTACAGTAAGAAGCGCCTACAAACTATTACATGAGGCTACTTTGATTCCTAATGATTTAGTATTACAGACCGAAGGAAAAAAATTCTATAGGAAACTTTGGAATTTACAACTTCCATCAAAAATCCTAATTACTATCTGGCGCATATCCTGGAATTTTATTCCAAATTTTAAAAATTTGAGATTGCGCAAGGTGGTTCTCGATAGCTCTTGTCCTTGGTGTAAAAGCGCAGAAAAGGATGGAAATCACGTCTTCAGACAATGCCCTACAACAACAGAAATGTGGCAGAATCTTAATCTTTCATGGGTCATCAACTCAACCATTTTAGATCTGTGGAACTGGCTTACCTGGGTTTTTGACAAAGGAAACAATGAGCAATGTCGTCTGTTCTGTTGTGCTATATGGTTTGCATGGTACTCCAGGAACAAATTTGTACATGAAAGGAAAACAATCACAGGGAGGGAGTTATCACAAAAAGTTCGAAGTTACATCGGAGAGATTGATAGATCAAACGAGGGAAAGCGTACCTATGTTGATAATCTACGACAAAGTCAAAATACGAGAGCAACAGAAGCAACCATTTTCTTTGATGCAGCATACGACAGCAAAAATGCAATATCGGCCTCGGGTTTAGTGGTGAAGGGCGAAATAGATGAGTGGCTTGCTTCGAAATCGGTCATCCACTCCGCAATAGCGTCACCGTTCATGGCGGAAGCTTATGCGGGTCTACAAGCAATAAAGTTAGGGATTAATCTGGGGTTTCAATCTATCTCTATCATAGGAGACTCTAAAACGGTTATCAAGAAATGTAACTCAACAGGAAGAGATAAGTCAGTCTTGGGAGCGATTATCAGTGATATACAGCAGCATAGACGGTTTTTTCAGGAAAGCCATTTTCGATTCGTCCAAAGACAGAACAATGGAGCAGCCCACGATGTAGCAACAGAATCATTAAGAAGAAGAGAGGAAATTTACCTGGTAGAAGAAACCTTCTCGAGTCACCAGCGGCGAAGAGAGGAAAATGGGCAACGAAATCCGGACTGAAGGAAGATTGCAAAGGCGTGGAGAGGAAGGGATAGCAGATTTCAAAATCTCCTTGGGAATGCTATCAAATTAATTGGCTGGTATGGGAAATAAGAAAGTCAGAAGATTAGTGGAGGCCAGCTAATTTACACCGGTTGGATTTGAAATTGAAAGGACGTTTTTACTTTTTCTTTATTTTTCTGGACGATTCTATTTACTTTGTTTTGGGCCATAATCATTGGACCTTTGTTTTATTTTTTATCAGCATTGGGTCTGCTTCTAGCAACCCATCTTATTGTTATGTTTTCATTTAATAATAAAGCCAGCCGGAATTATTCAAAAAAAAAAAATTTTAAATTTAATATATAATATAACATTATTTATTTGTACTTATATAATTTATAAATCTATTTATTTATACTCCCACAAAGTTTAAGATAAAAAATAATCAGTTCAAAAGCATTTTAATGAATAAAATTAAAATTTAAAGGTTGAAAAGTCTGAGAGCTAAAATAATTAATGGAGATGAATAGAATTAGTGGAGATGTCGTTGTTTAAACAACTTGGTTGAGTTATTGTGAAACCAAGAGATGGCTTTCTTACGTTATTTGTGCGAGCTGATGAACTCAGCAAGATAACCCTGAACTCTACTGTTATAAACCATCAAGATAGAAGAGGCCATAGTTCCTCTCTGATGCTGGAACTGGCTTCCCATTCTCATTGTAAACAACAATAACATATACGTAAATTGGGACGTCGATTTGCCTTGTTTCTCTTCTATCCTTTTTCTTCTTCCTTAATTCAACTTTTTTTCCCCTCCCAAACCCCTACTTCCAACACCAGACTCCCTTTGCTCCCTGCTCTCAATGATTGGAATTTCGAAGTAAAAAAGTTTGCAAAGGGGCGGAAGGAAGGTGCGCAGGCCGAGTCTGGTGTTGGAAGCAAGGGCTTGGGAGGGAAAAAAAAAAGTTGTCTTCGGGAAGAAGAAGAATGAAATATGACAACAACAAAAAAAAAAGAATAGAAAATTTTGATTGGTGGAAAAGTTTGAGTTAGTATTTTATAATTGGATTTGATCAACAAATGATGTGCCAAGTCAATGGTTATGGGGTAAAAGTTAAGTGATTAAAATGAAAATTTTCCAACAACAGGTGATGAAATTGGATGTGACCAAAATAAAAACACCTTAAAAGTTGGGTAACTAATTAAGTAATTTACCCCATATATATTATATATATCCAATTTAATTGTATAATTTCTTGTTACAAGAAAGGTGGCATAGTTGTAAATAGGAAAAATTATTGTAGGAACTCGACTGTCGATATATTAAGGTAATTTTGTAAACAAATTCAGTTGACCCAAAATTCTACGTTGCCTAATTAAAAATGGAAATAAAAAAAAATAAATTGTAAGTGTGATGGATAAAAGAAATACAAGAAAAATAAAAGATACCACCTTTTAAATTAAGCAAACGTTATTGGCTCTCGGCTTCCAACATTAAAAAATGATCCTATAAATTATACCTCAATCTCGATATTCTAACATAAAATTCAACAGTAAAAATAATAAAATTATATTTTCAACCTTAAAAACTATTAACATGAAATTCTTTGCAGTGACAAGACAAAACCTATCATCAAACACAATGACATCTACAAACATGGTCCATGGGATGGGATGTTCCAGCTTATAATATACTCCTTATTAAGCTTAAAATCAGCAGCTTGAAGTTATAAGCCCAAATCACTGAAATAAAAGGACATATAAATCATACAATGGTCTATCAATACCAAACAAAGTTTTAGAAGTAAGAGCACTGCAGTAACATTTTGCTGCAAAAGTATCGAACCCCGAATTTAACTCACTTGATACATGTATAGGCTCAGAGTTCAAATCCCATCATCTGCAGTTCTTTCTCTATAATCCCAGACTAGACTAAGACCTCTATAGTACCAAAACATGAAAAACATAAATCATGGCCCTTATTTTAAGACTACTGTTAAATTTACAATCCATACAAAGCTCTATGTACTTTTTTTTTTTTTTTCAGAAGCTCCCTTGTATTCAAGTATGGTTAGCATCCACAACAACATCAAACAGTTTGTTAATAGCTTAAATTTATGGAACTGAGAGGGAGGATGAAAATTTAATATATCTATAAGATTTCTTTGCATTTCACCTACCTTGAGTTCCCTATGATTGGAAGCGTCTGTATATATGGAATGCTTTCTCAAGGCTGGCGGAAAGAGCTTGCTCCTTGCTCGTGGTGCTTATCGATTGCTTGGTTATCGACAGAAATGTCATGGCTGCTTCCTTCTGTCTCTGGGGCTATCTCTCTCACATCAGCTATTCTTGCCTCTGTTGCCTGAATATCACTCCATTCACCCTCACCAACTGGTTGGATGTTGACTTGATCCACTGCCATGCGGACTACACTCTCCCCTGGCACCGGCACTGCTCTAGAAACACTAAGACAAGCTTTGTCGACATTCTCTGACAAGTCAACATTCTTCGTATCAGGTGGACTGTTACTGGTATTTGAAGACTCTGTCTTCTCCTCAAAAATTTGCTTTGTGTCACTCTGTTGTCTGTGAATCAAAATAGAAGACAATATCAACTCCTGTAGCCTCACAAGCAAATGTATGTTTCTAGTTTCAGTTCTACGACAAATACCTCAACAATACTAAACAAAGTTATACAGAAGCTATAAACAAGTAAATGGAGAGAAAATGGCTTTATCACCCAAAAGTTCCGTTACCATATGAAACAATTTAATCAATGCACTTTTACTCTTCTACCTATGATTTTGTCTTAATTTAGGTTTCTAGATTGAACAGGAGAGCAGCAGGAAGTTGGATGAAAGCACACAATGTTTCATGTATCCTCAAACCTTGATTGCTATTCAAGCATACCACCTTGAGCCCAGATGGCCACAAAACATATGATTTCATGATGTGAAAACACACAAAGACTTCTGCATTTTCAAGCATGATATTGAGATTTTCTCCAGTATTACTTGACGTGCATGGTATAATATAAAACTAATTCCTCTTGTTAATTATTTCTTTTTCTAGAACTTAAGTTTTTCAAATATTTCCTGTCGTTTATCAAGTGCATGAATTTACAAGCCACAGTTCTAAGGATGGTAAAATTCTTTAAAAAATAAGACATCAAACCTTTGGAGATGTGCCTGTAAGACATTCACATAAGCAAGAAGTTCTTGCTTTTCCTTCACCGCAGCAGCCTCTTTCTGTGCTGCATCTTTTATTCTTGCCTCAGCATCCATTTCAGTAACTCTGACCTTCTCTTCTGCTCTCAGAACTGCTGCTTCTAATATCACAGCACTCTCTCGAGCTTTTGCAAGCTCAGTACGCCACATATGTGCCTCCTGCATGGCAGAGTCTCTCTGCCTAATCAATTGATCTCTTTCATTACTTAGGGACCCAAGCTTTTCTTCAGACTCCCTCAGCTACAAACAACAAAGAAATGACTTTACAACAAAACGTACTATGATTACAAGTCATATATGTTACATTGGAATCATGAAGCCCAGGTCAAGACAATTGAAGGTGACTTCTCAAAAGCCAATGTGAAAAGCAATGTTAGTGACATTAAGTGAATTAGATTTGAACAATAGAGGAGGATGAGAGAAGGCCAAAATATATGATTTTGGGATGCAATTGACTCCATCAGATCAATATGCTAGCAATAAGATGTGAATGACAATTTAAATTTAGTCATACCTTTAACATGAAAGCCTCCTTTTGATTTTCTGAATCTTTTGTTAAGCGCTCAATTTCTGCACAAGCAATTCTTCTTTGTTCATCCATTATATGAGCTGCAGATGCTGCAGATTCAGCAGCTTCAGCAGTCTCTGAAAGTTTGTCTGCTATTTCTCTTATTGTTGAATCACGAGCCCGAAGATCTCGAGCCAAATTCTGCAATTCCTCATCCTTGACTCTTAGTGTCTCCTACAAGATTTAGCTACCACTCAGAAAACCAAATTTAGGTAGAACGAAATACTTTTAACTAACAAAGCATTAACCTCAATAAGGAGACAAGCCAATGAGTTAAAAAGCCTGCTTAAGAAGCACAAACAACACATAATATCCATTTAATAGCTGTCAACCCAGGACAAGATCATTTTCCATGCTCAAAGGCCCAAACTGGAGTAAAATTTTCTTAGGCATCACCATTATCACGATATTCATCATTATCTCCAATTTGGCGCACCACAGTTGGCCCTTATTATCACACATTAAAATCTAGATAACTATAACAAGACAGGACCATGACCCAAGAGTGTCAGCTAGAGTTACTTTTGCAATAGTTGGACCTAAATATATACCATCAATCTTCCCAATACACTGCCAACAATGGATTTAAATTAACAATTATGAGAAACCATCATTTAATGGTATAACAATTATTTGGTTAGCTCACAACCATTATTTAATGGTAAAATGGACCATAACCATGCATTGATTGGCATGTAACTCGAGGGGATCATCAATTTTGGCATAATATGATAGCAAGGATTTCTTGATTGCACCAACACGAGCCACAAGTTACAACACCTAAGTAGAAGCACACATCCAATTTCCAAAAGTTAACAGTTCTCTTATCTCAACCAAGCTTGCCACAACGTTTTCACATTGCTTGAAGCTATCCAACTAACTTGAGTAGGGAATAACACAAGTTTTGCCATGAAGATTTCAACAAGTATTCAATTCCATAATATGTGGATGCTATTGCTATGATTGCTTGCAAAGAAAAAGTTCATTAAGCCAAAATAATCTCATTGAAGAAATACTAATGCCAAAACCTATTAACTTATAGGAGTGTCATGCATGTCAAATGATCCCAAGAAGTCAATAATGTAAAGGTATAAATCCTTTGTTTTAGCAAAGATGGAAAACCAGAAAGCTGTGTATCTACCTAAAAAGCAGAATCACCCAGAAATGTAAGCATGACTAGGTTACACGGATTCAATATGGCTGTGAAAATTTGTTACATCATGGTTTGTATAAATTTCAAAAATGTGGAATACCAAAAATAGTAGAGATTGGATTCTGGTTCAAGGATGTTCAGTTGGAAAAGGAAAAGTAACAAACCCAGAAATTGGTTGACTTATAAAAGAGCAATAGAGATCAATAGGCAGCTAAGAGTCAGTCATGAGCTTTCTAAGGGAAAGGGATAGAAAGATTAACTTGCTGCCAACTCTTGCCAAGAAAACTGTACAGCCCAATACAACAATTGGAGTACTTCTTATAGCACAGAAAACCAAATGAGATTGATTCTAGACCTTGAAAAAGATGAATCATTAGCTATCCAAAAAAGCTTAAAACAAAATTTCTGCCACAGTAGCTTGCACAGGTTTCTAAGCTGTGCCCATTAAAGTACAGAGCACGGTATTTTCTTTTCTGCAAAATTGTGCTCATGCACAAGCGGACATCTGCATTGATGTTGTACACTCATGCAAGTGAAGATTCACACATATTCAACAGTAAAAGCTTTATGCTGTGGAAAGAAAACCAGTGTGAAGTGCAACCATTAAAACTACTCCTATCCATCAATGGAAAATAATTCAGAAATAGTAGAATAATCACGGACATCATATCTTCTCTCTTGACTTATATCATATCGCTTCCTATATGTGCTCATGGCCAAAGATGGGAGTAAGGAAAAAGGTGATAGATACGGGGGAACAATAAGCTACTAGCATCTTGGTTAAGGCACTGAAATAAGTTCTCTTAATTAATTATTTGTTATATCCAACACAAATTTCTTAGCCATGTCATTCCATTTCAGAAAAGTATTCTGAGGCAAAACAGTCTACTCCATGCTATATAGAAAGCTAGGTAATGCAAGCTGGAGTCAAGCAAACCTGACTATTAGCAAGAGAAGCATTTGACTCCACACCTCAGGAACAAATAAAAAGGCATATATCAATCTATCCAGTTACTTTAAGTACAGCCAGCAGAACTGAGGGTAGGAATTTTAGGGTTTTTCCATCTACCTAATCTTAATGCCAGACAGAAGCAATCTGCTAAAAGCATGTTTACATGAGAATCTACTAGATTGCTAAATAGATAAAATAATGGTAAACATTTCACAATGTCAAATACAAAAGGATAATTAGACTGTAAATATATGTCAAAAATTTTAAGCATCACAAGTCCAGCTCCTAACATTATGGAAAAGGTTATCTTATCAAGCGTAAATGTTTTGCACTTCAAACATGCTCTTACAATAAGTTGTGTGTGTGAATGAGGCTTCAACCTGTTCTGTCTGAGAATAAGACTTCAATCTACGTATAACACTGGTATCTTCAAATAACTTAAAATCACAGCCCATAAACACAAGAATAGGAGAAACTGCTGATAGCATACCTTCATAATTGTAAGGTCATCCATCGGACCATCAGTGGGTACATTTGTCACCAATCCTAAGGCATTTCTCAAAGATATCTGCATTGCCGCTTCAATTTCTTTAGAACATTCCCTGGCTGTTGAATTTGCTGCAGCAACTACAGTTGCAACTGTACCCAACTTTGCAGAACCATTCCCACTTAAGGAATTGACAGCCTCTTTGTGGGCCTTTAGAACCAACTGCGTTGCACTACAACAATCAAACGGCAACATGAGGATAAACAAGGTATATGAAAAATGAGGTCTGAAAAGAGTCGGTAAATTATGTGACATGTATACTTTTCAGATGACAGGAGACAGTATCAGCCATCATCTTCAGACAAGGTGAATTAAAGTGATAGGAATTATGTTATACACGGAATCAATCAAACTTAACAAGAAATAAATATATATACATGTATATAACAGAAAATAGAACAGTAAAAAGCTAACTTACTGTAAAGTTGATACCCAAGCTCTTGCAGCACCAGGAGTCTCCGCACAAAGAAAGTAGTCATTTTTCTGGGGAGTCCCAATATCTAAATGGTATTGTTAGGAAGCATGCAAGTTTAGCAACTAGATTTTCCACATAACATAAAAAAGAAAACACTTAAAACTTTTCAATTTTTCATTCGAAAATTATTTGGATACAGAAACAGCAGCCTTCATACTTTGGAAGTCCACTGCAGCGAAAAAAGTAAAAAACATATATATTAATAACAATTCTCAGCCAAAGAATAGAGACTCAAGAGTCTTAGACCACCAATAGACCAAATTAGAAACAAGAAAATCACTTACTGAAAGTTAACAGGAGATATGGCAATGGTGCTGTTTTCATTGAACGTCATGATTCCCTTAACAGTTGGCTCATTCCTCCTAGTCCTAAACCAACAAAAAAAAAAAAACAAAACAGCAGAATTCCTAGTTTAATTTCAATCTCAAAAAGAAAACAAGGAATAAGAACCTACAGATATACTTACTTGTATTCCATTTTCCCTGTTGTGGGGTCTAATATCACCCAACGTTCATTCCATTTCCTCAACTGTTAAACCAATGTACATCACATAAACCAAATCACCAAAATTTCTTGAAATTTTTTTTTTTTTTAAAATGAAAATTATAACTGAAATAAAAATCGAAACTTAGCTCGAATTTAGTACTGTAAATGCAAATTATAAAATTAACCAGAGAGAAAGAGTAGAGGAAGATCATACGGTTTCAGATCGCTTGAGAAGTGGACCTTGTAGCAAGTTCCTACCAGAGCCAGAGGCCAGCTGCCGTTTGATCTTTTCCAAACTGTTCTCCGTCGCATCCCTAACTCCCTGTTCCTTTTTCAAATAAAAATTAAAAAAAAAAATCAATTCCAATTCCAATTCTGATTACTATTAAAAAGAAAAGAAAAGGATTTACCGCAGAAGCGCCATTGGAAGCCATGGAAGATCAAATCCGAGGGAAAAAAGCCTTTAATCTTCAGCTGAGAATATTTATAAAAAGAATATGTACTTCGTAGAATTATTGCGTTAGTTGGGTTTTTTGTGCTTTTATTTTTTATTTTTTTTTATTAAACAGTGGGCTGTTAGGTTTGTCGCATGGACCAGCAGTTACGCTATGCTTTATTTTCCTTTTTTCTTAAATTATTTTTTCAACTTTCCCCCAGTTGTAATTTTCTTTGTTTTGTTGCGACCAAAAAAACATTAAAGTAAAGGACATTTAATTTATTTCTATTAATAGAAATATCTATATTTATCCAGTCAAGTTATTTTTTATTTTTTAAACTTTTATAATATTTGTTTTATGGAGTTCGTTTTTCCCAAGGAAATAAAGTTACTGGCAATAATTAAATAAATTTGACTTTTAAAATATTTTTATTTCAGATTTTTAATTTTTTTTTAAAAAAAAAACATTTTTCCTTTCATTTTGTTTGACTGGATTTTATCACTTCATCCTCCAGTCTCGGTTTGTCTAAAATCGAGTGTACTTCTGAAAAGTTAATATTCAATGCCCAGCGATATTATTGTCCGAATATGTGCTTGCAACACACCGTTGAGGGATTCGGGTTCTGATCAAATCTCTTGGTGGTGACTGTTGGCAGACAATTTCTCCGTTATAGAAATGTATAAGCATCATTTTAATACTAGTAGATCAAGACTTTTTGGGTATGACAAATTAATTTGGAGAGTTGTAGCATCTCAAAGAGGGAAAGTTTTTTTATGGTTGCTTATTTGAAATAAACTTTTGACTAATGAGAAACATAAAAAGAGAAGTAAGACATCGATCCCTTTTGCAAACATTGTGGTTGGTCTGTAGAAACGGCAATTCACGTAGTAAAAGACTGTAGTTTTGCTTAATCTATTTGAAAAGCATTGATTCCTAGGCAAAATTGAAATTTTTTCTTTAGCTCAACATTTGAGTGATGGATTCACTAGAATATCACGAACAAAAGGGAATTAAAATTCAATGGAGGAGAATAGTTGACGTTTTTTACAATAGTCACTTGATTCCTTTGAAAGAATCGTAATGACTTTATCTTCAACAATGCTAGCGGGAGTAGCTAGAATTTGATAGCCTCGGCTACGACATGGCCAAGATTGTTTGGAAATAATGGTAGCATGGAGCAAATGGCATGCAAGTCAAGGACAGAAAATAGTTGGCAAAGGCCTAAATCGGGATGGATCAAGGTTAATATTAATGGCTTGATGTCAACAACCAGACAAAGGGCAGCAATAGGAGGAACGTTGAAAGGACCAAGCGGAGGGTGGCTGGTGGGTTTTGAAATGGTAACAAGTATGGCTGACATCTTCCAAATTGAAGCTCGAGCTATCCTTGAAGGCTTGAAGCTAGCATGGATAAGGGGTTTCAGACAGGTTGAGGTGGAAAGCGACAATGCCCTGTTGATTGATACTATTAGGAACAACTTTGCAGCAAACAGTAATACAGTAGAAGTCCGACTGATTCATGAGTGGTGTAATAGAGACTGACAAGTTAAACTTCGACATGTCTTGAGAGAAAGTAATAAGGTTGATGATTGCTTAGCAAAGACAATAGGAGGTGGAATGAATTAATTGGTTGCATTGGTTGATCCACTGTAACAGCCTGATTTTGACCCTAATCGGAATAGTGGTTTCGGGACCACAAATTTGAGTCAGTAAAATATTTTAATATTATATTCGATATCTATGATATATGTTTGAGCATGTGTTAAAATTTCATGGGATAATTTGTCCGTTTATGTGTTTAATTTAAGAAAAGGGACTAAATCGCATAAGTGGTAAAAGTAGCCTATTATTTGATTGAGTGATTAAATTGATGTGTCTTTATAAAAAAATGAGACCTTATGTAGTAAATTCTCCTTTTTGTAAGTATAGTGGACGGCAATAGGCATATAATATGCTTTTAAATGTTTATTTTATTAAGTTAAAAATGATGAAATCATATTATAATATTATGATATAATAAAACATAAAAGAAAGAAAGACATGCATGTTGTTCATCCTTTTTGACCGAAAACAAAAGAAAAGAAAAAGGAGAAAACAAAGCTACATTCGGCCTTTGGAAGCTTTGATTTAGATCAAGAACAAAAAGGATCGGGGATTGATCGAGGAAAAGCAAAGTTAATTGAATAGCCGGAAAAACGTAGTCCGTTGATACTCGAGATTGCTTTTGAGTGATCGTCACGTGCTCGGGGATCGTCGTTGAAGCTCATCACACTATCGTCAATATTTTGGTAACTTTTTGAAAATGAACTCAAAGTCAATGGCATGTATAGGCTATGTTTCTCTTTTGAATTTACTATGAACATAAGGTGTATAATGCCATGCGAAAATGGCTAAATCTCGATATTATGGATATTATGTGAAATCGGATTGGTAATAGTTTATAATGGAAGTATATTACATGATGTATTTATATACTTTTGGTTGATATTATGGCGTGATAATGATGGTATATATATATATATATATGATGTATAATTGATCAAATATATTTGGTTCATTTTAGAGATATGCCATATAGTATTTTATGGATGTTGGATGTTTTTATAATTTGTTTGAACTATTGAGGTAGTTAATATATGAAACTTCGATTGTGGCATGGCTTTATATGTTATGTAATGGAAGAAATTCAATAGATACTTGAGTAGTATAATGTGTATAATTATTAAGGTAAATATGATAGCCGAATATGTGATGAGTGAATTGATTGTTTTAGGTAATTTTGGTATAATGTTTAAACATGTTATTTGACTTGAAAACCATAATAGCTATCATTTACCATTTGTGACCGAAAGTGATTATAGGTTTCATATTGAAATGTGTTTTATTTAGTAAGTATAGAATCGTTTTGGTTTATTTGACAATGTTTGCTAATCTTTTATAAATAAAAGTCATAATATGGATAGTTGGTTTATGAATCAAAATAAGCTTACTTATAAACTAGATATTCGAATAACATGTATGTAATGCTTATTTGTGCCGAACATTAAGTCTATTATGAGTAAGTATTTTAGCTTTGATGTATGTAAATTGGTTTCAAAATTTGATTAAATAAATGGTCAATATATGTTTGAACTTGAAAGCATGGATTATTTATGTTTTATTTGTAATAAGATGATTTTTTTTTATGAGTGTACTGAATTGTGGTTAGTTTGGTAATGCCTTGTAACCCTAATCCGGCGACGGATGCGGGTTAGGGGTGTTACATCCACCATCATATGTGTAGAGGCCCAATTTATCTCGGGCCCAAACAGAAACCAAAAATGAAAAAAAATAACAAAACCCATTAACAACAGCCCAAAATAATTAAAAACCCTAAGACCCAATTACAAGCCCACAACCTAAACTCATTTTCAATAAAACTAAAAACCCTAGCCCCCTTTGCCGCGCCGCTCCCCAACATGTCAGCGGACGCAGCGCCCGAAAACTTCCCCTTTGCACCAAAACGGCAGCAGCAACCTCGTTGGCTTCTACCACACCTGCAAGAAACACGAAAAAGGGAAAAGAAGCATAAGCAAGCAATCGAAAAACATATATTGTAATATTTTCTCGGTTATAAAAACCGATTTTTTGTAACACAGAGGGGGATCTTTTTCCTTTTGAAAAAAAAGGCAATAGAATACACGAAAAATCGAAATACAAAATTAAAAATTTCAAAGGTGATCCATTTTTTATTTTTCTTCTTTTAAAAACTGTCATTTATATATATATATATATATATATATATATATAATAAGAATAAAGAGGAAAGAAAAAGAGAAGACTCACCTGGCGTTCAGTCTTCTGCCACCGTGAGCGACCGAGGTCGTCATCGCCGATGAACGGTGACCCCCCCTTTTATGTTGAAAAGTTTTATCCTTTTTGGAACCCTAAAATTGAAGGGCTCTTTACCCTTTTTGGCAAATTTTGGCCATTTTCTAGAAAAATCGACCCCAAATATGGGTTTTATTCGAAAATAGGGTAAAAATAGAATTTTTTGCATCTCCGGCCACTGTGGACGGCGCCGCCGCCGGTGACCGGCGACGATTCGCCGGAGCTATGACCGGCCTGAGATAGCTTTGAGAGAAAAAAAGAAGAAAGTTTCGTTTTTTTTTAAATAAAGGCTGAAATGAATTTTTTTTTTTTAAAAAAAAAAATTGACTTAAATAGGAGTTGTGAAACGGCGTCGTTTTGGGATTCAAGTTCAAACGCCAAAACGGCATCGTTTTGACGAGACCCGCGACCCGACCCGATCCATCCCCTAGGATCCGCGTGTTTTTGCCTGGAGGGATATTTATTCTTTCGATCCTTCCGCTTTTATGGCCTGTTTCAATTTAGTCCTTTTTCATTTTTTCTTTTTTTAATTTTTACCCCGCGATGTTGATTTTGTTTCGTTTCAGTCCTCTTTAAACGGTGCGTCTAATGGGGTTGGGAATATTTTCCGTTCGGACCCTTTCGTTTTTCGCGCATTACATTTTAGCCCTTTTGTTATTTATTTTATTCAATTTCTCCTTTTAATTTCATTTAAGTTACAATTAAGCCCCTTTTTATTTTAATTCTTTTATTTATTTATTTACTTATTTACTTGTTTATTTATTCATTATTCCTTTTATTTTATTCATTTATTTGTTCATTTACTTATCTATTTATATATTATTTATTTATTTATTTTATTTATTATTTTTAATCCTTGTATTCGTTTATTTATTATTCCTTCATTTTTTTTTTATTTTCTTTCATCGATTATTTATTTTATTTATGTCTTCATTATTACTATTACTATTTTATTATTATCTATTCATCTATTTATTTATTACCCTTTTTTATATTTTCAAAAATTAGATTATTTATATTTTTTTACTTGTACATTATTGTTCTTCTTCTTCTTCTTCTTCTTCTTCTTATTATTATTATTATTATTATTACTACTTACCTTCTTTCGATTATTTCTATTATTATTAGAATAATAATTATAATACGATCATTGCAATCGTCATTTCAAATTGGTATTTTATCACTATCATAGTTACATTATTGTCATTCACTAACACGACATTTTTTTATTTTTTGTATATCATCGATCCATTTTTATACATTACCATTTCATTTCATTATAATCACGTCCCGAGCCGTGTTTAGATATTTATCCATTGTCGTATTATACCTCAAATAAGATAAATACCCATCGTTTTGAATATTACACTTGATATTATTCAAAAAAGAAAATTTTAAAAATAAGGCAATGTTCCGTATTTAGAGATTCGAGAAGCCATGCCCTAACTTACCGAGTTTCGACTTTCTCATTGAACCTAGATGACCGAATATCCTTTTAAAATTAAAATATGTGAGATTTAGTAAAAAATAATAAAAGGCAAGCTTATTCTCAAGGATTCGAGGTATCGTGTCCTAACTTACGGGATGTGATATTTTGTTACTTCGAGATAAGAAGGCATTTTATACACATTTTGATTTATTCGAGTAATTTTAATTAAAAATAACATAATACAAAGTGGGATCGTATTTTAAATTCTTTTCGAGTTTTCAACTTTCGACATTAAGACATTAATCAATCAATTAGGTACCAATTTTGGGCGTTATGAGGGTGCTAATCCTTCTTCGTACGTAACCGACTCCCGAACCCATTTCTTGATTTTTGTGGACCGAAAAACATTGTTTTAATAAATCAAACTTTTTGTTAAAAAGATCGAATTTCGAGGTGATCCGATCACACCTCATATAAAAAGGATTGGTGGCGACTCCCATTTTCATTTTAAAATAAAAAGTCGATTCCGACTAAAAGGTTTCGACAGCTTGGCAACTCCACTGGGGACTAAAATAAGAGAGTCAAGCCACGAGTTGATTATTTCTTGTCTTTTTGTTGAAAATTGATAATTTGGTTTAAATTTACGATCCTTTCGTTGCATATAATTTTTATGGTCTGCATCATTTTGATATATTTGCTTTATTGGTTCGAGTCTTTGGATATATTTTCGCATATTGCATTACATAACCGGTCGGTTATACCCTTTTAAGTGGGAGTGAGAAACTATTCCTTCGTGAGGTCTTCACCTCCGTATAGGATAGTGGATCGTTTTCGGGATACATCTGTACCTATGTCTTCGTGAGATTTTCATCTCTGTATAGTCACAGGGAAATGTATTTCCCTGAACTGAACTCGGTCTGTATGAGCCTATAATGGGTGAGGATCGAGGAATCTGTCGGTTTAGGTACCCTTACTTTAGAACCGAACCGCATATAATGAGCACTAAGAGCTACCCTAGGTAGAACCGCACCAAACCCCTAATGGTCACCCAAATAGGTGCTTTATTTATTATTTCTTGCTTGCTTTAAATTTTAGCTTTGTATAAGATGTACTGACTTGTTTTATTTTGCTTTGATTGTGATTGCATGACATTTTCATCATAAAAAAGGTGTTGATTCACGTTCAGTTACTAAATAGAGAGCTTTCCATGGAGAATGGATTTCTTGATAAAGTGGAAGATAATGCGGTTGTCCGAATATGGTTCAAGAAAATGCAACTAGAGAAGGGTGATAGTCTGACGGAGGGGTACGTGTCAAAATTGTGGGATTTCAGTCGCATCAGCGTGACTCAGAACAATCTCCAAGAGTTGAAAGAGATATGGGACCAATGGGACGACGAAATCAAGCAGCTATTCTACTGTAATTATGGTGACTTGCCTTATCTACTTGATATCAAAGTGGACAAGCACTTGTTTCGAGCTCTGGCTCAATTTTGGAATCCCGCCTACAGCTCTGGCTCAATTCTTGATTGGTGTAATTATTTAAGTTTTAGTTATTTTTCTAGTTAGGTAATTTATCAATTCAGTCTCGATACTAACTCTCTAATTCAGCCTTTATCCACACCTTTAACCCAAGCCCCGTTACAACCCATAAAAGACCTTTTGATTTGTGTATCATCTCATTTTACAGTGGTGGAGATTTGATTTTCATGCAAGCTTATGGGATTAACTTTTCATGTTTGACTCTTGAGTGCTTATTTTTGAACCTTAAACACTTTGAGTGATTTGAGTGAACCTTTAGTGAGGATGTCAATTTTTGTCGATTTTGAATTAAAGGTAATTATGTAGGTAAGGGGAAACACCTATTTTTCGTACTATAAAAACTTTGACTTTGATTGTTTGAATCTTTAGGAACCTTCTGGTTAAATTATCAATGTATGAATTACCCATGAATTATGATGAAACATTATTGATGAAGGTTATGAATTGAGGAAATTCTATTTTAATTGTGAGTTGAGAATTTTGCTTGAGGACAAGCAAATGCTTAAGTGTGGGGGTATTTGATAAACCGTAATATATACATATTTTAATCCCACATTTAGCATACTTTTTGGATGATTTATCCTTTGAATTATGGAATTTGATGCTCCTAATCCTTCAAATTCATGTTTTATACTTAGGAGAGCATCGGAGGAAGAAAAGAACGAGAAACGGGTCGAAAACGGAGAAAATGGGCCAAAGTAAGAAAACAACATGGCCTGGGCTCGAATCACACAGTCGTGCCACCTTAGCAGACCCGAACACGGCCTGAGCTCGATTCACACGGGCGTGCTCCACGGGCGTGTCTCTGCCGTGACCCGTTGTAATTCTACTCGGAAAAGGATACTTAGGGGCGAAGAAAGACATTTCGAAGTCTATATAAACACCCTAAGTATGACCTAAAAGAGGGGCGAAGCCAGAGAGGGCTGAACACAGGGAAATTACTCGAAGACGACCCGGTTGATTCATCTCGAAGCGAATCACACTCAAGGCGGAAGATCTTCCCTTCAATTTCCTTGGGGTTTTAGGGTTTTTCTTATGTTTTGTTATTTACTTTCTTACGAGATGTATTCTTTATTAAACATGAACTAAACCCCTCAATTACGAGGGGATGAAACCTAAGGCGAATCTTGTTATTGTTTTACGAACTATATGATAAATACTTGATTTGTTCTTAATTATGTGTTCTTAATTCTTGTTTTAATATTTCGAGGATATTGATTCAAGTATTTATGTGCTTAAGCGGTGGAGCAAAAGTCCATGTTTAAGAGTAGATCTAGCATAGTTAAGCGGAGTTGATTGCAACCCTAGAGATAGGATGATGAAAATCACTGGGATTAGGGTCAAACCTAATATGGGAGTCCATAGATCGAGTTAATGCAACACTAGGGGTTTTAATTAGAAAGAGATTTCAATTAATCAACCTAAGGTTAGGCGTTAGTAGCCTCGAAAGAGGTATTAATATAAATTAGGGAATCCTATGGATCAAGTCAAGTGAATAAATAAATGCAGTTGAGTTAAATAACAAGTGAAGTCTAGGTGGATTCTTCCTCAGTATTGTCTTAATCAACTGGTTTTCCCAAAAGTATTTTCCCAATTCACTCTCTGTGTCTTAGCATCCTTAGTTTAGTAATTAGTTAATTAAACATCGATTCCCTTAATACTTAGGCTAGATAATAAAAAGATAGTAACTACTAGTACTCTTGGTCCTTGAGGATACGATATTTCCGGTCTTGCCATAGCTATACTACCAAACGATAGGTGCGCTTGCCTTATTCGTTGTCATAGTTAGTTTGGACACGATCAAGTTTTTGGCGTCGTTTCCGGGGACTAAGATATTAGGAACACTTGATTTTTATTACTTTAGCCATTCTATTTATTTGCAATTTATTTTTATTTTAACTTTGCTATTTTTTCTTTTTCCTTGCTTCTGGTAGGTATTCTAGTTTATGACTAGAAGAAACCCGTCAGGACCTCTACTTTACGATAGTGATATAGAAGGAACCGTTCGCAAAAATCGAAGAGAAATTAGGCGAAGCCTACAGTACATACAAGAAGAGCAAGAGAACGATACCAACACTACCGTAGAGATGACTGATAATAATCCACTACCTTCTGTAGTTGCCGCAAACCCGGTTAATCAAAATCTTGTTCCTCGAACTATGTATGATTATACTAAACCTAATTTAACAGGAACTGAATCAAGTATTGTTAGACTGCTTTATCATTTGCAAATAATTTTGAACTGAAACCTAACACTATACAGATGATACAACAGTTTGTTCAGTTTGATGGTTTGCAGGATGAGGATCCTAACACACACGTAGCGAACTTTTTGGAATTATATGATACGTTTAAAATTAATGGCGTTTCTGATGATGCCATTCGCCTTCGATTATTTCCCTTTTCTTTAAGGAATAAAGCCAAACAGTGGTTGAATTCTCTTCCACGAGGATCAATCACTACATGGGAGCAAATGACCGAAAAATTTTTGTTAAAATATTTTTCGCCGGCTAAAACGGCTAAGTTGAGGAATGATATCTCTTCTTTTGTGCAGATGGATTTAGATACACTTTATGATGCATCGGAGAGATATAAGGATTTATTGAGAATGTGCCCTCATCATAGGTTACCATTATGGCTACAGGTTCAAACCTTCTATAACGGTGTGAACCCCTCAACTAGGCAGCTTATTGATGCAGCCACCGGTGGAACCCTAAATAACAAAACCCCTGAAGCGGTTTACGAATTCATTGAAGAGATGTCACTGAATAACTATCAGTGGCAAGTTATGAGAGACAAAGCCGACAAAAGGCGCGGTGTTTTCAACCTCGACGCAGTAACCATGCTATCAAATCAGGTAGAACTCTTAAGTAAGAAAATTGATGGTTTGTGTGGTTCCTCGCAGGTACATCCAGTGATGCAGTGCGATACAAATAGATGAGGGTCAAACAATACAGAATACCTACCCTACAACCTAGGCATAGAAAACGAACAGATGAACTATATGGGTAACAATTCTAGACCTCAAAATAACCCTTATAGTAACACTTATAATCTAGGGTGGAGGAACCATCCAAATTTCTCATGGGGAGGTTAAGGAAATCAGAGACAACAACCCCCTCCAGGCTTTAAACAGCAACCCTACCCACAAGAGAAAAAGCCGAACCTTGAGGAGATGCTAACAAAATTCATTGCGGTGTCAGAAACCCATTTTCAAAACAACGAGACAATGCTCAAAAATTAGCAGGCATCAATTCAAGGGATCGAGAACCAATTAGGTCAGCTAGCTAAGCTAATCTCTGAACGACCGCAAGGTTGCTTGCCAAGCAACACTGAAACTAACCTAAAGGAGAAAATTCATGCCATTACTGATCACAATAGTGAAGGGTTAGTAGAATTCGAATCTGAGCCAATGCAAGAACCCGTGGTAAATAAAGGTAAGGTTGAGGTAAGCCACGATACACAGAAACATATCATTAAAGAGTATACACCTCGAGTGTCATATCCCAATGCGATGAAGAAAGACCACACAGAGGAACAATTTGGTAAATTTCTTAAACTTTTAAAGAAATTACATATTAACTTACCGTTTCTTGAAGCTCTCTCGCAGATGCCAGATTCAAGAAAATTTTTAAAAGAGCTTCTGATAAACAAATGGAGGTTGGGCGATACGTCGCATGTGGAGCTAAATGTAGTGTGCTCAGCAATTTTACAAAATAAACTACCACGAAAATTAAAAGATCCAGGGAGTTTTACAATTCCATACTTAATTGGTAGTTTATCTATTGATAATGCTTTAGCAGATCTAAAGGCAAGCATCAACGTCATGCCTTATAAACTGTTTAAACAACTAGGTCTAGGGAAACCCAAACAAACTAGGATGAGCATTCAATTAGCTGATAAAACCATTAGAGTTCCTAGGGGTATAATCGAAGATGTGCTAGTGAAAGTTGATAAATTTATATTCCCAGTAGACTTTGTCGTTTTAGACATGGATGAGGACAACAATGTTCCTTTAATTTTAGGAAGACCCTTTTTAGCAACTGCCAGAACCAAAATTGACGTTGGTACAGGTGAACTCACACTTTATGTAGGTGACGAAACAATCACTATTTAGGCTCTTGACTCGGCTAGGACATCAAGTAATAAAGGTGAGAACATAAATTCTATTAATGACCATTCGGTCAAACCTTCTTTTCAGGAAGCACCACGGAACTACACAACTGAGCGAGATCCTAGACCTCATGCAAACAAGAAAGTAATTCATGAGGAACGAAGGCTTCAGGTCGAGAAACTAGACGAGTGGAAGACACATTTCAAGGAGAAACTAGAAACACACGAAGCAAAACCAAGGGAACCCCCAAGCGAGCTTATAGGAACAGCAAATCACTTCAAAATAGGAGATCCGGTATTGTTGGATGATAAAGACCCTCGAATCGCCATTTCAGACCTTAAAACAAACAAAGAAATCCCTTTTAAGGTACTCAATGTCTTCCCATACGGAACGGTCGAGGTGGCTCACTCTGAATTCGACACTTTTAAGGTAAACACCACTCGACTTAAACTATATATCGATAACCGAATTGATAGCAAGAATGAGGAGCTTCAACTCTTCAAACCACCATGATTATGAGAGGTAAGCCTAGCTTAAGACTTTAAACGAGCGCTTCTCGGGAGGCAACCCGAGCACTAACCCCTTTAATTTTCATATCTTTGACTTTTAGCACCTAACTAAAAACTAACCAAGTTGAATAAAGCGTAGGTTTCCGTACCACACGGCCTTACACACGGGCGTGGCCGTGGCCGTGTGGACATCACGAATTTGCACACTGGCATGGCAGAGGTCGTACAAACCAAGGACGAAAAATCCCCAAATCACGGACGGCTATAAAATGCCACGGCCGTTCGATATGGCCGTAGTTGACACTGAGAAAGTCACACGGGTATAAGCCACGCCCCTGCTTTGAGGCCGTGGCCGACACTGAGAAAGATACATGGGCGTGGAAACCTCTACATAGGCGTGGGAGAAACGAACGAGCTACCACATGGCCGTGCGATACGGCCGTGTGACCGAACACGCCCCCAGCACACGGGCGTGGGCAGCAACCAGGTCCTTGATCCTTATTTAAGACCCCATCTTCTTCTCACTTTCTCCCCAAATTTCTTATTCTCCTAACCCCCAGCCACCACACCCCTTTCTCTTCTCACTATCCTCTCCCTTTATTTTCCGTTCCCCTTCTCCTCATTCCTTTTCTGCCACAATCCTCACCACCATCCCCATGTCGAAGAAGCGAAAGGACCCTAGCACAGTCTCCCCGTGCGAGACCAATCTACATAAGTTCATGCCGACCGCTTCATCGACCCGACAAGCCAAGGACATTTGAGTCCATTTATTTTTTCTTCTTCTTTTTTCTTCTCTTTTATTTTCCTTCTCTTTATTTTTCTTATCTTTAAATACATATTTAGTATATTTTGAATTTTTCTTATTATTTCCTGGCTATTTCTTCACAAGTTGCCCAATTTCTTCATCTAGTGTAGTGATTATTGGCGGCCACCATACCACCATCAGAAACGCCTCCTCAAACTTATCTTTCACTTCCGAATCAAGTTTCCACACTCCCAACTCAAGAAGTCCATCCGAAATCCAGGAAGTTTCACCTCTCTCCCTCTCTTATGATCTATTACTAATGGTTATTATCTTTCTTTATACATTGAGGGCAATGTACATCTTAAGTGTGGGGGGTGAATTTTATCGTGAAAAGTGCCTAACTTTTTGCATTATTCTCAAATCCCTGAATTATATCTTGTTCTTAAATAATCTTCTCATATTACTGTTAGAATGAAATTCCCTTTGATTTATGATTTTCATTGATATGTTTTGGATTAAGTCATAGTTAATTGTGCAGTGATGATTTAAACTTTAGGAGACTAGAGAATCAAGCATGATGAGTTTATTTTCTGAATTAAAAAATTTGTTAGGTTGTCTACCTGAATCTAATTATTACCTTGAAGTTTGAAATTTACAAGGTTGACATCAAAAGCCCATAATTTTTGTGAGATCTTGAGCCTTTTAGAGCATACATTCCTTTTCTTGCTCACTTTATTGATTATGAGTGTGTCAACATTGATTTGTTATTCTAGAACTTTCTTCGATTATACATGTCGAGACCACACCTTTGATTTGATATACTAAGATGATAAAGACACCTAGGTTTTAACCCACTTACTCCATAAAAAGCCTACCTTCATAATTAACCCCTAGTGAACCCCTTTGAGACTAACAAACCATTTCTTAACTTACCCATTAATATTAACCCCAAACCCACTTTGTATTTGTTATCACCATTTCTCTTGACTACCCCTATATCGAGATTTGATTTGATTGGTTACTTAACTATTTTCTTTATTTCAGTTGTTAAATTCTATCTTATTATTATTGTATGATTTGTTCTTAAAAAAAAAGAAAAGAAGAAACGAAGTATATTTATTATTAGTTCTTTGTTATTTGAGCTTACGTTTAATTTTACATTTTGAGAAAAAGCTCGTGTTATTAGTGATGAATTCTTGATTGATGTAATTATTTAAGTTTTAGTTATTTTTCTAGTTAGGTAACTTATCAATTCAGTCTCGATACTAACCCTGTAATTCAGCCTTTATCCACACCTTTAACCCAAGCCCCGTTACAACCCATAAAAGACCTTTTGATTTGTGTATCATCTCATTTTACAGTGGTGGATATTTAATTTTCATGCAAGCTTATGGGATTAACTTTTCATGTTTGACTCTTGAATGCTTATTTTTGAACCTTAAACACTTTGAGTGATTTGAGTGAACCTTTAGTGAGGATGTCAATTTTTGTCGATTTTGAATTAAAGGTAATTATGTAGGTAAGGGGAAACACCTATTTTTCGTACTATAAAAACTATGACTTTGATTGTTTGAATCTTTAGGAACCTTCTGGTTAAATTATCAATGTATGAATTACCCATGAATTATGATGAAACATTATTGATGAAGGTTATGAATTGAGGAAATTCTATTTTAATTGTGAGTTGAGAATTTTGCTTGAGGACAAGCAAATGCTTAAGTGTGGGGGTATTTGATAAACTGTAATATATACATATTTTAATCTCACATTTAGCATACTTTTTGGATGATTTATCCTTTGAATTATGGAATTTGATGCTCCTAATCCTTCAAATTCATGTTTTATACTTAGGAGAGCATCGGAGGAAGAAAAGAACGAGAAACGGGCCGAAAACGGAGAAAATGGGCCAAAGTAAGAAATCAACATGGCCTGGGTTCGAATCACACGGCCGTGCCACCTTAGCAGGACCGAACACGGCCTGGGCTCGATTCACACGAGCGTGCTCCACGGGCGTGTCTCTGCCGTGACCCGTTGTAATTCTACTCGGAAAAGGATACTTAGGGGCGAAGAAAGACATTCCGAAGTCTATATAAGCACCCTAAGTATAACCTAAAAGGGGGGCGAAGCCAGAGAGGGCTGAACACAGAGAAATTACTCGAAGACAGCCAGTTGATTCATCTCAGAAGCCGGAATCACACTCAAGACGGAAGATCTTCCCTTTAATTTCCTTCAGGGGGTTTTAGGGTTTTTCTTATGTTTTGTTATTTACTTTCTTCTGAGATGTATTCTTTATTAAACATGAACTAAACCCCTCAATTACCTTAGGGGGATGAAACCTAAGACGAATCTTGTTATTGTTTTCTGAACTATATGATAAATACTTGGTTTGTTCTTAATTATGTGTTCTTAATTCTTTTTTTTAATATTTCAGGATATTGATTCAAGTATTGATGTGCTTAGGCAGTGGAGCAAAAGTCCCTGTTTAAGAGTAGATCCAGCATAGTTAAGCGGAGTTGATCGCAACCCTAGAGATAGGATGACGAAAATCTGCCGGATTAGGGTCAAACCTAATATGGGAGTCCATAGATCGAGTTAATGCAACACTAGGGATTTTAATTCGAAAGAGATTTCAATTAATCAACCTAGGGTTAGACGTTAGTAGCCTCGAAAGAGGTATTAATATAAATTAGGGAATCCTACGGATCAAGTCAAGTGAATAAATAAATGCAGTTTTGAGTTAAATAACAAGTGAAGTCTAGGTGGATTCTTCCTCGGGTATTGTCTTAATCAACTGGTTTTCCCAAAAAGTATTTTTCCAATTCACTCTCGTGTCTTAGCATCCTTAGTTTAGTAATTAGTTAATTAAACATCGATTCCCTTAATACTTAGGCTAGATAATAAAAAGATAGTAACTACTAGTACTCTTGGTCCTTGAGGATACGATATTTCCGGTCTTGCCATAGCTATACTACCAAACGATAGGTGCGCTTGCCTTATTCGTTGTCATAGTTAGTTTGGACACGATCAGGATTCAAGCCAACAAAGCTTACTCTAGAGCTGCCAATGTCCCAACTTTCCTAAAGAAACTAATGAGCATCACGGGGATGAGTGAGCAATGGGTCACGGCTCGAATCAAGCAAAAAGGAGAAAGCAAATGTATCACTTGGAAAAGTTTGCGAGATTTGATTTTGGCGCATCCAGACACAAAGAAAATGGTCGATATCTTCGCCTTGAGTATCTACGGGTTAATAATCTTCCCCAAAGCACTAGGGCACATAGATGAGACAGTTTCAGATTTGTTTGATCGGCTCGATAAAAGGGTCACACCTGTCCCGAGAATCTTTGCTGAAACTTTCAGATATTTGAATGCATGCCGGAGAGCGGGTGAAGGTAGGTTCATCGGATGTGCACAACTTTTGTTTGCATGGTTTCATAGCCACTTTTGGAAGGTAGAAAAAGTTTCTTATCGAGTTTTCTCTGATAACTACTCTCCATTGAAAGAATTACTGGCTACACCGAGGCGAGACAATATTTCGGAAGAAAAATTAATGGCGATTCTCCAAATTCTCCAAGACGAAGACGTGGAATGGAGGTCTCACTGGATGATCCCTGATGAGATTTTGTACTGGTGTGGAAACTTCGACTGGGTCCCTCTACTTGGGATGTGGAGAGCTGTTGGATATGCTCCTCTACTTTTGTTGAGGCAGTATAGATCGAGGCAGTTCATACCCGCAACGCGAGGGTTGGCTCAGTGTGAGTTTTCGTATAAGGGTGATAATTACAAGAAAAAGGTTCGAAAAATATCTAACGCCTGGAACCAAACCCGCAGGATAAAAAAATTTACTACAAGTCCCTTGACGACCCCCGAATATGTTTGGTGGTGGGGCCAAAGAGTCAATGACAAAATTCCTGTACCAAGTCAAAAAGACACTCGACCAATGGAAGAACACATGCAAGTAATCCCGTCTGAGCTAGAAATCATAAAGCAGGATTTTGAAAAGAGGAATTTGGAGCTAGGAAAGAAGATAAAGCAATTGGATGAGGAAAAGATGCCGTTAGGGTTAGATGTTGACGTCCAGAAGTTAGAAGCTGAGAAATTGAGAAAATGAAAGAACAAAGCTGAGGAAGAGTTGGACAGTCTAAAAACGGATTATAAGAAGTTGCGCTTGTCGATGAGGACTGCCGAGCTAGGAAAAACATCAGAATAATAGCGACAAGAAATCAAAGAAGAAAAGAGTAAAGCTGATCAATGGGAAAAGAAATTCTGATATGCTCAAGTTCGAGAAAATGCTCTAGAAAGATACCTATTGGAAAGCCAAAATGAAAAGGTCGGATTAAAAGCCAGGGTAGCAAAACTAGAAAAGTCACTTCATCAGTATCGTAGTCGCAACTCCATAATTGAGCTAAAAGCGAGCCTAAACAAGATTGAAGAGCTAAAAAGAAAAATAGAAGAACTCGAGACCGTATTACAAAATTGTGAACTTCGAGTTGAACTCCTTAAAGCAAACAATGAACATTGGAAAGAGCAACTCTACCATTCTCAAGGTCAGGTCAGGGATAGAGACCATATCATGGGTGAAGCTGTGGCCCAAATACGAGAGGTAGCCGATCATTTGCAAACCCTAGCAGTTCAGGCTGATGTGCTAAGCTTGAAATATGAATCAAAATCGAATCGGGGTCAAGAGTTAGCTTAGCTTCTTAGGAAAGTTAAGGCTTTGAGCATTAGGGCAAAGTCGTATACGTAATCCATTTTATGTAAAGAAATTTGTTTTCTAGTAAAGTTGTTCTAATAGAATTGAATCAGAATCAATGCCTCTTTCTGCATTCATTCCATGCATTTGCATTACATTGCATCATATGCATTAAATTTCACAAAAAGACCCTAATTAATTGAAATTATGACAACTAACCTGAAAATCAACAAGAGTTTACCAATGGAATATTGTTACAGTACTTGTGCCAAAACCAAAGTAATGGACCAAAGATTAGAAAGGCTAGAACAGATTCAAAAAGACATGCAAGATCAGTTGTAAGCGCAGCTGCAAGAGCAGTTAGCAAAAGTACAATAGGATATGAGGGATCAAATACAGGAATCCCAAAGAAGCATGATAAGCCAATTGACGCAGTTACTGGCTGGAGGACTTGAAAAAAGGGAAGAGCACAGTGGTCAACTCAGGGGATGACAATGAGGACCCTATTTACCCCCCCGGGTTTTACCCCGATAATCGCTCAAGCACAACCAGAGGCGTACCCACGTAGGGTACCCGTTACTATCAGACCCCAACAATATTAGGCCGGTACCTTGGCACCAACGAACTACCCAACGGGTTCAGGCTCTAATCCGGAGGATAATCTAACCAATCCCGTTGTTCCTAATCTAGATGATATGGCATAAATGGAAAAAGCAAGAGTGGAACTGCCAAAGCAACTTGAAGATCGGTGCAGATGGTTAGAAGAAAAATTCTGAGCAATGGAAAACGCTGATTATCATTGCAAAATTGATGCTAATGACTTAAGTTTGGTCCCAGATCTAGTACTCCCTCCAAAGTTCAAAACTCTAGAGTTTAAAAAGTATAATGGGACTAGCTATCCTGAAGCTCACATCACGATGTTCTGTCGAAGGATGGCAGGATACGTTAATAATGACCAATTATTAATTCATTGCTTCAAAGACAGTTTGATCGGGTCAGCAGCCAAATGGTACAACCAACTGAGCCGCACCAAAATCAATTAATGGAAAGACTTAGCACAAGCTTTTATGAAGCAATATAGTCATGTGACAGACATGACACCCGAAAGAATCACGTTGCAGAATATGGAGAATAAGCAAAGTGAGAGCTTCAGGCAATATGCCCAAAAATAGAGAGAGGTGGCAACGCAAGTCCAGCCACCTCTTCTAGAGAAAGAAACCACAATGCTTTTCATCAATACTTAAAAGCCCCGTTCATCAACCATATGTTGGGAAGCGCTACTAAGAGCTTTTCATATATAGTAATGTCGGGTGAAATGATTAAAAACGCAGTGAGAAGTGGTAAGATAGACGCGGGAGAAAGCGCCAAAATATCAGCCCCGAGGAAGAAGGAAAATGAGGTGAATAATACAAGCATATATAACAAGGGTTATTCAAAACCAATCACTGTAGGCCAGCCAAGGACAGTAACTACTAGCATCAGGGCCCCAAAGGCAGGAATCCAACCCAAGGCCAAATACAGAAATGCTCCAGTTCACACCCATCTCGATGACGTATAGGGAGCTGTATTAGAGTCTGTTTGATGCACATGTGGTATCCTTTTTCTACTTGAAACCTATGCAACCTCCATTCCCCAAATGGTCCGACGTGAATGCTCAATGTGAGTACCATGCGGGAATCACGAGACACTCAATCGAGAATTACACCGCTTTTAAAAAATTAATTGAAAGGTTTATCAAGATGGGCATTGTGAAGTTCGATGATCTATCAAGACCTAATGTGGCAGGAAATCCGTTACCCAGTCATTCTGATAAAGGGGTAAACGCGATAATTGAGAGTGGAGGGAAAAGAACCAAGATGAATGTAGCGGAGCTAAAAACCCCATTGAAATGAGTTTGGAAGAAAATGGTAGAAGGAAAATTAATCAAACAGGACTCAGAGGAGAGACCCAAAAGGATGAGGAACTACTGTGAGTTCCATGCTGAAGAAGGTCATGAGATCCAGGAGTGCGTTGAATTCAGGCCCTAGTGCAAAATCTGATGGATAATAAGGAGCTAGAATTCTTTGAATATGCCAAAGGCTCAGAAGGAGAAGATGTGTGCACCTCAGAAGAAGGGTCAACAGAGAAGGTCTATAAAGTCAACCACCCAGTGGTTATTATTTCACGACCAAGAAGTAATGAACCCGAAGTGCAAATTGCACCAAGGGTCATAATCCAGAAACCTGTGGCCTTTCTCTACAATGACAGCAAAAGGGTTCCCTAAAATTATGACTGCAATTTGACGATCCCGGGAGAGGAGAACCCGGTTAGCACTTCAGAAGAGGGCCAAGATATGGGTTTCTACACACACAGTAGAAGGTGCTATGATCCCGCAAATGAACAAAAGAAGGAGAAGACGGCCAGACTTGAATCGCCTGTTAATGAGCTGGTAACTGAGAAAGAAGCTAAGGAATTCTTGAAATTCCTAAAGCACAACGAGTATAGTGTTGTAGAATAACTACACAAGCAGCCAGCTCGCATATCTGTACTAGCTTTACTCTTAAGTTCAGAGACACATCGTAGCGCATTGATGAAAGTGTTAAACGAAACTTATGTCGCTGAGGATATCTCTATAAACAAGCTGGATCGTCTGGTCAATAACATAAGCGCCGATAATTTAATATTTTTTAATGATAATGAAATACCGCCAGGAGGCATGGGATCTACAAAGGCTCTGCACATCACCACCCGCTGCAAAGGATATACATTGCCAGGGATGTTAATTGATAATGGATCTGCACTGAATGTCTTGCCCTTATCCATACTGAATAGGTTACCTGTGGATAGCTCTTATATGAAGACGTGTCAAAACATAGTGAGAGCATTCGATGGTACCGAAAAGAGGGTGAAGGGAAGGATCGAGATACCCTTTTTGATCGGTTCAAACACGTACGAGGTAGATTTCTTGGTGATAGACATCAAGCCTTCTTATAATTGCTTGTTGGGGAGGCCTTGGATTCATTCAGCAGGGGCAGTGCCGTCGTCACTACACCAAAAGCTAAAGTTAGTGACAGAGGGTCGACTGGTGATGATAAACGCGGAAGAAAATATTATTGCATCCGTAACTAGTGACGCACCATACATAGGAGTGGATGATGAGGCAATAGAATGTTCATTTCAATCGCTTAAATTTGTGAATGTAACCTTCATTGTCGAAAGGAACAAAATCCCAATGCCCAAAATATCCAAAACCACGAGGATGAGCCTACAGCTGACAGTCGAGAAAGAAGCATTACCAGGAAAGGATTCAGAAAATACCTACAAGGAAGGGTCGAGACACCAATACTAATGGACAAACGAGACCGCTTTGGCTTAGGATACAAGCCAGATGCGAGGCAAAAAAAGAGAGAGATGAAGAAGAAGTAAGAAAGGAGAAGAGTGCGACTGAGTAGGGAAAATGTCAAGTGGAAACCAATGACCTTTCCCCATATATCCAGAACTTTCGTGTCAGGAGGAACTATTAACCCTGAACGGAAGATGTCAAGAAAGGAAACCGCAGAAGAAATGTTGGGAAATCTGAACATCAACGCTATACCCGGAGAAGGAATTTGGGTAGAAAATTTATCAGGCATATGCCCCTATGTACCTGGAAGTGTTCTGAACAATTGGACTGCGGAAGAGATTCTTGTGGTTTTTAGAGCTAATTCAGAGTAATGTTCAAAACACGCTTATTGCTCTAAGCCTAGGAGCAATAAGAATCCTTTTGTGAAATAGGCTTATGTCCAACATCTTTATTTCAATAAAATACATCTTTGCGTATCATCTTGAGCAAATATTCTTTTATTCTTTCCATTTCATTCATAATCATACCATACAGATAATTATTCTTAGATTCTTTTGTTCTTTGGATTTTCCTTCATCCCTATAACAGGTCTCTAGATATCAATGATATGAGCGACGCTGCTACTGACTCAAAGTCTCCTTTTGAGCAAAATATGTGTATGAAGGATTCTCAGGATTTTGGAGATGATCGAGACTGTGACTAGAGGTGTTCATGGGCCGGGCGGCCCGGCCCGGCCCGAAGACCCGACCGAAATTTGGGAGGGTTTGGGGAAAAATATAAGCCCGAAAAATGGGCTTGTACAAAAAATAAGGCCCGTTTAAAAAATGGGCCGGGCCTCGGGTAAGGTATTTTTAGCCCAGGCCCGGCCCGAATTCACTAAATGACAAAAAAAATCTGCTATTTTTTTTATTTTTGAATGTTATTTTCTTGTTGTTTTCTCTCTATTTTGCTACCATATTACTATTATGTTTGCTACTATTTTGTTGTTATTGATTGAATATTATATAAAACTTATTTATTGTTAATTTTGTTATTATTTTAAAGGCATTTGTTAATTTTATTATTATTTTAGAGGTATTTGCTTGTTAAGTTACATCTATCTTTGTAACACCCCCTACCCGTATTCGATATCAGAATAGAGTACGAGGCATTACCAGAGTTTCCAAATTTTTTTTAAACCGAGACCAATCCACATCAACCAATCCAATTCAACATATTTTCATAATAGATTCATGCATAATATAAGATAACTTTAACACATACCAAAACAAGATTTATTAGCCATACCAATGGCTAACCTTACATTCATTTTGTATTAACATCTACTTTATTAGCTTATACATGCCATTGTTTTCCAAAATAAAGTTTCTTTATATACCGAAATCTTGAGGTTGATAGTGTGATGTGTCTCCGACTGAATCTGACCTCCGAGCTCTTAACACTACAAAACAAGGGAAAAAGAAACTGGGTAAGCACTTTGTGCTTAGTAAGCCCATGTAACAAGAATTATACTTACCTAATATTTTCAATACAATGCAATAAACATCCATATATCCATTCAATGCATTATTACCCTATCACGCACAAACTCAACATTCAAGTTAGCCCAATATTTTCTATCATATAAATATTCATGCAAATATATTGAAATAAATTTCTATTTAAATCGGATTTATGGTTGCGAAACCATTATTCCGATAACCTTGAATTTAGGCCATTACAACTCTCCCCCCCTTTTAAGGATTTTCGTCCTCAAAAATCTTACCAGTAAAGAGGTTTGGATATTGTTTCCTCATTGTCTCCTCCGGTTCCCATGTCGCTTCCTCAATCCCATGCTTTTGCCATAATACTTTCACTAAATTTATCTTTTTATTTCTAAGCTCCTTTGTTTCTCGTGCCAATATCTTGACCGGTTCTTCACCGTAAGTCATATCCAGGTTGAATCTCCATACATCGGAGAAATAACATGTGAAGGATCTGACCGATATCGTCGTAGCATAGACACATGAAAAACATTATGGATTCTATCAAGTTCCGGTGGTAATGCCAATCGATAAGCGACCGGTCTAATTCTTTCTATGATCTCATATGGCCCGATAAATCTTGGACTCAATTTACCCTTTCGACCGAATCGGAGAACTTTCTTCCAAGGAGACACTTTCGGGAATACCTTGTCACCACTGAAATTCAATCTCTTTTCGTTTAAGATCGGCATATGATTTTTGGCGATCAGAAGCTGCTTTTAAACTATCCCGAATAACCTTTACTTTTTCTTCTGTTTCCCGAATTAAATCAACCCCATGTATCTTCTTTTCACTGAGCTCTGTCCAATATAACGGTGTTCTACATTTTCTACCACACAAAGCTTCATACGGAGCCATTTTAATCTTTGGATGATAATCATTATTGTAAGCAAATTCAATCAAAGGTAGATACCTCTCCCAATTACCTTCAAACTCTAGTATACAACATCGGAGCATATCTTCCAATACCGAATTACACGCTCAGATTGGCCATCCGTCTGCGATGATGAAATGCGATCTTGAAATACAACCGAGTACCCAAAGCTTCTTGCAATTTATCCCAAAAACGAGGCGTAAATCGGGGATCTCTATCCGATATAATGGAGACAGCACTCCATGCTTTGATAATCTCGGATATGTCTGATAAACCCGGTTTATCTAAAGAATAATCCATACGCATGCAGGAATAAAGTGCACCGACTTTGTCAATCGGTCAACAATCACCCAAATAGCATCCTTTTTCCTCGGAGACAACGGTAACCCGATACAAAATCCATAGTGATTCTTTCCCATTTCCATTCCGGTATAGTAATTGGTGAAGTAACCAGAAGGTACACGATATTCAAACTTTAACTTGTCGACATATTAAACACCTTGATACAAACTCAAAGATATCACGTTTCATTCCGCCACCACAGTACATCTTTTCGAGATCATTATACATTTTATTACTCCCGGATGTCTGGACATAGTAGTACCATTGTGAGCCTCGTGTAGAACCTTACTCAGATGAGCCACAGATTACGAGGTACACATACCCTACCTCTGAATAACATACAACCATCAATCCCAACCTGAAATTCAGAATCGATACTTGACTCACACTGTGCCCGTTTAACCTGTAACTTCTCATCATTCTTCTGAGCTTCACATATTTCCTGTAGAAATGTCGGTTTAACTCTCAATTCAGCTATGATTGAACCATCATCAATCAATGACAACCGGGTATTCATAGCTCGTAAAGCAAACAGAGATTTTCGACTCAAAGCATCAGCCACAATATTAGCCTTACCCGGATGGTAATCAATAATCAAATCATAGTCCTTTATCAGTTCAAGCCACCTGCGCTGTCTCAAATTCAAATCTTCTTGTGTCATCAAATATTTCAAGCTTTTATGATCGGTACATTTCTCTCGTCATGTGTAATGCCGCCATATATCTCAGTAAGAAATACAATAGCGGCTAATTCAAGATCATGTACGGGTAATTTCTTTCATGTGGTTTAAGTTGTCTTGAAGCATAGGCTATTACTTTACCTTCTTGCATCAAGACACAACCTAAACCATTTAATGAGGCATCATTTGTAAATAACAAATTCCTTACCCGGTTCAGTTTGCACTAATCTTGGTGCTTTCGTTAGTAGATCTTTCAATCGGTTGAAACTCTGTGACATTCATCGATCCACTCAAACTTTACATCTTTCTCGCAATAATCGAGTCATCGGAGAAGCTATCATAGAGAATCCTTGTACAAATCTCCGATAATAACCAGCTAAACCCAAGAAACTTCTAACGGATACATTCTTGGTGGACTCCAATTGACAATAGGTGAGATTTTACTTAGATCTACCTAATGCCTTGGCAGATACAATATGTCCAAGAAAACCCACTTCTCGAAGCCAAAATTTACATTTCTTGAATTTAGCATATAATTGCTTTCTCGCATAAAATTTGCAACACAATTCTTAAATGTTCTGCATGTTCTTCTTCATCTCTAGAATAAACCAAAATATCATCAATGAAAACTACCACAAACACATGTTCGAGTGCGGTGCGAATATCGATTCATCAAATCCATAAATCTGCAGTGCATTAGTCATTAAGCGGCATAACCAAAAACTCATAATGCCCATACACGGTTTTGAAAGTTGTCTTTGCACATCGACTCTTTTACCGTATTTGGTAATAACACGATCGGAGATAATCTTCGAGAATATTGTGGCACCTTTCAAATGATCAAATAAATCATCAATCAGGGGCAACGGGTACTTATTCTTTATAGTCACCTTATTGAGTGCCGATAGTCAATACACAATCTCAAAGACCCGTCTTTCTTTTTCACAAAAGCAACGGAGCACCCCAAGGTGAATGACTCGGTCGGACAAAACCCCTGTCAACAAGTTCTTGCAAGCGTGTCTTTAATTCCTTTAATTCAGCAGGAGCCATGCGGTACGGAGCTATGGAAATCAGAGTAGTTCCCGGAATCAAATCTATAGAAAATTCCACTTCTCTTTCGGTGGCAACCACGGTAATTCCTCCGGAAACACATCGAGAAAATTCGCATACCACCAGCTTTGCGCACTGTATCTTTGACTTCGGATACCTTGGTGTCGAGTACATAAGCAAGAAAAGCATCATACCCCTTTTAACATACCTCGCGGCGGTAATAATGAAATCACATTAGATAATCCCTGCAATGCGATCAGATTTAACCGGAGTAATTCGCCATTCGACACTTCAACACAATATATTTACATTTACTGATTTACTCTTTGCATCATCTTTGAGTTAACCAATCCATGCCCAATATCACATCAAACTCATCAAATGGCAGTAACATCAAATCAGCCAGGAAACAATAACCTCTTACCATCAGTGGACAATTTTTACAAATTTTATCCACCAAAATAGATTGGCCAAAGGGGTTCGAGACTTTAACCACAAATTCAGTAGGTTCAACAGATAAATCTTTAACGCATGCAAGCTTTACACATATATATGAATGCGTAGAACCGGGATCAATTAATGCAGTAATATCAGTATCAAGTAAAGAAAATGTACCAGTAATAACACCGGGTGCTGAGGCATCTTCTCTGGTACGAATGACATATGTCCTAGGAGGTGCTCGTGTCTCAGGCCTACTTGCAGTATCTTTTGTAGCTCCTCGGCTACCACTGACATTACCGGATGGTCGAGATGGTCTACCCCTCAAAGATGGATTACTCGGCCGATATATATTGACTTCTTTTTCACTTCTTTACGGACAATCTCAACTTTGGTCGCGATGGAGTGGAAGGTCTTGGATTAGTCTTATTTGTGAACCTCGCTCTCTGTCCGAATACCCGATGTGGTGAGGTAGAACGATCTGGTACTTCTTTAATTTCTTTGGAGCAGGCGAGATTTTCCCATTGGTCTTTTACTAAAAATTCGAGCTTCCCCTCTCACTGTTTCTTTTCTTTGCTCAATTCTTTACGCTTTATAAGCTCGCTCTGCCGGTGTAGCAAACTCTCGAATTTCAAGAATTCCAATAAGCGACTTAATTTCTTCATTCAACCCTTCTTGAATCGTTTACACATTTGACTTCCATTGTACCCATTCTCGAGCATATTTACTCAACCGAACAAATTCTCTTTCATACTCGAATCGATCTATTGCCTGTTTTAGCTCAAGAAATTCTTTTCTTTTACGATCAAGGAATCTCGACTAATGTATTTCTTTTGAACTCGGTGCGAAAGAATTCCCATGTAATTTCTTCTTTCGGAACAAGCTGAAGCTTTGGTATTCCACCAATGATAAATTTGTGTCTTTTAGCAATGAGACGGCACATTTCAAACATTCTTACGTGTGCAAGATAATTCCTCCAAAACTCGAGTAGTATTCTCTAACCAAAATTCAGCCCGTTTGGGATCATCATCATTCTTTGCTCGAAATTCTTCACCCCATATTTTGAATTTTATCGTAAGAGCTTTTCCTTTTCTATGATTCGGACTGCACATGCCTGTGGAGTTTCGGGAACCAGGTGGAGGAGCAGGAGGGGAGCTTGAGTTTCTTTGCCTTTGTAGGGTTAGTTCTTATGTCTTGAGTAAACCATTCATTCATCATTTGAAAGAAGGCTATTTTTGCCTCCTCCCATTGACCCTCTATCTGGGCCTTCTATCGCTAGTTTCTTCTCTTTGTCTTTGAAGCCGGATCATGACTCCCGACTTCCTCAGTTGAGCTCGGTCGGATGACATTACTATAACGAAAACACAATTTAAATGGTCGGGAGATATCACACTATCAAAAATAATTTAAATGGCATGTATAGCTAATCCAGTATTCGCTATATGTCGGTCCTAGAACCGGCTAAACCGTAGCTCGATACCAACAAATGTAACACCCCTACCCGTATTCGATATCGGAATGAAGTACGAGGCATTACGGAGTTTTAATTTTTTTAAACCGAGACCAATCCACATCAACCAATCCAATTCAACATATTTTCATAATAGATTCATGCATATTATAAGATAACTTTAACACATACCAAAACAAGATTTATTAGCCATACCAATGGCTAACCTTACATTCATTTTGTATTAACATCTACTTTATTAGCTTATACATGCCATTGTTTTCCAAAATAAAGTTTCTTTATATACCGAAATCTTGAGGTTGATAGTGTGATGTGTCTCATTGAATCCGACCTCCGAGCTCTTAACACTACAAAACAAGGGAAAAGAAAGCGGGTAAGCACTTTGTGCTTAGTAAGCCCATGTAACAAGAATTATACTTACCTAATATTTTCAATACAATGCAATAAACATCCATATATCCATTCAATGCATTATTACCCTATCACGCACAAACTCAACATTCAAGTTAGCCCAATAATTTCCATGAATCAATAATTTATACCATGATTGATGAGCTCATCAATACCATGATTTCCATTTCCTTGTTATTTTTTCATATTTATCCCGTTGAATTACTCGAAATTTCGATGGATTTTCAGAGGTACACTTTAGTGTACAAATCCAGGTCCGTCAATTCATATTCATGTGCGCACATTTCCATTTGAGAGAGCACACTCGCGAACCTCATCCTTACAGAGGATTACAGGTCGAGGCTAAATCCCCTGTAATATAAACTCATAGAGTATTGTCGGGATTACCAGTCCAGGCTAAATCCCCTGCAACGAAAATTACTCTAATGAGCTTGGATCTGAATTACTAGTCCAGGCTAAATTCAGACCCTAATTCGGATTACCCGTCCGGGCTAAATCCATTTTACACATATTCTTCGGGAGGGCTATATCAGGATAGGATCACCCGTCCGGGCTAGATCCTTTTTACCGTCAATTCCTTTTCAGAGATCCATCGAAATTTCCTTTCATTCAACCGAGATTTCTTCCCCTTTTTATCAAATATATCAATGTTTCATCAATCTTCATACAATAAACATTCAAATTATATTCACATCAATAACATCCATTTCAAGCATTTAAGAAAATAATTCAAGTTACATGAACTTACCTCGATATTTGTTCGTACACAAAATCTACTAATCTGAGATTTTTTCCTTTCCTCGATCTAACTTCTTATTTGAGTTTTCCGGATCTAAATAAATAAATTCAATCATCAATTCAATACATTTCATGTTCACATGTAGCATTTTCTATAATTCTATTATTATTTTTAGTTCATTCAAAGCTGTCTACTTAAGTGATAGTCACTAAATTATTTATTTCTCGAGCTACAGAACTCCAAATGAAGAACCGTTAATTTTATCTGAAACTAGACTCACATATCTTATTCTCATAAAATTTTCAGAATTTTTGGTTTAGCCAATAAGTACAGTTTATTCTTTAAAGTCACCCCTGTTCTGCTGTTTGACAGTTCTGACCCTACTTCACTAAAAATTAATTATCTCTTCATACAGGATTCAAATGATGTTCTAGTTTATTTCTATTGAAAATAGACTCATTCAGGATTCTAAACATATAAATTTAATCCCCTAATTATTTTTATTCAATTTTTGATGATTTTATAAAGTAAAAACAGGGGAACCCGAATTCATTCTGAACCGGTCTTACAAAAATATAAATATCTAAAAATACAGAATTTCTTTTCTTTCCCTGTTTCTTTCATATGAAAATAGACTCAATAAGATTTAATTTCATATCTCACTCAACTTCTAATTCCACTTCTACGATTTTTGGTGAATTTTCAAACTTACTCTACTGCTGCTGTCCCAAAACTGTTTTCTTATAGCTTGTTTTGCAATTAAGTCCTTTATCCAGTTCTAACTTCAAATTCTTTCAATTAAACCACTAATTCATCATTTTGTTCATCATATGCTATATTCAAAAACTCTAAAACTTCAAAAACTTCAACTTAAATTCATCAAAACTTTGTTCTAAAACTTATAAAGCATCAAAATTAAAAGAAAAGGACTAAATTAACTTACCAAATTAAACTCCAAGCTTTAAAAACTCTATTCTCCCTTTTTCTTTCTTTCTCCCCTATTTCTTCTCTGTTTCGTCTTTACTCTCTGTTTCTTTTCTGTTCTTTCTTTTACTTTCTCTTTATAATATATATAATAACAATATAATATAATATATTAAAATATCTTTATTATATAATAATATAATAATATATTTTAAACATAAAAATCTCAGATTTTCTTCCGCCTCAACTAGACAAAATGGCTTAATTGCCATTTTGGTCCTTTATACTTTCTTTTAATCTATAATTAAACTTTTATACCTTTTTCAATTTAGTCTTTTTCATTTAATTACCTACCTAGACGTTAAAATTTTCTAACGAAATTTTAATACCACATTACTAACATTTTATAAATATTTATAAAAATATTTTCTATCATATAAATATTCATGCAAATATATTGAAATAAATTTCTATTTAAATCGGATTTATGGTTGCGAAACCATTATTCCGATAACCTTGAATTTAGGCCATTACAATCTTAGTATTATTTAAGTCTACATATTTTTTTAAAATTTATTTTCAATTTGTTGGAAAATATTTATTTTGATTTTTTTAGTATTTTTTGATGTATTATATATATTTAAAAATTATATAAAATAATATAAAAATTTAATACGGGCGGGCTGGGCCGGGCCTGGGTTTTAGCATTTTTATATGGGTCGGGCTTGGGAAAAAATTTAGGCCTATTTTTTGGGCCTGGCCCATGAACACCTCTAATCAGACCTAACCTTGAGGCTGACTTCCCATGAACACCTCTAACTGTGACCTATCTCCTGATTTGTTAATGATGGTAGAACAAGATGAGAAACAAATCCTACCTTACAAAGAATCAATAGAAATTGTGAGCTTAAGAGAAAAGAAAGAGGTGAAGATCGGAGCTTGTATCACCGCAGAGACAAAGCGAGACCTCATTGAGTTACTCCAAGAATTAAAGGATGTCTTCGCATGGTCATATCAAGACATGCCCGGGTTAAGTACTGATATCGTGGTACACCGGCTCCCCATAAAGAAAGAGTGTAAGCCAGTTCAACAGAAGCTCCGAAAGATAAGGCTCGACGTTTTGCTGAAAATAAAAGAGGATGTCAAGAAGCAATTCGATGCTGGTTTCTTACAAGTGGTTAAATACTCAAAATGGGTAGCTAATATCGTTTCTTTTTTTTTTAAAAGATGGGAAAGTACGAATGTGAATAGACTACAGGGATTTGAACAAAGCCAGCCCGAAAGACAATTTCCCATTGCCACATATCGACACCTTAATGGGCAACACGGCAGGTTACTCACTGTTCTCCTTCATGGATGGTTTCTCTGGATACAACCAGATTAAGATGCATCTTGAAGATATGGAGAAGACGACATTCGTAACCATGTGAGGAACATTTTGCTATAAAGTTATGCCATTTGGACTGAAAAATGCGGGAGCAACGTACCAAAGAGCCATGGTAACCTTGTTTCATGACATAATGCACAAAGAAATCGAAGTTTATGTTGATGATATGATCGCAAAGTCCCGAACAGAGAAGGAGCATGTACAAGTCTTGAGGAAATTGTTCTTGAGATTGAGAAAATTCCAGCTGAAGCTCAATCCAGCAAAATGTACCTTCGAGGCTAGGTCGGGAAATTTTTTAAGATTTGTAGTTAGTGAAAAGGGGATCGAGATCGACCCAGATAAAGTTAAGGCTATACAGGAGTTGCCTCCACCACGCACTCAAATAGAAGTTCGAGGTTTACTAGGAAGACCAAATTACATTGCCCGGTTCATTTCACAACTAATTGAGAAATGCGACCTCATATTCCGTCTCCTTAAGAAACACAATCCAGGCGTTTGGGATGAGGAGTGCCAGAAGACTTTCGACAAGGTCAAACATTACTTGTCCAATGCCCCAGTACTGATACCACCTAGCCTAGATAAGCAGCTGATACTGTACTTGACAGTATTTAGAAATTCCATGGGATGCGTACTTGGTCAACATGATGAGTCAGGAAGAAAAGAAAAAACGATATACTATCTCAGTAAAAAATTCACTGAATGTGAGACAAGATATTCGCCAATCGAGAAGTTGTGTTGCGCCTTGATTTGGACAACCCGAAGACTGAGACAGTACATGTTGCACCACACAACTTGGCTCATTTCAAAATTGGACCCTCTAAAGTACATGATGGAGTCGGCTGCTTTGAATAGAAGAATGGCCCGGTGGAAAATTTTGCTTTCCGAATTTGATATAGTCTATGTGAATCAGAAGGCTATAAAAGGGAGCGCAATAGCAGATTTTCTTGCCAGTAGAGCTCTAGAAGATTATGAGCCTTTGAACTTTGATTTCTCGAATGAAGATCTAATGTATGTTGCAACCACTGAATAAGACTCTCAAGAAGGTCATCCTTGGAAGCTAAACTTCGAAGGAGCCTTAAACGCTGTATGTAACGGAATTGGGGCAGTCCTGGTATCCCCAAACGGAGATCATTATCCATTCACTAGTAAATTGGATTTTGATTGCACGAACAATATGACAGAATACGAAGCATGCATCATGGGTATCCGTACAACCATATGACGTAAGATCAAAGTGTTAGAGGTATATGGGGATTCTGCATTAGTGATCTATCAACTCAAAGCTGAATGGGAGACAAGAGACCCCAAATTGATCAATTATTGAAGGCTGGTTCTGGAGCTAATTAAAGAGTTTGATGACATCACCTTCTGCTATCTCCCACGAGATGAAAATCAAATGGCTGATGCGCTGGCTACCTTAGCTTCCATGTTCAAAGTGAACAAACAAGAGGATGTAAAACCTATCCAGATGAGTATTTATGAGACTCCATCTCATTGTTACAACATCGAAGAAAACGAAAAGGATGATCACCCTTGGTACCACGATATACTGCGATATGTGAAGAATCGTGAATACCCTGACCAAGCAACTGAAAATGACAAAAGGACGCTAAGAAGACTGGCCAGTGGCTATGTCTTAGATGGGGAGATCCTATACAAAAGAAGAAAGGATCAGGTGCTACTAAGATGTGTGGACGCTGTTGAGGCTAAGAAAATCTTGGAAGAAATCCATGAGGGTGTTTGCGGAACATATGCTAATAGTTTTACAATGGCCAGGCAAATCATGAGATTCGGGTATTATTGGTCCACAATGGAAGGGGATTGTATTAATTACGCCAAGAGATGTCATAAGTGCCAAATTTATGGAGACAAAATTCATGTGCCTCCTTCACCTCTTCATGTCATGACTTTTCCATGACCTTTCTCTATGTGGGGCATGAATGTCATTGGGCCGATATCGCCAAAAGCTTCCAATGGGCATCGATTCATCGTTGTGGTCATCGATTACTTCACCAAGTGGGTAGATGCCACTTCTTACGCCAATGTCACGAAGTCGACAGTTAACAAATTCTTGAAGAAATAGATCATATATCGGTATGGAATGCCAGAAAAGATTATATCTGAAAATGCACTGAATTTGAACAATAGTACGATATCAGAAGTCTGCAGTTAGTTCAATATCAAACACCACAACTCATCACCATATCGCCCAAAAATGAATTGTGCGGTGGAGGCAACTAATAAGAACATTAAGAAGATCGTGGGGAAAATGACTGAGACTTATAAAGATTGGCATGAGAAGTTACCATTTGCCCTCTATGCTTATCGAACATCTGTCAGGACCTCAACCGGGGCAACGCCTTTCTCTATGGTTTATGGAATGGAGACGATTTTACCCATTGAAGTCGAGATTCCTTCTCTCCGAGTTTTGGCAGAACTGAAGTTGGATGAAGCAGAATGGATCCAATCCTGATATGATTAGCTAAACTTGATTGAAGAGAAAAAGTTGAAAGCCATCCGTCATGGTCAGATGTACCAAAAGCGAATGATGTGAGCTTACAACAAAAAGGTTCGTCCCAGATAATTCCATGATGGGGACCTGGTGTTGAAAAAGATCCTTCCCATACAAAAAGATTTTAGAGGAAATTGAATGCCAAACTGGGAGGGACCTTACGTGGTGAAGAAGGTATTTTCTGGAGGAGCATTAATTTTGATCGAGATGGATGGCAAGAACCTGCCTAATCCTGTGAATTCGGATTCAGTCAAAAGATACTTCAGCTAAAAAAAAGAAAAAAAAAAGAGAGAGGCCAATGCGAAAACTCTCAAAGGGCACCTTGAGACCAAATGAGTTTTGAATTGAAAACCTAGGAAAATGACGATTCAAATTTTGATCGAAGATGGGGCATGTGATAGTCTTGTCCTCTCAAAATTAACAAGGAGGAGGAACGTTACATTTTGGGGCATCAACAAAATACTTTAAATCTCCTAAACACATATTTAGCTCAAAATGGTCCTCGAGAAGTTTGAATAGAGAAGCTTATGCTGCGATATCTGGGGCACTTAGTTTTCATCTTACTCATATTGTATTTTAGCAGTATTTGCTATCTTTGATTAATTTATTCATTTCGAGCTCTGCTCCCAATCAATTTCAATCTCGTCCATTGTTACGATATTTTTTAAGCATTTTTCATTGAAATAACGATTAATGGACTAATAATATTCAAGTAAAAGGATTTCTGCATATTGCTCTGAAAGGTTTTCTAAATAGTACAAGGATCTGAAACAGGACCACTATTCAGAACTAACTGAATTTAAGAGTTGGAAATATTTGGAAAAAATAATCTAAATTGGTGATTATTTCTTTGGGTTATCCATCAAAGATACTAGCTGAACAAGAAGGCAGGGTAATACGTCAGTGATAGATCCTTGATGAACAACGAGCAATGCCAACCTATGCATTAAAAGGGGAGCATTCTCGAAAAAAAAATGACATTTTGCCTTCATGCAAACATCATTCATACACAGCTAGTTAGGAGCATTTGATTCATTCTGATCATAACATCCTAATCGCTTGGCATAAATATAGACCCATGAAATGGATTCTACAGGTCATGTTCCCTAGAGAACGGTGTAACAGATCAGTGAAACCACAAATCCTATACCCTTGAAGTTGCAGTGGGACGGATTATAGTCATCATGGTAAATCTTATCTCCTTGAAGTTGCAGTGGAGCAGATTAAAGCCACAAGTCTTATCTCCTTGAAGTTGCAGTGGAGCAGGTTGAAGTTACAAGTCTTATCTCCTTGAAGTTGCAGTGGAGCAGATTGAAGATAGCAGATCTTATCTCCTGAAGTTGCAGTGGAGCAGATTGAAGATGCGGATATTATTTCCCTGAAGTTACAGTGGAATGGATTAATGTTGCAAGTTACAAATCTTATCTCCCTGAAGTTGTAGTGAAGCAGATTGGAGATGCGAATCTTATTTCCCTAAAGTTGCAGTGGAAATTAATGCTGCAAGTTACAAATCTTATCTCCCTGGAGCTGTAGTGGAGCAGATGGAAGATGCGAATCTTATTTCCCTGGAGTTGCAGTGGAGCAGATTGAAGCTACTAATCTTATCTCCCTGAAGTTGCAGTGGAGCAGATTGAAGCGACAATTCTTATACCCCTGAAGTTGCAGTAGATTGGAATGAGGCTACTTGAAGAAGAGAAGCACCAAAGAAGTCGAGATCCAGCAAGACCTAACAAAATTGGCCTCATTAAGGTCTTTGCTCCATTCCTGTTACACGACAATGAGCAAAGAGGAGTAGCTGTAGAGGCCCAATTTAGCCCGGGCCCAAACAGAAACCAAAAATGAAAAAAAAATAAAAAATAAAAATAACAAAACCCATTAACAACAGCCCAAAATAATTAAAAACCCTAAGACCCAATTACAAGCCCACAACCTAAAGTCATTTTCAGTAAAACTAAAAACCCTAACCCCCTTTGCCGCGCCGCTCCCCAACATGTCAGCGGACGCAGCGCCCGAAAACTTCCCCTTTGCACCAAAACGGCAGCATCAATCTCGTTGACTTCTACCGCACCTGCAAGAAACACAAAAAAGGGAAAAAAAACATAGGCAAGCAATCGAAAAACATATATTGTAATATTTTCTCGGTTATAAAAATCGATTTTTTGTAACACAGAGGGGGATCTTTTTCCTTTTGAAAAAAAAGGCAATAGAATACACAAAAAAATCGAAATACAGAATCAAAAATTTCAAAGGTGATCCATTTTTTATTTTTATTCTTTTAAAAACTGTCATTTATATATATATATATATATATAAAATAAGAATAAAGAGGAAAGAAAAAGAGAAGACTCACCTGGCGTTCGGTCTTCTGCCACCGTAAGCGGTCGAGGTCGTCATCGTCGATAAACGGTGACCCCCATTTATGTTGAAAAGTTTTATCCTTTTTTGAACCCTAAAACTGAAAGGCTCTTTACCCTTTTTGGCGAATTTTGGCCATTTTCTAGAAAAACCGACCACAAATCTGGGTTTTATTCGAAAACAGGGTAAAAAATGAAATTTTTTGCATCTCCGGCCACCGTGGATGGCGGCACCACCGCCGGTGACTGACAGTCGGTGCGGCGGCGATTTGCCGGAGCTATGACTGGCCTGAGATAGCTTTGAGAGAAAAAAAGAAGAAAGTTTCGGTTTTTTTTTTTAAGTAAAGGCTGAAATGAATTTTTTTGAAAAAAAATTGACTTAAATAGGAGTTGCGAAACGGTGTTGTTTTGGGATTCAAGTTCAGACGCCAAAACGGCGTAGTTTTGACGTGACCTGCGACCTGACCCGATCCATCCCCTAGGATCCGCGTGTTTTCGCCTGGAGGGGATATTTATTCTTTCGGTCCTTTCGCTTTTATGGCCTGTTTCAATTTAGTCCTTTTTCCTTTTTTCTTTTTTTTTAATTTTTACCCCGCGATGTTGATTTTGTTTCGTTTCAGTCCTCTTTAAACGGTGCGTCTAATGGGGTTGGGAATATTTTCCGTTCGGCCCCTTTCATTTTTCGCGCATTACATTTTAGCCCCTTTGTTGTTTATTTTATTCAATTTGTCCTTTTAATTTCATTTAAGTTACAATTAAGCTCTTTTTTATTTTAATTCTTTTATTTATTTATTTACTTATTTACTTGTTTATTTATTCATTATTCTTTTTATTTTATTCATTTATTTGTTCATTTACTTATCTATTTATATATTATTCATTCATTCATTTTATTTTTTATTTTTAATCCTTGTATTTATTTATTTATTATTTCTTCATTTTTTATTTTCTTTCATCAATTATTTATTTTATTTATGCCTTCATTATTATTATTACTATTTTATTATTATCTATTCATCTATTTATTTATTACCCTTTTTTATATTTTCAAAAATTAGATTATTTATGTTTTTTTACTTGTACATTTATTGTTCTTCTTATTATTATTATTATTATTATTATCACTTACCTTCTTTCGATTATTTCTATTATTATTAGAATAATAATTATAATACGATCATTGCAATCGTCATTTCAAATTGGTATTTTATCACTATCATAGTTACATTATTGTCATTCACTAGCACGACATTTTTCTATTTTTTGTATATCATCGATCCATTTTTATACATTACCATTTCATTTCATTATAATCACGTCCCGAGCCGTGTTTAGATATTTATCCATTGTCGTATTATACCTCAAATAAGATAAATACCCATCGTTTTGAATATTACACTTGTTATTATTCAAAAAAGAAATTTTTAAAAATAAGGCAATGTTCCGTATTTAGAGATTCGAGAAGTCGTGCCCTAACTTACAGGGTTTCGACTTTCTCATTGAATCTAGATGACCGAATATCCTTTTAAAATTAAAATATGTGTGATTTAGTAAAAAATAATAAAAGGCAAGCTTATTCTCAAGGATTCGAGGTGTCGTGTCCTAACTTACGGGATGTGATATTTTGTTACTTCGAGATAAGAAGGCATTTTATACACATTTTGATTTATTCGAGTAATTTTAATTAAAAATAACATAATACAAAGAGAGATCGTATTTTAAATTCTTTTCGAGTTTTCAACTTTCGACATTAAGACATTAATTAATCAATTAGGTACCAATTTTGGGCGTTACGAGGGTGCTAATCCTTCCTCGTACGTAACCGACTCCTGAACCCATTTCCGGATTTTTGTAGACCGAATAACATTGTTTTAATAAATCAAACATTTTATTAAAAAGATCGAATTTCGAAGTGATCCGATCACACCTCATATAAATTTTAAAATAAAAAGTCGATTCAGACTAAAAGGTTTCGACAATATGTACGAAGGCTTTTGGAGGAGGATACTGACAGCTCGATGCAAGTGCGTCGTTTGGGTTCTAGCTTTAGTGGTATTTTAGTCATGTACTAAATCCGCCTTTTATTTTCAACTAAAAAAAAGATAATTTAAAATAGGTTTTTTATAAAAAAAATTAATTTAAAATAAAAATTAATTGTACCAAATATCATCAGGTTGTAGATTAAATTTGTTACACTTACATAAATCATTCTAAAGAAATTTGTCTCAAAAAAATTACGTTGAAAAAACTAAACAACCTTACAAAAGATGAGGAAGGGATCAAACCCCTAGCAAGATGATACTTTGCAAAGGTGAAGGAGGACCTCGCTTGAGATTAATCTTAAGAAAATCTTCCAGAAGTGTTAATTATTCCATCACTTTCTAGCACCAACTTTTCAATATTGAGACCAATTATATTTGATATTATCAAGTCAACTCAAGCAGACCCTAAGCATGGACATCCATCACACTACCCTTAAATCTACATGGTAAGGCATCATTTTGAGGGAGAAACATCAAGCTTTCCTCATTTATATAAGCTTTCCCCATCACCAAAGAGATATGAGGTCTGAATCTTCCACAAACACTCTACTTGACTTCTTTCCTAACCCTCTGATCTCACCATCATTGTCCCACATGCCACAAATGACTTTAGACACCACAACAATGTCAACCACCCATAACTTTCAATATCAAATCTTATATTAACAAAATTCTGATCTGATGTCTAAATTTTCAAAAAATTTATCCCAATTTTTAAATTAAAGTATCATTTCAATCATGTATTTTCATTAATCTAACATCAACCTTTCATGTTAAATGTTAGCTTGAATATATATATTTAAATATATTTATCAATCCATACATATTTAAAAAAAGGGAACCATATCGTTAACAGGGCACTAATTTAACTAACATTGATGGTGTTCAAAGCTATTGAAAATTGCGAGTTGCCAAGTTCAAGTGGATTTAGACACATAATGTCTTTCTTGTGTTAGTATTTCGTTTGGCATTTAAGAAGCTAAAGTTAAATTAAGAAATTACATAAAAAGGATTAATATGTAGTTTGTCCCTTGAACTTGCCCAAAAGTACTTAATTGATATATGAGCTTTTTTTGTACCTAGTTGATACTTGAACTTGTATTCCATCACTCAAATTAGTACTTTCGCACTAACACTGTTAGTTTATTTTGACATGACACTGATGGCCAATTTGATGGTGACACGTAACAACTTCTCAATATGCCACATTACGAGCATAAATTAAAAATATTTAAAAATAAATTAATTAATAAAAAAGGAGTAAAATTTTGTTCAGGTTCATTCTTGATGTGAAAAAAATACTATCTTTTTATTAATTTATATGTTTTTAATTTTTTTTTTAATTCTTGAAATTTATATTTGCCACAGTGACATACTAAAAGGCTATCATAAGTCACCAATAGATTAGTTATCAGTGCTATGCCAGTATAAACTAATGATGTTAGTGCAGAGATACCAACTTAGGGGATAAAAAACAAGTTCAGGTATCGACTAAATCCCATAAAAAAAATTAAATACCAACTAAATATTTTTGAATAAACAACATACTAACCCTAAAAAAAGGTATATTAAATCCAAAATTTGAGTATGAATATCCCAATGATCGAAGGTAACACAAGATTCAAATCCACCTGTGCATACTTAAAGCCCAAAGCCCATAAAACCGAATATGCTAGGGTTTCACTAAGCTCATATTATATATTACCTCATTTTCCAATCAACAATTTTCCTTTCTCGAGTTAGGGTATCAAAGCCGCCGTCGCCATGGTGAAGTTTTTAAAGCCCAACAAAGCTGTCATTGTCCTCCAAGGCCGATACGCCGGACGCAAAGCCGTGATCGTAAAATCCTTCGACGACGGCACACGTGACCGTCCCTATGGCCACTGTTTGGTCGCGGGGATAAAAAAGTACCCGAGCAAGGTCATCCGCAAGGACTCCGCCAAGAAAACCGCCAAGAAATCGCGCGTCAAGTGCTTCGTCAAGCTCGTGAACTACCAGCACCTGATGCCCACACGATACACCCTCGACGTCGACTTGAAAGACACCGTCACCGTCGACGCGCTTGAGACCAAGGACAAGAAAGTAGCCACTTGTAAGAATATCAAACAAAGGTTGGAAGAGAGGTTCAAAACAGGAAAAAACAGGTGGTTCTTTACCAAGCTTAGGTTTTAAGTCTTCCATTCCTTTTAACATTTTCCATAGAACCTCGTATATCGTTTGCACTTCTCTTGGTGCTGTACTTAAATTCAACCTTAGATCGATAGGGAAAAAAAGCTTGAGAATTCGAGTCTTCGTTGTTTGGCCATTTTTGTATCATCATCGATGCTGTATTGAGTTGAACTTTGTTGTTTCTGCTGCATTTGTATTGTACCTTTAAGCGAATTCCGCTCTTCAATTCTTCCATGTTTAACTTGGGTTTTCCCTGATTTATTAGTCATTTCATCGGATTTTCTCACTAATAAATTTTTTTTTTTATTGGAAAAAAATCGAAAGTTATCAACGTGGTGGTCCTAAAATTGTAGAGTAAATGGTAATGTTTACTTTAACTTGAGATCAAATCGTAACTTTATGGAATAAAGATAATCTACCTATCCCTAGTCACTTTTATATTTTGGCCATTTTCCTTTAAACCTTGGTACGAACAGAATATAATTCTCATAAGAACAGATGTTTACGTCATCAATACCAACAATAATTCATGGTCAACATCAAAGCGGCAATATAATGTCCACATCATAAAAATTAAAGATTAAATTCCTATGTCTTACACCTAAATTAAAGGATAATAACGTAACATGACCAAGTGGTACTACTGGCGTCTGCCAAGTTGAGTACTATTTTGTCAGTTACAATGTACCAAGTTTTACACTACTTTATTCTCTGGTATATTAATATAATAATAAAGTTATATAAAGTCCAGTAGCTTCGATGAAACCATAAGTTATCAACGATTTATAATAAAAATATTTTAAGTCCTAACATACAAGACAAAATGTTCATCCTTTAATTTTACCCAAATCCAATGACGATTCCTTTTAGCTTTAATTAATTTAATTTTCTACTTCTTAATCCATCCACTTAATCAAACGGACTTAACGACAGCCTCCCATTTTACCTAACCATCATCACATAAAATACAAAAATGATTTTATAAAAGTAAATGAAGAGATAAAAGTTATCTACCTTTTTTTTCTCTCCTTGATTATAGAAATTTTCTTTCAGTTTCTCACCTCCCAAACAGGCCCAGCAACTTTCACTCTCTGACACAACTCTGCAAAAAAAACTCTATACAGGAAGAACTTTTGTTAGTCCTCTTCAAAATATATTTGTCCCTTTTCTCCCAAAAGTTCCTCACCTTTCGAATCTATTCTCCTTTCTCTCTCTCTCTTAATCGATCATGCTTCAAAGTTTAGTTCCTCAATCTCCAATCAGTTCCAATACTACTAGCTCTAATCCTAGCTCCTCCATGAAGTCAAAGCGCGTCGAAAGAGACGTCTCCGCAGCTACCGGCGAAGATTCCACTGCTGATGATCCTTCTAACAAGCGTCCCAACTACTCCTCCGGCGACAAAGCAGCTGCCGCCGATGAACATGACGAAACGGTGATAGAAGGTGAGTCTACAGGGTTAAGGCTTTTAGGTCTCCTGCTCCAATGCGCCGAATGCGTCGCCATGGATAACCTCGAGGACGCCACCGATCTTTTACCTGAAATATCCCAACTCTCTTCTCCGTTCGGCTCATCTCCCGAACGTGTGGGCGCGTACTTCGCACACGCTTTGCAGGCACGCGTAGTGAGTTCTAGCTTAAGAACCTATTCTCCCCTGGATAACAAATCACTTACCTTGACTCAGTCCCAAAAGATCTTCAGTGCTCTGCAATCTTACAATTCGATAAGTCCTTTGGTCAAATTCTCTCACTTCACCGCCAATCAAGCCATCTTCCAAGCATTGAGTGGTGAGGATTGTGTCCACGTCATCGATCTCGACATCATGCAAGGTCTCCAATGGCCAGGATTATTCCACATCCTCGCCTCCCGGTCGAAAAAGATCCGATCGATGAGAATCACGGGGTTCGGATCCTCGTCGGAGCTCCTGGAGTTGACCGGGAAAAGACTGGCGGATTTCGCGGCATCGTTAGGGTTACCATTCGAGTTCCATCCGCTGGAGGGCAAAATCGGAAATGTAACAGATCTGAACCAACTGGGAGTCCGGTCAAGTGAAGCGGTGGTGGTCCATTGGATGCATCATTGCTTATACGACATAACGGGGAGTGATTTGGCGACGTTGAGATTGTTGACGGTGTTGAAGCCGAAATTAATCACCATCGTGGAACAGGACTTAAGCCACGGGGGTAGTTTCCTAGGGCGGTTCGTGGAAGCATTGCATTACTACAGCGCGTTGTTCGACGCGCTGGGGGACGGGTTAAGTGTGGACAGCCTAGAGAGGCACACGGTGGAGCAGCAGCTGTTCGGAAACGAGATTAGGAACATCGTGGCAGTTGGTGGGCCCAAGAGGACGGGAGAGGTTAAAGTGGAAAGATGGGGTGAGGAGTTGAGACGGGTCGGGTTCCAACCCGTGTCGTTGGGTGGAAACCCGGCAGCCCAAGCGAGCCTTTTGCTGGGGATGTTCCCTTGGAAAGGGTACACCCTGTTGGAAGAGAATGGGTGCCTCAAATTAGGGTGGAAAGATCTGTCTTTGTTGACTGCCTCCGCCTGGCAGCCGTCCGATTAAAATACTTTGTTCTCTATTTTTGTGTATCTAAATTTTCTAAAAATATTTCTCCAAACCTATAAAAATATATTCCCTCAATTTTCAGGATTTTTTATCATAATAATTTATGGAGAAACAACTTTGTTCTCAATTCCTTTTGTGACTATATTTTTATTATTATTATTTTCATTTTCATTTTTTAAAGCCAAAAATAAACTAGTAAACGTATTGAATCAAGGTTAGGTATTAAAAACAAAATTGATTTCAAATGAGCAACATATAATTAGCACTTTCCGACATTTCTGCTTCAATCTAATCAACAACCCCAAATATTTTTTATCATACTAATCTTTTTTCTCCTGAAATTATTCATAATCTTTTCTCAATTTTTAAATACGTTCCTACATTGTAATAACACGTAGACTCAACGATTATATTATATTAATTTTTAGAAAAACAAAACAAATAATAATAAGATTAAGAAGCTTTTTTATAAATTAAAATTTATGTTATAAATCAAAATATAAAAATAATTACAAATTTAAAAAAGATATATTTTATAGCAAGGTTTTCTATGGTGATTTAGCTGAGTTGTTCGATTGCCACGTGGAAGCAACTATTGTTAATGGAAACTCAAAAATTGTGTGGCATAATCTTTGCAAAAGTCAAATAGTTATTGGTGATTAAACTTTCAATTGAGTCAAATTGTGCATGATAAACGTTCAAATATTTAAGTAGTATGAATGTTGAAACGTTGGTAGATTATTTCTTTCCCAAAATATTAGATTTAATTGTAGGGCAAATATCTCAATAATACCCAAAAAAATAAAAAAATTACCGGATAGTACAGGGTTCAGAAAAATTGACCGGAAACTGCAATTTTCCCCAAAAACGCGTCCACGTCAGAGCGGTTTTGGGGGAAACGGCCTAAAGCGCGTCCCCGGGGGAGCGCTTTAGGCCCAACGGTCAAAAAAAAAAACCTATAAATACCCCCCAACCCTTCATTTTTTTCACACTTCAATTCTTTCTCATTATTCTCTCAATTTACTCTCAATTTTCTCTCAAATTTCTCTCAAAGTCCTTGAAATTTACACTGAAATTTCAAAATAGTCCTTTACTATTTACGAAAAAGCCCTTTATAATTTTTTTTATATATCAATTTTTTGGAAATTTTGAAAATACTTTATCGGAGTACAATGGCCGGGGAATTACGTCGCCTAGACAACAAGCACATTGCCGTCGAGCAAATGAAAATGGTAAGTTTGAATGTTAATTTTTCAATATTATTAAATTTTTTTAATTATGTAATTTTAATTAATTTTGAATTTTATAATTTTTTAGCGATCTGTAGATCGGGTGTTGCAATGTTATATTCGCAACATGCCCGGTCCCCATCGCCATTGATCGAGAAATTACTGCGGGAAGCGGGTTTTTGGCACGTGGCCACGATAGTAGGGGTTCAAGTTGGACCCGCTTTGATCAGCGCATTGATAGAGAGGTGGAGACCCGAGACACACGCTTTCCATCCGCCATGCGCGAGAGTGTACAATCACCTTAGAAGATGTGCAATTACGGTTGGGATTACCGGTGGGCGGGTCGGTAGTCACCGGACCGTAACATCTCTCGATTGGATGGCCGTATGCTACGAGCTTAGGTGCCATTCGGATAAAATTCAAGGAGCTCGGATCGATATGGGTTGGTTACGAGACGCATTCCCGAGCCGAATGAAGGTTCGGCGAAGAAGAAAGAATACGGTATGCGCGGGCATACATACTTGAGATAATTGGAGGCTATCGATGCAGGACCTCTCTAGAAACCTCGTCCACCGAGATGGCTCTCGAAACTTGTTGATTTGTGAGCAAAACGGTGAATTGAGTTGGGAGTCCGCCGTGCTATCGAGGTTATACCGGGAGATGTGCGGGCGACGCGCCGATTAAAGCAAAAATCGGAGGTTGCCTATCACTCTCTGCGATCATGGGCATGGTTTCGATTTCCATTTTTACGTCCTCGACTCGACCGACCATATTCATTCCCACCGATAACGAGGTAAATTTAATATTATATTTTACAATTATGTCGTAGATTTATAGTATAATTGCATGCTAAAAGTTTATTTAATTAGGTGGAACCATCCGAGAAGTCATGTTGGAATACCTAACTCGCTTGAGGATATACGGCTCCTATTGGAACAACGGTCGGAATCACAAGTAAGTGTCGAATTTTGTTATTATAATTTAGTATTTCGTATGTAGTGTCTAGTATTATGTATATAACTAATATTTTGGTAATGTTAATATAGTTTCAATGGACACCGTATGAGGATCCCGAAATTGAGGCGATAATTCGGAGGAGTTCCTCCAAAATCCGAACAGTTGGCACGTTAAGGTCCCGCTAATCACCTACTCAACCGTGGAGATGCACCAGTCAGATCGGGTTCTGCGGCAATTTGGATGCCGGCAACCGATTCCCGTGCCTCCTGAGGTGCTCGATGATGAGCACAAAGTGGACTTCTGGCGGCGCAAAGACACGGATTGGCCAAGATTTTGGTCGAACATATCGAGGCGTGGGAGAACCGGTATGACTTTTTACCTAATCGAGAACCGATCATAGTTCCCGAGTTAGCGTGCAGTGCGGAGTACATGCCATGGTTTAGAATCCATGGCAAGTCGTATCTGTTGTCCGGATGAAGAGAGGCAACGGAAAATTCGCGAGCGAAGGAACGTCGGGCCCTTTACATTCAAGGAGAACGGGTGATGAGACGGGCCCAGCAATAGCGCCTACAGAGTCACCGGGCCCATCAACAGCGCCTACACAATCACCGGGCCCATCGGTTCGGTGACAACACCGACATCATAGCGTCCACATTTTATGCCGGTGCGTGCACACTCGCCCTTATATGTATCCTCCTAACCCATATATGTTTCCTTTTCCTAGTCCCACCTCAAAGTTGGAATGCATGGCGGGTTCGAGTCCGTTCTCGACAACTCCGTTAGCCACCGATCGTGAGGCCGACGTCGGGATTAGAGGAGGCGCCGTCGGGAGCGATTCTTTCTACCATGCTCCTTCACCGACGGGATGCGCCATCACCCCATTGTGGTCTATGCAAACACCTCGGGGTCATTATTTTATCAAGGTGGGTCATCATCGCATAGCAGCGAGAACTGGACCCACCTGCCGGAGGAACCCGATTCCCGCCAGAGGTTCCACGACCCCGTCGGAAGCTAGGACGAAGGAGGAATCCGGTACACAGAACCGCCGACCGCCTCGTGTAGACCGGTTCCCACCAGCATCAACATTGATTAGGGTGGGCTTTTGTTTTTAAATTGTAATAAATTTTTTATTTTTGAATAAAAAAGTTGTTTTTTATTTGTGTTTGTAATTTAATTTTAATATCTTCACTAAAATAGAAGTTGTGTATTTTTTTGTATGTAATTTAATTTGATTTTTTTAATAAAATAAAAATTTATTTTTATTTTATATTTTTTAATTTAGTTTTAATATATTCAATAAAATAATAGTTGTTTAATTTTTTTATTGTAATTTAATTTTAATATCTTTAATAAAATCGAAATTGTTTAAGTTTTTATTGTAATTTAATTTTAATATATGTAATAGAATAAGAAATTGTTTTTTATTTTTATTTTATTGTAATTTAGTTTTAATATATTTAATAAATAAGAAGTTTTCTTTATTTTTTATTTGTTTCTAATTTAGTTGTAGTATATTTAATAAATAAGAAGTTTTCATTGATAATTTAGTTTTTTGCAATATAAATTTTTTTTATATTTAATAAAATTGAGTTTAATGTTCTTTCTTTTGTAATTTAATTTTTTTTACTATAGTTTTAATATCTTTTTTATATTTCAATTTTTAAGTGCAGTTTTCCCCAAAAACGCGTCCCCGGGGGAGCGCTTTAGGCCGTTTTCCCCCAAAAACGCACTGACGTGGACGCGTTTTTGGGGAAAACTGCACTTTCCGGTCAATTTTCCTGAACCCTGTACTATCCGGTAATTTTTTATTTTTTTGGTATTATTGAGATATTTACCCTTAATTGTAAGCATAAATAAAATTCTCATTTAATACGCGGTGCATAAGGAATTAAATTTATATTTATATAAATAGATTTGATTTGAATATATATCATCACAAAATACATTCATTTGGAAGTTTATAATTATTAATATAACATATTTATATAATACATATGATGGATCAAAATTATTTGCATCTACATTTTTTCTTTTTAAAATACATTCATTTGAAAGTTTCTATCATCATTATTCACATTTTAAAAGAATGAATCTATACCCCAAAAAATAAAACAGATAATCCATAATGATATTTGAAATAATTATTTGATTTTATAATATTAGAAATCATCATACTCACAATATAGGTGGAGAAAACAAATATTTGACATATAAAGAAAATATATCAAAAAATTAGTTGATATTTTTTAAAAATAAAATATATTTAACATAATGATAAATATAAAAAATATATATTTCTATTATATAATTATTAATTTATTTATATAAATAAAGGAGTTATTAATTTCAAATATTTTAACTTAATGTGATATATATAATTACATATTTATTATTTGATTTTATAAATAAAAGAGATATTAATTAAAAAAATAAATTAAATATGAACCCTATGTGATGGTTTGATGGTCAAGGGTGTTCATTGCCCCAGGTGTGGCCTGAGTTCGAGTTGTGCTTATTAGTTGGGTTTTACCCTGTTATTGTATTTCAAAAAAAAAAAAAAAGTTGAATTAAAAAAAAACTTTAAAACAGGTTTCTCATTACATATAACTTAAACACTTTTTTACTATTATAAAAAGAGAGATCTATTTTTAAATACAATTTTAGTAAATTACTAAAAATAATTTTTTATACTTTTAAATGAATTTTAACATACATTTCTAATTTATTAATTCTTTAACAATTATGTCATCTATTTTTTATAAATAATCTCAATAAATAAATAAATAAATAAAATTTTAATGAATTTTAAAATGTATTATTGATTTTTCTGATTTAAAAATTTTGTATAAATATTTTTGCTAAAAAGTTGTCTTATACACCATTATTTAGTTACTCCTCTTTTTATAATAGTGTTGAAAATAATTTTGTCATTTTGTTTAATTCACATTTAAAAAAAAATCCATTTTAATATTATTGTTTAATTTAAATATATGTTTCATATGTTTTTTTTTTTACTTATTTAGTATTTAAAAGTAAGTTTTTATCTTTTTTTTATGTATTAATTTTGTAGTTAGATTATTAGTGAAATCTTAAGCTAATTAATACAAAATTTAAACAAATCATATAATATAATTCAATTAATACATATATTCAAACTCGTGGGATCGGAGTAAAAAAAACTAGTTAGTGGATATATTGAAATGGATTTTATCTAAACCCAATCTCAACTTGATCCCAAAAATTCTAATAAAAATGTCCCATCCCTTTTCAAGATTCAATTTTCGAAATAGAAATAGAACACTCAAGCAACCCAAATCCCTATATCTCCTTTGTTAGGGCTTTTCAGATAGACCAATGAAAGCATAAAGAATTTAAAATCATGTTATTTGTTAACATAAGCCATAAGGTTTAGGGTGAGGAACAAGAACACGATTCAGTGCTAAGAGTCAGAAGAGAAAGGTTAAGTTGCGGTGGTTGAAGGTCTTGGATTTATCTCTAATTTTTTTTTAGATAATTTGTGACATTAGGGTTTTTTTTTTTTTATTTCAATATACTTGTGACTTAACATAATAAATGGTAGAATTGGGCTATTTGTACCTTTCTTGATGGGTTACCTATGGTGCAAATGTCAAGTTTAGGGAAGTCTAGTGGCAATCATGGATGACCTTAACACTTGCATTGGAAGTGACTGGAATGTGTTGTCCTATTTAAGGGTTTTTATATGGGTTCAGTGCGACTTGGAAAGAACAGACCCATTAAGTATGCAAAATTTGATTGTCTAAAAAGAGGGTTAGTCATTCTATCTCATTATAAGACCTTGGCTTGAGGATTGACTGATCGAATCTAATCAAGAATCGATTGGGGTATTGGTTCGAAGAATGGTATTAAATCGGTTGGATTAAAAATTGATACATGAACTAGCTAGAAAACTTGTTAAATTATGGTTTTTTTTAAATATAATTTTAAAAATTTTAATATTTTTTAATCAAACCAATTGGATCAACAAATCAATGGCCTGACAAGTTCGAGCACTGGTCTAATTCTATAAACATTGGTTAAGGTGATTTCATGACCTTCTCTTCTACTGGAGGCAATTGTTAAGCTCCAAAACAACCATACTTCATTTGTTATTGTGGCTAAGGAAACACGATTAAGCCATATTGAGTAGTGAACCAAACACCTTGCCAAAGAAGAGTCTTATCGCCAAACATGATAAAGCATCAATACGCCAAGAATGACAAGATCGCACAATGTTGAGGATGACAATAAGGCTGCCTTTTTGCTCAACCCAACTCCAACTCTATTTGAAGTGTTCCATTATTTGAAGCTTAAGAAAAAGGGGATGAGGGTTGATATGGCAGTTAAAGTGGATATGAATAAAGCGTATGTAGGATTGAATGAGACTTTTTTAAAGAAGTGTTGCTTAGAATAGGCTTTGATAACAAATGGGTGAGTTCAATAACAGAGCATGTCTCTTCTGTTTCCTACAATATTATTGTTAATGGTAAACAAACTAACACAATAATTCCTACTAGAGGTCTTAGGCAAGGGGATCCTCTATCCCCTTACCTTTTCCTGTTTATTTTTATGTCCTTTCTAGGACTATCAACTTTGCAATTGAGTCTAGAAAGTTGAGTGGAGTTAAAATTGGTAAGGATTGTCCCACATTGTTTCATGTCTTTTTTGTAGATGACTCACTATTTTTTTCTTGCAGCTACTAATGATAATTGTAACAACCTTAATAGTATATTGAAGGAATATGAAGATGCATCTGGGCAAGTTCTCAACTTGAGTAAATCAAGTATTATTTTTAGTGCAAATGCTAATGATGGTAGGAAACGAGCTATTGAGGTTAGAGTGGGAATTCTTAATGTTGATAATCTTGGTATATATTTGGGTGTACCATATTTTTGGGATAAAAAGAAGACTGTTGTTGTAGCTCATAGTAAGGAGAGAATTATGGGAAGACTTTAGAGTTAGAAGAAAAATTTGTTGTCGCAAAGCAGAAAAGAGGTGTTTATTAAATTTGTTGCAAGCGAAATTCCAATTTATTTGATGCAATGTGTTTTATTTCTTAAGAAAGTTTGTGATGAGATTAATGCTATGGTGACTATATTTTTGGGGGGCAAGTTGAAGATGAAAGGAAAGGTCATTGGATTGGATGGGAAAGTTAATGTCTCAAAACCAGTGTGGTGGGTTGGGTTTCAAAGATATGCATGTGATGAATAAATCATTATTAGCTAAGCAATGCTAGAGACTACTTACAAATTCTGATGCTTTATAGGTGAGAGTTTTGAAGGGTAGATATTTTTCTGATAAGTCTTTTATGGAAGCTTGGAAAGGGGCTAGAGCATATTTGATTTGGGCTAGTTTTTTGGAAGGTAGAGAGGTGATTAGATCTAAAATGAAATGGCAGATTTTTAATGGTGAAAAAGTGAATATTTGGTATGATAGTTGGATTACATATATTAGATTGTAAGTTCTTGACAATTTGGAAAATATGGATGCTGGAATTCCTAGTAAAGTTCTTCAGATTATATGTAGATAAGAAGGAGTGAGAAATTTGGATGCAATCAAGGATAAAATTTTAGAGGAAGAAGTTGCGACTATTAAGAGAATTCCAATATGTAGATGCAATGATAGTAACAGGATTGTTTGGCCTAAGAATGTCAATGGTGCTTTTTCTGTCAAGTCATGCTATTTTGTTATTAAAAAGGAGATTAGAAGACATGATATTACGGGGCCAAGCTCATCCTATGTGTTTAATAATGTGGTATCGAAGCTAGTGGGGCAGATTCCGGTTCACAATAAAATAAAGATTTTTTTATGGAGAGCGCCGAGGAATGCTTTAGCTACAAATTGTAGTTTGATTAGAAAGAAAGGTGAGAGGAGATCTATTCTGCTTGATTTGTGGTAGTGTAATGGAATATGTTGAACATGTATTATTATTGTGTGACTAGATGAGTTGTGTTTGGTTTGGATTGGGGCTAGGGTATAGAGTGGATAAAGAGAAATACTACATTGGATTATTGGCCTATTGTTGCTGTTAATGATAATAAATTGTAGGCTAGGGAGAAATAATGGGTATCTGTTGTTATTAGTCACGCTTTTTGGGTCATTTGGAAGGAAATATGTAAATTTGTCTTTAAAGGACATAAAATTTGGCTTGGGGATGTTGTTAAGGTTATAAATTGAGTTGTTACTAAAAATTGGGGAGGAATAGAAAGAGTGGAGAATAAAAAAAAAAAAAACTTTGAAACAAGTTGAAGGGTGGATTCCACCAGAGGAATGTTAAGTTAAGCTTAACTGTGATGCTGCCTTTGATGAGAATAAGGCTGGGTATGGGGTTGTTGTAAAGGACTGTAATGGTTTTTTAGTGGATGGAACTAGCAAGTAAATTAATGTAAATACCTATATTGATGTTAAACCCATTATTGTTGTTGAAGGTGTTTCCTTAACCTAGAGAAAAGGTTTTAAAAATGCGATGGTAATGTAACACCCCTAACCCTTATCCATCACCGAAACAGAGTTATGGAGTATTACCAGACTTAACAGATCAAATACGAACATTTCAAATCATTTAGCATACATGTAATAAATTAATCAAATTGTCCCTTTTATGAGCCTTTGAGGCCCAAAATATGTGATAGAAACTGGGTACTCAAGAAATTTTTCCGAAAGCATCAAAATTTTACAAAGAAATATAGGACAGACGCTCGTGTGTCCAGGCCGTGTGGCTCACACAGTCAAGAGACACTCCCATGTCTCAAGCCGTGAGGGCATTCGAAATAGGGACACACGGCCGTGTCCCAGCCTGTGTCCATATCCGTGTAACTCTCTGACTTGGGTCACACGGCCAAGCCACATGCCCGTGTACTAGGTCGTGTGTCATACACGGCTGAGACACACGCCCGTGTCTCTGCCAGTGTGAAAATACCTGGGCATTCTGTTTTGAAATTCTAAGGTTTCAGGGGACACACAGCCAAACCACACGCCCATGTGTTAGCTGTGTGTCTCACACGGTCCAGTCACAGGCCCGTGTGTCTGGCCGTGTGGACTCAAAATGAACCTTAAACAACAAGTTTATTATTCCCTGCAATCTTGAACACTAAGCAACTCAAAAACCATTTATTCAACCAATTCAAAACACAATTAAACACGTTCAAAACATGTCAAAATAGACATCCTAGGTGCCTAACCAATGTACCCTCATAGGTACCACAATTTTATTATCAAAATATATCAATAAAACCTCATTCAAATCAAATTTGTAAACATGCCAATTTTAACTTAAATTACCTATGTTCTATCTATTTGGACTTCAATTTTAACATGTCATATTATGATCTCAAACATAAGTATATATATATAACCAACCCAAAATTAACTTATAATCATATTTACAACCAATCCACAAAATAGTTAGCATTTAAACGCCCTAGGTACATGCCGACACAAAAAGAAATATACTTCACCACGTTTTGAGTTCGGGATCATTGATGGATGCTGAATCGACGATCAACTTAAGTACCTAACCTGCGCAAGGAAAACAAACCGTACGCTGATTATAAACTCAGTAGTATTTCTATAATCTGAATACTTTAAGTAAAATAATATTACATACACATTTTATCATATATTAACAGTAGTCAATCAATTTATCAATTTATTCATAATACATTCAACTCTCATCATTTGCTATCTCAAATAGCTTTTCACAATATGTCACACAATTGATATGTCTCATTTCCATTTCACATTCGGTATTATCAAATACCTTTCATAATATCACTTATTTTAATTACCCCTATTAACACGACTCGGACTTGGACGGATACACGGATCCAACCAAAACACACCAGTTTGGTACCCAGTACCTCATCGGATAATTCGAAGCAATAAGTTGACACCCAGTGTCTCATTGGCTAAACTGAAGTAAATTGGTACCCAGTACCTCATCGAATTAATCCGAAGTAATAGATTGACACCTAGTGTCTCATCGACTCGAGGTCGAAGTAATCCCTGAACTCTTCCAATCCTATGTCATGCCATCTATATCCGACTCAGCTCGATATAGTTAATAGGGTTTCAGTTCACTTTCAAGTACAACATATATCCAATATTCAATTTCCACATTGATCACATATACATATAAATTCAATTCAATATCAAAATACTAATACTCACCTTAATTACTTACCATAAACATTTAAATCAAAATACAAAAATTAATAATTAAATTTGAATTATAGAAATACAAACCAGAACTTCCGAGTTACTCCTCGTTGACTTTATCTTTTCCTTCCTCTGTCGAAGTTTTCGGCACAACATTGGCAATTAAGCTTTGAACTCTTGAAAACCCTAATTTTTATCCTTTTTCTTTCTCTCTTTTTCCTTCTCTGTTCATTTTACTTTTGTTTCTTTTTCTATTCTTTTTCTTTTATTTATTTGTTTAATCTTTTAATTATTATAATAATATAATATAATATATATTTATATACTTAAATATTAAGTATACATATATTATTATATACATATGTATATTATTTGTACACATGTAATTATTTTTACCATACACTTGTTAAATAAGGCTTAATTGCTTATTTAGTCTCTTTACTTTTTCTTTAATAAATAATTAAACTTTCACCCTTTATGCAATTTAGTCCTTCTATCTAATTACTCTTAATTCATGCAAATTTACCTAACCAAGACCTAATTAACCACACGAATAACTTCGTAAATATTTTTAATAAATATTTACGAATCTATTTTACGAAAACAGAGACCCGAAAATACACTTTTCGATACCCGTTACTATCGGGTCGTTACAGGTAAAGTCTGATAATGAAGTAGTGGTAGTTGGACTTAAGAAGAAGGATGGTAAACAATGGAGGATTGAACCAATTTTGAGAGCTGTTGAGGAAATGAAGGACTTGTTTAATAATCTGCAATTTAGAAATATTGGTAGAGCAACTACTAAAGCTGTTGATTGGGTCACAAAGCAACTCAATGAGAGAATGGGATTTACAAATTGGGTGAATCAACACCCATTCTCTCTTCTTGACATCTTGGATAAAGATGGATTAACGGCTCCCCCATTTTTTTAATGCTTTGAGTCTAGATTTTTTTAGAGTTTCATGTTGATTGATCTCTTTTCTAAAATATCTAGATTTGTTTTTTTTTTCAATGCTAGTGTTGTCTACGTGTGTGGCGAGGAGAGTGTTGCTCATGTTTAATGCTACAGGGGTCTTTTATTGTGGTAAAAGGTGTCTTTTTGTGCCAATAGCTTGATCATGTTGTACTTTTGTGGTTGGTTGAAATGATTTTTGATGTTTTGGCCCCCTAAAAAACTCTAACTCTATTTTTATTTAATTGAACAAAAAAAGCTATATTTTTATTTATTTACTTGAATAAGTTTAGTTACAAATTTTATTTAGGGTAAACTATACTATCAATCACCCAAGTATTAGTGTATTTTTATTTGGTCACCCAACTACAACAATTTTAACTTTTCTTCCTAATGTTATCAACATTAAATTTTTTTTGTTACTTCTCCTATAACAGCCAAATTTTCAGTGGTGTCGAAAATTACGATTTTGACACTCTATTTTCGTAGTGTGAGTTTGTAAACATTAATATTTAATATTTGCGAGGCTAGAATTATAGTTTATTAAAGTTTGGTCTAGTAATTTGTCGAATTGATAGTTAATTAAGGTACAATGACTAAATTGTAAAAGTTTTTTGTTATAGATTTTTAAATGACCAAGGGATCAATTGAACAATTTGGCCATTTTAAATTGGACAAACGGTGGTGGATGAGTTATAATCCACTAAATTTTGTCTAATTAAGCTTAAAGTTTTGTATAATTAATGTTTAAATGACCAACAGATCAAATGCGTTTTTCTTTCTTCTATTCATCTTCTTCACGAAGAAAAAGAGAAAAAAAATAGGGTTTTGAGCTTTAAACATTCGATCCCTCAAATTGGTAAGTTTTCAAGTCCTTTTCTTATAATTTTTATGTTTTTGAGGTCATGGGAGCTTGATTTAGCTAGCTCATATACCAATTTGTAAAACTTTTAAAGTTTCTAAAACTTTCCATTGATGACTTCTTAAAGATATTAGTGTCAAATTGATAGGTTTTAAGTTTAGATATGAAAAATGATTAAATTGTCAAGTTTAATTGTCAGTTTTGTCCAAAAGGACCAAAGTGTAAAAATTGAATATTTGATGTAAAATTTCTATAATTATTGATAATATAGGGTCCTAAAAGGATGTAATTGAGATCAATTTTGAAACCAAAACTCAAAATTGAAAGTTATGACAATTTTAGTTTTAGGGACTAAATTGAGTAAAATATAAAATTTTAGGGGCATTCAAAAAATAAAATTGGTCTGATTCATGCATTTAATAGGAGGTTATAAAATGTTTGGAATTAACAAATTGAACTGAATTATTGTATAGATCAGGAATTGAACCAAACAGAAGATAATCGAGGAAAAGGTAAAGTTGCTTATTAGTCCTTAAAGACTTGTTCGTTTGTTGTTTTGCCAGGTAAGTTCGTATGGAACTTACTATTTTATTTCATGTTATAATTTAATTGTAATTATTTTTCTTATTAGTTTATATAAATGTGAATTTGACATCAACTAGACTAAATTGCAAAGTATGAAAAATATGGTATTTATGAATAGGTACAAGGTACCAAAATGGAAATGGAATGTTTATAAGATTGGTATGACACGTATATGTTGTTACAAGGATTAAAATGATATGTGTAACATCCCAAATATGGGGTTATTTGGAATTTGACTATTTTCTTGTTATGAACTGCTGTGATATTATTAATGGAATAATAGAGCTTAATTTAGGGCTTTGAGTGTGCCCTAGGTTTGATAGAGAAATTTCAGTTTTTAATTTTAAAAGAAGGAGCCTTAGTAAGTGGGTGTTATAAGAATAAATGTGGGTAATTTAACACTAATTAGGCCTTGGATAAGTGGCAAAGCAAGCCCACTTAGGAGCTAGCATGTGACGCCACTAAGGAACAAGGGAGAGCCTTGGTTTGAGTCACAAAATCCTCCTTTTGTTTTTATTTGACGGGCACAAGGGGGAGAGTTTTTCTCCTTCAAACTCTTTTATTAGGTGTTATTATCAAAGGATAATAGGAGAGTTTTATTTGCTTAATTATAGTATTAATAAAAGGGATAATGGATGGATTATTAGGAGATTATTATTTGATTAATTCAAGCTATTTTGAATTAAATCAAATAGGTGGCCAAGAGGATTTTTAGGTGTTGTGCCGAAATTGAACTCCTTGAGCAAGGAGAGTGGACGGCAAGGGGTACTAGGGAGTGCCCAAGTTTCTTTGGTTTCTTTTCCTATTAGCCGAATTCTCCCAAAAGTCTCCCATTTACTATTTTCTCTTCTCCATCCTCTCCAAAACCGAAAGCACATCCCCTAAAACCTTTCTTTTCTTTTTCCAACAACTCTTTAAATGAAACTCTTGCTACCTTTCTTTCTCTCCACTATCTTTCTTTCATCATAGCCGAATTCCCTCTCTACTTCTTGTTGCCGAAACTCCAACACCCTTTTCTCCTCATTATTTTCCTCTTGCCCGAATATTCAAGCAAGGGTAATCTTCTCTAAACTCATCTCCAATCGATTCATAAGGTAGGTAGGTATGGCCGAATACCATCTTTCTTCTCCTCTGTGTTTTTGTCGATTTCTATTAGGGGGGAATAAGTGCCGATTTCGGCAATGATTAAGTCTTCTAAACAAGAAGTAACCGATTCCTGTTGGGTACTCAGGGAAGTGAAGCAGTCGATTCAGGCCCCGATCTCTAGCATTCGAATTGTGGTACGTAACGGTAAGATCTACTGTAGTTGGTCAGTTGATATTCGTTTTAGCCGAAGGCTACTAACTTGTTGAGTGCCGATTCTTGGAATCGAAGCGGCATCGGGAGTTGGGTGTTGCGGTTGGTGTCCAAAAGTGTGAAGGTGAGATTTCGGGTTCACAAGGAACCCCTTCCAATAACTGATTTGGCCGAATAGGCCCTAAGACTAATTCCATAGTTGGCCGAATATAGGTAAAGTGAGATCTAGGGTGGCCAACGTTCCTTTTCGGATTTAGACTTCTCATCAACATCGTGTGTGTACATACACACTTATAGCGATTAATGTTGTGTTATATATGTTTTGTATGTAAATCGCTTGATGTAGATGCGGATTGGTACCTTAACGGTACAAGTGAGGATCCCTGTAAGTCTCTGTTGATATGAGATTACTTTAATGCTTTTGGGAAGCATGGTTTATTGATACATGTGATGAATGCATGAGATCCGTTGTTAATCTGTTTACCTACTATGGGCTATATGAGAGGAGGCGGTGATGTTTCGCGGCCGATGTGAGCACCGGTGTTTTGGTAACACATCGTGACTATAAGTCACCGAGGTTTGGTACCTCAGGAGGTTTGGCACCTCATAGCGACTTGTCCCCGTGGTTAATACCACCGTGGGTTGGGCCCCACTTGAGATATGGGATCGTCTCGCCGGTGATTTGGTATCACACGATGGGTTGGCCCCATCACCCGATTTGTGTCTACGGACACCAAAAGTGCTTTGGTAGCACATTGTGACTATATGTCACCAAAGTGGTTTGGCACCACCAGTGTTTTGGTAACACATTGTGACTACGGTCACAAAGTGGTTTGGTACCACATGGGGTAGACAAAGGCGTTTGGTTGGCTAGGTTGGGCACAGGATACTCTGCATATTAACCGTTATATGTTGTGTATGAAATGTTGTTTTTAAACAGGGAAGGGTTACATATCGAGTCTTGGTGACTCACCTTCTCCTTTAACATTTTTCAGTGACTCGTAGATGGCGGTTGAGGAGCCAGTTGGACTCGAGGTGGCCATGCAGTGGATTTAAATTTATTGAACTTTAAATTTGGTTAATTTTATTTTGGTTGTAATAAGGCCTCCATAAACTTTATTTGTGTTTTCTTTTATATGTTGGATATTTACTTTAAACTATATTATTAAATTGAACTAAAATCACATGTTTTCTTAAGATATCACGAAAAAGTTTAATCGTGCCATCGGGCACACTTGGAACTGGTATAACAATCGGACCTAATTAAACTTCCAACTTAAATCCAAGTATAGTTTTGGCAAGATAACCAAAACGAGAAGTTTTCAATAAAAATTAAATAGGTATCGTAAATGGTGATTCACAAGGTTTTCCTCCGTAACAAATCAAATTCGGTCGTAGTGTTTGGGTAGGGTTTGGGTTGTTACAAAATTGGTATCGAGCCAGTTCAAAGCTTGGTGTGTGGGCCCAAGGCCCAAAAATGTTTTAGTAGGCCTTTTGAATTGTTTTTGGGTTTTAAGCGGCATGGCCCGAGTCTCCGCAGACCGATCCGCCTGAGGTAAGTATATCTAAACCTCTTGGTGAATTATATTCTCAGTAGAAGGGTAGGAAGCATGGGAACGTAGATAGACTTATAGGACTTGGACCCTAAGGTTAGATTACTCAAACACAAACGAAGCATAAGACTTAAAGAACTAAACCAACCTATGACTTAGTCAATGAGCTAGGTGTGGTAACCCCATGACGCATGTCAGGATTGGATCCGGAAGAGCACTGGTATTTAAGCGGTCCTCGTGACTCACCTCCTCTTCGCAGTATCCTACCGGTGCGTAGCTTCGGTTCACCCTAACTCGTAAGGCTCGGTGATGGTGTGGTAACCTCTCGTGCGCATGTTCAGAAAGGTTCGGTGAGAGCTTGGTATTTAAGCGGTCCGCGTGACCCACCTCCTCTTCACCCGAATTACGCACAGTGCGTAGCTTTGGTTCACCACGACAGGAGGGCTCGGTCATAGGCTAAACACAATGATTAAAACCGAAAAGGGAAATAGCCTTGTTTTTCAAAATAGAACGAAATAACAAGCCCTAATGTTTTCAAAACTTGCCCAATAACTCTCTTAAACCCTAGAACATTACGTTTACAACGTTTTTCTCGGAAAACTTGACTTGTGAAAAAAAATTACAGAAATACCCTTAGGAGTAAAATTACCAAAATGCCCTGACCCATAAAATATTAATTCGACGGTTTTGCCCAAAAATTTCAATTATATTACAAATATTCAATAACTTAGCTTTGGAAATCATCAAGCAACATATTTTGGTTCTGGAAAATTACGAAAATACCCTCTGTAGGATAAAAGTCGAAAATACCCCGGGTTAGGAATGGGCGAAATGTCCGATGAGTGAATAGGTATGGAAAGTATTAAGGAATGGATGCATGAACTTCTTTGTGTGAACTAGGATAGAAATGAAACATTGTTTGCTCGAAAGAATCTCTCGATTAAATCTTATCCATAAAATTTCTTCATGAGTAATAAAGTGAAACAAATGCTAACGCATAAAATTTTTCTTAATCGATTAAAAGCGCGGTAGATAGAATGAGTTCTAGAGGACGTGGGACGCCGTGGACGTGGTAGGGTAGTAGGATGACGGTGTCCGAACCCGTCAGTCGGGACAAGGTTCGGAAAATGAGGTACCACTGCGACCACCACCTCCTACTTTAGAGTCGAGGAGCCGAGCGCACCGGTGGCGAGTCGGTATCGCAAGTCGTGTTGCGAGTCTTGGAGATGGTGGTCGGGCTGGTGGAAATGTAGGAGCTCGAAAATCGTCTCCCGAGCGACTCCGATCTAACGGAGCGGAGGTATTCCGAGTGTGTCGGGAGTGGCACCAGTCTGCAATGGAATCTTGGCTAGAGTCAACGAAAAGAATCATGGATGGCCTTGACTGACCGAGGAAGAGAAGCTGAAAGGGGCAGTGTCGCTTCTAAAGGATGAAGCGTATCAGTGGTGGCTTACGGTTCGAGATGGGGCTACAGCAGATGATTTGACTTGGGAGTATTTCAGAACCACCTATCAGAAAAAGTATGTGGGCATTAGCTACATGGACCCGCAGAAAAGGCTTTTCTGGGATTAGTGCAAGGAACTAAGTCCGTGTCGGAATATGAGGCGGAATTTCTAAGGCTGAGTAGATATGCGAGAGGCATCGTGGCTACTGAACATGAGCGCTGTGTCCGCTTTGAGGACGGACTCCGAGATGATTTAAGGTTACTGATTGCCCCACAGCAGGTTCGTGAGTTCTCATCTCTAGTGGAGAAGGCTAAGGTAGCCGAAGGAATCAAGGAGGCTGTGAGGCAGAACTATAGTAAGAACAATCGTAAGAGAAGTTTTGGGTCATTTGGATCAAGCGGAAGTGCTCGAGAAAAGGCTAGGCAAGTGGGCCCAATCAGCGCAAAGGCCACGATCGCTAATCGAGGCCGACTCGTGCAATCGCTGTGGAAAGACCCATTGGGGAGGTTGTTGGACCGGTGACAAAGGATGTTTTGAGTGTGGGTCTTTGGAGCATCGCGTCGAGATTGTCCCCGAAACTAGCTAAGAAGCGGAAGATGGGCGTAATCGTGCTCGAGGATAGAAATGTAGGACCACGAGAGGGTCGTGGTAATGGCAGAGGAAACAACGGTCCTAACCGAGGTCGTGGAACTCAAGGCGAGGTTCAGGCAACACAGAGGCTAGGCGCACTGGCTTAGTTTACGCAGCAAGGTGTCGCGAAGAAGGTGGCGCGACCGGATGTCATAACCGCAGATGCGTTTCTAATTTTCGTTTTCCTTATGTTGCATTGATTGATGTGGGCTCGACGCACTCGTACATTTCTTGTAGTGTGGTAGGAACTATGGACCTAAACTCAAAGCGCTTCTAGGAGGAGATGACCGTAGTTAGCCCTTAGGTCACTCCGTAGTCGTAAATAGACTTTATAGAGGCGTACCCTAGAACTCCAAGGGGTAGTATTTGTAGTCGATTTAATGGAACTACCGTTTGGGAGTTCGATTTGATCCTTGGTATGGATTGGTTGGTTAAGTACCAAGCGAATTTAGATTGCGCGACTAAGCGCATGGTCCTTAAGAGGCAGTGAAGGTGATGAAGTGGTTATGATAGGAGATAGAAGGAATTATCTATCCAATGTAGTAGTGATCGCCTTGAAGGTGAAAGGATGGTCAAGAAGGGTTGTGAGGCGATTTGGTTCAAATCGTGCTTTGGAAGCTAAGGGGTTAGTAATTGAAAAGGTCCGAACGGTTGGGGAATTTGTTGATGTATTCCCGGAAGAACTTAGGGTTTGCCTCCGGATCGAGAAGTCGGTCGGTATAGACTTGCTACCGAACGGCACTGTGTCCATAGCACCATACCGAATGGCACCAAAGGAATTGGTGGAGCTAAAGGCTCAAATTCGGGAGCTCTTGGATAGAGGGTTTATACGACCAAGTATATCTCCGTGGGGAGCACTGTGTTGTTTGTCAAGAAGAAGGGCGGTTCCATGCGGATGTGCATCGACTCACCGTCGGTTGAACAAGTTAACGATCAAGAACAAGTATCCGTTGCCTCGGATTGACGACTTGTTTGATCAACTGAAGGGTGCCTCGGTGTTTTGAAGATAGACCTTAGGTCGGGATATCATCAACTTAAGGTAAAGGAGGTCGACGTTCACAAAGCGGCATTCGAACTCGGTATGGGCATTTTGAGTTCTTGGTAATGCCATTCGGGTTGACCAATGCACCGGCGGCATTTATGGACTTGATGAATAGAGTTTTCCAAAGAAGTATTTGGACCGATTAAATTCGTCGTGGTGTTCATAGGCGACATATTGGTTTATTCAAAGACGTAAGAGGAGCATGACAAGCATTTACGGATAGTTCGCAAGTATTGAGGGGAAGCGATTATATGCCAAATTCGGTAAGTGTGAATTTTGGCTTAGGAAGTGGCTTTCTTAGGTCATGTAGTATCGGTGAAGGAATTAGAGTGGACCCTCGCAAGGTTGAAGCAAAGATTGGAGTGGAAACCACCTAGGACGGTGGTGAAATACGAAGTTTTCGGGTTTAGCAGGTACTATCGGAGATTCGTGGAAGGATTCTCTCTAATAGCAGCGCTGATTAACTAAGTTGCTAAGGAAAGGTGTCCCATTTGTATGGACGGAGAAGCGAGCAAGAAAGCTTTGATAAGTTAAGGAAGATTTTGACGGAAGCTCGGTTTTGGTGCACTGAAGCGGGAAAGTTATTCACAGATTTATTGTGATGCATCTCACACCGGTTTGGGATGTGTGTTGATGCAGGATGGGAAGGTAGTAGCCTATGCATCCCGTCAATTAAGACCGCATGAGGTTAACTACCCAACTCACGACTTGGAGTTAGCGGCGGTCGTCTTCGCTCTGAAGATATGGAGACATTACCTGTATGGAGAGAAGTCGATGGTCTACACGGATCACAAAAGCTTGAGGTATCTTCCGACTCGGAAGGATGCGAATCGAGACGGCGTCGATGGATTGAACTACTAAAGGACTATGATTGTTCAATCGAGTACCATCCGGTAAGGCTAATGTGGTAGCCGACGCATTGAGCCGGAAGGTGGTGACGGACTTAAGAGCAATGTTCGCTCGATTAAGTACGTATGATGATGGAAGTCTTTTGGCGGAACTCCAAGTAAAGCCGACTTGGGTTGAGGAGGTTAAGGAAAAGCAAAGTTAGTGGATGAGGGCTTGAGCTCTAAGAGGGTACAAGTTCAAGACGGTGGTTTGGAAGAGTGCGATCTGTCTAGTGAAGGAGTGCTTTGTTTTCAGGGCAGTATGTATGCCAAAAGATACTGTAATTAAGGCGAGAAAATTCTCCAAGATGCACATAGCAGCCCATACGCTATGCATCCCGGGGAAGCAAGATGTATGGAGATTTGCGGAAACAGCTCGGTGGCACAGGTTGAAGCGTGAGATAACGGAGTTCGTAGAGGGAAGTGTCGGCGTGTCAGAGGTTAAGGTGAACATCGGTCACCATCGGGACTACTTCAACCGATAAAGATCCTCAATGGAAATGGGAGAGGATCACCATGGATTTTGTTAGTGGGCTACCCCTTACGCCCACCAAGAAGGATGCGATTTGGGTAATTGTGGATCGCTCGACTAAATCGGCTCACTTCATGCGGTGAGAATGGATTACTCACTCCGAAGCTAGCGGTCGTATGTGGGTGAAATAGTGAGGTTGCATGGCGTGCGATGTCGATTATCTCGGATAGGGATCCCGATTCACGTCAAGGTTTTGGAAAGCGTTGCATCAAGCTTTGGGTACACGGTTAGATTTCAAGACGGCTTTCCATCCACACGATCGACTGGACGATCGGAAAGGGTGATACTGATTTTAGAAGACATGTTAAGAGGTCGTGTCTTGGATTTTAGTGGTAGTTGGGAGGAGTACCTACCATTAGCGGAATTCGCTTATAACAATAGTTATCAGCGAGTATTCAAATGGCTCCATACGAGGCCCTATATGGACGAAAGTGTCGTACTCCTACATGTTGGACGGAGTTGGGAGAAAGACAAGTTACAGGTCCAGGGTGGTAAGCAGGAGACGGAAGACAAAGTCAAGGTGATTCGATCTCGTCTCAAGGAAGCATCGGATAGGCGTAAGTCTTATGCCGATCTCAAACGCAAGGAAGTGGAGTATCTTTGTGGGAGATAAAGTTTTCCTGAAAGTGTCGCCTTGGAAAAAGGTGTTGAGATTTGGACGGAAAGGAAGTTAAGCCCAAGGTTCATCGGGCCATATAATCGTTGTGAAGCGAGTAGGACCAGTGGCTTATCGGCTAGAGCTACCGGCAGAAGCCGAGTCGATTCATGACGTATTTCATGTGTCAATCTTTGAGACGGTATCGGTCGGATCCTTCGCACGTTGTGCCGATGGCGAGAGATCGAGGTGAACTCGGATTTATCTTTTGAAGAAGAGCCGGTTCGGATTGTAGACCGAGAGGTGAAAGTTCTACGTAGGAAGGCGGTGCCTTTAGTGAAAGTGTTATGGCGGAACCACGGAGTGGAAGAAGCTACGTGGGAGCCCGAGGAGGTGATGCGCAAACAATACCCCCATCTCTTTTGATCAAGGAATTTCGAGGACGAAATTTATTTTAAAGGGGTAGAATCTGTAACATCCCAAATATGGGGTTATTTGGAATTTGACTATTTTCTTGTTATGAATCTTTGTGATATTATTAATGGAATAATAGAGCTTAATTTAGGGCTTTGAGTGTGCCGGTTTGATAGAGAAATTTCAGTTTTTAATTTTAAAAGAAGGGAGCCTTAGTAAGTGGGTGTTATAAGAATAAATGTGGGTAATTTAACACTAATTAGGCCTTGGATAAGTGGCAAAGCAAGCCCACTTAGGAGCTAGCATGTGACGCCACTAAGGAACAAGGGAGAGCCTTGGTTCGAGTCACAAAATCCTCCTTTTTGTTTTTTATTTGGACGGCACAAGGGGGGGAGAGTTTTTCTCCCTTCAAACTCTTTTATTAGGTGTTATTATCAAAGGATAATAGGAGAGTTTTATTTGCTTAATTATAGTATTAATAAAAGGGATAATGGATGGATTATTAGGAGATTATTATTTGATTAATTCAAGCTATTTTGAATTAAATCAAATAGGTGGCCAAGAGGATTTTTAGGTGTTGTGCCGAAATTGAACTCCTTGAGCAAGGAGAGTGGACGGCAAGGGGTACTAGGGAGTGCCCAAGTTTCTTTGGTTTCTTTTCCTATTAGCCGAATTCTCCCAAAAGTCTCCCATTTACTATTTTCTCTTCTCCATCCTCTCCAAAACCGAAAGCACATCCCCTAAAACCTTTCTTTTCTTTTCCCAACTCCTTTAGCCGAAACTCTTGCTACCTTTCTTTCTCTCCACTATCTTTCTTTCATCATAGCCGAATTCCCTCTCTACTTCTTGTTGCCGAAACTCCAACACCCTTTTCTCCTCATTATTTTCCTCTTGCCCGAATATTCAAGCAAGGGTAATCTTCTCTAAACTCATCTCCAATCGATTCATAAGGTAGGTAGGTATGGCCGAATGCCATCTTTCTTCTCCTCTGTGTTTTTGTCGATTTCTATTAGGGGGGAATAAGTGCCGATTTCGGCAATGATTAAGTCTTCTAAACAAGAAGTAACCGATTCCTGTTGGGTACTCAGGGAAGTGAAGCAGTCGATTCAGGCCCCGATCTCTAGCATTCGAATTGTGGCACGTAGCGGTAAGATCTCATGTAGTTGGTCGGTTGATATTCGTTTTAGCGAAGGCTACTAACTTGTTGAGTGCCGATTCTTGGAATCGAAGCGATTCGGGAGTTGGGTGTTGCGGTTGGTGTCCAAAAGTGTGAAGGTGAGATTTCGGGTTCACAAGGAACCCCTTCCAATAATCTGATTTGGCCGAATAGGCCCTAAGACTAATTCCATAGTTGGCCGAATATAGGTACAGTGAGATCTAGGGTGGCCAACGTTCCTTTTCGGGATTTAGACTTCTCATCAACATCAGTGTGTACATACACACTTATAGCGATTAATGTTGTGTTATATATGTTTTGTATGTAAATCGCTTGATGTAGATGCGGATTGGTACCTTAACGGTACAAGTGAGGATCCGGTAAGTCTCTGTTGATATGAGATTACTTTAATGCTTTTGGGAAGCATGGTTTATTGATACATGTGATGAATGCATGAGATCCGTTGTTAATTGTTTACCTACTATGGGCTATATGAGAGAGAGGGGCGGTGATGTTTCGTCTTGTGAGCACCAAAGTGTTTTGGTAACACACCGTGACTATAAGTCACCAGAGGTTTGGTACCTCCGAGGTTTGGCACCTCATAGCGACTTGTCCTCGTGGTTAATACCACCGTGGGTTGGCCCCACTTGAGATATGGGATCGCCCGCCGCTGATTTGGTATCACACGATGGGTTGGCCCCATCACCCGATTTGTGTCTACGGACACCAATTGCTTTGGTAGCACATTGTGACTATATGTCACGGTGGTTTGGCACCACCAGTGTTTTGGTAACACATTGTGACTACGGTCACCCAAGTGGTTTGGTACCACATGGGGTAGACAAAGGCGTTTGGTTGGCTAGGTTGGGCACAGGATACTCGCATATTAACCGTTATATGTTGTGTATGAAATGTTGTTTTTAAACAGGGGAAGGGTTACATCATCGAGTCTTGGTGACTCACCTTCTCCTTTAACATTTTTCAGTGACTCGTAGATGGCGGTTGAGGAGCCGGTTGGACTCGAGGTGGCCATGCAGTGGATTTAAATTTATTGAACTTTAAATTTGGTTAATTTTATTTTGGTTGTAATAAGGCCTCCATAAACTTTATTTGTGTTTTCTTTTATATGTTGGATATTTACTTTAAACTATATTATTAAATTGAACTAAAATCACATGTTTTCTTAAGATATCACGAAAAAGTTTAATCGTGCCATCGGGCACACTTGGAACTGGTATAACAATCGGACCTAATTAAACTTCCAACTTAAATCCAAGTATAGTTTTGGCAAGATAACCGAAAACGAGAAGTTTTCAATAAAAATTAAATAGGTATCGAAATGGTGATTCACAAGGTTTTCCTCCGTAACAAATCAAATTCGGTCGTAGTGTTTGGGCTGGGTTTGGGTTGTTACAATATGATTACAATAATAATATTTGTGGAAACTTAGTAAATGATTAGGATACATATGACATACAATTAGGGTCAAATATGGAAACGATTAAGGATTTACATGGTTATATGAGATCTAGCTTGGACTGGTAACCTTGATACGATGTCAACTTGTCACACCCCAAAATCGGTGAATCTGAAAAGATGAGTAAAGTATGTATGTGAACTATTTGGCGCGGTGTGGTAACATAATCTGCCACCCTGTTGGCCTGATGGCGAGTCAGAGTATTGACGCATACTAGCATTAAAGCATTGGCCCGTTGGCGGTATCTAAGGAATTAATTGCAGGATGTTTTCAAGTGAAGAAAGATTATGCCCAAGAAAGTGCGCACTTAAGAAGAGTACGCCCCAGAGTTTTGTTTGAGCACTAAGAGTTTGTCAAGCGTATGAGGAAGCTATAGAAGACTTAAATTTCTTTAAGATCACGCCAAAGGTAAGTCACTGCCAAGACATAGTATGCCCGATTTGCATGAATACTATTCAAGTGGGTATTGTATCAGGTTTAGTTGGGAGTTGTTGGGAATTTGCAACAACAGAAGCAGAGATTAGAGTAAAGGGCAGAGTAGCAAGATGTATGAAAGATTGCTTTTACACTAAAATAAGCCAACTAAACATCATCACAGCAACATGGTTGGACATTTCTCAACATGAGTCAATTGGATTGATTTTACCCTTCCCATGACTAGTCAACAGCAAAGTAAACCTTTGCCAGATTTTCTTTTACCTACCCTGGATTTGGTAGGGAAATCAGGGGGATCGAGAGTATAATTATGGGAAGGGGACATTTCAGATGGTTTTTCTATCTACTTAATGTTCATGTTCTTCTTTCTAACCTAACATTCTCTTATTATTATTTATTAAGATCGAACTAAGAACTCTTTTAATGAGTAGATGATTCAGCCCTCTGGTAAGTCTTACAGCTTTGTATGTTACGATTATAGAAGGGAACGGTGTTCCAAGAAGGCCCTACTTGGGGGTTGCATGTAGTTGAAACGTTAGTAAAATGTATGTAATGGTGATTCTAATGGAAATCTTATGGTCTTTTAAGTAGTTGCTGCTACGAGATTGGAAAAGACAATTGAAACAGAAACTCTAAGTCGAAGTAAAGGTAGGTTTCTGGTGAGTCTCTAAACCCGACTTCTGCACACTATATTAATGATTCCTTGTATGGTTGATGTGCATATCTTCTTGAGAAGTTACTGTGCGTATGTATGGTTATATGTTCCATGTGAAGCATTAATATGTATGCTCTGATGTGTATGATGCTTTGCATGAATATTACCATGTGTGGTAAGCATTCATGGGAAGTTATATGTTAGAAAGTATGACTCTGTTAAGATTGCGAATGAAATCTGTGTAGATGTATCCATTATGTTATTTGAGTGGTGCATGACAATGTATGTTGGCGTTAAGGGGGTTCGGGTGGAGTGTGGGAAAAATATGTGATACAATAACATACCTCGTGGTGGTACTTTGATGATGTCCATCGGGACAATAAACACGAAAAAAGGCCAGTGTGGCAATTATTGTGAAAAGACCATGGCTATGGCATATTCTGTGAAGCCTTTGTGGTGAACTCTCTGTAAAACCTTATTGGTGTATTATTCAGAAAGCCCCAGTGGCGGAGTAATCTGGGGAGTATTTGTGGTAAGTTTTCCGGAAGGTCTGTATTGTGAATTCTGCAACGCCTAAACAACGAGTTGATATTACACATTTGTGGCAAGACCTGGGCATGTCTATGAGGCATTATCTGAAAGAGCTCTCGGCAGTGTACTCGTTTAATGATTCTGCCATGTTAGGGAAGTTTGTGTATTTGGAATATTGGTGGTGAAAGTGTCCACTAAACTTGGAATTTCTTAAGTTCTATATTGAAGTCATCTAGGATTCTATTGCTTGAATTAAAACGTTATATTCTTCTAAGCAAGTCTGGTTGTTTAGACTAATTTGAAAATACGATGTAATTGGTGTTCTGATAATCACTAGATCCTGTAAAGGAATTCGTCAAGAGTAGCATCCTTAGGTATCATTCTTAGAAGTTCATTCAACTACTATCTGTGAAGAAAGTGTGTAACGAGATTCAGAATATGGGGTGAAGTCTGTGATCCGCCAATTGGGTGAAATGTGTAAAAGATGGTTAAGTGTAGAAATTGGCTCATGGTTATCTGCCAACTAGGAATCAGAAATGTATCAGCCAAGGCCTGAAAGGAAGTCCAGAATCTTAAAGTCAAAGATTTCAACAATAACATTAAAATGTAATACTAGTTGAGACTCATTAAGTTCCATTGAACTTATGGGTGTTTATTTGGAATGTAGTTTTTTAGGTTTGAACCAGTTCGCCAGAGGGGACCAAGCTAGGAATGCACCAAAGTAGATGATTGTAGAGTGATATTATGCATATAGAGGGAAACTTTTGAGAATATGTTTTCAAATGGCGAATACTATTATACGCCATGATCGTGTCTGTTTTAATAAAGTTTTAAGTGGTATTGTCTTATACTATCATTGAGAAACAATTGTAATCAAACAAACATTTACCTTCAAAATCTTTAACTTAAAATAAAAATAAATAGGTAAGAAGCACATTCAATAAAGTCTTCATCCGTTTTAAAATTTTTGTTAGGTGTTTAAGTCTGGTGGCATCCTATATTCAGATTCGGTAAATCCGATCGGGTATAGGGTGTTACACAACTTGTGTGAGAAAATTCAGAAATGTCAGCTTGTGTGAGCAACTTTGATCACTGTCAGCTCGTATGAGCAATGTAGTCTCATGTATCCGAATTCGTTTTACTAAGGTTCTTTCGGGCGAAAATGTAACTTAATGGAAATGAAATTATTGAAATGGATTTAATATGAATTGAATTACGTATGCTTCCAAATTGAATATGATTTGTGTTATACACAATTTCAAATTGCATTATTGAATATGATTTTTTTTAATGGTCATGATACACAAAGTTTTGGACTAACCTATTGGTTGTATATGTTGATATGCATATGATACTTTAAAGTATGCCAAGAGATGCCATATTGATTACCAAAGTGTATAAATGTTTAGTTTGTTGTAATGTCAAGGTAAGTTAAGTAAATTTCATATGAGCTTACTAAACATTCAATATTAGTATAGTTTAATTGATTGTCATATTGATTCCATTGTCTCCTTTTCCTTGTAGACTGTTAACTTGTGGAACGTGCCTAGCGGATCATCCAGAAGCTTACACTATCTTGTTTTCGAATCAGTAACCTTTTGAACGTTTAAAGTCCAAAATTGTGGCATGTACATAGGTGTTATGTATTTGTTAAGCTTGAATGTTGGTATAGTTTTGAAACTTACCAATTGCATGATTTTGGCAAATTTAATTCCTAAATGAATGTGTATGCTTTGGTAAACATGTTTGAGATATCTTGGTGACCATTGAAATGGTATATTTGGATGTAAATAGGCATGTTTCAAAAAGTCTTAAGATAGGTAAATGTTTGAATTTGGCAAATGGTTTGGATTGTATGTCATGGTATTGAAATGATATGTCTAATGATTGAATAGGTGATATACATTGATATGTGATTGAAATGGTTTGTTTTGACATGTTTTGGTATGTTTGATTAAGGTAAAAATAGTGATATGTGAGTATATGTGAATGGTTTGGTTGGTAAAATTGGAATAGATACCAAAGTTGTATTTTTGCCAAAAACAGGGGAAGTAGTGGATGTTTCCGGAATTGCGATATCACACTCTGGATATCGTGATACCAATTTGTTATATTTTGAAAGTTTTACAATTTAATCCTTAGGTTGGGAAGTTTGGCTACTGTCTTTGATATCGAAATACCAAACTAGATATCGCGATACCCATCTGGCTTAATTTGAAGTTTAGATACTGTCTAAGGAATCATGATACCAAGCCCTGGATATCACGATATCCATTTGGCACATTTTGAAAATTTTCGGTTTACTCCTAATTCAACCTCGGGATCACATTGAGCTTTCGTAAGCTCAATTAAGGCTCAGAAATTGATTGTGTATCATAATATAAATATGACAATACATGTTTGTATGATAGAATGATCATTTTACTGAATAATTGATTGTAATGGCTCCGACAACAATTGTAGCGTCCTGTAGCTCAAAACCAGCGATCGGGGCGGGTGAGGGGTGTTACATCTCTATTAAATTGATGACATTTTTTTATTAAATTAAAATAATAACAAATTTGTCTCTCAATATTTACATTTTTTAATTTGATATTGATTTTATTTAAAATTATTAAAATAAAAAATTAGAAATTTTCCAAAATAAATAAAAACATTTATTATTATTAAATTGTTTAGACTAACTCAAGTGTAGGGTTCTTACCTAACAATGCCATATAAGGGCATGGGTTCGAACTAGAGGTGTCCATGGGTCGAGTTAGGCTCTAACAAAATTTTAGACCCGTTTGATAGGCATGACCTGAAAAATTAGCCTAAAATTTTGCTCAAGCCCGACCCGAATAAAAATTCTAAAACCTGGGCCTAGCTCAGCCCGCCCATATTAATTTTTTTATATTTTTTATATAAAAAATTAAAAACATAATACATCAAAAATACTAAAAACATTAAAATAAATGTTTCCCAACAAATTGAGAATAAATTAAAATAAGTGTTTATACTTAAATAACATTAAGATAGGTGCAACTTAACAAGCAAATGCCTTTAAAATAGCAAAATTAACAATAAAATAAGAGTTATACAATATCTAAACACTAACAACAAAATAGTAGCAAAATAATAGTGAAATGGCAGCATATAGTGACAAAACAGTGAGAAAAAAATAGCAAAATAATATTCTTTTTGCAAAATTGGGTCGGGCCAAAAAAACCTTACTCGAGGCCCGACCTGTTTTCTAAACGGGCCTTATTTTTTCCCAAATCCACCCACTTTTAGGTGGGGCCCGACCCATGGACAAGTCTAATTCGAACCCCACCATGAACAAAATGCTAAAACATTTCCTTGATGGATTAGGCGCTCCACTAAACTCCGTGAATCTATTTGTGCTCTCTTTGGAGTAAGGAGACAAAAACCCAGGGCTAAAACCGAGCATAGACACCTAAGAAACAATACCTTCGTTGAGGGTCCTAGACACTCCTAAGTAGACACGCACTTTCAACAAATCTCATACAAAATCAATATCCCAAAATCATTTAATAAATAAAAAATTAAATCTTTCATAAAAATCTTAATCTATAATAATAAAACTCACAATACTAATTCTCTAGATATTAATCAATAAAGCATGGAAAAAAAAGAGTTGTTATCTAAAGAGAGCGAGGAAATAAAAGAAATTTGAGAGAAAAAGTGACGTGTTAGAAGAAAATAAAATAATTAAAAGTTTTTGAATTTTAGTGGGTAGAGAGAGATTAATTTATTTTTTATATAAATGACTTAATTTTATAAAATAATTCATTTTCAAAATTTTTGGTGTTCTTTTCAAAAAATTTGTGAGGCCATTTTCATCTTTTTTGGGTTATTACATCCATTATATAGTTTTTAATAAGTAATATATATATTTTTTAATTTTTTTGGGGGTCAATCTTCAACATGGCTTTGCCACTATATAGAAAGATCAATGTTGAGAGAGATAATCACAAACCTTGAAAGAGATAGGTACCTTAACTCCAAAAAAAAATGTTCTTCAACCGTAAAATTCTTATACAAAACTTAATAAATCAGGATTTGTCATGTAAAATCATCAAGAAAAAACTAAATGCGAAAGAATACTTGAATCCATTGATTTCTTAGAATCTTCAATTTTGTGGTTTTGATCTTCAAAATTAGCACACAAGTAATTCAAGAAAGTGACTCTCTCTTTTCTAAAGTTAGGATATTAGAAAAGTTACGTATGTGTAATTTGGAGACGATAACCCTAATATATAACTTTTGCACATTAACCTAATTTCTAGTCAGCCCATCATCACTTAGAAATTAGTTACTAGAGTATCTACACATATTTTACTCATAATTTATTTAATAACTAAAGTTCAATAAATCTTATCCAAATTAGATTACTTTTAATTTGGGCTAATATTTTATGATAGTAAATAATAACATGTAATTACGATTATTATATATGTGCTGTCCATATTTTCCAACAATCTCCCACTTGGACCACATATATATTAATTACATGTCATTATATAACCGTATGAGCTCAAAACTTTACTATCATGTCTAAAAGGTACTCCGAGTAATCTCGTCTATTAATTATGTTAACATAGAACCAATGCGACTTTTGTTACATATATTGTAACTAAATCCATCCCTGGTCACATATATTAACATATACAACCGACATAGATTAAGTATGGATGTGTAGCATGAAAATTACATGTAATGTGAACCAAACATGCCTATTTCCAACTAGTCCTCCTTAAACTTAAGTGAGGTCGGTATCAAACAGGGCGAATAAACTGAATACTTCATTTCTAATCAGAAAATAACCAAATACATAAATGTCTGAACATAAAGATAAAGCAAATAAAATACAAACTCCCACTAAACCACGATGTCCTCAAATAATATAACACCTATATGAGTAGTATGCTCATAAAAGACCTGGGGTGGTAAACCTTTTGTGAGCAGATTCGCTATCATGGAACTTGTCCCAATGTGCTATATGGAAATTTGTCCACTTTGCACTCTCTCTTTCGCAACTAGGAACTTTATGTTAATATGTTTTGACTTAGATGAGCTCCTGTTGTTGTTGGAATATAACACCGTTGACTTATTGTGTAATATCCTGGATTTTGGGCTTATGCATTTGTGCTTAAATATATGTGAAAGCATGCCTTTGTGTGTTATGAATGTGTTGTATGAATTTTTGTGAACTTTAGAAGATAGGAGAGTGCTTAAGAAATTATCAGTTTTAAAGTTTAAAAAGGGGAACTAAGGCAAGGTGGTCTTAAGAAAATTTATAGAGGAAATGTGACATGAAATTGGGCTTGGAAAAGTGGCTTGGAGGTGCCACTTAGGGCCTCTGGAAATGACGCCATGGGCTATGAGGAAGGGCCTAGGATCGAGTAGCATGGGAAGCTAAATAAAGTTTTTATTTTTGCGCCAAAGGGAAGAGGTGATGGACGGCAAGGGGAGACTGTGGGAGGAGTTTAAGGGGAGGTTGAATTCTTTTTAAAATTTCGGCTAAAGCAGTAGATAAATGCTGATTTATTTTTGAACTATTTTGAATAAGTAAGAGAAGAGGAAAAATAGGAGAATAACAAGGATAAGCTAGTGTAGCCGAAATTATCGTGAGATATTCAACTTTTTCTTTTGTTTTCTTTTTATTCTCTCATCCCTTTCTTGGCCGAATTTTACTTCTCTTCTTTTCCCAAAGTTCTCTTTGCTAGCCGAAATCTTCTTCTCCTTAGAGATCACCATTGCCGATTCCTCCCCAAGTCCCATACTCTTCCATTGAAGCCGAATCCCCATTATCAATCCTCCTCTTTTCCTTTTCATAATTTTCAAAAGCCGAAACTTGTTGAGCATTACATAGCCTATAGCCGAATCTCTCAAGTGGTGTCAGGAAGGAATACTGTCGACTTCAACATTAAGGGTAAGACCAAGTGCCATTCGATTTTCTATTTCTTTTTATTTAGCCAAAAGTTAAGGACTGATTCCATTATTACCTTGTGGCCGAAACTCTGAAGGAGATTTCGGGATTCGTCTCTAGTCGACTATAAGGAGGTTTCGGGATTTCAATATCCAAGGTGAGTTATGTGATATTCGGCAAAGGGCCACTTATTGTGATTTAATGTTAGAACTGGATCTAACATGTGCTCTGTAGGATTTCGACACCTTCATAACCAAGTAGCACTTTTCGGGATTTAAGATTCGCAAGGTAAGTACATATGTACATTCGGCCAAGGCCATAGTTAGGGATTTCGATCTGTTTCTTAAATGTTTAAAAGCCGAAACTAACTTATGAAGTGATTGAGTGTTAGCCGAATGGCTTTTTACTAACACATTTAGGGTTGGCCGAATATAGGAATTAAAGATCTAAAGCGCTAGATCGGGTTGTTCGGGATTTCTATAAACTTGCTAAGTATAACAGGTGTGTACCCCACACTATTTCTCGATAGATGTATAGTTATGTTTTATTAAATATGTTAATAAGAATTTGAAAGAAATGGCTAAGGTACCATGCTATGGTACAAAGTACTCAGCACGTTTTCCTACTCCTACTATGAGTAGAATATGATAAATATCTGTTATGGCACCTATGTGAAATTATAAGAATTTGAGTAAAGAACTTGGCATGATAATGCATGTTTGTATGACATGGGGCATATGGGTGAATATGAAAGGGAAGTGAATGTGATGGTTTTATACCACAATATTCGAATGTGGTGACTTGGTCACGTTATTCGAATGTGGTGTCTCATGACACAAAAATATATTATCTGGTGGCTATGCCACAAATGTATAAGGGCGATGAGCACGCCGATCGCAATGATCGCTTCGATGATGTGTAGCGGATGGAGGGTTGACTTAGTAGTCCCCACGGTGTGCAGGTTGGTACGGGTGATGTGTAGCGGATGGCATCTAGGTTTGGGTTCGGGTTTGCATCATTTTATTATTTAATTATATGCACATGTATGAACTGATAAGCCTAAATTATTGGGATTTAGTGTTGGCTGTACACATTGAGTCTGTTTGACTCACCCCGTTGGGAATATTTTTAGGTGACACTCGGTGATGGACCGGTCGGTGGGAGCCTGATGTGGTGGCCATGCTCAAAGATGTAATTTATTTTATTTTGGACTGTTTATTGGTTCTAGTATTTCGAATTTATTTTGGGTTTGCTTTGATGTAATAAGGCCACTAGTATGAAACTGTTTATGCATGCACTTTTAATTATTTTATTATGACACGATTCTTATCAAATTAAAGATTAAACCCCAAAACAACTCGGTAATTTTTATAAAACACCTCAAATTTTCCAAGAAATAAACATGAAATTAAAACGTTTCTACTCGAGGAACATACCAGATCCGTGCAGGCTCGTGGCCGGGTTTAGGTGTTTCGATTTGGTATCGAGCCCGGTTCAAAACTCGGCTTTGGGGTTTTGGGCTCCAAAACATTTTCTAAAAATGGGCTCTTTAAAGGATAACAGTGCAGTAGCTCAAGATGGCACTGCGTCTCTCAGGCCAAGTCGCGCTGTAAGTACCTAAACCATTGTGTGACATACATGTGGGCTTTATGGGCTTTATGGGACGTAGACTAGTTCAAATAGACTACGATGGACTATAGGCTTAGTTTAAACAACTTCTTAAACTTTCATAAGACTTAATTTCACTAAACAAACCCGTTAACGAGCCACAAGACTAGGGTGTGGTAACCGTAAAGACGTATGTCTAGGATTGGATCGGAAGAGCTTGGTATTTAAGCAAATCCTAGTGACTCACCTCCTCTTATTTGGAATCCTACCAGTGCGTAGGATTTGTTCACCTTAGTCGAGTTAGGGTGTGGCAATAGGCGAGATGCATGCCTAGGAGTGGATTCGGGAGAGCTTGGTATTTAAGCGGTCTTAGCGACTCACCTCCTCTTCGCTGGAATCCTACCTGGTGCGTGGTGACTATTCACCCTAGTTATGAGGACTCGTTGATAGGCTAAACCCTATAATTAAAACCCGAAAGGGACCAGCCACCCTAGTTTGGAAAAAAAAAATTACCGAAATACCCTTATTTCATAAAATCACCAAGGAACCCTAAATTGGAAAATTTATGAAATTACCCCTGATTTACAAATTTTTAAATTAACCCCGATTTATTACCAAAATACCCCTGTAGGTGAAATGACAAAAATACCCCTGGGATAGGAATAGGACGAAAATGTTTGAATGATGAATGTGTGTGCTCCTTTAAATTAGGATAGAAGACTTGAAACTTTGATCGATCGAAAGAACTACTTCTAAACTTCTTTCATAAAATTTCTTCGCGGATAAACAGTGGAACAAAATACTAATGCATAAAAATTTCTTAATCAGATTAAAGCACGATCGTAGACATGAGTTCTAAGGGACGTGGTCGTAATGTGTGAGGACGTGGTAGAGGCAGAATGGCCGTATCGGAACCCGTTAGGTCTGGACAAGGGTCCAAAAATGAGGTACCAGCACCACCACCACCGATTCTTTGGCGTTGAGCGGAGCAGCAAGATCGACGGGGAGGATGCGATGATCGCGAGCAATGCTGCGAGTTCTTGAAATGGTGGTGAAGCGGGAGGAAATATGGGAGCTAGGAAATCAGACCGAGCGACTCGAGCCAATAAAGTGAGGTGTTCCGTGGTGTATCCGTGTGGCACCCGTACGGTGAGTATTGGTTGGAGGCAATCGAATGAATTATGGATGAGTTGGATCCGACCCTTGAGGAGAAACTGAAAGGGATGGTGGCATTACTCCGCGACGAAGCCTATCAATGGTGGCTCACAGTTCGGGATGGTGCCATAGCGGAGGATCTTACTTGGCGTATGTCAAGACGGTGTATCGAGAAGAAGTATGTTGGTACTCATTATGTTGATGCGTGAGAGAAAGCATTTTTGGGGTGGTTCAAGGGAACAAATCCGTGGCGGAGTACGAGACCGAATTTTTAAGGCTGAGTCGATATGCTCGAGGGATAGTGGCTACGGAGCATGAACGGTGTGTCCAGTTTGAGGACGGGCTTAGGGATGACCTAAGGTTGTTGATAGCTCCGCAGCAGGAGCGGGAATTTACTGTGCTAGTAGAGAAGGCTAAGGTAGCCGAAGGAGTTAAGGACTCGTAGCGCGAACTACGATCGGAATAGGCAAAAAAGAGGAGTTGGACCAGCTGGGTCATCTGGAAATACCCAGAAGAGGCCTAGAGTTGATGGGCCGCGAGGTCAGCAAGTTGCTACTGGAGGGCAGTATCGTACTTGTGATGAGTGTTGGAAAAAACACTTAGGAGAGTGTTGGAAGAAAACGAGAGGATGTTTTAAGTGTGGGTCTAAGGACCACATGATTAAGGACTGTCCGATAAAAATAGACGGGGCGACCAACAAAGGAGAATGGTAATCAGTGGTAGAGGTGGGACGCATTTCGCCGAGGTCGTGGTTCGAATGGCAGAGGTAATGGTTTTGGAAGAGGACGTGGAACACCTGGCAGAGGTGTTGGTAATGCAGAGGCGAGACAGCCGGGTCTAGTGTATGCGGTTCGTCGAAGGAAGGACGGAGACGCACCGGATGTCATAACTGGTACGTTCCTTATATCTGGCAAGCCTTATTTTACTTTGATTGATGTGGGCTCGACCCATTCTTATGTTGCAAGCGGCAGTAGTTGAAACACTAGGCATAGCCTCCGAACTATCCGATAGGGAGATGATCAGAGTGAGCCCACTAGGTCAAATCAGTAGTGGTGAATAAGATCTTTCTGAGTGTACCTCTAGAAATTCAGGGAGTGATATTTTCTGCCGACTTAATGGAACTTCCCTTCGAAGAATTTGACCTCATACTTGGAATGGACTGGCTTGTAGAACACCGAGCTATATTGGATTGTGCAGCTAAACGAATAGAGTTAAAGACGCCGGAGGATGAGGCGATAATTATGATAGGAGAAAGAAGAAACTACTTGTCTAACGTAGTTTCAAAGCGACAAAGTCGATAAGATGGTTCGAAAAGGGTGCAAGGCATTTTTGACTTTCGTCAGTGCGTTGGATGCAAATGAAGAGGGTGTTAGTGGAGTTAGAACAATAAGGGAATTTGTGGATGTCTTTTCGGAGGAATTACCTGGAATACCCCCGGATAGGGAGGTGGAGTTTGGAATTGACTTGCTGTCTGGAACGACGCCAATATCTATCGCTCCGTATAGAATGGCACCGAAGGAGTTGGTTGAGCTCAAGGCTCAAATCCAAGAGTTGCTTGATCGTGGGTTCATTCGACCCAGTGTGTCTCCATGGGGAGCACCGGTCTTGTTTGTGAAGAAGAAAGATGGGACTATGCGTATGTGCATAGATTATCGTCAGTTGAATAAGCTGACCATCAAGAACAAGTACCCTTTGCCAAGAATAGACGACTTGTTCGATCAGCTTAAGGGGGCAGCGGTATTCTCAAAGATAGACCTAAGGTCTGGATATCATCAGCTTAAGGTGAAGGAAGCAGATATCCATAAGACAGCCTTCCGGACAAGGTACGGGCATTATGAGTTCGTAGTAATGCCGTTTGGTTTGACAAACGCCCCAGCCGCATTCATGGATATGATGAACCGGGTTTTTCAACCCTACTTGGATCGGTTCGTCGTTGTGTTCATCGACGATATCCTAGTATACTCCAAGTCTGAGAAAGAACATGATGAGCATCTCCGGATTGTGTTGCAAGTGTTAAGGGAGAAGAAGCTATATGCCAAATTCAAAGCAAGTGTGAATTTTGGCTTAAGGGAAGTTGCGTTCTTAGGGCACGTGGTGTGTCTTTGAAGGAATAAGGGTGGATCCTAAGAAGATTGAGGCAAAGACTAGATTGGAAACCACCTAAGTCCGTGGTTGAGATTCGAAGTTTCTTGGGATTGGCGAGCTACTACTGAAGGTTTGTGGAAGGATTTTCTGCAATAGCCGCACCGTTGACAAAGTTGTTGAGAAAGGAGGTACCTTTCGTTTGGACGGATAAGCAACAGGAGAGCTTTGAGAAGCTTAAGAGGGTTTTGACTGAAGCTCCGGTCTTGATTCAACCGGAGGCGGGAAAGGACTTTGTGGTGTCTTGTGGACGCTTCTCACGGATTGGGATGCGTATTGATGCAAGATGGGAAGGTAGTCGCTTATGCGTCTCGGCAATTGAGGCCACACGAGGTTAACTACCCGACGCATGATTTGGAATTGGCGGCAGTGGTCTTTACTCTTAAGGTTTGGAGGCATTATTTATATGGAGAAAAGTCAGTGATCTACACGGACCACAAGAGCCTTAAGTATCTGCTGACTCAGAAGGAGTTGAACTTGAGACAGCGAAGGTGGGTGGAATTACTGAAGGATTATGATTGTTCCATAGAGTATCATCCGGACAAGGCGAATGTAGTGGCAGATGCTCTAAGTCGAAAAGTAGTGTCAGATCTGAGGGTAATGTTTGCACATCTGAGCTTGTATGATGATGGAAGTCTGCTGGCAGAGTTGCAAGTTAAACCGACATGGTTGAATGAGGTGAAGGAAAATCAGTTAATGGATGATGATCTAAATGCTAAGCTACGGCAAGTGCAGAGTGGAGAGTTGGAAGATTATAGTATTAATGACGAGGGAGTATTGTGTTTCAAGGGTAAGGTCTGTATGCTGAAGAACGAGGAGTTAAGACGGAGAATTCTTCAGGAATCGCATAGTAGCCCTTATGCTATGCATCCTGGAGGTAGTAAGATGTACCGAGATCTAAGGGAACAGTTTTGGTGGCCTGGTCTTAAGTGGGAAGTTACCGAATATGTAGGGAAATGCTTGACGTGTCAGCAAGTTAAGGCTGAACACCAAGTTCCGTCAGGATTGCTTCAGCCGATAAAGATTCCGCAGTGGAAGTGGGAGAGAATTACCATGGACTTCGTTAGTGGGTTTCCCCTTACGCCTACTAAGAAGGACTCGATATGGGTGATAGTGGACCGGTTGACCAAGTCCGCGCACTTCATTCCGGTAAGAGTTGATTATTCTTTGCAGAAGTTAGCAAAGTTATATGTGGCGAAAATTGTGAGGTTGCATGGAGTGCCAGTGTCAATTATCTCAGATAGGGATCCAAGGTTTACGTCTCGGTTTTGGAAGGCTCTACATCAAGCTTTAGGCACTAAATTGAATTTCACTACGGCTTTTCATCCACAGTCGGACGGACAGTCTGAACGAGTAATCCAAGTGTTGGAAGATATGCTGAGAGGCTGTGTGATAGACTTCAGAGGAAGTTGGGAAGAATATTTTCCGTTAGCGGAATTTGCATACAACAACAGCTATCAAGCTAGTATTCGGATGGCACCGTATGAAGCGTTGTATGGTCGGAAGTGTCGAACTCCTACGTGTTGGACAGAATTAGGGGAACGTCGAGTTTTGGGCCCAGAGATTGTGGCAGAATCCGAAGAGAAGGTTGAGGTAATTCGGGCACGGTTGATGGAGGCATTTGATAGACAGAAGTCGTACGCAGACCTTAAACGGAAGGAGATAGAATTTGATGTGGGAGATCAAGTGTTTCTTAAAGTCTCGCCTTGGAAGAAGGTAATGAGGTTTGGTCGAAAAGGGAAGCTAAGTCCAAGGTTTATAGGGCCTTATCGAGTATTGAAGCGAGTTGGACCAGTGGCATACCAGTTAGAGTTGCCTTCAGAATTGAAGCAGATACACGACGTATTTCATGTGTCCATGCTACGTCGTTATCGTTCGGACCCATCTCATGTAGTTCCGGTTGAAGAGGTGGAGCTAAGGCTGGATTTGTCTTATGAGGAAGAGCCAATTCAGATTCTAGAACGCGATGTGAAAGTGTTACGGAGGAAGTCAGTTCCTTTAGTCAAAGTGTTATGGCGCAATCATGGATCGGAGGAAGCTTCGTGGGAGCCAGAAGAGGCAATGCGACAGCAATACCCTCACTTGTTTTAGCCAGGTAATTTCAAGGACGAAATTATTTTAAGGGGGTAGAACTGTAATATCCTGGATTTTGGGCTTATGCATTTGTGCTTAAATATATGTGAAAGCATGCCTTTGTGTGTTATGAATGTGTTGTATGAATTTTTGTGAACTTTAGAAGATAGGAGAGTGCTTAAGAAATTATCAGTTTTAAAGTTTAAAAAGGGGAACTAAGGCAAGGTGGTCTTAAGAAAATTTATAGAGGAAATGTGACATGAAATTGGGCTTGGAAAAGTGGCTTGGAGGTGCCACTTAGGGCCTCTGGAAATGACGCCATGGGCTATGAGGAAGGGCCTAGGATCGAGTCGCATGGGAAGCTAAATAAAGTTTTTATTTTTACGCCAAAGGGAAGAGGTGATGGACGGCAATGGGAGACTGTGGGAGGAGTTTAAGGGGAGGTTGAATTCTTTTTAAAATTTTGGCTAAAGCAGTGGATAAATGCTGATTTATTTTTGAACTATTTTGAATAAGTAAGAGAAGAGGAAAAATAGGAGAATAACAAGGATAAGCTAGTGTAGCCGAAATTATCAGCAGATATTCAACTTTTTCTTTTGTTTTCTTTTTATTCTCTCATCCCTTTCTTGGCCGAATTTTACTTCTCTTCTATTCCCAAAGTTCTCTTTGCTAGCTGAAATCTTCTTCTCCTTAGAGATCACCATTGCCGATTCCTCCCCAAGTCCCATACTCTTCCATTGAAGCCGAATCCCCATTATCAATCCTCCTCTTTTCCTTTTCATAATTTTCAAAAGCTGAAACTTGTTGAGCATTACATAGCCTATAGCCGAATCTCTCAAGTGGTGTCAGGAAGGAATACTATCGACTTCAACATTAAGGGTAAGACCAAGTGCCATTCGATTTTCTATTTCTTTTTATTTAGCCAAAAGTTAAGGACTGATTCCATTATTACCTTGTGGCCGAAACTCTGAAGGAGATTTTGGGATTAAATCTCTAGTCGACTATAAGGAGGTTTTGGGATTTCAATATCCAAGGTGAGTTATGTGATATTCGGCAAAGGGCCACTTATTGTGATTTAATGTTAGAACTGGATCTAACATGTGCTCTGTAGGATTTCGACACCTTCATAACCAAGTAGCACTTTTCGGGATTTAAGATTCGCAAGGTAAGTACATATGTACATTCGGCCAAGGCCATAGTTAGGGATTTCGATCTGTTTCTTAAATGTTTAAAAGCCAAACTAACTTATGAAGTGATTGAGTGTTAGTAGAATGGCTTTTTACTAACACATTTAGGGTTGGCCGAATATAGGAATTAAAGATCTAAAGCGCTAGATCGGGTTGTTCGGGATTTCTATAAACTCGCTAAGTATAACAGATGTGTACCCCACACTATTTCTCGATAGATGTATAGTTATGTTTTATTAAATATGTTAATAAGAATGTGAAAGAAATGGCTAAGGTACCATGCTATGGTACAAAGTACTCAGGTACGTTTTCCTACTCCTACTATGAGTAGAATATGATAAATATCTGTTATGGCACCTATGTGAAATTATAAGAATTTGAGTAAAGAACTTGGCATGATAAGCATGTTTGTATGACATGGGGCATATGGGTGAATATGAAAGGGGAAGTGAATGTGATGGTTTTATACCACAATATCTGAATGTGGTGACTTCGGTCACGTTATCTGAATGTGGTGTCTCATGACACAAAAATATATTATCTGGTGGCTATGCCACAAATGTATAAGGGCGATGAGCACGTCGACTGCAGCGACTGCCTTCGACGATGTGTAGAGGATGGAGGGTTGACTTAGTAGTCCCCACGGTGTGGAGGTTGGTACGGGTGATGTGTAGCGGATGGCATCTAGGTTTGGGTTCGGGTTTGCATCGTTTTATTATTTAATTATATGCACATGTATGAACTGATATGCCTAAATTATTGGGATTTAGTGTTGGCTGTACACATTGAGTCTGTTTGACTCACCCCGTTGGGGAATATTTTTCAGGTGACACTCAGTGATGGACCGGGTCGGCGGGAGCACAGTGGTGGCCATGCTCAGCACAGAATTTATTTTATTTTGGACTGTTTATTGGTTCTAGTATTTCAAATTTATTTTGGGTTTGCTTTGATGTAATAAGGCCACTAGTATGAAACTGTTTATGCATGCACTTTTAATTATTTTATTATGACACGATTCTTATCAAATTAAAGATTAAACCCCAAAACAACTCGGTAATTTTTATAAAACCACCTCAAATTTTCCAAGAAATAAACATGAAATTAAAACGTTCTACTCGAGGAACATACCAGATCCGGTCTGGTCTCGTGGGCCGGGTTTGGGGTGTTTCATATTGTCACAAAATAATTTGAATGATCTTTCTACATTCTTCAAAATGCGCAGCGTAGTGACAAAGTTTTGCAACCATATTTCACTGTTTGATGCCTCATAGCATGCTATAAACTTTGCTGCTATAGTGGAAAAAGCTATAAGTGTCTGTTTGACACTCTTTCAGGATATAGCTCCTCTAGCTAACAGGTAAATATGACTATATTTAAGTAGATTCCTTGCTATCTTGGCACCCAGCGAAATCAAAATCAGAATACCTTACAACCTCTAAATGATTTGATCTCTTATAAGTGAGAATATAATCTTTTGTTCTCTGAAGATACCTCATAACCCTTTTGGCTGCTATCCAATGGTCTATACCAAGGTTGCTTAAATATCTGCCTAACATCCTAACAACGTACACAATATCCGGACGCATACATACTTGAACATACATTAGACTTCCAACAGTTGATGTATAGAGCATCTTTTGCATTTCCTAAATTTCAAGGTTACTTTTAAGGCATTGAGTAAGACTAAATTTGTCTCCTTTAGCAACAGGGGTGTCACCTAGTCTACAACCTTGCATGTCAAACCTCTTGAGTACTTTATTGATATAGCTCTTTTGTGATAATCCAAGAATACCCCGAGATCAGTCTCGATGTATCTAAATTCCTAAAACAAAAGAGGTGTCCCTAATATCTTTCATCTCAAAATGCTTAGATAAAAACCTCTTGGTTTCGTGCAATAAGCCTATATCATTAGTGGCAAGCAAAATGTCATCGACATATAGAAATAGGAATATATATACTTACTCTCATTGAATTTGTGATACACACAATCATCAATAATATTCATCTCAAAATTGAACAAGATAACTACTTGGTGAAACTTGTGGTACCATTGACAAGAAGCTTGTTTGAGTCCATAGATGAATTTTTTTTAAAATTTCAAACCATATTGTAACGCCCCAAAAATATAGGGACTTTAATTTTGCATGTTCTAACACAAAAAGCTTGTTTTCTTTAATGGCTAAGTGATTTGGGTGTGTATGAAGGAGTGTGAGAAGCCTGGGTTCAAGTCTTGACTTTTGCAGAATTTTTAATTTTTCTCTTAAATGAACCTGGACACTGGCACTTAGGCCTTATTAGTAATAATGCTTGTGTTATGACACAAAAAGAGCCTGTGGTGTAGTGGCAAGGTGGCGTGTGGTGTAACTGAGAGGTCTGAGGTTCAAGTTCCGGGTTACGTAATGGAGTGTTTATTTTGCTGCTTGAGCTGTGTAGGTAGAAGAGTTGGACTGAAACACTGTTGAGAGGAGTTTGAACTGGTCATGGAGGGATTTGTGGAGCAAGTTAAGGAGAAGATTGGGGAGAAAATCAAGGAATTTCGAAATGGGAGGTTGGTAGGGTGTTGTGGCCGATTGGGACTCTAAGGCTCTATTGGAATTCGACTAGGGGAAATAGGGAGCAATTTTGACTGTAGTCAGTTCTTGGTTTCGGTTTTTGGGGTGTTGATAGGAGAGTTTCCGAATTTCCTTGCTGATAATTTGGGGTTTTTACTTTTTACATTTCGGGTTCTCTCTAGTTTTCTTGTGCTACAAAACTGACCACTCGTGTCATTCCCTTCTAACTGTTCGTGTCATTTTTTCTCTTCATCTTTGCTATCCACTTTCTCTTCTTGGTCGAACCTAGCACCTACTCTCCCCTGCCCTTTTTCTTCATCAATCGGTTTCTCTCATAGCCGAACCTTCCCTTTTGCCCCTTAACTTCTGTTTGACTTCTATTCTAGTTTGGCCGAATATCACTGTTGTTAATACCTCTCTGCGTCGATCTATTGCAAAGGTTCTAACTATCGGTAAGTGTTCATACTCCTCACCTTTGGACTAAATCTATCCTCTGCTTTCCTTTTTAAAACCGAATACACCTATGCCCTTCTTTTCTTTTTCCAAAACCGAATACCCCTTTACTAATCGATTGTTATTTCCTCCTTCATGTACTTTACTCGTTGCGATTCTAGGGTCTACTTCAAGGAGTGGTGGAGTGTGAACGGTCTTGGAGGAGTCACACCTTCGTTCTCAACGTTCAATTAAGGTAAAAGTGTTACCTTATGTTCTTTGGGGTTAGGCCGAATGTGCCCTATCATTCACTAAATAGATTTTGATTGTATTTTAGGAAATCAACAAGGGCGTGTAATCGTTTCTGAACAGCGATCGTAGAGGGACTAAGGTCACCCTCATTCAAACAAGGTAAGAAGGGTGTTTCGGATTAAGTGTCAATAAGAAGGTGCTTTTCCCTAACAATGAAAAGGACTAACATTGGATCTCGTTTGAATCTAGGTTGGGTGCTCGTAGAATTTGGAGCAATTTCGTAAACAGGTGTGTAATCACACCATCTCCTCTGCGAATCGGCAAAAGCCGAAAAGCCGAAACCTCGATATAGGAGGCCTCACGAGCGTGCGATAGCTCGTGTGGTAAACTGAGGCCACAATCATGGGCGATAGATTGTAGAGGCCATCACGAGCGTTCTCGTGCTCTTGGGCCGTCATGGGCCTCGTTTGGCTGAAATGGGCCGTGTTGGCCCAATGGGCTCGTGGGCCCCACACAGAATAAATCCATGATAAGTGGTAAATACTGGACTGGGCTATATCATTCGCATAGCCGTGACTGAATTTGGGCTAAATGGGCCACACGAGCATGTGGGCCCACTTGGGCCGAATATTATACATTGGGCCCATTTACATAATTTTGATCATATAGGTTATCTGTGTCGCTCGAGGTGACTGTGGACCTTTGGAAAGGTTGTTATCTGCACTGAAACCCTAAAGTAGGTAAAATGACCAAAATACCCCTAAAGGGTAAAATTTCTATTTTTCCCCTAATAGATGGAAATTACCATTTTACCCCTAGAGGTAAGTCGACTGATGAATGCATATTATTGTATGACTGTACTGAGTAGGACATACTGCATACATGAGATATTTATAACATGGCATACTGCATGGGGTTGGGATACTATTATGGAGGAAGTGTATCAGCATTCTTGGTGGCTTTGCCACAAATCATCGTCTTGGCGGTTTCTTTGCGATATCGATCTTGCGACTCTCGCAATATCTGTATTGGTGGCTTTGCCACATATATCTGTCTTGGCGGCTCTGCTGCGTTATTGTCTTTGCGATTATCTTTGCAATATTGGTGTGTTGGCTGGGTGGGTCGATTTTATCCCCACATGGTGTGTTGGTTGGTACGGGTGGTGTGTTGGTTGGATTGGGGTGGGTTGCATATTTGCACCATACTGATACTGTATTGGGCTTAGGCCCACATTGACTACTGTAATGGGCTAAGGCCCACACTGTACTGTTACTGAATAGGGCTCAGGCCCAGACTGTTACTGCATGATAGGGGATTACACACTGAGTTCTCGTAACTCACCCTTTTCTTTTAACTGTATAGGTAATCCCAGCCTTAGATGATTTGGAGCTGCGAGAGACTCGGAGGTGGCCACACGTTCGCTAATATTTTATTTTAGACCTAGTTATTTAAATTTTTATATTGGGTTGGTATTTATGTAATAAGGCCTCTGGTGATTTTAATTTCTTTTAATTGGGTTTAATATCTTATTTCGAAACTGCCAAACTGATACAAACAAGTTTTCAAAAATAATAACTGTTTTAAAAGACAAACACACATTTTCAAACTTCAAAATGACATTCCTTAGAGTAGCTTCTACGGGTTTTTAACCAACTAAGAAACCAATGGTAACCAACATGGCAATCGTTTTAATAAGTGGTTTTTTTCAAACTTAATAAGTTAACTTACCAAATGTTTTTTTCAGGCAATAAAAGCTAAATGGATTTTAACTTAAAAACGGTTCGCTATCAACAAGCCTTGATTTCGAAAGACACTTCGATGTGACACGTCAGATTCAGTCGTAACGCCTAGGCCGGGTTTGGGGTGTTACACATATTCTTTGGATCTCCCGACTTAGTTTTTTGGTTGCACCATATAAATTATTTCTTCAATATCACCATTGAGAAATGTAATCTTAACATCCATCTGATATAACTCAAGATCAAGATGACCAACAAGCGCCATGATTGTCCTGAAAGAGTCTTTCGATGAAACTGCAGAGAAAGTCTCTTTAAAATAAATGTATTCTTTCAGAGTATATCCTTTAGCTGCAAGATGCGCTTTATACCTCTCCACATTTCCATTTACATCCCTCTTGGTTTTAAATATCCATTTATAACCAATTGGTTTTGCACCTTCAGGTAATGGGATAAGTTCCCAAACTTTATTGTCTTGCATGGCATCAATCCACTTTTGAGAATTAGAACTCTTCATGGCCTAAAGAAAGTTGATTGGATCATCTTCCATCATTCCATTGTCATTCTCATATTCTTGGAGAAATACAACATAATCATCTAAAATATGAAACGACCCGATAGTCACGGGCATTGGAAAGTGTACTTTCGGGTCTCCGTTTTCGTAAAATGGATTCGTAAATATTTTTGAATATTTACGAAGTTAGTTGTGTGGTTAATTAGGTTTTGATTAGGTGAATTTGTTTAAATTAAGAGTAATTAGGTGTAAGGACTAGATTGCATATAGGGAGAAAGTTGAATTATAGATTAGAGGAAAAGTGAAGGGACTAAATAAGAAATTAAGCCATAAATTGACAAGTGGATGGTGTTGGTAAATACATGTGTAAAAATAATAAACATATGTATTTAATAATAAAATATGTATTGCTTATTAATTAAGTAAATATATATTATTATATTATTATTATAATTAATACAAAACAAATAAAAGAAAAGAAAAAGGAATTGAAAAAGAAATAGAGAATAGAACGAAATAGGGGGAAAAAGAAAGAAAGAAAAAGAGAAAGAAAGAAGGAGAAAAGTGAGGGTTTCAAGGGTTCAAAGCTCAATTGGTTAGCCAATTTAGTCCCTTTTCTTGTAATTTTTATGTTTTTGAAATCCTAGTATTAAATACTACTTAACCTATGCTAAAATTTTAGAAATTATTAGATTTTTAGATGTTGACTATGTTGAATAATTTGAGTATTAGAGATTAAATTGATATATTTTTAAGTTAGAATTGATAAAGGGATTGAATTGTGGAATAAATTATAAGTTTTGAGTAATAGGGACTAAATTGTGAAAATTTCAAAATTTAGGGATTTATGTGAAAATAGAGAGTTGAATTTAGTCTAAAGTGGAATTTTCATGAAAATAAAGAACTAAATTTAGTCTAAAGTGGAATTTGCATGAAAATAAAGAACTAAGTGCGAAGAATAAAAGTTAGTCTCGGTTTAGGGACTAAATTGAAATTTAGGCAATATTTGAGTAAAAATTGAAATATTAAATATTAAATATGAAATTGATTTGTGTTGTATTGATGAATTTTAATTGTTTTAATTCCGTAGCTAACGTCGTACCGGAATCAGCGACTAAAAAGGGAAAAGATAAAGTCAACGTCGAATAGCTCGAAATTTCCGGTTTATATTTCTATAATCCGAACTTAGTTATTAATTGTTGTATTTTGATTAAATGTTTATGGTAAGTGTTGAGGTGAGTAATTGATATTTTGATAATTGATTGAATGATTTGATTTGGTATATATATATATATTGAATATATGGATTATTTGAATTGAAATGAATATTGGTTGTATTTGAAAAGTGAATTGGAACCCTATTAACTGCATCGGGCTAAGTCAGATATAGATGGCATGCCATAGGATTGGAAGAGTTCAGGGATTATTTCAACCTTGAGTCGATGAGACACTGGGTGTCAACTTATTACTTCGGATTAATTCGATGAGGCACTGGGTGCCAATTTACTTCGGTTTAGCCGATGAGACACTAGGTGTCAAATTATTACTTCGAATTATCCGATGAGGCACTAGGTGCCAAACTGGTGTGTTTTGGTTGGATGCCTGTATCCGTCCGAGTCCGAGTCCGAGTCATGTTAATAGGGGTAAACATATAATAAAGTTTTGTAATTGATATTTAAATGACATGGTATGAGAAATGAAATTGATATAGTGAGTTGAAAATAAAATGTGAAATATGTTGTAAATACATGGAATACATGAGTTAAATACTCATGAATTAAATATGGAATGGATAGTGCCATTTGTTTAACTAATATGTGAACAAATTATGAAAAGCTATTATATAGCAAGTGATGAAAATTGAGTATGGTATATAATGATGTATTCATGAATTGAGTATTGCATGACTAATGCCATTGTACGAATAAATATGGTCTGATATGTGAATAACCATTTATATAGCAATTGTGCGAATAGGATATTCTTTAATAAAAAGAATGATAGTAATGATACTTGACATTAATATGTCCTTATAATTTAATTGTGCTTATTATATTATCACGTCTTTAAATATTCGGATTATAGAAATACCACTGAGTTTTACTCAGCTTACGGTTTTGTTTTCTGTGTGCAGATTAGGTACAGTGATTTTGAAGAGTTGTAATTGTGGTTGTGAGCATCCATCTCATCACATCTCCAAGTTCCAAGAGAGTATGTTTCAAAATTTTGAATAGATTGGCATGTACTTAGGAAGATCAAGAGTGTTCCAAGTAGTAGGGACAAAAATATAATTTATGAAAACTTAAATTTTTTTTAAATGTTCAAATATATTAGTGATTAGCCAAAATCACTTTGGCACCAAATAAAATATTTCTATATCAGGTTCCTTGGATCGAACCGGGTATAGGGGTGTTACATTTAGTGGTATCAGAGCTTTGGTTTTCTGATTTCTAGGTAAAGAACGAGTCTAGAAGTACATGTCATATAGGATATATCGATGTGATGAGATGTGATATCAATATTAGAATTACTGATAAGTTTGAAAATCTGAATTGTTACTGATAAGGAAATGATTTTGAATAAGTTAGTAATGACTTAAGAGGGAAATAGATAAATACTGAAATTTGATAAAAACTTATTTTTTGTCATAGATATTGGATGAAATAGTAATAAATCTGATATTGCCCGATGAGGTAACAATTTCAGCACAGAAGGAGAAAGTTGATAGGATGATGAGAGAAGTGCAAGATTATAGAATGAAACCAGAAGAAGGCATTGTTCAACACCTTATTACTGTAAATCGAAAGATGCAAGAAGTGTTATGGAAGGGTCATGAACTGATTAGAAAGAATAAAGTGCAATACTTGACCCTTAGAGGGACATTAATAGAACGAGAGCATCAAATGATTTTAGATCAACTTTGGAAGACATTGGTACCACGAACTTATTGGAATATAGTTATATACTACGTGAAGTTTATAATCTTTGATGGAGCAAGGAAAATAGCGAGACAAAGTGTAGGTTCACGAAAGTTGACTGGGAAGTAAAATGTCTTTGACATGCCATGGATGGAAAAATTAGTTGTTAGAAAATTACCAAGAGAATTTATAGATTCAATACCCGTTATAAAGATGGAAGAGGAAGAAGATCTTGAGGAATTTCCAAATTGGATTGTAGAAGATGAATTTGAAGAGAATTTGGAACTTAATATAGAGAATTTTTCGAGGAAAGATACAGAATCAGAGATGGAAGAAGACGCATAAATTGATTTAAGTGGTTAAAAGTAAAGACAAAGTAAAAGTTAGGGACTAGTGAATGTGAAGGAAAATGAGTATATATATATATATAGTTGTACATGTACAGAATAAGAACTTAGAAAGTCATAGTTTTTGAATGAAAAGTTTGGTATATTAATATAAGGTTAGTCTTTTGGAAATAGAAGAGACAATAGAAATATGAGAAGTGGAATATAATAGTAATATTTTCCAATTATGAAGATCAGAAAACGATTTTTTTTAAGAATGAAGTATAGAAAGAAATAAATACCTTATTAAGTAAATAATCAATATTAATAAGATAATAAGAGAAAATAGAGGTTTTTGAATGAAGAGAAGATAATAAGTCTAAGAGATTGATGGTATATAATATTATAATGTATTAATAGAGATAAGTTATAGTTAAGAAGCATAGTATTTTTGTTAAAAAAAATGTGAAAATTATCAATGGTATATTTTTAAGATATAAATCCTAGTGAGAAGATGAATTGGAGATTTTCTTGAAAAAGTACTAAAAGAAGAAAAGAGAAAAGAATTAGGTAAAACAATGATGACAAGTTCAATTCTATCACGATCAACTAAGAAAGGTAAAAAAGTTTGAGAATTTGTACTCATATACAAACATAAAGAACAAGATAAAATAGGGTCTTAGGTTATCTCCAAGGCAAGTATTAAAGGTTTAAGGAAAAGAACTATTCGACCTTGTGATAAATGCGAAAAAAGAAAATCTCATTGAGGTGAATATTGGATATTTTCTGAAAGATGCTTTAAGTATGGCTCTAAAAGACATGGAATAAAGGATTGTTCAAAATTGTTGAGAAAACCAAGAAATAGTCTGTAATGGGTATTAATAAGAGGATAAATTGAATATAAAAAAAATTCAAAATAGATTATAGAAGATAAGAATAGAATTGACTATGAAAAATAGTGTAAGTACTTTAGAGAGCATAAAAAGGTAGTGGAATGATTTTAAGAATTAGTGAATAAAGAGCGATCTAAAGTGTGAAAAGAAGAAGAAGAAAAAAAATAGCAAAGTTGTAAATTGTGTAATAAAAGAGGCAAACCTTGGAAGGAACAGTTACCTTGAAGAGACTGTTGGCAGCGGCCGAGCCAATAGATTTCTAAAAGGTTTGGATTAAGAGTAATAACTCTGATCCATAACTGGGATAATCATTGTTTGCCTCGAAAAGAAAAAGAAAAGAAAGGAAATGAAAATGAGAATATAAAACTATAACAAAATAGAGTCTAAAAAAAATGTTAAAAGAATAGTGTCATGATTTGTATGAGATAATTATGATAAGAATAATAATAAAAATAAATGAAAAGAAAGGATAAAGAATGAATACAAATGATAAGCTAGGTAAATATATGCAGAAAGGAACTTGATGGGCTCGAAACTAACTAACATTTCGACAAAGGCAAGCGCACCTATCGAACAGTAGTATAGCTTTGATGAGTTCAGAATATCGTATCCTCAAGGACTAAAATTACTAGTAATAACTATCTTTCTATTATTTAGCCCAATAATTAAAGGGATTTGTTTTAATCTAAATTTTAATTAACTAATTAACTATGAACGTGATAGAGAGTGAAGAAAGTAATCGAATAAACCAATGAATAAATACAATACCCAAGGAAGAATCCACCTAGACTTCACTTATTATTCTGACTCTGAATTAAACGATTTATTCACTTGCCCTGATCCGTAGAAATCCCTGAATTATGTTAATATCTCTTTCAAGACTAAGAACAACTGACTCTAGGTTGATTAATTGAAATCTCTTTCTAATTAAAAACCCCTATCGTCACATTAACTCGATCTATGGATACCCTTATTAGATTTGACTCTAATCCAGTAGATTTATGTCATCCTATTTCTAAGGTTGCAATCAACTCCGCTTAATTATGCTAGATCTTCTCTTAAACAGGGACTTTTGCTCCACTGAATAAACACATCAAACTTGAATTAATATGCTGAAAATATTAAAGCAAGAGTTAAGAACACATAATTAAGAACAAGAACAAGTATTTATCATGTAATTCAGATAATTAAATAATAAGATTCATCTAGGTTTCATCCTCCCTAGGTATTTAGGGAGTTTAGTTCATAACGTAGAAGGAAAACATCTTAGAAATAAGAAAACAACAAGACATAAAGAACCCAAAAACTTCTAAAGAACTTGATGGAGATCTTCAATCTTGGAGTGGATCTGCTTTCGAGATGATTCCGATGGCTTCCTTTGAGTAATTTCTTCGTTCTACTCTGCGTGCTCCCTTAGGTCTTCCTTGGTGTGTATTTATAGACTTTAGAATACCCAGAAACCCTAAAAATTGGCTTTTTCCGCGTGAAAACGAAGTAGGGTGCGACAGGGACACGGGCGTGTGATTAGCCCGTGTAAGAGTACCCAGGCCGTGTGTAAATTTGGGTGACTCGCAACCGACACGGGCTGGCACACGGGCATGTGTCCAGCCCATGTGGTTCACACGGGCATGTGCTCCGCTCATGTGGTTCTGGCTTGGCCGTGTGGATCCTTAATATGGCCTGTTTTGTCCGGTTTTGGCCCATTTTCCTCTCCTTTCGCTTCCCTATGCTCTCCTAAGTATAGAATTACAAATTTAAAGAGTTAGGAGGATCGAATTCACCAAATTATATAAATAAACATCCAAAAACACGCTAAGCGTGGGATTAAAATGTGTTACTTTTATGGTTTATCAAATATCCCCACACTTAAGCGTTTGCTTGTCCTCAAGCAAAATCCTCAACTCACAATTAAAATTAAACTTCCTTAATTCATAATTCTTATCAATAATGTCTTATTATAATTCAAAAATAATTCATCCATTGATAATTTAACTAAAAGATTCCTAAAGATTCAAACAATCTAAGTCACAAATTTTTATAGCACGAAAACATAGGTGTTTCCCCTTATCTAAATAATTACCTTTGATTCAAAACCGACAAGAATTGGTATCCTCACTAAAGATTCAGTCAAATCACTCAAAGTGTTTAAGGTTCAAAAGTCAAAAATGAAAAGTTATGGATATCCAAAATAGATAATAACAATATAATAAAAATATCATAAGAAAGGGAGAGAAGTGAAACTTCCTTAATTTTGGATGAAATCCGTGGAATAGTGCATGCGAAATTGTGGATATAGCAAATTGAAATGCATGATTCTGAGAAACTATTAAGAAAATAAACACAACTGTGGAAGAAGATTAAGGGATTACTCTATTAGGAATAATTATAAAAACTAAAATATAGTTCAAAATATAAAAGATAAGTTTTTGAAAATATGATAAGAAACATAAAGGAAAATAGACTAAAAATAAAAACAAAAACAAAAACAAAAAGAAAAATAAAGATAAAGACAAAAACAAAATAAGTGGACTCAAAGTTCCTCATCGTCAGACGTGTCGCGAGGTGGTGGTGCTGAGGGTGAAATATGGAGATGGTGGCAGATCTGCTGTAAGGTGGCCTCGAGACTGTCAAATCGCTGATAACACTACTGCTCGAAGTGAGTGAGTCACTCAGATATGTCGTTCAAAGTAGCAGCAGAAGTAGGAGGTCGGTGACTCGGAGGTGGAGGGTGAGGTGGATCCTCATGAGGGAGAGGAACTTCCACAGTGATGTCTTCGGGATCATCCTAATCATCAGGGTGAGACAATTGGTACTGGGGAGGATCGAACCCACGACGTCGCTCGATCATCCTCATGTGTAACATGCTCGAGATGCCCTGAGAGGACATCTGGCCAACAAGTGTAAGCGAGGAGGACTGCTCTGGTGTGCTGAGGAGACCGAAGTGTCGAGCGAGGCGAGTCACGTAAGGGCCTAAGCAGATGGGGCCTTTCCTATGGCAGTCAGTCTGGTGGCGGAAGGATAAAGCAATGAAGTATGCCAAGTCGATAATATGGCCGTGGGCCATGCTTCATAAGTAGTAGGCATCGTGTGTGCTCACGACTCTGGTGCTCTCTCTTCATCCTGTCAAAGTGTAAGCTAAGAGGGCGTGAATATACCTTAGGGCTGGAGAGAGAGAAGTCACCTTCGAGCGACTAGCGTCATAGGTCGTCATGCCACCCGTGATATCATTCCAACAACGCGAGGGTGATTAATGAATATGGCGATGTAGCTGAAGAAAGTCCTCGGAGCTCATGAACTCCTCTGTGTATAGTCCCAAAGCAGCACCAAATTCTGGGATGCTCATATGGCGCACCAAACCGCCAAGGCGAAAGACGATGGTGCTGGGCTCGTCATGGACTGACATGACACTCTGGAGGTGGAACGTCGAGCAGAACTCTAAAGTAATCTCCGTATAAGTAGGCTCGACGATACTGAAGAAGCGATCCTATGGTGCTGTGATGATGAAGGTGCGAACCTCGTCAGCGAGGTCGACCTGCTCCAATGCGGCCCAATCAATGCAGTGGCCCAAACCTAGGGGTCGTACTCGAAGGAGCTGAAACAGGTCTTCTGGTGGGTCCGCGGTAAATCTGAGGTAAGGGTGGCGCACTTCAGTGAAGGCGCTCGAGGAGGTCGTACCGGAACCTTTCCGCTTTTTTGAAGCGGGGATGGCGACCTTAGTCTTGCCTCGAGTATTTTTCATGATGGTCGGTGGCCAAGGGCGGTGGAGTGGTTGTCGGAGGTTCGACGATGGCTGGGCAGCGGCGCGTTGGGTCGGGGAGGGACGGCGAGGAGGTCGGGGCTGTGGTGTGTTGATAAATCGAAATAGTAACATATTTTAAGCTCACATTTAGCATGCTTTTGGATGAATTATCCTTTATTTTATGTAATTTGATGCTCTTAATCCTTTGTTTTCATGTTTTATACTCAAGAAAGCACCGAAGGATGGAAAGAACAAGAAACGGGCTTAAAACGGACCAAATGGGCCACATCACGAAATTGACACGGCCTGGGCCCAAGACCACACGACCGTGCTCCTTCAGCAGCCTCGAACACGGACTGGCCACGATTCATACGGGCGTGTGCCATGGCCGTGTCCCTGCCGTGACAAAGAGAAATTTCACTCGAATTAGGATACTTAAAGGCGAAGTAACACATTCCGAAGCCTATATAAACACCCTAAGTATGACCTAAAAAGGGAGTCGACAGAAGCCTTCTGTCAGGGCGTCCAGCTAGGCCGAAGGAGGCAGATTTGTGGAATTTACTCGAAGAAAGCCAGTTGATTCATCTCAAGAAGCCAGAATCATACTCAAGACGGAGGATCTCTCCTTCAATTCCTTCAGGGGGTTTTAGGGATTTCTTATGTTTTGTTTTATCTTTTCTTCTGAGATGTTTTCTTTTATTATAATGAACTAAACCCTCAGATACCTGAGGGGGATGAAACCTAAGATGAATCTTGTTATCGTTTGCTGAACTATATGATAAATACTTGGTTTGTTCTTAATTATGTGTTCTTAATTCTTGTGTTGATATTTCCGGAATATTAATTCAAGTTTGATGTGCTTAGGTGGAGGAGCAAAAGTCCCTGCCTAAGAGTAGATCTAGCATAGTTAAGCGGAGTTGATCGCATGCCTAGAGATAGGGTGACGAGATTTTGCCGGATTAGGGTGAAACCTAATATGGGATTCCATAGATCGAGTTAATACAATTCTAGGGGTTTTAATTAGAAAGCGATTTCAATTAATCAACCTAGGGTTAAACGTTATTCGCTTCGAGAGAGGGTTTAATATACATTAGGGAATCTTACGGATCAAGTCAAGTGAATAAATCGTCTGGTTCAGAGTTAGATAACAAGTGAAATCTAGGTGGATTCTTCCTCGGGTATTGTCTTAATCAATTGGTTTTTCCCACAAGTATCTTCCCCAAATTCATTCTTCTTTGTCTTAGAGTTTTTAGTTTAGTAGTTAGTTAATTTAGATTAAACAACAAATTCCCTTTATTTTAGGCTAGATAATAAAAAGAAAGTTAGTATTAGTACTTTTAGTTCCTTTGGGTTCGACATTCCGGTCTTGCCTTCACTATACTACTGTTCGATAGGTGCGCTTGCCTCAAATCGTTGTTATAGTTAGTTTCCAGGTTCGATTATTATCATTATAAATTTTAAGACTTTGACATCGCATAAACACAACGATCAAGTTTTTGGCGCGTATTTTTGGGAACTAAAATATTAAGAACGCTCAATTTTTATTACTTTAGCCATTTTTTATTTTTTGCACTTTTCTTTTATTTCCTATTTTGTTTTTAACTTTGCTAATTTTCTTTTGTTCCTTTCAGGTACCTCTAGTTTATGACTAGAAGGAACCCGACAGGACCCCTACTTTACGACAGTGATATTGAAGGTACCGCTCGCAAAAATCGTAGAGAGATAAGGCAAAGCCTAAACTACATACAAGAAGAGCAAGAAGACGAAGTTAATACGACCGAAGAGATGGCTGAGAATAATCCGCCACCTCCAGAGATGGCCGAAAATCATGCTCCCCGAACTATGTATGATTATGCTAAGCCTAGTTTAGTTGGTACTGAATCTAGTATTGTTAGACCTACTATTACTACAAATAATTTTGAATTGAAACCTAACACTATACAGATGATACAACAGTTTGTTCAGTTTGATGGTTTGCAGGATGAGGATCCTAACACATATTTAGCAAATTTCCTAGAATTTTGCGATACTTTCAAGATAAATGGCGTTACTGACGATGCCATCCGCCTTCGGTTATTTCCTTTTTCTTTGAGGAATAAAGCCAAACAGTGGTTGCATTCTCTTCCTCGAGGGTCAATCACTACATGGGATCAAATGACCGAAATTTTTTTATTAAAATATTTTCCGCCGGCCAAAACGGCCAAGTTAAGGAATGATATCTCTTCTTTTGTGCAGATGGATTTAGAAACACTTTATGACGCATGGGAGAGATACAAAGATTTGCTAAGAAGATGTCCACACCATGGTTTACCCTTGTGGCTATAGGTCCAAACTTTTTACAACGGTGTGAACCCTTCAACAAGGCAATTAATCGATTCAGCCGCGGTGAACTCGAATAACAAAACTCTGCAAAGCGACTTATGAATTTATAGAAGAGATGTCACTGAATAACTATCAGTGGCAAGTCACAAGGACAAGGCCAACAAAAGAAGCCAGAGTTTATAACCTTGACGCAGTAACCATGCTATCAAATCAGGTAGAGATGTTACATAAAAAAATTGATGGTGTGTATGGTTCCTTATAGGTACAACCAGTTATGCAGTGCGACGCAAGTGGGAGCGTGGCGAATCCTGAGTACCCACCCTACGGACAGGGCATGGAGAGCGAACAAATGAACTATATGGGTAACAATTTCCGATTTAATAATAACCCTTATAGTAATAATTATAATCCAGGTTGGAAGAACCACCCCAATTTCTCATGGGGTGGTCAAGGAAACCAAAGGCAACAACCACATCAAAACTTCCAACAACAACCCTACCCACAGGAAAAGAAGCAGAACCTTGAGGAGATGCTGACAAAATTCATAGCAGTCACAAAAACAACACTTAAAAACCAGCAAGCATCAATACAGGAGCTCAAGGGTCAAATTGGGCAACTGGCTAAGGAGATCTCTGAAAGACCACAAGGAAGACTGCCAAGCAACATGAGACTAACCCAAAGGAGCAAGTCCAAGCCATAACAGCTCAAGAAAGTAAAGGGTTAGATGAGCCCAATTTAAGGCAAGAGAATGTGGTCAAAGAAGGTAAGGTTGAGGTAAGTAATAACAAGCCAAAATCGACAATCAAAGATGTAACACCCCAAACCCGGCCCATACACCATGACCGAATCTGGTATGTCACTTAGGGAGATTTTAAAAGATGTCGCAATTTCGAAAAATATTTTTCTTGAGTTTAACACTTTATTCGAGAAAACTAAATGGTTGGATGATTTGTAAAAGATATACATTTTATATTTATGCCTTAGTGGATTAAAAACCGAAATTTGATACATGCCTTCACTTAATTAAAACGTAAAATGTAAATGTCTAATAATAATAAAAGCCCAAAACAAACGAAAATATGAAGCTAGTGGCCCATGGCCTTATTACAATGAAATTTAAACCCACTAATTAAAAATATTAAAAATAAATAAACTAGTAAAGTCTTTTCTTTGAATCAAAATAATCCCTCGCATGGCCATCTTGCGCTCTTCTCCAACCAGATCCAGAAGCACTAGGTGCTACGAAAGATGTTAAATAATGGGGTGAGTCGCGAGACTCGGTGTGCAACCCTCGTGCACCATCAGTTGGGCCTTAGCCCCACAGAACGAATAACAGAGTATAATATATCAGAAAATATGCAAAGCCCAACGCAATCCTAGGTTTCCATCCGCTACACACCACCCTTACCTGCCAATCACACCATTGGGGATTTCTACAATCAACCCACACCGCTACACACCATCGATGGCAGTCATGCTGCAGATAGCTGCTCATCGTCAGATCATGGCGATAGCCACTACAACAGATCATGGCATTAGCCACTGCAACAGATCATGGCAAAAGCCACTACAACATATCATGGCAAAAGCCACTACAACAGAACACTTCCCCTTTCATCAATCACCCAACCCCATGCAATCACAGAAACCGACATACATGTTCATCTTACCAAATCGACAGAAACATTCACTTTAGAATGACAGAGATCACTAACCTGGTGATTCGCCTTTACCCTCTTCGGGTTTTCAACAGCCTTGCCGGTATTTCGACATTTAGCAGAATATAACAGATTTATAAACATATACTAACAAGCAATCCAAATGGTGTGAGAATGTTACACACCTGATTAATACGTAGGACTACCCTCTATGTCGATACCCTCGCTAATCGGATCTACTGCCTTCTGTCTACAACTTTGCTCAAAAGCCGGAAGAACGCGAAGATAAAGCTTCCCCTACATTTGGCCAAGGATTACTATTTACCCGAATTTATATGTTTAAATAAACAAATCTCCTTACCTAAAACGATTAGATCCTGGAAGTAGGATGATTCGAGTGCTACCGATTTAGAAACCTATGCGACTAGATCTTCTTCAAATCCCGGAATGCCGCCCATGAAAGAAAATACGAGATTAGTCAACCATCTAGCCATTCGGCTATGGTCTCCAAAAGCCAGAAAATATTGAAAGAATAACATAATCGACACTTACCACTTCAGAAGATTTTGGCTACCCCCTTGCAGGAAGATTCGACAATCACAGAAGAAGATCGAAGCATAGTAGATTAGAGATCTAGGAATTTCGGCTTTTAAGAAAATCCTGAAAAAGATGAACAAAAAGGCTGATGCATTTTCGGCTTTTAGAAGAACTGAGTGAGGAGTTTCGGTTTTGGCTTAGGTAAAGAAAACAAAAGAGCCTTGGAGATTTTGGCTAGGAAGTAATTTCGACAGAAGAAGAAAAAGAATAGAAAAGTTTCGGTAATAGAGAAAACTGAGAGAGAGAGAGCTTCAGAGAAAAGAAGAAGAAAGGGAAAAAGCGCATGAGTCGACTTTGCCTAACTCTATCTAGCCGTCTCCCCCTTTACACACACAGTCCCATATTCGGCCACCTCTATCCTCCTAGATAGCTCCTCATCCTTTCCCTTATCCTTATCAGAAGACCTATCAAAAGAGACTTAATTAGCTCCAACTCCTCCCTCCTTTATCAGCACAATATCCACATATTTTAAACACTAAAAATCCCTAAATTTTAGCCTTGTTGCCGTCCCCCCTAGCTCCTCTTTAAGTGCCGAATTTGGCCTAAAAACTTGGGCTCCAAGCAGTCAAAATTTGGGCCTTCTCCATCCACTAGTGAGGCCCATCTTTTCTCCTCTATGGCGCCACCCTACTTTGGGACCACAAGCCCAATTTGACATTTTAAACAACCAAAACCTTATTTTAAGCCCTAGAGTATCTAAATAGAATATTTAATCAAGGCCTCAGCCCAAACCTGAACCCAATTTGCACCTCAAATTCTCAAATTAACATATTAAGCATACATCACATAAAATGCACAGACCCAATAATTCGGGATGTTACAAAAGAGTACCAACCTCGCATACCATATCCCGAAGCAATGAAGAGAGACGACACAGAGGAACAGTTCGGTAAGTTTCTTAAACTTTTAAAGAAATTGCATATTAACTTACCACTACTTGAAGCTCTTTCGCAGATGCCTGATCGTTGTATTTCAGAGTTTTAAAATTTATAAAGATAATGATCGAACCTGGAAACTAACTATAACAACGATTGAGGCAAGTGCACCTATCGAACAGTAGTATAGCTTAGGCAAGACCAGATTGTCGAACCCAAAGGAACCAAAAGTACTAATACTAACTTTCTTTTTATTATCTAGCCTAAAATAAGTGAAGTTGTTATTTAATCTAAATTTAACTAACTACTAAACTAAAGACGCAAAGACAAAAAAAAATGAATTGGGGAAATACTGTAGGAAAAACTCAGTTGATTAAGACGATACCCTTAGGAAGAATCCACCTAGACTTCACTTGTTACCTAACTCTGAACCAGACGATTTATTCACTTGACTTGATCCGTAAGACTCCCTAATGTATATTAAACCCTCTCTCAAAACAAATAACGTCTAACCCTAGGTTGATTAATTGAAATCTCTTTCTAATTAAAACCCCTAGAATTGCATTAACTCGATCTATGGACTCCCATATTAGGTTTCACCCTAATCCAGCAAAATCTCGTCACCCTATCTCTAGGCGTGCGATCAACTCCGCTTAATTATGCTAGATCTACTCTTAAGCAGGGACTTTTGCTCATCCACTTAAGCACATCAAACTTGAATCAATATCCCGGAAATATCAACACAAGAATTAAGAACACATAATTAAGAACAAATCAAGTATTTATCATATAGTTCAGAAAACGATAACAAGATTCATCTAAGTTTCACCCCCTTCAGGTATCTGAAGGGTTTAGTTCATAACAATAAAAGAAAACATCTCAGAAGAAAAGATAAAACAAAACATAAGAAATCCCTAAAACCCCCTGAAGGAATTGAAGGAGAGATTCGCCGTCTTGAGTAGAATTCTGGCTTTTTGAGATGGATCAACTGGCTATTTTCGAGTGTTTCCCACAAATCTGACCTTTTCGGCTCGGCTCCTTGGCCTAGCTCACCGCCCCCTTCTAGGTTATACTTAGGGTGTTTATATAGGCTTTTGAAATAGGTTTCTTTGCCCCTAAGTATCCTTTTCCGAGTGAAATTGCTCTTTTCCACGACAGGGACACGACCATGGCACACGCCCATGTGAATCATCTTTAGGCCGTGTTCGGACTTTTAATGAGGTGACACGCCCGTGTAAATCGTGATCAGGTCGTGTTCTAGTCTATCAAGGAGACACGGTCGTGTTGGCTTATGTCCTGGCCGTGTTGATTTTCACTTTGGCCCAATTTGGTCCGTTTTGAGCCCGCTTCTCTTTCTTTTCATCTTCCGGTGCTTTCCTGAGTATAAAACATGAAAAGAAAGGATTAAGAGCACCTTTTTACATAAATCAAGGGATAAATCATCCAAAAGTATGCTAAATGTGGGATTAAAATATGTTACTTTTACGGTTTATCACATACCCCCACACTTAAGCTTTTGCTTGTCCTCAAGCAAAATTCTCAACTTATAATTAAAACGAACTTTCCATGATTCAATAATTCTATCAACAATGTCTCATCATAATTCATAGATAATTTATACATGGATAATTTAACCCAAAGATTCCTAAAGATTCAAACAATATAAGTCATACATTTGTAACACAAAACATAGGTGTTTTCCTTCATCTAAATAATTACCTCTGATCCAAAACCTACAAGGATTGACATCCTCACAAAAGATTCACTCAAACCACTCGAAGTGTTTAAGGTTCAGAATTAAGTACTCAAATGTCAAACCTGAAATGTTAATCCCATAGGCTTGCATGAAAATCAAATCTCCACCACTGTAATATGAGATGATGCACAAATCAAAAGGTCTTTGAAAGGGTTGTAACGGGGCTTGGGTTAAGGTGTGGATAAAGGCTGAATTAGAGGGTTAGAATCGAGATTGACCTGACAAATTACCTAGCCAGAAACAACGAACTAAAAGTAATTACATCAATTGAAAACTAATAATACTAACAATATGAGCTTCTTCTTCAATATTTGGAATTCAAACGTATAAGCTCACTTAATCGCAAAACTAATAATGAATATACTTCATTTTTTTTAAGAACAAATCATAAATACATAATAAATTCATAAGAAATGATAAATTACTTGAATAAAAATTATAGTTAGGCAACTAATCAAATCAAATCTCGATATAAGGGTAGTCAACAGGAATGGTGATAACAAAAACAAAGGGTTTCAGGTTAAAATTAGTGGGTGAGTTAATAAAAAGGGTTGTTAGGATTAAAAAGGGTTCACTAGGGGTTAATTATGAAGGTAGGTTTTTAGTGGAGTAAGTGGGTTAAATCCTATGTGCCTTTATCATCTCTGTATATCAAATCAAAAAGTGTGGTCTCAACATGTATAATCGATGCAAGTTCTAGAATAACAAATCAATGTTGACACACTCATAATCAATAAAGTGAGCAAGAAAAGGAAGATATGCTCTATAAGGCTCAAAATCTCACAAAAATTATGGGTATTTTGATATCAACCTTGTAAATTTCAAACTTCAAAGTAATATTCAAATTCAGGTAGACAACCTAGAATTTTTTTTTTAACTCTGAAAAATAGACTTATCATGCTTGATTCTCTAGTATCTTAGAATTTAATTATCAATGCACAATTATCAATGACTTAATCTAAAACATATCCATAAAGGTCATGAATCATAGAAATTTCATTCTAATGATAATATGAGAATTTTACTTTAAGAAACAAGGCATAATTCAGGGATTTGAGAATAATGCAAAAAATTTGGCACCTAATTTCAGGAATTTGAGAATAATGAAAAAAAAATTAGGCACCTTTTTAGGTTGTTCACCCCCCACACTTAAGATGTACATTGCCATCAATGTACAAAGATATATATATAGACAATTAAGTATAATTTCAAAAGATATGGAGAGGGGCGAAACTCCCTGAATTATGGATGAAATCCTTGAATTGGAGGTGAAAGATAAGTTGGAGGGGTCGTTCTTGATGACGATCCTGCGCTAGATGAAGAAAATGGGTAGCTCATGGAGGATTAGCCAGGATGTAATAGTAATAATTAAAACTATACTAATTAAATAATTAAAGAAAAGCAAGCTAAAGTGAAGAAATTTAAAAAATAGTCTAAAATTAAAGGAAAAGATAGATGGACCGTAGAGTCCTTATTGTTGGGTGTGATTTCTAAGGCTGAGGTTATCGTGGTGGTCGTGGTGTGATTCTGTAACATCCCAAAATTGGGCCTAGTAGGATTGGGCCCAATGGGCCTTGAGTGTAGGAGTGTTTAAAATTTTGAGAATAAGAGAATGGCATTATTGCAAATTGGACTTATTAGTTAAGTGAATTTGGAAGGTTACGAGGTTTCAATGAAGTCTCGGGTTTAATTGGGCCTTAGGAAAAAAAATTGGTATTTTAACACTTTAAGGAGAGATGGTAAGTAGCTTCAAGACTTATAGAAATAAATGAGTAATGTGCTTGCATAAATGAGCTATTGGTAAAGAGGTTATGGCATCAAGTGATGGACTTTGAGGGAAGAGGTTCAAATCTCATTGTGTGCAAACTTTAACTATTATTTTTGCACCCTTTCCTTAAGTGTCGGCCAAGAGGCATTCATGGCAAGGTTGACTTCATTATTTTGGTAAGGTGGCTATATGAATAAGGCAAGGTTGAAGTTTGGGAAAGGAATCAAGGGAAATAGGAAAGAAAGGGGGACATGAGGCTTATTTCGTTGGTGATGTTTTGGAAAGCTTGGGTGGCCAAACTCTTATCCTAGGGGGGGATGCATGTGGACGGTTTTGGGGAGAATAGGTAGCTGAATTTTTTAGTTGGCATTTGGTAGAGACTTAGTAGTGTTTTGGCAAAAAAATTCCTTCTTGCATTTTTATGCCATTTCTCTCAAATTTCTTGTCATCTTTGCCGAAACTTCAAGCCATTAGTGAGCATTTCTTTTCTTCAATTCTTTCTTGTTGCCGTAGGTACCAAACCATTGAGACCAAACTATTTTCATTCATCTTCTCTTGAAAACCGAAATTTGATAAGCACCCCTTCTCAACCTTTCTGTTCTTTTCACGAAATTCTCCAACTCTACTATCTTTTTCCTCTAATCCATACCCTAATAACCGAAACTATTCTTGTTCATTTTCTTCCATAGCCGAAACTCACAATCCACAATCACTCCTTCATAATTTCTTTCTCGTTTGAGGTGACATTCTTTCTTCGATTAAATCGTGCTTTAAGTGGGAGACCGTGTATTGTTATAGCCCTAAGTCAAACGGTGGAAATTGGATCCAATATCGATAAGGTAAGGAGTTCTTCATGGATTATTGGAAATCGTTCTTTATTCGTTTAAAGGATAATAGTGGTTGTGACTAATCGATTATGTTTTAGGGACAAAATCACTCGATATATTCTACCTTCAGACATAGTGGTAAGTGATTCAAGTGTAAGTGATACGAAATCTTTTGGAAATCCGAGGCTAACTTTTGGTTGGTATTGTTCTAGGTCATCGACGAGTGGTTCTTTAGGAAATCAAAATCAGGTGTATAATCCCGTACCTTTCGTATACATATCTGAAATGATGTGTAATCTCACACTTCTCTGAAAGTTTGTATGAAATATTCTGTGAATCGGTCGAAATACCGAAGAAAACCAAAAACCGGCATCCGTGATCACTCGGGCATGCGTATATCGTAATGGTAATCGTATTTCGTAATAAAACAGTTTCGGTCAGAAATAGTGACGTGTATTTGAAAAATCACAAAAAAATAGGAGAAAAGGAATTACAAAGTGAATAAGATATCAGATTAAAGCTTACTGTGTCTATTTTAATATGGAAGAAACGGAGAAGAAAAAGAATTTTTATATTTTGAGATATGTTAATTTGAGTGAGACTGGTTCTGAATGACTTCGTGGTTCCCTGACCTGTCTTGGAAAAATCGTATAAAATTGTACAAAGTGAATTATAAGTTATAGTTTATATTTACATATTACTTAGTAAGTCTATTTTCAGTAGAAACAAGTGGGAGAAACATATGAAAACTGTACAGTGAGATATTTGAATTTTGGGTAAGAGAGGTCAGAATCGTTGGTCAGTGAAACAAGGGAAACTTCAAGGAATAAACTGTACTAAATGGTTGAGCCAAAAATTTTGGAAAAATAGTAGTAAGAAGATATATGAGTCTAGTCTCAAGGAAAATTTACGGAGTTAAATTTCGAGATTCCTAACTCAAGTTATAGTCAATTTAGTTAGTATGACGCAGATGGACAGTTTCAATTTTCTATGCTCAAATTAGTAGTTAAGTCCGGGGTTGCCGAATTACCAAAATACCCTTGAAGGGTAAATTACCGAAATACCCCTGGGTTACGAGATTACCGAATTACCCTTAGTGGGTAAAATTACCGATTTACCGAAATGTTCTTATGGACCGATTTACCGAAATGTCCTTATGGACCAATTTCTGAAAATGCCCCTATAAATTTGATTTGATAGAATGCCTTAATGGGCCGATTTATCGTAACAAATATCTAGAGTAATAATTGTTGTTTATATTTGTAAATATGATGCCTTACTATGAATGTTGCATTTACATAATTTTGTATGGGATGGGAAAATATGAATGAAGAGAAGTATAGACCGGTGGCATTGCCACAAATACCTGGAAATAAGGGCTATGTGCCAATATAAGCGTGATTTGGCTTTGTGCCATCGTGATTAAGGCTATGTGCCGATATAAACGTGATTTGGATTTGTGCCATCGTGATTATGGCTTTGTGCTAAGCGTATTTTACGGGGCTATGTGCCTAACATATGAATTAACGACTGTGTGTCGATCATTTTTTACCGAGGTGTGTGTGCCGATTATATTACCATATATGATTACGGTGGCTCGACCACAAATAGTATAAATGGCAGCTTGTTTGCAAATTGGAGAGAGGCGGCGGGGTGGGTTGACTTGATCCCCACGGGAGAGAGTGGTTGGTACGGGTGGAGAGTTAGAGGTTGCTAGGATGGGATGGGTTGCATTCATTTCATTTATTTATTATTTGTTTATGGGCTTTGGTCCAAGATGATTGCTAATTGGGTTCCGGCCCAATGAATATGTAAGGGATTTCACATTGAGTTCTTGCAACTCACCCCCTTTCTCTTAACCCTTGTAGGTAATGCTTAATGATATGGACTTGGGCTATGGATGACTCGAGGAGGCCATACTTGAAATGGTTTATTTGGACTTTAGACTTCTTTCTCGTTTATTTTATTACTTTACTATTTTGGGTTAAATGTTGTAATAAGGCCTCTGGACTATTTTTATTTTTGCTTTTTGGTTGGGATGTTTTTATTATTTTTCTTAAATTGTTTAAAAGGAAATTTTCTAAAAACTTAAACAATGGTTTCAAAATCAATTAACAAATAGATTTCAAAATAAACTTTTACAAATATTTTTAACACGGATATTTTCTCTCGAACTATTAACGATATTTTCAAAAGACTTGGATTCTCTTTCGAATTTTCAACGTCGTTTTTCAAAAGTCACGGTTTTGTAAGATCATTAGTTTCGATTATCGATTGATCAAACAACCTCTCAAAATACTTGTATTTTATCTACGTTTCATAGCGTTTTCAAAATGCTTACGCAACTCTATTTATAAAACGTCACATTTTCATAAATTGTTTATTTCAAATATGCTACGCAAGCGAAAAGGTTTTAAAGATTATTATGTTTTCAAGTAGTTAACAAATGCTTAAGTGTTTTTGGTTTTAACAAAGAATTTGTATTTCTCAAGCAAGTTTTTAATAATCGCAAAGATGGTTTTTACTTCCATGTGACACACCAGATTCGGGCCTAACTTCTAGGCCGGGTTTGGGGTGTTACAGATTCCCTAGTAGCCTGTAGAATCTAAAATCAAGAAACTAAAATAGAATAAACTAAATTAAGCATAAGAGTGTTAAAGAGAAGGAAAATAAATGAGAAGATAAAAATAAAACAAAAGGTAAATGGTCTCAAAGACCCTTGGCTCGTCGAATGATTGAAGCAGCCTGCATGAACTTATGTAGATCGGTTTCCCACAGGGAGGCTGTGCTTGGTTCCTTCCGCTTTTTCGGCATTTGGACGGTGTGGCTCGATAGTTACTGAAATATTAGAGAGGAAAAATAGGGAGAGGGTTGAGAAAGAAAAGGAAGAGTAAATGGGCTGAATGGGTGAGAAGAGGGATGGGTGGGTGGTTTAAATAGAATTCTCAAGTCAGGTACATTCACACGCCCGTGTCTCGTGGGCGTGTTGATTTACACGGCCGCCTCGCACGGTCGTGTGTCTAGGCGTGTTGGTTCACCCACGCCCATTTTACAGATTGCCACACCCGTTGGTGATAAGTCAGTGTCATCCACAGCCACATCGCACGGTCGTGGCATTCTGTCAGTGCCCGTGGGGTGGTGGTTGGAGTCCGTGACTTGAAGATTTGATTCGTTCTGACTTGTACCTCTTCTGCCATTGTCGATGCGAGATTACCTCCTCCCATACGGCCCGCCACGGCCGTGTGGTCTGGAAATCTGCATTTTTGGTTAGTTTAAAGTTAGATACTATAAAGAAAGGATAAAATGGAATAAATGAAAATGTAAAAGTTAATGGGGTTAGTATTCGAGTTGCCTCCCGAGAAGCGCTTGTTTATAGTCTTAAGCTAGACTCTCCTCTCATTTGTATATTCATGGTGGTTTGAGGAGTTGAAAGTCCTTCCTCATGCTATCGGTTTCATTATCATGATAGAATTTAAATCGAGATGCGCTTATATTGAAAGTGCCAAAGATAGGGTTACTTACCTCATTTTATTAAAGTATGGAAAAACACTGATTACCCTAAACGATATTTCTTTGTTTGTGTTAGGGTCAGGAGGAGATGTTCGAGGGTCTGTTTTATCTAATAGTACCTGGTCCCCTATTTTGAAGTGGTTTGTTGTTCCTATGAGCTCTTCTGGAGGCTCCTTCGGTTTTATTTTGTGTGGTTCCGGTTCTTCTTTGAATTGTCTTTTCCACTCTTCTAGTTTGTCGACCCTAAGGCTTCATTCCTTATGTAATTCTTCTTTGTTGGCATGGGGTCCATGACTCGGCTCAGGTTTGTAACCTTGTGGTGTTTCTTGTGGTGAAAGTTGAACAACTTGGTTATGTTGTGCTGGCTGAGTTAAGAGCTTGTAAACTGATTGATTCGTCACCTACACGAAGTATGAGTTCTCCTGTACCAACATCAATCTTTGTTCTAGCAGTTGCTAAAAATGGTCTTCCTAAGATTAAGGGGATACTATTGTCCTCATCCATATCTAAAACGAGAAAGTCTACTGGGAATACGAATTTTTCAACTTTTACGAGTACATCTTCGATTATACCCCTAGGAATTCTAACAGTTTTATCAGCTAATTGAACGCTCATCCTAGTTTGTTTGGGTTTCCCTAGACCTAGTTGTTTAAACAATTTATAAGGCATGACATTTATGCTTGCCCCTAGATCAGCTAACACATTATCAATAGATAAACTACCAATTAAGCATGGAATTGTAAAACTGCCTGGATCTTTTAATTTCCGTGGTAGTTTATTTTGCAAGATTGCCGAGCACATTACGTTTAGTTCTACGTGTGATGCTTCGTCTATCCTTCACTTGTTCGTCAAAAGCTCTTTTAAAATTTTTCTAGAATCTGGCATCTATGAAAGAGCTTCAAGTAACGGTAAGTTAATATGTAATTTATTTAAAAGTTTAAGAAACTTACCGAACTGTTCCTCTGTGTCGTCTCTCCTTAATGCTTCAGGATATGGTATGCGAGGTTGGTACTCTTTGATTACCGATTTTGGCTTATTATTACTTACCTCAACCTTACCGTCTTTGACCTTATTCTCTTGCCTTGAATTGGGCTCGTCTAACCCTTCACTTTCTTGAGCGGTTATGGCTTGGATCTGCTCCTTTGGGTTAATCTCAGTGTTGCTTGGTAGACACCCTTGCGGTCGTTCGGAAATTATCTTTGCAAGCTATCCAACTGTGTTAGTAAGTTGTCCAACTATCTTAGTGAGTTCCCCAACTTTGCTCTCGATCCCTTTAATTGATGCCTATTGATTCTTAAGGGTGGTCTCAGTGTCTTGGAGACGGTTATCTGTAGCTGCCATGAATTTTGTCAGCATCTCTTCAAGGTTCGGCTTCTTCTCCTGTGGATAGGGCTGATTTTGGAAATTTTGAGGAGGTTGTTGTCTTTGATTTCCTTGATTTCCTTGTCCTCCCCATGACAAATTTGGGTGGTTCCTCCAACCTGGGTTATAATTATTACTATAAGGATTATTATTAGATCTGAAATTGTTACCTATATAGTTCATCTGTTTGTTCTCTATGCCCGGTTGGTAGGGTGGGTACTCAGGATTCGCCACAGTTCCACTTGCGTCACACTGCATCACTGGATGTACCTACGAAGAACACAAACTATCAAGCTTTTTATTCATCATCTCTACCTGTGTTGATAGCATGGTTCCTGCATCAATGTTGAAAACTCCTGCTGATTTTGTTGGCCTTGTCCTTGTAACTTGTCACTGATAGTTATTCAGTGACATCTCTTCAATAAACTCGTAGGCTGCTCCAGGAGTTCTGTTGTTCAGGGTTCCACCGGTGGCTGAATTAATTAGTTGCCTTGTTGAGGGGTTTACACCGTTGTAGAAAGTTTGGACTTGAAGCCACAAAGGTAAGCCATGGTGCGGACACCTTCTCAAGAGATCCTTGTATCTCTCTCATGTGTCGTATAATGTCTCTAAATCCATCTGCACAAAAAAAGAGATATCATTCGTAATTTGGCCATTTTGGCCGGTGGGAAATATTTTAATAAAAAATTTTCGGTCATTTGATCCCATGTGGTGATTGACCCTCGTGGTAACGAGTTTAACCACTATTTGGCTTTATTCCTTAATGAAAAGGGAAATAACCGAAGACGGATGACATCATCAGAAACGCCATTTATTTTGAAGGTATCACAGAACTCTAAAAAATTAGCTTTATGAGTATTTGGGTCTTCGTCCTACAAACCATCAAATTGAACAAATATTTGAATCATTTGTATAGTGTTAGGCTTTAATTCAAAATTATTAGCAGCAATAGTAGGCCTAACAATACTTGATTTCGCTCCTGTTAAATGAGGTTTAGCATAATCATACATAGTACGCGGAGCATTATTTTCTGCCACATCTTGTGGTGGTGGATTATTCTCGTCCATCCCTTCAGTAGGATTGGATCCGTCTTCTCGCTCTTTTTCTGTGTAATTTAGGGCTCGCCTAATCTCTCTGCGATTTCTACGAGCGGTAGCTTCAATATCACTGTCGTATATTAGTGGTCCTCTCGGGTTCCTTCTAGTCATAAACTAGAGGTACCTGCTAGGAAAAAAAGAAAGAAAGAAAATTAAAAAAGTTAAAACTAAGATAAAAAATAAAAATAAAAGTAAATTGCAAAAATAAAAAAAATGGCTAAAGTAATAAAAATAGAGCTTTCTTAATATTTTAGTTCCCCGGCAACGACGCCAAAAACTTGATCATTGTATTTCAGAGTTTTAAAATTTATAAAGATAATGATCGAACCTGGAAACTAACTATAACAACGATTGAGGCATGTACACCTATCGAACAGTAGTATAGCTTAGGCAAGACCGGATTGTCGAACCCAAAGGAACCAAAAGTACTAATACTAACTTTCTTTTTATTATCTAGCCTAAAATAAGTGAAGTTGTTATTTAATCTAAATTTAACTAACTACTAAACTAAAGACGCAAAGACAAAAAGAATGAATTGGGGAAATACTGTAGGAAAAACTCAGTTGATTAAGACGATACCCTTAGGAAGAATCCACCTAGACTTCACTTGTTACCTAACTCTGAACCAGACGATTTATTCACTTGACTTGATCCGTAAGACTCCCTAATGTATATTAAACCCTCTCTCAAAGCGAATAATGTCTAACCCTAGGTTGATTAATTGAAATCTCTTTCTAATTAAAACCCCTAGAATTGCATTAACTCGATCCATGGACTCCCATATTAGGTTTCACCCTAATCCGACAAAATCTCGTCACCCTATCTCTAGGCGTGCGATCAACTCCGCTTAATTATGCTAGATCTACTTTTAAGCAGGGACTTTTGCTCCTCCACTTAAGCACATCAAACTTGAATCAATATCCCAGAAATATCAACACAAGAATTAAGAACACATAATTAAGAACAAATCAAGTATTTATCATATAGTTCAACAAACGATAACAAGATTCATCTAAGTTTCATCCCCTTCAGGTATCTAAAGGGTTTAGTTCATAACAATAAAAGAAAACATATCAGAAGAAAAGATAAAACAAAACATAAGAAATCCCTAAAACCCCCTGAAGGAATTGAAGGAGAGATCCGCCGTCTTGAGTAGAATTCCGGCTTCTTGAGATGGATCAACTGGCTATCTTCAAGTGTTTCCCACAAATCTGACCTTTTCGGCTCGGCTCCTTGGCCTAGCTCACCGCTCCCTTCTAGGTTATACTTAGGGTGTTTATATAGGCTTTTGAAATAGGTTTCTTTGCCTCTAAGTATCCTTTTCCGAGTGAAATTGCTCTTTTCCACGACAGGGACACGGCCATGGCACACGCCCGTGTGAATCGTCTTTAGGCCGTGTTCGGACTTTTAATGAGGTGACACGCCCGTGTAAATCGTGATCAGGCCGTGTTCTAGTCTATCAAGGAGACACGGTCGTGTTGGCTTATGTCCTGGCCGTGTTGATTTTCACTTTGGCCCAATTTGGTCCGTTTTGAGCCCATTTCTCTTTCTTTTCATCCTCCGGTGCTTTCCTGAGTATAAAACATGAAAAGAAAGGATTAAGAGCACCTTTTTACATAAATCAAGGGATAAATCATCCAAAAGTATGCTAAATGTGGGATTAAAATATGTTACTTTAACGGTTTATCAATGCCAGATTCTAGAAAATTTTTAAAGGAGCTGTTGCCGGTCTTGCAAAATGGACTACCACGGAAATTGAAAGATCCAGGGAGTTTTACAATTCCATGCTTAATTGGTAGTTTACCTATTGATAATGCGTTAGCTGATTTTGGAGCAAGCATAAATGTCATGCCTTATAAAATGTTTAAACAACTAGGTCTAGGGAAACCCAAACAAACTAGGATGAGCATACAATTAGCTGATAAAACTATTAGAATTCCTAGGGGTATAATCGAAGACGTACTCGTAAAGGTTGATAAATTCGTATTTCCAGTAGACTTTTTAGTTTTAGACATGGATGAGGACAATAGTATCCCCTTAATTTTAGGAAGACCCTTTTTAGCAACTGTCAGAACTAAAATTGATGTGGGAACAGGTGAATTTATATTCCGCGTAGGTGACGAATCAATCAGTCTTCAAGCTCTCGATTCGGCTAGGACATCGAGTAATCAAGGTGAGAAAGTAAATTCTATCGATAACCATTTGGTTAACCCTTCTTTTCAGGAAACACCGCAAGAGAACACAACTGAATCCGATCCTAGACTCAGTGCCAACAAAGAAATAACTCACAAGGAACAAAGGATTCAGATCGATGAACTAGAAGAGTGGAAAACGCATTTCAAGGAAAAATTAGGGATACACAAAGCAGAACCAAAGCTACTCTACGAGACAGACAAGTTCAAAATTGGAGATCAGGTATTGATAGATAGAGCAGACCCTCGAATATCTCCTCCTGACCCTAATACAAACAAAGAAATCCCTTTTAAGGTAATCAAGGTTTTCTCATACAGAACAGTCGAGGTAAGTAATCCTATATTTGGCACTTTTAAAGTAAACACTACTCGACTCAAACTTTATCATAATAATAGAACTGATAGCATGAAAGAGGATGTTCAACTCTTCAAACCACCCTGATTATGCGAATGAGAGGTAAGTCTAGCTTAAGACTATAAACGAGCGCTTCTCGGGAGGCAACCCGAGTACTAACTCCATTAATTTTTACATTTTTATTTTTATTTTTCCTTTTCAGCATTTAATTTTAAACTAACCAAAGTGCAGATTTCCAGACCACACGGCCGTGGCCCTGGCCGTGTGGATACTACGGACTCCCGTACTAACATAGCAGAGGTAGTACGAGCCAATGACGAAAGATTCCCAGATCAGAGACAATTGCCACGGCGGTGTGATATGGCCGTGGCCGAAACTAAGGGAAGTCACACGAGCTCCGACTAAACACCATGGCCGTGCGATACAGCTGTGGTCGACACTGTTTTATCAAACATGGGCGTGGTGACCACGAAACCGACGTGGGAGAAACGAACGAAGCACAGCACGGCCGTTTGATACGGCCGTGTGACCCAACACACCCATGGTACACGGGCGTGGGGATGTACTAGACCTCAAAACTTTATTTAAACCACCCCCCTCTTCTCAACTACTCCCCATTCCCCTTGTTTCATACATTCTCAGACCCCTCTTTCCATATTCTCCTTCCTTGGACCTTTTCCAAACTCTAGATGTACACCATATCCATGTCGAAGAAGCGAAAGGATCCTAGCACAACCTTCCCCTGTGGGAGACCAATCTACATAAGTTCATGCCGGCCGCTTCATCCACTCGACAAGCCAAGGATATTTGAGGCCATTTCATTTTTAATTTTCTTTTTTCGTCGCATTTATGTTCCTTCTCTTTATCTTCCTTGTCCCTAAATAAATAATTAGCTTATTTTGATTTTTTCTTAGTATTTCTTGGCTATTTCTTCACGGGCTACCCAATTTCTTCATCTAGCGCAGTAATAGTGGGCAACCCCCATACCACCACCAGAGACGCCTCCTCCAACTTATCCTTCACCTCCGAATTAAGTTTCCACACCTCCAACTCAAGGAATCCATCCAAATTCAGGAAGTTTCATCTCTCCCTATATTTTATGAATTTCTATCTATCTATGTACATTGAGGGCAATGTACATCTTAAGTGTGGGGGGTGAATCTTAAAAGTACCAAACTTTTTGCATTATTCTCAAATCCTGAATTAGGTCTTGTCTTAAAGTAAGTTTCTCATATTATGATTAGAATGAAATTTCCTTTAATTTATGATTTTTTGTTGATATGTTTTGGATTAAGTAATAGTTAATTGTGCATTGATGATTTATACTTTAAGATACTATAGAATCAAGCATGATAAGTCTATTTTTTCAAAAATTAAAATTTTCTAGGTTGTCTACCTGAATTTGAATATTGCTTTGAAGTTTCAAATTTACGAGGTTGACATCGATTACCCATAATTTTTATGAGATTTTGAGCTTATAGAGCATATATTCTTTTTCTTGCTCATCTATTGATTATGAGTGTGTCAACATTGAGTTGTTATTCTATAACTTGAATTGATTATACATGTCGAGACCACACCTGTGATTTGATATATAGAGATGATAAAGGCACCTAGGTTTTAACCCACTTACTCCACTAACAGCCTACCTTCATAATTAACCCCTAGTGAACCCCTTTTAATCCTAACAACCCTTTTTATTAACTCACCCACTAATTTTAACCTGAAACCCTTTGTTTTTGTTATCACCATTCCTTTTGACTACCCTTATATCGAGATTTGATGTGACCAGTTGCCTAACTATGATCTTTATTTCAGGAGTTAAATTCATCCTTTATTATGTACTTGATTTGTTCTTAAAAAAAATGAAGTACATTCATTATTAGTTCTATGAGCTCTAAACAGTTAAATTCACATCTTTAGAAAAAGCTCGTATTAGAGTATTATTAGTACAAATTTTCAATTGATGTAATTATTTATATTCAGTTCATTGTTTTTAGTTAGGTAATTTTTCAGATCAGTCTCGATTCTAACCTTCTAATTCAGCCTTTATCCACACCTTTAACCAAGCCCCGTTACAACCCTGTTAAAGACCTTTTGATTTGTGTATCATCTCATATTTCAGTGGTGGAGATTTGATTTTCATGCAAGCCTATGGGATTAACTTCTCATGTTCGACTTATGAGTGCTTTTTCCTGAACCTTAAACACTTTAAGTGATTTGAGTGAATCTTTAGTGAGGATGTCAATTCTTGTAGGTTTTGGATCAGAGGTAATTATTTAGCTGAGGGGAAGCACTTATGTTTTGTGCTACAAATGTATGACTTAGATTGTTTGAATGTTTAGGACTCTTTGAGTTGAATTATCCATGTATAAATTATCTTTGAATTATGATGAAACACTATCAATGACTATTATGAATTGAGGGAATTTTGTTTTAATTATGAGTTGAGAATTTTGCTTGAGGACAAGCAAAAGCTTAAGTATGGGGGTATTTGATAAATCAAAATAGTAACATATTTTAAGCTCACATTTAGCATGCTTTTGGATGAATTATCCTTTATTTTATGTAATTTGGTGCTCTTAATCCTTTGTTTTCATGTTTTATACTCAGGAAAGCACCGGAGGATGAAAAGAACAAGAAACGGGCTTAAAACAGACCAAATGGGCCATATCACGAAATCGACACGGCCTGGGCCCAAGACCACATGGCCGTGCTCCTTCAGCAGCCTCGAACACGGCCTGGCCACGATTCACACGGGCGTGTGCCATGGCCGTGTCCCTACCGTGACAAAGAGAAATTTCACTCGAATTAGGATACTTAGAGGCGAAGTAACACATTCCGAAGCCTATATAAACACCCTAAGTATGACCAAAAAAGGGAGTCGACAGAAGCCTTCTGTCAGGGCGTCCAGCTAGGCTGAAGGAGGCAGATTTGTGGAATTTAATCGAAGAAAGCCAGTTGATTCATCTCAAGAAGCCGGAATCATACTCAAGACGGAGGATCTCTCCTTCAATTCCTTTAGGGGGGTTTTAGGGATTTCTTATGTTTTGTTTTATCTTTTCTTCTGAGATGTTTTATTTTATTATTATGAACTAAACCCTCAGATACCTGAGGGGGATGAAACCTAAGATGAATCTTGTTATCGTTTGCTGAACTATATGATAAATACTTGATTTGTTCTTAATTATGTGTTCTTAATTCTTGTGTTGATATTTCTGGAATATTAATTCAAGTTTGATGTGCTTAGGTGGAGGAGAAAAAGTCCCTGCCTAAGAGTAGATCTAGCATAGTTAAGCGGAGTTGATCGCACGCCTAGAGATAGGGTGACAAGATTTTGCTGGATTAGGGTGAAACCTAATATGGGATTCCATAGATCGAGTTAATGCAATTCTAGGGGTTTTAATTAGAAAGAGATTTCAATTAATCAACCTAGGGTTAGACGATATTCGCTTCGAGAGAGGGTTTAATATACATTAAGGAATCTTACGGATCAAGTCAAGTGAATAAATCGTCTGGTTCAGAGTTAGATAACAAGTGAAGTCTAGGTGGATTCTTCCTCGGGTATTGTCTTAATCAATTGGTTTTTCCCACAAGTATTTTCCCCAAATTCATTCTTCTTTGTCTTAGAGTTTTTAGTTTAGTAGTTAGTTAATTTAGATTAAACAACAAATTCCCTTTATTTTAGGCTAGATAATAAAAAGAAAGTTAGTATTAGTACTTTTAGTTCCATTGGGTTCGACATTTCGATCTTGCCTTCACTATACTACTGTTCGATAGGTGCGCTTGCCTCAAATCATTGTCATAGTTAGTTTCCAGGTTCGATCATTCTCATTATAAATTTTAAGACTTTGACATCGCATAAACACAATGATCATGTGTGCGCAAGGGAGAGGGTGGTCGGAGGAAGAAATGAAGAAGGGGAAGGGGGTGGGGGATGGCAAGAAAAGGAAAAGAGAGGGGGAAAAGAAAAGAAAAGGGAAGGAGAATGGGGAGTTTTCGGGTTGGGGAAGAAGGGAGAAATGAGGAAGGAGGGGGAAGAGGACAGTGGCCGGAGGTAGGGGAGTGGCGGCTAGGTTTTGGGGGGAGTTTTAGAGGAAGAAGGAAGAAAAAAAGAAAAAAAAGGTGTTTAAATAAGTGACACGATTGTGTAACGGCCCGTGTTGGGCCACACGGTCGTGTCACACGCCCGTGTGGCTCGAATTCCACCCCGTGTTCATCGCGAAATTCAAAAGCTTAGTATTCACACGGCCTTGGACAGGCCCGTGTGTCCAGGCCGTTTGGTCCTCACGGCCGCTTCGCACGGCTGTGTGCGAAGTCTTTTGCTTCTCCCATGCCCGTGTGGAATTCCACACGCCTGTGTGACCGCACACACGACCGTGTGTCTTGCCTGTGGAGCCCCCTGACTTGTTTTAAATTTTGAAATTTGAAAAATTAGGCTCCAGTTTTCACATAGCCTAGGACACGGCCGTGTCGCACGCCCGTGTGGAATAAGTTTAGGCCGTGTCTCTGTCGATTTTTGGGAATTTTAAGCTTCAGGACCCACACGGCCAAGGACACGCCCGTGTGTCCAGGCTGTGTGGGTGACACGGCCATGTCGCCAAGCCGTGTAGCCCTCTGTGGATTTTTTAAAATTTTTAAAACTAAGTCCCAGGATCCACATGGCCAGGGACACGCCCGTGTGTCTAGGCCGTGTGGGTTTTAAAATACCTTTTTTTTATTTAATTAATTAATTTTAAAAATATCATAAATTATAATTAGCAAATTAGGAATGTTAATGCTCGGGTTGCCTCCCGAGAAGCCATTGTTTAGAGTCTAAGCTCGACTTACGTTGTTTCCACTCGGTTACGACTGTTCGTGGAGTTGAGACTCCTCTTTCTCTCTATCAGTTCTACTATCAACATACGGTTTGAGTCTAGTGGTATTTACCTTAAAAGTGCCGAATTTAGAATGAGTTACCTTGACTGTCTCGTATGGGAAGACATTAAGTACCGTAAAAGGAGTCGCTCCATTTGCATTAAGCTCTGTAGTGGTTATTCGAGGGTCTGTTTCATCTAACAGTACCTGGTCCCCAACCTTGAAGTGGTCCGTTCTACCTTTAAGCTCGTCATGGAGTTGCTTCGGTTTTACATTGTGTTTTCTCGGATTCTCCTTGCCATGTGTCCTCAATTCGTCTAGTTCATCGATCTGAAGCCTTCGCTCCTCATGAGTCTTTTTGTGTTTGTCACATAGGATAGACTGTGGCTCCATCACTTTCTTCCTAGGGATTTCCTGCAAAGAAGTTTGAGCCACAACGTTACTCACATTAACTGAACTCGTAAAGTCTCGATCACTAGATATCTTAACAGAATCACGAGCTTGGATTTTAATAGTATCATCCCCTACATGAAGTGTCAATTCACCTGTGCCAACATTAATGATAGTTCTAGCAGTTGCTAAAAAGGGTCATCCTAAGATTAAAGGTGTGTCACTGTCCTCATCCATGTCTAGAACAACAAAGTCGACTGGAAATATAAATTTATCGATTTTTACAAGCATATCCTCAATAATTCGCCTAGGAAATCTAATAGTTTTATATGCTAGTTGAATGCTCATCCTAGTTTGTTTAGGTTTCCCAAGACCTAGTTGCTTAAACATTTTATAAGGCATGACATTAATACTTGCCCCTAAATCAGCCAAGGCATTATTAACATCTAAACTACCAATTAAACAGGGAAGAGTAAAACTCCCTGGATCCTTTAATTTGTTGGGTAGTTTATTCTGTAAAATGGTCAAGGTGATCGCATTAGCTCCACGTGTGACGCATCATCTAACTTTCGTTTGTTTGCCAAAAGCTCTTTTAAAAATTTAACTGAATTGGGCATCTGCGAAAGAGCTTCAATAAACGGTAAGTATATATGTAATTTTTTTAAGAGTTTAAGAAATTTACCGAATTGTTCATTGGTATGGTATTTTTTCGTCGCGTTGGGGTATGGCACACGAGGTTTATATTCTTTACTTATCGATTTCTGTGCATTGTGGCTCACCTCAACCTTACCTTTACTTACCATAATTCCTTGCCTCGGTTCAGATTCAGATTCTACTAACCCTTCTTCGTCGCGCACGGTGATAGCATGGAGTTGCTCCTTTGGGTTAGGTTCTGTATTACTCGGCAAGCTACCTTGTGGTCGTTCTAAGATCAGCTTGGAAAGCTAACCTATTTGAGTCTCGAGCCCTTGAATCGATGCTTACTGATTTTTGAGCGCTGTTTCAGTGTTTTGAAAACGGGTTTCTGACACCGAGATGAATTTTGTTAGCATCTCCTCAAGGTTCGGCTTCTTCTCCTGTTGGTAGGGTTGTTGTTGAAAGCCTGGAGGGGGTTGTTGTCTCTGATTTCCTTGACCACCCCATGAAAAATTGGGATGGTTCCTCCAACCTACATTGTAAGTGTTACTATATGGATTATTCTGAGGTCTAGAGTTGTTACCCATATAGTGAACTTGTTCATTCTCTATGCTCGGGTTGTAAGGTGGATATTCTGTTGTGTTCATCCCTCCTCCATTTGTGTCACAATGCATCACCGGATGTACCTACGTGGAAACACATAAACCATCAATCTTTTTGTTTAAGAGTTCTACCTGTTTGACAACATGGTGACCGCATCGAGGTTGAAAACACCAGCAGCTTTTGTCAGCTTTGTTCTCATGACTTGCCACTGATAGTTATTCAGTGACATCTCCTCTATAAATTCATAAGCCTCCTCAGGTGTTTTATTATTCAGAGTTCCACCGGCGGCTGCATCAATCAGCTGTCTAGTTGAGGGGTTCAAACCGTTGTAAAAGGTTTAAACCTATAACCATAATGGTAGTCCATGGTGTAGGCACCTTCTTAACAAGTCCTTATACCTCTCCCATGCATCGTAAAGAGTTTCTAAATCCATCTGCACAAAAGAAGAGATATCATTCCTCAACTTTGCCGTTTTAGCCGGCAAAAAATATTTTAGTAAAACTTTTCGGTTATTTATTCCCAAGTAGTGATAGAACCTCGTGGTAACGAGTTCAACCACTATTTAGCTTTATTTCTTAACGAAAAAGGGAATAACCGAAGGCGAATGGCATCGTCAGAAATGCCATTAATTTTAAACGTGTCGCAGAACTCTAGGAAGTTGGCCAAATGAGTATTTAGGTCATCATCCTGTAAACTATCAAACTGAACACATTGTTGAATCATCTGTATAGTGTTCGGCTTCAGCTCGAAGTTAGTTGCAGCAACAACAGGCCTCACAATACTCGATTCAGCCCCAGTTAAATTGGACTTAGCATAATCGTACATAGCACGAGGAGTAGGATTTTGATTCACCGGATTAGCGGCAACCACAGGAGGTAGTGGATTATTATCAGCCATCTCCTTGGTAGTATTAGTATCATCCTCTTGCTCTTCCTATATATACTGTAGACTTCGCCTTATTTCTCTACAGTTTCTGTGAGCGTTACTTTCAATCTCACTGTCAAAAAGCAATGGTCTTGACGGGTTCCTTCTAGTCATAAACTAAAAATACCTGCCAGAAGCAAATAAAATAAAAGTTAGTAAATTACAATAAAAACAAAAATAAATTGCAATAAAAATAAAAATGGTTAAAGTAATAAAAATTAAGTGTTCCTAATATTCTAGTCCCCGACAACGGCGCCAAAAACTTGATGGGCTCGAAACTAACTAATATTTCGACAAAGGCAAGCGCATCTATCGAACAGTAGTATAGCTTTGATGAGTCCGGAATATCGTATCCTCAAGGACTAAAATTACTAGTAATAACTATCTTTCTATTATTTAGCCTAATAATTAAATGGATTTTTTTAATCTAAATTTTAATTAACTAATTAACTATGAACACTACAGAGAGTGAAGAAAGTAATCGAATAAACCAATGAATAAAGACAATACCCAAGGAAGAATCCACCTAGACTTCACTTATTATTTTGACTCTAAATTAAACGATTTATTCACTTGCCTTGATCCGTAGAAATCCCTGAATTATGTTAATATCTCTTTCAAGACTAAGAACAACTGACTCTAGGTTAATTATTTGAAATATCTTTCTAATTAAAAACCCCTATCGTCGCATTAACTCGATCTATGGATTCCCTTATTAGATTTGACTCTAATCCGACAGATTTATGTCATCCTATTTCTAGGGTTGCAATCAACTCCACTTAATTATGCAGATCTTCTCTTAAATAGGGACTTTTGCTCCACTGAATAAACACATCAAACTTGAATTAATATCCTGAAAATATTAAAGCAAGAGTTAAGAACACATAATTAAGAACAAGAATAAGTATTTATCATGTAATTCAGATAATTTGTCTCTTTCTTTGCTTCTGGCAGGTATTTCTAGTTTATGACTAGAAGAAACCCGTCAGGACCCTTGATTTTTGACAGTGAAATAAAACATACCACTCGCAGAAACCGAAGAGATGTCACTGAATAATTATCAATGGCAAGACATGAGGACAACGCCTAATAAAGCAACCGGTGTTTTCAACCTTGACGCGGTCACCATGTTATCTAACCAGGTAGAGCTTTTAAATAAAAAAATTGATGGTTGGTATGGTTCTACGTAGGTACATCCGGTAATACAGTACGATACAAATGGAAGAGGGGTGAACAACACAGAATATCTATCCTACAACCCTAGCACAGAGAACGAACAAGTCAACCATATGGGTAACTATTCTAGACCTCAAAATAATCTTTATAGTAACACTTATAATGCAGGTTGGAGGTACCATCCCAATTTCTCATTGGGTGGTCAAGGTAATCAAAGACTGCAACTTCCTCCAGGTTTTCAACAACCACCTTACCAGCAGGAAAAGAAGCTGAACCTTGAGGAGATGCTAACAAAATTTATCGCAGTGTCAGAAACCCGTTTTCAAAACAACGAGACAATGCTCAAAAATCAGCAGGCATTAATTCAAGGGATCGAGAACCAAATAGGTTAGCTTGCTAAGCTGATCTTAGAAAGACCACAAGGTATCTTGCCTAGCAACATCAAAACTAACCCAAGAGAGCAACCGCAAGCAATAACTGCTCACGATAGTTAATGGTTAGATGAACCAAAATTGAAGCAAGAAAATATGGTAGAGGAAGGTAAGGTTGAGGTAAGCCATGATAAACCAAAACCGGTAATTACAGAGTACCAACCTCGTGTGCCATACCCCAATGCGATAAAGAAAAACCACACAGAGGAACAATTGGGTAAATTTCTTAAACTTCCAAAGAAATTACATATTAACTTGCCATTTCTTGAAGCTCTTTCGCAGATGCCAGATTTAAGGAAATTTTCAAAAGAGTTTTTGACAAACAAACGGAAGTTAGACGATACGTCGCATTTGGATCTAAACGCAGTGTGCCCAGCAATTCTACGAAATAAACCACCACGTGAGCTCACATTTTGTGTAAGTGACGAAACAATCACTCTTCAGGTTCTTGATACGGCTAGGACATCGGGTATTAAAGGTGGAACCAATCACTTCAAAGTTGGGGACCAGGTACTGTCAGATACAACCGACCCTCGAATAGTCACTTCAGAACTTAATACAAGCGGTGTGACTCTCTTTACGGTACTTAAGGTCTTTCCATACGGGCAGTCGAGGTAACACATTCTAATTTCGACACTTTTGAGGTAAATATTACCCGACTCAAACCATATGTTGATAGAATTGATAGTAAGAAAAAGGAGTTTCAATCCGTAAACCACCATGGCCATACGAATAACGGTAAGTCTAGCTCAAGACTTTAAACGAGCGCTTTCGGGAGGCACCCGAGCACTAACCCCACTAACGTCCATATTTTCGAATTTTAGCATCTAACTAAAAACTAACCAAATTTTTAGGCGTGACGTTTCCATACCACACGGCCTTGCACACGGGCAGGCGTGGCGTGGCCGTGTGTGGACACCACGAGTATGCATATCGGCGTGGCGGATATCGTGCGAAAACAGGACGAAAATTTCCCCCAAGACACGAGCTCGACTAAATGCCACGGTCGTGCAACGCGGCCGTGGTCGAAATTGCCTAAAGAACACGGGCTGAGATAAATCCACACGGTCGTGCGAGGTGGCCGTGGTCGATATTATCAGCTTTTTCACATATCGCCGCCACCACCACCTCGAGATCACTCCGATGATGAGGACCTTTGAGTCCTTTTTATTTTCTTTATTCTTAGTTTTTGTTTTTATTTTAGTTCATTTTTCTTTATTATTAAACTCTTTAAATTTTTAAGTATAATTTGATTTCTTTTATCTCTGGCTGTTTAACTCTCGAGTAACTATAACAAACATCCATTAAATAAGAACTCCCTAAAAACTTTACTGATGACTTCGCAATTTAAAAAGGTTCAAGGTGCCACTCAAGGAACGAACACACCACCGGAGTATTCTCCACCACCTTCACCTATGCCTAGTCATCATGTTCATCATTGATCATCCTCCAAGGATTTCATCCATAATTCAGGAAGTTTCACTTCTCCCTCTATTTTGATTTTCTTAAAATATTGTTCATATATATCTTTGTATATTGAGGACAATGTACATCTTAAGTGTGGGGGGTGAATTTTATCGTGAAAAAAGTGCCTAACTTTTTGCATTATTCTCAAATTCCTGAATTATGTATTGTTCTTAAGTAATTCTCTCATATTACTGTTAGAATGAAACTTCCTTTGATTTATGATTTTCATTGATATGCTTTGGATTAAGTCATTGATAATTGAGCAAAGATGATTTAAACGTTAGGAGACTAGAGAATAAAGCAGGATAAGTCTATTTTTCAGAAGTAAAAATTTTGTTAGGTTGTCTACCCGAATCTAATGATTATCTTGAAGTTTGAAATTTACAAGGTTGATATAAAAAATCCCATAATTTTTGTGAGATTTTGAGCCTTTCAGAGCATATTCTTTTTCTTGCTCACTTTATTGATTATGAGTGTGTCAACATTGATTTGTTATTCTAGAACTTGCTTTGAGTATACATGTCGAGACCACACCTTTGATTTGATATACAGAGATGATGAAGGCACCTAGGTTTTAACCCACTTACTCCATAAAAAGCCTACCTTCACAATTAACCCCTAGTGAACCCCTTTGATCCTAACAACCCTTTTTATTGACTTACCCTCAACATTAACCAAAAACCATTATTGTTGAAATCCCTTTAATTAATTTGACCCACATTAATTCGAGGTCTGATTTGAACAAATTACTTAGCTAAACTATGCTTTCCATTTCAGTTGTTAATTTCTTTATTATTGTATGATTTGTTCTTAAAAAAATGAAGTATATTCATTATTAGTTCTATGTTATTTGAGCTCAAACTGTTAATTTCATTATCTTTAGAAGAAGATCATGTTATTAGTATTAAGTTTTCGTGATGTAATTATTTAGTATTAGTATGACTTTTTAGTTAGGTAATTTTTTCAATTCAGTCTCGATACTAGCCCTCTAATTCAAGCCTTTATCCACACCTTTAACCCAAGCCCCGTTACAACCCATAAAAGACCTTTCGATTTGTGTATCATATCATTTTACAGTGGTGGAGATTTGATTTTCATGCAAGCCTATGGGATTAACTTTTCATGTTCGACTTCTGAGTGCTTATTTTTGAACCTTAAACACTTTGAGTGATTTGAGTGAATCTTTCATGAGGATGTCAATCCTTGTCGATTTTGAATCAAAGGTGATTATTTAGGTAAGGGGAAACACCTATTTTTCATACTATAAAAACTATGAATTTGATTGTTTGAATCTTTAGGAACCTTCAGGTTAAATTATCAATGTATGAATTACCTATGAATTATGATGAAACACTGTTGATGAAGGTTATGAATTGAGGAAGTTTGTTTTAATTGCAAGTTGAGAATTTCGCTTGAGGACAAGCAAAAGCTTAAGTGTGGGGGTATTTGATAAACTGTAATAGTAACATATTTTATCTCCACATTTAGCATGCTTTTGGATGATTTATCCCTTGAATTATGGAATTTGGTGCTCTTAATCCTTTAATTTCATGTTTTATACTCAGGAGAGCATAGGAGGATGAAAAGAATGGAAAACGGGCTTAAAACGGGCCAAATGGGCCAAAGTAGGAAATCAACACGGCCTGGGCCCAAAGCACACGGTCGTGCCCCTTTAGCAGGCTCGAGCACGGCCTGAAGTCGATTCATTGCCACATGGGCGTGCCACACGGGCGTGTCCCTGCCGTGACAAAGAGGAATTTCACTCAGATTAGGATACTTAAAGGCGAAGAAACACATTTCGAAGCCTATATAAACACCCTAAGTCTAACGTAAAAGGTGCTTTTGCTAGTGGGCGTCCAGCTAGGCCAATGAGCCGAGCCAGAGAGGTCAGAATCGTGGGATTTACTCGAAGAAAGCCAGTTGATTCATCTCAAGAAGCCGAAATCATACTCAAGACGGCGGATCTCTCCTTCAATTCCTTCAGGGGGTTTTAGGGTTTTTTATGTTTTGTTTTATCTTTTCTTACGAGATGTATTCTTTTATAATTATGAACTAAACCCTCGGATACGAGGGGATGAAACCTAAGACGGATCTTGTTATTGTTTCTTTGAACTATATGATATATACTTGATTTGTTCTTAATTATGTGTTCTTAATTCTTGCTTTGATATTTCAGGGTATTGATTCAAGTATTGATGTGCTTAGGTAATGGAGCAAAAGTCCCTGTCTAAGAGTAGATCTAGCATAATTAAGCGGAGTTGATCGCAACCCTAGACATAGGATGACGGAAATCTACCGGATTAGGGTCAAACCTAATATGGGAGTCCATAGACCGATTTAATGCAATTCTAGGGGTTTTAATTAGAAAGATATTTCAATTAATCAACCTAGGGTTAGACGTTAGTAGCCTCGACGGAGGTATTAATATACATTAGGGAATCCTACGGATCAAGTCAAGTGAATAAATCGTCTGGTTCAGAGTTAGATAACAAGTGAAGTCTAGGTGGATTCTTCCTTGGGTATTGTCTTAATCAATTGGTTTTTCCCACAAATTATTTCCCCAATTCATTCTCTTTGTCTTAGCGTCTTTAGCTTAGTAATTAGTTAATTTTAGATTAAACAATAATTCACTTCAAATTTTAGGCTAAATAATAGAAATAAAGTGAGTATTAGTACTTTTGGTTCCTTTGGGTTCGACATTCCGGTCTTGCCCCTAAACTATACTACTGTTCGATAGGTGCGCTTGCCTCAATCGTTGTCACAGTTAGTTTCTAGGCTAGATTATTCATTATATAAATTTTAAGACTCTGACATAACGATCATTCATGAAATGTGCCATTGATGTAATGGTGAGCTTTGTGACGAGTTTAGGTGTTAAATGAAAGATATGTGTTAAATGAACATGCTTTGTTCTTGAAATTTTGGTGAATTTAGCTAATTAGGGCTAAATTGAGAAAATAGCAATTTGAGGGACTAAATTGTGAATTTGATGGAAAATATGGGCTTGTATGATACACATAAGCATTCGGATAAACATGAGTATGTGATGATTTTATGTATTTGATGTTTTGAGAAAAATGGACTAAATTGATAAATTGTGCAAATGTGAGGGTTAAATTGCAAATTGCCCTAAATGTGTGTTTTTGGATTGAATTGAATGTGTTGATAAATAAAAGGGTTAAATTTGAATATGTATAGATCAAGAACCGAAGAAATCGGACTTAGATCGCGGGAAAGAGAAAGTAATCGAGTAGCCGTTTCTGTTTCAGTTAAATCGAATCCGAGGTAAGTCATTATGCAAATAAACGTATTTGTATTGAATTGTATATATTCGTATAATTATTGATAACGATGAATGGTTATGAGATGATGTGTACGTGAATTTTGAGATAAGAACGACATAGTGGCAATGTCCGAGAAGTCCAGTATGAACCTAGGAATAGATAGGATTAGCTATGTCATGACATAGGTGTTTGTTCTGAGGTATCATGTAAGACTACGTCTGGGACGTCGGCATTGATTTGAGATTTCGTGTAAGACCACGTATGGGACGTTGACATCGATACGAGATTTACGTGTAAGACCATGTCTGGGACATTGACATTGTATTGGTTCGTGTAAGACCCTGTCTGGGACAGTGGCATCGATATCTGAGTACATGTAAGACCTCGTCTGGGACGTTGGCATTGTACGACTATTCCGAGTTTTCTAAGTATCCTATTAAATTTTGAACGGTTCAACGGGCAAATCTGTGATACGAATGGCTATGTGAATCGTAAATCTATTTCAGGTACGTTGATTTGTACACTAAGTGTGTATGAAAGGTAAGTATCAATATGAACTTATTATGATGATTTGGTATGTTGGAATTATGAAATGATATGTGAAAATATGTGTAAAAGAGCCATGTATATATGAGATTGTTGAGTTGATGAATGCAGCAAGATGTGGCTTAGTACATGGATCAAAGAATACATGTGATGAATTTGCTATGAGAATTAATTATGCCAATGTTCCTATATGATTATATGCTTTTCATGCTAAGTTTATTTGTATATGGCTTACTAAGCTTTTGGAAAGCTTACTCTATGTGTGTGTTGTTCTGTTTTATAGATCGTCAAAGCTACTAAAGGCTCGGGAACTGTCAAGGATCGTCATCACACTACTCAACTTGTTTTGGTACATTTTGGAAATGTATATAGCTAGATATGGCATGTATAGGCTAGTTATTTGTATAAGTTGAGAGATGAACTTAGCCATGTGATTTGGCTAGTTATGTGTTGATAATATACATTAATGAATATGTTATATGATGAATGTTTTAGTATGGTTTGATAGCATATGAAATGGTTAAGTTGATGATAAGTATATGGATGAAATTTGAGCGTATATGTTTGAACATAAGAATGAGTTCATGAAAGGTAAATAGGGATGAATTATGCTTGTGTATACTTGAGTTTTTGTTGTGTGAATTGGTATGTTTGGAAATGGATTTGAATATAGATATTGAATGGTTATTTTGATATGTTTTTGGTTGCCAAATGTGCATGAGTTGCATTGGTAATTTGCTTGTAGGTTTGACCCTATGTGGGTGGCATTTTGGCCTTGTATATGGCCTGTTTTACCTACACGGTCAAGGCACACGGGCGTGCCTGATGACCGTGGGAGTAAGTCAGTAGCTAACTAAGTGTACACGGCCTTGGCACATGGACGTGCCTGGTAGCCGTGTGGTTTAATCAGGATCGACCACGGCCAAGGTACACGGGCGTGCTTGGTGGCTGTGGAGACAAATCAGGTTCGACCACGGGTAAGACACATGGGTGTGTCTAGCAGCCGTGGGAGGTACACAGCCTGCCCACACGGGCCTGTGTTCTGTATAACTTAGAAAAGTTTTAAATTTATGAGAATTTCTGTAAGAGTTCGGCATAGTCCCGGCCCTATTCTAAAGCATGTTTAAGGTTTCGTTGACCTATAGATGGGACATGATAATGGTGATTGATGTTTTATATTACGAATTGTCTGAATAAGTTTCCGATCTGTCCGATAACTCCTTTAACCCTAATCCGGTAACGGATACGGGATAGGGGTGTTACATTTGGTTGGTATCAGAGCTACGGTTTAGTCGATTCTCGGACTAACGTAGCATGTCAAAGTCTAGCTATACATGCCATATATCTGAACTGTGATAGTGTGATGAATCCTGACGTGTGAAATGTGATTTTCGTATAGTAATGGATCAAAATATTTTAAAGCATGCATCAAAATACCCTACATGAATATAATAACAAATATACGAAGAGATAGGCAAAACCATATCCATAATAAAACTATATAACTCAAAAATAAATAATATATATGTGATTTCACAATGAAACCCAACTATTAAAACTTAATTTTTAATAGAGTTTTATGCTTAAGGATAATCTAAGCCTTATTTCTCAAATCAATAAAAGCTTTCTCAAAGAAACACCAAAACACTCAGCAACTCTATCAACATTCCAGAATTAATGATTATATGAATTGAATTCAATCCCACAATTGTTGAAGAATTAAAAAACAATTATAATGAAACCCTAAAAAATTAATTGATAAAAATTAAATTTAAAAATATTACTATTAATCTTAAAGATTCTATATATATATATATATAATAGAAATATCAAATTTATAAAATTTGAAAAACGATTCAACTCAAAAATAATAGTGAATCAATTTGTTCTCAATAATTCAACATGACGAGGCTTGGATGCCACTTGTTACAACCGAAAGAATCTGATATAAACCTCAATAAATCAGGATTTGTCATGTAAAATTATCGAGAACAAAACTAAATGCAGAAGCATACCTGAATCCATTGATTTCTTGGAATCTTCGATCTCATGGTTTTGATATTCCAATTTAGCACACAAGTAATAAAGAGAAAGTGACTCTCTCTTTTATAAATATGGGATATTGAAAAGTTATGTATGTGTAATTTGTGGACCATAACCCTAATATATAACTTTTACACATTAACCCTAATTTATTAGATCACTTTTAATTTGGGCCAATATTTTATGAAAGAAAATAATAACATGTAATTACTATTATTATATATATAATGTCCATATTTTTCAACAAAACATACATAGTAAGATCTTTTTTCTTTATTTGCATAGAGAAGGAAGGTTACATGCAAAAGTAATACTTCACAGCAACATTTTAATTTTTTTATAATTTTCATGTATTATTTTAATATTTATATTTTTTTGAACTTTTATATATTTTTTAAGTTTTTATAATATTTTGAGTTTCTAAACTTTTATTTGAATTTTTTTATATATTTTTTATGTATTATAAATTTTTAAATAAAATTAAAACTAAATTGATAGAATGTGTAAATGTTAAAAAATAAATTTAATAAAATAAAAAAACTTAATATAATTATTGAAAAAATTTAAAAAATTTATAATTGGATAATCAAAACAAAACAAGGTGACAATAAAATCAATAGAAAAAAAAACTACATTATCCTTTTGTTAATGATCTAATAAAATAGTGACAGAAAAATTTAATATAATTATTAACAAAATTGAAAATTTTTATGATTGGATAATCAAAACAAAACACACTAGTTAGGTGACAATGGTGCAATTACCCTTTTATTGGATATTTTAGCACTAGGTTTTGCTCTCATCCCCACAATAATTTTTTTCTGATCCGCATCTCATCTATCTTCAACTTTATGTAATAGTTTTTTTTTTTGAACATTAATCTTATTAGGTTCTTATCATACCTATTTTTTTGACACAATGACTAGAACTATCCCTAACCCATAAGAGAATAGTACGCTTTAGCACACTCAAACCCACATCCTCCTACATTGACAATGTCCATGCCTTACCCCAATATTGAATGAATGTTTACAAAACAAAACATATGTTATAAAAACTTGTGATCAAAATATACGTTATAAAGCCTTATTAAATTAAGAAAAGGTAAAAATATAATAAAATATTATAAAAGAAAAAACGTTTGTCTTGACTTATATAAAGTGGTGGTTAAATTTTCTTATCATACACTTGTTTGACACAGACGCATTCCCTACCCCAATATTGCATAAAAAGAAAAAAAGAAAAGACGTGGTTTATATATAGGTGAATGTATTTGAGAGGTCCATCTATTATAGGGACCTGATCAAATTAATCCTTTTATTTTTTAAATGGATCAATTCAGTCCTTATACTATTAAAAATAATCAAATAAGGTCAAATTGAAATAGAGTTAACAATTACTATTTTAAAAATATCATTTACCGTTTACCAGAGTTAATATTTTTAAAGCTTTTATGATTTTATAAATGAAATCTTTTATTTAGAATTGAACTGCAACTAAAAATAATAATTTTCAAAATATTTTTATACAATTAATAAATATTAACTATGTTACAACTTAAACTTATTTATCTTTTTAATAATAATAAAAAGACTAATTTAATTCACTATAGAGCATAGGTACCCAAGTCCTTTAACCAACTTATTACTACTTTTTAGCCAAGAATGAAATTATTTGTTGATTGACTACTCGGAAGGGAAATTTGGTCTTTTTTCTCAAAAAATGACAGTTTATAAATATAACACAAGACTGATAAACCATAAATGTAACATATTTTAATTCCATGCTTGGCATCTTTTTGGATGATTTATGATGAGAATTAGTGAATTTGATACTCCTAATCCCTTAAATTCATGTTTCTATACTTAAGAGAGCATTTGGGAGCAAAAGGAGCGAAAAAGGGGCCAAAATCGGAGTTTTCAGGATCCACATGGGCTGGGCACACGCCCATGTGATCCACACGGGCAGGCCACACGCCCATGTGCCAGCCCGTGTCGATATCGCTCCCTGTTTCCCGAACACGCGGAAAAAGCCAATTTTTAGGGTTTCTGAGCATTCAAAAGCCTATAAATACATACTAGAAGAAGACCTAAAGGGGACATACAGAGTAGAACGCAGAAATTACTCGAAGAACACCGTTGGAATCATCTCGGAAGCAGATCCACTCCAAGATTGAAGATCTCCAGTCAAATGTCCTTCGAAGTTTTATTGGGTTTTTCATGTCTTGTTGTTATTCTTATTTTGAGATGTTTTCCTCTATGAGTATAAACTAAACTCCCTAAATACCTAGGGAAGACGAAACCTATGACGGATCTTATTATTTAATTTTCTGAATTACATGATAAATACTTGCTCTTGTTCTTGATTATGTGTTCTTAATTCTTGCTTTAATATTTTCAGGATGTTAATTCAAGTTTGATGTGCTTATTCAGTGGAGCAAAAGTCACTGTTTAAGGGTAGATCTAGCATAATTGAGCGGAGTTGATTGCAATCCTAGAAATAGGACGACATAAATCTGCCAGATTAGAGTCAAATCTAATAAGGGAATCCATAGATCGAGTTAATGCGATAATAGGGGTTTTAATTAGAAAGAGATTTTAACCTAGAGTCAGTTGTTCTTATTCTCGAAAGAGATATTAACATAAATTAAGGATTTCTACGGATCAAGACAAGTGAATAAATCATTTAATTCAGAGTCATAATAATAAGTGAAGTCTAGGTGGATTCTTCCTCGGGTATTGTCTTTGTCATTGGTTTATTCAATTACTTTCTTCACTCTCTGTCTCGTTCACAGTTAATTAGTTTAGTTTTAGATTAAAAACAATCCATTTAATTATAGGCTAGATAATAAAAAGATAGTAACTACTAGTACTTTTAGTCCTCGTGGATACGATATTCCGGACTCACCATAACTATACTACTGTTCGATAGGTGCGTTTGCCTTTGTCAAATTTTTTAGTTAGTTTTCGAAACCATCAAGTTTTTGGCGCCGTTGCCGGGGACTAAAATATTAGGAACACTTAATTTTTATTACTTTAGCCATTTTTTATTTCCTGCAATTTATTTTTTTTATTTTTGTTTTTATTTTATTATTTAATTTACTAACTTTTCTTTTAATTGCTTCTAGCAGGTATCTTTAGTTTATGACTAGAGGAAACCCTACAGGACCTCTATTATTTGATAACGAAATTGAAAGCACAACTCGCAGAAATCATAGAGAAATAAGGCGAAGTCTTCAGTATATAGAGGAAGAGCAAGAGGACGATACCAATCTTACCGAGGAGATGGCTGAAAATCAGAATAATCCGCTACCTCCTGTGGTTGCCGCGAATCCTGTAAATCAGAATCCTGCTCCTCTTACTATGTACGACTATGCCAAGCCCAATTTAACTGGGGTTGAATCGAGTATTGTTAGACCTGCTATTGCTGCAAATAATTTTGAACTGAAACCTAACACTATTCAAATGATTCAACAGTTTGTTCAGTTTGATGGTTTGTAGGACGAAGACCCAAATACTCATTTGGCTAATTTCTTAGAATTCTGCGACACTTTTAAAATTAATGTCGTTTCTGACGATGCCATTTGCCTTCGGTTATTTCATTTTTCATTGAGGAATAAAGCTAAACAGTGGTTGAACTCGTTACCACGAGGTTTCATCACTACTTGGGAACAAATGACCGAAAAGTTTCTATTAAAGTATTTTTCGCCGGCTAAAACAAAAAAGTCGAGGAATGATATCTTTTCTTTTGTGCAGATGGATTTAGAAACTCTTTACGATGCATGGGAGAGGTATAAGGACTTATTGAGAAGGTGCCATCACCATGGGTTACCTCTAAGGCTACAGGTTCAAACTTTTTACAACGGTTTGAACCCCTCAACTAGGCAGTTGATCGATGCATCCGTCGGTGGTACTTTGAATAATAAAACACCTGAGGAGGCTTACGAGTTTATAGAAGAAATGTCACTGAATAATTATCAGTGGCAAGTTATGAGGACAAAACCGATGAAAGTAGCCAGTGTTTTTAATGTTGATGCGGTCACCATGTTGTCAAATCAGGTAGAACTTTTGAATAAAAAGATTGATGGTTTATATGGTTCTACGCAGGTACATTCGATGATGCAATGCAAAGCAAATTGAGGAGGGAACTATCTAGAAAGTTGATCTTACAACCCTAGCACAGAAGACGGACAAGTTAACTATAGGGGTAATAATTCTAGACCTCAGAATAATCCCTATAGTAATACTTATAATTCAGGTTGGAGGAACCACCCCAATTTCTCTTGGGGTGCCAAGGAAATCAGAGACCGCAACCCCCTCCAGGCTTCCAACAACAACCCTACCAGCAAGAGAAGAAGCCAAACCTTGAAGAGATGCTAACGAAATTTATTTTAGTGTCAGAAACCCGCTTCCAAAACATCGAAACAGCACTCAAAAATCAACAAGCGTCAATTCAAGGGCTTGAGAATCAAATCGGTCAATTGGCAAAGATGATTTCAGAACGACCACAAGGTAGCTTGCCAAGCAACGCCGAAACTAACCCAAGGGAGCAACTTCATGCCATTATTGTTCGAGATGAAGAAGGGTTAGCTGAATTTGAATCTGAACCGAGGCGAGAAACTGTGGTAAACAATGGTAAGGTTTAGGTAAGCCACAACGAACAAAAACCGGTAAGTAAGGAGTATACACCTCATGTGCCATATCCCAACGCGACAAAGAAAGACCGCACAAATGAACAATTAGGTAAATTTCTTAAACTTTTGAAATAGTTGCATATTAACTTACAGTTTATTGAAGCTCTTTCGCAGATGCCCAACTCAGTTAAATTTTTAAAGGAGCTTTTGGCAAACAAACGGAAGATAGATGATTTGTCACACGTAGAGCTAAATGCAGTGTGCTCAGCTATCTTACAAAATAAACTACCCAAAAAATTGAAGGATCCAGGGAGTTTTACTATTCCTTGTTTAATTGGTAGTTTAAATGTAAAAAATGCTTTAGCTGATTTAGGGGCAAGTATTGTTGTCATGCCTTACAAAATGTTTAAACAGCTAGGTCTTGGGAAACCCAAACAAACTAGGATGAGCATTCAATTAGCAAATAAAACCATTAGATTTCCTAGGGGTATTGTTGAAGATGTACTCGTAAAAATTGATAAATTCATATTCCTAGTTGACTTTGTAGTCCTAGACATGGATGAGGATAGTGATGTCCCTTTAAATTTAGGACGCCCCTTTTTATCAACTGCTAGAACTATCATTGATGTTAGTACAGGTGAACTCACACTTCGTGTAGGTGATGATACGACAACGCTCCAAGCTCGTTGTAACGCCCCGAATTTGGGCCTAGAAGGAAATAAGTCTTGAGCGGGGGAACACATAAAAATTTGTGTGTGTAAGAAAATGACATAAATGATTGTCTGCTTTAGTGGTTAAGTGATTTGGAGTGTTTAGGAGTGTCTGAGAAGTCTTGGGATCAAACCTAGGCTCTAGCAAAATTTTAGTTTTCTCTTAAGTGAACCTTGATTCTGGCCTGGAGGCCTTAAGAATAATTATGGTGAATTTATGACACAAAGAGCCTGTTAGTCTAGCGGTAGTGGCGTGAGGAGTGGTGCATGAGATCCAAGGTTCGAGTGTTGGCGCATCAACAAGGAGTATTTATTTTGCTGCCCAAGCCGTGTAGGAGGTGGAGTTGGACTAGAACACTGAGTTTGAATTGGTCATGAGGTGGTTGTAGGCAATTTGAATTGGATGTTGAGTGATTTGTGGAGTGATATGAGGAGAAAAATAAGGAGGATATTGTGGAAAGATTTGAGGAGTGGATCAAGGAGTAGGGGAGTGGTAGTGTTTGCCAAAAGTAGGATTTCCTGATAAACCACAATTTATACATATTTTGACCCCATGCTTGGCTTATTTTTGGATAAATTTTCATTAGATTGGATGAATTCGATGCTCCTAATCATTTAATTTCATGTTTTACAATCAGGAGAGCTTAGGGAGTCGAAAAGAATGAGAAACAGGCCAAAAAGGGACAAAATGGGCCTACATCAGAAATCAACACGGCCTGGACTATCTCACACGGGAAGACCACACGGTCGTGTGTGATGAGCAGAATTGAACACGACCTAAACTCTCGTACACGGGCGTGTCACACGGGCATGTCCCTGCCAAACCCAAGTTTAATTCTATTCGGAAAAGACTATTCGAGAGCCAAGAAATGTGTTCCAAAGCCTATATAAACACCCTAGGGGATGACCTAAAGAGAACCGCAGAGTAGAAGGCAGAAAATACTCGAAGACAGCCATCGAGAGCAGCTCGGAAGAAGGATCTCCATCAAGACTGAAGATCTCCTATCAATTTCTCTTGAAGTTTTTGGGTTTTCTTATGTTTTGTTGTTTTCCTTATTTTAAGATGTTTCCCTCTATCAGTATGAACTAAATCCCTTAAATACCTGAGGTGATGAAACCTAAGACGGATCTTATTACTATTTGATTTATAAGATAAATACTTGTTCTTATTCTTAATTGTGAGTTCTTATTCTTGTTTTGATAATTCAGGTTATTGATTCAAGTTGAATGTGCTTATTCAGAGGAGCAAAAGTCCCTGTTTAAAAGTAGATCAACACAATTAACCGAAGTTGATTGCAACCCTAGAAATAGGGCGACATAAATCTACCGGATTAGAGTCAAATCTAATAAGGGAATCCATACATCGAGTTAATGCGACAATAGGGGTTTTAATTAGAAAGAGATTTCAATTAATCAACCTATAGTCAGTTGTTTTTAGTCTTGAAAGAGATATTAACATAATTAAGGGATTTCTACGGATTAAGTCAAGTGAATAAATCATATGAATCAAAAGTAATAAGTGAAGTCTAGGTGGATTTTTCCTTGGGTGTTGCCTGTCTCATAAAGTTGTCTAAAAAGTATTTTCCCAATTCATTCTCTATCGTGCTTTTAATTAATTTTAGTTTAAAAAGAAATCACTCCAATTCTTAGGCTAGATAATAGAAAGATAGTAATTACTAGTACTCTTGGTCCTTGTGGATACGATATTTCCGGTCTTACCATAACTATACTACTGTTCGATAGGTGCGCTTGCCTTTATTGTGGTCGTAGTTAGTTAGAGACATATCAAGTTTTTGGAACCGTTGCCGGGGACTAAGATATTAGGAACACTAAATTTTTATTACTTTAGCCATTTTTATTTTATTGCAATTTATTTTTATTTTATAGTTACTTTTCTATTTTTTCTCTTTCTTTGCTTCTGGCAGGTGTCTATAGTTTATGACTAGAAGAAACCCGTTAGGACCTTTGCTTTACGACAGTGATATAGAAGGCACCGCTCGCAGAAATCGTAGGGAGATAAGGCGAAGTCTACAATACATAGAGGAAGAACAAAAGGACAATACTAATACTACCGAGGAGATGGCTGATAATAATCCGCTACCCCCGGTGGTTGCCGAAAATCCTATTCCTTGTACTATGTATGATTATGCTAAGCCTACTTTAACAGGAACTGAATCGATTATTGTTAGACCTGGTATTGCTGCAAATAATTTTGAACTGAAACCTAACACTATTCAAATGATTCAACAGTTTATTCAGTTTGATGGTTTGTAGGACGAAGATCCAAATACTCATTTAGCAAATTTTCTAGAATTCTGTGATACCTTCAAAATAAATGGCGCTTCTGACGATTCCATTCGCCTTCGGTTGTTTCCCTTCTCATTGAGGAACAAAGCTAAACAGTGGTTAAACTCGTTATCACGAGGATTAATCACTACATTGGAACAAATGACCGAAAACTTTTTGTTAAAATATTTTCCGCCGGCTAAAACGGCTAAGTTGAGGAATGATATCTCTTCTTTTGTGCAGATGGATTTAGAAACACTTTACGATGCATGGGAGAGATACAAGGATCTACTGAGAAGATGCCCTCACCATGGGTTACCATTATGGCTATAGGTTCAAACCTTTTACAATGGTGTGAACCCCTTAACGAGGCAATTGATAGATGCAGCCACCGGCGGTACACTAAACAACAAAACACCTGAGGCTGCCTACGAATTCATTGAAGAGATGTCACTGAATAACTATCAGTGGCAAGTTATGAGGACGAAGCCAACAAAGGCAGCCGGTGTTTTCAACCTCGACGCAGTGACCATGTTATCAAACCAGGTAGAGCTTTTAAATAAAAAGATTAATGGTTTGTGTGGGTCTTCGCAGGTACATCCAGTAATGCAGTGCAATACGAATGGAGGAGGAATGGGCAATATAGAATATCCATCCCACAACCCTGGCATAAAAAGCGAACAGATGAACTATATGGGTAATAATTCTAGACCTCAGAATAACCCTTATAGTAACACTTACAATCCAGGTTGGAGGAACCACCCAAACGTCTCATGGGGTGGTCAAGGAAATCAGAGACAACAACCCCCTCTAGGCTTTCAACAACAACCCTACCCACAGGAGAAGAAGCCGAACCTTGAGGAGATGCTAACAAAATTCATCTCGGTGTCAGAAACCCGTTTTCAAAACATCAAAACAGCACTCAAAAATTAGCAGGCATCGATTCAAGGGCTTGAAAACCAAATAGGTCAGCTTGCTAAGCTGATCTTAGAACGACCACAAGGTAGCTTGCCAAGTAATACTGAACCTAATCCAATGGAGCAACTCAATGCCATCACGGTGTACGACAACAAAGGGTTAGTAGAATCCGAATCTGAACATAGGCAAGAACCTGTGGTAAGTAAAGGTAAGGGTGGGGAAAGCCACAATACACAAAAATCGATAAGTAAAGAGTATGTACCTCGTGTACCATAACCTAACGCGACAAAGAAAGACCGCACAGATGAACAATTCGGTAAATTTCTTAAACTTTTAAAAAAAAACTACATATTAACTTATCGTTTATTGAAGCTCTTTCGCAGATGCCCAACTCAGTCAAATTTTTGAAGGAGCTTCTAGCAAACAACCGGAAGTTAGACGATGCGTCGCACGTGGAGTTAAACGCAGTTTGCTCAGCCATTTTACAGAATAAACTACCCGATAAATTAAAGGATCCAGGGAGTTTTACTATTCCTTGTTTAATTGGTAGTTTAAATGTTAAACATACTTTAGCTGATTTAGGGGCGAGTATTAACATCATGCCCTATAAAATGTTTAAGCAACTAGGTCTTGGGAAACCTAAACAAACTAGGATGAGTATTCAACTCGTAGATAAAACTATTATATTTCATAGGGGAATTGTTGAGGATGTGCTTGTAAAAATTGATAAATTTATATTCTGGTTGACTTTGTTGTTCTAGATATGGATGAGGACAGTGACGCATCGTTAATCTTAGGACGACCCTTTTTAGCAACTGCTAATACTAGAATTGATGTTGGTACAGGTGAGCTCACACTTCGTGTAGGTGACGAAACGATCACTCTTCAGGCTCGTGACTCGGTTAGGACATCGAGTAATAAAGGTGAGTACATAAATTCTATTAATAACCATTCAGTTCAACCCTCTTTTCAGGAAGCACCTCGGAAATATAAAAATGAGCAATGTCCTAGTTCTCGTGCCAACAATGAAATAGCTCATGAGGAGTGAAGGCTTCAGATCGATGAACTAGACGAGTGGAGGACACATGCCAAACACGAAGCAAAACCGAGGAAACTCCATGACGAGCTTAAAGGAGAAGCAAATCACTTCAAGATTGGAGATCATGTACTGTTAGATGCAATTGATCCTCGAATAACCACCTCGGAGCTTAAAACAAACGGAGCAACTCCCTTCACGGCACTCAATGTTGTCCCATACGGGACAATTGAGGTAACTCATCCTAATTATTGCACATTTAAGGTAAACTATCAACGACTCAAACTATATAATGGTGAGGATTTTAGGGATAGTAGAGAGGAGCTTCAGCTCCGTGAACCTCCATAAAGAGCGGATACAAGATAAGTCTAGCTTAGGACTCTAAACAAGCGCTTCTCGGGAGGCAACCCAAACACTAACCCCATTAATATTCATATTTTCAATTTTTAGCACCTAACTAAAAACTAACCAGATTAATGAGCGCAGGTTTCTCTACCACACGGCCTTGCATATGGGCGTGGCTGTGGCCGTGTGGCAACCACGAGTAGGCACAACGGCGTGGCAGAGACCGTGCGGGCCAAGGACAAATTTTTTTCCTAAAACACGGGCTGCGATAAAACGCCACGGCCGTGGTCAAACCTGCCTAAAGAACACGAGTTGCGATAAACCCACACGGGTGTGCCTTAAAACCGTGGGCAATACTGAGTAAGTGACACGGACGTGAGACACGCCCGTGCTTAGAAACCGTGGTTGAAACTGAATGAGTCACACGGGCGTGCGACATGCCCGTGCCTATGGACCGTGGTCGACACTGACTAATTAACACAGACGTGTGAACCTCTACACGGGCGTGGGAGAAGCGAAAGAAGCATCACACGGCCGTGCAATTCGTCCGTGTGACCTAACACGCCCAGGGAACAAGGGCGTGGGCCACGACTCAGACGCGCTCTAAATCAAAATTTCGAACCACACAGGCTAAATAAAGGGCACACGGGCGTGGCCTTTGACCGAGTGCCTCAATCTCTATTTAAATCCCGACCACTGTTCATCTTCTCCCAAATTTCCCCCCCAAAAACCCTAGCCGCTCTCACCCAAACAACCTCTCCTTCTGCCCTATTCCAGCCACCGACGACTCTTCCTCCTCCTCCCTTCACTTGCCCTTTCTCCTCTTTCCCTCATTTTTCTCTTTTCCCTTTCTTCTTCCCCCTTTCTTCTCCACGCACTAGCCTCGCAGACGACGCCCGTGTACGACCACCACGCCCGTGCGCCACCGCCACGTCCGTGCATCTCCTTTCAACACCTCCATCGGTTCACCCTTCTCAACCATTGTTGTTTATTCCTTTAATTTTTATTAATTTATATTATTCTTTGTTCTTATTTTCATTCTCATTATGATTTAGATTTCTATTTCTAATTTCTTAGTGCTTTTGATTGTTTATTTTATTTAGTTTGATTTTATTACTAAGATTAATCATTATTTTGATACTACTTCTTAGTGTTTTTAGCATGACTTGATAGTCTAATTAATTATTATTGGATTATACTATTTAGAACTACTAGGATAGTACATTTTTGGCTGGCAATGATATTTGATTTATTAAAAATCTTTGGCATTTTCAGGTACGTAATGACTCCCCTACGTGCGAAAAAGACTGTCGTCCCCGCTTCAAAAAAGCGGAAGGGACCTGGTGCGACCTCCTCGAGTGCCTCTGCCAAAGTGCGCCATCCTTTCTTACAGTATCCCCCGGGACCCCAGGAGGAACTTTTCCAGATACTTCATGCAAGATCCCTCGGCGTAGGGAGATGTATCGATTGGGCCGCCCTAGAGCAGGTCCAACTAGCTGATGCAGTTCGGGCCCTTTTGACTACCGACCCGTGGGGACACTTTTTCGAGATTGTCGAGCCGACATATCTAGAGCTTACTTTGGAGCTCTGTTCCACATTCCACCTTCAGACGTTGATGTCAAATTTTGACGACCCAGGCACAGTCCAGTTCCGCCTTGGAGGCCTCGTACGAGAGATGAGTGTCCCAGAGTTTGGGGTCGCCTTGGGACTTTATACCGAGGAATTCATGGAGGATGACGACTTCGAGGACCTCCATTGCCATATACACTACTCCTTTTCGTCCTGTTGGAGAGACTTAGTAACTGCCTCGGCCACCTATGACCCTAGTCGCTCCAAAGCATCAACTCTCGCACCATCCTTGAGGTGCTTACACGCCATCCTGGCTCATACTTTGACGGGTAGGCGAGAGAGCACCGGCGTCGTCAACACTCACGATTATGAAAATTATGATAAAATTGATAAACAAGATCCTTATGGTAAAAGAAAGATAGATTCAGATCTTCAAACAGATGATTATCTGAGATCTATTAATAAAAATTATGAAAAGGTTGAAAACACAACTAGAATATTTGATAATCAATATTGGAAAAACCAATATTTACCAATTGAACTAAAACCAATTTATTTTACTAATAAATTAGATAAAATATCTAAAAATACAAAAATAAAAGATAAACCAATAATTCAACAAATGAAACTTGGGAAAAAAGATATTATTACATTTTCACATTTCCAACCCAGGAAATATTATACTTATATTAAAGTTTCGTTTCAGTTTAGAGAATATAATTCATATTCTTTAAATGCTCTATTAGATACAGGAGCTACAACTAGTAGTCAGTAGAGAAAATGCTATTCCATCGTAAAAGTGGGAACTTATGAGAAATCCAATAGGAGCTGTTGGAGTAGATGGTAATGAAACTTTAATTCTTTTTAAAGCAAAAAATATACCAATCTACATAAATAATGTAAGATTTGTGATACCTAAAATATTATGTTTTCATGAAATGCATGGAGATATATTATTAGGTAATAATTTTATATATCAACATTTACCATTTTCTATTGATAAAAATTTTGTTATATTAACTATTGAAAAAACTTCAGTAGAAATACCCTTAGTTGAAAATCATAAATTTATTTGTGATAAAGATTTTTCACCATCTAAGAAAGAACAAGTTAAACAACTTGAAACAAATCATTGGTTGTTTAAAATATTAGAAAATAATTTTAGTGAAGAACCATTAAAATTATGGAAAAATAGTCCTAGATATTGTACTATTAAATTAGAAAATCCTAATAAAATTATTAGAGTAAAACCTATGATCTATACTAAACAAGATATAGATGAATTTGATATACAAATAAAAGAATTATTAGAAAAATGATTAATAGAAGAAACTAATAGTCCACATTCTAGTCCTGCTTTTATGGTAAGAAACCATGCAGAAATAAAAAGAGGAAAAGCTAGAATGGTTATTAATTATAAAAGATTAAATCAAAATACTATTTTTGATGGTTATTTTATTCCAAGAAAAGAAGTTTTAATAAATCAAGCTAAACAAGCAAAATATTTTAGTAAATTTGACTGTAAATCAGGATTCTGGCAAATTATGCTAACAGAAGAATCTAAACCATTAACAGCTTTTAGTGCTCCTAATGGACATTATCAATGGAGAGTAATGCCATTTGGACTCTGTAATGCACCACAAGTCTTCCAAAGATGGATGAATTCTATATTTAAAAAATATAAAAAATTTGGTGTCGTATATATAGATGATATTTTAATATTTTCTGATACATTAGAAAATCATAGAAAACATCTAAATATTATATCTAGAGAATTCATAAAACATGGAATTATACTAAGTCCTAAGAAAATTGAATTAAAAAATTCATAAAACATCTAAATGTTGTTGTTTACATAGATTGTTTTTACTTTATCATTGGATATGGTACATAATATCCCTGATTAGGATAAAATGGTACTTGAGCAGGTATAGTAATAAATCCTTGTTTAGGACTTATTGTTTTCCCTTTATTGGGTTTTTTATGGATAGTTGTCCATTCTCCAACTTTTTCTAGAGGTTTTTTACCTCTATCCATAAGGCCTGCTAAGAAAATCAGCAATCATATTGTTAGTTCCTTTAATATAAATAACTTCAAAATTAAATTGGCATAATTCGTTATACCATCTAATTCTTCTAGGTACAGTTTCTAAGCTTTTGTTAGTTAGAAATTGTTTAACTGCTTGATTATCAGTTTTTATAATAAAAACTCTGCCTAGTTCATCAGGCTTCTTTTCACTTTCTAAGGATTTCATCCATAATTCAGGAAGTTTCACTTCTCTCCCTCTCTTACGATATTCTTATTATCTTATCATTATCTATTTTTGTACATCGAGGACAATGTACATCTTAAGTGCGGGGAGGTTATTTAAGTATATCATTATCAGAAAATCCCTGAATTATTTATTGTTCTTAAGCAAATTTTCTCATATTACTAATTAGAATAAAACTTCTATTGACTTATGATTTTCATTGATATATTTTGGATTAAGTCATAGGTAGTTGTGCATTGATGGTTTAAACTTTAAGACATTAGAGAATCAAGCATGATAAGTCTATTTTCAGAATTAAAAATTTATTAGGTTGTTTCTCTAAATTTAAATATTACTTTGAAGTTTGAAATTTCGCAAGGATGACATCAAAAGCCATAATTTTTGTGAGATTTTGAGCCTTTTAGAGTATATATTATTCTTGCTCACTTTATTATTGGTTATGAGTGTGTCAATATTGATTTGTTATTCTAGAACCTGCTTCGATTATGCATGTCGAGACCATACCCTTGATTTGATATACTGAGATGATAAAGGCACCTAAGTTTAACCCACTTATCCCAAAAAGCCTACTTTCATAATTAACCCCTAGTGAACCCCTTTGATCCTAATAAACCGTTTCTTGATTTACCCTAAATATTAACCCAAGACCTATTCTTTTTGATTCATTGAGAATTTTTCCATTTGTTTTAGCTCCTTTTTGTCGAGATTTGATTTGAGCAGTTGCCTAACTATGTTCTTTATTTCAGTTGTTAAATTCTTTTTTACTTGTTCTTATTCTTAAAAAAAATAAAAAAAATCTTGAAAATATATTCATTAGTGCTATGTTATTTGAGCTTAAGCGGTTAATTTCACACTTTGGGAAGAAGCTCGGATTATTAGTAATAAGTTTTTAATTGATGTAATTAGTCTATCTTTCTAGTTAGGTAAATTGTCAAATGGATTTCGATTCTAACCCTCTAATTCAGCCTTTATCCACACCTTTAACCCAAGCCCCGTTACAACCCTTTTAAGATTTTTTGATTTGTGTATCATCTCATTTTATAATGGTGGAGATTTGATTTTCATACAAGCCTATGGTAATAACTTTTCATGTTTGACTTTTGAGTGCTTAATTTGAACCTTAAACACTTTGAGTGATTTGAGTGAATCTTTAGTGAGGATGTCAATTCTTGTCGATTTTGAATCAAAGGTGATTATTTAGGTAAGGGGAAACACCTATGTTTTCGTGCTATAAAAATCTGTGACTTGGATTGTTTGAATCTTTAGCACTCTTTTAGTTAAATTATCAATGTATGAATTACCTGTGAATTATGATGAGACATTATTGATAAGAATTATAAATTAAGGAAGTTAATTTTAATTGTGAGTTGAGGATTTTGCTTGAGGACAAGCAAAGGCTTAAGTGTGGGGATATTTGATAAACCATAATTTATACATATTTTGACCCCATGCTTGGCTTATTTTTGGATGAATTTTCATTAGATTTGATGAATTCGATGCTCCTAATCATTTAATTTCATGTTTTACACTCAGGAGAGCTTAGGGAGTCGAAAAGAACGAGAAACGGGCAAAAAAGGGACAAAATGGGCCTACCTCAGAAATCAACACGGCCTGGACTATCTCACACGGGAAATCCACACTGCCATGTGTGATGAGCAGAATCGAACACGACCTAAACTCTTGTACACGGGCATGTCACACGGGTGTGTCCCTACCGTACCCAAGTTTAATTCTATTCGGAAAAGACTACTCGAGAGCCAAGAAAGGTGTTCCAAAGCCTATATAAACACCCTAGGGGATGACCTAAAGAGAAACGCAGAGTAGAAGGCAGAAAATACTCGAAGACAGCCATCGGAAGCAGCTCGGAAGAAGGATCTCCATCAAGACTGAAGATCTCCTATCAATTTCTCTTAAAGTTTTTGGGTTTTCTTATGTTTTGTTTTTTTCCTTATTTTAAGATGTTTCCCTCTATCAGTATGAACTAAATCCCTTAAATACCTAAGGGGATGAAACCTAAGACGGATCTTATTACTATTTGATTTATAAGATAAATACTTGTTCTTATTCTTAATTGTGAGTTCTTATTCTTGTTTTGATAATTTAGGTTATTGATTCAAGTCAAATGTGCTTATTCAGGGGAGCAAAAGTCCCTGTTTAAGAGTAGATCAAAACAATTAAGCGGAGTTGATTGCAACCCTAGAAATAGGGTGACATAAATCTGCCAGATTAGAGTCAAATCTAATAAAGGAATCCATAGATCGAGTTAATGCGACAATATGGGTTTTAATTAGAAAGAGATTTCAATTAATCAACCTAGAGTCAGTTGTTTTTAGTCTTGAAAGAGATATTAACATAATTAAGGGATTTCTACGGATTAAGTCAAGTGAATAAATCATATGAATCAAAAGTAATAAGTGAAGTCTAGGTGGATTCTTCCTTGGGTATTGCCTGTCTCATAAAGTTGTATAAAAAGTATTTTCCCAATTCATTCTCTGTCGTGCTTTTAATTAATTTTAGTTAAAAAAGAAATCACTCCAATTCGTAGGCTAGATAATAGAAAGATAGTAATTACTAGTACTCTTGGTCCTTATGGATACGATATTTTCGGTCTTACCATAACTATACTACTGTTCGATAGGTGTGCTTGCCTTTATTGTGATCGTAGTTAGTTAGAGACACATCATTTCCTTTGGTGCCAATTCGGTCATAGGCACTTAGTGCCGAAATTGTCTAGCTTTTGTTTATTTGTTTTTCGGTAGCTATTCCTCTTATTCTTTTTCTCTTTTTTTGGTTTCAAGCTTGTTTTGGTAGCCGTTTTACGCATTGGCCATTCGGGTATTTTTCTACTTTGGCCTTTTCTTTCTTTCTTTCTTCCAGTTTTCTTATCCTTTCTAACGTGCTCATCTTAGTACCCTAAACTGAATGCCATTTCTTCCTTCTCCCTTGAGCAGTGCCGTATATCCTTTTTCCCCTCACCCCTTTTCTTTCGGTTCTACAGTTATTGGTTACTCCCTTACACTGTCGTTGGTTTAATGTTCGGTGTGGCAAGAGTTTTTTGTCAATCGGTATGTGTTCAAGTGTACTCTTTTACTTTTAGCTTAAAGCCGAATGCTCTTTCTTCTTGTCCTCTGATTGCCGACTTTTGATCCCTTCCTCGTAATGTGTAGTCCGTTGGGTTTCTGGGTTTCCTGAGGAGTGAAGGAGTGTAAATGTTGTTAAAGCAATCTAAACCTGTTTCTCTCATCGTTCAATTAAGGTAAATGTGTTATCTTACCTTCTTTTGGTATAGGCCGAATATTGTTTGTGTTCTGTGGGCTTACATTTGTGAATATAGGCCACATATATGAACAATCCTGATTGGCAGGTCTATTGTTGATACTGTTAATCGGCAAGGATCGGGTGATCGATTTTCGCCAGCAACCTAATAGCATTAAGCCATATTCGTTCGTTCAAGGTATGTGGTGTTTGGCGATTTGGGAATTAAGTGTTGGTGAACCCTAACGATTGGTAGACTAACTGTATATCTTGAATGAATGTAGGCTTTGGGCGGTGAACTGTTCACTCGTTATCATGAACAGGTGTGTAACTATTTTCCGTAAATGATAACCGGCTTAAAAGCCAAAAAGGGTGTGTAACCGTACCCTGCAAACGGTAATAGGCGTAAAAGCTGGTAAAGTGTGTTTTTCACACTGTATAGACTATAACGGCAAAAGCTGAAATGCCGAAATGCCGAGAAGCCGAAAAGTCAAAAGTTTGGGCTTTTGGCCACATGGGCATGCGAACGCACATGTGATCAGTCGAGCCCACGAAATGTGGGCCTACATCGAGAAACGGCCACCATGAGCGATTTCATGGGCTTGGGCCAAAATGGATCGATGGGCCCAATGGGCCCGTGGGCCCGTACGAGTGAAACTTACCATTAGGTGGGTATTACTAGCCTGGCTACAACGCACATATGGCTTAGGCCAATTTTGGGCTTGGTGGGCCACACGGTCGTGTAGGCCCACATGGGCCTGCTTGATGGGCTTGGGCCCAATTCCACTGTCTGCACTATTATGGTCGCATGAGTCGCTCGAGACGACCGTGGGCTTACTGATGGGCCTAAGAGTACTTAGGCCCAAACTGATAAAAATGACTGAAATACCCCTAAGGGGTAAAATGACCAAAATACCCCCCATAGGTAAAATGTCTGTTTTGACCCTATATGATGTATGAATGATTATGTATGCCATGAGATGACATATATATATATATGGTTATGATCTGAATACATGCGTAACATTATGATATAACATGTCACTGATGTATGTTACATTGCATGGGGGTTGGGTATATATGATTGGAGGAAGTGTACTGTTCTGGCAGCTCTGCTGCATATCTCTGATGGCTTTTAGCCTAATGTACTGGCAGCTTTGCTTCATATTTCTGTTTAGTGCCGCATCGGTACTATTATTTGGAGTGTAAGGATAGGTGGGTCGATATTATATCCCCACATGGAGTGTAGGGTTGGACGGAGATGGAGTGTAGAGGCTGGATGGGTAGGATTTTTGCATGCTTGATTATTCTATTACTATACTGATTTGGGCTATGGCCCACACTGCTTCTGTTCTGAAACGGGCTTAGGCCCGCATCGTCCTATTATCAAAATGGGCTCGGACCTGCATTTGTTTTTGTATGTTACTGTTATTATTATTGGGATTACACACTGAGTTTTCGTAAACTCACCCAACTGTTTTACTGTACAGGTAATCCCCAGGCATAGACGGTTCGATGTTGCGAGGGACTTAGAGACGGCCACATATTTAAAATTACTTTGGATTTGATTTACCTTAATTATTATTTTATATTGGGTTTGTAATAAGGCCTTTACTTAACTTTTAAACTTAAATTTTGGGTTTACTTAATTACGTTTTGAAGCTGATAGACTAGGGCGCGATTTTTTAAAAGATATTTGTTTTCAAAAACGTCACGGCTTTACAACAATTAATTTAAAAAGTAAGCTTCCGCAATGATCAAGTTTTCAGATGTAACTAAAATTTTGTTTGAATAAATAACTTAAAATGGCTTAATGAGTTTTAACTAAGAGGGCTATTTTAACAAGTTTTATGAGAACTACGTTTCCAAAATTGCACTTCAATGTGGCACTGCCAGATTCGGCCATAAAGTCTGGGTCGGGTTTAGGGTGTTACACTCGTGATTCGGTTAAGACATCAAGTAATAAAGACGATTCTATAAATCCTGTTAATAAGACTAATCATGGGATTCAACCCTCTTTACAGGATACTCTTTCGAAAAACACAAATGAGCCACGTTCTGGTTCATGCGCCAACAATGGAACCATCTATGAAAGACGAATGCTACAGATAGATGAACTAGACGAATGGCGGACTTATGTCAAAGAGGAACAGAAGCAACACCATGTCGAGCTTAAAGATAGAACCAATCAATTTAAGGTTGGGGACCAGGTACTGTTAGTTAAAATGGATCCTCGAGTTGTCACTTCAAAGCCTAATGCAAACGGAGCAACTCCCTTTACGATACTAAATGTCTTCCCATACGGTACAGTCGAGGTAATTCATTCTAAATTTGGTACTTTTAAGGTAAATAGTACTCGACTTAAACCTTATTTTGATGTTAGAATTGATAGCAGGAGAGAGGAGTTTCAACTCCTCAAACCACCATGACCATGCGAATGAGAGGTAAGTTGAGCTTAGACTCTAAATAAGCACTTCTCGGGAGGCAACCCGAGCACTAACCCTATTAATTAGTTTATTTTTACTTCTTTTCATGTTTAAATGCAGGTTTTTGACCCACATGGCCTGGACACACGAACGTGTCCTTGGCCGTATGGAAATAGGGCTAAAATTTTCCCAAAAATCGACAGAGACACGGCCTTAAATTAAACCACATGGGCGTGCGACACGGCCGTGTGGACCACACGGCCTGGACAAACAGGCGTGTCCTAGGCCGTGTGAAACCTGGAGCAAATTTTTTTTTTTGAATTTTAAAACAAGTCAGAGAGTTACACGGGCAAGGCACACGGCCGTGTTCGAGACACGGCCTAGCCACACGGGCGTGTGGGAGGTCACACGGGCGTGGGAAAAGCGAAGGACGATATACATGGCCGTGCGACTCGGCCGTGTGAACCACACGGCCTGGACACACGGGCGTGTCCGAGGCCGTGTGAAGACTGGGCTATTTTTTTCCCTCGACGAACACGGGTTGAAAATAAGCCACACGGGCGTGTGACACGGCCGTGTGGCCCAACAGGGACCCTCACAAAACCGTGTCACCCCATAAAAACCCTAACCCCTTTTTCTCTTTTCTTATTTTGTCTTCTTTTTTTATCTTATTTCTATTTCTATTTCGATTTTTATTTTTATTTTATTTGTCTTTTATGTTTCTTATTATCTTTTAAAGACTTGTCTATTATATTTTTAACTATATTTTAGTTATTATGGTTGTTCCTAATCGAGTAATCCTTTAATCTTCTCCACCAGTTGTATTTATTTCCTTAATAGTTTGCTCAGAATCATGCACTACATTTAGCCTTCTCTACAATTCCGCTAGTCACTAATTTGAGGACTTCATCCAAAATTCAGGGCAGTTTCACTTCTCTCCCTCTCTTATGATATTCTACTTATACTTTCATTATATATATATTCATACATTGAGGACAATGTATATCTTAAGTGTGGGGAGGTTATTTATATGATTATTAGAAAATCCCTGAATTATGTCTTGTTCTTAAGTAATTTTCTCATATTACTATTATAATGAATTTTTATTGATATGTTTTGGATTAAGTCATAGGTAATTATGCATTGATTGTTTAAACTTTAAGACATTAGAGAATCAAGCATGATAAGTTGATTTTTCAGAATTAAAAATTTCTAGGTTGTTTCCCTAAATTGAGGTATTATCTTGAAGTTTGAAATTTATAGGATTGACATCAAAAGCCATAAATTTTTGTGAGAATTTGAGCCTTTAGAGCATATATTTTTCTTGCTCACTTTTATTATTGGTTATGAGTGTTTCAATATTGATTTTTTATTCTAGAACTTGCTTCGATTATACATGTCGAGACCACACCTTTGACTTGATATACTGAGATGATAAAGGCACTTAGGATTTAACCCACTTGTCCCATAAAAAGCATATCTTCATAATTAACCCTTAGTAAACCCCTTTCATGCCTAAAACATCATTCTAAATTTACCCTTAATATTAAACCATAACGCATTCTTTTTGATTCATTGAGAAATTTTCCTATTTTATTGACTCCCTTTTTGTCGAGATTTGATTTGAATTGATGCCTGACGATGTTCTTTTGTTCAGTTAGTAAATTATTTCTTATTATTCAAAAAAAAGATAAAAAAAATGCATATTATTGCTTATTATCTCTATTGTTTGAAAAAAAAATACACATTGTTTACTACTTAGTTCTATGAGGCTTGAGCTTGAACAGTTTAATTTTTGAGGAGAAGCTCGTTTTTATTCGTGATTAGTTATCCATTGATGTAATTATTCAGCATTAGTGTATTTTTTTCAATTCAATCTCGATTCTAACCTTCTTTTTCAGCCTTTACCCACACCACTAACTGAAGCCCCATTACAACCCTTTAAAGACATTTTGATTTGTGTATCATCTCAAATTATAGTGGTGGAGATTTGACTTTCATGCAAGCCTATGGTAATGACTTTTCATAATTGACTATTGAGTGCTTATTTATGAACCTTAAATATTTTGAGTGATTTGAGTGAATCTTTAGTGAGGATGTCAACTCTTGTTGGTTTTGAATTAAAGGTAATTACTTAGATAAGAGGAAATACCTATGTTTTCATGTTAAAATACTCGACTTGGATTGTTTGAGACTTTAATGTTCTTTTAGTTGAAATCTCAATGCATGATTATTTGTGAATTATTTCGAAACACTATTGATGAGGATTATAAGTTGAGAAAAATTAGTTTTAATTGTGAGTTGAGGATTTTGCTTGAGGACAAGAAAATGCTTAAGTGTGGGAATATTTGATAAACCATAAATGTAACATATTTTAATTCCATGCTTGGCATATTTTTGGATGATTTATGATGAGAATTAGTGAATTTGATACTCCTAATCCCTTAAATTCACGTTTCTATACTTAGGAGAGCATTTAGGAGCAAAAGGAGCGAAAAAAGGGCCAAAATCGGAGTTTTCAGGATCCACACGGGCTGGGCACACGCCCATGTGATCCACACGGGCAGGCCACACGCCCATGTGCCAGTCCGTGTCAATATCACTCCCTGTTTCCCAAACACGCGAAAAAAGACAATTTTTAGGGTTTCTGAGCATTCAAAAGTCTATAAATACATACTAGAAGAAGACCTAAAGGGGACATACAGAGTAGAACGCAGAAATTACTTGAAGAACACCGTTGGAATCATCTCGAAAGCAGATCCACTCCAAGATTGAAGATCTCCAGTCGAATTTCCTTTGAAGTTTTATTGGGTTTTTCATGTCTTGTTATTATTCTTATTTTGAGATGTTTTCTTCTATGAGTATGAACTAAACTCCCTAAATACCTAGGGAAGACGAAACCTACGACGTATCTTATTATTTAATTTTTTGAATTACATGATAAATACTTGTTCTTGTTCTAGATTATGTATTCTTAATTCTTGCTTTAATATTTTTAGGATGTTAATTCAAGTTTGATATGCTTATTCAGTGGAGCAAAAGTCCCTGTTTAAGAGTAGATCTAGCATAATTGAGCGGAGTTGACTGCAATCCTAGAAATAGGACGACATAAATCTGCCGAATTAGAGTCAAATCTAATAAGGGAATCCATAGATCGAGTTAATGCGACAATAGGGGTTTTAATTAGAAAGAGATTTCAATTAATCAACCTAGAGTCAGTTGTTCTTAGTCTCGAAAGAGATATTAACATAAACTATGGATTTCTACGGATCAAGACAAGTGAATAAATCGTTTAATTCAGAGTCATAATAATAAGTGAAGTCTAGGTGGATTCTTCCTTGGGTATTGTATTTGTCATTGGTTTATTCGATTACTTTCTTCACTCTCTGTCTCGTTCACAGTTAATTAGTTTAGTTTTAGATTAAAAACAATCCATTTAATTATAGGCGAGATAATAAAAAGATAGTAACTACTAGTACTTTTAGTCCTCGTGGATACAATATTCCGGACTCACCATAACTATACTACTGTTCGATAGGTGCGCTTGCCTTTGTCGTATTTTAGTTAGTTCGTGACGTCATCAAAGATCTTGTTGGGGAAGGTCATGTATCCAATATTTTAATATGATTATTGTTATTAATGTGAGAGAACGTGGGTTTTAGTGTATTAGAGTGCATTATTCTCCTATTTATGAGTTGTAGAGAGGGCTATGGATAGTTCTAGGCATTGTCTTAAAAAAAACAGATATGATTAGTACCTATAATGAAATTATTAAAAAAAAAATTATTTATTTATTTATTATCATAATTTAAAAATATATATATTGAACGATAATTTTTTTAATCAAATATCTTTTTTTAACAAATTTTGATATAATTATATATATTTTATAAACTTTATCTTAAAAAGGATATAGATACAAAGGGTTGGACCTATGGCCAATTGGCCAACCTTTTGTTTTTACATGTTAATTGATTGTATAAAATCAAATATAAGCTTCTAAATTTGCTGACATGGGAAGTGTAAAAAAAAAAAAGACACACAAAAAAGCATGACAAAATAATGTATCATAAACCACTTTATTTACTACTGTTAAGCTTCACGTGCTTTAATAAAAATAGGAATGGACCCTGCTTGCTTGCTTGCTTTTTCACATTTTCATTTCTTAATTTCCAAATGGTAAATTGTAGGACACAATCGATTATTTGGCTCTTCAATTTTATATAAAAAATATTCATTTAATTTTAATTCTTTTTAATCTTTAAATTCACATTATTTATCAAATTACCTCAAATTAATGTTTATTAACATTGCAAACATGATATACACGTAGATTACCAGAATAATTTAGTCATTATGTCTACTACCTGATCTTGACTGCCACAATAAACTAATTCAAGTGCACCATCCCTGGTAAGATTCCTTAGAAAATGAAATCTCACATCAATATGCTTATTGCGACCATGCATAACTAGATTTTTGGGCAACTTAATGGTTGAACTGTTGTCACACATTACAGTAATACGACTTTCATTTGCGTACCCCAACTCCTTTAAAATTCTTTTCATCCACATTCCTTGGCAAGCACAAATTGCAGTTGCTATGAACTCAGGTTCTGTGGTAGATAAAGTCATGATTTGTTGTTTCTCTTTAACACCATGAAACAACCCCTGAACACATTAAAAACACGTATCCAGATGTACTTTTCCTGTCCTCCATATCTCCAGCATAGTTACTATCCGTGAACCCCAACAACTCACAACCTCTTTCTTTCTTATAATGAATTCCATAATTTACAATCCCTTTTAAATATCGAAAAGCTCTCTTAGCTGCTTGTAGATGAATCTCCTTTGGTTTTTCCATATATCTACTTATGAGATAAGTAACAAACATCATGTCAGGCCTTGTAGCGGTGAGATGCATCAAACTTCCAACTAGTTCTTTGTAACGAGTTTCATCAATAGAGATTCCATCTTCATCTTTGCTTACTTTGAAGCCTAGAACAATTTGATTCCCTACCGAATTACTTTCAACCATACCAAACTTCTTCAAATTTTCTACGGCATATTTTCTTTGGCATATAAAAATACCATCAGATTTTTGCAACACCTCAATTCCAAGAAAAAATCTCATCTTCCCCAAATTAGTCATATCAAATTCTCTCAACATAGAGTTTTAAAATTCAGACATCATAACTTCATCATTATCAGTAAAAATTAAATCATCAACGTAAACACTTATAATGTGTAACGCCCCAAATTTCTTATGTCTGTTCTGTTAAGTTTTGACACAAATATCTGTCTGCTTCAGTGGTTAAGTGTTTTGGGTGTGTGTGAGAGGTCCCAAGTTCAAGCCTTACCTTGAGAAAAATTTGTTATTTTTGGAATTAAGCCATATCTCTGTTCAGTGGGCTTATATTTAATTGCCTGTAATCTTATAGTAGAATGAGCCTGCTGGTTCGAGTGGCAAGGGTGTTGGTGTGTTGGAGGTCCTGTGTTCGAATCCTTGTGCAAGCGTGGGTATTATTTTGCTCTGCTGCCTGGTAGAGTTTCAGTTATATTGGAAGTCTGAGAGTGGGGGGTTAGTGGGAGAAAATATGGGATTTGGGGGTTAACAGATATTGTTACCTTTTTTTTGACGAAATTTTCTCTCCCTCTCCCTAAGGAAAAAACTGATGTTAGACCCTTGTTCTCTTCCTTTTCTTTTTCTTTTTTTTCCCTCATTCGATTTTTACTTCCTTGTTGCTCTACGTTCGTACCTTGTTCTCTCATTCCTGCTTCCGTCACATGTGTTGGTTCTGCAACTTGTGGTTTCTTTTCCAAATGATGATTGGGGTTAAATCTTTGTTTGGGCAGCAGCAGGTCGAGAAGATCGTGATCCTACTCCTGCAGGTTTGTAATTAGGCATTTGGAGTGCAGGAGTAAGCGGTAAGTGATTGATTCAAGTTATGATCGGTTTCAGGTTTTCGGTTTAAACCGTGTGTAAAGACTAAAATTGGGCGTTGATATGTCAATTTTTAGGTTCTAGAAGGCTCGGGATAGTTTTCGCATCGAAACAATACCAGGTGTGTACTCGAACCGTAGAAAAATAGGATTCGCCAAAGGCGAAAACCCCATCGCCAACACCACACGGTGTGTGGTAGGCGTGTCGCGACACACGCCGTGTGTGATCGACGAAGGCCAGGCCGTGCACAAGACACGACCGTGTGATGGCCGGAGTGTGGCCGTGTGGGCCACACGGGCTAAGTTAGACTGGGCGTGTGGGCCGCACAGGCGTGCAGGCCCACATGGGTGAGTCACACGTGCATGTGGGTCGACACGGGTGTTTGGGCCCATTATTCTGAAATTTTTCGTAGGGTCGCACGGGTCGTCCTAATCGATTGTGGACCCACCATAGGGTCTATAAAGGCTTACTAAACCCTAAGACTATGTGTTCTGTTGGACTGATGTTATGTTCTGAGCTTGTTTACGCCATGCATATCTGCTATCTATCTATATACGTATGTTAAGCATGTACTATTTGTATTTCGTATGTATGTTCCATTTCTGTTACTGTTATTAGGGTGGGATTGTTATAATAGAGGAAGTGTTCTGAAAGGTAGCTTTGCCTATTATCTGGCAGCATGGCTGCATTAAATCTGTTATGTGTCGCATCGGTACATTGTGGTGTGTAGGGGTGGGTGGGTGTTTTAAACCCCACATGGTGTGTAGGGATGGTCGGAGATGGTGTGTAGAGGATGGGGTTAGGATATCTAATTTATGATTCTGATCTGCATATCTGTATCTGTATTTGTATCTGAGATGGGCTTAGGCCCGAATTTGCATCTGTATCTGTAATGGGCTTATGCCCGAATCTATATTGACTGATTCTGTGTTCTGTGTGCATGCTTAATTCTGTGGGGTTACACACTGAGTTTACGTAAACTGATCGCTGTAATGGTTTTGGGTTTTTGGTTTTTTTACTTATTTAAATCTGTGATGGTTTTCTAAAAGCTTGAACAAATTTTCTGAACACAACATTTTTACAAGCTTCCGCTACAAACACATTTTATCTCTAAATGTTTAAAAGCTTTGAATATAATAATAACTCTAATGGCTAATAAACTGGGAAGGTTTTAACTTAACAGCAATGGTTTTTCAACCCTTTTCATGTGACACTTCCGGATCCGGCCATAACGTCTAGGCCGGGTTTGGGGTGTTACATAATGAGAATTTTTCCTTCGCTGCTTTTCTTTTTGAATAGTGTTTACTCGTTGTCGCACCTTTAAAATCCTTCTTTGATGAAATGCGCTTCAATTCGACTAAACCAAGCTAGTGGAGCCTGTTTTAATCCATACAAAGCTTTGTGTAATTTGTAGACCAGATGCTCTTTACCCTTTTTTTCATATCCTCTTGGTTGTTCCACATAAACATCTTCACTTAGCTCACCATGGAGAAAAGTCGACTTAACATTTAATTGAAAAATATTCTAACTCTTCTGTGCAGCTAGAGCAATGATCATCCTTGATGTATCCATCCTTGCTACTAGTGGAAAAAATTCAATGTAGTCTACTGCATGTTGCTGAGAGTACCCTTTTGCAACTAAATGCACCTTGTGCTTGTCAATCTTTCCATGTTCATTGTACTTTATTTTGAAAACCCACTTCACACCAATTTTTTTCTTCAACTAGCAGCTCAATAAGCGTTTATGTTTTTTTTTCTTCTCAATTGATTTGATTTCGCTTTCTTTGGACATTTTTCAATTTGCGCTTTTCACTGCTTCCTCAAAGTATAATGGATCATTTGATACTACTTGAGTCATATTGTCACACCCAGATTTCCTCTAAACCCAAAAATTAGGGACAAATTAAGGGTTAAAGAAAGACACCGTAAGCTGGCGGTCTCTATTGGAAAAATAGGAAAAATTAAAAATGATATTGGGTAATGTTGAAATCCAATTCTGGTTCAGTTGGATTAGAACCAACCGGTCCCTTAGTGGAGGACAAAATGATTAAAAATAAGTGGATTTTATATGATGAGAGACCGCGCACGAATGATTATAAATAACTGAGAGATGAATTATCAAAGGGATTCCTCTCAGTTCTGTTTCATTCTCTCCTATTCATCTTCTTCCTTGGTTACTCTGAGGAAGCGAGGGTCATGGGAAGCTCTGCATGGAGTGATAATCGTGAGGAATTGGTTGGAAAAATAGAAAACCCAAGAAGTTGGTAAGGTTCTTAGTCCTTCTGTATACGTAAGATTAAGAAGGTAAGCCAATGATTCCTAGAAAACCTTTCTAAGGGTACTGTATGTTTTTTAGAACCAAGTTTAAACTGAAGATTCTGAGCTTAACTTATGATTTTGGTTTTATGCTTAGCTGCCAAGAGAGAGAAGGAGCTCTGACATTTGGGAAAGCTAAGCTAGGGGGAGGAAGGTGAAGAAGCTTCAGGTGAGTTTCTATGTCCCAATTCTGGGATGTTGTATGAATAGCATGAACTCTATGATGATACATGTCCAAGTTTGTGTGGAATATGTTACTATGCTTATATGATTATGTTTGTGCTTGTGTGTGTGATGATTCGTGAAACACGACGAGAAATTATCGTCGGGTTAGATGAAGTTAGGACTTGGGAAATAAGGTGGTTGATCACTGTAAATCAGAGTTTTAAAATTTATAAAAGAATGATCGAACCTGGAAACTAACTCTGACAACGATTGAGGCAAGTGCACCTATCGAACAGTAGTATAGCTTAGGCAAGACCAGATTATCAAACCCAAAGAAACTAAAAGTACTAATACTCACCGTCTTTTTATTATTTAGCCTTAATATAAAGTGATGGTTGTTAAACTAAAACTAATCTACTTACTAAGCTAAGACGCAAAGACAAAAAGAATGAATTCGGGAAATAACTTTTGGAAAAACTCAGTTGACTCAAGCGATACCCTTAGGAAAAATCCACCTAGACTTCACTTGTTATTTAACCTTGAACCATATGATTTATTTACTTAGTTTGATCCGTGAGACTCCCTAACGTATATTAAACCCTCTCTCGAGGCGAATAACGTCTAACCCTAGGTTAATTAGTGGAACTCTCGTTCGCTTATAATAACCCCTAGAATAGCGAAGAAATCGATCTGTGGACTCCCATATTAGGTTTCACCCTAATCCGGCTAAATCTCGTCTCCCTATCTCTAGGCGTGCGATCAACTCCGCTTAATTATGTTGGATCTACTCTTAAGCAGGGTCTATTCCTCCTCCACCTAAGCACATTATATTTGGATTAAGTTTACACAATTAAGAACAAACTAAGTTATTATCATATAAGTCAAAAATCAAATAACAAGATTCATCATAGGTTTCATCTCTTGGGTATCCAGAAGGTTTAGTTCATAACAATAAAGGAAAACATCTCAAGAGAAAAGATAACACAAAACATAAGAAATCCCTAAAACCCTCAAGGAATTGAAGAGGAGATCCGCCGCCTTGAGTAAAATTCCGCTTCTTGAGATGGATCAACTGGCTATCTTCGAGTGATTCCCACAAATCGACCTTTTCGGCTTGGCTTTTTAGCCTAGCTTTCGCCCTTCCCTTTCATTGGGTACCTAGGGTGTATTTATAGGCTTTTGAAATACGTTTCTTTCTCCCTAAGTATCCTTTCCGAATGAAATTGCTCTTCTCCACGGCAGAGGCACAGCCATGGCACACGCCCGTGTAAATCGTGGTCAGGCCGTGTTCGACACTATTGAATGAGGCACGGCCGTGTAAGTCACGGTCAAGGCCGTGTTCTAGTAGGAATGGTGGCACGACCGTGTGGCTTGGAGTCCAGGCCTTGTCAATTTCGTGGCTTGGCCCAACTTGGTCCGTTTTAAGCCCGTTTCTTGTTCTTTTTGTCATCGGGTGCTTTCCTGAGTATAAGACATGAAAAGGAAGGATTAAGAGCACCTTTTTACATAAATTAGGGCTTAAATCATCCAAAAGCATACTAAATGTGGGCTTAGAATATGTTACTTTTACGGTTTATCAAATACCCCCACACTTAAGCTTTTGCTTGTCCTCAAGCAAAATTCTCAACTTACAATTAAAACGAACTTTCCTCAATTCATAATAATCATTGATAGTGTCTCATCATAATTCATAGATAATTTATACATGGATAATTCAATTCAAAGTGTCCTAAAAATTCAAACAAAGATAAGTCATAGATTTTGTAGCTCGAAAACATAGGCGTCTCCCCTTATCTAGATAATTACCTTTAATTTGAAATCGACAAGGATTGGCATCCTCACAAAAGATTCACTCAAATCACTCAAAGTGTTTAAGGTTCAAAATTAGGCACTCAAAGGTCAAACATGAAGAGTTAATCCCATAGGCTTGCATAAAAATCAAATCTCCACCACTGAAATATGAGATGAAACACAAATCAAAAGGTCTTTAACAGGGTTGTAACGGGGATAGGGTTAAGGTGTGGAATAAGGCTAAATTAGAGGGTTAGAATCGAGATTAAATTGAAAAATTACCTAACTAAGAACTAATGAACTAATAATAATTACATCAATTGAAAACTAATAATACTAACACTAAGAGCTTCTTCTTGGATATCTGGGATTCAAGCGTATACGCTCCTTTAATCACAACTAATAATGAATAATGAATATACTTTTTTTAAGAACAAACTAAATACATAATAAAGGATAAACTACTAAAATTCATAATTAGGCAACTAATCAGATCAAATCTCGATATAAGGGTAGTCAAAAGGAATGGTGATAACAAAAACAAAGGGGTTCTGGGTTAATATTAGTGGGTATGTCAATAAAAAGGGTGTCAGGTTAAAACGGGGTTTACTAGGGGTTAATTTGTGACGGTAGGCTTTTTAGGGAATTAATGGGTTAAATCTTAGGTGCCTTTATCATCTCTGTGAATCAAATCATAAAATGTGGTCTCGACATGTATAATCGATGCAAGTTCTAGAATAACAAATCAGTGTTGACATACTCATAATCAATAAAGTGAGCAAGAACTTGTGCTCTATAAGGCTCAAAAAATCACAAAAATTATGGGTATTTTGATGTCAACCTCGTAAATTTCAAACTTCAAAGTAATATTTAAACTCAGTTCGACAACCTAGAAAAAATTTTAATTTCTGAAAAATAGACTTATCATGCTTGATTCTCTAGTATTCTTCAAATTTAATTATCAATGCACAATTATCAATGACTTAATCTAAAACATATCAATAAAAATCAGAAATTTCATCCTAATTAGCAATATGAGTAAATTACTTAAGAACAAGACTAAATTCAGGGATTTTGAGAACAATGAAAAAAGTTTGGAATATCTAAGATTCACCCCCCCACACTTAAGATGTACATTGACCTCAATGTACATAGATATATAATGACAATTAATATGTAAAATCAAAAGAGAGGGGAGAGAGTGACACTCCCTAAATGAATGGATGATCTCTTATGTGGAAAACACAGCGAGGCGTCGGGATGGTGTTGGTGTTGGCTGATGACTTGAGTAGTGGTTTATTGCTCGTTGAAACTGCTAAGTCATCAGTTAGAATTCTTTTGGGGTGTAATTAAATAAATGTTAGGAATACTCGAAGGTTAGGAGTTAATGATAATCATGATAAAAGTTATCAAATGTATGATTAAAATGTTCAAACTTAAGATGAATCGAAATTAAATGAAAATAACTAGACAATAAAATAAAATAAAATAAAATAAAATAAAAACTTGAAAGTAAAAGAAAACTAGATAAAAGGACTCAAAAGTCCTCATCCTCGGCCGGGTCCTGTGGTGGTCCTGGTTGTGAGATATGAATGTGCTGGCATATTTGTTGGAGGGTGGCCTCTAACCGTCAAAGCACCGAGTGTTTTCAGCAAAATACAGCTCGAACTGGTCAAGCCGGCAGAGATGTCCGCTAATGATGGCTTTGTACGGGACGGTCGCTGACTCGGAACCGGTACCTCTTGTGATGGTGGTGGGACATCATCAGTAATGTCCTCGGGCTCCCCCTCATCTGTGGCGGTCACTAATCGGTATTGAGGGGGTTCAGTCCCTCGCCGGTGTTTAATCATCCTCATGTGTAGCATTGTCTGGATGCCTTGAGGTACCATGTTGCCGATCGTGTGAGGAGGTGATCCGAGCTTGGTGTCGAGGAGGTTGAAGTGCCGAGCCAACCTCGTAATGTATGGCCCCATTGACAAAATCCCCTTCCTATGTTGCTCTGTCTGATGTTGAATCGCGCATGCGATAAAATATGCTAAGTCGAAAACATGTCCTTCAGACATGCATGATAGGAAGTAAACGTCCTGCTTGTTTACGACGCCCGTGCTTTCTCTGCGGCCTGTGATGGTGTGCGCGAGAATTGCGTGAATATACCTTAGAGCTGGGGAAAGTGCCGTCGCCTTAGAGCGACTGGGATCGTAGATGCTTGTAGTGGGGTGTAGGTTTCGCCAGCATTCGATTGGAGTGTAGTGGAGCTCACGGTTTAGATCGTCGAGTGGGTTTTCTTCTATGAATTCCGGTGTGTAAGGTCCTAGAGCTGTGCCGAATTATGGTATGCTCGACGACGCATCGCACGTACCCCTAGACGAATCGCACTGCGGCTCGGATCATCAAAATGTGCCATCACAGTTTGTAAAGTGAAGGTGGTGCAAAACTCGAGGGTAAGCTCCATGTATGTGGGCTCGATGATGGAAAAGAACTGCTCACACGGATCGGTTGAAATAAAGGCTCGAATATCAGTTGTGAGCCCGACGTGTTCCAATGCGCCCAATCGATGCGCCTACGGCGTGCGAGGGTCTATCCCGAGTGCTTTGTAACGCTCTTCCCGAGTGTTACGAGAAAATCGGAGGAATGGATGCCTAACCTCGGAAGAAGCACTCATGGAAGACGATCCGGGCCCCTTTCTTTTCTTGCTTGGGGCGGCTGTGGATCGCTTTGGTCGTGGTGATGACATTTGTACCTGAAAAATAATCAAATATAAAGCAAGTTCCTTAACAATAATATAGCCAAAGTATTTCGTACTAAATCAAGCCAACTGGTAATTAGTGGATATTGACAGTAATGATTCTTTCAAACAAAGAAGTTTATCAAAACAAATGCAAAAGTTTATTCCTAAAATGAAACCAATCAGCAACCAATTCATCAGAGATTTTTACTAAGTATTCATGAGTTTTTGAGAGAAATCTCTAAATATAAATCATGCTTAATATTAAACAAAAGGAATAAAGCAAAATGGCATAATATTTATCAAGTTTTTAGTCAAGAAATTAAGGTAGTGAAGGGAACCAGGGGTTGTGATGGTGGGATGCGATCAAGCACGGGCGGAGTACGGTGGTAGGGCGGGTTTTGCAGGACATACACGGTGGTGGCAGGGGCGTGGCGTTCGGCGGCACGGCTATGGTGCGGGCGTGCGAGCGGTTTTTGGATGGTTTTTGGAGAGAAAAGGCAAGGAGAGGATGTTTTGGATGGGAGAGGGTGTATGTGCGGCTAGATTTGGGAGAAAAGGGTGTTTAAAACTGATTCTAGGGTTAGGTTTTGGGGGGGAAGACGGGTTGATTTTATATAGGGGAGGTGGCACGGTCCATCGCCATGCCCGTGTTCATTTGAAAATGCCCGTGCTTTTCGCAATATCCAACATTTGGGCGCGTTTCAGGGTTCTTGGCACGGCCGTGGGTAAATTAGCACGCCCGTGTTTTAATTGTCAGTATGTGGGCACGGTAAGGTCGTACGGGCGTGTGTTACCCGTGTTCGATAAGTCAGTAGCCTCGCACGATTGTAAGCCACGGCCGTGTGTAGCCCGTGCTCAATAAGTCAGTAGCCTCGCACGGTTGTAAGCCATGAACGTGTTTAGCCCGTGCTTAATAAGTCAGTAGCCTCGCACGGAAGGTTGGCACGGGCGTGGTCTGATGTCGCAGCCCGTGTTAGGCAAATCGTTTCATCCCTGTTTGTGCACGGCTACTGGCACGCTCATGTTTTATCCCCTGTCTTCCACACGGCCATTAGCACGCCCGTGTTGACAGCCGTGTGGTTTAAAACCTGCGCTTTTATTAGTCTGAGTTAGTATGGAGTTAGATGCTGAGTAAAAGAAATAAAAAAAAATTGAAAATAAAATGTTAGTGAATTAGTGCTCGGGTTGCCTCCTGAGAAGCGCTTGTTTATAGTCTTAAGCTAGACTTTCCCTGTTTTCGGTCTAAAAGAAGGCTCATGGAGCATAAGCTCCTCACTCATATCTCCAAAATCTGCACCATTATAAATTTTAAGTCGGTGACCATTTACCTTAAATGTGCCTTTAGTGGGATGAGTTACCTCGATGGTGCCATATGGAAAAATTGTTTTGATCATAAATGGACCTGACCATCTTGATTTTAACTTTCCCGGAAATAGTTTAAGCCTTGAGTTGTATAGTAGGACCAGGTCTCCTACTTCGAATTGCTTTGATCTCTTGAGACGAGCATCGTGGCGTCGCTTTGTTGCTTCCTTGTACAGTTTTGAGTTCTCGTAAGCTTCCGTTCTCCACTCGTCCAGCTCGTTCATCTGCATCATTCTTCTTTTTCCTGCAATTTTTAGGTCAGAATTCAAAAATTTTATTGCCCAAAAAGCTTTGTGTTCTAATTCGAATGGTAGATGACAGCTTTTCCCGTATACAAGTTTGTATGGGGATGTCCCTAGGGGTGTTTTAAATGCTGTTCTATAGGCCCATAAAGCATCATCTACTTTAACTGCCCAATCTTTTCTATTTGATTCAACCGTTTTTTTCTAGAATACGCTTAAGTTCTCGGTTCGCTACCTCAACTTGCCCGCTGGTTTGAGGATGATATGGGGTGGCTGTCCTGTGGTATACTCCATATTTTTTAGGACTTTTGCAAATTGAGTATTACAGAAATGAGTACCCCTATCACTAATGATGGCTCTCGGTGTGCCAAATCGGGAAAACAGTTTCTTGAGAAACTTGACTACTACCCTAGCATCATTGGTAGGTAAAGCTTCCGCTTCTACCCATTTTGACATGTAATCAACTGCCACTAGGATGTACTTGTTTCCAAACGAACTAGGGAATGGTCCCATGAAATCAATACCCCACACATCAAATATTTCACATGATAACATATATGTTTGAGGCATTTCATCACGTTTAGAAATATTACCTATTCTTTGGCATCTATCACACGAGGTAACATACCTGTTGGCATCTTTAAATAGAGTGGGCCAATAAAAACCTGATTCGAGTATTTTGTGTGCTGTCTTAATACCACTGTAGTGTCCTCCCGATGGTCCTGAATGGCAATGCTCCAAGATTTTGCTCGCTTCTGTCTTTGTAACACATCTTCGAATTATCCGACCGCACATATGCGAAAAAGAAAGGATCTTCCCAAAATAATTTTTCACATCATCAAAGAAGAATCGCTTTTTGGTGATGTGTTAATTTCCTTGGCAAGACGTTAGTCGCTAAATAATTCGCAATATTAGCAAACCAAGGTACCTCGTAATGTGTTATAGAAAAGAGTTGTTCTTCGGGAAACGAATCATTTATTTCACCTTCATCGATTTCTTTGGTGTGTGGATTTTCAAGTCTAGAAAGGTGATCTCTTTGCAAGATTCTCGCTCCCTTCTTATCTTGTATTTCTAAGTCGAATTCTGTAAGAGTAAAATCCATAGTATGAGTCCGGGTTTTGCATCGGGTTTGTTTAAAAGATAACGAAGAGCTAAATGGTCGATGAAAACGACAACTTTAGACAATATTAGATATCTTTGTCTAAATTTATCAAAAGCAAAAACTACGGCTAGCAATTCTTTCTCCGTGGTGGTATAATTTTCTTGTGCGGGTGTTAGTGTTCGCTAGCGTAGTAAATTGGTGAAAATGCTTGCCTCTTCGTTGTCCCTAATCGCGCACCTCTGCGAAATCACTTGCATCACACATTAGTTCAAAGGGTAGATTCCAATCGGTGCAATTATAATTGGAGCATTTATTAGTTTATCCTTAAGGATATTGAATGCATCTAAACATTCCCGATCAAAATCGAAAGGAACATCTTTTCTAGTAATTTTGTTAAAGGCTTAGCTATTTTAGAAAAATCCTTAATGAATCTTCTATAAAATCCTGCATGTCCTAAAAAGCTTCTAATGGCCTTAATCGAATTTGGAGGAGGTAATTTTTCTATGGTTTCAATCTTTGCTTTATCTACCTCGATCCCTTTACTAGAAATTTTATGTCCTAATACTATTCCCTCTTATACCATGAAGTGACATTTTTCCCAATTTAAAAAAGGTTTGTTTCTCACATCTCATTAGGACTCGTTCTAATTTTTAAGGCAAAGATGGAAAGAATTACCGTAAAACCGAGAAATCATCCATAAATACCTCCATGATATCTTCCACGAGTTCATTAAAGATTGCTAGCATGCATTTGAAAAGTAGCAGGAGCATTACATAATCCAAAAGGCATTCTACGATAAGCAAACGCATCTTTGTATGGGCATGTGAACGTTGTCTTCTCTTGATCTTCAGGTGCTATTGGGATTTGGAAATAGCCGGAGAGTCCATCTAGGAAGCAATAGTACATGTGTCCTGATAACCTTTCTAGCATTTGATCAATAAAGGGTAGGGGAAAGTGATCTTTTCTAGTGGCGTCATTCAGTTTCCTGTAATCTATGCAAACTCTCCAACCTGTGACTGTCCTGGTAGGAATTAGTTCATTCTTTTCGTTAGCTACCACAGTCATGCCTCCTTTCTTTGGGACAACCTGCACAGGACTCACCCACTTCTTTGTCGAGAAATAGGATAAATTATTCAAAGCATCTAGAAGTTTAATTACCTTGGCTTTCACAACTTCTTTTACGTTGGGATTTAGACGTCTTTGTGGTTGCACACATGGCTTGTACTCATCTTCCATTAAAATTTTGTGGGTACAAAATGTTGGGCTTATTCCCTTAATGTCAGAGATTTTCCAAGCTATGGCTTTTTTATGCTCTCTCAGTACCTGTATCAACTCCTCTTTTTCCTTGGGTTCTAATTCTGAAGAGACAATTACTGGTAACGTAGAATTTTCCCCAAGGAATGCGTACTCTAGGTGCTTTGACAGTTGCTTTAATTCTAACATGGGCGGTTCATCAACAGAGGGTTTTTGTTTGAAATTGTCATCAAATTCGATGATTTCTTTCTCCGTTTGTTTTGATGATGATTTTATCTCAGAAGCTTCATCTTCTTCCCCCTCTTCTTGAGTGAGACACAGTTCCATCGTGTCATCATGCAGGATTTCCTGTAAAGAGTTTTGAACAAGATGGTCATTGGTATCAACAAAATAACATGAATCATCTTGTTCTCTGGAATATTTCATGGCATCGTAAATTTGAAAACTAATTTCATCATCACCTATCCTTAATGCAAGTTTACCATCACCTACATCAATAATGACCCTAGCAAAGAGTTAAAAAGGGCGCCCTAGTATTAAGGGGACCTCAATTTCTTCATCCATGTCAAGCACAACAAAATCAACGGGAAAAATAAATTTATCAATTTTTACCAGGACGTCTTCAAAAACTCCCCTAGGATATTTAATAGATCTATCAGCTAGATGAATACTCATCCTAGTGGGTTTTGGTTCCCCGAGATCTAGTCGTTTAAACATCTTATAAGGCATTAAATTAATACTGGCACCTAGATCAGCTAATGCTTTCTTAATATTTAAACTGCCAATTAAACAAGGAATAGTAAAACTTCCTAGGTCTTTTAATTTTGTTGGTAGCTTGTTTTGGAGGATGGCCGAACATTCTTCATTAAGCTCCACCATTGATATTTCTTCAAGCTTCCTTCTATTCGTCAAGAGTTTTTTCAAGAATTTCGCGTACGTCGGCATCTGTGAAATGGCTTCAACAAAAGGTAGGTTAATATGTATTTGTTTGAAAAGCTCGAGAAACTTACCATATTGGGAGTCTAGTCATTCTTTCTTCAACCTTGCTGGATATAGGATCGGTGGTTTACTTTCTTTATGGACTGGAATTACATCCTCAATTTCCATATCATTTGTTCTGTCATCTACGGGTGGCATTCTTTTCTCTGGTTCGACTAGCTCCTTTCCGCTTCTTAGTGTAACTGACTTTACCTGTTCTGTTTCTTTAGAGAGAACCGCTGATCGAATTTCGGAAACCATCTCAGTAAGTTGTTTGATTGACTTAATAAATTCCCCAACTTGACTCTCGATCATTTTGATCATTGTTTGTTGATTATCTACTATTGTCTCAGTCTTTTGGAAGCGGGCCTCTACCGATGCTATGAATTTGTTCAATGTCTCTTTAAGACTCGGCTTCTTTTCCTGTGGATAAGGCTAATTTTGGAAATTTTGAGGAGATTGTTGTCTTTGATTTCCTTGATTTCCTTATCCTCCCTACGAAAAATTTGGGTGGTTCCTCCAACCTAGATTATAATTATTACTATATGGGTTATTATTAGATCTGAAATTGTTACCTATATAGTTCATCTGTTCGCTCTCTGTGCCCGGTTGGTAGGGTGGGTACTCAGGATTCACCACGGTTCCACCTACTTCGCACTGCATCATTGGATTTACCTACGAAGAACACAAACTATCAATCTTTTTATTCATCAACTCTACCTGATTTGATAGCATGGTTACTGCGTCGAGGTTGTAAACTCCGACTGTTTTTGTTGGCTTTGTTCTTGTAACTTGCCATCGATAGTTGTTCAATGACATCTCTTCAATAAACTCGTAGAAGTTTTGCCTCGGGAGTTTTATTATTCAGGGGTTCCACGGTGGTGAATCAATTAATTGCCTCGTTGAAGGATTCACACCGTTGTAAAAAGTTTAGACTTGGAGCCACAATGGTAATTCGTGGTGTGGGCATCTCCTCAAGAGATCTTTGTATCTCTCCCATGCGTCGTATAATGTCTTTAAATCCATCTGCACAAAAGAAGATATATCATTACGTAACTTGGCCGTTTTGGCGGGTGGAAAACATTTTAATAGAAATTTTTCGGTCATTTGTTCCCATGTAGTGATTGACCCTCGTGGTAACGAGTTTAACCACTGTTTGGCTTTATTCCTTAGTGAAAAGGGAAATAACCGAAGACGTATGGCATCATCAAAAACACCATTTATTTTGAAGGTATCACAGAACTCTAAAAAGTTAGCTGTATGAGTGTTTGGATCTTCGTCCTGCAAACCATCAAATTGAACAAACTGTTGAATCATTTGAATAGTGTTAGGCTTTAACTCAAAATTATTAGCAGACTATAGCAGAGCCTAACAATACTCGATTCTCGATTCGCCTGTTAAATGAGGTTTAGCATAATCATACATCGCATTTGAGGGCATTACGATCCGCCACATCGTTTTGTGGTGGTGGATTATTTTCGTCCATCCCTTGAAGAAGATTGGATCTGTCTTTCCCGCTCTCCTTGGAAATTTAGGGCTCGCCTAATTTCTCTACGATTTCTTCGAGCAAAGAGCTTCAATATCACTGTCGTATTCTAAAGGTCCTCTCGGGTTTCTTCTAGTCATAAACTAGAGGTACTGATTGGAAAAGAAAGAAATAAAATTTAGCAAAAATTAAAATTAAAACTAAAAAGAAAAATAAATTATAAAAATAAAAAAATAATGGCTAAAGTAATAAAAATAGAGTTTTCTTAATATTTTAGTTCCTCGCAACAATAGCCAAAAACTTGATCATTTGTAAATCGTAGTTTTAAAATTTATAAAAGAATGAACGAACCTGGAAACTAACTCTGACAACGATTGAGGCAAGTGCACCTATCGAACAGTAGTATAGCTTAGGCAAGACCAGATTATCGAACCCAAAGGAACTAAAAGTACTAATACTCACCGTCTTTTTATTATTTAGCCTTAATATAAAGTGATGGTTGTTAAACTAAAACTAATCTACTTACTAAGCTAAGACGCAAAGACAAAAAGAATGAATTCGGGAAATAACTTTTGGAAAAACTCAGTTGACTCAAGCGATACCCTTAGGAAAAATCCACCTAGACTTCACTTGTTATTTAACCTTGAACCATATGATTTATTTACTTAGTTTGATCCGTGAGACTCCCTAACGTATATTAAACCCTCTCTCGAGGCGAATAACGTCTAACCCTAGGTTAATTAGTGGAACTCTCGTCGCTTATGATAACCCCTAGATTAGCAAAAGAAATCGATCCGTGGACTCCCATATTAGGTTTCACCCTAATCCGACAAAATCTCGTCACCCTATCTCTAGGCGTGCGATCAACTCCGCTTAATTATGTTGGATCTACTCTTAGGCAGGGTCTATTCCTCCTCCACCTAAGCGTGTTAGATTTGGATTAAGTTCACACAATTAAGAACAAACTAAGTTATTATCATATAATTCAAAAATCAAATAACAAGATTCATCATAGGTTTCATCTCTTCGGGTATCAGAAGGTTTAGTTCATAACAATAAAGGAAAACATCTCAAGAGAAAAGATAACACAAAACATAAGAAATCCCTAAAACCCCCTGAAGGAATTGAAGAGGAGATCCTTCGTCTTGAGTAAAATTCCGGCTTCTTAAGATGGATCAACTGGCTATCTTCGAGTGATTCCCACAAATCAGACCTTTTCGGCTTGGCTTTTTAGCCTAGCTTTCCGCCCCCTTTTCAGCTGGTACCTAGGGTGTATTTATAGGCTTTTGAAATACATTTCTTTCTCCCTAAGTATCCTTTCCCGAATGAAATTTCTCTTCTCCACGGCAGAGGCACGGCCATGGCACATGCCCGTGTAAATCGTGGTCAGGCCGTGTTCGACACTGTTGAATGAGGCACGGCCGTGTAAGTCGCGGTCAAGGCCGTGTTCTAGTAGGAATGGTGGCACGGCCGTGTGGCTTGGAGTCCAGGCTGTGTCGATTTCGTGGCTTGGCCCAACTTGGTCCGTTTTAAGCTCGTTTCTTGTTCTTTTTGTCGTCGGGTGCTTTCCTGAGTATAAGACATGAAAAGGAAGGATTAAGAGCACCTTTTTACATAAATTGGGGCTTAAATCATCCAAAAGCATACTAAATGTGGGCTTAGAATATGTTACTTTTACGGTTTATCAGTGGTTCTGTTAGATACTGTCATACGATGTTGCTGTGTACAAACTGTGATGGAAAAGCTTCGGGCTTTGCGGAGGGGACACTGCGGTGTTCGAGTATCTAGGTTAGGAATGGTAAAATGGAATAATGGATAAACTACAACGGAGAAGTAAACAGAAAGATCATGGTGAGGCTATGAGTTCGATCAGAGGCTATACACCTAAAAATGAGTAAGATCATAGCTAAAAGATATTATGGCATCATGATAAAAATGAGTAAGATCATAGCTGAAAGATGTTATGGCATCATGATAAAAATGAGTAAGATCATAGCTGAAAGATGCTATGGCATCATGATAAAAATGAGTAAGATCATAGCTAAAAGACGTTATGACATCATGTGAAAACATGTCAAAATGGCTAAATAGGACTAAGACCATGGCTGAAAGACGCCATGGCATCCTTTGATAGTCTGCTGGGATAGTCCGCCAAGACAATAAATATAGGTTAGTCCGTCGGGACAGTAAACACGAGGGTTACGAGGTGTAAGATTATAGCTTGGCTGTGGCAGCCAATGGAGTCTATCAGGACATTAAGTATGGGACATAAGGTGTAAGACCATAGCTTTGTTGTGGCAATATATCGAGTCTGTCGGGACCATAAACACATGTGGAAAAAATCAAGATAGTAAAATTGGGGAATCCCCCAAAAAAGGAAAAGGGAGTTGGAAGAAAAAGGGTAAGTACTGGCAAATGATAGTGAGCCAACAGATTATTGGAAAAAAATCCATCGGGTAAGGAAAAAGAAAACAGAAAAGGGAAATAGTCCACCAAACAGTAATCATGGAAGCCAAAAAGGCATGAGGGTGGTAACCCGACAAGAAACAGTCATGTAAACTGTCGAGCCAATAGTGTTTGGTGTATAAGTGAGCCGCAGAGAGAGTAAATAGAGGATCACAGTAAGGATCTGCCGTTAAGAACCATTGGTAGATGCTCAATGAAATGAGTAGGTTAGAGTTAAGTTCATAAGCACCCCAGCAAAAGGGACTTGGAATAGAGGGGTCAGTTGGGGACCCAAGATAAAGAAGTACTAAGAGTGATAATACAAGTGACAGGTATGTCTGTCAAGACTATTCCTCTTTAAAGGGAAATCAATAAGGAAGTGTCAGCCAAAAAGGCTAGTTAGTTGGAGATGCAGTAAGAAAGAGAACTTGTGAACCCAGATGGTCACTCAATGACAGTGACTGAGTATTGTAGGCCATAGTGGTCCGTAGCAAGAGGATGTTTTACGCTTAAGGGTAATGCGAACAAGGCGGACTACGAAGAGGTAATCCTACCACTATGTAAACCATGCGGGATCTAATCCGCTAGAGTGGTGCGGGCCCCTGACAGTAGTACTAAAGAAAAGAATGTGGGCAAGTCTTATGGGACTAGGATAAGGAAAGAGTCTGTTACGGACTAAACAGATTTTGAAGACACCTTGAGGACCCTTAGAGGGGTAGGCCTAATGGACTACCTCATAATACCATGATGGGTAGAGGGATTCGTGCCAAGAATTAGTGGAAGAATGAAAATAAGTAAAAGAAAAGATAGAGCCCCAGAGATTGCGAGATATTTAAAGGAACTATCAAGGCTGATTGAAGGTCGATAGAATGGTTGAAAGGAAATCACTTAACGATTTATCCTCTAGTGGATAAGACCGGGAATAGGATAAAGTCCTTTACAACGATTTAAGAGAAATGTACCAAATGAGCAGGGAGTTTGTTGTATTTAGTATTATTTATTTGAACCCTGGCAATGTGGGGTATGTTTTGTATAATGAAGAAACTCACTAAGTTTATTTGAACTTACAAGGGTTGACTTGTGATTGCAGGATCCGAGAAAGAAGAAACTCGAAGAGGAACTGAGCTAGACTGTGATAAGTGAAGGGGTATCGAAGGCAAGTATCATGCACATAAGATGGGGGTACCTTTAGGAACTTCGCCAATGGGGCGATTATATTGTATTTACTTAGATTCCTCAAAGTTTGAAGTCCGAACATTAAACTTTGTTTAAATTTTTTTTACTCTGTTGTAAGCTTTTATAAATAGGTAATACAATATATTTAAACGTAGAGAGATCTTAGTATGAACAATAAACCGGTGTGATAAACCGTAAAAGTAACATATTCTAAACCCACATTTAGTATGCTTTTGGATGATTTAAGCCCCAATTTATGTAAAAAGGTGCTCTTAATCCTTTCTTTTCATGTCTTATACTCAGGAAAGCACCCGATGACGAAAAGAACGAGAAACGGGCTTAAAACGGACCAAGTTGGGCCAAGCCACAAAACCAGCACGGCCTGGACTTCAAGCCACATGGCCGTGCCACCATTCCTACTAGAACACGGCCTTACCACGACTTACACGGCCGTGCCTCATTCAACAGTTTCGAACACGGCCTGGCCACGATTTACAAGGGCGTGTGCCATGGTCGTGCCTCTGCCGTGGAGAAGAGCAATCTCATTCGGGAAAGGATACTTAGGGAGAAAGAAACGTGTTTTAAAAGCCTATAAATACACCCTAGGTACCAGCTGAAAGAAGGCGGAAAGCTAGGCTAAAAAGCCAAGCCGAAAAGGTCAGATTTGTGGGAATCACTCGAAGATAGCCAGTTGATCCATCTCAAAAAGCCGGAATTCTACTCAAGATGGAGGATCTCCTCTTCAATTCCTTCAAGGGGTTTTAGGGATTTCTTATGTTTTGTGTTATCTTTTCTCTTGAGATGTTTTCCTTTATTTTTATGAACTAAACCTTGGATACAGAAGAAGGGATGAAACCTATGATGAATCTTGTTATTTGATTTTTGAATTATATGATAATAACTTAGTTTGTTCTTAATTGTGTGAACTTAATCCAAATCTAATGCGCTTAGGTGGAGGAGGAATAGACCCTGCCTAAGAGTAGATCCAACATAATTAAGCGGAGTTGATCGCACGCTTAGAGATAGGGTGACGAGATTTTGTCGGATTAGGGTGAAACCTAATATGGGAGTCCACGATCGACGCATGCTATTCTAGGGGGTTATTATAAGCGAATGAGAGTTCCACTAATTAACCTAGGGTTAGACGTTATTCGCCTCGAGAGAGGGTTTAATATACGTTATGGAGTCTCACGAATCAAACTAAGTAAATAAATCATATTGTTCAAGGTTAGATAACAAGTGAAGTCTAGGTGGATTTTTCCTAAGGTTATCGCTTGAGTCAACTGAGTTTTTCCAAAAGTTATTTCCCGAATTAATTCTTTTTTTGTCTTTGCGTCTTAGCTTAGTAAGTAGATTAGTTTTAGTTTAACAACCATCACTTTATATTAAGGCTAAATAATAAAAAGACGGTGAGTATTGGTACTTTTAGTTCCTTTGGGTTCGATAATTCGGTCTTGCCTAAACTATACTACTGTTCGATAGGTGCACTTGCCTTTAATCGTTGTCAAAGTTGGTTTCTAGGTTCGATCAGTCTTTTATTAATTTTAAAACTCTGATTTACAGCGATCAAGTTTTTGGCGCCGTTGTCGGGGAACTAAAATATTAAGAAAACTTTATTTTTATTACTTTAGCCACTATTTTTATTTTTCGCAATTTATTTTTATTTTTAGTTTTAATTTTAAATTTGCTAAATTTTCTTTCTTTCTTTTCCTAGCAGGTACCTCTAGTTTATGACTAGAAGGAACCCGAGAGGACCTTTAGAATACGACAGTGATATTGAAGCTACCGCTCGAAGAAATCGCAGAGAAATTAGGCGAGCCCTAAATTACCAAGGAGAGCGAGAAGACAGATCCAATCCTATCAAGCGATGGACGAAAATAATCCACCACCACAAAACGATGTGGCGGATCGAATGCTCCTCGTGACGATGTATGATTATGCTAAACCTCATTTAACTAAAAGTGAATCTAGTATTGCTAGGCTCTGCTATAGTCGCTAATAATTTTGAATTAAAGCCTAACACTATACAAATGATTCAACAGTTTGTTCAATTTGATGGTTTGCAGGACGAAGATCCAAACACTCATATAGCTAACTTTTTAGAATTCTGCGATACCTTCAAAATAAATGGCGTTTCTGATGATGCCATATGTCTTCGGTTATTTCCCTTTTCACTAAGAAATAAAGCTAAACAGTGGTTAAACTCGTTACCACGAGGGTCAATCACTACATGGGAACAAATGACCGAAAAATTTCTATTAAAATATTTTCCACCAGCCAAAATGGCCAAGTTACGTAATGATATATCTTCTTTTGTGCAGATGGATTTAGAGACCTTATACGATGCATGGGAGAGATACAAAGATCTCTTGAGGAGATGCCCACACCATGGATTACCATTGTGGCTCCAAGTCCAAACTTTTTACAACGGTGTGAATCCTTCAACGAGGCAATTAATTGATTCAATTACGCGCGTGAACCTCGAATAATAAAACTCCTGAGGCGACCTACGAGTTTATTGAAGAGATGCCGCTGAACAACTATCGATGGCAAGTTACAAGAACAAGGCCAACAAAAATAGCCGGAGTTTACAACCTCGACGCTTGAAGAACCATGCTATCAAATCAGGTAGAGTTGATAAATAAGAAGATTGATAGTTTGTGTTCTTCGCAGTAAATCCAAAGAATGCAAATGCGACGCAAGTGGAATCGTGGCAAATTTCGAGTACCCACCCTACCAACCGACGTAGAGCTAACAGATGAACTATATAGGTAAAAATTTCAGATCTAATAATAACCCATATAGTAATAATTATAATCCAGTTGGAGGAACCACCCAAATTTTTCGTGGGAGGACAAGGAAATCAAGGAAATCAAAGACAACAACCTCCTCAAAATTTCCAAAATCAACCTTATCCACAAGAAAAGAAGCCGAGTCTTGAAGAGACGTTGAACAAATTCATAGCATCCACAGAAGCCCGTCTCTAAAAGAATGAGGTAACACTCGAAACCCAACAAATATCGATCAAAAAGATCGAGAACCAAGTTGGAGGACTTACAAAGGCAATCGGGGAAATTACCCAGTCAGTTGGAGAAATTGCAAAGCTATTATCCGAACGACCACAAGGGCGTCTACCGAGTAATACTGAAATCAATCCAAATGAGCAAATCCAAGCCATAACAGCTCAAGAAAGCGAAGAAGTAGACAAACCCAGTCCAACACAAAACGAGGGTGAAAAAGGTAAAGCTGAGGTAACCCAAGAAAAGCCAAAACCGATAATCAAAGCATACCAACCTCGCATACCCTATCCCGAAGCATTGAAGGGAGACAACACAGAGGAACAGTTCGGTAAGTTTCTTAAACTTTTAAAGAAATTACACATTAACTTACCACTCCTCGAAGCTCTTTCGCAGATGCCTGATTCCAGGAAATTCTTAAAGAAGCTTCTGACAAACAAACAGAAACTAGACGAAGATTCGCATGTGGAACTCAATGCAAAGTGCTCAGCAATCTTGCAAAATAAGCTACCACAGAAATTAAAAGATCCAGGGAGTTTTACAAATCCATGTTTAATTGGTAGACTAACTGTTGATGATGCGTTAGCTGATTTAGGGGCAAGCATAAATGTCATGCCTTATAAATTGTTTAAACAATTAGGTATAGGGAAACCAAAACAAACTAGGATGAGCATTCAATTAGGTGATAAAATCATTACAATTCCTAGGGTATTATCGAAGATGTTCTTGTAAAAATTGATGATTCGCTTTCCCCAAGAGACTTTGTTATCTTAGACATGGATGAGGATAATTTGATTCCCTAATTTTAGGAAGACCCTTTTTAGCAACTGCCAGGACTAAAATTGATGTTGATGCAGGAGAACTCATACTTTGTGTAGGTAATGAGACCGTCACCATCAAGGCTCTCGATTCGGCTAGAACATCGAGTAATCAAGGTGAGAACGTAAATTTCCCTAATAACCATTCGGTTAACCCTTCTTTTCAGGAAACACCACCAAAGAATACAACTGAACCCGATCCTGACCCCAACCCCAATAAGGAAATAATTTGTAGAGGTCGAGGAATTCAGATCGATGATCTAGACAAGTGGAAGACACACTTTAAGGAGAAATTAGGGATACCCGACGAAGAGCCAGAACCACACAAGGAAAAATCGAAAGAGTCCCCAGAAGAGCTTATAGGAACAACAAACCACTTCAAAATAGGGGACAAGGCATCAGTAGACGGAAGTAGACCTCGAATATCTCCTCGGACCCTAACACAAACAAAGAAATACCTTTTAGGGTAACCGTGTGTTTTCCCATACTGAAACAATGAGGTAAGTAATCCTATTTTTGGTACTTTTACTATAAACGCATCTCGACTTAAATTTTTTCACGAGGATACAGATAATAACATGAGGAAGGACTTCCAACTCCTCAAACCACCCTGAAGATGCAAACGAGAAGAGAGTCTAGCTTAAGACTATAAACGAGCGCTTCTCGGGAGGCAACCCGAGCACTAACATAATTTATTCTCACATTTTGCTTTGAATTTATTTTTCTTTTCTTCTTATCTTTCTGAATACGTAGTTATAAACTAACAAGGGGTGCAGAATTCCAGGACACACGGCCTTGCACACGGCCGTGGCCGTGGCCGTGTGTACCTCTAGAATCTTGGTACTAACATGGCAGGGCGGTACAAGTCAGAATGAACTAATTTCTGGCAATCACAGACTCAACCACTCTCCCACGGGCACCGACAAAGTGACACGGTCGTGCTTGACGGCCGTGTGAGGCTACTGACTTGTCAACCATGGGCTGAACACGCCCGTGCCATCTAACCGTGCTAATATACTGACTTGTCGAACACAGGCTAGACACTAGCGTGGGGAACCAACACGCCCTAGAGCACGACCGTGCGAGGCGGCCGTGTGAATCGATGCACCCTCAACCCACGGGCGTGGGAAACCGCCAGACCTGAAATTCTATTTAAACATCATACCCTTTTCATTCCTCTTCTTAACCCACTTCTTTCTTCTTTCCTTCTTCCATTCTTTCCTTTCTTTTTCCTTTTTCCTAAGAAATACTTAGACTCTTGAGCCACAACAATATCATATCCATGGCAAGGAAGCGTAAGAGGCCAATCTCCCCAAAGGAGACCGATTCACATGAGTTCATGTCGGCAGCTTCATTTGAACAACAAGCCAAGGATATTTGAGGCTATTTAGTTTTTATTTCATTTTTCTCTTTTGCTTAAGTTTCCTTATCTACACTTCTCTTCCGCTTAAATTATTTTATTCTATCTTAGTTTCTTTGACTTAGGAGCTAAAGGCTGCTTGGGAATCATGCCACTTCCACCACCGCCAGCACCTCCATGACCGTAGAAGTCACATCCACCTCGTAAACCATACACCAATAAGGATTCTCAAGCCCCTTTATCTTTTAGTTTTATTTCGTTTACATTTTTGTTTCCTCTTTCTTTACTTTTCTTTTCTTTAATTATATATTTAGTTTATTTTAAATGTGTCTTAATAAATCCTGGCTAATCCTCCACGAGTTCCCCAATTTCTTCATCTAGCACAGAACTCGTGAGCATCCACCACATCCAAAAACGAGCCCTCCAACTTATCTTTCACCACGACCACTGCCAACTCTAGGAAATCATCCAATTCAGGGAGTGTCACTCTCTCCCCTCTCTTTTGATTTTACATATTAATTGCCATTATATATCTTTTTACATTGAGGGCAATGTACATCTTAAGTTTGGGGGGTGAACAACCTAAAAAGATACCTAATAAAAACCCTGAATTTAGTCTTATTTTTAAGTAATTTACTCATATTACTAATTAGGATGAAATTTCTGATGATTTATGATTTTTATTGATATGTTTTAGATTAAGTCATTGATAATTGTGCATTGATAATTAAATTTGAAGAATACTAGAGAATCAAGCATGATAAGTCTATTTTTCAGAAATTAAAAATTTTCTAGGTTGTCGAACTGAGTTTAAATATTACTTTGAAGTTTGAAATTTACGAGGTTGACATCAAAATACCCATAATTTTTGTGAGTTTTTGAGCCTTATAGAGCATACATTCTTTTTCTTGCTCACTGTATTGATTATGAGTATGTCAACACTGATTTGTTATTCTAGAACTTGCATCGATTATACATGTCGAGACCATATTTTTTTATTTGAAACACAGAGATGATAAAGGCACCTAGGATCTAACCCACTTACTCCATAAAAATCTTACCTTCACAAATTAACCCCTAGTGAACCCCTTTTAATCCTAACAACCCTATTTATTGACTCACCCACTGATATTAACCCATAACCCCTTTGTTTTTGTTATCACCACTCCTTTTGACTACCCTTATATCGAGATTTGATTTGATTAATAGCCTAACTATGTTTTCTATTTCAGTTATGTATTTTTAGTTTGTTCTTAAAAAAAATCAAAAGTATATTCATTATTCATTATTAGTTGTGATTAAATGAGCTTATATGCTTGAATCCCAGATATCAAAGAAGAAGCTCGTAGTGTTAGCATTATTAGTTTTCAATTGATGTAATTATTATTAGTCATTAGTTCTTAGTTAGGAAATTTGTCAATTCAATCTCGATTCTAACCCTCTAATTCAGCCTTACTCCACACCTTAACCCTAGCCCCATTACAACCCTAACAAAGACCTTTTGATTTGTGTTTCATCTCATATTTCAGTGGTGGAGATTTGATTTTCATGCAAGCCTATGGGATTAACTTTTCATGTTCGACTTTTGAGTGCCTAATTTTGAACCTTAAGCACTTTTATTGGTTTGAGTGAATCTTTAGTGAGAATGTCAATCCTTGTCGATTTCAAATTAAAGGTAATTATCTAGATAAGAGGAGACGCCTAAGTTGTCGAGCTACAAAATCTATGACTTATATTGTTTGAATTTTTAGGACGCTTTGAGTTGAATTATCCATGTATAAATTATCTCTGAATTATGATGAGACACTATCAATAGGAATTATGAATTACAGAAAGTTTGTTTTAATTGTAAGTTGAGAATTTTGCTTGAGGACAAGCAAAAGCTTAAGTGTGGGGGTATTTGATAAACCGTAAAAGTAACATATTCTAAACCCACATTTAGTATGCTTTTGGATGATTTAAGCCCCAATTTATGTAAAAAGGTGCTCTTAATCCTTTCTTTTCATGTCTTATACTCAGGAAAGCACCCGATGACGAAAAAAATGAGAAACGGGCTTAAAAAGGACCAAGTTGGGCCAAGCCACGAAATCAGCACGGCCTAGACTTCAAGCCACACGGCCGTGCCACCATTCCTACTAGAACACGGCCTTACCACGACTTACACGGTCGTGCCTCATTCAATAGTTTTGAACACGGCCTGGCCACGATTTCCACGAGCGTGTGCCAAGGCCGTGCCTCTGCCGTGGAGAGGAGCAATTTTGTAACAGTCCAAAGTTGACCCTAATCGAAACAGTGGTTTCGGGACCACAAATCCGAGTCTAAATAATATTTTAATATTATTTTATGTGTTGATGATAAGTGAATTAGCATGTGTTAAATTTCTTTGAATTAAATTGCTTGTCTGTGTGTTTAATTTGACTAAATGACTAAATTGCATAATTGTTAGAAGTGGCCTCTTAATTGATTAATTGTTAAATTGAGATGGCTTTATTAAAGTGAAGTCCTTAAAGGATAATTAGTCCATTATTAGTAAAGTGGACGGCAACATGTGGAAAATTAGGTAATTTTTATGTTATTATAATAATATGTTACTATAAGTAATAAGTAAATAAATATTTCTTTTAATTTAAGTCATAAAATAATGAAACAAAGTGGAAAGAAAGAGAACATACCTTTGTTCATCTTCTTGGCCGAATGTGGGAAGGAAAGAAACTCCATTTTTGAAGCTTGAGTTTCAGCATTAGGGAGCTCAATTTAGGGCATGTATTTTGTTTAGTATTTGATAATTTTTACATTTTTGGAATCGTTGCTTTGAATGCTATACAACCCATGTTGAAATTTTTGAGTTTGAGACATGTTAAGGATTCGGTCATTGATGTATATTCATGATATGTGATGTTTGATGGTAGATTATTAATAGTATGCTTTAAATCATCATGTTTGGAATTAGAAATTTTTGTGAAATTGAGTGTTAGGGACTAATTTGGAAAGAATAAATTCTTGAAGGACTAAAACATGAGAAAAATGAAATGCATGGTCTTGTATGAAGCCTAGGAGCATTCGGCCCTTGAAGTGTATAACCAAATTTGGTGTATTTTGTGTTTTGTACAAATAGGACTAAATTGTAAAAGTGTGAAATATTAGGGGTAAAATGGTAATTTTCCCATATAAGTGTTTTTGGATTAAATTGAAATGAAATGAGTTTGAATGAGCTTAAATTGAATGTGTTTAGATCAAGAACAAAGAAAAACTGATTTGGATCGGGAAAGGCAAAAGTTCTCGAATAGCCAGGTTGTTATCGTCGACGATTTTGAAGTAAGTCTATAAGCGTTTATCACAGTTAATTTCATTTATAACCTTGAATACATATTGAATTATGGAATTATGGTTATGAAATTAGTGATAGCCGAATGTGGATAGACATTTTATCATGAAGTGTTGTTAAATTTTAACTAAATTGATAAGTTCATGTGATATGAATTAAGTATGGTTTATATATTTTCTGGTCAACTTGTAATGTGAATGAGATGGAAATAATATCGTATTTCGGGCTTTGAGCCTAGCAGGCCTTGTGCCGATGAAGTGTATCAGGCTTATTGCTCAGCGTGCTAAATGTTAGGTGATCAATTTCGCACTCTGGTTCAGCGTGCTTCGTGTCGATGTGTATTTCAGGCTTTGATGCCTAGCAGGCTTAATGCCGGTGATGTATTATAAATAGAGAATTCATGAATCATTTACAAGGTGAAACGAAATTACGGCAATACGTTATATGCTCGGGTAAGTATAAGCTATCATAGTTGCAAGGAATAAGGTAAGTTATTATATTTCCATTCGAATTAAGTAAGATGTGATGTAGTTGAAGATTTCAGTGAGATGTTAATATATGCATTTGATCTTACCAACAATGAGTATGATATATATATATGCATTGGAATTTAAGCTTTGTTATGCCTTGGAGATTGACCATATGTGTGAATGTTTAATGTGAGAGTAATTGGATATGTTTACATATGTGTAGGACTGATTACATGGGGTTAAGGTCTATGTTATACTTATTTTGTTTGGAATATGCGAATACCTATTGTATTTAGGTGTTTCGGTAAGTTTGCATGCTTATGGTAAGAAAATGATATTTGTTAAGTTAGGTAAGGTAATGGCATTCGGCCAAAACGAACTTATAAGTTAAATTACTTATATTCAATGTCATAAACTAAAAGTTCTAAAAGCTTGAATGTTGAATGCTATATTATAATTGCTTAAGACTTACTAAGCTAGTAAGTTTACTCTGTGTGTGTTCATTGTTCATTTTATAGATTTTGATCAAGCTACGAGCTCAGAGGATCGTCACTGAAGTCATTCACACTATCGGCTCACTTTGGTACCTTTAAATTTTAGACTTTTGGAACTTAAGGCATATACAAGCTAGTTTGATATTCGAATGACATTTTGATGGTGTATATAAGCCATATGAAAATGGCTTGAACATGATATTAGTATGGTATTTTCATAATGAGTCATATTATGAGTTTATTTTGGTAATTATGTTATGTGGCATGAGAATTTATTAAATAAATTTTATGTCTTGATTTGGAAATTGATGTGATTAGATTATGGTTAGCTCATTTGATAATCTTGATGCTTAGCATAAATTGTCTTGGTGTACGGATATAAATTAACCTAGTAAAGGGATAATAATGAATATATATATAGTTTTGTGTTGGTTGCTTGATTCGATAGTAAAGGTAATGTGTACACATTTAAAATGCTTGAATGATTTGTAAATTTGGAGTGGTTGGCGAATGCAAAATAATGTATAAGCCGTATAGTTAATTTAGATTAAATTATGTGCATGCAAACGAATTTATGTGTACATTGATTCGATTGATTGTTTGGATCTATCTGAATTTGGTATGAGTTATGTACATGTGATTACATATATGTGTCCTTATATATTTGGCCAAGTAGATATGTGTTTATAAGATGTTTATTGAGCTTGTTTGTTCGGATATATGTTATTATGTATGGTGTTGGTATATTCGGTCATATGGGATAAAATTTTAAACTATATGTATTCGGCCTTATAAGTGAGTTAATATAAGATAATATTTGCATAATGTTTATTCACTCAAATAAATATGATTTCTTTTATTATTTGAGTACTTCATAAATTAATAAAGATATGGTAAATGAGGCTTATGGTACTTGCATTGTTGTGTGGTATTAATAAAATGTACGTTGCATGTTTAGCTTATGTTCTTTAATGATTGTGCCGTATATGACTTAGTTTTACTATATTAAATATGTTTTATGCATATGTGATCGTTTGCTTATATTTGTATCATTATGTAAGTATGTTTAACTATGATTTAATTGATTGAATAGAAGTTGTGACTTAACTAGTAATGCCCGTAACCCTAATCTGGTGACGAATATGGGTTAGGGGTGTTACATTTGATTGGTATCAGAGCTTACGGTTTAGTCGATTCTAGGACTACCGTAGCGCGTGTGAGTCTAGCTATACATGCCTTAACTTTATAATACGATAGTGTGGTGACTTCTGACATTTAAATTGTGTTTTATATAGTAAATGGATCCCCGATGAGCCGTAGCTGATGATGTAGAGAGCGTAGCGCCTGATCCCGCACATGGGTCAGCACCGGTAGACTCTCGACCTATCTCGGGTAGCCATGAGGGGGAGGCTAAGTAAGCCTTCTACCAGATGATGAATGAATGGTTTACCCACTTTATGCGGACTAATTCGGCTATACAACAACCTCTACCCCCGAATAATCCAACTCCGATACCTTCAGCACCTCCGATGATAGATCCGATGAGATCTAGCAGGCCTCCCGTTGATAAAATCAGGAAACACGGGGCTGAAGAATTTAAATCTAATGATGATGACGACGCGAAACGAGCTGAGATGTGGCTTGATAATACTATCCGTGTGCTTGATGAGTTGTCATGTACTCCAGACGAATGCTTGAAGTGTGCTATATCCTTATTACAGGACACCGCATATCACTGGTGGAATACACTAGTATCGGTGGTTCCGAGGGAGAAAGTGACCTGGGAATTCTTTCAGATAGAATTCTGTAAAAAGTACATCAGTCAGAGATTCATTGATCGAAACGAAAAGAATTTCGGAATTGAAAGCAGGTCGAATGATCGTGGATCGAGTATGAACGGAAATTTGTCAGACTGAGCCGATATGCCCGTGAATGTGTGTCAACTGAAGGCATTATGTGTAAAAGATTTGAAGATGGTCTGAATGAAGATATTAAGTTGCTAGTTGGCATACTCGAGATTAAAGAGTTCGTGATACTTTTCGAACGAGCTTGCAAAGCAGAAGAGCTTGGAAAAGAGAAAAGAAAAGCCGAGTTCGAAGCTAGAGACCTTCAAAAAAGATCATCGAGTAAGACCTTTCATTCCGCATCAAAGAAGTTTAAAAATGAATCCAGTCGACATAAGGCTACTTCAGACTTCTCTAGACGAGATCGACCTCCTGTGGGCTTCCGAGCCACTTCAATGGCTAGTGTTGGTAATGTTCAGCAGAACCGGACTGAGTGCAAGCATTGTGGAAAATGGCATTTTGGGAGTTGTAGATTTTGTGATCTGTCCTGCTTTAAATGTGGATCGTCAGATCATTTTATTCAAGAGTGCCCGATGCTAGCCAAGCAAAATACGGCTCAGAATACAAGACCGAGCTACACGTTAGCACGAGGCAGACCACCCAGGCATTTGGGAAATGTAAGTGGCAGTCAGAAAGGAACTAAAGACACTGCAGTTCAATCAGAGGCTCGTGCACCTGCTAGAGTATATGCTGTACGTGCCAGAGAGGATGCTTCTTCCCTAGATGTTGTCACCGGTACTTTCACTCTTTATGATACTACTGTGATTGCATTGATTGATCCGGGTTCAACTCATTCATATGTGTGTGAAACTTTAGTATCCAGTAGGACTCTACCTGTTGAGTCTACTGAGTTTGTGATTCGTGTATCAAACCCCTTGGGTCGATGTGTTCTGGTTGATAAAGTGTGTAAAAGTTGCCCGTTGATGATTCGGGATTCATGCTTCCCAGCTGATCTAATGTTGTTGCCTTTCGACGAGTTCGATATAATTTTGGGAATGGATGGTTAACTTTGCACGATGTTGTTGTTAATTGCAAAAGAAAGACCATTGATTTGAGATGTCGAAGCGGTGAAGTTATCCGAATTGAATCTAATGACTGAATGGGTTATGGCATTAATCTCTCGATGTTAGCTCATAAGCATGTGAGAAGAGGTGTGAAGCTTACTTGGCTTATGTGTTGGATAGTAAAGTTCTTGAGAAGCGATTGAATCTGCATACCGGCTTGTGTGTGAGTATCCGGATGTGTTTCTGAAGAACTACCGGGTTTACCACTGTTCGAGAAATAGAGTTTGGTATCGAATTAATCTGGGGACGACTCCGATTTCAATAGCTCCGTATCGAATGGCACCCTCTGAGAATTAAAAGAGTTGAAAGCACGATTACAAGAGTTAACAGATAGGGGCTTTGCACGCACCGAGCTTCTCTCCTTGGGGTGCACCAATTTTATTTGTGAAAAGAAAGACGGGACTATGCGAATGTGCATCGACACCAACAGACTCAACAAGGTAACTATAAAGAATAAATATCCGTTGCCACGGATTGACGACTTGTTTGATCAGTTGAAAGGGGCTTCAGTGTTTTCAAAGATAGATTAGAGATCGGGCTATTATCGGTTTGCAGTCGAGATTCCGATGTGCCAAAGGCGCCAACGAGCGAGTACGGACATTATGAGTTTCTGGTTATGCCTTTTGGGCTTACTAATGCACCTGCTATTTTTATGGATCTGATGAATCAGATTTTCAGACAGTATTTGGATCGATTTGTAGTAGTGTTTATAGATGATATTCTAATCTACTCCAGAGATGAAATCGAGCATGCTGAGCATCTGAGACTGGTGCTACAAACTTTGCAAGATAAACAGTTATACGCAAAGTTTAGTAAGTGTGAGTTTTGGCTGAATGAGGTCAGTTTTCTGGGTCACGTTGTTTCGGCGCCAGGCATACGGGTTTATCCGAATAAAATATCGGCTATACTTGATTGGAAACCACCAAGAAATGTCTCTGAAATTCGAAGTTTTCTGGGACTTGCTGGTTATTACAGACGATTCGTGAAAGGTTTTTCTATAATAGCCACACCTTTGACAAAGCTATTACAGAAGGATGTCAAGTTCGAATGGACGAAAACATGTCAGAAAAGTTTCGATCAGTTGAAAGCTCTTTTGACCGAGGCTCCAGTGTTGGTTCAACCTGAATCGGGTAAAGAATTTGTTGTTTATAGTGATGCATCTTTGAATGGTTTGGGTTGCGTTTTAATGCAGGAAGGCAAAGTAGTAGCCTATGCTTCGAGACAGTTGAAGCCACATGAAAGAAATTATCCGACACATGATTTGGAGTTAGCAGCCATTGTATTCGCGTTAAAGATTTGGCGTCATTATCTATTCAGTGAGAAATGTCATGTTTATTCGGATCACAAGAGTTTAAAGTACTTGATGACTCAGAAAGATTTGAACTTGAGACAACGTAGATGGTTAGAGCTGTTGAAAGATTACGAATTAGTGATTGACTACCATCCGGGGAAAGCCAATGTTGTTGCGGACACCTTAAGTCGAAAATCATTATTTGCTCTTCGTGCGTTGAACGCACATATGGTTATGTCTGATGATGGTTCGATAATATCCGAATTGAAAGTAAGACCGTTGTATATTCAACAAATTTATGATGCTCAGAGAGTTGACAAAGATACGATGGCAAGACGAGTTCAGTGTGAAAGTAATGCAGAATCAGAGTTTCGAATTGATGAAAATGACTGTTTGAACTTCAAAGGCCGAATATGTGTTCCGAGGAATGTGGATTTGATTCAGATGTTGTTGAATGAGGCTCATAATAGTCGATTTTCGGTACATCCGGGTTGTAACATCCCAAAAATGGGGTTATTTAGAATTTAAGTATTTTCTTATTATGAACAGCTGTGATATTATTTATGGAATAATAGAGCTTAATTTAAGGCTTTGAGTGTGCCGGTTTGATAGAAAAATTTCAGTTTTTAATTTAAAAAGGAAGGGAGCCTTAGCAAGTGGGTGTTATAAGAATAAATGGGGATAAATTGGACATAGGATGAGCCTAGAATAAGTGGCAAAGCAAGCCCACTTAGGAGCTAGCATGTGACGCCACCAAGGAACAAGGGAGAGCCTTGGTTCGAGTCACAAAATCCTCCTTTTTGCTCTTTATTTGGACGGCACAAGTGGGAGAGTTTTTCTCCCTTCAAACTCTTTTATTAAGTGTTAGTATCAAAGGATAATAGGAGAGTTTTATTTGTTTAATTATAGTATTAATAAGAAGATATTCATGGATAATTGATGGAATATTAGGAGATTATTTTTGTTAATTCAAAATTGTTTGAATTAAATCAAATAAGTGGCCAAGAGGATTTTTAGGTGTTGTGCCGAATTTGAACTCCTTGAGCAAGGAGAGTGGACGGCAAGGAGTACTAGGGAGTGTCAAATTCTCTTTTGTTTTTCTCTATCAGCTGAATCCTCCCAAAAAGTCTTCTTTTCTCCATTCTCTCCAAAACCGAAAGCACATCCCCTAAAACCTTTCTTTTCTTTTCCCAACTCCTTTAGCCTTGAAACTCTTGCTACCTTTCTTTCTCTCCACTATTTTTCTTTCATCATAGCCGAATCTACCAACTTTTTCTTGTGCCGAAAGTCCTTTCTATATTGGAGCTTCTTGGCCGAATATCATAAGTAGTGCAGAACTTTTCGGGATTTCTTTTGGTAGTCGATTTGGTGAAGGTAAGAAGGGCCGAAACTTTCCTCTCTTAATCTTATATTTCATCGACCAGTGAAGAGAAGAGAAGAGAGATTTGGTGTTGGTAATGGCTAACTATTTCTCTTCTTTGGAACCGATTCCATTAGGTATTTTGGGATTTTGAAGTACTCAATCCCAACTCCTATTCTCTAATAATCGGCTTGGGTAAGTAGTGGTAAGAAGATTTCATTTAGTTTGTATTCGATTAAAGCAGAAGGCTCTTGACATTGTCCATTGACCGATTATAGTTTGTGAACCAGATTCGTGATTTGGGGGTGCTGAGACTAGTATTCAAAGCGAGTAGGTAAGGATTAGGGTTCAAGCAATAACCCTATAGAATCATTGGGTTTGGCGAATGGCCATTTCACTAATCTTGATAAGTTGGCCGAATATAGGGGCAAGGACTTAGAGGGTGGCGATTGGTTTTCTTCGGGATTAAGACTATCATCGATATCGTGTGTGTACATACACACTTATAGCGATTAATGTTGTGTTATATATATATATTTTGTATGTAAATCCGCTTGATGTAGATGCGGATTGGTACCTTAACGGTACAAGTGAGGATCCCGTAAGTCTCTGTTAAGATGAGATTACTTTAATGCTTTTGGGAAGCATGGCTTATTGACACATGTGAGGAATGCATGAGATCTATTGTTGCTTGTTTATCTCATGTGGGTTATATGAGAGGAGGGGGCGGTGATGTTTCGTCTTTGTGAGCACCAGTGTTTTGGTAACACTCGCTTTGTGACTATATGTCACCAGAGGTTTGGTACCTCCGGAGGTTTGGTACCTCATAGCGACTTGTCCTCGTGGTTAACACCACCGTGGGTTGGCCCCACTTGAGATATGGGATCGTCGCCGGTGATTTGGTATCACACGATGGGTTGGCCCCATCACCCGATTTGTGTCTCACGGACACCGGTGCTTTGGTAGCACATTGTGACTATATGTCACGGTGGTTTGGCACCACCAGTGTTTTGGTAACACATTGTGACTATGGTCACCAGTGGTTTGGTACCACATGGGGTAGACAAAGGCGTTTGGTTGGCTAGGTTGGGCACACGATACTCTGCATATTAAGCGTTATATGTTGTGTATGAAATGTTGTTTTTTTAAACGGGGAAGGGTTACATCATCGAGTCTTGGTGACTCACCTTCTCCTTTAACATTTTTCAGGTGACTCGTAGATGGCGGTTGAGGAGCCGGTTGGACTCGAGGTGGCCATGCAGTGGATTTAAAGTTATTGAACTTTAAATTTGGTTATTTTTATTTTGGTTGTAATAAGGCCTCCATAAACTTTATTTGTGTTATTTCTTATATGTTGGATATTTACTTTAAACTATATTATTAAAACTGAATTGAAATCACATGTTTTCTTAAGTTAACACGAAAATGTTTTATCGTGCCATCAGCACACTTGAAATTTGTATAATAACCGGACTTAATTAAACTTCCAAACTAAATCCAAGTATAGTTTTGGCAAGATAACCAAAAACAAGGGGTTTTCAACGAAACTTAAAATTGGTTTTGGATGGTGTTCAAAAAGTTTTTCTCGTAGCAAATCAAATTCGATTCGTAATGTTTGGGCCGGGTTTGGGTTGTTCTGAGAACTGGTATCGAGCCAAGTTCAAAGCTCATTGTGGGGCCCAAGGCCCAAAAATGTTTTAGTAGGCCTTATGGTATGATTTTTGGGTTTTTAAGCAAAGCATGGCCCGAGTCTCGGCACCAATCCGCCCTGTAAGTATATCTAAACCTCTTGGTGAATTATATTCTGTAGAAGGGTAGGAAGCATGGGCGTAGATAGACTTATAGGACTTGGACCCTAAGGCTAGATTACTCAAACGCAAAGCGGAACATAAGACTTAAGGAACTAAACCAACCTATGACTTAGTCAATGAGCTAGGGTGTGGTAACCCTGTGACGTATGTCTAGGATTGGATCCGGAAGAGCACTGGTATTTAAGCGATCCCGGTGACTCACCTCCTCTTCGCAGTATCCTACAGTGCGTAACCGGTTCACCCTAACTCGAAGGCTCGGTGGTGTGGTAACCTGCATGCGCATGTCTAGAAAGGTTCGGTGAGAGCTTGGTATTTAAGCGGTCCGCGTGACCCACCTCCTCTTCACTCGAATTCGCACAGTGCGTAGCTTTGGTTCACTACGACGACCGGGAGGGCTCGGTCATAGGCTAAACACAATGATTAAAACCCGAGAAGGAATTAGCCTTGTTTTTGAAATAGAATGAAACAACAAACCCTAACGTTTCCAAAACTTGTGCAATAACTTTCTCAAGTCCTAGAACATCACTTTTACAACGTTTTTCTCGAAAAACTTGACTTGTGGAAAATTACGAAAATACCCCTATAGGAAAAAGACGAAAATACCCCTGGGTTAGAAATGGGCAGAAATGTCCGATGAGCGAATAGGTATGGAAAGTATTAAGGAATGGATGCATGAACTTCTTTGTGTGAACTAGGATAGGAAACTGAAACTTTGTTTGCTCGAAAGAATCTCTGATTAAACCTTATCCATAAAATTTCGTCGCGAGTAATAAAGTGAAACAAATGCTAACGCATAAAATTTTTCTTAATCAGATTAAAAGCGCGGTAGATAGAATGAGTTCTAGAGGACGTGGACGCCGTGGACGTGGTAGGGGTAGGATGACGGTGTCACGAACCCGTCAGTCGAGGACAAGGTTCGAAAATGAGGTACCATCGCCACCACCACCTCCTACTTTTAGAGCGGAGGAGCCGGATCGGACCGGTGGCGGCGGTGTCGCAAGTCGTGTTGCGAGTCTTGGAGATGGTGGGGGGGTGGTGGAAATGTGGGAGCTCGGAAATTGTCACTGGCGACTCCGATCTAACGGAGCGGAGGTATTCCGAGGTGTGTCGAGTGGCACCAGTCTGCGTGGAATCTGGCTGAGAGTCAAGCGAAAGAATCATGGATGACCTTGACCGACCGAGGAAGAAAAGTCGAAGAAGAGGCGATGTCGCTTCTAAAGGATGAAGCGTATCGGTGGTGGCTTACGGTTCGAGATGGGGCTACTGCAGATGATTTGACTTGGGAGTATTTGAACCACCTATCGGAAGAAGTATGTGGGTACCCGGCTACATCGACGCAGAGAAAGGCTTTTTCGGGATTAGTGCAAGGAACTAAGTCCGTGTCGGAATATGAGGTAGAATTTTTAAGGTGAGTAGGTATGCGAGAGGCATCGTGTCTCATCGAACATGAGCGCTGTGTCCGCTTTGAGGACGGACTCGAGATGATTTAAGGCTACGATTGCCCCACGCAGAGTTCGTGAGTTCTCATCTCTAGTGGAGAAGGCTAACGAGCCGAAGGGATCAAGGAGGTCGTGAGGCGAGCTATAGTAAGAACAATCGGAAGAGAGGTTTTGGGTCATTTGGATCAAGCGGTAGTGCTCGAGAAAAGGCTAGGCCAAGTGGGCCCAATCAGGGTGACAAGGCCCACGATCGCTAATCGAGGCCGACTCGGTGCAATCGCTGTGGAAAAACCCATTGGGGAGGTTGTTGGACCGGTGACAAAGGATGTTTTGAGTGTGGGTCTTTGGAGCATCGCGTCGAGGATTGTCCCCGAAACTAGCTAAGAAGCGGCCCGGAGGCGCGCAACTGGTGCTCGGGATAGAAATGTAGGACCACAGAGGGCCGTGGTAATGGAAGAGGAACAACGGTCCTAACAGAGGTCGTGGAACTCAAGGCGAGGTTCGGGCAACACGCAGGCTAGGCGGCTGGCTTGGTTTACGTGGCGAGGTGTCGCGAGGAAGGTGACGCACCGGATGTTATAACCGTACGTTTTTAATTTTGGTTTTCCTTATGTTGCATTGATTGATGTGGGCTCGACGCACTCGTACATTGCTAGTAGTGTGGTAGGAACTATGGACCTAAACTCTGAAACTGCTTCTAGGGAGATGACTGTAGTTAGCCCTTTAGGTCACTCCGTAGTTGTAGATAGACTATATAGAGGCATACCCCTAGAACTTCAAGGGGTAGTGTTCGTGGCCGATCTGATGGAACTACCATTTGGGGAGTTCGATTTGATCCTCGGTATGGATTGGTTGGTTAAGTACCAAGCAAGGTTGGATTGCGCGGCCAAGCGCATGGTTCTTAAGACGGCTGAAGGTGAGGAGGTGGTTATGATAGGAGATAGAAGGAATTACCTATCCAATGTAGTGTCTGCCTTGAAGGCTGAAAAGATGGTCAAGAAGGGTTGTGAGGCGTATTTGGTTCAAATCTGTGCTTTGGAAGCTAAGGGGTTAGTAGTTGGAAAGGTCCGGACGGTTGGGGAATTTGCGGATGTGTTCCCAGAAGAACTTCCGGGTTTGCCTCCGGATCGAGAAGTCGAATTCGGTATAGACTTGCTACAGAGCGGCACTGTGTCCATAGCACCATACCGAATGGCACCAAAGGAATTGGTGGAGCTAAAGGCTCAAATTCAGGAGCTCTTGGATAGAGGGTTTATACGACCAAGTATATCTCCGTGGGGAGCGCCTGTGTTGTTTGTCAAGAAGAAGGACGGTTCTATGCGGATGTGCATCGACTACCGTCGATTAAACAAGTTAACGATCAAGAACAAGTATCCGTTGCCTCGGATTGGCGACTTGTTTGATCAATCGAAGGTGCTTCGGTGTTTTGAAGATAGACCTTAGGTCGGGATATCATCAATTAAAGGTGAAGGAGGGTGGCGTTCACAAAGCGGCATTCGAACTCGGTATGGGCATTTCGAGTTCTTGGTGATGCCATTGGTGACCAATGCACCGGCGGCATTTATGGACTTGATGAATAGAGTATTCCAACGATACTTGGACCAATTTCGTCGTGGTGTTCATAGACGACATATTGGTTTATTCAAAGACGAAGAGGAGCATGACAAGCATTTACGGATAGTTACGCAAGTATTGGGGAAGCGGTTATATGCCAAATTCGAGTAAGTGTGAATTTTGGCTTAGGGAAGTGGCTTTCTTAGGTCATGTAGTGTCATTTGAAGGAATTAGGGTAGACCCTCGCAAGATTGAAGCAAGTATTGGAGTGGAAACCACCTAGGTCGGTGGGTGAAATACGAAGTTTTCGGGTTTAGCAGGTACTATCGAGAGATTCGTGGAAGGATTCTCTCTAATAGCAGTGCCAATTAACTAAGTTGCTAAGGAAAGGTGTCCCATTTGTATGGACGGAGAAGCAGCAAGAAAGCTTTGATAAGTTAAGGAAGATTTTGTGGAAGCTTCGGTTTTAGTACTGACTGAAGCGGGAAGTTATTCACAGTCTATTGTGATGCATCTCACACCGGTTTGGGATGTGTGTTGATGCGGGAGGGGAAGGTAGTAGCCTATGCATCCCGTCGATTAAGACCGCATGAGGTTAACTACCCAACTCACGACTTAGAGTTAGCGGCGATCGTCTTCGCTCTGAAGATATGGAGACATTACGTATGGGGAGAAGTCGATAGTCTACACGGATCACAAAAGCACGAGGTATCTTTCGACTGAAGGATCTGAACACGAGGCAGCGTCGGTGGATTGAACTATTAAAGGACTACGATTGTTCAATCGAGTACCATCGGGTAAGGCTAATGTGGTAGCCGACGCATTGAGCGGAAGGTGGTGGCAGACTTAAGAGCAATGTTCGCTCGGTTGAGTCTCGTATGATGATGGGAGTCTTTTGGCGGAACTTCAAGTAAAGCCAACATGGATTGAAGAGATTAAGGAAAAGCGGTTAGTGGATGAAGGCTTGGGCGCTATGAGGTACAAGTTCAAGATGGTGGTTTGGAAGGGATGCAGTCTGTCTAGTGATGGAGTGCTTTGTTTTCAGGACGAGCATGTATGCCAAGGGATACTGAAATTAAGGCGAGAAAATTCTCCAAGATGCACATAGCAGCCCATACGCTATGCATCCTGGGAAGCAAGATGTATGGAGATTTGCAGCTTGATTACAGTGGCACAGGTTGAAGCGTGAGATAACGAGTTCGTAGGAAAGTGTCGACATGCCGCGAGTTAAGGGTGAACATCGATTACCATCGGGACTACTTCAACCGATAAGGATCCTCAATGGAAATGGGAGAGGATCACCATGGATTTCGTTAGTGGGCTACCCTTACGCCCACCAAGAAGGATGCGATTTGGGTAATTGTGGATCGCTTTGACTAAATCGGCTCACTTCATGCCGGTGAGAATGGATTACTCACTCCAGAAGCTAGCGAAGCTGTATGTGGGGGAAATAGTAAGGTTGCATGGTGTGCCAGTATCGATTATCTCGGATAGGGATCCCAGATTTACGTCAAGGTTTTGGAAAGCGTTGCATCAAGCTTTGGGTACGGTTAGATTTGATGACGGCTTTCCATCCACAATCGCGGACGATCGGAAAGGGTGATACAAATTTTAGAAGACATGTTAAGAGGGTGTGTCTTGGATTTTAGTGGTAGTTGGGAAGAGTACCTACCATTAGCGGAATTCGCTTATAACAATAGTTATCAAGCGAGTATTCAAATGGCTCCATATGAGGCCCTATATGGACGAAAGTGCCGTACTCCTACATGTTGGACGGAGTTGGGGGAAAGACAAGTTCTGGGTCCAGAATTGGTAACCGAGACGGAAGACAAAGTCAAGGTGATTAGGTCTCGTCTCAAGGAAGCATCGGATAGGCGAAGTCTTATGCCGATCTCAAGCGCAAGGAAGTGGAGTATCTTTGTGGGAGACAAAGTCTTTCTGAAAGTGTCGCCTTGGAAAAAGGTGTTGAGATTTGGACGGAAAGGGAAGCTAAGCCCAAGGTTCATCGGGCCATATACTATTGTGAAGCGAGTAGGACCGGTGGCTTATCGGCTAAACAGAGCGCCGTGAATCGAAGTCGATTCATGGCGTATTTCATGTGTCAATCTTTGAGGCGGTATCGGTCGAGATCCTTCGCACGTTGTGCGATGCGAGCGAGATTGAGGTGAATTCGGATTTATCTTTTGAAGAGGAACCGGTTCAAATTGTAGACCGAGATGTGAAGGTTCTACGTAGGAAGGCAGTGCCTTTAGTGAAAGTGCTATGGCGGAACCACGGAGTGGAAGAAGCTACGTGGGAGCCCGAGGAGGTGATGCGGCAGCAATACCCCCATCTCTTTTGATCAAGGAATTTCGAGGACGAAATTTATTTTAAGGGGGGTAGAACTGTAACATCCCAAAAATGGGGTTATTTAGAATTTAAGTATTTTCTTATTATGAGCAATTTGTGATATTATTTATGGAATAATAGAGCTTAATTTAAGGCTTTGAGTGTGCCGGTTTGATAGAAAAATTTCAGTTTTTAATTTAAAAGGAAGGGAGCCTTAGCAAGTGGGTGTTATAAGAATAAATGGGGATAAATTGGACATAGGATGAGCCTAGAATAAGTGGCAAAGCAAGCCCACTTAGGAGCTAGCATGTGACGCCACCAAGGAACAAGGGAGAGCCTTGGTTGAGTCACAAAATCCTCCTTTTGCTCTTTATTTGGACGGCACAAGTGGGAGAGTTTTCTCCTTCAAACTCTTTTATTAAGTGTTAGTATCAAAGGATAATAGGAGAGTTTTATTTGTTTAATTATAGTATTAATAAGAAGATATTCATGGATAATTGATGGAATATTAGGAGATTATTTTTGTTAATTCAAAATTGTTTGAATTAAATCAAATAAGTGGCCAAGAGGATTTTTAGGTGTTGTGCCGAATTTGAACTCCTTGAGCAAGGAGAGTGGACGGCAAGGAGTACTAGGGAGTGTCAAATTCTCTTTTGTTTTTCTCTATCAGCCGAATCCTCCCAAAAAGTCTTCTTTTCTCCATTCTCTCCAAAACCGAAAGCACATCCCCTAAAACCTTTCTTTTCTTTTCCCAACTCCTTTAGCCGAAACTCTTGCTACCTTTCTTTCTCTCCACTATTTTTTCTTTCATCATAGCCGAATCTACCAACTTTTTCTTGTGCCGAAAGTCCTTTCTATATTGGAGCTTCTTGGCCGAATATCATAAGTAGTGCAGAACTTTTCGGGATTTCTTTTGGTAGTCGATTTGGTGAAGGTAAGAAGGGCCGAAACTTTCCTCTCTTAATCTTATATTTACATCGACAGAGTGAAGAGAAGAGCCGAGATTTGGTGTTGGTAATGGCTAACTATTTCTCTTCTTTGGAACCGATTCCATTAGGTATTCGGGATTTTGAAGTACTCAATCCCAACTCCTATTCTCTAATAATCGGCTTGGGTAAGTAGTGGTAAGAAGATTTCATTTAGTTTGTATTCGATTAAAGCGAAGGCTCTTGACATTGTCCATTGACCGATTATAGTTTGTGAACCAGTTCGTGATTTGGGTCTTTGAGACTAGTATTCAAAGCGAGTAGGTAAGGATTCGGGTTCAAGCAATAACCCTATAGAATCATTGGGTTTGGCCGAATGGCCATTTCACTAATCTTGATAAGTTGGCCGAATATAGGGGCAAGGACTTAGAGGGTGGCCGATTGGTTTTCTTCGGGATTAAGACTATCATCGATATCAGGTGTGTACATACACACTTATAGCAGTTAATGTTGTGTTATATATATATATTTTGTATGTAAATCTGCTTGATGTAGATGCGGATTGGTACCTTAACGGTACAAGTGAGGATCCCGGTAAGTCTCTGTTAAGATGAGATTACTTTAATGCTTTTGGGAAGCATGGCTTATTGACACATGTGAGGAATGCATGAGATCTATTGTTAACTGTTTATCTACTGTGGGTTATATGAGAGGAGGGGGCAGTGATGTTTCGTGCTGACGAGCACCAGTGTTTTGGTAACACACTGTGACTATATGTCACCAGAGGTTTGGTACCTCCAGAGGTTTGGTACCTCATAGCGACTTGTCCCTGTGGTTAACACCACCGTGGGTTGGCCCCACTTGAGATATGGGATCGTCTGCTAGTGATTTGGTATCACACGATGGGTTGGCCCCATCACCCGATTTGTGTCTACGGACACCGGTGCTTTGGTAGCACATTGTGACTATATGTCACCAAAGTGGTTTGGCACCACCGGTGTTTTGGTAACACATTGTGACTACGGTCACGGTGGTTTGGTACCACATGGGGTAGACAAAGGCGTTTGGTTGGCTAGGTTGGGCACACGATACTCTGCATATTAAGCTGTTATATGTTGTGTATGAAATGTTGTTTTTTTAAACGGGGAAGGGTTACATACTGAGTCTTGGTGACTCACCTTCTCCTTTAACATTTTTCAGTGACTCGTAGATGGCGGTTGAGGAGCCGGTTGGACTCGAGGTGGCCATGCGAGTGGATTTAAAGTTATTGAACTTTAAATTTGGTTATTTTATTTTGGTTGTAATAAGGCCTCCATAAACTTTATTTGTGTTATTTCTTATATGTTGGATATTTACTTTAAACTATATTATTAAAAGCGAATTGAAATCACATGTTTTCTTAAGTTAACACGAAAATGTTTTATCGTGCCATCGGGCACACTTGAAATTTGTATAATAACCGGACTTAATTAAACTTCCAAACTAAATCCAAGTATAGTTTTGGCAAGATAACCAAAAACAAGGGGTTTTCAACGAAACTTAAAATTGGTTCTGGATGGTGTTCAAAAAGTTTTTCTCCGTAGCAAATCAAATTCGGTCGTAATGTTTGGGCCGGGTTTGGGTTGTTACACGGGTAGCACGAAAATGTATAATGATTTGAAACAGTTCTATTGGTGGCCTGGTATGAAACGGGACATATCCGAATTCGTCTCGAAGTGCTTAATTTGTCAGCAAGTAAAAGCCAAACATCAGGTTCCTTCTGGGTTACTTCAGCCGATCATGATACCTTAATGGAAATGGGATAGAATTGCTATGGATTTTGTATCCGGTTTGCCTACGACACCGAGCAAGAAAGATGCAGTCTGGGTTATAGTGGATAGACTAACCAAATCAGCTCATTTTGTTCCAGTTCGTACGGACTATTCGCTCGATAAGCTGGCTGAGTTATATGTATGTCAAATTGTGATATTACATGGTGTGCCGATTTCCATTTTTTCGGACAGAGACCCGAGATTCACGTCGCGGTTTTGGAAGAAATTGCAAGATGCTTTAGGTACCAAACTACACTTTAGCATAGCTTTTCACCCGCAGACAGATGGTCAGTCTGAACGAATCATTCAGATACTTGAGGACATGTTGAGATGTTGCATCCTCGAGTTTGAAGGTACGTGGGAACGATACTTACCTTTGATTGAATTTGCTTATAATAACAGTTTTCAATCTAGTATCAAAATGGCACCTTACGAAGCTTTATACGGCCGCAAGTGTCGTACACCATTGTACTGGACCGAGCTCAGTGAAAACAAGATAACGGGGTTGATTTGATTAAAGAGACTGAACAGAAAGTGGCAGTAATCCGAGATAGTCTGAAAGTTGCATCAGATCGCCAAAAGTCATACGCGGATTTGAAACGTAAAGACATTGAGTTTCAGGTCGGTGACCGGGTATTTTTGAAAGTTTCTCCGTGGAAGAAAGTACTTCGATTTGGTCAAAAAGGTAAATTAAGTCCGAGGTTCATCGGACCGTATGAGATCATCGAACGTATTAGGCCTATCGCTTATAGATTAAAGTTGCCCTCTGAACTAGAAAAGATACACAACGTATTTCATGTTTCGATGCTTCGTAGATATAGATCTGATCCGTCACATGTGGTTACCCCGTCCAAGATTGAAATTCGATCTGATATGACGTACGAGGAGGAACCAATTCGTATCTTAGCTCGTGAAGAAAAAGAGTTGAGAAACAAGAGGATTCCATTAGTAAAAGTATTATGGAATCGACATGGAATAGAAGAGGCTACGTGGGAGCCTGAGGATTCAATGAAACAACAATATCCGACTTTGTTTAACGGTAAGATTTTTGGGGACGAAAATCCCTAAGGGTGGAGAGTTGTAACAGTCCAAAGTTGACCCTAATCGGAACAGTGGTTTTGGGACCACAAATCCGAGTCCGAATAATATTTTAATATTATTTTATGTGTTGATGATAAGTGAATTAGCATGTGTTAAATTTCTGTAAATTAAATTGCTTGTCTGTGTGTTTAATTTAACTAAAGGACTAAATTGCATAATTGTTAGAAGTGGCCTCTTAATTGATTAATTGTTAAATTGAGATGGCTTTATTAAAGTGAAGTCCTTAAAGGAAAATTAGTCCATTATTAGTAAAGTGGACGGCAACATGTGGAAAATTAGGTAATTTTTATGTTATTATAATAATATGTTAATATAAGTAATAAGTAAATAAATATTTCTTTTAATTTAAGTCATAAAATAATGAAACAAAGTGGAAAGAAAGAGAACATACCTTTGTTCATGTTCTTGGCCGAATGTGGGAAGGAAAGAAACTCCATTTTTGAAGCTTGAGTTTCGGCATTAGGGAGCTCAATTTGGGGTATGTATTTTGTTTAATTTTTGATAATTTTTACATTTTTGGAATCGTTGCTTTGAATGCTATACAACCCATGTTGAAATTTTTGAGTTTGAGACATGTTAAGGATTCGGTCATTGATGTATATTCATGATATGTGATGTTTGATGGTAGATTATTAATAGTATGCTTTAAATCATCATGTTTGGGATTAGAAATTTTTGTGAAATTGAGTGTTAGGGACTAATTTGGAAAGAATAAATTCTTGAAGGACTAAAACAAGAGAAAAATGAAATGCATGGTCTTGTATGAAGCCTAGGAGCATTCGGCCCTTGAAGTTTATAACCAAATTTGGTGTATTTTGTGTTTTGTACAAATAGGACTAAATTGTAAAAGTGTGAAATATTAGAGGTAAAATGGTAATTTGCCCATATAAGTGTTTTTGGATTAAATTGAAATGAAATGAGTTTGAATGAGCTTAAATTGAATGTGTTTAGATCAAGAACAAAGAAAATCTGATTTGGATCGGGGAAAGGCAAAAGTTCTCGAATAGCCGGTTGTTATCATCCGACGATTTCCGAAGTAAGTCTATAAGCAGTTTAATACCGTTAATGTCATTTATAACCTTGAATACATATTGAATTATGGAATTATGGTTATGAAATTAGTGATATCCGAATGTGGATAGACATTTTATCATGAAGTGTTGTTAAATTTTAACTAAATTGATAAGTTCATGTGATATTAATTAAGTATGGTTTATATATTTTCTGGTCAGCTTGTAATGTGAATGAGATGGAAATAATATCGTATTTGGGCTTTGAGCCTACTTGTGCCTTGTGCCCGTGAAGTGTATCAGGCTTATTACCTAGCAGGCTAAATGCCGGTGATCAATTTCAGACCTCGGGTCTAGCAGGCTTAGTGCCGGTGTGTATTTCAGGCTTTGATGCCTAGCAGGCTTAATGCCGGTGATGTATTATAAATAGAGAATTCATGAATCATTTACAAGGTGAAACAAAATTACGGTAATACGTTATATGCTCGGGTAAGTATAAGCTATCATAGTTGCAAGGAATAAGGTAAGTTATTATATTTCCATTCGAATTAAGTAAGATGTGATGTAGTTGAAGATTTCAGTGAGATGTTAATATATGCATTTGATCTTACCAACAATGAGTATGATATATATATATATATATGCATTGGAATTTAAGCTTTGTTATGCCTTGGAGATTCGGCCATTTGGTTTGGAATATGCGAATACCTATTGTATTTAGGTGTTTCGGTAAGTTTGCATGCTTATGGTAAGAAAATGATATTTGTTAAGTTAGGTAAGGTAATGGCATTCGGCCAAAACGAACTTATAAGTTAAATTACTTATATTCAATGTCATAAACTAAAAGTTCTAAAAGTTCTAAAAGCTTGAATGTTGAATGCTATATTATAATTGCTTAAGACTTACTAAGCTAGTAAGCTTACTCTGTGTGTGTTCATTGTTCTGTTTTATAGATTTTGATCAAGCTACGAGCTCAGAGGATCGTCACTGAAGTCATTCACACTATCGGCTCACTTTGGTACCTTTAAATTTTAGACTTTTGGAACTTAAGGCATGTATAGGCTAGTTTGATATTCGAATGACATTTTGATGGTGTATATAAGCCATATGAAAATGGCTTGAACATGATATTAGTATGGTATTTTCATAATGAGTCATATTATGAGTTTATTTTGGTAATTATATTATGTGGCATGAGAATTTATTAAATAAATTTTATGTCTTGATTTGGAAATTGATGTGATTAGATTATAGTTAGCTCATTTGATAATCTTGATGCTTAGCATAAATTGTCTTGGTGTACGGATATAAATTAACCTAGTAAAGGGATAATAATGAATATATATATATAGTTTTGTGTTGGTTGCTTGATTCGATAGTAAAGGTAATGTGTACACATTTAAAATGCTTGAATGATTTGTAAATTTGGAGTGGTTGGCGAATGCAAAATAATGTATAAGCCGTATAGTTAATTTAGATAAAATTATGTGCATGCAAACAAATTTATGTGTACATTGATTCGATTGATTGTTTGGATCTATCTGAATTTGGTATGAGTTATGTACATGTGATTACATATATGTGTCCTTGTATATTTGGCCAAGTAGATATGTGTTTATAAGATGTTTATTGAGCTTGTTTGTTCGGATATATGTTATTATGTATGGTGTTGGTATATTCGGTCATATGGGATAAAATTTTAAACTATATGTATTCGGCCTTATAAGTGAGTTCTTATAAGATAATATTTGCATAATGTTTATTCACTCAAGTAAATATGATTTCTTTTATTATTTGAGTACTTCATAAATTAATAAAGATATGGTAAATGAGGCTTATGGTACTTGCATTGTTGTGTGGTATTAATAAAATGTACGTTGCATGTTTAGCTTATGTTCTTTAATGATTGTGTCGTATATGACTTAGTTTTACTATATTAAATATGTTTTATGCATATGTGATCGTTTGCTTATATTTGTATCATTATGTAAGTATGTTTAACTATGATTTAATTGATTGAATAGAAGTTGTGACTTAACTAGTAATGCCCGTAACCCTAATCTGGCGACGGATTTGGATTAGGGGTGTTACAAATTTCATTCTGGAAAGGATACTTAGGGAGAAAGAAATGTATTTCAAAAGCCTATAAATACACCCTAGGTACCAGCTGAAAGGGGGGCGGAAAGTTAGGCTAAAAAGCCAAGCCGAAAAGGTCAGATTTGTGGGAATCACTCGAAGATAGCCAGTTGATCCATCTCAAGAAGCCGGAATTCTACTCAAGACGGAGGATCTCCTCTTCAATTCCTTCAGGGGGTTTTAGGGATTTCTTATATTTTGTGTTATCTTTTCTCTTGGGATGTTTTCCTTTATTGTTATGAACTAAACCTTCGGATACCCGAAGGGGATGAAACCTATGATGAATCTTGTTATTTTATTTTTGAATTATATGATAATAACTTAGTTTGTTCTTAATTGTGTGAACTTAATCCAAATCTAATGCGCTTAGGTGGAGGAGGAATAGACCCTGCCTAAGAGTAGATCCAACATAATTAAGCGGAGTTGATCGCACGCTTAGAGATAGGGTGACGAGATTTTGCCGGATTAGGGTGAAACCTAATATGGGAGTCCACAGATCGATTTACTGCTATTCTAGGGGGTTATTATAAGCGAACGAGAGTTCCACTAATTAACCTAGGGTTAGACGTTATTCGCCTCGAGAGAGGGTTGAATATACGTTAGGGAGTCTCACGGATCAAACTAAGTAAATAAATCATATGGTTCAAGGTTAGATAAAAAGTGAAGTCTAGGTGGATTTTTCCTAAGGGTATCGCTTGAGTCAACTGAGTTTTTCGAAAAGTTATTTCCCGAATTCATTCTTTTTTTGTCTTTACGTCTTAGCTTAGTAAGTAGATTAGTTTTAGTTTAACAACCATCACTTTATATTAAGGCTAAATAATAAAAAGACGGTGAGTTTTGGTACTTTTAGTTCCTTTGGGTTCGATAATCCAGTCTTGCCTAAACTATACTACTGTTCGATAGGTGCACTTGCCTTTAATCGTTGTCAGAGTTGGTTTCCAGGTTCGATCAGTCTTTTATAAATTTTAAAACTCTGATTTACAGCGATCACGGTGTTGTTATGGCGTCCGCACCTAGATCCAATGATTGGGTCGGGTGAGGTTGTTACACATATGAACCTCATCATCAGATAGGCTCAGACCCTCTCCACTAACATAATCATCTAGAACTATCTTCCTCTCCTCCAACTTCCTCATCACTCAGTTCTTCATCAGTACTAAGGGTGTGTTTAGTATTGCTTCTAAGAAGCACTTTTGGGACAAAACCATTCCTAAGCCAAAAAGTAGTCCAAAAGCACTTTTTTCAAAGCTGAAAATTTTAGCTTCTCCCGAAAAGTGCTTTTTGAAAAAAACACTCTTGAGAAGCAATGTTAAATTAAGCCTAACTCTATTCTCAAGGCACTCGTATTAAAAATGTCCAAGTTTATGACATTTGTAACATTCCACCGTTGTTGTTTTTTTTGAAACTTGCGCGACCTCTCCCTCTTCTTCTTCTATAGGAGTTGCGACCACGACCTCTTACTCCATAATATGTCATTTTCAAAACCTACCCCTCTTCATGATGCCTTTGAAATCTTTGTTTATGTACTATTAATGAGATTTGTAATTCATCAATAGTGAGAGCATCAATGTCTTTTGATTCCTCAATAGAACAAACAACATAGTTAAACTTCTCAGTTAAAGAGCGTAGAATTTTTTCTACCACTCTAACATCTTGCATATTGATAAACCGAAATAGTAACATATTTTAGGCCCACATTTAGTATGCTTTTGGATGAATTATCCTTTGATTTATGTAAAAAGGTGCTCTTAATCCTTTCTTTTCATGTCTTATACTCAGGAAAGCACCCAAGGATAAAAAGAACGAGAAACGGGCTCAAAATGGACCAAAACGGACCAAAGAGGAAATTGACACGGCCTGGACTTGGATCCACACGACTGTGTCAAGTCAATCATCTAGAACACGGTCTAACCCCAACTCACACGGCCGTGTCTCATTAAAGAAATCTGAACACGGCCTGGCCACGATTTACACGGGCGTGCGCCATGGTCGTGCCTCTGTCGTGGAGAAGAGCAATTTCATTCGGGAAAGGATACTTAGGGAGAAAGAAACGTATTTCAAAAACCTATAAATACACCCTAAGTATGACCTGAAAGGGGGAGCCCAAAGCCATCGTCTAGGGGCGTCGTGCTAGGCCGTAGAAGGCGATTTGTGAGGATTCACTCGAGGATAGCCAGTTGATCCATCTCAAGAAGCGTAATTATACTCAAGACGGAGGATATCCTCTTCAATTCCTTGAGGGGTTTTAGGGATTTCTTATGTTTTGTTTTATCTTTTCTCTTGAGATGTTTTCCTTTATTGTTATGAACTAAACCCTTGGATACAGAAGAGATGAAACCTATGATGAATCTTGTTATTGTTTTCTGAATTATATGATAAATACTTAGTTTGTTCTTAATTATGTGAGCTTAATCCAAATTTAGTGTGCTTAGGTGGAGGAGGAATAGACCCTGCCTAAGAGTAGATACAACATAATTAAGCGGAGTTGATCGCACGCCTAGAGATAGGGTGACGAGATTTTGCCAGATTAGAGTGAAACCTAATATGGGAATGTAACACCCCATGCCCGAGTCCGAGGCTTAGACCGGATACGAGAAGTTACTATGCTTGAACTTGCTTAATCAGGTACTTACGGGCTATAAAATTTCGTTCTGAATTAAGAACTTATCTTTCTTAATCAACTTGTACTTTTCATGGGCCTACGAGGCCTTAAACTCATGTCCGTAAACTTTCGGAACTCAATCAAAAACTTTTCATTGAAACAGGGGTCACACGCCCATGTGAGTTGGGACACGCCCGTGTAAACACGAGACACGCCCATGTCTCCTAACCGTGCTTAAAACTCGAGCTATCGCCAAACTTCACACGGCCATGGCACGCCCGTGGTCCTGGCCCGTGTGAAAAACCTTAGCATTCTAACTTATAACACACGGCCATGGCACGCCCGTGGACTTAGACCGTGTACTACAACTTGATATTCTGACTTAAGGTTCAATGGTGCAGGGTACACACGGCTTAGACACACGCCCGTGTGTCCGACCGTGTGGGCACTTATAGGCTATTTACCAAGCCAATTGCCACCTTGAAATCAAGAGCAAATTCATACTATCTCAACAACTCAAATCACTACAACTTTAATGAACAATATAACGTGCTCCATTGATATCAATAACATACATACTTAGTCAATCTTAGCCAATCATTTAGCCATTTACAAAAGAATAATAATAAACTTGATAGCCCATGCTTTTCCCCTTTCTAAGACATATACTCAAAATGAAATGTTTCCTATACATGCCATACTTAAATAAACAACTTGGCTATACCAAAATAGCGGTTGATAGTGTGATTCGAGCTCCGACTTCAACGATCCACAAGTTAGCTTGGCGGGACTACATAGAAAGAAATAATAAAAGACGTAAGCATTTAGCTTAGAAAGTTTGCATAATGCACATAGCAACATACTTGCTTAATATAAACCATTTGACATAAATAATGGCATCATAAATTTCAGCTATAAAGCTTACGTACTCATACTTGATTCTTACATAACTCATGAAACTTACTAGTCTCATACTTGATAGGCAAACAAAGTACCTGTATCACTAGATCACATTGATCAGCATACTTGAACATAATACTCATAATTTCTAATTCATCATTCATAACATGAATAATATTCTTTATCACTTGATAATAACCTTACTTACTTAGCTTTCTTGTTATCTCTTTGGAGCTTAACTCGTTTGCCCGATGAATTTATATGAATAACCGAGGATACTAAATCTCATCTAAATTTCGAGGCCATGACTTAACATGGACTTATACGAAGTCTTTCTTGTTCTCACCAATGCCATGCATTAACCTGGACTTATATGGGATCTCTTTCTCTTGATAACTTTTCAATGCCAAGCTTGCCTTGGTCTTACATGATAACTTGTTCAATGCCAAGCTTGCCTTGGACTTACATGATAACTTACTCAATGCCAAGCTTGCCTTGGACTTACATGATATCTTATTCAATGCCAAGCTTGCCTTGGACTTACATGATATCTTATTCAATGCCAAGCTTGCCTTGGACTTACATGATATCTTGCTTGCCTGCCGATGCCATGCCTCGGCTTGGTCTTATACGGAGTTTCTTGTTTCATGTGGTAGATCGAGTATCCTAAGTTATTCAACTTCAATCGGGGCTTTCTCATGCTTGATCTCATTAATTTCTTTGTTTAACATAACATTAAACGTTTTTCATAATAACATTGTACATTATACTAAGAAATTCAATGATATAAATCATAAAGCTTAGAAATCATACAAACTTACCTCAATATACAAAATGTAGCTAGGTATGCAATTTAGTCATCGACCTTGTTCTTGCCTCGGTTTCGATCCGGCCGCTTTTTCTTTATCTATAGTCATAAATAGATCATTTAATATTCACATTGAGTAAATTGACCCTTTACTCATACTTGGGCAAAATTACTATTTTGCCCCTATACTTTCTCATATTTGCACTTTTGCCCCAAGGCTCGTAAAATAATTTTCATTCAACTTTCTTAGACTACATGCTTAGCTGATTCATTTTCTCTACTATAGCAATCATCAATTCTCATTATTTCTAGTAGGTATGACTAATTTCATAACTATTACAAACTAGTCCATACTATCATATTTCATGAAATTCATTAAGGAAAAGATGTTTATCTAACATCAAACTCTCATAATCTTCCATAAAACATCATTTAACAAGCATGTCATTCATAGATGAAATTTTTGAACATGCATCTTAGCTTATTTTATAACTAAAAATAGCTAATTCATAATACGAGGACTTCAAAAACACGAAGAATATTAAAAGCAGGGGCTAAGATGAACTTACTAGCAAGCTTGAAAAAATGAAGAACCCTAGCTATGGAGTCTTCAAATTTTTTCGGCAATGGAAGGAAGAAGATGAATGAAATTTTATCATCTTTTTCCTATTTTAATCACTTATTAGACAAATGACCAAAATGCCCTTCTCTTTAAAAAATTCTATTTTACTAACTCATGTCCATTTTTGTCCAAAATTTATAATTTTGGAAAATTGCTATTTAAGGACTCATAATTAATATTCTAAAGCTATTTCATACAAAATGCTTCTAGAAACTCACATTTTACAACTTTTGCAATTTGGTCCTTTTGACCATTCAACTTCATTTTAGCAAAATTGCTTCATGAAACTTTCACACTAACATGCAAACATGACATGAACCTTAAAAACTCATAAATTCACCTCGGATTTGTGGTCTCGCACCACTATTCTGACTAGGCCCTAAATCGGTCATTACAATTCTCCCCCTTAGGGATTTTCGTCCCCAGAAAATCTTACCAAAGTGAAAAGGTTTGGAGTCTTTGGTTTCTCATACTCTCTTCTGGTTCCCATGTGGCTTCTTCTATTCCATGTCTTTGCCACAATACTTTCACTAAGGCAATACTTTTCTTTCTTAGCTGTTTCACTTCCCGAGCTAATATCTTGACTGGTTCTTCATCATAAGTCATGTCGGGATGAATCTCTACCTCTGATTGGGAATTACATGCGAAGGGTCTGATCAGTAGTGACTTAACATTGACACGTGAAACACATCATGTATCTTTTCTAACTCTGATGGTAAAGCCAATCTGTAAGCTACAGGCCCAACTTTCTCAGTAATCTCATACGGTCCAATAAAATGTGGACCCAACTAGCCTTTTCGGCCAAATCTGAGAACTTTTCTCCAAGGTGACACTTTTAAGAAAACTTTATCTCCAACTTGATACTCTATCTCTTTTCTTTTTAAATCGAGTAGGAATTCACATGCATGCAGGCGACTTATAAGCACTCTCGTATCACTCTTACTTTCTCTTCAGCTTCTCTAACCAAATCAACCCCGTGAATTTGGTTTTCTTTGAGTTCAGTCCAAAATAAAGGCGTTCTGCATTTATGCCCATATAAAGCCTCATAAGGCGCCATCCTCAAGCTCGACTGAAAACTATTATTGTAGGCAAATTCTAACAATGGGAGAAACCTTTCCCAATTGCCTCGGAACTCTAGAATACAACATCTGAGCATATCCTCGAGCACTTGAATCAACCTCTCTGATTGACCGTCAGTTTGAGGATGAAAAGCGGTACTAAAGTTCAACTTTGTACCCAAGGCCTCTTGTAACTTCTTCCAAAACCTGGATGTGAATCTCGGATCTCTATCCGATATGATTGACAAGGGAACTCCATGAAGTCTTACTATTTCTAAAACATACAAGTTTGCCAACTTGTCTAGTGAGTAATCAACTCTCGCACAGGTATAAAATGGGGTGACTTCGTAAGTCTATCAACCACAACCCATACAAACATCTTTCTTGCTCGGAGACAACGGTAAACCCGTTACAAAATCCATAAATACGGTCCCATTTCCACCTCGAACTAAAATGGGTTGAAGCAAGCTGAAGGTACTTGGTGTTCAACTTTTACTTGGCGACAAATCATACATTTGAAACAAATTCGAAATGTCTCTCTTCATTTTCTACCACCAATATCTGTTGCTTCAAATCATTATACATTTTAGTACTACGGATGTACAGACAAACACCCGTTATGTGCCTCATGCAAAATTCTCCGAATAAGCTCCTCTTTTTTCGGTACACAAATTCTACCTTTAAACATCAAATATCCTTCAGAACTAATCTGAAAGTCGGATTCAACATCCGACTCAGACCGAGCTCTTTTGACTTGTAATTCGCTATCTTCTTTCTCGAGCCTCAAAAATCTCTTGGAGGAATACTGGTCTAGCTCTCAACTCAGCTATAATGGAACCATCATCAGATAAAATTATCTGTGAATCCATTACTCTTAATGTAAATAAGGACTTTCTGCTTAAAGCATCAGCGACAACATCCGCCTTTCCTTGATGGTAGTCAATGACTAACTCATAGTCTTTTATCAACTCTAACCATCTCCTTTGCCTTAAATTCAACTCTTTCTGCGTCATCAAGTACTTCAGACTTTTGTGATCGGTGAAGATCTGACATCTCTCACCATATAGATGATGTCTCCATATCTTCAATGCGAAGACTATGGCAGCTAACTCTAGGTCGTGCGTCGGATAATTCTTCTCATGAGGCTTTAATCTGTCTTGAGGCATAAGCAATCACTTTGCCTTCTTGCATAAGTACATGACCTAATCCATTTAAGGATGCATCATTGTAAACTATGAACTCTTTCCCCATTTCAAAGTTGTACTAAAGCTGGAGCTTCACAATAATGCTTTCAATTTTTGAAACTTTGTTGGCATATTTCATCCACTCGAACTTCACATTTTTCTCAGTAACAACTTCGTCATCGGGGTTGCAATCATGGAAAACCCCTTGACAAATCATCTATAATAATAGCCGGCTAGGCCTAGGAAACTTCTAACCTCGAGAGATATTCATCGGTGGTTTCCAATCCGTAATAGCCGAGATCTTACTTGGGTCTACTCGAACCCCTTCTCCCGAGACAATATGCCCAGAAATCCTACTTCATTGAGCCAAAACTCACTTTTCTTGAACTTGGCATACAACCGATTTTCTTGAAGAATCAGTAAAACTATCCGTAGGTGCTCGGCATGCTCATTCTCATCGGGAATAAACGGTATGTCGTCATAAAAACGACTACAAACTTGTCGAGGTATGGTCCAAGATGCGGTTTATTAAGTCCATGAATATCGTAGGAGCATTGGTCAAACCAAAAGGCATGACTAAAAATTCATAATGCCCATACCTTGTTCGAAAAGCAGTCTTGGGTACATCTGACTCGTTTACTCTTAACTGGTAATACCCCAATCTCAAGTCTATCTTAGAGAACACAGTGGCTCCTTTCAATTGATCGAACAAATCATCGATCCTTGGCAATGGGTACTTGTTCTTTCTTTGTCACTTTATTAAGTCGACGGTAATCTATGCACAATCTCATAGTGCCATCCTTCTTTTCACAAATAAAGCTGGAGCACCCTGGGGAGAACAATTTGACCTTACAAAGCCTTTGTCTGTTAACTCTTGCAATTGTATCTTCAACTCTTTCAACTCGTTGGAGCCATTCTCGTAAGGAGTAATAGATATTGGTACAAGCTGGGAGCTAGCTCAATCGTGAACTCAACTTCTCTCGATTGGAGGTAATCCCGATAATTCTTCAGAAAAACATCCATGTGCTCACATACTATCAGTGCGGACTCAATCTTTAACTCTGTTTCTTTATCATTCATCACAAAGGCCAAATATGCCTCATACCCCTTTCTTATAAATCTCTGTGCCGTCATATGAGAAATCAATACCGGCAATCCACTTTGTTCATCTAATTTTATATGGAGGATATCCCCATTCTCACATCTCATTTCAATGTATTTCTTCCCACAATTAACTATTACATTATGAGCAGTTAACCAGTCCATACCGAGAATGAGATCAAACTCGTCAAATGGTAACAACATAAGGTTTGCTTTAAAACAATGATCTCTAATCATTAATGGACATTCTCTACATACTTCATTCACTAACACACTCTTGCCTAAAGGATTAGACACTCTAATCACAAATTCTGTAAACTCTATAGGCATACTCAAATCGGATACCAATTTCAAGCAAATGTAAGAGTGTGTAGATCCGGGATCTATTAAAGCAATAACTTTAACATCATGAAGAGAAAAGGTACCCGTGATAACATCATGGGAAGATGCCTCTTCGCGAGCGCGAATGGCATAAGTCCGTGCAGGCGCCCTACCCTCGGGTCTCGCGGCCTGCTCTCTAGGGTTACCTCTTCCTCTTGCCCCACTTCCTGGGTTTCTCTGCGGTCTTCCTCTGACCATACTCCCGGATCTCGGGTTCTGAGCTCTTTCTTCTTTCATTGTCTCTGGACAATCCTTTATGTAGTGGTCTTGGGAACCACATCTAAAACATGCATTTTCATGCGCTCGGCATTCTCCAAGATGACGTCTACCACACTGTGGGCATTCGGGTCTTTCAGATTGAAAGTTCCCCACACTAGCGACTGAAGTAGTCTGTGCTTTATTTCCCGAATACTGTTTACCCTTTGTCTTTCTTTGAAAACCCAATGGAAGTACCCGATCGGGTAGGTAAATCTCTTGACTTCTTGGATGAGGATTGGAATGACTTATTCCACTGTCTCTTTCTAGAGTCACGAGACTCAATTTCAGACTTTCTCTTCTCTTTCACTAGCTCTTCGGCTTTACAAGCTCTCTCCACTAGCACAACAAATTCTTTCAATTCTAGTACAGCAACAAATAGTTTGATGTTCTCATTTAGCCCATCTTCAAATCTTTTGCTCATGATGGCCTCGGTGGACACGCATTCTCGAGCGTATTTGCTGAGTCGCACAAACTCACGCTCATAATCGGTCACTGACATCTTGCCTTGCTTTAACTCTAAAAATTTTTTTCTTTTCTGATCTACAAATCTTTGACTGATATACTTTTTCTTGAACTCTTCTTGGAAGAATTCCCATGTGATCTTCTCCCTTGGTACCACTGATACAAGGTGTTCCACCATTGATAGGCAGAATCTCTTAAAAGGGAGACTACACACTTCATGCTTTCCTCAGGTGTGCATGATAGCTCATTAAATACCCTGATGGTATTTTCTAACCAAAACTCGACTTTTTCCGGATCATCTTCTCTTTTCGCCTGGAATTCTTCTGCCCCATGTTTCCTGATCCTATCAACTGGAGGTTTGTCTCCTCTTACCACCTCTACTACTTGAGGGGCTACTGGAATAGGTTGTGGAACAGGTGGGGTGGAGGGGGTTGTACATTTGGGTTCATACGAACGAACTCTGAATACCACGTATTCATCATGTGGAGGAAGGTTTCTCTAGCCCCTTCTTCTCTTTCTTGACTCACCGTAGTGGGTCTATTCTCATTCTCGTTCGGCACCGTCCCTTCAGCAGGAGCCGGCGCATTAGTTTCTACGTCATCCGCCATATCTCTTTTAGGATCCATTTACTATATATATAAACATAATTTAAGTCGTCAGGAGTCGTCACACTATCATTATAAAAACATTCTTACGTATGGCATGTATAGCTAGACTCGTGCTCATGCTACGTTAGTCCTAGAACCGACTAAACCGTAGCTCTGATACCATTAAATTTAACACCCCATACCCGAGTCCGAGGCTTAGACCGGATACGAGAAGTTACTATTCTTGAACTTGCTTAATCAAGTACTTACGGGCTATAAAATTTCGTTCCAAATTAAGAACTTATCTTTCTTAATCAACTTGTACTTTTCATGGGCCGACGAGGCCTTAAACTCATGTCCGTAAACTTTCGAAACTCAATCGAAAACTTTTCATTGAAATAGGGGTCACACGCCCATGTGAGTTGGGACATGCCCGTGTAAACCTGAGACACGCCCATGTCTCCTAACCGTGCTTAAAACTCGAGCTTACTGCCAAACTTCAAACGGCCATGGCACGCCCGTGGTCCTGGCCCATGTGAAAAACCTTAGCATTCTGACTTATAACACACGGCCATGGCACGCCCGTGGACTTAGACCGTGTACTACAACTTGATATTCTGACTTAAGGTGCAATGGTGCAGGGTACACACGGCTTAGACACATGACCGTGTGTCCGACCGTGTGGGCACTTATAGGCTATTTACCAAGCCAATTGCCACCCTGAAATCAAGAGCAAATTCATGCTATCTCAACAACTCAAATCACTACAACTTTAATGAACAATATAACGTGCTCCATTGATATCAATAACATACATACTTAGTCAATCTTAGCCAATCATTTAGCCACTTACAAAAGAATAATAATAACCTTGATAGCCCATGCTTTTCCCCTTTCTAAGACATATACTCAAAATGAAATGTTTCCTATACATGCCATACTTAAATAAACAACTTGGCTATACCAAAATAGCGGTTGATAGTGTGATTCGAGCTCCGACTTCAACGATCCACAAGTTAGCTTGGCGGGACTACATAGAAAGAAATAATAAAAGACGTAAGCATTTAGCTTAGTAAGTTTGCATAATGCACATAGAAACATACTTGCTTAATATAAACCATTTGACATAAATAATGGCATCATAAATTTTAGCTATAAAGCTTACGTACTCATACTTGATTCTTACATAACTCATGAAACTTACTAGTCTCATACTTGATAGGAAAACAAAGTACCTGTATCACTAGATCACATTGATCAGCATACTTGAACATAATACTCATAATTTCTAATTCATCATTCATAACATGAATAATATTCTTTATCACTTGATAATAACCTTACTTACTTAGCTTTCTTGTTATCTCTTTGGAGCTTAACTCGTTTGCCCGATGAATTTATATGAATAACCGAGGATACTAAATCTCATCTAAATTTCGAGGCCATGACTTAACATGGACTTATACGAAGTCTTTCTTGTTCTCACCAATGCCATGCCTTAACTTGGACTTATATGGGATCTCTTTCTCTTGATAACTTTTCAATGCCAAGCTTGCCTTGGTCTTACATGATAACTTGTTCAATGCCAAGCTTGCCTTGGACTTACATGATATCTTATTCAATGCCAAGCTTGCCTTGGACTTAAATGATATCTTGCTTGCTTGCCGATGCCATGCCTCGGCTTGGTCTTATACAGACTTTCTTATTTCATGTGGTAGATCGAGTATCCTAAGTTATTCAACTTCAATCGGGGCTTTCTCATGCTTGATCTCATTAATTTCTTTGTTTAACATAACATTAAACGTTTTTCATAATAACATTGTACATTATACTAAGCAATTCAATGATATAAATCATAAAGCTTAGAAATCATACAAACTTACCTCAATATACAAAATGTAGCTAGGTATGCAATTTAGTCCTCGACCTTGTTCTTGCCTCGGTTTCGATCCGGGCTTCGTTTTTCTTTATCTATAGTCATAAATAGATCATTTAATATTCATATTGACTAAATTGACCCTTTACTCATACTTGGGAAAAATTACTATTTTGCCCCTATACTTTCTCATATTTTCACTTTTGCCCCAAGGCTCGTAAAATAATTTTCATTCAACTTTCTTAGACTACATGCTTAGCTGATTCACTTTCTCTACTATAGCAATCATCAATTCTCATTATTTCTAGTAGGTATGACTAATTTCATAACTATTACAAACTAGTCCATACTATCATATTTCATGAAATTCATTAAGGAAAAGATGTTTATCTAACATCAAACTCTCATAATCTTCCATAAAACATCATTTAACAAGCATGTCATTCATAGATGAAATTTTTGAACATGCATCTTAGCTTATTTTATAACTAAAAATAGCTAATTCATAATACGAGGACTTCAAAAACACGAAGAATATTAAAAATAGGGCTAAGATGAACTTACTAGCAAGCTTGAAAAAAATGAAGAACCCTAGCTATGGAGTCTTCAAATTTTCGGCAATGGAAGGAAGAAGATGAATGAAATTTTATCATCTTTTTTCCTATTTTAATCACTTATTAGACAAATGACCAAAATGCCCTTCTCTTTAAAAATTTCTATTTTACTAACTCATGTCCATTTTTGTCCAAAATTTATAACTTGGGAAAATTGCTACTTAAGGACTCATAATTAATATTCTAAAGCTATTTCATACAAAATGCTTCTAGAAACTCACATTTTACAACTTTTGCAATTTGGTCCTTTTTGACCATTCAACTTCATTTTAGCAAAATTGCTTCATGAAACTTTCACACTAACATGCAAACATGACATGAACCTTAAAAACTCATAAATTCACCTCGATTTCATGGTCTCACACCACTATTCCGACTAGGCCCTAAATCGGGCTGTTACAGGGAATCCATAAATCGATTTACTGCTATTCTAGGGGGTTATTATAAGAGAACGAGAGTTCCACTAATTAACCTAGGGTTAGACGTTATTCGCCTCGAGAGAGGGTTTAATATATGTTAGGGAGTCTTACGGATCAAACTAAGTGAATAAATCGTATGGTTCAGTGTTAGATAACAAGTAAAGTCTAGGTGGATTCTTCCTGGGGTATCGTCTAAATCAACTGAGTTTTTCCCAAGTTATTTTCCAAATTCATTCTTCTTTGTCTTAGAGTCTTTAGTTTAATAGTTAATTAATTTAGATTAATAAACAACTTCACTTATTTTAGGCTAGATAATAAAAAGAAAGTCTAAACTTTTTATAACGGTGTGAATCCTTCAACGAGGAAATTAATTGATTCAGCCGCCGGTGGAACTTTGAACAACAAAACTCCTGAGGCAGCCTACGAATTTATAGAAGAGATGTCGCTAAACAACTATCAGTGGCAGGTTACAAGGACCAAACCAACAAAATCGGCCGGAGTTTACAACCTCGATGCAGTAACCATGCTATCAAATCAGGTAGAGATGATGAATAAAAAGATTGATAGTTTGTGTTCCTCGCAGGTACATCTAGTGATGCAGTGCGACACAAGTGGAACCGTGGCGGATTCTGAGTACCCACCATACCAACCAGAGAGCGAACATATGAACTATATAGGTAACAATTTCAGATCTAATAAAAACCCATATAGTAATACTTATAATCCAGGTTGGAGGACCCACCCAAATTTTTCGTGGGGAGGACAAGGAAATCAAAGACAACAACCTCCTCAAAATTTCCAAAATCAGCCCTATCCACAGGAAAAGAAGCCGAATCTTGAAGAGACGTTGAACAAATTCATAGCATCCACAGAAGCCCGTCTCTAAAAAACTGAGGTAACACTCGACACCCAACAAACATCGATCAAAACGATCGAGAACCAAGTCGGAGGACTTACAAAGGCAATCGGGGAAATTACCCAGTCAGTCAGAGAAATTGCAAAGCTATTATCCGAACGACCGCAAGGGCGTCTACCGAGTAATACTGAAATTAATCCAAAGGAGAAAATCCAAGCCATAACAGCTTAAGAAAGCATAGAAGTAGATGAACTCAGTCCAACACAAGGAAACGAGGTAGAAAAAGGTAAAGTTGAGGTAACACAAGACAAGCCAAAACCGGTAATCAATGAGTACCAACCTCGCGTACCTTACCCTGAGGCATTAAGAAGAGACGACACAGAAGAACAGTTCGGTAAGTTTCTTAAACTTTTAAAGAAATTACATATTAACTTACCATTACTTGAAGCTCTTTCGCAGATGTCAGATTCTAGGAAATTTTTAAAAGAGCTTCAGACAAACAAACGGAAGTTAGACGAGTCGTCACATGTGGAACTTAACGCAAAGTGCTCAGCAATTCTCCAAAATAGGCTACCACAAAAGCTAAAAGATCCAGGGAGTTTTACAATTCCATGTTTAATTGGTAGACTAGTTGTTGATAATGCGTTAGGTGATTTAGGGGCAAGCATAAATGTCATGCCTTATAAATTGTTTAAACAATTAGGTCTAGGGAAACCCAAACAAACTAGGATGAGCATTCAATTAGGTGATAAACTCATTAGAATTCCTAGGGGTATTATTGAAGATGTTCTTGTAAAAATCGACAGATTCGTTTTCCCAGTAGACTTTGTTGTCTTAGACATGGATGAGGATAATTCGATCCCCCTAATTTTAGGAAGACCCTTTTTAGCAACTGGCAGGACTAAAATTGATGTTGATGCAGGAGAACTCATACTTTGCATAGGTAATGAGACAGTCACCATCAAAGCTCTCGACTCGGCTAGAACATCGAGTAATCAAGGTGAGAACGTAAATTCTACTGATAACCATTCGGTTAACCCTTATTTTCAGGAAGCACCACCAAAGAATACAACTGAACCCGATCCTAAACCCCATGCCAACAAAGAAATAACTCATGAAGATCGAGGGATTCAGTTCAATGATCTAGATGAGTGGAAGACACACTTCAAGGAGAAATTAGGGATACACGACGAAGAACCGGAACCACACAAGACAAAACCGAAGGAGCCCCCAAAAGAGCTAATAGGAACAACAAACCATTTCAAAATAGGGGACCAGGTACTGTTAGATCAGGTAGATCCTCAAATATCTCCTCTGGACCCTAGCACAAACAAAGAAATATCTTTTAGGGTAACCAGTGTTTTCCCACACGGAACAGTCGAGGTAAGTAATCCTACTTTTGGTACTTTTACTATAAACACATCTCGACTTAATTTTTTTCATGAAGACACAAATGATGGCATGAGGAAGGACTTCCAACTCCTCAAACCACCCTGACAATGCAAACGAGAGGAGAGTCTAGCTTAAGACTATAAACGAGCGCTTCTCGGGAGGCAACCCGAGCACTAACATAATTTATTCTCATATTTTGCTTTAAATTTATTTTTCTCTTGTTCTTTTCTTTCTGAACACTTAGTTATAAACTAACAAGGGGTGCAGAATTCCAGGCCACACGGCCTTGCACACGGTCGTGGCCGTGGCGGGTGTGGACCGTAAGAATCCCCATCTTGACATAGCAGAGGCCGCATTTAATCGGTTCCAACCATTTTTCGACGCCACGGATCCAACCACTACACCACGGGCATCGACAATGGGCACACGGCGGCGTGCCCCATGACCGTGTGAAGCTACTGACTTTCCCAACACGGGTAGAACACGCCCGTGACCGAAACCGTGCCAACATACTGACTTACCGAACACAGGCTAGACACGAGCGTGGGGTAACCGACACGCCTAAAAACACGATCGTGCGAGGCGGCCGTGTGAATCGACACACCCTCTGTCCACGGGCGTGGGAGAGCCTTAGATACAAAATTTATTTAAAACCCACAGCCCTCCCCCTTCACCCCACCTTCTTCCATCTTCTCTTTCTTTCCTTACATTTCTCCCTCTTTCTTTTCCTTTTCCTAATAAGTCCTTAGACTCTTGAGCTACAACAACATCATATCCATGGCAAAGAAGCATAAAAGGCCAATCACAGTCTCCTCAAAAGAGACCGATTCACATGAGTTCATGCCGGTAGCTTCATCCAAACAACAAGCCAAGGGTCTTTGAGACCAATTATCTGTTCTTTTATTTTTATCTACGCCTTTATTTTCCTTATCTTTACTTCTCTTCTACTTAATTTAGTTTATTTTGTTTTAGTTTCTTATTTTTAGGTTCTTAAGGCTGCTTGGGAATCACGCCACTTCCACCATCACCAACACCTCCATCACCTTCAAAGTCACACCCACCTCTCGAACCATCTACCAATAAGGATTCTCAAGCCCCTTTATCTTTTAAACTTAGTTTATTTTCCTTCTTAGTCTCCTTCTCTTTACCTTTCTTGTCTTTAATTATATATTTAGTTTATTTTAAATTTGTCTTAATAAATCCTGGCTAATCCCCCGCGAGTCTCTCAATTTCTTCATCTAGCGTAGAACTCATGGGCAACCACCACATCCAGACCGCCCCTCCAACTTCTCTTTCACCACGACCACTGCCAACTCAAGGAGCTCATCCATAATTCAGGGAGTTTAACTTATCCCCATATCTTCTGATCTGAACATTACATTTATATTATCTATCTTTGTACATTGAGGGCAATGTACATCTTAAGTGTGGGGGGTGAACAACTTAAAAAGGTACCTAACTTTTTTTCATTATTCGCAAATTTTTGAAATTAGGTACCAAACATTTTGCATTATTCTCAAATCCCTGAATTTAGTCTTGTTTGAAAGTAAATTACTCATATTACTAATCAGGATGAAATTTCTGATGATTTATGATTTTTATTGATATGTTTTAGATTAAGTCATTGATAATTGTGCATTGATAATTAAATTCTAAGAATACTAGAGAATCAAGCATGATAAGTCTATTTTTCAGAAATTAAAAATTTTCTAGGTTGTCGAACTAAGTTTAAATATTACTTTGAAGTTTGATATTTACAAGGTTGACATCAAAATACCCATAATTCTTGTGAGATTTTGAGCCTTATAGAGCATAAATTCTTTTTCTTGCTCACTTTATTGATTATGAGTATGTCAACACTGATTTGTTATTCTAGAACTTGCATCGATTATACATGTCGAGACCATATTTTTTTGATTTGATATACAGAGATTATGAAGGCACCTAGGTTTTAACCCACTTACTCCGCTAAAAGCCTACCTCCATAACTAACCCCTAGTAAACCCCGTTGAATCCTAACAACCCTTTTTATTGACATAACCACTAACATTACCCCAAAACCCTTTTTTTTTATCACCATTCCTTTTAACTACCCTCATATCGAGAGTTGATTTGATTAGTTGCCTAATTATGATTTTCACTATGTATTTAGTTTGTCCTTAATATTTAGTTTGTTCTTAAAAAAAACAAAGTATATTCATGTGATTAAACGAGCTTATACATTTAAAATCCAAATATCGAGAAAAAAGAAGCTCGTATTATTAGTATTATTAGTTTTCAATTGATGTAATTATTATTAGTTCGTTAGTTCTTAGTTAGGTAATTTGTTAATTCAATCTCGATTCTAACCCTCTAATTCACCTTACTTACTCACACCTTAACCCTAGCCCCGTTACAACCCTAACAAAGACCTTTTGATTTGTGTTTCATCTCATATTTCAGTGGTGGAGATTTGATTTTCATGCAAGCCTATGGGATTAACTCTTCATGTTTGACTTTTGAGTGCCTAAATTCTGAACCTTAAACACTTTGAGTGATTTGAGTGAATCTTTTGTGAGGATGTCAATCCTTGTCGATTTCAAATTAAAGGTAATTATTTAGATAAGGGAGACGCCTATGTTTTGAGCTACAAAATCTATGACTTATAATTGTTTGAATTTTTAGGACACTTGAATTGAATTATCCATGTATAAATTATCTCTACGAATTATGATGAAACACGATCAATGACTATTATGAATTATAGGAAGTTCGTTTTGATTGTAAGTTGAGAATTTTGCTTGAGGACAAGCAAAAGCTTAAGTGTGGGGGTATTTGATAAACCGAAATAGTAACATATTTTAGGCCCACATTTAGTATTCTTTTGGATGGATTATCCTTTGATTTATGTAAAAAGGTGCTCTTAATCCTTTCTTTTCATGTCTTATACTCAGGAAAGCACCCAAGGATAAAAAGAACGAGAAACGGGCTCAAAACGGATCAAAACGGACCAAAGAAAAAATCGACACGGCCTGGACTTGGATCCACATGACCGTGCCAAGTCAATCATCTAGAACACAGTCTAACCCCAACTCACACGGCCGTGTCTATTTAAAGAAATCCGAACACGGCCTGGCCACGATTTACACGGGCGTGTGCCATGGCCGTGCCTCTGTCGTGGAGAAGAGCAATTTCATTCGGGAAAGGATACTTAGGGAGAAAGAAACGTATTTCAAAAGCCTATAAATACACCCTAAATATGACCTGAAAGGGGGAGACCAAAGCCATCATCTAGGGGCGTCGTGCTAGGCCAGAGAAGGCAGATTTGTGAGGATTCACTCGAGGATAGCCGGTTGATCCATCTCAAGAAGCGTAATTATACTCAAGACGGAGGATCTCCTCTTCAATTCCTTCAGGGGTTTTAGGGATTTCTTATGTTTTATTTTATCTTTTCTCTTGAGATGTTTTCCTTTATTGTTATGAACTAAACCCTTCGGATACCGAAGAGATGAAACCTATGATGAATCTTGTTATTGTTTTAAGAATTATATGATAAATACTTAGTTTGTTCTTAATTATGTGAGCTTAATCCAAATTTAATGTGCTTAGGAGGAGGAGGAATAGACCTCCCGCCAAGAGTAGATCCAACATAATTAAGCGGAGTTGATCACACACCTAGAGATAGGGTGGCGAGATTTTGCCGGATTAGGGTGAAACCTAATATGGGAATCCATAGATCGATTTCATTGCTATTCTAGGGGTTATTATAAGAGAACGAGAGTTCCACTAATTAACCTAGGGTTAGACGTTATTCGCCTCGAGAGAGGGTTTAATATACGTTAGGGAGTCTTACGGATCAAACTAAGTGAATAAATCGTATGGTTCAAAGTGTTAGATAACAAGTGAAGTCTAGGTGGATTCTTCCTAGGGTATCGTCTAAATCAACTGAGTTTTTCCCAAGTTATTTTCCAAATTCATTCTTCTTTGTCTTAGAGTCTTTAGTTTAGTAGTTAATTAATTTAGATTAATAAACAACTTCACTTATTTTAGGCTAGATAATAAAAAGAAAGTTAGTATTAGTACTTTTAGTTCCTTTGGGTTCGATAATCCGGTCTTGCCTGAGCTATACTACTGTTCGATAGGTGCACTTGCCTCAATCGTTGTCAGAGTTGGTTTTCAGGTTCGATCATTCTTTTTATAAATTTTAAAACTCTGATTCACAGCGATCACATATCTTCTCCATAAGTTCGCATCTTGTTTGCCACTGTCATGACCCTTGAGATGTACTCTATCAGTCCTTCATTATTCCTCATCTCAAGCGTTTCAAATTCTCTATGGAGAGCTTAAAGATGAGATCTCTTGACCCTTGCATTTCCTTCATATTTCTTCTTCATGGCATCTCATATTTCTTTGGCAGTATTCTTGTTGAGAATTGTGTCAAAATTTGTGCAATTGATAGCCTGAAAGAGATAGTTCTTCATTTTCGAATCTTTTAGCTTTGTCTCATCATTCTTCTTTCATTATGCGTTTGACTAGGGTGTTTCTCTTGCTGGTTCAACATAGCCAAGATCCACCAACTCCCAATATTCTTTAGAACGCAAAAAATTTTCCATTAGCATGATTCAATGATCATAGTGACCATCAAAGCGAGGAATAGCTGGTTGTATAAAGTTGTCAAAATTAATCTTTTGAGTCATCTTCTATGTTGCTGCTAGAATTTCTTAGGCCCAGTAGGGGTTCTGATACCAAACTGTTGGAACTTTGATCTGATATGAGACACAAGAACACAAGTAAACAACAAGCTGGACTTTTAATGACCTTGGCTTATATAGTCATACAATAAGATCTTAACAGAAAATAAGAATTGCACACTCAAATCAAATCAAAGATAAGAGATAACATAGAATAATTCAAATACCAATATCCCTAAAGAATAAGAACTTATTCTAACAATAAGATCTGTAAAAGATTCCTTCAAAAATTATAAAATATATATTTAATTTTTTTAATTTTAAAAAATTAATTAATTCCTTACAGTCCACGTAGATGCCACATCCATACATTTTGTAGTAATTTGGCAAATAATGCAAGTTCAAGGGCTAAAAGAGACAAAAAATTAAATGAAAAGCTAAAATGATTTTTTATAAAGTCGAAAGGTCAAATAAATCATTATGCCTAACTTGTCAAATGTAGGCTTAGATATGCCTCCATTTTATACATTCGTTAGATTTTTAAAATTTAATCAATATTTTTTATTTACATGAATTTTGATCTATTTATTTATTGTCTGATTGACAATAAAATTTATATTAAAATTAAAAACGATGATATTTTAATATTGTATATGAAATGTATTTTAACATTTTTTTAATTAAATTAATGCTAGTTAAATTTGTGACACCAATTTATTGAAGAAGTATAATATATAATAAAATAATTAAGCCGTAAAATGTACTAAAATAGTATTTATAGATTATGGTATATATACGCAATTAATAAATTAAATAATGATAAATAATCTATTGATTTATATAATCTCATTCCATCCAATAATTATTATTAGATTCTAAAAACACAAGAGAAAGAGAATGATGATGTCTAAACTCTCCGGAGCCTGCTATTTTGTCTTTTTTGACGTAATGGAAAAAAATGTTTTGGCTCATAAATTTTAATACTAGAAAGTTTTTATTTAAGTCATTAAATTATTGTAATTTTTAAAAAAAACTTGACTGATGAATTCTAAATGATAATTTGACGCTCGGTATGGTGGATTAGTATCCATGAATGAGTAGAGTAATATAGCTTAAATCGAAGTTGATTTGACGATCAGTGTCGGAGATTAAAGAAGAAAGTTGTTTAGATTTTGATTTGTAGATTCGCGACGTTTTAAAGTTGTTTCATGAAAAAAATGATTTGTAAAAGAGAAAGGAAATGAGAGCTTTCAATGAGTGCAAGCAATATAAATAGAAAATGTTATACAACAATGATTTAAACAATCTAGTGACTTAAATGAAAACTTTTGAATAATTCAGTAATCATTTTGTAATTTTTTGAAGTTGAGAGATCAAAATACAAACTTATTAATATTTTACTGACCTTAGTGTAGTTTACCTATTAGATAATTGTTTGACATAGAATTGATTAGTCAAGAGTATTTCTGACACTATTTATTAGACATATCTCATAAGATTAATAAGAAAGGATTATATGAATTATCCATTTTCAGTAATTTCATCCTGAATTTCAATATTATTATTTGGATTTGATTTTTTTCAGGATAAAAATACCGATGTGACATTAAACTATTGAAAAAGTGATACAGATGACGTGGTGTCACTGTTTCATACAATTCGTTTAGCTTAACAAATACTCGATGTCAAAATTTAAACTAGCAAAAACTAAATTATAGTTTTAATTAATGCAGCAAATATGTGAGAATGAAGAAGAAACAATAAATTTATTGATTTCCCAATGAAAATGAAGGGCTACATAACATTTTCAGCATCATCATCATCACACAAAAATTATCACTGTTTCTTGTGCTGAGACTTGAGTGAGTTCACCTTCTCCTCAGTGGCCTTCAATGCATTCCCATATTTGCTTATTAACTGTGCAAATCAATGACTTCTCATCACCTTTTTATCATATCAACTGCTATAATTTATATATCTTTTATTAATAAAAAATTCTGTTTAGAGTTTAACTTAATTCCACTTTAAATTTAATTTCAACTGAAAAAAAAAACTTGCCTCATCAACCTCTTTTGGACTAATTATAAAGGGCGGAGACATCATTATGGTGTCACCGGCAACACGTACTAGCATCCCTTGCTTCTCGCACTGTCCTCCAAAATATGCACCAATTCCTATACACAAAATCATCAATGATTTGTTTTTAGTGTTTTGCACGGGTTAATAAATGTCTCTTCTAATAATGTTGTTCATTGCACTCCGACATTTGATGATCAAATGTCCACCATTTAACAGTTCATCCAAACAAATATTATGGCTATCTCTATTAGACCTCCATTAATATTGGCAAATGAAATCTGATAAGATATAAAGAAGAGAAAGTTGAACTTGCCCCATTCAGGAGGGAAAGGTTCATTGGGTGACTTGTTGTCTGTAAATTCTGTACTCAGTATCAAGCCCGTACCTCGGATCTGCAATGGTTACAAATTTATGTTTGTTTTTTTTGGCATGCTTACTAAAATATCAAATTGTATGTATCAATGGGGATTAAGTGAAAAAAATTCAGTGTTTCACCTCTCCAACAATAGGGCTGTCTGAAAATGATTTTAAACCATCTTGAAACCTTGGAGATATGCTCTTCACTTTCTCAACAATATTCCTTTCCCTGCAAAGATTTGTCATTATCTACGTTATTCATGACTGCGTGTTGGTCATGTTAATATTTAGAAGATCACATTTCCGTATCCATAAATTTGGAAATATGTATTTAGATCGAGGATAGAACACACTTGTAGAGCTTGATTGATTCACTTGCAACAGCGCAGGCTACAGGGTGTCCGGTGTAGGTAAATCCATGAGAGAAATTACCTGAAAACGACTAAAATTTTAGTCAAGGGACTAACAAAGAGAATATTACGTATTCGGTTGTGAGTGTTGGATACGGGTTTTAACTTACCAAGCTTGTTGCTTTGAGAATAAACGACTTCTGTTACTTGAGGGCTCACCATGACTGCTCCAATGGGCATATATCCTGAAGAAAGGGCCTGACCAATATATAAGGAATTAATAATATGAGGGTCAAAAGCCTATTTTATATCTGAATATTTTGGTTACAGCTTCTTCACCTTTGCTAGTGAAACAAGATCTGGTTTTATATTGTATTTGTCACATCCAAACATTGTCCCAAGCCTCCCAAATGCAGAAATAACCTACAATACAATGCACAAAACCTCACTTGTGAACAAACCATCCAGACATCTCTGATATGTTACTTGGACTTCAGCTCGAGTGTCGGAGGAAACGGTTATAGGAAATATTTCAATCAAAATGAAGAGCCGGAGATCGAGATATAGCAAAATACCTCGTCTGCAATGAAAAGTATGTCGTATTTTTTCACAACAGCTTGCACCTGCATGGTATTTGACAATGCTACATTAGTAAAGCCATGTTCATAATGATAAATATAAGCCATTTTAAGAACTCTCACCTTCTCAAAATAAGTAGCAGGAGGAGGTATAACACCACCTGCTCCCATCACAGGCTCAGCAATAAATGCAGCAATCTGATATATATAAAACCAGCTATTATTAGCTACACATACAAGGCTCTTGTAGTTGCAAAAGGGTTCCTCATTTCATTTTCATAAAACTTACTGTCTCCGGACCCTCTTTGAGAATAAGGTTTTCTAAATTGTTGGCTAATCTGGTTGAGAAATCCTCCTCAGTTTCACCTGATGAATTGAAACAATAAACATGGCTATATCAATTTTTAAACACCAAAACTTATATCCATGAAACAGATTGGTCAAAAAAAAAAGAAGAAAAAACCTGGTAGATGATAGCGCCAATAATGAGGGCAATCAGTGTGCAACACAAATGGAGGTGGCAGGTCGAAGTTTTGATGCAGAGGTGGAAGTCTGTAATGGTAAATCTATATATCTGTTAAACAATCAAGTAAAACCATTTTTTACCAATAAAAAAAAGTAACATTTTTACCCTGAAAGACTAGCTGATATCCAAGTTGAACCATGGTATCTGAAGAAATTTAAAGAAAGAGAAATTATGTTATGCAAGTGAACTAAATAATGACACATGGTTTGAAGGTTAGTGGATTTTTGAATTTTACGCTTTGGCTCGAGCAATAAATTTCTTCTTCTTTGGTCTTCCAAGTGCATTATTATAATACCAAACAAGCTTCACCTATACATATAAATTCAAGCATCAAATTAGACTCATTACTGATATGAATGCTTGTAAAGACAAAAAGAACTTAAAACTAACAATATATGTTATATAAGTGAAAAACCTGAGTATCATTTGCTTCAGATCCACTATTTGTAAAGAAGACTTTTGCCATTTTGGTTGCAGTAAAAGTTTCAGTAAGTTCCTTAGCAAGATCCTGTAAGGTCCAATCTTCTCAGATTCTGTACAATAAATATCATGAGATTTTGATTCAAAGAATATATCATTGGATGGATGGATGGATGATATACTAATGATGGTTTAGTTGTACGATTCCAAAAGGAATGGTAAAATGGCAACTTATTCAATTGATCGGTTGCAGCAGCCACAAGTCGAGGTTCATTTCCTCCTGCAAAAAAAATGGAGTTTTCATAAAGGACCTGAACAAATTTCTTCTACTAAAACAAATCATAGCATTAAGCTCATTTGCTTTTTCCTGTTTAGACATGAAAATGGAGTGGGTTTGCACTGTTTTCACCAAGAATTTGACTCTGAAATTACAATACCTAATGCTGTACACCATAGACCAGCAAGAGTATCCAGATACTTTTTCTCATTGATATCATACACGTAGCTTCCCTGTGCAAGATCAAATTTGTTATATGATAGTAACAAAGAGTAGCTTAAACTTTCTTCATTGCTACAACTCTTCATAACCTGTAACTGACTCATTTGTGTATGTGTATAAAGATAAGACACTAACAGGACACATACCCAAGTTAAAGAAAGGACACACCTTAGACACATACCTCTGACTTAACAATAACCAAAGGATTCACTTCGGTGGTCTGCCACCCAGGTGTGAATGGAGCCAGCATATTATGCCCCTTGAAACATGTGTTGGTACTACACCATCTGGCCTCACATTGACCCTTGATTGGATACTTCAATAAGCTTTTGCATGCTGCAGCATTCTTTATATATGAACCAAGCTGCAAACAGGAAGGGTGCAACATACATGTTGGTTGAAAACTATGTTTCCAAATGATTCAGAAGAACACAACGTGATGGTAATGTCTGATCCAGAATCATGGAATGACTATTAATTGATTTAAACCCTAAATAACACCGATACATGTTCGTATTTTCTCAGAAACCAAACAGAACCTAGATTAGAATTTCTCAACTGTAAATGATCCTAGATAAATGGATATAATTTTTAGTTCTAAGTAGTTTAAAATGTGATTACACAATAAGTCCAATACAGCATCAAGTCATCAACTGATCCATAAAAGCAGAAACAGTGTAACACAATATACAAATGAACGAATGATCATGACAATAATGGCATAAAAAAAACTGGGTTCTCTGATCACGATCCACACATTTCCAGTGGTTTTGTTAAACAAAAGGATTGATCAAACATTACAGACGTAAGAAAAGAAAGATGAATTATATGAGTAATGGAGAATTGGAACCTGGGTTTTCAGAGTTGATCGAAGGTACTTGTTAGAAACCATTTTTTTTAGTTTAGTTATTTGAATCTAAGAGAACACATGCAAAGAAGAGAGAGTGGTGGGAATGAAACAGTTAAAAACGTATTCATACGTATTGTAGGCTATTTTTATGGTTGATTTGGTCTGGTACATGCAAATTTACGTACAAATAATGCATGCCACCCCACCTGTCTGATTATAGTAGTAGACTCGTGTCTATTTCTAAAATTATTAAAATTAAACAAATATATCTCAAAAATAATTATCATCTGAATTAATTAATACAAAATACAATTAAAATAAATAAATTTAGATAAGGTAGAAGGGAGAGAGATAAGATCATCCATAAAGCTTTCACTCTACTCCGACACTCGACCTGATGCCCAGAAAAACTGACGACCACCATGGAAGCAGGATGATGAAACGACAGAAAAAGAAACTTGTCACAGACCTCAGGCCACCAAAGGTGCATTGTAACTAAGAAAGTCGTTTTTCGACCAGCAAGAGACCAGTGGCGACGGCGGCTTCAAGCGATGAGACCGGGGGCTTGCTGGTGAGAAACAAAAATAAAAAAGAGACCACAAAGTGGTCAGAACGTTTTATTATATCGAGAGACCGGATCAAGGGGATTGATGGGAAGACTGGATCAAGACGATAGTCAGAAAAAAATTGAAAGTTCCATGTACAACACTAAAAATAAATTCACATGTGCACTCAATGAGGCTCGAAATTAAAAAAAAAAAAATTGAGGACCGGAATTAAATTATATATTTTTATTATAGTGAAAATATAATTTTATTATTTTAATAATTTATATTTTTATAATTTTTAAAAAATTATAAAAGATTAAATCAATTTTTTATCATTTTTATTTAGAAGTCAGAGTGTAATTTTATTATTACTAATTTAAAATTTTATAAATTATAAAAAATTTAAATAAATAAATTTCATTTTAGAGAATGTTGAGGTCTGTACCAGCCTCTCCTAGATCTACCCTTGCACTCGATCAAAGTTTATGAGTAGTTTTTATCGAATAACACTACTATTATTGCAGCATCTTAGAGGTTGTGGATTTAATATTCATAATATTACTTTAATTTAATTAGTTAAGGGTTTGCAAGGTTTATAAATAATTTAAAAGATATAAAAAATCATATCTTTTTAGTTAAATATTGTTTTATGTTTTTTTAATATATTTTTAAAAGTATTTTGCTAAAACTTCAAGTTATAGCTTATTAATCAAGTGTTTATTTTTTCAAAACAGTCTCTATACTTGGAATTTAGTCCTTATATTTTTTTATTTGTAAGAATTTAGATTATTTACTTTTAGATTTCAAAATTTAAATCTAACTATTAATGCTGTTAAAAATATTTTGTTCGGTTTAGATTCATTACAACTTATGTTACTATCAAGTGCGGTTTTTCTTATTTCAGAAGGTTACGGTAACAAATTTAACCTTTAGACGTTTTATGCCTAGACTATCGACCACGGGCAGATCACACGGCCGTGTGTGGCGAGCGGAATCGACCATGGCCAAAGGAATCCACCATGGGCGTGTCACACGAGCGTGTCCCTGCCGAAATCAGGATGAATTCTATTCAGAATAGGACACTTGTGGGCCAAGTAAGGCATCTCAAAGCATATATAAACACCTTAGGGGGCAACCTAAAAGGAGAGCTCGACAGGACGTCGAATAGACGCCGGGTAGAAGGAGAAAATACTCCAAGACAGCCGTCGGAAATAGCTTAGGAGAAGGATCTCCATCAAGACTGAGGATCTCCCGTCAAGTTCTTTAGAAGTTTTTGGGTTTTCTTATGTTTTGTTGTTTTTCCTCTTTTATGATGTTTCCCTCTTTTAGTATGAACTAAATCCCTTAAATATCTAAAGGGATGAAACCTAAGACAGTTCTTATTATTATTTGATTTATGAGATAAATACTTGAGCTTATTCTTAATTGTGAGTTCTTATTCTTGTCTTGATAATTCATGTTATTGATTCAAGTCAAATGTGCTTATTCAGTGAAGCAAAAGTCCCTGTTTAAGAGTAGATCAACACAATTAAGCGGAGTTGATTGCAACCCTAGACATAGGGCGGCGAAAATCTAAAATTTGGATTAGGTCAAACCTAATAAGGGAATCCATAGATCGAGTTAATGCGACAATAGGGGTTTTAATTAGAAAGAGATTTCAATTAATCAACCTAGAGTCAGTTGTTAGTAGCCTCGAGAGAGGTATTAATATAATTTAAGGATTTCTACGGATTAAGCCAAGTGAATAAATCGCATGAATCAAAAGTAATAAGTGAAGTCTAGGTGGATTCTTCCTTAGGTATTGTCTATCTCATATAAGTTGTCCAAAGGTATTTTCCCCAATTTACTCTCTGTCGCGTTCATAGTTAGTTAAATTAGTTAGTAAATTTTAGATTAAAAATAAATCCCCTTAATTATTAGGCTAGATAATAAAAAGATAGTTAATACTAGTACTCTTGGTCCTTGAGGATACGATATTCTGGACTCACCACAGCTATACTACTATTCGATAGGTACGCTTGCCTTTGTCGAAATAATAGTTAGTTTCGAGCTCCATCAAGTTTTTGGCACCGTTGCCGGGGACTAAGATATTAGGAACACTAAATTTTTATTACTTTAGCCATTTTATTTCTTTGCAATTCAATTTTATTTTTATTTTTATACTTTTCTAATTTTTCTTCTTTTTTTTTTTTGCTTCTGATAGGAACTTTTAGTTTATGACTAGAAGGAACCCGTCAGGACCCTTGATTTTTGACAGTGAGATTGAAAGTACAGCTCACAGAAACCGAAGAGAAATAAGGCAAAGTCTACAATACATAGAAGAAGAACAAGAAGACGAAACTAATACTATAGAAGAGATGGCTGATAATAATCCGCTACCTCATGTGGTTGTCGCAAACCCGGTGAATCAAAATCCTGCTCCTCGTACTATGTATGATTATGCTAAACCTACTTTATGAGAACTGAATCAAGTATTGTTAGACACGCTATTCTTTGCAAATAATTTTGAACTGAAACCTAACACTATACAGATGATTCAGCAATTTGTTCAGTTTGATGGTTTGCAGGATGAGGATCCAAACAATCACTTGGCAAATTTTTTGGAATTCTGCGACACTTTTAAGATTAATGGCGTTTCTGATGATGCCATTCGCTTTCGGTTGTTTCCCTTCTCGTTGAGAAACAAAGCTAAGCAGTGGTTGAACTCGTTGCCACGAGGATTAATCACTACATGGGATCAAATGACCGAAAAAGTTTTACTTAAATATTTTCCGCCGGCTAAAACGGCTAAGTTGAGGAATGATATCTCTTCTTTTGTGCAGATGGATTTAGAGACACTTTACGATGCATGGGAGAGATACAAGGATTTACTAAGAAAGTGCCCTCACCACAGGTTACCTTTGTGGCTACAGGTTCAAACCTTTTATAACGGTGTGAACCCCTCAACTAGGCAGTTGATTGATTCAACCGCCGGTGGAACCCTAAATAACAAGACCCCTGAAGCGGCTTATGAATTTATAGAGGAGATGACACTGAATAACTATCAGTGGCAAGTTACAAGGACAAGGCCAACAAAAGTCGCAAGTGTTTTCAACCTCGACTTAGTAACAATGCTATCAAATTAGGTAGAACTTCTTAGTAAGAAAATTGATGGTTTGTGTGGTTCTTCGCAGGTACATCCGATGAATCTGATGCGATACAAATGGAGGAGGGACGAACAACACAGAATACCCACCCTACAACCCTGGCATAGAAAACGAACAGATGAACTATATGGGTAACAATTCTAGACCTCAAAATAACCCTTATAGTAACACTTATAATCCAGGTTGGAGAAACCATCCAAATTTCTCATGGGGTGGCCAAGGAAATCAGAGACAACAACCCCCTCCAGGCTTTCAACAACAACCCTACCCATAAGAGAAGAAACCGAACCTTGAGGAGATGCTAACGAAATTCATCGCGGTGTCAGAAACCTGTTCCCAAAATACCAAAACAGCACTTAAAAATTAGCAAGCATCGATTCAAGGGCTCGAGAACCAAATAGGTCAGCTTGCTAAGCTGATCTCAGAACGACCATAAGGAAACTTGCCAAGCAACACTAAAACTAACCCAAATGAGCAAATTCACGCCATTACTGTTCACGATAGTGAAGGGTTAGATGAACCAAAACAGAGGCAAGAGAACGTGGTAGACAAGGGTAAGGTTGAGGTAAGCCATGATAAACTGAAACCAGTAATTACAGAGTACCAACCTCATGTGCCATACCCCAATGCGATAAAGAAAGACCACACAGAGGAATAATTCGGTAAATTTCTTAAACTTCTAAAGAAATTACATATTAACTTACCGTTTCTTGAAGCTCTTTTGCAGATGCCAGATTCAAGGAAATTTTTAAAAGAGCTTTTAACAAACAAAAGGAAGTTAGACGACACGTCGCATGTGGAGCTAAACGCAGTGTGCTCAGCAATTCTACAAAATAAACTACCACGAAAGTTAAAAGATCCAGGGAGTTTTACAATTCCGTGCTTAATTGGTAGTTTATCTTTTAATAATGCTTTAGCTGATTTAGGGGCAAGCATCAATGTTATGCCTTATAAAATGTTTAAACAGCTAGGTCTAGGGAAACCCAAACAAACTAGGATGAGCATTCAATTAGCTGACAAGACTATTAGAGTTCCTAGGGGTATAATCAAAGATGTACTAGTAAAAATTGATAAATTCATATTCCCAGTAGACTTTGTCGTTTTAGACATAGATGAGGACAATACTGTTCCTTTAATTTTAGGAAGACCCTTTTTAGCAACTGCTAAAACTAGAATTGATGTTGGTACAGGTGAACTCACACTTCGTGTAGGTGATGAAACGATCACTCTTCAGGCTCTTGACTCGGCTAGGACATCAAGTAATAAAGGTGAGAACATAAATTCTATTAATGACCATTTGGTTCAACCTTCTTTTCAGGAAGCACCACGAAATTACACATCTGAGCCACATCCTAAACCTCGTGCCAACAAGGAAATAACTCATGAGGAACGAAGGCTTTAGATCGATGAACTAGACGAGTGGAAGACACATTTCAAGGAGAAACTAAAAACACACGAAGCAAAAATGAGGCAACTCCATGTCAAACTTAAAGATGGGACATACCAATTTCAGATCGGGGATCAGGTATTGTTGGACAAGATAGACCCTCGAATCGCCATTTCAGACCTTAATACAAACGAAGAAATCCCTTTTAAGGTACTCAATGTCTTCCCATATGGAACAGTCAAGGTAACTAATCCTAAGTTTGGCACTTTTAAGGTAAACACTACTCGACTTAAACTATATAGTGATCATAAAACTGATAGCAGGGGAGAGGAGTTTCAACTCCTCAAACCATCATGAGTATGCGAATGAAAGGTAAGTCTAGCTTAAGACTTTAAACGAGCGCTTCTCGGGAGGCAACCCGAGCACTAACCCTACTAATTAGTTTGTTTTCACTTTCGTTCATGTTTTAGGCGCAGTTTTCCCTACCACACGGCCTTGCACACGGGTGTGGCCATGGCCGTGTGGACCCCATGAGGAGGCACACTAGCGTGACGGAGACCGTGTGGGTCAAGGACGAAAATTTTCCCCAAAACACGGGCTGCGATAAAATGCCACGACCGTGCGCTGCGGCCGTGGTCGACACTGTCTAAAGAACACGGGCGTGCGACACGCCCGTGTCTATGGACCATGGTTGATACTGATCAATCAACATGGGCGTGTGATCCTCTACACGGGCGTGGGAGGACCTTTGAGTCCATTTATTTTTTTATTTTTCTTTTATTTTAAATTTTGAACTCTTTCTCTTTATCTTTCTTGTCTTAAATTTTTATTAGTTTATTTTGATTTCTTTATATCTCTGGCTGTCTATTATCGAGTAACTATAACAACGACCATTAATAAAACTCCCTAAAACTTTACTCATGACTTCGCAGTTTCAAAAGGTTCAAGGCACTACTAAGGAACGACCAAAATACCGGAGTATTCTCCCCCACCTTCACCTCTGCCTAGTTCATCGGGCTTTTTTTCACTTTCTAAGGATTTCATCCATAATTCAGGAAGTTTCACTTCTCTCCCTCTCTTACGATATTCTTATTATCTTATCATTATCTATTTTTGTACATTGAGGACAATGTACATCTTAAGTGTGGGGAGGTTATTTAAGTATATCATTATCAGAAAATCCCTGAATTATTTCTTGTTCTTAAGTAAATTTTCTCATATTACTAATTAGAATAAAACTTCTATTGACTTATGATTTTCATTGATATGTTTTGGATTAAGTCATTGGTAATTGTACATTGATGGTTTAAACTTTAAGATATTAGAGGATCAAGCATGATAAGTCTATTTTCATAATCAAAAAAAAATTGTAATAGGTTGTTTTCCTAAATTTAAATATTACTTAGAAGTTTGAAATTTGCAAGGTTGACATCAAAAACCATAATTTTTGTGAGATTTTGAGCCTTTTAGAGCATATATCTTTTCTTGCTCACTTTATTAATTATGAGTGTGTCAACATTGATTTGTTTTCTGGAACTTGCTTTGATTATACATGTCGAGACCACACTTTTGATTTGATATACTGAGATGATAAAGGCACCTAAGTTTTAACCCACTTACTCCATAAAAAGCCTACCTCCATAATTAACCCCTAGTGAACCCTTTTTAGCCTAATAAACCGTTTCTTGACTCACCCATTAATATTAACCCAAAACCCATTTTGTATTTGTTATCCCCTGATAAACCGTAATATATACATATTTTAATCCCATATTTAGCATACTTTTGGATGATTTAATCCCTTGAATTGTGGAATTTGATGCTCCTAATCTTTTAATTTCATGTTTTATACTTAGGAGAGCATCATAGGATGAAAAGAACGAGAAACGGGCCGAAAACGGAGAAAATGGGCCAAAGTAAGAAATTCACACGGCCTGGAGTTCACCACACGGCCGTGCCACCTTAGCAGGCCCGAACACGGCCTGGGCTCGACTCACACGGGCGTTCCACACGGGCGTACCTCTGCCTTGACCTGTTTTAATTCCATTCGGATTAGGGTACTTGTGGGCCAAGAAAGGCATTCCGAAAGCCTATATAAACACCCTAGAGGGCGACCTAAAAGGGGGCAAAGCCAGAGAGGGCTGAACATAGGAAATTACTCAAAGACAGCCAGTTGATTCATCCAAGAAGCTGAAATCACACTCAAGACGGAAGATCTTCCTTTCAATTTCCTTCAGGGGGTTTTAGGGTTTTTTCTTATGTTTTGTTATTTACTTTCTTCTGAGATGTATTCTTTATTAAACATGAACTAAACCCCTCAAATACCTGAGGGGGATGAAACCTAAGATGGATCTTGTTATTGTTTTCTGAACTGTATGATAAATACTTGATTTGTTCTTAATTATGTGTTTTTAACTCTTGTTTTAATATTTCAGGATATTGATTCAAGTATTGATGTGCTTAGGCAGTGGAGCAAAAGTCCCTGTTTAAGAGTAGATCTAGCATAGTTAAGCGGAGTTGATCGCAACCCTAGAGATAGGATGACGAAAATCTGCCGGATTAGGGTCAAACCTAATATGGGAGTCCATAGATCGAGTTAATGCAACACTAGGGGTTTTAATTTGAAAGAGATTTCAATTAATCAACCTAGGGTTAGACGTTATTAATCTCAAAAGGGATAATAATATAAATTAGGGAATCCTACGGATCAAGTCAAGTGAATAAATCGTCTGGTTCAGAGTTAAGTAATAAGTGAAGTCTAAGTGGATTCTTCCTCGAGTATTGTCTTAATCAACTGGTTTTCCCAAAAATATTTTCCCAATTCACTCTCTGTGTCTTAGCATCCTTAGTTTAGTAATTAGTTAATTAAACATCTATTCCCTTAATACTTAGGCTAGATAATAAAAATATAGTAACTACTAGTACTCTTGGTCCTTGAGGATACGATATTTCCAGTCTTGCCATAGCTATACTACCGAACAATAGGTGCGCTTGCCTTATTCATTTTCATAGTTAGTTTGGACACGATCAAGTTTTTGGCGTCGTTGCCGGGGACTAAGATATTAGGAAAACTAAATTTTTATTACTTTAGCCATTTTATTTATTTGCAATTTTTTTTATTTTTTTTATTTTTGCTAATTTTTCTTTTATTTGCTTCTGGCAAGTAATTCTAGTTTATGAATAGAAGGAACCCGTCAGGACCATTACTCTTTGAGAGTGATATAGAAGAACCCTTTCGTAGAAACCGAAGAGAGATAAGGCGGAGCCTACAATACATAGAAGAAGAGCAAGAGGACGATACCAACAATACCGAAGAGATGGCTGATCCCCAGAATAATCCACTTCCTCCGGTGGTGGCCGAAAATCATGTTTCTCGTACTATGTATGATTATGCTAAGCCTAGTTTAGCCGGTACTGAATCAAGTATTGTTAAACCTACTATTGCTGCAGATAATTTTGAATTGAAACCTAACACTATACAGATGATACAACAGTTTGTTTAGTTTGATGGTTTGCAGGATGAGGATCCTAACACACACTTAGCGAACTTTTTGGAATTATGCGATACGTTTAAAATTAATGGCATTTCTGATGATGCCATTCGCCTTCGGTTATTTCCCTTTTCTTTAAAGAATAAAGCCAAACAGTGGTTGAATTCTCTTCCACGAGGATCAATCACTACATGGGAGCAAATGACCGAAAAATTTTTGTTAAAATATTTTCTGCCGGCTAAAACGGCTAAGTTGAGGATTGATATCTCTTCTTTTGTGCAGATGGATTTAGAGACACTTTACGATGCATGGGAGAGATATAAGGATTTATTGAGAAGGTGCCCTCACCATGGATTACCATTATGGCTACAGGTTCAAACCTTTTATAACGGTGTGAACCCCTCGACTAGGCAATTGATTGATTCAGCTGCGGCCAGAACCCTGATTAACAAAACACCTGAAGCGGCTTATGAGTTTATAGAGGAGATGTCATTGTATAACTATCAGTGGCAAGTTACAAGGACAAGGCCAACAAAAGTCGCTAGTGTTTTCAACCTCGACGCAGTAACCATGCTATCAAATCAGGTAGAACTTTTAAATAAGAAAATTGATGGTTTATATGGTTCTTCGAAGGAACACCCAGTGATGCAGTACGATGTAAATGGAGGAGGGATGAGCAATACAGAATACCAGCTTTACAACCCAAGCATTAAAAACGAGCAAGTTCACTATACGGGTAACAATCCTCGACCTCAAAATAATCCTTATAGTAATCTTACAATCCAGGGTGGAGAAACCATCCAAATTTCTAATGGGGAAATCAAAGAAATCAGAGACAACAACCCCCTCCGGGATTTCAGCAACCACCTTATCGACAGGAAAAGAAACCAAACCTTGAGGAGATGCTGGGAAAGTTCATCTCGACGTCAGAGACTCATTTCCAGAATACCAAAACAGCGTTGAAAACTTAACAAGAATCAATTCAAAGGATTGAGAATCAAATTGGACAGCTAGTCAAGTTAGTTTCCGAAAGGCAACCAGGTAATTCACCGAGTAACACCAACCCAAAAGAGCATGTGAAAGCAGTTACACTAAAGAGTGGAAAGGAGTTGGTTGAAACTGAAAGGAAGATGCCAAAAGAAATTACTAAGGAAAAAGAAGAGGAAGTGAACGAGAATGTAACGCCGGCACTTAAATAATATAAACCACCAATCCCATATCCAGCACAATTGAAGAAAGACCGCATAGACGCACAATTCGGTAAGTTTCTTGAACTCTTTAAACAATTACATATTAACCTACCTTTTGTTGAAGCTATTTCGTAGATGGCTACATACGCAAAATTTCTAAAAGAGCTCTTAACGAATAAAAGGAAGCTTGAAGAACTGTCAACCGTGGAGCTTAACGAGGAATGCTTAGCTATTCTCCAGAATAAGTTACCAACCAAATTGAAAGATCCAGGAAGTTTTACTATTCCTTGTTTAATTGGTAGTTTAAATATTGAGAAAGCATTAACTGACTTAGGTGCCAGTATTAATTTAATACCTTATAAAATGTTCAAGCACCTCGGTCTTGGGGAACCAAAACCCACTAGGATGAGTATCCAACTAGCCGATAGATCTATTAAATACCCTAGGGTAATTATTGAAGACGTTTTAGTTAAAGTTGATAAATTCATATTCACTGTTGACTTTGTTGTGCTTAACATGGATGAGGATATTGAAGTACATTTAATTTTAGGACGCCCATTTTTAGCCACTGCTAGGGCTAATATTGATGTAGGTAATGGTAAGCTTGCGCTTAGGGTAGGTGATGAGGAGATTATCTTTAAAATCTATGATGCTATGCGATACTCTAAAGAGCAAGATGATTCCTGTTATTTTATTAACTCTATTGATAATTTTATTCAAGATTCTTTTCAGGAAATAATACATAAAGACACGTTGGAACTATGTCTTGTCCAAGGCGAGGAGGCAGATGATGATGCCAATGAGATGGGGAGATAAAAATCGAAATAAATCCTAATAGCTCCTCCCTAAGACAGAAAGAGTATGAGGGCATTGAAATAAACGACGAATCTAAACAAAGACCCTCTATTGAAGAACCCCCCCAAATTGGAATTGAAACAGTTACCAACACACTTAGAGTACGTATTCCTTGGGAGAAATTCTACACTACCGGTAATTATTTCTTCAGACCTAGGACCCAATGAGAAAGAAGAGTTACTACAGGTGTTAAAGGAGCATAAAAGAGCCATAGCTTGGAAAATCTCTGACATTAAAGGGATAAGCCCATCATTTTGCACTCACAAAATTTTAATGGAAGATAAATATAAACCATATGTGCAACCTCAAAGACGATTAAATCCCAATATGAAGGAAGTTGTCAAAACTGAGGTAATTAAACTTCTAGATGCTGGAATTATTTATCCTATTTACGATAGTTCTTGGGTAAGTCTGTGCGAGGTTGTTCCAAAGAAAGGAGGCATGTTATCATAGCTAATGAAAAGAATGAATTAATTCCAACAAGAACGATCCACGAGTTAGAGAGTTTGCATCGACTATAGGAAATCGAACGATGCCACAAGAAAAGACCACTTTCCTTTACCCTTCATTGATCAGATGCTAGAAAGATTATCTGGGCATATGTACTACTGCTTCCTAGACGGACTCTTTGGCTACTTCCAAATCCCCATAACTCCTGAGGATCAAGAAAAGACAACATTCACATGTTCATACGGTACATTTGCTTATCGAAGAATGCCTTTTGGATTATGTAACGCTCCTGCTACTTTTCAGCGCTGCATGCTAGCCATCTTTGACGAACTTGTGGAAGATATCATGGAGGTATTTATGGATGACTTTTTGGTATACAGTAATTCGTTCCACCTTTGCCTTAAAAATTTAAAACGAGTTTTAATGAGATGTGAGGAAATATGGGAAAAGTGTCACTTCATGGTTCGAGAAGGGATTGTGTTAGGTCATAAAATTTCTAGTAAAGGGATTGAGGTTGATAAAGCAAAAATTGAAACCATAGAAAAATTACCTCCTCCTAGTTCAGTTAAGGCTATTAGAAGTTTTTTAGGACATGTCGGTTTCTATAGAAGATTTATTAAGGATTTTTCTAAAATAGCTAAGCATTTGATGAAATTACTAGAAAAAGATGTACCTTTCAATTTTGATCAGGAATGTTTAGATGCATTTAATACCCTAAAAACTAAATTAACAAATGCCCCAATTATTATTGCACCTGATTGGAATTTACCCTTTGAACTAATGTATGATGTGAGTGATTTTACAGTAGGTGCAGTTTTAGGACAGCGAAGAGACAAGCATTTTCAACCGATCTATTACGCTAGCAAGACACTGACGGCCGCACAAGAGAATTACACCACCACAGAAAAAGAATTGCTAGCTGTGGTTTTTGCATTTGATAAATTTAGACAATATTTAATATTATCTAAAGTCGTCGTTTACACTGACCATTCAGCCCTTCGTTATATTTTAACTAAATCTGATGCAAAACCTCGACTCATAAGATGGATTTTACTTTTACAGGAATTTGATTTGGAAATCCAGGATAAGAAAGGAGCTGAAAACCTTGCAGCAGACCATCTTTCTAGACTTGAAAATCCACATCTTAAAGAACTTGATGAGAGTGAGATTAATGACTCGTTTCCTGAAGAACAACTCTTGGCTATATCCGACGCCGAGGTACCTTGGTTTGCAGATATCGCAAATTATTTAGCTGCCAACGTTTTACATAAAAGGTTGACACATCAGCAAAAGAAGCGATTCTTTACTGATGTGAAAAACTATTTTTGGGAGGACCCTTTTCTTTTTCGTATATGTGCAGATCAAGTAATTCGGAGATGTGTCACGAAGGAAGAAGCAAGAAAAATTCTAGAACATTTCCATTCATGACCAACAGGAGGACATTACAGTGGGACGAAAATAGCACATAAAACACTCGAATTAGGTTTTTATTGGCCCACTCTGTTCAAGGACGCTAACAGGTATGTTAATTCATGTGATAAATGTCAGAGAACAGGTAATATCTCTAAACGCGATGAAATGTCTCAAACATATATGCTATCATGTGAAATATTTGATGTATGGGGTATCGATTTTATGGGACCATTCCCTAGCTCATTTGGGAATAAATACATCCTCGTAGCGGTTGATTACATGTCGAAATGGGTGGAAGCTCAAGCTTTACCCACCAATGATGCAAGAGTGGTAGTGCGATTTCTTAAAAAACTTTTCTCTCGATTTGGAACACCTAGAGCAATTATTAGTGATAGGGGTACTCATTTTTGTAACGCCCAATTCGAGGAAATATTAAAGAAATATGGAGTACACCACAGAACAGCTACCCCTTATCACCCTCAAACTAGTTGACAAGTCGAAATATCCAATAGAGAACTTAAACGTATCCTAGAGAAAACTGTAGAATCAAATAGGAAAGATTGGGCATCAAAAGTAGACGACGCTTTATGGGCCTATAGAACCGCCTTTAAAACTCCCATAGGAAAATCCCCATACAAACTTGTTTACAGGAAGAACTGTCATTTACCGTTTGAACTCGAACATAAAGCATTTTGGGCTGTAAAATTCTTAAACAACGATCTTAAACTTGCAGGCGAGAAAAGATTGATGCAGTTGAACGAGCTTGATGAGTGGCGAGAAAACGCCTACGAGAACTCAAGATTATACAAAGAAGCAACAAAGCGAGGCCATGATGCTCGTCTAAAGAGACCTAAACAATTTGAAGTTGGAGATCTCGTGTTACTTTATAATTCAAGACTCAAATTATTCCTCAGAAAGCTGAAATCGAGATGGTCAGGTCTATTTGTAATCAAAACCATTTTCCCCTATGGCACAATCGAGGTAACTCATCCTACTTATGGCACATTCAAGGTGAACGGTCAACGACTTAAATTATATAACGGTGAGAACTTTAGGGACATTAGAGAGGAGCTTCAGCTCCATGAACCTCCATAAAGAACCGAATATAAGGTAAGTCGAGCTTATGACTATAAACAAGCGCTTCTCGGGAGGCAACCCGAGCTCTAACCATATTAACTAGTTTGCTTTCAATTTTCTTATTTATGCTTTAAGTGAAGGTTTCACCACCACACGGCCTTGCACACGGGCGTGGCCGTGGCCGTGTGGACACCACAAGTACGCATATCGGCGTGGCAGAGGCCGTGCGGACCAAGGACGAAAAATTCCCAAAACACGGGCTACAACAAAACACCACGGCCGTGTGATTCGGCCGTGGTCGAAACTGAGTAAACGACACGGGCGTACGACACGCCCGTTGTAACACCCCCAAACCCGGCCCACGAGTCCTGACCGGATCTGGTATGTCACTGCGGAAACCGTTCGAAAAATATTTTAACTTAAGGTAAAAACATAAAGATTTATTGTCTTTAGAACAACTTTTTATATTTAAATGCTAAGTAAATATTTGATTAGTACAAAATATCACGGTTTAAAACTTTAATAAATATTTTAGAAATATAAATGTCCAAAATAAAAACAATTCCACTTGATAATTTAATCGTCGTCAAGCTTAAAAATAAATAATATAGGTACTCAATAAAAATACTTAAATACCTTAATGGGCCTTATTACAATAAACGCTTAATCAAATCTTTGAAAATAAAAAAAGAACTTAATTAATTAAAATATCTTACGCATGGGCCACCTCGTATCCACTCAAACCCGGTCCAAGCTTTATGCATCACCTGAAATGTTGGTAAAAATTTGGGTGAGTCAAGCAGACTCGGTGCATAGTCATTACACATGTCTCCACATATGGGCTTGGCCCATATCCACCTGATCCATACACATAAATATGCAATTATGAAACCCAACCCAACCTAAGTCCATCCATTACACCTACCTTAGCGGACTCCTGCCCAAGGCCGTGGCTAATCCACCACCGATCACATAGTGATCCACATATCTTACCTTGGCGGACTTGCTTTGCTCAAGGCCGTGGTGAGCCACCGATCCATAGGGATCCCACATATCGATCGATCCACGGTGATGCACACACTATCAACCGCCGAGATGGGCACCTAGCCAACACCTCCCTTGATGAAGCACATAGCTAACATCAAGCGCTAATGTAACACAAGGTCGACATTAGACCACGTACATAAATATGTACACCCTGTCCTCCAATATTCATATCCCAAGCCCTCATGCACATATATATGATAAAACATCATTTAAAAAAATACATATATAACATGCTCATCTCCATTTCATATATTTAACAGTAATCATTTAATAACATAAAACGCTGACCTTGTTAATCGTTTACCCATCAGGGGTATCCACCATTTTAGCCCTTATCTCGGCTATCATTCACAACATAGCACATATAAATTTTAACATATTTAAAACAATCAAAAGACAGTGCGATAACTACGCACCTGATTAGCACAATTGACTAAATCCCGAAACCCACGTCTAATGATTTGCACCTTTGCGATTGTAGAACTCCTTCCTAATCTTTCCAAATCCCGAAATACCTGCTTGCTCCTTGAGACACAAGTCTCCAAATCCCGAAAGATCAGCTCTTGATTCGGCCACAAGACACACTATCGTAACCGGTCGAATCGCTTGCACCCGAAGTCTCCTTGAACACTGAGAGATTCGGCTTTTAGGGGATGATAAGAAAAGAGTAGTTTTCGGGAAAAGATGATAATACAAAAGAACAAGAAAGAAGAATAAACTAGACTACCACCTTCGGCTTTGAAGTTCAAAAGAGAAAGGTAGAATACAAGGTTCGGCTATGATTCAGAATAGCAAGGGAATATTCGGCCACACAAGAACATAGGTAGAATTGAGGTAGGGCCATGCAGTGCTGACGTCGCGGAAGAATGGCCATAAAAGTGTAGTGAATGATGTTGTGAATGAATGTGACTTCATGGAAAAATGAATGTGTCTCTGCTTATGAATGTGAATGTGATTCTCTGAATTAGAATAGTAAACTTGAACTGAAACTTTGTTCGATCGAAAGAACCACTTCTAGAAATTCTTTTCATAAAATTTGCTCGTGGATAAACAGTGGAACAAAATTTCTAATGCATAAAACTTTTAATCAGATTAAATCGCGGTGTAAAAATGAGTTTGAGGGGACGTGGTTGTCGCGGACGTGGTCAAGGTGGAATGACAGCTTTAATAAGATCAGAGTGCGCAGCAGTGAAGTAAGTGTGGTAAGTTAGGATGTACGGATGTTCGTTAGTAAGTAATTTCGAGGACGAAATTTTTTTTAAGGAGGGTAGAATTGTAACATCCTAAATTAGGGGTTATGCGTTTGGAGCATAACTCAAGTGTTGGTAGGCTTTAAGTATGGTTGGTGATATTTTAAGGGTTTTTAAAACTCTAGGATTAAAAGGGAGTGCATTGGAAATTTTTGAAATTTTTGGGTTAAAAGGGGAAATTGGGCTAAGGAGGCGTTAAGAATAATTTTTGGCATGTTTGGACACAAAGAGCGCCTTGGTAAAGTGGCTCCCATGCGCCACTTAAGGGTTGGAAGTAACGCCAGCAAGGGCCTGGGTTCAAGGCACGGCAGCAGCAAGTGGTGTTTTATTTTTGGGTGTTGGCGTTAAGAAGGAAAGGGCGGAGTTAAGGAGGGTTAAAAGGATGTTGTGGGCAATGGTGGACAAGAAAGTCAGCTTGGTGGAGTGGCTTGGGGCGCCACTTGAGGGTCTTGGCAAGGGACTCAAGTTCGAATAGCATGGGAAGCACATGGGTTTTATTTTTGGTTTTGGCGTGAGACAAGGGAGCTGGGAGTGAGGTGTTAAAAGATGTTTTGGGTGGATTATATCACAAAAAGCGCTTTGGCCGAATGGCTCAGGGCGCACTGCAAACATGGGTTCTAGCAGGTCTCATGTTCGAGACCTATGGGGCGTAGATTTGGGTGTTTTACTTTTATTTTGATTTTGCAAAGCAAATTGGAAGGCGATGGGACGGCACATGTGAGCTTCAATAGATAAAGATTAAGCTGATTTGGTCTAATCCTTTTAGAATTAATTTGGAGGGTAGATTAATATTAGTTTATTTTTATTTTGTATTTTAATTGAAGGGGTGATAATGGATAAAGGGGGTTGTTAGTTTATTGATTTTTGAATGATTGATAAGAGATAAATAAGGCTTATTTTATTTAGTTCAAGTGAGTGGATAAGAGTTAAAATAGGAATTAACTTAGGAATTTGATAAGGAATGGAGATAGCAGCCGAATGGGGTCTCCTTGGGTTGATAATTTTCGGTCAACTAGGGGGGTATTAAGTGCCGAATTACAGTTGCATGAATATTCTTCCTTTTGCCGAATCTACACCCTTCGTCCTAAGCTTCTTCTTTTATTTAGTGATTAGCCGAAATTCTCCTAACTTCTCTCCCTACTCTTTTCTTTTCTTCAAACCTCAATTCTACCTATGTTCTTGTGTGGCCGAATATTCCCTTGCTATTCTGAATCATAGCCGAACCTTGTATTCTACCTTTCTCTTTTGAACTTCAAAGCCGAAGGTGGTAGTCTAGTTTATTCTTCTTTCTTGTTCTTTTGTATTATCATCTTTTCCCGAAAACTACTCTTTTCTTATCATCCCCTAAAAGCCGAATCTCTCAGTGTTCAAGGAGACTTCGGGTGCAAGCGATTCGACCGGTTACAATAGTGTGTCTTGTGGCCGAATCAAGAGCTGATCTTTCGGGATTTGGAGACTTGTGTCTCAAGGAGCAAGCAGGTATTTCGGGATTTGGAAAGATTAGGAAGGAGTTCTACAATCGCAAAGGTGCAAATCATTAGACGTGGGTTTCGGGATTTAGTCAATTGTGCTAATCAGGTGCGTAGTTATCGCACTGTCTTTTGATTGTTTTAAATATGTTAAAATTTATATGTGCTATGTTGTGAATGATAGCCGAGATAAGGGCTAAAATGGTGGATACCCCTGATGGGTAAACGATTAACAAGGTCAGCGTTTTATGTTATTAAATGATTACTGTTAAATATATGAAATGGAGATGAGCATGTTATATATGTATTTTTTTAAATGATGTTTTATCATATATATGTGCATGAGGGCTTGGGATATGAATATTGGAGGACAGGGTGTACATATTTATGTACGTGGTCTAATGTCAGCCTTGTGCTACATTAGCGCTTGATGTTAGCTATGTGCTTCATCAAGGGAGGTGTTGGCTAGGTGCCCATCTCGGCGGTTGATAGCTGTGTGCATCACCGTGGACTGACTGATATGTGGGATCCCTATGGGATCGGTGGCTCAGCCACGGCCTTGAGCAGCAAGTCTGCCAAGGTAAGATATGTGGATCACTATGTGATCGGTGGTGGATTAGCCACGGCCTTGGGCAGGGAGTTTGCTAAGGTAGGTGTAATGGATGGACTTAGGTTGGGTTGGGTTTCATAATTGCATATTTATGTGTATGGACTGTGTGGATATGGGCCAAGCCCATATATGGAGACATGTGTAATGACTATGCACTGAGTCTATTTGACTCACCCAAATTTTTACCAACATTTCAGGTGATGCATAAAGCTTGGACCGGGTTGGAGTGGATACGAGGTGGCCCATGCAGAAGATATTTTAATTAATTAAGTTCTTTTTTTTTATTTTCAGTATTTGATTAAGCGTTTATTGTAATAAGGCCCATTAAGGTATTTAAGTATTTTTATTGAGTACCTATATTATTTATTTTTTAAGCTTGACGACGATTAAATTATCAAGTGGAATTGTTTTTATTTTCAGACATTTATATTTCTAAAATATTTATTAAAGTTTTAAACCAGGATATTTTGTACTAATCAAATATTTACTTAGCATTTAAATATAAAAAGTTGTTCTAAAGACAATAAATCTTTATGTTTTCACCTTAAGTTAAAATATTTTTCGAACGGTTTCCGCAGTGACATACCAGATCCGGTCAGGACTCGTGGGCCGGGTTTGGGGGTGTTACACCCGTGCCTTGAAACCGTGGCCAAACCTATCGAATTAACCTGGGCGTGGGACCTATAACACGGGCGTGAGAGAAGCGAATAAAGCTCGGCACGGCCGTACGACACAGCCGTGTGGGACAACACGCCCACAGCACACGGACGTGGGACGCAAAATAGGCGCGCCAAACCCCTAAACATTCGAAACACACGGGCTAAAAATGATCCACACGGGCGTGTCACACGCCCGTGTGCCCTTATTTCTATATAACCCCTCACTATTCATCATCTTTTCCCCCAAATTCTCCTCCCCAAACCCTAGCCGTTTTCCCTTTTCCCCTACTAAGTCTGGCCACCACCATCAACACCCCCTCAGCTTTCCCATCTATCTCTTTTTCCTCATTCCCTTTCTTCTTTCCCCCCTCTTCTTCTCCACACAAGTCCACGCCCGTGCAACTCCTTTCCCGCAGACCACGCCCGTGCACCACCGCCACGACTGTGTGCCACCACCTCGACCGTGTTGCTTCCTTCAACACCTCTATCGGTTCCCCTCTTCACCATTGATTACTTATTTCTTTAAATTTTATATTATCCCTTGTTCACATTTTCATGATTTAAATTCCTACTTATTTCTCATTTTCTTGTGCTATTTAGTTGGGTTAGTTTGATAGTTTGTTATTTTGGTGTTACTAATGCTATCAAACCTGCTTCGGATGAGGACTAGAATTTACATTCTACACTATTTGATAAAATATAATAGGATTCTACTAGAATAGAATAATTGCTTGGATGGTAATGATATTGGATGTAGGAAAACTCTTTCACATTTTCAGGTACATAATGTCTTCTTCCCGCGGTAAGAAAACCGCAGTCCCTGTTTCAAAAAAATGAAAGGGGCCTAGTTCATTATCGGCACGCGCATCTACCGAAGTGTGACACCCATTTCTACAGTTTCTTCCGGGAACCCAGGAGAAGTGTTTTCAGACAATACGGGCGTGACCCCTCGGCGTGGGGAGATGCATCGACTGGGCCGTCCTGGAGCAAGTACAACTTGCTGATGTCGTTCGGGCCTTACTGTCCACCGAACCTTGGGAGCAGTTCTTCAGTATTGTCGAGCCCACATACCTCGAACTAACATTAGAACTTTGCTCTACTTTTCATTTGCAAGAGGTGATGACGAACCACGACGACCCAGGCACCATACAGTTCTGCCTAGGAGGTTTGGTTCACAAAATGAGTGTCCCTGAATTTAGAATCGCTCTGGGACCCCAGACAGAAGAGTTCATGGAGGAGAATGAACTCGACACTCTCCACCGCCACATCCACTATTCACCTTCCAAATGTTGGCGGGCCTTGGTTCCAGTTTCCGCAACATATGATCCTAGTCGCACCAAAGCGACCGCTCTTCCCCCATCACTGAGGTACCTCAATTCCCTCATCGCACATACATTGATAGGAAGGCGCGAGAGCACCAGCATCGTTAATACCACCGACGCCTATTTTCTATGGAACATGGCGCATGGCCACGCGTTCGACCTTGCCTACTTCATCGCTCTCGCCATCCAACATCAGACGGAGCGGCATCGTAAGGGGGTAATTTCTATGGAGCCCTATGTGACACGACTCACGAGACACTTTGGCCTCCTCAACACCGCGGCACAATCATCTTCCCTCACCTTGATAGGCCAGATGGCTCCACAGGGCATCTCGACCATGATAAACATGAGGACGATCAAGCGTCACCGTGGGACCAATCCTCCCCAATACCGTCTAGCCCATACCATCAAGGAGGAGGAGCCTGAGGACATTACTGACGATGTCCCCCCACCACACGAGGAGCCACTACTGAGCAATCGCCCAACTCATGCGGCAGCTTCTATTTCAGACATATCTGAGCGCCTAACACGATTCGAGCAGCAATGCTTCAAGCGTTTCGATCACATTGACGCCACCCTCCACCAGATATGTCAGCACCTTCACATTTCATCACCGCTCCCACCTCGCGAGCCATCTGGCGATGAGGACTTCTGAGTCCTCTTTAATTTGTTATTCTCCTTTAAATTTTAGAATACTAATTTTCATTTTATTTTTTTTATTTTCATTTTATTTTTGACACATGTTTATTTTAAGTTATTTTTAGGTTTCATAACCACTATTACCCAATTTATATCTTTTGGCAATATTTGAGTAATCCTTACAGTCTAAAGAACCCACTGATTTAATCACAGTTAAAAAGCCTAAAATAGCACTCCGGAATACCCATCTCTAATGAGGAAAATCTACCACGTCTCCTTCAATTTTTTCTACACTTCCAACTCAAGGAATCCATCCAAAATTCAGGAAGTTTCACTTCTCTCTCTCTCTCTTATGATATCATGCTATTAATCTCTAGAACACATATCTTTGTACATTGAGGACAATGTACATCTTAAGTGTGGGGAGGTGTCAACAATACTATCCCTGAATGATATCTTGTCTTAAGTAAATGTTCTCATATTACTATTAGAATGAAATATCCTTTGATTTATGATTTTTGTGATATGTTTTAGATTAAGGCATAGGTAATTGTGCAGTGATAATTTAAACTTTAGGATACTAGAGAATCAAGCAGGATGAGTCTATTTTCAGAATTAAAAATTTGTTAGGTTGTCTACCTGAATCTAATTATTACCTTGAAGTTTGAAATTTACAAGGTTGACATCAAAAACCATAATTTTTTGTGAGATTTTGAGCCTTTTAGAGCATATTCTTTTCTTACTCACTTTATTGATTATGAGTGTGTCAACATTGATTTGTTATTCTAGAACTTGCTTCGATCATACATGTCGAGACCACACCTATGATTTGATATACTGAGATGATAAAGGCACCTAGGTTTTAACCCACTTATTCCAATAAAAAGCCTACCCGTTTAATTAACCCCTAGTGAACCCCTTTGAAACCTAATCAACCATTTCTTAACTCACCCATTAATATTAACCCAAAACCCACTTTATATTTGTTATCACCAATTCTCTTGACTACCCTTATATCAAGATTTGATTTGATTGGTTGCTTAACTATTTTCTTTATTCCAGTTGTTAAATTCTATCTTATTATTATTGTATGATTTGTTCTTAAAAAAAAATTCTGGGAATCTATTCATTATTACTTCTTTGTTATTGGAGCTTAAGCAGTTAATTTTACATTTTGAAAAGAAGCTCGTGTTATTAGTGATGAATTCCTAATTGATGTAATTATTTAAGCTTTAGTTATTTTTCTAGTTAGGTAATTTATCAATTCAGTCTCGATACTAACCCTCTAATTCAGTCTTTATCCACACCTTTAACCCAAGCCCCGTTACAACCCATAAAAGACCTTTCGATTTGTGTATCATATCATTTTACAGTGGTGGAGATTTGATTTTCATGCAAGCCTATGGGATTAACTTTTCATGTTTGACTCTTGAGTGCTTATTTTTGAACCTTAAACACCTTGAGTGATTTGAGTGAACCTTTAGTGAGGATGTCAATTCTCGTTGATTTTGAATTAAAGGTGATTATTTAGGTAAGGGAAAACACCTATTTTTCGTACTATAAAAACTATGACTTTGATTGTTTGAATCTTTAGGAACCTTCTGGTTAAATTATCAATGTATGAATTACCTATGAATTATGATGAAACATTAGTGATGAAGGTTATGAATTGAGGAAATTTGATTTTAATTGTGAGTTGAGAATTTTGCTTGAGGACAAGCAAATGCTTAAGTGTGGGGGTATTTGATAAACCGTAATATATACATATTTTAATCCCACATTTAGCATACTTTTGGATGATTTAATCCCTTGAATTGTGAAATTTGATGCACCTAATCCTTTAACTTCATGTTTTATACTTAGGAGAGCATCGGAGGATGAAAAGAACGAGAAACGGGCCGAAAACGGAGAAAATGAGCCAAAGTAAGAAATTCACACGGCCTGGAGTTCACCATACGGTCGTGCCACCTTAGCAGGCCTGAACACGGCCTGGGCTCGACTCACACAGGCGTTCCACACGGGCGTGCCCCTGCCTTGACCTATTTTAATTCCATTCGGATTAGGGTACTTGTGGGCCAAGAAAGGCATTTTGAAAGCCTATATAAATACCCTAGAGGGCGACCTAAAAGGGGGCGAAGCCAGAGAGGGCTGAACACAGGAAATTACTCGAAGACAGCCAGTTGATTCATCCAAGAAGCCGAAATCACACCCAAGACGGAAGATCTTCCCTTCAATTTCCTTCAGAGGGTTTTAGGGTTTTTTCTTATGTTTTGTTATTTACTTTCTTCTGATATGTATTCTTTATTAAACATGAACTAAACCCCTCAAATACCTGAGGGGGATGAAACCTAAGATGGATCTTGTTATTGTTTTTCGAACTGTATGATAAATACTTGATTTGTTCTTAATTATGTGTTCTTAACTCTTGTTTTAATATTTCAGGATATTGATTCAAGTATTGATGTGCTTAGGCAGTGGAGCAAAAGTCCATGTTTAAGAGTAGATCTAGCATAGTTAAGCGGAGTTGATCGCAACCCTAGAGATAGGATGACGAAAATCTACCGGATTAGGGTCAAACCTAATATGGGAGTCCATAGATCGAGTTAATGCAACACTAGGGGTTTTAATTTGAAAGAGTTCAATTAATCAACCTAGGGTTAGACGTTATTAGTCTCGAAAGGGATAATAATATAAATTAGGGAATCCTACGGATCAAGTCAAGTAAATAAATAAATGCGTTCGAGTTAAGTAATAAGTGAAGTCTAGGTGGATTCTTCCTCAGTATTGTCTTAATCAACTGGTTTTCCGAAAAATATTTTCCCAATTCACTCTCTGTGTCTTAGCATCCTTAGTTTAGTAATTAGTTAATTAAACATCGATTCCCTTAATACTTAGGCTAGATAATAAAAAGATAGTAACTACTAGTACTCTTGGTCCTTGAGGATACGATATTTCCGGTCTTGCCATAGCTATACTACTGAACGATAGGTGTGCTTGCCTTATTCGTTGTCATAGTTAGTTTGGACACGGTCATCCCCATTTCTCTTGACTACCCTTATGTCGAGATTTGATTTGATCAGTTGCTTAATTATTTTCTTTATTTCAGTTATTAAAGTTCTTTCTTATCATTGTTTGTTCTTATTCTTAAAAAAATGTTGAAGATTTATTCATTATTAGTGATTATGAGCTTAAACAGTCAATTTTATATCTTTAGAAGAAGCTCGTGTTATTAGTGATAAGTTTTTAATTGATATAATTATTTAGTATTAGATCATATTTTTCTAGTTAGGTAATTTGTCAATTCAATCTCGATTCTAACCCTCTAATTCAGCATGTATCCACACCTTTAACCCAAGCCCCATTACAACCCTAAAAAAGACCTTTTGATTTGTGTATCATCTCATTTTATAGTGGTGGAGATTTGATTTTCATGCAAGCCTATGGGATTAACTTTTCATGTTTGACTTTTGAGTGCTTAATTTGAACCTTAAACACTTTGAGTGATTTGAGTGAATCTTTAGTGAGGATGTCAATACTTGTCGGTTTTGAATCAGAGGTAATTATTTAGGTAAGGGGAAACAACTATGTTTTCATGCTATAAAAATCTATGACTTAGATTGTTTGAATCTCTAGGACTCTTCGAGTTAAATTATCAATATATAAATTATCTGTGAATTATGATGAGACATTATTGTTGAGAATTATGAATTGAGGAAGTTAGTTTTAATTGTGAGTTGAGGATTTTGCTTGAGGACAAGCAAAGGCTTAAGTGTGGGGATATTTGATAAACCATAATTTACACATATTTTAACCCCATGCTTAGCTTACTTTTGGGTGAATTTTGATTGAATTTGATGAATTTGATGCTCCTAATCTCTTAATTTCATGTTTTATACTTAGGAGAGCTTAGAAAGTCAAAAAGGACGAGAAACGGGCCAAAATGGGGCAAAATGGGCCTACCTAGGAAATCAACACGGCCTGGATCATTGGCCACGGCCGTGTGTCATAGCAGGATCAACCACGACCTAGACTGTCGACCACGGGCAGATCACACGGCCGTGTGTGGCGAGTAAAATCGACCACGGCCGAAGGAATCCACCACGGGCGTGTCCCTGCCAAAATCAGGATGAATTCTATTCGGAATAGGATACTTGTGGGCCAAGTAATGCATCTAAAAGCCTATATAAACACCTTATGGGGCAACCTAAAAGGAGAGCTCGACAGGACGTCGAATAGACGCTGGGTAGAAGGAGAAAATACTCCAAGACAGCCGTCGGAAACAGCTTAGGAGAAGGATCTCCATCAAGACTGAGGATCTCCCATCAAGTTCTTTAGAAGTTTTTGGGTTTTCTTATGATTTGTTGTTTTTCCTCTTTTATGATGTTTTCCTCTTTTAGTATGAACTAAATCCCTTAAATATCTAAGGGGATGAAACCTAAGACAGATCTTATTATTATTTGATTTATGAGATAAATACTTGTGCTTATTCTTAATTGTGAGTTCTTATTCTTGTCTTGATAATTCAAAGTTATTGATTCAAGTCGAATGTGCTTATTCGAGTGGAGCAAAAGTCCTGTTTAAGAGTAGATCAACACAATTAAGCGGAGTTGATTGCAACCCTAGACATAGAGGCGTGAAAATCTAAAATCACGGATTAGGGTTAAACCTAATAAGGGAATCCATAGATCGAGTTAATGCAACAATAGGGGTTTTAATTAGAAAGAGATTTCAATTAATCAACCTAGAGTCAGTTGTTAGTAGCCTCGAGAGAGGTATTAATATAATTTAGGGATTTCTACGGATTAAGCCAAGTGAATAAATCGCATGAATCAAAAGTAATAAGTAAAGTCTAGGTGGATTCTTCCTTAGGTATTGTCTATCTCATATAAGTTGTCCAAATGTATTTTCCCCAATTTACTCTTTGTCGCGTTCATAGTTAGTTAAATTAGTTAGTAAATTTTAGATTAAAAATAAATCCCCTTAATTATTAGGCTAGATAATAAAAAAGATAGTTAATACTAGTACTCTTGGTCCTTGAGGATACGATATTTCGGACTCACCACAACTACACTACTGTTCGATAGGTACGCTTGCCTTTGTCGAAATAATAGTTAGTTTCGAGCTCCATCACATCTCTATCATGTGCATAAAGGGTTCCATAAAACCCTGTATATCTCCATTTATTTCTTACTTCATTATTATCAACAATCACGTCAATATGCGTTTTAGAAAAATTTTGAAGCGTGATATTAACATCGTTTCTCCATGCCAAACATAGACCTCCTCTCGTGCCATCTGAATCAACTTCAATACCATTCGTATAACCGCAGCTTCGGCGAACTCTTTCCATCTGACTTTTACAAAGCTTTGTCTCCATAAAGAAGACCATTTGGGGATTATATATCTTCAGCGAGTGCCGAAGTCTTCGTACTGTCCGTGGGCTCCCCAAACCACGGACATTCCAACTTAGAATTTTCATTGCGCCCGATCAGCTTGCCTCTTGGCAGCCGCCAATGATAAATGATTAATTTCCACCATTCTCCTATTCCTTACCGTTAAAGTGTTGATCTCTTCCCTGGCTGTTAATTCTTCAGTCTCCCCCCGAGCTCTCTTTTTCCCCTCCTCTCCGATTAAAACATTATCTTCCAAATCATGATCCATAGCAGTTTGAGATTGATCTGGCAATACATTTTCCCTCCATCGTCCAAAAGATGATGATCCCCCTTCCAAATTAAATCCCAGAACTGGATCGATAGCCTTCTCGCATCTCGATTTTTTTTCCACATCCCACATCTTGTTTCCTAGTACTCGACTATTCTCACAGTTTCCTCCCATTTTCCCCTCTCTTTCCTCTCGTAACCATATACTGTTCGTTTCTAAAGCTCTTCGAGATTGTGCTCGCAACGATAAATCCAAACCCATTTCAGCAATTTCCACTCCTAGCGCCATTTTTGCTTCACAAAAGGAATCACTATATCCCAATCTGCCACAATAAAAACAGAAGAGTGACAACCTTTCATACTTAAATCTTACATATGAGCATCTCCCACAAAACATAACCTGCTTCTTTCTTTTCAAAGGACGTCGTATATCTATTTGGACTTTTATTCTCATAAAATTTTGATTTTTTTCCCCAAATTCGATCCATCATACTTCATAAAATTCCCTAAGAAATTCCCCAATTGCATTGCCAATTTCTCAGAGAAAAGACCAGTAGGGACGTCATGAATTTGTACCCAGAAATGTGCCAAGATTAAAGGTACTTTTAATGGGTCCTCCCTCCATTGCAGTTTATAAAGCACCAGCAAGTGGTTGTTAAAGGTCCATGGTGAGCCCTTAAAAACCCTTTCCATATCCATGACATGAAAGAATTGAAACAAAAACCTTTTCTCTCCCAGATCTCTGATTTGAACACCCCGAACAGGATGCCATAGGTTCACCATGGTACTTTTCATAGCTAGGAAGTGAATTATATTGGCTGTTAGGAAACACCCCACTAATCAAAAAGCCCCCTCCTCTCTTTCCGAATTCAAATCTAGTTGTATTTGTAGGACTTCTTCTTCCTCATTGAGCGTCAAACCAGCTAATTCGGTTTCCATGGATGCAGGTAGGGAATGCGTAAAAGAGAAGACTTGAGTAGAATGCCGCCGTCAAAACAAAACAGAAGACGAAAAACAAGAAAACCTAAAAATCATGCCAGAGAAGGCAGACAGTTGCGTACTAGGGTAGCAGACTTATTTTAACATTTGTAAAATTTAGTAGTTTTAAAAAGTTATATTATCTAGAACAAATATTTTAACTTTTATGTCTTCATATAAATTGATCTTCTTTGGAAAAGATGATGGCCAAATAATACTTGAAATGTAACGAATTTAAGCGTGGCCGGTAACACAGGGAAGGTTTTGAATTTCCTTAATAAACGTTTGTTATGTCGACATTCTATAAACACCTCTCCATCTTCCCAAACATTTCTAAACACTTCCTCTTTTATCTACAGAAAATATGACCTCATTATTCTTCCATCATTTACAAAATCCAAATGCTACAACACTTCCATGCTCACAATGCCCCACTATAAAACGCTTCCTTTTTTACTTCCCCTTCAATCCCTTTCATAGTTTTCCAACCATGATCAAATTCAACCAAACCCAACTCTTCACATTTCTTTGCTTCTTTTTCATCTTGTTTTCTCCCTTGGTACGAGGAGACTGCACATGTGAACCCGAGGATGAAGATCGGAACAAGCCACTAGCTCTGAAATACAAGATGGCCGCTATAGTTTCGATTCTTGTAGCTGGAGCCATCGGTGTTTGTTTTCCGCTACTAGGGAAAACTATCGATGCTTTACGTCCTGAAAAGGACATTTTCTTCGTCATCAAAGCTTTTGCGGCCGGTGTCATATTGTCCACTGGGTTTATCCATGTTCTCCCCGATGCTACTGAGAACTTGACATCTCCTTGCCTCAATGAAAACCCTTGGGGGAAGTTTCCGTTTGCTGGATTAGTCGCGATGGTATCCGCGATTGCTACGTTGTTGGTAGATACGTTTGTCACTTCTCATTACACCAAGCCTCACCTAAATAACACCCAACAGGGCCATGGCGACGAAGAGAAGAAAACAAAGGAAAATGAAATAGATGTTGTACATGTTCATGCTCATGCAAGTTCAATTTCGGGTTCAACTCAGCTTCTCCGATACCGAGTAGTATCACAGGTTTTGGAATTGGGAATAGTGGTGCACTCTGTGATAATAGGGATATCTTTGGGTGCTTCTGAAAGTCCCAAGACTATAAAACCATTGGTGGCTGCACTCACTTTTCATCAGTTCTTTGAAGGCATGGGACTCGGTGGATGCATTTTGCAGGCACGACTCAAGGCTCGATCTGTGGCGATTATGGTACTGTTTTTCGCATTGACGACGCCGGTGGGAATTGGAATGGGAATAGGAATATCAAATACATACAATGAGAACAGCCCGACGGCATTAGTTGTGGAAGGGATGTTGAATGCGGCATCGGCGGGGATCTTAATATATATGGCGCTGGTGGATCTTTTGGCTGCTGATTTCATGAACCCGAAGTTGCAAAATAATGGAAAAGTGGGTGCAAGCGCCGGTGTTTTCCTTCTTCTTGGCTCTGCTCTAATGTCCCTTTTAGCTGTGTGGGCTTAAAACTTGTATACTACAATTCAATGCAAAAGTTTCTTCCTTCTTTTTCAGGATAATAAGATTCATTGTATTTTTAATTTCAGATATTTATCTGTTTTGTGAATTTTAATTTCAATTCCTAATACATTTTTTAATTTTGAATTTTTTTATGTAAATTGTGGATTCAATTTGAAATTTTTTAATACTAAAATTTCAATTTTTAAAAATTTATTTTGGTTAAATTTAATAAGCAGGTGTTACGAGTCAATTAAACACCAATTTGATTATCAAAATTATTTAAAAATTAATGTTATTAAAGTAAGATTTAAGGGTAAATTATAAAAATAATCACTTATATATGATTTAAATTGCATTTTGGTGACTAAATTTTAATTTGTTATGTTTTGATTTAATGTTATCAATTTATAATATTTTAATCACTATGCCAGGCCAACTTAACAAATGTTATGGAATGTTACGGAAGTCTGACATGAAATAAATTGTGCAATTAAAAATTGACTCTAGGGACTAAAGGCACAATTTCCCCTTCTCCTTCCCTCTCCTTTTTCACGTCAGATCATATGGGTTTTTTAACTTCTTTTTTAAAAAATTTTAACCTATCCGCCGCCCAACTATTGCCAGCATTGTTCGGTGCTATTTCCGACCAAACTCACCTCCAAAATGCTCCCCTCTTCATCTTCTTTCACCTTCTCAGATTAGATTTCCTTAAAACTCACTTGAGAGCTTCGAAAACACAAAGCCAAAGATCGGAAAGGAGTGATCTGATCAGCCTTTCGTCGTCGTCTGACCGCCACGATGCTTTAGCCGTGTCTTCCTATTATTCCAACGCCTCCTTTCGCCATGGGGATTCTCCAATTGATACCCTGAAACTTAAAAGACCCACAAACCCCAAATGGGTCTTGGATTTACCTTGATTCACTTCTTCTCTTCTCTCTTTTTTCTTTCTAATTTCCGATTGCTGATTTTTTTTATTTCAGTTGTTCGCTTCCTTCTCGATGGGATTCAGGAATACCCTTTTTTTGTTTGTTTGTTTGTTGTTGCTGAGTAGTGGGTTGAGGGATTTGATTTCGGTTATGGGCGTAATAGGGATAGCGTGTAAAGAGCGATCAGTGTAGTGGAGGCAGTGGGGTCGAGAGAGGTGGAGATGATGGTGAACGGTGGTGATGTTGAATTGTGGGGTGTGTAGATGGTAGGAGTTAATGTTGTGAGGCTTAGAGAAAATGAGCTATTGGAGAGGGTGAGTTGGGAGAAACCGAGAAAGTGTATAGTGTGTAAGTTTGGTGTTGCTGGTTTGGTTTGGGGAGCTGAATGGTGAAGATGGTGGTTTAAGATGTTCAATGGCTGAGCGTTGGGTGCTGGTGTGCATCAGTTGAAGGTTTGGCAATGACTAAGAACAGGGAGTAGGGAGAGACGAGGGAGGAAATAAAGTAAAAGTTCAAAAATGTATATAATCACATGGTTGGTGATTAAAATATTATAAATTAATAATATTAGTGATCAAAATGTAATTAATTAAAATTTAAACATCAAAACGTAATTTAAACTATATATAAATGTTTATTTTTATAGTTTAACCAATATTTAATTAAAACAATTAAAAATTAAGGATATTTGGTAGAGTTAAATCTTCTGAATTAAATAATGATAAAAATATTTTTATTTTATTTATCTCTATTAATACTAAATTTTTATTGAATTTAATGTTACAAGTTAATTAAATACCAACTCAGTTGGATAGTGACGAAGATATTCTTATTTTGCAATTTATTCCACCTCTACTAATATTAAACCTTTTGTTAAGTTTTATGTTACGAGTCAATCCGCATTAACTCACTTGAGTAATGACAAAAATATTTACTTTATAAAGTAAATTATATTATTTTAAGATTATTTTTGTCATTTCATATATTTTATATAGAAAAATAGAAATATAAAGATTTGAATCCAAATTTTCATAATTTTCAATATTTATATTTTACTATTTAACCAAAGCCTAGTTAATTATATTTATTTTTTATCAATATATTTATTATGTAATTCTGGGGGGAAATTAGATAGTATAAATTCCAAGGTTCTAAAAAAAATTTGTCCTTTTTGATAATTCACCTCGTTTGGGCTTTCAAAAGTTAGCCCATTCTACTTGAATATACCTTTTACATGCTTGAAAAACCCTGAAGGGAGTGCCATAGGCTCAATTTTTCTTGCGCCGTCAGTATCCCTCCCAGCCAAAGGTGCTCTCTTTCTTTTCTCTGATTTCTTTTCCCCAAGTTTATTTTCAGATTTTGTTATCATCATTTAACATTTTGGTTTGGTTTGTTTTGTTTATGATAAATCACACAGGTAAGCCATGGTTAAACATAACAATGTTGTGCCAAATGGCCATTTCAAGAAGCATTGGCAGAACTATGTGAAAACTTGGTTCAATCAGCCTGCAAGGAAGGCTAGAAGAAGAATTGGTGAGCTAATCTACTTTGGTTTTCTTTTTGGTAAATTAATGATTATGTTTTTTTTATTGGCTAACATTTGATTTGTAATGGGGTTTTGGGTTTTTTGCAGCAAGGCAAAAGAAGGCCGTGAGGATCTTCCCAAGGCCAACTGCTGGACCTCTACGCCCTATTGTCCATGGACAGACTTTGAAGTATAACATGAAGTTGAGAGCTGGCAAGGGTTTCACCCTTGAAGAGCTTAAAGTATGGATATTTTTATTTTCTCTGGTTTTAGGGTTTTCCTTTTAATCTTATATTAGATTTGTGGGTTTTCAATTTTATCTGTGGACTATCAAGTTTATAAGCTTCATTTGAATCTTAGTGGTGCTTTTGTAAGCTTGTAAATGGATGTGTATAGTTGTTATGTTTAGTGTGTTTAGATAAGATGGATTTCCCATCTTGATATTGTTTGCATATGGCTTCATCGAATTCACGTTCCTAAGTGCTACCCGTTGTTTCTGACCAGGCTGCGGGTATTTCAAAGAAACTTGCACCCGCCATCGGTATCTCAGTTGATCACCGTCGTAAGAACCGATCTCTTGAAGGTCTTCAAGCCAATGTTCAGAGGCTTAAGACTTACAAGGCCAAACTTGTTGTCTTCCCAAGACGTGCTCGCAAGTCTAAGGTAAACCTTGTATAGGGTTTTATTTTCAGTGTGTAATTGTTGAATCCTTTGTGTGTTGTTTGGTGTTTCTAAATGTTGTTTGTTTTGTGTGTCCCTGTAGGCCGGTGATTCTACTGCTGAGGAGCTTGCAACTGCAACCCAAGTGCAAGGACCATACATGCCTATTTCTCGTGAGAAGCCTTCTGTTGAGCTGGTGAAGGTCACCGAGGAGATGAAGTCATTCAAGGCCTACAACAAGCTTCGTGTCGAACGTACGAATGCGCGACATATCGGTGCCAGATTGAAGAAGGCTGCTGAGGCTGAGAAAGAAGATAAGAAGTAAGGTGGTTTTTTCGAGGGCTATGTTCTGCTGTTTTGACTTGGTTAAAAGCATTAGTCCATTCTGTTTTTCATATCATCAGACAGTTTTAGAACAGCTTTTAGAAAACTTCGGTATAAAATTTGTAAGCTTGATTTCGAGTATTTAATCGATGACATGAGATGAGACGAGATCTGCCATTTCTCAATTCCCTTTGTGCTCAATATTTAGTAATATGATGCAAGTCTTACTAACATGATTGATTGCTATTGAACCATATGATTAGATCTCATATTGCTTCTGGTGCTGCTCTTTGTAGCTATGGTGTCTAAATATGCATGAGAACATTTTCTAAAAGGTTGACCTTTAGATTTAGTGATATCTTGTAGAAAGCTTACACTGTAGCTGGTTATCTTTGGTTTTAGCCTTCGATGAAGTCTGGGTATTTGACAGTGACCTATTTATGGAAATTAGGTTTAGGATAGTTTAGCATAACTTTTGAAACTTTTGGAAAGTTTAAGGGTTGGTTTATCATTGATGTTGAGAAGTTCTTTTGAAAAAGTGTTTTTGAAGAATTTGATAGTGTTCACTATTGCCATCCGATACTACTTTTGAAAAGCTAAAATGTTCATTTTAGACATCACCTTGTTAAGTAAAAGATTTAATGGGGATAAATAATAATAATTTTATCGAAAAAGCCAACATTTTTTGTTTGGGTTAAAATTTCAATTTGATTTTTTTTTTTTGGTTGAAATGGGCTTTTCATGTTCAATGGTAAACAAAGTTCAAGTGCTTAACTAATATGAAAATTTGTTAACATCATAAAATGATGAAATAACAATTTAAATTATAAAAAAATAATTTATTGTAATTTAGTATTAATATTTTGGGACAAATTTTAAGTATATGTCGATTTTAAAAAATATTTAGAGATTTTTTTTTTTTTTATATATTTAGAGAAATAGATCGATTTTGAAGAGAGGAATAGGAAATGAGTTTAGTTGAGGTGGTAGAAAATGCGTCCTATAGGATGCGTATTTTGAAAATACTTTCTACAAAACGTGTTCTTTTTTACATATTAACTTCTTTAGTTAGACGGTTAAATTTTAGTGGTTTTTTTCTTAGGTCTCGGGTTTGAATTCTCTTTTACTTAAATTCGTATTTTTTATTTCATGTTGCTTTAATTTTTTTTATTATTTTTAATTAATGCTTTTAACACACCATGATAATTATGAATATTTGTTTTAGATTTTGATTGGCAAGACTATTTTAATATAAGATATTTTATTATTTAATTAATGGTTAAAAAATAAAAAGAAAATATGATGAAATTTCTCCATCTTTCAAGCTCACATCCACCATTCTTGAAGAAAAGAAAGTTTTGCTTTCTTTGCAATTTGGTCCTTTATATTAAAATTTACTATTTTCATCTAGAAATCAAAAGAATTTTCATAGCCACCAAGAGGAAAAAATGATAAGAAGACCATGGTGAACATGAATATTAATTTGGATTCAAGAAAGATAGAATTGGAAGAGAGAGAAAATCAAGTTAATGCTTGAAATCATGAGAACAATGTATGAATTTTAAGGTTTCATCATGTTTTTAAGTTTAATATTGTTATAAAAGTAAGGATGTGATGTTAAAATAAAGAATTCTCTTAAAAAGTTTCATGTTCTTGATATGTTGAAGAAAGCGATAGAAGTTATTCAAGCGACAAAAAGAGAGAAAAACAAGTCATTTTAGGTTGAAGTGGGGTAGATACTTTTGAATTCTCTTATTATCTAAGGATTAAAATGTAAACGTTATGGAAGTTGTGGTAAATTAATAAAATAAAGTCTAAAAAAAATTTGGTATGTGAAGTAGAATATTATGATAGAAAGTTTAATGGATGTGTAATAAGATGATGAAATAAGCATAAAATGATGTTAAAGTGAAATTATAGTAAATAATGAATTTTTATGATGCCAAGGATTAAATTTTAAACTTTTTGAAATTTAAAATTGAAATAAGAAAAGTGAAATGCATAAAAATTTGATATGTGAAATAAGATATTATGATGAATTATCTGATTAAAATGTTATGTGAGAGTAAATTTGAATGAAAGGTAAAGCTAGAAGGATATTATAATAATTATTGAATTTTTATAATGTTAAGAACTAGATTTTCAAGATACTTAGAAATGACTACAAGAATTAAAAATGTTAGAAAAAATTATTCAAGTGAAGTGTTACATGGAAGAGAATTGATTTAAAGTGATTATGTAGTAAAAAAAAATATCATATTGAAAAGGACCAAATTGTAAAATATACAAAAATGGCTAAGTGTATTAAGATTTTGAAATAACATATTCAAGTGTAATGACATATAAAAGTGAAGTGATTACTAAGTGAGAAGATGGTGATTAATGAAAATATATGCCAGTAGGGACTAAATTGAAAAGATTGTAAAGTAAGTGAAGCGAAGTTTATGCAAAGAAGACTAGTTAGCAAAATGATCAAAATTTGATATATGTAATAAAATATTAATGGAGAATTTTAATGAAGTGTTTATGATCGTGAATTTAGCTCTAAGTGATATTAAAGTGTTAATTTAATGAACATTGATTTTCTTGAAAATAATGACTAAATTGTAATGAGCGTGAAGTTTTATATGCCATTAATTGATAAATGATGGCGATGAAAATGACAATATAATGCCCAAGTAGACAAGATATGGACATGTTGGATATAGATAGATAGCGGTTAATACAAGGAACTCGCACTTCAGTGCAAATCAGTGACAATGGCATTTCGATGCAAATAAAAGTGATTGTTCTGAATATCCTATATGTTCTATTGAGTCTAATGTGGGCAAAACAAAAAGTGTTAAGTGAAAGCAATAGTAAATCGGTAAGATTTAAAGTATTAGTAAATTAAGTAAATATATTGATTAGTCTCTAGATTTAAATGATTTGTTAATAAAACTATATTAGTAATATTGTTACTATTAAGTAAAGTAAAGAAACGGTAAGATTTAAATTCATGGGTACTTATTAAGCTTTCACGAGCTTAACGCATTATCTTCAACGCATAGGCGAAAGATCGAATTGAAGTTTTCATACAAAATGACAACCTCGACACATCTCATCACATCATCAAAGCTTGGAAGAAAAGGGTTATGAAACAAATTTCACGATATAGAGTATCGCATGTATATATGTGAATTAATGAAGTAATAAATAAAGTGTCTAGTTGTTTTAATACTTGATTTTAATGTGTTTTGAACCGTAAATATGAGGTAATACCTATTTATTGAGCTTAACAACATGTATGAATTGTTGAATCGAGTTGCAATTATTTGTAATTGCTCCGAAAAAAAATGTGATATTTCGTAGCTCGAACTCGACGATCAGGTCGAGTATGGGGTGTTATATGTATTTTTTATTTCATGTTGTTTCAAGCTCTCTTTTTTTATTTTTAATTAATATTTTTAATTAATAAATATATTGTTTTCAATTTTTTATTTTTAATTCATCTTTTTAATTAATAATCTTTTTAATTATAAAATTAACTAATAAATATGTAATTATATAATAAAATTATATAATTTATATATGTCATCATGTTCAAAATATTTGAAACTAATAACTCCTTTATTTATATAAATAAATTAATAATTATATAATAAAAATATATTTTTTTAGATATTATCATTATGTTAAATATATTTTATTTTTTAAAAATATCAATGAAATTTTTGATATATTTTCCTTTATATATAATATTTATATGTCAAATATTTATTTTCTCCACCAATATTGTGCGTATGGTGATTTCTAATATTGAAAAATCAAATAATTATTTCAAATATAATTATTATTTTTATATATAAAATATTTCAAATATCATTGTTTTTTCATCTACATTGTGGATATGATATTTCAAATATTTTATATGTGAAATATTTTAATAAATTATTTCAAATACACATACAAAAATATATAATACTAAAATTTATTACACTCATGATATGGATTAAAAAATAAATATTACACAATTAAAAATTATATTTACTAAAAATAATGATATTTGAAATAATTATTTGATTTTATAAATAAAAGTGTTATTAATTAAAAAGATGAATTAAAAATAAAAAAACTTGAAAATAATATATTTATTAATTAAAAATAAAAAAGCTTGAAATATGAAATAAAAAATATAAATGTGTTTAGAAGAGGAATCAAACCCGAGATTTAAGGATGAAATTATTATTTAACCATCTAACTAGAGAAGCTAGTGTGTTAATAACATTAATTAAAAATAAAAAATTTTAAAACAACATAAAATAAAAAATACGAATGTGAGTAGGAGAAGAATCGAACTCGAGACTTAAGACAAAACCACTAAAATTTAACCATATGGCCAAAGGAGTTAATATGTTTAAAAAAAACTTGTTTTGTAAAAAGCGTTTTTATTCCTGACACCTCAGTTGAAAACGCATCTTATTGGATGCGTTTTCTGTTTCTCTTTTCAAAATCGGACTATTTCCCTAAATATCGAAAAAAACAACAACCTAAAACCTTAAATAACTTTTAAAATTGACATATTCTGCTAATTTGCCAATATTTTGATATATAAAATATAAATTTTAGATTTTTTTAGGTAATTAATATAAATTGTTTGTAAAGTTTTATTTGAATGTATAAATAACATTTTATGGTGGTATTTATTTAAAGATCACATTATAATTTGCGAAATTTTTTAAAATCAACCTTTTAACATAAAAAGGGCGAAAAAGAAACATAAGTCCACGGTGGATTATGCTATATAGGATTTGTATTGAAAAATGTAAATTTATTTTTTAATCAATTCAATCGGTTTCAACATTAAAGGAGAGACTAATTTCTAATATTTGATAATTGATTTAATAGGCTTTAGGTTTCAAGTTATTAGCAAGATTTCTTAGTTTCTGATGTGGTTTGATCAAACGATTATGTTTTCTGTTAATCACGACTGTTGATTTAAAAAGGATCTTACAACATCCTATTATAATATAATATTTTCTCATTTTATATATTAAAATATATTTAATAAATTGGTGGTGGAGATTGCTAACTCCAAAAATCAATCCCTTTAATTTATATTTATTTTTTATGTGGTAGCTCTTTTAATAATGTATTAAATAAATTTTTTATATTAAAATATAATGATTAGAAATTCAAATATGTAATGTTATATATTTAAATAATTTTCAATAATTTTTAAAAGTGAAATAATCATGATTTCCATGAATGAATTAATATCAATTAGTCGAATCGAAAAAATTGGCTCAATTGATACCATTAAACTAAAGAAGGGTTGAATTAGTAAAATACTTAATTGAACTAAGTAAAAAAAAAAGAATTAAAGTCATTTAAATCGAACTTTAGTTAGTTTAAATATTTAAATTTATTGTTATAATTTATAAAATGAATACCATTATTTATTTGGTTTTCTTATTGTTGATTCTATTATTTTATTATTAAATTAAGAATCTGTAGTTTTATCAGTTGAATTAGGTGTGAAGTTGAGTTTGCATGATCAATCTTATAAGTGGCATTGTTGGTGTGAAGTTGAGCCAACAAATGAGGGAGGTGGACTAGTACCCCATCCAAATGCAGCTATACGAATCGAAACTATAGCGGCCACCTTGTACTTCAAAGTTAGTGGCTTTCTCCGATCTTCGTTCTCGAGTTCACATGGGCAGTCTCCTCATACCAAGGGAGAAAACAAGATGAAAAAGAAGGAAAGAAATGTGAAGAGCTGGGGTTGGTTGAATTTGATATGGTTGGGAAACTATGAAAGGGATTGAAGTTTGAAAGTAAAAGAGGAAGTGTTATTTATAGTGGGGCGTTGTGAGCAATCCCTTTTACTTTCATGCTTCATGCTCACAGTGTCCCAACCATGATCAAATTCAACCAACCCCAGCTCTCCACATTTCCTCCCTTTTCCATCTTGTTTCCTCCACTGGTACGAGGAGACTGCACATGCGAACTCGAGAATGAAGATCGAAACAAGGCACTCGCTTTGAAGTACAAGATGGCCGCTATAGTTTCCATTCTTGTAGCCGCAGCCATCGGTGTTTGTTTTCCGCTACTAGGAAAATCTATCCTTGCTTTATATCCCGAAAAGGTCGTTTTCTTCGTCATCAAAGCGTTTGCGGCCTGTGTCATATTGCTCACTAGGTTTATCCATGTTCTACCCGCTGCTACCGAGAACTTCACATCTCATTGCCTCGATGAAAACCCTTGGTGGAAGTTCTCGTTTGTCCGATTACTACGTTGTTGGTAGATACGTTTGCTACTTCTCATTACACCAAGTCTCACCTAAATATCACCCAACAGGCCCATGGCGACCAAGAGAAGAAAACAGCGGAAAATGAAATAGATGTTGTACATGTTCATACTCATGCAAGTTCAATTTCGATTTCAACTCAGCTTCTTCGATACCTAGTATCACAGGTTTTGGAATTGAGAATAGTGATGCACTCTGTGATAATAGGGATATTTTCGGGTGCTTCGAAAAGTCCTAAGACTATAAAACTATTGACGGCTGCACTCACTTTTCATCAGTTCTTTGAAGGCATGGGACTCGGTGGATGCATTTTGCAGGCACGATTCAAGGCTCGATATGTGTGGCGATTATGGTACTGTTTTTCTCATTGACTACGCCGGTGGGAATTGGGATAGGAATAAGAATATCAAATACATACAATGAGAACAACCCGATGACATTAGTTGTGGAAGGGATGTTGAATGCAGCGTCGGCCGGGAACCTAATATATATGGCGCTGGTGGATCTTTTGGCTGTTGACCTAATGAACCCAAAGTTGCAAAACAATGGAAAAATGGGCGTAAGTGCCATTGTTTCCCTTCTTGGTTCTGCTCTAATGTTCCTTTTAGCAGTGTAGGGTCCATTTTATTTTTAATTTCAACCGGTTTCAACGTTAAAAGAGAGATTGATTTTTAATAATTGGTAATCAATTTAACGAATTTTAAGTTTCAAGTTATTAACATAATTATTTAGTTTTTGATGTATTACATCAGATGATTATGTTTTCTATTAACCATGATCATTAATTTAAAAAAGATCTCACAAAATCTTATCATAATAAAATGTTTTCTCATTACATTGGTGATGAACATTGCTAACTACACAAGCAAGTCTAAAAAATTAATATGTTTGATTCATATAGTTTAAATATGTAGTATTATATATTTAAAATTATTTCAATAATTTCTAAATGTGAAATAATCATGATTGTTAGAAATAGATTAATATCAATTGGTCAAATCAAAATAATTGACCAAATTGATACGATTGAACTAAAGATGGGCTGAATTAGTAAAAAAGTAAAAAAGATTAAAAGTCACTTAAATTGAATTTTAGCTAGTTTAAATATTTAATTTTATTGTTAAAGTTTATAAAGTGAATGTTCATATTCCTATTATTATTTATTTGGTTTGTTGATTTTGTTATTTTATTATTAAATCGAGTAGGCAGCAAATATCAGAAGGCTTAAATATATAACAATGGAGATTAATGTTAGCTTCTTTAATGCTGTTTGCCTACCCTCATTGGGAATCATTTCGCCATGGACTCAACCTTGGAACTCATTGTGTCCTTCAAAACAAAATGGCAGACCCTATTGTTAAAGTTTCGTATATTGGTTTGTTTTATCACATCATCGTTAACAAGGTGATCTCGAGACTAAACACATGGCATGGCATGCACCGACTGCAACAGATAGCACGTTATGGGTTCCCAATCCGTCGTCCTCCATTAGAAAATTGACTTCAACAGGACTTGCTTGAACCTCTGGTAATCCAGGAACTCCCAGTTGTTGATCTTTTGCATTCCCCCACATGTATAACTTCCCTTCATCTGTTTAGAACCAAAAATCAGTAAAATGCACATACAACCATATCCAGCTACCCAGCTCAGGTATTGGTTGTTAGGGCTATGTACAGAACCTAGGTCCGAGTCAAGCTATGAAACTAGTTTATATTGCTGAGCAAAAAAGTCGTATATTTGAATATTTCATACTGGCAGAGATTTACTTAAAAGCTGACATCATTTCTGACTGCATAAATATGAAAGATATAAAAGGGTGGACACTTTTCATGGCTAAATTGTTATATGATTGAAACTACAAGCTTGAGCTATCTAATACACAATATTTAACAAAGACATATACATGACATACCGGTTATAGCTGCCGAAGATGAACCTCCACAGGCGATATAGACAACACATTTATCAGCCAAAGCTTCAATTGTTGCAGGAACTTTTTGATTTTGTATAGAAGAGTGACCCAACTGACCATGTCCCCCATGGCCCCATGAAAGTACTTTACCTTCATCTAAAATAATACAGAAGGAATAATCAATAATTATAGTATACCAATAAAAGGAAAAAAAAGGACATGCGGCACTGGCTTTACCTGTTAATGCAAGAGAATGATATCCACCACTTGATATCTGAACGATATGAGTACTTTCAAGGCTGGGAATTGGTTTCGGTTTCCAACCACCAACCTTATCACCTCTTCCAAGCTCATAGTTAGAGTTTGCTGAGTAAACATAAATATATATATAGATATAGATATTCAGCAAACTATTCCAGGAAGGCGATGCATCGTGAAATAGATAAAATGAAAATTAGTCCAAACAAACAAATAAAAAACAAGTCGCAGGAAATCAATATAAAGATATCTTCACCACAAACTAAAAAGATCAAATGAAAAAAAAGCAGGATAAGGAAGTAAATTGATGAATTCAACTAAACCAAGCTCTTTAATCCTCAAGCCATCCTTAACAGGCTCATTACATGTTCCAGTATAAGATTTCAGTTTTCAGTATGCAGTAACCATATTTTTCCCCATGCTCTACTATAACCATAACTCACACCTTGTTGACCCTAATTCCTAGTTTCAAGCTAACCATGTTGCCTGTCCATGTAGTATGCTTGGCAAACAAGGGTACAAGTTTCAGAAAATATTTAAAGTCGTGGTATTATATTTTGGCTACGTTTTGCTCCTTAATTAGTGTTTGTCTCAGTAGACATTAGATAGTTTATCTTTCTAATCTATCTTTTGGATAAAAAATAATTAAATACCCATAGGAACGATATAACGAAATGCAAAATATATAGACAGGTAGAGAGACATTACCACCCCAATTCCAAAGTTGTCCATCCTCCGTCAATGCCATTGTGAAGAAACCACCACAAGAAACTGCAGCAACAGGAGTAGGTAATTCTTTCACTTTGTATGGGATACTAAGTCCACCTCCCTCATTTGGGCCCCGACCAGGACCAAGACCTAATCTGCCATCCCCTTCCTCTCGGCCCCAGGTGTACAAGTCTCCTAATTCAACAAATAACAGCTGTATTCAGATCAGGCAAAGCAACAAAACATATATACGAAGATGACCACCGATAATGTGAGAAATGAGCACACATGATAGATAGCATGACATCTAAAACCTGTTAATAACACCAATTTGCTATTTCTTCAGCATATATTAAGGTACATGATTCTCCTTCCATTTCCCATTGTTTGCTGCATTCTTCTTCAAAGTTTCAATTTATAGTTATCATTAACTAAACCAAGCCTTTCTGCCATCAATACACTCTTCCCTTCTCCTTTCTACTATATTTTACCTTTTGTACAGACAAAAATGCTGCAGGGCATGTTATCCAAGTGCTAAATAGTAAGTATTATAATCTTCTCCGTTCTGAATGTACATTTTTATCAGTTGTCATATCTGACGACTAGAGAGATTCCACATACAGGGAAATGGATGTACCGAGCATGTCAGAAGTTATTTTACAGACTAGTGTTGCAGTTTGATGGTTCAGAAAGTTAACCTTCGTTTATTAAACAAGTGATTGAACATACAAAGATACACAAAAAGAAAGCAGAGCACAAGCTGTATGATGCTTGAAAAATGATATATTGCATTGCATTCAAATTATCCAGGTTCGTAAAAAATCATATCTGATACTATGGCTGAGGCAAATTTTCTTCCAAAAAGTTGATGATAAACTAGAAATGTGATAAGTATTCAGATTGCATTAAGTATCTTTGTCTTTTGAGAACATACATTCAGGTTCAATTTATTTCTTAATTGTTTCCACATTCTAAGCACAGGGACTTTACGTATCATGATTCATTAAAATGACAAAAGTTAATCATTGACATGAGTTTCATAAAGCAAGATCACAGGTAAAGGAAGTCAAGATCTATATTATGATGATTGACAACATTGAAAACCTGATTCAGTGATGGCAGCAGTATGTGTCCCACTAGTTGCGATATGACGTATATTTCTACTCCAGCTGCCTTCTACCAATCTTGGGACGAGTTCTCTATGATAAACGCGATGTCCAAGTGCACCAAAACCCCCATAACCCCTGCAAACTTCATTTTAAGAAGAGAAATAGTTTGTACTAATGGTTTTGGCCAAAAACAATTCAACTGAAGCAAGAGTACCACAGACTCGTAACTTAATAGACAGCTAATTAAGAAAAAAGCTTCACCACTTCTATCCTATAAAGAGGATTCAGTTGATAGCTGATCAAATAAAATAAAAACGAACATCTACAAAGAATTAGCTTGAACTGTCTTCTTCCTTCACCTCTCCAACACACTTGTCAGTTGAGAGGTAAGGACGGCCTCTACCACAAAGTCCCTAACCATGGCCAGCTTTTACCCAAATAATTTCCAGGATACAAATCTCAAAATAACATCTATTTTCCTTATCTAACTCTCTCACTCAATAACTTATTTAAAAGGGAAAAAGAAGAAAAAGTGAACAAAAAACAAATGAAAATCCAAAATTCATGCAGTAGGATTAATGATTATAAAGAATCATTTGGTTTACTTAAAAGCTTCAATTTTATATTTCTAATATGTGAATTCTGATATAAAACATTATAATGGGTATTCGTTAATCACACATCTCTGGTGCAGTAGTATAAGAAATCTTGAGCTTGATCTTGAAAAAGATGTTTGGCCTCATTGATCCATATAAACCTTCTATATTTAACATACATTGAAGTAACATTCATACATTCAATCGTCAAAACTAGAGCTCACTTAGTCTCTACCTATCTTTCATTTATCTATCTCCTCAATCCCATGTTTCCTCTCCAATAGATTTAACTCCTTCCACTGACCTATAACGCTAAGGCTATAACCATAGAAAAAGGCTCCACTTCCACTATCATTTTTCTTCTGTTATCCTGAATAAGCTTTTTGAATATCAACTTGAATTCTCATATAATGTTATAAACTTAGTTTCTGGTATCTAGTCAACTGTATGTTTCAGCTGACTAATTGATAATCACTCAAAGGAGAAAATAACACGGAGCAAAGTTCTTTATATCAAGGATAATAGCTAGAATTGGATCAACATCAAGGAAGACGAAGAGAACTGACCAAGTAAAGACCTCGCCTTTAGAAGTTAGAGCCACAGAATGAAGACCACCAAGAGCGACAAAGGAAACAGAACCCAAGTGAGGGTTCAAAGTAGGCAAAAATGCAGGATTTTCATGACCAAAACCGAGACGACCTCCATCACCTTTGCCCCACATCCACAACTTGCCGCCGACAACCAAACCCGAATGGAACAACCCGCATGATATCCCAACCGAATGCAAAGTTTGATCCTTTTGATCTTGGTTTTGGGCTTTGCCTGGGGTTGGAGAGAGGGAAAAGGAAGCACGGGGAAAGAGGAGATTGGCTACTGGAGATGGGTATATTCTGATTTCTTCAATGCCACCACCTAGTTGGCCTGATGCTCCCCTGCCCCATGAAAGGACTTGGAGTGTCACGGCTTCATTTCCGTTGTCTTCGTTGATCTCTGGGCTTTTGTAAAGAAGAGGAACTTTGCCTTTGGTGGCGGTGCTAAATGAAGAAGAGAGGCGGCGGTAGAGAGGACTTGAAAGGCGGTGTGCCATCACTCTTTAGGCCCAGTCTCAGTCGGCACTCCCAATTAAATACAAATAAATATAAAGAGACTCGGGCCAATAGGGAAATGGGAGGAGGCTGACTTGGGGCCTAGCGAGTGCCTACTGTATTCTACAAATGGAAGATAAATAGATTTATTTCACTCGTTCAAAAGGGTTCCTTTTATTTTACAGTTCCATTGCTGTGCCGGATTCCGATGGAGATGGAGCAGCTCTTAAGCATGGGATTCTCAAGTGAATTAGCAGCACAGGCTCTAGCGGCCACCGGCGGCAAATCCACCCTCAAAGCCACCGAATGGATCCTTTCCCACAAATCCTCCAATCCAAACCCGAACCCGAACCCGAACCCGAACCAGAACCCAAACCCCTCTCCTCCTCCCTTTCAACCAAAACTCGACCGCTTCTTCCATCTTCACACCAAGCTTTCCACTTCCCCTTCATCTCCTGAACCCACTGCCACCGCCCCAAGCATCCATACTGTACCCGAACACGACCCAGATGATGATTCCACCACCCCATCTCCTATCCATAACAAACGTCAAAAGTTGCAACATCCCAAACCCACCATTCAACTAGGCAAAACCGATCGAACCCATGAGCCTTTGTCGGAACGGATGCGTCCTCGTACTGTTTTCGAAGTTGTTGGTCAAGAACACATTCTGGGTAACAATTCTCTTCTCCATTCTGCTATTGATCGCAATAGAATCCCTTCCATTATTTTTTGGGGTCCTCCTGGTACTGGTAAGACTTCCATTGCTAAATCCATTGTTAACTCGGCTCAAGACCGGTCTATGTATCGATTCGTATCTTTATCTGCTGTTACTTGTGGGGTTAAGGATGTTAGAGATGCTGTTGAGGAAGCTAGGAAAATGAGGGTTAAGAATAATAAGAGGACTGTGCTTTTTGTTGATGAAGTTCATAGGTTTAATAAATCACAACAGGATTCTTTCTTGCCTGTGATTGAAGATGGAAGCATTGTGTTTATGGGGGCAACCACTGAGAACCCTTCGTTTCATTTGATTACACCATTGTTGTCTAGGTGTAGGGTTCTTACATTGAATCCTTTAAAACCCCATCATATTGAAACTCTTTTGAAGAGATCAGTTAATGATAATGAGAAGGGATTGTCTCAGAGCGTAGGCATGAGGGTCGATGTTAAGGATGATGCTATTGAATTTTTGTCCATGAATTGTGATGGTGATGCTCGTGTGGCATTGAATGCTTTGGAAATCTCTGCCACCACGGCGGCTGCTCGAGTGGCTGATAATCAACTAGAACAAAATGGTTCATTTGCAGTTGTTACAGTGGATGATGTTAAAGAAGCTCTCCAATGCAAGCATCTTGCATATGACAAAGCAGGGGAAGAGCATTACAATTTGATCAGTGCCCTCCACAAGTCGATGCGAGGAAGCGATGCGGATGCAGCGATCTATTGGTTGGCAAGAATGCTGGAAGGAGGTGAAGAGCCTCTATACATTGCACGAAGACTAATAAGGTTTGCCAGTGAGGATGTTGGGTTGGCTGATCCATTAGCCCTAAACCAAGCTGTTGCCTGCTATCAAGCTTGTCATTTCTTGGGCATGCCCGAGTGCAATGTGATTCTTGCACAATGTGCTGCTTACTTGGCTTTGGCTCCTAAGTCTATCTCCGTGTATCGAGCCATCGGAGCTGCACAGAAGGTTGTTCGGGAATCTGTAGGACAGAACGAGGGAGTGCCGCTTCATTTAAGGAATGCACCAACCAAACTTATGAAGGAACTTGGATATGGAAAGGATTATATATATCCCCCTGATAACCCATCATCGTCAACTCAGTCATATCTACCACCTTCACTTCTCGGGTACAAGTTCCTCGATTGGCCAGATCAAAATTCAACACAACAATAAGAGTCATGCCATCGTGTTTGGGGAGTTCAGGGAAATTCTTTTTGAATTCGGTAATCTTCACTGTTCATCAAAGTTTTTGTGGATATGCCTTTCTATAGGTGAAAGAAAGTTCAGAAATATGGTATATTATCTTGGATCATCTTTTCTTTTGACTAGTACAAGACAAGTTGAATTTACAACGAAGTAGTCAACCAACCTTTTGTGGATAAAGCTATTAACTGCTATGTGTCCGTCGTTAATATTGATGGATCTATGATCCTGCATATAATGTTGGACATTGGTAGATTGATAATTATTAACAGTGATAGATTGATAATTATTAATGAAAGTGATGGAGCCTTATGAAAAGATCCTCTCACTTTAATAACACAAAGATGTGAGGCCAAAAAAGAACACAAAGATGTTAACAGATACACAATCCGTTAGCAACTGTTAGACCTCTTAACTCTAAGCAATGCGTATTATAGGGCATCCAATTACATTCACGTGCTTTGCATTAATACAACACATCCATGAAGCTAAAACTTACAACTACTACTGCAAGAAGGCACTCCCTAAAAGACGAGCATCTTAAGAATAAAGGAACCAATGGGAATTTTCGAAAGGATTGAAAGAAACTCGACCAGAAGTATCAGATCCATTCCTTAGGATTGATGCAGGCATCTAACAGTTTCCACTCTTCACTTCCCTCTTCCGGTTTCTGTATGTCATACAAAGAAAAAGACCCTCTATTATAAGTTACACTTTCTTGGCAATATATCACAGTGAATATTTACAAAGAACTATGTCAAATTTTTTTTTTAAACTTGGACGGAAAAGGTAAGGAAGCTTACATGATCATATTCCCATCGTGCAGATAAAGGGAGAGAAACAAGAATACTTTCAATTCGACCTCCAGTTTTCAGTCCGAATGTAGTACCTCGATCATAGACCTTCCATTAACAAATGAAATATAATTTAAAGCCCATATTTTAAGAGAAATTTAAGATTTCCAATCTCTCTAGTTTAGTTATTGATCAGTTCAATACCAAGTTGAATTCTACATAGCGGCCCCTTCGCAACTGTTGCCATGCTTTTTGGCTCTCATTGAATGGTGTATCCTTCCTTTTCTCTATGATTGGTATGTATGCAGGAACCACAGAATTCGCACATTCTGCAAATTGATAGTAAATTGGTACATTAAAAAACACAAATCCACTAGAGTTGCTTCCTTTAGGTGGGGAACACTCAAAATTAATATGAGTCTTGAGGAATTACCAGTGGCAAATGAAAGAAGCATCTCTTGATCATAGTCATTTAGATCATCAAAAAATATTCCCCCGAGCCCTCGTCTTTCACCTCGATGCTGCATATAGCATTAAAAGTAAACATAAAGTTTAATAATTAAATTCATAATTAAATGGAGAAAAAGGTAAAATTATGAGAATGGTCCACAAGAGGAAATAATTATATATAAAGAAAGCCTTTAGAACATTTATGATCACCAAACAAGCTACTGATGTTATTGAAAAAACCACCAAGCTTCCAATTCAAATAACACCCCCTTTATCTTTAATGTAGATGACTGTTTCATAGTTACCCAAATCATTTCAATTTCATCAAAAAGAAAAAAAAAACGTTGCCCATTAAGTACAATACCCCCATTTTTTATTCTTCCCAATATAGCACATATTAAATATATAGGTAATAAAAGATTACAAACTAAGGAATCCAAAGAGGCATATAAGTCAAGCTAAGCTTGTTGTGCACCATTCACCTTAAAAAGAAAAACATGCTTAGTGCAAAAGGAGTGTGCCTAATCTCGGGTGATCTCACCCAATTGATGGAAGGTGCTTCAGTTGGTTTGCACTGCATCCTACCACCTAGGTGCATGCCTTGACAATAGTGATAACCATTACACTGTTTGTGACACAACACTCTTATGACTCTTTCCCCAATATGAAACATAATTAGTAATATTATCATGGAGCAAAAATGAAAAAGCAATAATCACAGTGTCACGCATTGACTGGCAATATTTTCTATGTTTCTTAATTCAAATGCTATAAAACTCTAAAACTGGGGAAAATAAATTATGGAACATCATGTATGACACTGAAAAGATCTGGTAAAACCATACCTTAATGTAAAAATAGTCATCGCACCATTTCTTGAATTGAGGATAAAAGGATGGATCAAACTTGTCACAGGCCTTTTTTTGTATCTAAAAATGAAAGCCAATATTAGCAAAAGAACATCCAGAAACATATTTCATTGTCCAAATAATATTTTACAATCTAGAATTAATGATCTCTACATACATATCTACTGCAATAGGAATAAAAATTTTGCAGGTTATCTTTTAAGATTGGCATGTGCAATCCAATGGTAGTAGAAACGTTAGTCTCCAATTGACGTACCAAGTTAAACTAAAACCTAAAAAGGAACAGAAGTTACTACACTTTAAAGGATTTCATCCATGTGCTTTCCAGTAAATCTGTAAACAATATTTAGTAAGATGTTCAAATAAAAAGGTTCTATTCAAATATTTGAATTTCTTCAAATTTTACTTTTTCAAATGGAAACCACCAATATTTGAACTAATTTAACTTGTGAACCTCCTTGGTCTCTCAATCCTGCTAAATGCAGATATTTCAAGCTTTACTGGGGGTAGAATTAAAGAAGAAAAAGGGCATAAGAAAGAAAGAAAAATCCAACTTACTGAATGGAAGTGCTTGACATCCTCCTCAAAGATGTAAGCTGGAGTCAAATCAGTTCCACCACCAAACCACCATTGCCTAGGTGCTCCAGGAGCATCTGCACATTTCAAAGACGAGTCGCAAAATAAACCCATGTTACTTGGACTCTAATGTGAGTGTCAGACTCAGATATGTCTTTAACACAAGCATGTTCGATTCTTTCAAAGATTTGCTTGTATTTGGAGGGTCTTTGGACCCATGTCTGAATAAGTCTTGGGCATGGGTGTTGAACATGAATACTTTAATAAAAATGAAGAGTCTGAATGCACGAAAAAGACTAATGCTATGCACAATGACAATGTACAGTGAAAGCAACTGAGGTAAGTAACGCAAATTTAATAATTTCATCAACAAACTATCCCTCTTTTTGTTTGTGAAGAACAGGTAAGAAAGCAAACTATAAAGCATATATTCATTGCTACTGAATTGCCGATGAAAAGAAATGCATTCATATCCTTCTAAACTACCATTTCAGCAGCAGCAGCAGCAACAGCAAATAATAATGGATAAATTAAGTACCTTTAGGAGCATCAGTTTCGAAATATCTATAATTAAAATGCAATGTAGGAGCAAACGGGTTCTTTGGATGCAAAACCTGAAAAAAAAAAAAAACGCCGAAATACAGTATTATCACATTTGGATCTTTCAATGGAATTGACCAAAATTCAAGAAAATAAAATGGGAAACAGTGAATTACCGAGCTGATTCCTGCTGCGAAAAAAGGAACGGGACCGGGCTTCTGATCATCGGCAGCAGCCTTGGCAGCTCGATAAGCTTCAGGGGGCATAACACCATAAACAACGGAGATATTAACACCAGCCTTTTCAAAAACAGCACCGTCTTGCAACACCCTACTAATACCCCCACCGCCACCAGGCCTCGTCCAAGCGTCTTCCTTGAACTTGCCAGCTCCGTCAACAGCCTCGAGGGCAGCGCACACGCTTTCCTGGGCCTCCAATATCATGCGCTGGAAGCGAGACCTGACGGAACCGTCATCTCCTCCGTCGGCTTCACGGAGAAAAGTGTGGGGGCGCTCGGAGATGAGGGTTTCTTTCTCGATGGAAACGGCGGAGAGAGGGGTGAGGTTGCGAAGAGGGGTTTTGGGCTTGGAGAGGGAAGGGAATTTGGGGAGAGTGGTGGGGGCGGGGCAGAAGCTGCTGACATGGGGATTATTGGAGGAAGAGAAGGAAGAAAGGGGGAAGAGAGATGGAGAAGAAGATGAAGGAACAGAGAGGGTAGCTGTTGGTGTTGGCATTGCAAATAAAAATGGAGACAAATTGAGATTTTGAGCTCCTATAATAGTGTTTTGCTTTGATTTATAGCGCAAGGAAGATGACGAAAGGATTGGGGAGAGAGAAAATAGGTGTGATAAGGTAAGGATCGTCGATCACCCCACTACTCTCACTCTATTCCTTGGTTTTTACCTCTATAACATCATCCAACCTTTGCCAACTGAATTTTAATTTTTTATTTCTTTTTTTCATAATTTAACTTATTATTTTCACTTACAATAAAAAAAATCATCTAATTTTAGTTAATTGATTTAGTAACTATCATTCAAAAATTATTATTGTTTTTCTAAAAATTCTAAATCAAATCTTAACTTCGCTAGCAATGATAATGATATCAATTTTCGTGTTAATTGACGGTCATAACTTCTTCAACAATATTCTCTAGTTTTTTTTTTTTTTTTTTTGTTTTTAATTTTAATCCACGCTATTATAATTTATGTTTTTGTTCACTTTGTTTTCTTTAAAAACTGTCATGGTTCTTATTCACTCTATTTTCGTTTAAAGTAATAAAATTAAAATTTGAGATGTTGAAGAAAATGATAAGTCACCTAAGACTTAACATTTTATGTATCACTGATTTAATTGATATGATCTCTTAGAGATTTCGACGACGACTTCTTGATTGACTAAAATTTATCATCAAGTTGATCTAACAATTAAAACAATTTAATAAAAATGATGCATCTCTAATTTGTTTTTAAATTCTTTCATTACTTTATAAATGGCATTTGAACATAAGTTAGTAGTGTCTTCTATTTATAATAGTATTTCCTTCCAAATTCATAACTTAAATATAATCGTAAAAATTGACTTTTTTTTAATCAATACAAAGCATTTTTTTTCTTGAATAAATAAGTCTCAAAATGAAAATAAAAAATAAAAAATCAAACTCAAACCCCAATACCACAATGCTTGATTTTATAGATTCTCTCATCTTTTTCTTTTTTTTTTTCCAAATTTCTTATAAATGTGTTGCACATTTATTAAACATTTCATATTCAAATTTTACTAAATTAACTACGAGTTAAGCGAATAAAAGCCAATCTCTCCTTTGATCAGGCTATGGTATAATTTTTTAAAAAAAAAAAAACGATTCGAGTCAAACTCGGACCAAGCCCTAAGCTCGGACCTCAAATCATTCATAAATTATTTAAATGTTAAGTTAATAACAAATTTAAATAATTTTCGGAGAAATGACTCAGATGAATAGCACCTCCTTCCGATGTGTATCACCAAGTATCTGTTTAACTCGACCAAGGCCTCACAATATAAAAAATAACAAACAACAACACAACAGGGGGAAAAAATGCATCATTCGATGCGTTTAAAACACCAAGTAGAGTGCTAAAATTGTGCTAACAGCGAAAACTATTACGGTTAAAAGTTTCGAAATAGATTACTTGATTCTCAAGGAAATGATAACTCACTAAAACCTCATTTAACGGTCATCGCCTCTAGATGTAACTTCTTTGCAGGTTAACCTTTGCAAGATGGCATTTTCAAACTGAGAAACATTGCTCCAATTAACATCACATTATCGAAGATTCACCTGCACCCAAAATACAAAAATGTTCTTCACTAATCTCTAACTTTCGATAAGTTTAGGATTTGGGATCTAGAGTTCTGGTTAGATACGAATGCTTGAAAGAAAAGATGGAAATTTCTGCCTAAAACCAGTAAAGAGAATGGCCCAAATGTAGAACTCAATGCATTCATTAAAAACCAATATGGTCATTTCTAAATCATTGACATTGCTACTTAATTGAAGACCAATTTAACACATCAAGAGAAGGGAAGAAATGTACAAATCAAAACTCGTCTTCCATCCTCAGACTGCGAGAATTAGTCAGCCTTTTTCCTGAAAGAGCAACCTTCGGTGAGTCTAGCTCGACCACCAGTTGGCTGGCATAGAACAGTCTGGCAATTACCGCACACCACCACTGTTTGAGAATGGCTAAATACTGTCGTTCTGCCAAACAACAAAACACACAAGCATAACCCATAAGAATAAGAACCCCAAATACCCTGCACAAATTTCAATTCAACACACTTTACTTTGAAGGATGTCATTGCAACCATTGCAATTTGTAAAAAAACCAAATCAGAAATCAAACCGGTGAGAATTCAAAATCATTGATTCAACCAGTGAGGCTAATTGAACTTGATATATATAAATATACATTTAGCTAAACAATATGGATTTTAATATAAATCAAATGGTAAAACGTTCAAATCTCAAAAGCATATATCTAGTATTTTTCATGGTTCAAACAATTTTTTTATTGGTTCTCTAAAATTTGCAATCAAAGATTAACACTATTAATCTTTTACTAAGAATGATAATTCACAAGTTGTAAAACAAACCTAATTCATTATCATGAGTTTTAAAAAAAAAAATCGAAATTCTAAAATCAAATGTGAACTTACATGTTGAAGCAGCCTTGGCATTTCACATCCTTTGAGATTCAGCAAAAAAAAAAAAAAAAAAAAAAAAGAAGCAAATTAATCCACCATATACAACAAATCAGAATACGAAAGCAAGGAAAGGTAGGTTAACCACCATGAAGAATGAATTGGGGGATTGAACGAGACGCTTGAGCTTGTGCTTCTTTTTCTCGAGCTCAGCTGGCGGATTCAACAAATCAATGTCGTTTTGCAGAACCTAAAATCGCACAGAACACAACGGCACGATTCAGTTTTTACTAAATGAACAATATTACAAAAAGAGCCTGAAAATGAATGCAACTGTAAATATCGGGCATCAAGCATGAAAGAGGAAACGAGGATTAGAAATTTACCATGGTTGCAGTGGAAGAGGGTTTCGCGTGCGGCTTTTTGGCCTTTGAATTGAAAACAAGCTTGAAGAGAAGGATCTCTAAGTTTGGATTTTAGGGTTTTGTTTGTTGGGCCTTTTTAATTTAATTTTTATTCACGATTTAGCCCTCAAGTTATTTTTCATTTTCCACTATGGTATTTAACCTTTTTTTAAGTTTACTTTGGTACCTAAAGTTACACTCTCTCACAAGGTTCAGTCCAATTTTTGTAACAACGTTAAAATAATTAGGTATTCAATTGCTACACAACACATGATATTTTTTGTTGATGCCATCAACAATGTGGCGTTTACTTGGACTGGCATTAACAGGTAAGAGTAAACTGACATTTATTGGGTCTGAAGAGTGATTACTATTTAGTTCAATTTTAGGATGAGAATGATTATATGAAAGTTCTGGTTGATGGTCTGTAGGTAGTATTTGGACAATACTTAATGTGTATATATGGACACTATCCTTTTCTACAATCCAGGATCATCCGCATAATGTGGTTGTCTGGATTAGACTACCAAGTTCATCGAGTGTAATGTACAAGAAAAGTTTCTTAGAATCATTGGGAGCACTATAGGTCAAGTTATTAAGATTGATTGTAATGCAAATAATGGAATAAGAGGTAGGTTTGTAAGGATGGTCGTTTGTGCTGATCTACACCTACCATTATTTTCAAATATTAAAACTACATATGAGGTCAAATGTGTTGAATGTGAATGTCTTCCAAGTGTTTGCTTTACATGTGGTAAATATGACCATATTAGCAAGGGCTTCCCATCGACACATTCCTTAATAGTGGAGGAGGAAAATGTTACACCAAAGCCACCTTTTGTGGCGACAGTCCAACATCAAGCTGAATGTGAGGACTTTAGTTCCTGATAGTCGTTGAATGATGATAAAGGAAATCATCACAAATTTGACACTTTTCCTTAATTTGGTCTCTAATCTTTTTTTTTGTGTGTTTAGTGTGGTACCCAAAATTGGCAAACGACATACAAGTTACCCCAATAAGCTAACAATATTATTTTTATAAGGTGGCAGAAGTAGCCAATGTATAACTGTTGGGCAATGGAAGCCCATCTATTTGTGTGCCTTACATATATATACAAGTGTGGCGGCAGCAATTTTTTTATGGTGAAAAGTTTGTGTCGTGAGTCAATGAAAAAGAGAGAAAAGTGGAAGAGAAAAATAGTTTCTTTTCCATAGACCAACTTTCGTATTTTCTTCGATCGGAGGTTCGCTTGGTGTCCATTGGAGTTATTCTTTTATGGTAGCTAGTAGACTCAAAGATTCGTAAAGTGTACGATCTGATTTTTGTTTCGAGTGCTATAGCTTCAGGTTTTCGGCTTTCAAAGTCAACCTATTTTTTGTGATATTCTCAACTTTTCTCTTAAAGTTTGCTTGAGATTATTTATTGATAGCCTTGTTTGAGTTGTATACTCTTTATTTGACTTGATTGTGATATTGTAGCAAGATTTTGATTATAGTGGAATTTTTTTGTGGATTTTCAAAGTCCTGTGATTTTTACCCATTGCTTTAAAGGGGTTTTCCATGTAAAATTGTGTCTCGATTTATTGTTTTTTCTTGTGATATTGTGGTTGATTTGTATTGATTGTCGATATATTGTGTTATTGGATTTGCCATAATTACCAAATTAATTTTTCGAGAGCGAAAGAATATCAATTGTGCTTCCGCGTTGTTTCATCCTAACAAACTGATATTAGAGCTAGGTTCTCGTGTTCGGTGATCATGGAAATTAGCACTAGTAAGATGATTATATTGAATGACACAAATTATTAACTTTGGCGGAACAAGATGAAAGATCTTTTGTTTGTGAAAGCTTTGCACCTTCCTGTTTTTGCTACTAAAAAACCTAAGTCGAAAACTAATGAAGAGTGGAAATTTGAGCATTAGCAGGTGTGTGGTTTTATTTAGTAATTTGTTGAAGAGAATGTCTATAACCATATTGATCAAGAGACACATACATGCACATTGTAGAACAAGCTTAAAAATTTGTATGTTTCGAAGTCCGACAATAACAAGTTTTTCATGCTTAAAAGAATGATGACATTGAGTTACAAGGAAGGGACTCCTTGTAACAGCCCCACTTAATAAAAAAAGGAAGAAGAATATTTATGGTAGAAGTCCTTAAATAAGTGATCTATAAATAAATAGTAGTATAATAAATTGTGATCATTTTTAGAGAAAATTGTCAAACATGAAAACACAGAGGATTATTAGTAGGAGTACGTGGTTAAATTAAAAATTCGGTATCGAGTTCAGGGATTAAATTGAATAAGTTAGAAAAGTATAGAGACTAAAGTGCAATTATCTTATTTTATTTTGACGAAAAGGACTTAATGACAATTTTACCATTACTTAAAAAAATCAAAAATTTCATGATGACTTTAAATGATATTTTCATTAAATAATTATTATTTAACATTTTATTTAAAATAATAGTAATTTATTAAATATTATAATATATATAAAAAGAGAGAAAGATTAGTTCTTTCTCATCTTTCTCATCAAAGTTTGGGCAAAAAAAGGAAAACCCCTTTCATCATTTTCCTTCAATTTTAAGCCTAAGGTATGGTTTTTCTTCAAATTTTTTTATAAATTTTGATTCTTTGAAGCTTGCTTTACATATATATACACCAATAGTTTTTTATTTTATCAAGTATTTTGGAAGTTTCCATTAAAGGACATTGATGGAAGCTTAGAAAACTTAAGTGAAATAGATATATTTTTGGATAGGAAATTATTAGAAGATGAGTTCTAGCTTGTTAGAAGTGTGAAAAAGAAACAAAATTGGATGAAAAGTTTATTTGGTATATTTGGCCATGTTAAAGGGGAAGTAGAGAACATTGGTTACTTTGTGTAATATTGGTGCTAAATGATAGTTTGTGAAGCAATGAGTACTCTGGTGAAGACGGAATTGAAAACGGATAATCGAGTCGAAAGATATGCTAATTTCGAACTAGAAAACTTAAGTTGTCAATATGAATAATCATGCATATTTATGTTTGTTTTTATTAGTTTTAGTTTTAGAATGGATAAATGAAGTTGTTTCGTATTGAATTGCTCCTATTGTAGCTAAAAACGAAGCGAACATCTTGAAAGAGAAAGACGAAGAAAATGAGTAAAGCGATTAAAATTTCTGTTTGTGCTAATATCTTATTTTCATTACATAAAGCTTTAGAATATTTAATTTAACACTAGTTACATTTATTTTATTTTATTTTTATGAGTTTTGAATGAGCTTGAATAATTTAGTTAATATTTATAAAATTATGTTTTGAGATGAATACTATGTTCTTCATTAGACTAAATTAGCGAATTCATGGTTATGATTTGGATTTGAGTATTATGATTTTAGATGATCGAGCAAGAAAATATTTAATATGTTTCAAATTGGAAGCCTATTTTACATTAGGCGATATGTGATTTGAATATGAAACAGAATTGAAATGAGAACTATATGAAAATAGAATTGAAATGGATCATGAAATTTGGTTTTACCCCGTTTCACTAAGTTAGACTAAATCAGATATAGTTGGCATGCCATAAAATCTTTATGTCAGAGAATTTAGATCTCCCCAATTCCCAGAGGGTCGAGGGAGAAAAGACCAAGTCGGTCAATTGTTATTATTGTTAGCCCCCAATTCCCAGAGTGTTGTGGGCAATCCCAATTCCCAGAGGGTAGTGGACAACTCTGATAGTCATCGTTGCCGAACAACTCAGGGTGGCGGATTCGTGTATCTGGTTATGAGTCTAAAATTTAGTACGGGGTCTAAATTGAAAGAAAAGCAAAAACAAAACTTGAATTTATTTGAATTTCCATATTGTGCAAATTAAATTAATTACGCGATTTTGAATTTAATTAAAAAAAGCTTATTTTTTTTATTCGATTTGTCAATATCAAAATATTAAAGTTTATTAATATTAGAATTTTCTTTTATTCTGATGTTATTAATGATATTTTTAATCATGTTTTAGTTTATTTCTATCAATTAATTTGTGTCCAATACTTATGTAATGATTTGTATGATATTAGCACCACTGAGCATAAAAATTGCTCAGCGTACGGTTTGTCTATTTTTCCGTGCACAGGTAGTTAGATTGGTTAGATCGTTCTAGTAGCATCCGAAGAACCGAAGTTCAGCTCAAATAATGTTGGTGAAGAGTTCACTTTATAGTTAATGTAAATGGCACGTGTAACAGCCGTTTTTCAATAGTATCAAAAATAGTGGTTTCGGGGTCACCAAATCCGACAAGTAAGTTCATAAATATTATATTTAATATTTACGAGTTAATTGTGACTTTGAAAAGGTTTTTGATATAATGATTTTTGTTTTATAAGCGATTTATTAAGTTCAAGTGGTAAGACCCTAAGGTCAAGTGGTTTTAAAAAATGAGGTATCGGAATGTCATTAAGGTGGTACTAAAGTTTCGTTGAAAAACTTTAACGTTTTGATAGTTAATTATTTAAAAAAGACTAAATTGTAAAAGATGTAAAATTTAATCACTATTTGATTAAATGGTTAATTGAATAAAGGAAAAGGGAATTAATTGGTAATTAAACCATGGTCAAAGTTTCCAAGCGGTGGTGTTATGATTGAATCCACTAGATTTTGGATTAATTGTTCTTTTAGTCCTAATTAGTTTGGGATTAAATTGTAAATAAGTTTATTTAGTTTAAATTAAATTAAATTGAAGGACCAATTGTGAAATTAAACCTTCCTTTAATGGTAATTATGCCATCTATTTATGTGATGGACAAATATGGACATGACTTTGGTGTTTTATTTATTTATTTAATCAAGGGAAAAATGGTAATTTGATAATTAAATTAAATTAAATTAAAACTAAAATGTTTGCATTTATTCTGGTGACTTCTTCTTCACAAATAAAAAGAAAAAAAAAAGAAACCATGGAAGTTTCAAGTTTCAGCCATCCTTTTTATGGTGCATGTAAGTTCAATTTAGTCCCGTTTTCAATAATTTTTATGTTTTTGAGATCATTGCAACTAGGTCCAGCTAGGTCATATCTTCGATTTTGAAACTGTTAAAGATTTTGAATGTTGCCATTGGTAAACCTTGTGATTTTAGATGTTATGATTAATTTTAGATATTAATTGTTATTTAAAAGTATTTTATTAAGTGATTTTTGATGAATTTTCTGATTAGGGACTAAATTATTGAAATAGTAAAAATACAAGGGTTTGTTGTGAAATTATTTCAAAAATTGGCTGTACTGAATTCCATGAATATTTTTCTAGCATGAGTTTGCATTAAAAATGATTAATTTGCATGTTTTAGGCTCAGGGACCAAATTGAATAAAAGTAAAATGTTAGGGGCAATTTTGTAAAAATGTCAAAAATACTAAATTTCATAAAATAAATTATTTTACTGTCTGAATTAATAAATTGAATGAAATTATTAATTTAGATCAAGTTCGAATGGAAAATCGAGGAGAATGAAAAATTACCAAAATGCCCTTGTACTTTGACATTTCTGCAATTTGGTCAGGTAAGTTTGTACGGTTAAATTTAATATTTGTATTAATTGGTGGTTGGTATTATATATATTCTATTGTTGGAAATAAATTATTGTTTGAATTATAATATTGAATTGGATATTCGGTTTGAATTGAACGCGGGATTTGAGTACATTCATGTTTTGGTGTATGACGCGGGTTTGGAGTGGAGATGGTATTGAAGGGAGATATCATCATATTACCCAAGTAAACCGGGGTTCAGCATTAGTTGCAAACTCTCGCGTTTTACTCTTTGTTTGGAGTGATTTGGGTGGATCAACTCTCACGAGCTTCTGTTTAGCTCTCACGAGCTTCTGTTGGCGTGTTCTGGTGGACCAGCTCTATGAACTTCTGTTGATGATGTACTCTTATTCATAAGTCGTTCTTCGAATGAAAAATCTCGGTAAGGTAATCTATTTAATGAATTTTGAAAGATTTGTTATTTATTGAATATTGATTTGAACATAAATGAACTTAATAGTTGAGATTGTGGATGATGCTTAGGTTTATGCTAAGCTTATGGTTACATTATATCATTTTTAATTTTAATGATATACAATGAAATGGTAAATGAAAAAAATGGGAATATATAATACCCCTAACCCGTATCCGTCGCCGAACTAGGGTTACGAGACATTACCGAAAAAGACACAACTCAGAATAGGCATATAATTTTTATTTTTATTTTTATTTTTATTTTTAAATGTATCACATTACATCTAAAATAAGTATAACAATGATATTAATACATATCACACATGTCATACGTTTCTGTAACCACATTTCTACATTTACGATTAAAAGTGATCATCACATAACATACCAATTCACATACTTAACATTTAAATCAAAATTGATATTTGTATCCTGATCATCCAAACAAAATAAAGTTGCACATTTTACTATTTCAATCAAATCATACTAATCTTTATAAATTTTAAAAATATTTTTCGGACTCGGATTTGTGGTCCCAAAATCACTTTTTCGATTAGGGTTAAAATCGGGCTGTTACAACTCTCCCCCCTTAATGATTTTCGTCCCCGAAAATCTTCCCGGTAAATAGGTTTGGATAATGTTCTTCATCGTATTCTATGACTCCCAAGTTGCTTCCTCAACCCCGTGCTTTTCCCACAATACTTTGACCAACGGAATTTTCTTATTTCTCAATTCTTTTATCTCACGGGTCAGAATACAAATCGGTTCCTCTTCATATGTCATATCAGGCTGAATCTCGATCTCTGTCGGACTAATCACATGTAAAGGATCAGATCGGTATCTACGAAGCATCGAAACATGGAATACATTATGGATCTTTTCTAGCTCAGGTGGCAACTGCAATCTATAAGCAACCGGCCCGATACGCTCTGTGATCTCATACGGCCCAATGAATCTCGGACTCAACTTGCCTTTACTACCGAATCTGAGTACTTTCTTCCACGGTGAAACTTTCAAAAACACGATCTCCGATCTGAAACTCAATATCTTTACGTTTCAAATCTGCATATGACTTTTGACGATCTGATGCAGCTTTCAAGCTATCACGGATCACTGCCACTTTCTATTCAGTTTCTTTGATCAAGTTAACCCCGTGTATCTTATTTTCACTGAGCTCGGTCCAATACAATGGTGTATGACATTTACGACCGTATAAAGCCTCGTAGGGTGCCATCTTGATACTAGATTGAAAGCTATTATTATAAGCAAATTCAATCAAAGGTAAGTATCGGTCCCACGTACCTTCAAATTCGAGAATGCAACATCTCAACATATCCTCAAGTACCTGAATGATTCGTTCGGACTGACCATCTATTTATGGATGAAAAGTCGTGCTAAAGTGTAGTTTCGTACCTAAAGCATCTTGCAATTTCTTCTAAAACCGCGATGTGAACCTCGGGTCTAAGCATCTTGCAGTTTTCGCTAGACTTAATAGAATTACCGTTTGGAGAGTTTGACCTTATCCTAGAGATGGATTGGTTGACTAAGCATCGTGCTAAGTTGGATTGTGAGGCTAAGCGCATGGTGTTGAATACCCCGGAAGGCGGGGAGGTGATTGTATTAGAAGAAAGAAGGAATTACTTGTCCAACGTAGTGTCTGCATTAAAAGCTATTAAGATGATTCGGAAGGGATGTAATGCGTTTCTAGCCTTTATCAGTGCTTTGAATGTTAAGGAGGTGATCGTCGATGAGGTTCGAGCATACCAAAGATTTCACTGATGTCTTTCCTGAAGAATTGCCCGGATTACCCCCGGATCGCGAAGTGGAGTTTGGAATAGAGCTACTTCCGGGTACGGCTCCGGTGTCTATTACTCCTTACCGAATGGTGCCAAAAGAGTTAATGGAACTCAAAGCTCAGATCCAGGAACTGATGGATCATGGTTTTATCCGACCGAGTGTGTTTCCGTGGGGAGCGCCGGTCCTATTCATGAAGAAGAAGGACGGATCCATGCGTATGTGTGTGGATTATCGTCAATTGAATAAGTTGACTATTAAGAACAAGTACCCACTACCGAGAATCGATAATCTGTTCGATCAGCTCAAATGAGCTTCGGTCTTTTCTAAGATTGACTTAAGGTCGGGATATCATCAGTTAAGGGTTAAGGAAGGAGACATTCATAAGACGGCGTTTCGAACTCGGTACAGTCATTATGAGTTATTGGTGATGCCGTTCGAGTTGACGAACGCGCCAGCAGCATTTATGGATATGATGAACCGGGTGTTTTAACCATATCTTGATCGGTTCGTGGTGGTGTTCATCGATGATATCCTGGTTTACTCCAAGTCCGAGGAGAAATATGACGAACATCTTCGTGTAGTGTTGCGAATTTTGAGGGAGAAGCAGTTGTATGCGAAGTTCAGCAAGTGTGAGTTCTGGCTGAAAGAAGTGACTTTCTTAGGGCATGTGGTTTCCGCAGAGGGAATTAGGGTAGACCCTCGGAAGATAGAAGCTGTATTGGATTAGAAACCGCCGAAGCATGTGGCAGAGATTCGAAGTTTCTTGGGTTTGGCAGGGTATTACAGGAGATTTGTTGAGGGGTTCTCTTCAATAGCGACACCTTTAACTAAGTTGTTAAGGAAGGAGAATTGTTTGTGTGGGTGACAAATAACAGAGAGAGCTTTGAGAAGAAGTGAAGAGAATTTTGACGGAGGCGCCAGTGTTAATTCAGCCGGAAGCGGGAAAAGAATTTACCGTCTACTGTGATGTGTCACACACAGGGTTGGGGTGTGTGTTGATGCAAGATGGAAAAGTTGTTGCATATGCGTCTCGACAGTTGAGACCGCATGAATTGAACTACCCTACACATGATTTGGAATTAGTGGCGGTAGTGTTTGCTCTGAAGATTTGGAGGCACTATTTGTATGGGGAGAAGTCGGTAATTTACACCGACCATAAAAGTCTAAAGTATCTCCTTACCCAGAAAGAGTTAAATTTAAGACAACGTAGGTGGATCGAGCTCTTGAAGGACTATGATTTCTCGATCGAATACCATCCGGGTAAGGCGAATGTGGTGGCGGATGCATTAAGCCGTAAGGTAGTATCGGAACTAAGAGCGATGTTTGCCCATCTGAGTTTATTTGACGACGGAAGTTTGCTAGCTGAGTTGCAAGTGAAGCCGACATGGGTGAGTCAGGTTAAGGACAAACAGTTAGTGGATGACGTCCTAAGTGCTCGACTTTTGCAAGCGCGGGATGGTGGAATGGAGGACTATAGTCTGAACAATGATGGAGTTTTGTGTTTCCGTGGGAAGATTTGTATGCCAAAAGATGTGGAGTTAAGACAGATGATTCTTCGGGAATCGCATAGTAGCCTTTATGCTATGCATCCTGGAGGAGTTAAGATGTATCGGGATTTGCGCGAGCAGTTCTGGTGGCCAGGCTTAAAGCGAGAAGTTACGGAATATGTGGGGAAGTGTTTCTTGGGTTAGAAACCGCCGAAGCATGTGGCAGAGATTCGAAGTTTCTTGGGTTTGGCAGGGTATTACAGGAGATTTGTTGAGGGGTTCTCTTCAATAGCGACACCTTTAACTAAGTTGTTAAGGAAGGGAGAATTGTTTGTGTGGACTGACAAATAACAGGAGAGCTTTGAGAAGCTGAAGAGAATTTTGACGGAGGCGCCAGTGTTAATTCGGTCGGGAGCGGAAAAGAATTTACCGTCATCGTGATGATGTGTCACACATGTGGTTGGGGTGTGTGTTGATGCAAGATGGAAAATTTGTTGCATATGCGTCTCGACAGTTGAGACCGCATGAATTGAACTACCCTACACATGATTTGGAATTAGTGGCGGTAGTGTTTGCTCTGAAGATTTGGAGGCACTATTTGTATGGGGAGAAGTCGGTAATTTACACCGACCATAAAAGTCTAAAGTATCTCCTTACCCAGAAGGAGTTAAATTTAAGACAACGTAGGTGGATCGAGCTCTTGAAGGACTATGATTTCTCGATCGAATACCATCGGGTAAGGCGAATGTGGTGGCGGATGCATTAAGCCGTAAGGTAGTATCGGAACTAAGAGCGATGTTTGCCCATCCGAGTTTATTTGACGACGGAAGTTTGCTAGCTGAGTTGCAAGTGAAGCCGACATGGGTGAGTCAGGTTAAGGACAAACAGTTAGTGGATGACGCCCTAAGTGCTCGACTTTTGCAAGCGCGTGATGGTGGAATGGAGGACTATAGTCGAACAATGATGGAGTTTTGTGTTTAGTGGGAAGATTTGTATGCCAAAAGATGTGGAGTTAAGACAGATGATTCTTTGGGAATCGCATAGTAGCCTTTATGCTATGCATCCCGGAGGAGTTAAGATGTATCGGGATTTGCGCGAGCGATTACGGTGGCCAGAGCTTAAAGCGAGAAGTTACGAATATGTGGGAAGTGTTTGACGTGTCGCAAGTCAAAAGTGAACACCGCTTGCCTTCGTGGTTGTTGCAACCGGTGAAGATTCCCCAATGGAAATGGGAAAGAATCACGATGAATTTCGTTAGTGGGTTACCCTCACACCCACTAAGAAGGACTCGATTTGGGTAATAGTGGATCGGTTGACGAAGTCCGCTCACTTCATACCGGTTCGAGTGGACTTTTCTCTGCAAAAGTTGGCTAAGTTGCACGTGAAATGAGGTTGTAAGACTACATGGTGTACCAGTGTCGATCATATCGGATAGGGACCCTAGGTTCACGTCACGATTTTAGAAGGCTCTTCATCAAGCAATGGGAACAAGGTTGGACTTTAGTACAGCTTTTCACCCACAGACTGATGGTCAGTCTGAGAGGGAAATTCAGATATTGGAGGATATGCTAAGGGGTTGCATCATCGACTTTAGGGGTAGTTGAGAGGAATATTTGCCCTTGGCAGAATTCGCGTACAATAATAGTTATCAAGCTAGTATTCAGATGGCGCCGTAAGAAGCGTTATATGGAAGGAAATGTCGTACTCCTACTTGTTGGACGGAGTTGGGTGAACGTCGGGTGTTGGGTCCTGAGCTAGTTTCGAAAACGGAGGAGAAAGTTAAGTTAATACGGGCTCGATTGAAGGAAGCGTCTGATCGGCAGAAGTCTTATGCGGATCTAAAGCGGAAGGAGGTGGAATTTTTAGTAGGAGGCCAAGTCTTTTTTAAGGTATCTCCATGGAAGAAGGTAATAAGGTTTGGACGGAAGGGTAAGTTAAGTCCACGGTTTATTGGGCCATATCGGGTACTAGAACTTGTGGGGCCAGTGGCCTACCGTTTGGATTTGCCTTCAGAGTTGGAGCTGATACAAGACGTGTTTCATGTCTCGATGCTGAGACGTTATCATTCTGATCCATCGCATGTGGTGCCGGTGGAAGAGATTAAAGTAAGGCCAGATTTATCTTTTGAGGAAGAACTAGTGCAAATCTTGGATCGAGACGTAAAAGTATTGAGAAAGAAGTCCGTCCCTTTGGTCAAAGTTCTGTGGCGAAATCACGGTGCAGAAGAGGCGACGTGAGAGCCAGAGAATGTTATACGATAGCAGTACCCCCATCTCTTTTGATCAGGTAAATTTCGAGGCCGAAATTTATTTTAAGGGGGGAAGAAGCGTAATATCCCGAATTTTGGGCTGTGCATTTTATGTGATGTGTGCTTAAAATATTAATTTAAAAGGGTTAGGGGTCCTGATTGGGCTCAAGAATGGGCTAAGGTTTTGTTTAAATATTCTGTTTAGACACTCAAGGATTTAAAATAAAGTTTTAGTAGTTTAAATGACATATTGGGCTTGTGGCCCAAAGAACGAGGGGCACAAGAAAGGGAGCTATAAGTGGCATCACAAGTGCATGAGGAGGGCCCAAATTTTAACAGCTTGAAGCCCAAGTTTTAGGGCTAAAATTCGGCACTTAGAAGAGTAAGGGGGACGACACAAGGCTAAATTTTAGGAGATTTTATTATGTTTAATTTTAAGGATAATAGGCAGATAATGAAGAGAGGAATTAGGGCTATTTTTGTGGAGATAATAGATCAAGATAAGGGAAAAGATGAGTGCTCATCCAAGAGGCTAGAGTTGGCCGAAAATTTGACTCTGTAAAGGAGAAAGAATCGGCCCTGTATAGGGAGTAAGGTGTGCCGAATTCTTCATTATGTTCTCTGAAAATTCTCTCAAAAGTTTCTCTTTTATTTTTTCGGCAAACTTGAACTCTCTCTTCTCTTTTCTTTTTCTGACAGAAATCAAAACTCTTTAGATCTCAATTGTCGAAACCCTACCATCCTTTTTTTCTCTTCTCTTTTGGCCGAATCTCACTAACCACTCATTGTTTATAATTTTCCAATTCTTTGTTTCTCTAAAAGCCGAAATCACTAAGATCACACCTCCTGAATTTGCCGAATTTTCTTCAGGGGAGTCTGCTTGTGCCGAATTTTGAAGGAAGCAATAGGTAAGTATTGATTTCGAGGATTTCAATGTTTTTCGGCTTTTCAAAATCCTAGCCGAATGGCTATTTAGAACTAATCTATTATTTCTCTCTTATTTTGGCATTAGGGATCGAAGTGGGGCCAATCGCATAGATCTCTAAGTTATAGTTCGGTAACACTCGAATTGTGTTACTTTCAGGATTTCAAGGTAAGAGGAATCTATTAGTTTCAAAGTGTAAATTCGGTATCTATTAACCCTTGGCCGATTGTAGGAGAGGCCCTATTTTCACATCTTTCCGGCTTTTTGAGCAAAGTTATAGATCGGTTTAGCAAGGGTATCGACATTAATCAGTGTGTAACCTTTCCCACTATTAGATTGGGTGCTAATATATATATATGTATAAATCTGCTATACTGTTAAATCTGAAAACCCGGCATTATGATTGAAAACCCGAGGAGGGTAAAGGCTAATCATCAAAGTTAGTGATTTGCCCTTTTGCATATGCTTTGTATGCCGATTTCTCTGTATGCTTGGGGTTGGGTGAATGATGAAAGGGGTAGTGATTTGTTCTGGTGGCTTATGTCATTTCATCCTGGTGACTTTGTCACAACTCTGTTTATGGTGGCTTATGCCATTTCAGCCTGGTGACTCTGTCACAACTTTGACGATGAGCAGCTAACTGCAGCATGTCTGCCATCGATGGTGTGTAGCGGTGTGGGTTGATTATAGAAATCCCCAATGGTGTGCTTGGCAGGTAAGGGTGGTGTATAGCGGATGGAAACCTAGGATTGGGTTGGGTTATGTATGTCATTTGCTAAATTATGTTTTATTTGTTGATTTGTGGCGAAGGCCCAACTGATGGTGCATGAGGGTTGCACATCGAAGTTTCGCGACTCACCCAATTATTTTAACCATTTCGGGTGACACTTAGTGCATCGGACCGAAATTTTGGAGGAGGGAGCAAGGTGGCCATGCGATAGAGCATTGAGGATTCAAAGAAAAAGACTTCACTTTATTTATTTATTTATTTATTTATTTTTAAGAAATTTATCTTAAGTGGGTTTTAAGTTTCGTTGTAATAAGGCCATGGGCCACTAGACTATTATACTTTGCTTTGGGTTTTATTTTGGGCTTTCATTATTGACATTTAAACTTTAACTAAACTAAGGCATGTATTAAGATTTTGGTTTTTATTCATAAAACAACAAGTGAAATTTATGTATTATTTAAACTTATCAAGTTATTAAGTTTTCCCGAATAAAAGATTAAATACAAGAAAAATATTTCCCGAAGATTGCGACATCTTTTACAAAACTCTTTTGAGTGGCATGCCAGATCCGGCTGTAGTGTTTGGGCCAAGTTTGGGGTGTTACAATACTACTCTATTGTAAACATTAAAATAATATTAAGATGACTGTATATAAAATTTCAATAAATAAAAAATGTATAATATGTGCGTGCCTAAAATGAGCTTTGGGCTAATCTTTTATAAATATGGGCGAGTTTGGGCAAAATTTTAAACTCATATTTCGGGTTGGGTCAAACTTGAAAAACATAAAATATTTTATATCATGCTTAGGCCCAGCTCAACCCGACCCATGAACACCTCTACATTGAACAAAAAATTAAATATCAAAATAGAAAGTGTGTTAAGTTAGAAAATCAAATATTATATTAAGCAAAAGAAATTAAAAATTATTAAAAACAAATTACGGCTACATGGAGAAGCAATACATCACTCTCACTCAATATATAAAGTTTTTATTCATTTATTTGAACAAGTGTTGGGACACTTTTTGGCTACACCTGCACTAAAACGGGCCAACTCAATTCTCTTTTTCTTTTTCCTCTTTCTCCACGTTTCACTAAAGTTTTCTTTCTTTCTCTTTTTCTTTTTACAATATTCAACTCGAGATCTTTATGGGCCGAGTCGAGTCTAAATATGATATTAATATACTTAATGCTTACTCAAGTTCAGCCCGGTTCAAAATTTAGGCCTAAAATTTTGTCTAAGCTTATCTATATTTACAAAAGGCTAATCCAAGCCTATTTTAGGACGCTCATATTAATTTTTATTTTTTTAAATATTTATATTATATTATTTTAATATTTAATCATTTAATATTTTTTATTTATTTAAATTTTTTATATAACCATCTTAACATTATTTTAATGTTTATATTAAAGTAGTATTATATATTTAGTTTAGGTTTATTTTTTTAATGTGTTATAAATTACATAATATATAAAAATAACATAATATAAAGTATTATAAGCTTAAAACGGGCCGAGTCGGGCCGGGCTCAGGCCTTGAATATTCAAACTCGAGCCCAGCCCATATTTTAAACAGGTTTAATTTTTTTATCCAAACCTATTTTTTGGGCCTAATTTTTGCCTAAATCCTCTCAAATTTCAAGCGAACCTTCAGGCCTGAACAGGTAGTTTGACCCATGAACATGTTTATATCCAATGTTGCATCATTTATAACATGAAAAAAAAAATCTCCTAATTTTGACTTTGAATCCCAAATTAGTAAAATGATATTTGTAGTGAGTATAATTAGTTTTTTTCTTCACTTGGATCATTGTCGATAGAACTTTAATTTAGTTAGTATCATTACTATTACAATAACTTCAAGGACATGGGCCCTAACGTACTTTTACTGATCTTTTCCTTTATTTTAAGGATAAGAAAAGGTTATCGCTACAAATAGGCTTTGTATAAAAAAAAGTTTAAACTTGTTAAGGAATAAATTATTTAAGTACGCCTCAAATAAAAATTCAACACGAATGTATCGTACAAATCGAATTTAAGTATTTTATTATTAACTCGAACTCAAATTTAAACACAAAATTTCAACTTAAATTTAAAATAAAATAAAAATGAAATTATTATTTTACTAAATAAACATGTTTAACCCAATAAATTCAAATAAATTAATTTTTTTTAATTTTAAAACTAAAAAATGGATGAATCCAAACCGAGTTAGGAGCATCTTTTCAGCTTGAGTTTGGCTTGGCATGTCAGTGGGAAATTAGTACAAAAGAAATGGTTACACCTGTCGTTGTCCAATTGGAGAAGGACAAAAATTTTGTAACATCCTTAGTCCACCTTCCCGTATATCCTCCTCCTTTCTCATCTCTATTTATTTTTATTTTTTTTTTAATAAATTCACTATAGATTTCAATTATATCTTCTTTTACTTAATATTTAAAATTATTCATAATCTTTCTAAACCCGATAATACATTTTAGCATACTCGAACTCATATCTTCCTACATTAACAATAATACCCATATTAATCAAATATCTGTAATTAATACGTTTCAACGCACTCAAACTCATATTCTTCTACATTAATATTTCTTCGATTAATGCTCTACCTTCAATACATACACATATTAATCAAGTGCATCAGCATATAAATTTTGACTTTTGTTACCATTCTTTAATTCAATATTATACTTTCTTAACTTGGATGCTTTATATCATTTTCACATAATTTTAATGTTTTACATTTCCGATAATTTTGACTTTCATATATATTGTCTTATTGATTAGAATGATTAAATTTTGAGTCAAATTGAATTAGGCCTTAAATGAAGTAAAAACTTTTAAATATTAGTATTTTTTATTTACAAAATTTAAAGGGATAAACCAAATTCTTTTAAAAGAAATTAAAATAAAATTATAAAATTTTAAGGAACCTAACTTTCTTTTTTGCTAAAATAAATTTTTCATTAATCAAATAGTTAAAAGACTTAAATTAGATAATTTATTATTATCACCAAGAGATGAAAACTTGTAATTTGATGGGTTTTATTAAAAGAAAACATATAACTGTTATCACTCACTCTACCAAACCCATATTTTGTTTTTAACTTGCATTAAAGGCTTCGTTTGTTTCATTGAAAATGGTTTTCGGAAAAATATTTTTGGAGAATGACTTACTTTCCTGAAAATATTTCATAGAAGTTGTTTTCAATGAAACAAACATATTTTTTAGATTTATGATAAGTAGTGAATTGATTACAAAGTGGTATTAAGATGAAATTATAGTAAATAATGAATCTTCATGATGTTAAAGATTAAATTGTAAAGTTTGTGAAATTTATAATTGAAACAAGAGAAGTGATATGCATGAAAATTTGTTATGTGAAATAAGATATTATAATGAATTATTTGATTAAAGTGCTTATATGGTGAAAAATAAATTACATGGTAATAGGGACTAAATTGAAAAATGTATAAAAGTTTAAGTGTGAAACAATTTAATATGTGAATAAAAAAATTATGATAAAAGTTTAATACATGTGTTATGAGATGATGAAATATGCTTAAAGAATTGTAAAGTGAAATTGTGAAAAAATATGAATTTTTTATGATGACAAGGACTAAATTGTTAAACTTGAGAAAATATGTGGATGAAATAATAGAAGTGAAATACATAGAAATTTGATATGTGAAACAAGATATTGAGATAAATTATGTGATTAAAGTGTAACAAGAAAGAAAATTGCTTTAATGTGATTAATTAGTGAATATTGAACTTTTACGACAAAAAGGGACTAAATTAAAAAATTATGAAAGTTTATAAGAAAATATTTGATAAGTGAAGAATGTAATAGAGAATGTAACATCCCGGTGCTTTGACCTGTGTTCGAGTTGGGTATGAGGGTGTTATAGTCAGAGGCGAACCTAGTGGGGCTGGTAGGGGACCCGCCCCCTCAAAAAAATGGAAACTTTTTCATTTTGGCCCTTTAAAATTTTTAAAATTTTAAATTAGTAAAGGTAAAATTGCACTTTGACACCTTAAAAATAATAAAATTTTGATTTAATCCTTTAAAAATTACAATTTAATTTCAGCTCCCTAAAAATATTTTTTTGTTTCGCCCATAGAGCTTTATCAATGTAGAAAATATCTTACTGAAAAAAAATTGACATTTTACATGATGATATGAAACAAACATTGGAAAACACAGGAATCTAAATTCATATGCAGACTCAACCATTTATCTAGTTTGCACCAAGTGAAGTACAGTACATAAAACTTTAAGAATATGCACACACATATATATGTGATAACAAAAGCTGGCTTCATGATCTCTCTTTATTACCATCTGAACCTCAAAGAAAATATGAACCGATTTCAGCTTTTCTCCCTTCTTCTCATCATTCTCCTCCTCTTCACTCCCACCCTTCGAGAAGCGAATCGAAGGAACGCCACCACCGCCACATCGGACCACACGTCAACCAACGACGGCAGACAACCAAGGCAACGGTACCAGGTTTCGATCGGCCAAGCCAAGCAATTGGAGGAGAAGCGTAGAGTTCCAACAGGTTCAAACCCATTACATAACAAGCGATGATACTCCCAAAAAAAATAAAAGAATTTCTTCCTTTTCCTATTCCAATTATATATATAGTTTTTTGCACGATTTATGTGAACACCTCACAAAATTATATATATATATCTATCTATCTATCTATATATATATATATATATATAACTGGTGCAGGCAGGAACATCTAGAGATATTGTATAGCAGGTGAACATGAATGTTTTTTTTTTTTAGAATCAACACATCTTTGCATGTTTATGATTTCCAGGCTTTACAAATTTAAACTTAGTAGTATTTCAGAGAAGTAACTCAGCTGAGATGCATATGTATGAAAGTAGTTTTACTTTTACCATGAAAGGGGTTGTAGCAGTTTGGTTTACTATAAAAAACCAGTACCTGGCAATGACTGTAGTTTGAAAAGGTCCATTTGTTTGAAACCAAATTTGTGAACCCAATGAGTTTTCTAGGAGACTGCCACTATGAAGGAATATTATTATTATGTTTGCAGCTTTTTATATCATCCATCCCATCATCATCTTTGGCACTGAATTCTATTTTGATTTGCAATTCAGTCCTTGACTTTTTTTATTATTCAAAATACTGGCACCCCCCCTAAAAAAATCATAATCCATGCTTAAATGAGTAAATACCCACATCTTGTTTTGAAGTTATAGTCTGAAAATGACATAAATTGAGTGATATGGATGGACAGTCTTAGCTAGTCCACTCAATACCTTGCTGTCTCACAGACCAGGTTTTAATGGCTGTTTAATTGCCCCCATAGAGATATGTATATTTTTAGACAACCACCACGTACTTAAATTTTTTTATTTTTTATTTTAAGATAACATCCATTTACAGTACAGAATGGAATATTTTTTGTTGCCCTGTTGAAGTAACCATGTTTAAAAATATGGAAGACTGATGAACACGAATCTTACTATGAAATGACATTGGCTACAAGCTGTAGCAATGCATGGGCAACAAGGGTTCAACCTAATCAATTAACCAGCCCTTAGCCCTAGCCACCAATCCAAGATACGAAGACGTATGCCCCACTTCACGTCAGTGATGCTATATCACCTTAACCAATGTTCTCGGGGTGTCCATAAGTATGTTAAGTACACAAGATTCCCCAAGGAAAAACCTACAGGAGTCTTCTCTAAACAATCAATAAACCCTAAAGTTTTATTTTAGGGTTGTCAACAGAGAATGATTCCATGGTTGCCTATTTTAGTTTGGTAAAGGAAGAGCAAAGAAAGATACTTTCTTCCATGGTTGCCTATTTTACTTTTCAAAATTTAAAATATACGTTTAATTAACAACGTTAAAATTCTTTCATTAAAATGTAACAATTGTTTCATGGTATCAACTAGGTGAAAGCAAATTTCGGTAAAAACCAAGAAACCCGACTAACCGAATCAATTGGAAAAATCGAATACTCTCCTCTAGCACCAATTGAACATCAATTTCTCATTAATCCCAACCTTTCACCGCTCAAATTTTTTAAATTATTTGTCTAAACCCGAGTTTCTTCTTCTTCTTTTTTCTTTCAAAATTTGTCTACATGAATTTTTTTTTAATGGTGAGTTATTTTTTAATTTTAATGTTAAATGAATTATAGCAAGTAGGGTCAGGGGTTGACAAGGCGTATAGTAAAATATTTTAAAAAAAAGAGACACATGATAATTTTCTAAAAATGCTTGTGGAATAAAAAAAAAGTGCATTGTCAATATACCAAACTCTAATTCATATTGAAAATTGAACATGGCATTATAATTAAAAATACATTTAGTATAATTATATTTTGGCCCCTTAAATTGATTAGTAGAATAATATTTTTTTTGACAAATTATGCCTCATGGCATCCTATTATTGGTCCACGTATTTAGATATTTCAAATTTTAGCATTGCTAATGCGGGATACCACATTGATGGATAGAATTTAAGTTTAGGTACTAAAGTAAACATTCTGAAAGTAGATGTACCAAATTAGAATATTTGATAAAGTACATGGGTCATTCTTGCCATTATCTTTTTTAAAAATTTTAAAAATATTTTTTATGAAAAAAGAGAAGGTTTGAATCTTTCAAAAGTTCATGTACTTTTTTAAAATTTAAAATTTAATCCTTGTACATTAATGTTGAGACATTGAGTCCCTGTATTTTTTATTTAAAAACTTGATCTTTTTGTTTAATTTTGCATTTATAAAGAAAATATAATAATTTTTTTATCCCTCAATGTCTACAATTTTTGTTAATTTTATACTTACTCTTTAGATCATATTTATAAAAAATTATTTTTAGGATTTTTATTGAAAACATAGAAAACTTTTAACTTTTTTTTATGATATTATGTAGTTTTGAGGAGTAAGGATTGAATTGATAAAAAATTGTAACTATTTAGAGTTAAAAAAATTATTCTACCTTTTTATAATTACAAAATTGGATGAAATAATTAAAAATTTCAAATAAAAACTAAAATTTAAATTCCATAAGATTACAGAGACCTCTAAAAGAAATTCATTTGAAAAATGTTGGAATTTTAGATTGTTTTGTTTAGGGGCCCTGAAGCGTTGCATGACTAATGGAAGGTAGTAAAGGCTTAGCACTACCAACACAATGGGCTTTAGTTAGTATTAGCTTATAATAGTGGCAATTCAACTACACAAGCACTTAATTTTGGTTGAAAAATGGAAGCCCAATTTTGTACATTTATACACAATTTTATTTCTATTAGAAAATTACTTGAATATTAAAAAAATATACTCTATGCCGATTGAGTTTTAGCTCAATTGACATGGATATTGTTACTAATGCAGGAGGACGTGGGTTTGAGTGTGTTGAAGCGCATTATCCTCTTATTTATGGGTTGGGGAGGGACTATGGGTAGTTCTAGGCAATTGCATCAAAAAGAGCACAGATATGATCAAGATCTAGAAGAACAAATATATGAATTGTAACATCCTAGGAAGGGCCTATGCATTTTTCAGATCAATTGTATGAAATGACAAGTCTTAAGTATTATGAATAAATTTTTGATACTTTTGGAAACCTAGAAATGAATGAAAATGGAAATGAAAATGAAAATGGAAATGAAAATGGAGATGGAAATGAAAATGGAAATGGACATTTTTGGAAACTTAGACATTTTTGGAAACCTAAACATTTTTGGAAATGATCCAAAAATGGAAACTTAAACATTTCGGGAAACTTGGATATATGAGAGAAATAAAGGAGTTTTATTCACATAAATATGTGAATAATAAGAGATAAATAAAGGAGTTTTATTCACATAAATATGTGAATAATATGAGATAAATAAAGGAGTTTTATTCACATAAATATGTGAATAATAAGAGATAAATAAAGGAGTTTTATTCACATAAATATGTGAATAATAAGAGAGAAATAAAGGAGTTTTATTCACATAAATATGTGAATAATAAGAGATAAATAAAGGAGTTTTATTCACATAAATATGTGAATAATAAGAGATAAATAAAGGAGTTTTATTCACATAAATATGTGAATAATAAGAGATAAATAAAGGATTATTTTCTAATGAGATAATTGAGAGATAATTGATGGATTAAAGGCTTTTATCTTTTAAATAAAAGAGATAATATTATCAAAAGAGGAGTGGTGGCCAAGTAAAGGACTCTAGGGTGATAACTTTGGCTATAAAAGGAGGACAGGAGGGCTACTCATCAACATTTGCTCCCTCTTCCTCTCTGCCGAAATTCTCCCTAGGCAAAACCCCTCTCTGCCGAATTTTCATTAAGCAAAAATCCCTCTCTTTTTCTTCTATTTTCTTCTCCGTTCTACTGTTAAGCTGAATCTTTGTGGATTCTAAGAAAGAGGGCAATCATCCACAACATCAAAAGGGGATCTTTCGGGAAATCTAAGAATCTAAGGTAAGGATTATAAATATAAATATGTGGTTAAAGATTATGATTCACGTTTTCAAAGTTAGATCTAATCTAACACGAAGTTATAGGATTTCAACAGGCTTATAAAGGAATCCTCTTCAGATTTGGAATCCCATCATAAGGTAAGGGATATTCGGCCAAGGCATAAATTGTTTAAGTGTTTTCCATTATTTCAAAAACCGAAAACTGACTTGGTTACATACCTAGTATTAGCCGATTTCAAGGAAGAGGAATTCTAGCAACTGTTGGGACTTGATTAAATCAATTCGGCAACTAGGAGTAAAAGATCTAGATCGGTAGATCGCTCTACGGGAATTCACGGAAACTATTAAGCGAAAAAGGTGTGTACTCTTACTAACTTTCAATAAATTGCATGGCAATCATTAAATATATAAATATGTAACAGTATGTGAATGTGGCTAAGCACCACAAATGTGGTAAGGAGTACCCAGGTACGTTTCCTACTTTTGATAGGATTGTGAATGTGATATATTTTGAACATGTGATTAGTAACATGAATGAAAATTTAGTATGTGAAATATGTCATGAAATAATTGGGGCATTCGGGATATTTGTGGAGGAAGAAAGTGAAGGTGATGACTACGGTCTCACCAACGTAAAGTGGTGACTACGGTCACATAAAGTGAAAAGTGGTAACCCGGTTACATCTAGTGAATACTGATGTCTAATGACACAACATAAGTGGGCGATGAGCACGTCGATCGCAGCGACCGCGCTTCGATGGTGTGTAGCGGATGGAGGGTCGACTTAGTAGTCCCCGCGGTGTACAAAGTTGGTACGGGTGGTGTGTAGCGGATGGACAAATAGGTTTGGATTTGGGTTGCATCATCCTTTATTTTGTATGAACATGATATTGATATGACTTGTATGCCCGATTTGTTGGAAATTAGTACTATGTACACATTGAGTCTGTTGACTCACCCGTTGGGGAATTATTTTTCAGGTGATGAGCAGTAATGGACCAAGGTCGGGAGAGCTAAAGGTGGCCATGCATCGCTTGAAGAAATTATTTGGAATTTGGACTTTATGAAATTTTAGTACTTTAAACTTTATTTTGGGTTGAATGATGTAATAAGGCCATAAGGCCCAGTTGGATTTTCTTTATTCTGTTTATTTTTATTTAAATATGATACAAATTATGTTTGATTAAAGATAAGTAAATTTATTTCTTTTAAAATAATAAACCCAAAAATTATTTTGTCACCTTATTTAAGTTGGATTTCAGAATTTATTAAATAGGTTTCAAATTAAGCCCAACCCAAAACAATTTTTTTAAAATTACACAAATTTTCTCTAAGTCATTTAGAACATTGAAAACCGATTTATTTAAGGAACATACCAGATCCGGTTCAAGCTCGTGGGCGGGTGTGGGGTGTTTCATTGGTATCGAGCCCGCTTTAAAACTCTCGGCCTGTGGGCTCGTGCCCAAAACGTTTTCAATTCGAGCCCAAATGAATTTCTTTGAAATAAGCGAGTTTTATGGCATGGCACCTAAGTCTCCGACCCATGATCCACCGTGTAAGTACCTTTAACCATCTGTGTGATTATGTGAATTATGAATTGTAAAAGGGTAGCAAAGGCATGGAACGAGAATAGTGTGATAGGAACTTGAACCCCAGGATTAGACTACTCAAACACTTGAAACTCATAAGACTTAATGAACTTAACAAACCTATGACTAAGTTATTAAGCTAGGGTGTGGCAACCCTCAGACGCATGTCTAGGATTGGATCAGGGAAGAGCACCGGTATTTAAGCAGCCCTAGTGACTCACCTCCTCTTCGCAGTATCCTACCAGTGCGTAGCCGGTTCGCCCCTAACTCGTAAGGCTCGGTGGTGTGGCAACCTGCATGCGCATGTCTAGAAAGGTCGGTGAGAGCTTGGTATTTAAGCGAAACCGCGTGACTCACCTCCTCTTCATTCGAATCTCGCTCAGTGCGTAGCTTTGTTCACCCCGACCAAGAGGGCTCGGTCATAGGCTAAACACAAAGAATAAAACCCGAAAGGGACTTAGCCGTTTTTTTTTATAAAAAATAAAAAAATATAACCAAAATTTAGTTTTAAAACTCTTAGAAACTTATGAGAACTATTCTACAACATTTTCTTCTAAAAAAAAATAAAAAATACCCTTGGTTTATAAAATGACCAAACCACCCATAGTTTTAACAAAATTTCATTACTTTATCAAATGTTCAAAAACCCTAATTTGTAAAATATCAAACTATCTTGATTTTGGAAAATTACAAAATTGCTCCTAACTTACAAAATTACCAAAACGATTCGATTTCCAAACTTTTTACAATATCATTGCTTTGAAAAGTGTAACTCTCAAAAGAACCCTCAATGTTTTACAATCTTGGAAAATATCCTAACTTAATAAATTTTACAAATTTACCCCGATTTTTGGAAAAATTATCAAAATACCCCCGAGATCAAAAATTACCGAAATACCCCTAGATTTCAAAATTCTTCCAAAATTTCCGGAACTTTAGAAGTACCAAAATACTTTCGTCAAAATCACCAGGAACTTTTTATTTTTGAAAATTTACGAAAATACCCCCTGTAGAGGATAAAATTACGAAAATGCCCCTGGGTAGTGGAAAAGCAAAATAACGAAAACAACAACAAGAATTACAACGTTTCTTTGAATGAACGAAAGTTCATATTTGTTGATGGATGAATGAATGAATGCAAGATCTGTATGCATGTATGAACACGAAAGAACCACACTTAAACTCTTCTTCATAAGATATCATCGCGGTAATAAGTGAAACAAGAATACTAATACATAAAATTCCTTAATCGGATCTCGTCGATAATGAGCTCAAGAGGACGTGGTCGTCGTGGAAGAGGTAGAGGAAGGATGATCGTTAGATCGGGACAAGGTTCGACAATGAGATACCACCACCACCATCACCCCCAATCACAATGTTGAGGCGAGCAGCTCGCATGGGGAAGATGCCGTGTCGCAGTCGTGGCCGCGAGTTTTGGAATTGGTGGTCTGGTACAGAAACAATTCAAGAAATCGTAAAGTGTGCGTGCTCGAGCGCTCCGTGCTAATGGAGTGAAATGTTTAGAGGAGTATCGGAGTGGCACCCAAGATACCGAGATCATGGTTGGAAGCAATCGAGCGCATCATGGATGAGCTCGACTTGACCCCGAGGAGAAGTTGAAAGGGATGACGGCACCTTTACGCGATGAAGCGTATCAATGGTGGTTAACCGTTCGGGACGGTGCCACGGCGGAAGATCGACACGGGAATATGCTAAGGAAGCATTTCGGAAGAAGTATGTGGGAACCGGTATATAGATGAGCAAAGGAAGGCTTTTTCAGGGTTGGTACAAGGAAGTAAGTCCATCACCGAATATGAAGCGGAATTCTTGAGGTTGAGCCGATATGCCCGAGGAGTAGTGGCGATCGAGCATGAACGCTGTGTTCGCTTTTTGAGGACGGACTTAGGGACGATTTGAGACTTTTGATAGCACCGCATCGAGAGCGGAATTCTTCGCCTTGGTGGAAAAGGCTAAAGTGGTCGAGGAATTAAGGACGCCACCAAGCGGTGTCAGGATGTAAATAAGCCCAAAAGAAGTTTTGAGCCATCCGAAAAGGCCACAAGAGGCCTAGAGTTGACAGCCACAAAGTCAACAGTGCTAGTGCACGGCTGGCAATTTCGCCCTTGTGAACATTGTGGAAGGAAGCACGGGGAGAGTGTTGGAAAAAGGCGGGACGATGTCTCAAGTGTGGGTCCAAGGACCATATGATTAGAGATTGCCCCAAGCTATTAGATGAGAGCCAACCAAGCACTCGTAATGCTAACCAGTGGTAGAGGCGGACAGAAATTGACCTCAAAGAGGTCGTGGGTCGCCAACAGAGGTAGTGGCAGAGGCCGTGGAGCTCGTGGGCGAGGTGCAACTAACGCCAAGCAAGGCAACCGGGTTTGGTTTACGCGGTTCACGGAGAGGAAGAGGAGACGCGCCGGATGTTATAAACAGAGTGACGTTCTTTATTCATGACAAACCCTATTTTGCTCTTATTGATGTGGGCTCAACTCATTCCTATGTTGCATGTAGTGTGGTTGAAACACTAGGCCTAGACTCAACTTTTCGATAGGCAGATAATCGTAGTAAGCCCTTTAGGCCAAGCGGTGAGGATAGATAGGATCTTTCGGAATGTCCCCCTAGAGATTCGGGAGCGAACTTTCGGGTGACTTAATGGAATTACCCTTCGGAGAGTTTGAGCTTATACTTGGAATGGATTGGCTAGTAGAGCATCGAGTAGTGTTGGATTGTGCGGCTAAACGTATGGAACTAAGAACCCCGTAAGATGAGGTAGTAGTGATGATCGGAGAAAGGAGGAACTACTTGTCTAACGTAGTTTCGACAGATTGAAGGCCGAGAAAATGGTTAAGAAAGGATGTAAGGCATTCTTAGCCTTCGTGAGTGCGTTAAGAGGAGAAGAGGAAGGTGTTAAGGGAGTTAGAAGCAGTAAGGATTTTGAGGATGTATTTAGGAGGAGTTGCCGGAATACCCCCAGGATAGAGAAGTGGAATTTGGAATAGATTTGCTACCAGAAATGACTCCCGTGTCAATCGCTCCCCACCGAATGGCACCAAAGGAGTTAGTGGAGCTCAAGGCTCAAATCCAAGAGTTGTTGGATCGTGGGTTCATTCGACCCAGTGTGTCTCCGTGGGGAGCACCGGTTCTCTTTGTGAAGAAGAAGGATGGAACTATGCGGATGTGCATAGATTATCGTCGATTGAACAAACCGACCATCAAGAACAAGTATCCTTTGCCAAGGATAGATGACTTGTTCGACCAACCGAAAAGGGGCATTTGTGTTCTCAAAGATCGACTTAAGGTGGGGTATCATCAATCGAAAGTGAAGGAGGTGATATTCATAAGACCGCTTTTAGGACAAGGTACGGTCATTTTGAATTTGTGGTGATGCCGTTTGGGTTGGTTAACGCACCGCGCGCGTTCATGGATATGATGAATAGGGTTTTCCAACCCTACTTGGATAGATTCGTCGTGGTGTTCATCGGACGACATTTTGGTGTATTCCAAGACGGAGGAGGAGCACGATGAGCATCTCCGAGTTGTGTTAGAAGTGTTAAGGAAAAGAAGCTTTATGCCAAATTCAAAGCAAGTGCGAATTTTGGCTCAAGGAAGTGGCGTTCCTAGGACATGTGGTATCCGCAGAAGGAATAAGAGTGGATCCTAGGAAGATCAAGCGTTGTTGGATTGGAAACCACCTAGGTCGGTGGTGAAATCGAAGTTTCTTAGGCTTGGCGTGCTATTACAGAAGGTTCGTGGAAGGATTCTCGTCGATAGCCGCACCTTTGACAAAGTTACTAAGGAAGGAAGTACCGTTTGTGTGGACGGATAAGCAACAGGAGAGCTTTGAAAAGCTTAAAAAGTCTTGTGAAGCTCGGTGTTAATTCACCGAGGCGAGTATGGACTTCGTAGTATATTGTGATGCTTCGCACACGTGGTTAGGTCGTGTGCTAATGCAAGAAAGGAAAGGTAATCGCTTATGCATCTCGACAGTTAAGGCCGCATGAGGTGAACTACCCAACTCATGACTTGGAACTCATGGCGAGTGGTTTTCGCCCTCAAAGTTTGGAGGCACTACCTTTATGGAGAAAGGTCGAGTAATTTACACGGACCACAAAAGCCTTAAGTATTTGTTGACTCGAAGGAGTTGAACTTGAGGCAACGAAGGTGGGTGGAGTTATTAAAAGATTATGACTATTCGATAGAATACCATCCGTGCAAGGCGAATGTGGTAGCCGACGCCCTAAGTAGGAAGGTTGTGTCTGATTTAAGGGCTTTGTTCGCTCACTTAAGTTTGTATGAAGACTAAGCTTTGTTGGCGAGTTACAAGTCAAGCCAACTTTGATCAAGGAGGTGAAAGAGGGACGGTTGGCGGATAAGGACTTAAGTACTAAGTTACAGCAAGTACGGCAATGAGGATTAAAGGATTATGGCGTCAATGATGAAGGAGTACTGTGCTACAAGGAAAATGTTTGTATGCCGAGGGATAAGGAGTTGAGACAAAGGATTCTTCGGGAAGCGCATGGTAGTCCTTATGCTATGCATCCGGAGGCATCAAGTCGTATAGAGATCTAAGGAACAATTTTGGTGGTCGGACACAAACGAAAGGTGACTGAATTTGTGGGGAAATGTTTGACATGTCGCAAGTAAAGGTGAACACCAAGTCCCATCAGATTGCTTCAACCAATTGAGATTCCCCAATGGAAGTGGGAAAGAATTACCATGGACTTAGTTAGTGGGCTTCCCTTCACGCCCACTAAGAAGGACTCGGTATGGGTGATAGTGGACCGTTTGACCAAGTCCGCACATTTTATCCCCGTGAGGATCGACTATTCCTTCAAAAGTTAGCCAAGTTATATGTGGCGGAGATCGTGAGGCTACACGGGTACCGATGTCGATCATCTCCGATAGAGACCCAAGGTTTACGTCTCGATTTTGGAAAGCACTTCATCAAGCATTAGGCACTAAGCTAGACTTCACTACGACTTTTCATCCACAATCGGACAGGCGATCGAAGCAGGTTATACAAGTGTTGGAAGATATGCTAAGAGGTCGTGTGATGGATTTCCGAGGAAGTTGGGAAGATTACTTGCCTCTAGCCGAGTTCGCCTACAACAACAAACTATCGAGGCAAGCATTCGGATGGCACCATACGAAGCATTGTATGGAAGGAAATGTAGAACACCAACTTGTTGGACCGAGTTAGGAACGCGCCGCGTTTTGGGTCCGAGTTAGTGGCGTAAACCGAGGAGAAGGTGGAATTAATTCGCACGGTTGAAAGAAGCTTCGATAGATGTAAGTCGTGCATGCAGACCTTAAGAGGAAAGAAATTGAGTTTGAAGTAGGAGACCAAGTGTTTCTAAAGGTCTCACCTTGGAAGAAGGTTATGCGGTTCGGATCGCAAAGGGAAGCTAAGCCCAAGGTTTATAGGGCCCTATCAAGGCTTCAAGCGAGTTGGGCGGTGGCATACCAATTGGAGTTGCCACCGAGTTGCATCAAATGCACGACGTATTTCATGTGTCCATGCTACGTCGCTATCGATCGGATCCGTCTCATGTGGTACTGTTGAAGAAGTGGAGTTAAGGCGGATCTATCCTACGAGGAGGAGCCGATTCAGATCTTGGACGCGTGACGTGAAAGCACTACGAAAGAAGTCGGTGCCTTTAGTCAAGGTGTTATGGCGCAATCATGGATCGGAAGAAGCTTCGTGGGAGCCGGAAGAGACAATGCGACAAAGCAATACCCTCAATTGTTTAGTTAGAAATTTCGAGGACGAAATTTTTTTTTAGGGGGGTAGAACTGTAACATCCTAGGAAGGGCCTATGCATTTTTCAGATCAATTGTATGAAATGACAAGTCTTAAGTATTATGAATAAATTTTTGATACTTTTGGAAACCTAGAAATGAATGAAAATGGAAATGAAAATGAAAATGGAAATGAAAATGGAGATGGAAATGAAAATGGAAATGGAAATGGACATTTTTGGAAACTTAGACATTTTTGGAAACCTAAACATTTTTGGAAATGATCCAAAAATGGAAACTTGAACATTTCGGGAAACTTGGATATATGAGAGAAATAAAGGAGTTTTATTCACATAAATATGTGAATAATAAGAGATAAATAAAGGAGTTTTATTCACATAAATATGTGAATAATAAGAGAGAAATAAAGGAGTTTTATCCACATAAATATGTGAATAATAAGAGATAAATAAAGGAGTTTTATTCACATAAATATGTGAATAATAAGAGAGAAATAAAGGAGTTTTATTCACATAAATATGTGAATAATAAGAGATAAATAAAGGAGTTTTATTCACATAAATATGTGAATAATAAGAGATAAATAAAGGATTATTTTCTAATGAGATAATTGAGGAGATAATTGATGGATTAAAGGCTTTTATCTTTTAAATAAAAGAGATAATATTATCAAAAGAGGAGTGGTGGCCAAGTAAAGGACTCTAGGCTGATAACTTTGGCTATAAAAGGAGGACAGGAGGGCTACTCATCAACATTTGCTCCTCTTCCTCTCTGTAGAAATTCTCCCTAGGCAAAACCCTCTCTCGCCGAATTTTCATTAAGCAAAAATCCCTCTTTTTTTTCTTCTATTTTCTTCTCCGTTCTCTTTGTTAAAATTTGAATCTTTGTGGATTCTAAGAAAGAGGGCAATCATCCACAACATCAAAAGGGGATCTTTCGGGAAATCTAAGGATCTAAGGTAAGGATTATAAATATAAATATGTGGTTAAAGATTATGATTCACGTTTTCAAAGTTAGATCTAATCTAACACGAAGTTATAGGATTTCAACAGCTTATAAAGGAATCCTCTTGATTTGGAATCCCATCATAAGGTAAGGGATATTCGGCCAAGGCATAAATTGTTTAAGTGTTTTCCATTATTTCAAAAACCGAAACCGACTTGGTTACATACCTAGTATTAGCCGATTTCAAGGAAGAGGAATTCTAGCAACTGTTGGGACTTGATTAAATCAATTCGGCAACTAGGAGTAAAAGATCTAGATCGGTAGATCGCTTCTACTGGAATTCACGGAAACTATTAAGTTTAAAAAGGTGTGTACTCTTACTAACTTTCAATAAATTGCATGGCAATCATTAAATATATAAATATGTAACGAGTATGTGAATGTGGCTAAGCACCACAAATGTGGTAAGGAGTACCTGTGCACGCGTTTCCTACTTTTGATAGGATTGTGAATGTGATATATTTTGAACATGTGATTAGTAACATGAATGAAAATTTAGTATGTGAAATATGTCATGAAATAATTGGGGCATTCGGGATATTTGTGGAGGAAGAAAGTGAAGGTGATGACTACGGTCTCACCAACGTAAAGTGGTGACTACGGTCACATAAAGTGAAAAGTGGTAACCGGTTACATCTAGTGAATACTGATGTCTAATGACACAACATAAGTGGGCGATGAGCACGTCGATCGCAAATGATCGCCTTCGATGGTGTGTAGCGGATGGAGGGTCGACTTAGTAGTCCCCGCGGTGTACAGGTTGGTACGGGTGGTGTGTAGCGGATGGACAAATAGGTTTGGATTTGGGTTGCATCATCCTTTATTTTGTATGAACATGATATTGATATGACTTGTATGCCTGATTTGTTGGAAATTAGTACTATGTACACATTGAGTCTGTTGACTCACCCCGTTGGGAATTATTTTTCAGGTGATGAGCAGTAATGGACCGGGTCGGCAGGAGCTAAAGGTGGCCATGCATCGCTTGAAGAAATTATTTGGAATTTGGACTTTATGAAATTTTAGTACTTTAAACTTTATTTTGGGTTGAATGATGTAATAAGGCCATAAGGCCCAGTTGGATTTTCTTTATTCCTGTTTATTTTTATTTAAATATGATACAAATTATGTTTGATTAAAGATAAGTAAATTTATTTCTTTTAAAATAATAAACCCAAAAATTATTTTGTCACCTTATTTAAGTTGGATTTCCAGAATTTATTAAATAGGTTTCAAATTAAGCCCAACCCAAAATAATTTTTTTAAAATTACACAAATTTTCTCTAAGTCATTTAGAACATTGAAAACCGATTTATTTAAGGAACATACCAGATCCGGTTCAAGCTCGTGGGCCGGGTGTGGGGTGTTTCATGAATTTCATGACCTAAAAATATTATATAGCAAACACTAAGATTTAGATTCTTTTTATGAAAATGTAATAAATGTAATGGATATGTATGAATTTCTTGTGTAGGAAATCAATGGAAAGACATAAAGGAAAAAAAGAAAGAGATAAGAAAGAAGTTGAGCTGACCAAGCCAAGAGGGAGGTGTCTTAATGAATAGGCCAATAATAGGGACCATCTCAAGCAAAGTTGACAACATGACATTAATTGAATGTATACAAAGAATGCAAAAATGTTTTGAAAACTAAATGGTAACATTATATAGGAATAGAAAAATTATTGAGATTGATTTGTTCCCATCTCACTAGTATGGTAGGCTCAAATTTATCCAAATTGACCCAACATACCTTCAACAAGTCATTTTCTTCTTCACTAAAAGTAAATATAATGGCCCATGGCTGTTGCTTAATTGTGTTTGTTAATAATTTTTCATACTCATGAAAGGGGTTAATAAATAATATTCCAAATAATATAACTATAATCAAAATCAAGTCATAATCAAGCTAAAAATTGAAATATGTCTAGATCTAGATCAAAATAAATATAGACAGAGCCTACACATGATGAGACTTAAACTTAAAATAAATATGAAATATAACACGCACATAATATTTACACATGATAAAATTCGAACTTGAAACACCGAAATTCTCGAAACCACTTGATTTGGCCGTTTAGATCAAGCAAACAATACCAAAAAAAATCAATCTTGCTTTGGCCAAAATTCGGATTGATAATCTTTTATGCCTTTCCTATTTTTGGTTTTTGGTGTATAGTGATGATAGTTATGATATGAATATACATATGTGGTAATGAAGAGGAAGACTTTAGCCATGATTATAATTGTATTGAGAAGAAAGATGGAGCGGATAAGAAGATGAATGAGGATAGAGGAAGAGAGAACATGAGAAACAAATGGATTAAAAAATATATTTTTATTAATTAAATTAAATTTTAATAAATATATGTTTTAATGTAATATTTTTTATGAAAATATAAAAGCCACTATTTTGCATTCTTTAATTAGTTGAATTTTTTTTTAATCTTAGTTAATTTTTTTTAACTAAAAACCATAACATGGGCATCAAAATGGATAAAAAAAAAATTAAGTATCAAAGTGACAAAACATGTACATTTTAGAAACTAAACCGTTAAATAAGCCTTTAAAAAACATTAATTACGCCAATCAATATATTACAATTGTCAAACAATTGACAGATATACTTAATAATGGAGTAGCCTTGGTGACCAAGCATTATCTTTCCATGTGGGGTCTCTCGTATCTATCCTCGCATCTTCATTATTTTCAATCTCATATCTCTTACTTTCTCCATTACTAAGACATTAAACTACTTTTAAGTATCGAAAAGCATTCCTGAGCACAAACTCGAACACCCCTTAACTTACTTTTATCTCATAGAAACTCCAAAAACATTCGAATCTATCTCCAAACTTGATCATCCCCGAAAATAATTGAAATAACTATGTTATTTAAATAATTTTTTTTTTAAAATATTTGTAAAAATCCCATATAAATCCAAATAAAGTAAAATGATAAGTAGTTTATAAAATGGTCCTAAAAATGAGGGGAAAACAAGTAGTGGGTTTAGCTTTTAAAGCGCACGAGGGAGCATGTTCTATTGTCAAAAAGTCTTTACTCTAAAACTTAATTTCTTCTTCCTAACTATATACACACATACATAGTTGGGGAGAAAAAATTAGGACAACTATATATGGACAAACGAAAATGGTCCATCCTTTACGCCCTAATGTCTTTTCACTTGTTACCCAAAAAAATAATGTTGTTTCACATGATATCTATAATATATTTAGACTTATATCAATCAAATAGTTCATCACATTCACTCTATAATAGTTTGGTTGGGATTCGAGTGCGCTGAAGCGCATTATCCTCCTATTTCTGGGTTGGGGTTGGAGAGGAGTTATGGATAGTTCTAAACATTGTTTCAAAAAGAACATATATTATCAGAACCTATAATGAGATTGTTCAAAAAAAATATTATATTTGGCTAAATTTAATGAGGAAATTTTATTTTATAAATCTTATTAACGAGTGCAAAAAAGTAGGAGGTTTTTATATACAAATTAATATTTTTACTCCAAAGCAATAAGCTATTAATTTAATATAAATGTGTTATTATAAATAAATTATTAATTAATTTTAATCGATTGAATTTGATTGATATCGTTATTATTGCAATAACTCAAAAGATGTGAATTTGAATATATTCAAATATATCTTATCCTCCACTTTAGAGATTAATTAAACATTTTAATAATAAAAAACAATGTTCATTTTAAGAAATATAGGTGGCCTCCGGTACTTTCTTAAGATTTTAATACAACGTAATTTTAGGGGTATAATTGTTAAGAATGTAATATTATAAGTTTGAAACACGTAAAAAATTATATTGATATGTTTGTTACATTCAACGCTCTGTTAAGAATGTAACGATAATTTTTGAAATTAACCCGATTAAATAAAATATAAGTTTTATTAATATTAACATTTTCAAAATATATTTATTATTAGCAAAGTAGTATTAATAAACATATAATTCTGTCTATTTATTTTTAAATAATATTTAAATTTAAAATATTTAAATTGTTATAGAAATTAAATTTTAATTCAACATAGTAATTAAAGTTAAATATTTTATTATGATTTTGTAAATAAAAATATTGAATAAAAATAATAAATAAATAATAACTAATGAAAAAAGAAGAAGATGATTTTGTCTCAAAGTAAATGCCAGCGACAAAACCAATTTACTTTTATTAATTTAAAATTTTAAAAAATATAAATAAAAATTTTTCATTTTAGGTCACACTTCCCGCCCCTGAATACGCTCCTGCTAAATGTAACTTTTCAACTGTATTATTCATTACTTTTGTACCATTATTCAAATAAATGGGGGCACCGAGGGTTCGATTGGGTAAAATTAACTTTTAGGTCATTAAAAATTCTAAAATTATAACTAATAAATTGATAGAATTTGTTTGGCCCCCAAAAATTTACAAGTCACTTCTTGACTTTCTAATATAAAATTTTTGGGTGCACCGGTTGATCCACGAACAAATATGGACTAATTGGATCAGGTTTATCTATTTTTAATAAAGGTAGATATTTAAAGATGTGATAATTTGGAGGATGAAAGGAGCAAAAAAGAAATAAATGAAATAAGATATTAGAGAAACAAGTGGCAGCATAGCTTCCACCAAACAATTAATACCATTTTATTATTTATTTTTCAAAGTAAGTTCCGGTCCCCTACTTTGATCCTTAATTTGTCTCCAAAACTTTATACCATCAAAATCAACCCCTTATTTTATTAAAATATATAAATGAATATAGGATATTTTAACAGTTTTATTATAGATTCTGATCGTATCTGCTCTTTTTGACATAATGCCTAAAACTATCTATGACCCCTCTCCAACTCATACATAGAAGGATAATGCGCTTCAGTGCACTCAAACCTACGTCCTACTGCATTGACAATAATATTCATACCAATCGAATTAAGATTCAACCGGTCCCACCTTTATATTTGACTATTTGTAAATTTATGTTGAAAATTAAGAAAATTATTTGTAAATGTATTCTTGCTTTTAGATTTATATTCAAAATATTATCTCTTTATATAAAATTTAATTTATTATAATTCGAAAATTCTCTTATATTTTACATATTTTTTTTTTGATAATTTCGATTGGGCTTTATTTAATAATGGAAAACAAATTCGAAGGTCCAAAAAGAAAACAGCCTACAAGTAACCGGTCCATATGCCTATAAATTCAAACTAATCAGAAAAAAAGAAACAGAAAGCAAATATCTAGATATTTTTAGCACAGATGTATCCTACTATAGAAATTAAATGCCACCGACACTCTCGCCCAATCAGAAACAAGTGAAATCTGTCAACTCTCTCTCTTCATAGCTGCTCTCTTGATTGAAGATTTCTTTTCTCTGGGATACTGCTTTCTTTTCAAAATAGTTTTCATTTCTTCAGCTTCCCTTTCCCCGAAACTCTGATGAAACTCTCTCCTTCAATCTGGTTCCTGAATCCAGTCCAATATCCTTTCTTCTTCAGCGTAGTCAGGGGCTACTTCCTCCAGGTAAGACTCTTCACTCTTCTTTAAGGCGTCTTTTGCTATTTTATGGGCAAGAACATTTTCATGTTTTGAAATATCTTTGGAACATAAACCATTTCTTCTTCGCTTGAAATCGATTTGTTTATCATCTGTTGGATATCAAAGATGTAAGCCCCTATCATTGATTTATCCTTTTCTTTGTTTTTGCATTTTTTTAATCACTGTGAGAGCGTCTCCTTCAACAACGACTACCAACCATGATCTCTCCATACCTAATCTGACTGCTTTTCGGCATGCTAGCGCTTCAGCTTCAAATGGCAAAATGACCCCCTTATGGATTTCAGAGCAAGATACTATAATACTTCCTTATTCGTTTCTGGCTACAATCCCAGAGGCTGAGGTATTATTTTTTCGGTCAAAAGCTCCATCAAAGTTTATTCTAACAGAATCTCGAGGTAGACATCTCCAAACTTTTGATTCTTCTTTTCTTGTTTGTTTGCTGCTTTCAAGGCTATCTATTTCTGCTATATAACTGGTTATAAACTTCCCTATCTCCTTGCCAGTATTGATCTTTTTCTTATGCACTCTAGAGTTTCTGTCTCCCCATATCGCCCAGAGTGCGCAGCTGAAAATGCGACAGATTTGGGTAGTTAGCAGTTCGAAAACCCAGATAAGCCACTGTTTGAAATCCTTATTTTTCTCTGTAAGCACAATCTGTAGATGTAATTCTGACCAGACTTCCTTTGTGACAGGACATTCCCAGAAGAGGTGGTCAATCGTTTCAGCTCGCTCTCCACACCGAGGGTAGCTCGTATCGGCGACTAGTTTCCTATGTTGCATGTTAACTTTTGTAGGCAGATAATTCCAAGAGATCCTCCATATTGTAATCTTCAGTTTCGTTGGTAGGTTTAGAAGGCATAGCTTTTTGTAAAATTTTCTATAGACGGTTTGTAAAGCATAAGCTCTAGGATTTTCTTCAGCGATTTGTAATAGTTTATAGGCGCTCCTGGCTGAGTATTCTCCTGAAGCTTCACCTCCCCATACCAAGAAATCTTCATGAGGGTTTTCTGCCAAAGGGATTTGGAGGATTCGTGCAGAATCTTCTTCTGGAAAGGTATACTCTATCAGCTCATTTTTCCATTTCCTTTCAGTATCTATCAATGCATTAACATTGAGATCCTGCATAGAATTCACTATTGCTGATAATCTAAAATTTATTGCATCTGGAATCCATGCATCCTGATTAATAGACACACTGTTTCCTGTACCAACTCGCCAAAGCAAACCTTTTTTCAAAATATCCGTTACTGCCCATATGCTTTTCCACGTATAAGAACATGTTTTTCCCAAACTAGCATTTAAAAAATGAGTATTTGAAAAATATTTGGCTTTAAGAACTCGCGCAACAAGAGATTCTTCGTTATTGATAATCCTCCATCCCTGCTTTGCTAAAAGGGAAATATTAAATTGAGACATATTTCTAAAACCCATACCCTTTTCCTCTTTAGAGCGACACATAAACTTCCATTGACACCAGTGAATCCCCTTCTTCTTCTTCCCATGCTGCCACCAAAATTTAGCAAAAATAGCTTCTAATTCCTCACAAAATGATTTGGGTAGGAGAAAATAATTCATCGCGTAATTTGGTATTGCCTAAAGTACAGACTTAATAAAGACCTCCTTCCCCCCTTGCGAAAGAAACCTTGTGCTCCATTGTCCCATTCTTTGATTGACTTTGTCCTTTATGTTCTGAAAAGACTCTTTTTTCCTTTTGCCCACAATATTCGGAAGTCCCAAGTATTTCTCCAAGTTTGTTGCACTTCTCATTCCCAATACCTCCTCTATTTCTTTTTTCATCTCCTCTGACATGTTGGTACTGAAGAAAATCGTAGACTTGTTAAAATTCACACATTGACCAGAACATTGCTCGTAGCTTTTCAAGATTTCTTTTAAACCTCTCGCTCGTTCCTTCGTGGCTTTTCCAAACAAGATACAATCATCTGCAAACAGTAGATGTGATACTGCTGGACCTCTTCTACTCGCCTTGACTATTTTTAAAGCACCCTCTCTTACTTCCAGCCTAATTAGAGTTGAAAGTCCCTCCCCACATATTAGAAAAAGATATGGGCTCAGTGGATCACCTTGTCGTAATCCTCTGGTAGGCTTAAAATTTCTGCCTATGTTACCATTAATGTTTATTGCATAGGAGACTGTTGAGACACACTTCATGACTAGTCTAACCCATTCTTTTGCAAAACCCATTTTTAGCAAAACATCCTTCAAAAAACCCCATTCCACTCTATCATAAGCTTTGCTCATATCCAAATTTGCCGCCATTAATCCTTTTTTTCCATAACGCTTTTGACGCAATGTATGAAGGATTTCATATGCAATCAGCACATTATCCGAAATTAATCTTCCTGACACAAACGCACTTTGAGCACTATCAATGCATCTTCCAATATAATTCTGAAGTCTGTTTGCTATTGTTTTAGCCACTATTTTATAGAGAACTGTGTATAGACTAATAGGTCTAAAATGAATGAGGTTTGTTGGATTTGGAATTTTTAGAATAAGCACTATGTCTGTATAATTAGAGGATTCGAAATCCTTACCCTCATTTAGAATTCCAAGGCAAAACTCTTCGACATCTTTACCCACAATATGACAATACTTCTGAAAAAATAGAGCTGGAAAACCATCCCATCCTGGTGCTTTAGTCGGTCACATCCCTTTAAGCGCTTGATAGACTTCTTCCACCGTGTATGTTGATAGCAAAGCAGAATTAATTTCCTCGGAGATATGAGTAGTGATACCTGCTAATAAGTAAGACGAATCTCCCGTTACATTAGAAGAGAATAGGTTTTGAAAGTAGTTTGTGGCCGTTTCATAAATTTCAACTTCATCAGTAATTTATTGTCCCTCCATTGACTCCAATCGACTGATTGTATTAATACTTTTACGTGTTGTTGTATATTTATGGAAAAAAGCCGAGTTTTTGTCCCCTAACCGAAACCAATTAGCCCTTGCTCTCTGTTCCCAATACCTTTCATCTTTATCAATCTCCATATTCAGTCTGATTCTGGTATCAATTAACTTTGCCATTGTATCATCATCCCTCTCACTTTCCAATAGAGTTTTCAACTCCTTGTTGAGTTTCTTCTTCAAACCATTTCTACCTTGTTTAATTGAAGTCTCCCACCTCGTCAATCTACTCTGTAACCTTTCTAACTTTTCATAAATCAGCCCATTTGATGATTCCCATGCCTTTTTAACCTCTTGCTCAAAAGTTTCTTCTAGCGTCCACCATGCTTCAAATTTAAATCGCGGACTTCTTTTAAACTGTACTTCATTATTTGTGTGAATTAGAAGAGGACAATGATCTGATATTGTATGTGTTAAATGTCGGACAAAATCGTTCGGGAATAAATGCAACAATTTTTCATTAACCACACCCCTGTCTAGCCTTTCCCTTATATTCGTTTCCGGAAAATTACCCCTTTCCCATGTGAACCATCTTCCCTGAAATCCCATATCCAGTAATTGACATTCTTCCAAGACCTTACGAAAGGCTGCCATCTTTTTCTCCTCCATTGGTTGGCCTCCTTTTTTTTTAAAAGAGTACATAATTTCATTGAAATCACCACAAACCATCCACGGGTACCTCTTTTCTTGCCCCAGCGTCTTTAGCAAATTCCATGAATCATTCTGATTATTAGCATAAGGCGACCCATAAAACCCTGTAAATCTCCATACTCCGCTTACATTGCACTCTTCTATCAGTACGTCAATATGGTTTTTCGAAAAAGTTTTAAGGCTGACCGTAAATTCTTCTTTCCATGCTAGATAAAGTCCACCACGTGATCCCTCCGCACCTTTATCAATCCCATTCACAAAACCACATCTCCTTCTAATCCCTTCCATACGTTTATCATTGATTTTAGTTTCCATAAAGAAAACCATACCGGGGTTATGTTGCTTCAGTGAAAACCAAAGTCTTCATACTGCCCGCGGATTCCCCACTCCGCGGACATTCCAGCATAAAATTTTCATTGCTCCCGGTCTGCTTGCCTTTTGGAAGCCGCCGATCTTTGTTGGTGTAAAACATCATCTTCTTTCCCTTCTTCCACTATCAGATTTACGTCCTCCTCATTCTGCACTATTTGGGCCTCGTATTTCGTTCTTTTTCCTGTATCTCCTATCAAATTATCCTCTGTATTCTCCCCAACCAGGACCCCTGTCAATTTCCTCTTTCGCACAATACTCTCTTCATTGGTCGGACCCTTTCCTCGCACAAGATTAATTCTTTTCCAGGTAACTTTCCTTTCTACTTTTAGAACTCCTTCCTGCTCAACGTTTCTAAGATGGTCCTTCTCCACTACGGTCGTCCCTTCTTTATTACTCAGCACTTACTCTACTATTATTGAATTTGGATCTTCTGTTTGCATCTTCAATTCCTGGTTGTCATCCAGTAAGCCAGTGTATAAACAATGATTTCTTTTCTTTTTTAAGGAGGCGTTCAATTTCAAACTTTCTTTTCCAACTAAGTTGCTTTCTGCTTTTAATGCTAGAGAAAAAGGTGGGTCATCTCTAATTCTATCTTTGTCTGCAGGATTTATCACATCACAACTTTGGAGAACGTGCCCTATTCTGCCACATCCAAAGCAAAAGTTTGGTAACCTCTCGTATTTAAATGGAATCCAAGCTTTTTCTTGTTCATCTATTGATACAAAAATACCCCTCCGGAGGGGTTTTTGCACGTCTAATTTAACTCTAATTCGACAGTATTCACCACTTATTTCGGATCTAATAATTCCCCCAAAAGTAACCTCAATAGCATGCATTAAATCCTTTCTATCAAATTCTGGTAAACATGGACCAATTTTCACCCAAAATAATGATGAAATAAGTTTGATTCTACTCCTTTCTATCGCTCTATCCAATCTATCAAAAATAACTAGCTGTTTTCTGAACAGCCATGGTTGACCTTCTAAGACTGTTTCTAGATCATCTTCAAATTCAAAATTAATCATAAATAAATTCTGACCTGCTAATTGAATCTCCATTTTTCCTTTTGTTTTCCAGATACTCTTCATCGAGCCACAAGTTTATGCGGATTATAAGATTTCTTTGACCATACAGAGCAGATCAACGTATGTGCCCCACTTGGTATGACTGCCGAGCTCTTCACCGATAGATGAATAATCTCTTCTGCCAAAAGAGAAACCTCCTCATCATTCAACCCTTCGTTGCCACCACTTTCCTCCATCCCAAGCCGCAGCAGAGGCTGTTTTTGCTAGGAAACTAAGCAAAGCACTCTTAACTCCTAGGGTAGCTCTATATTTTACATATTTATTATTATAAAAAAAGTTAATTAATTTTATGTTCTCTACTTGGACTCATAAAATAAATAACAAATTGAGACATAGATATTATGCACCGAATTTGAGTGTGACAGCTTTGAAATCTTTAATATATAAACCAAACCCTTATCAAATATAGGAATAAAGGTAGGAGTGTATTCAGTTTAGATTTTGGACAAAAATTGAATTGAATCGTTTCATTCGATTTTCAAAGTAAAAATCGAAATATCTGAAATTGATAATTGTTCGACAATTTTTACTTAATTTGGATTTTGTAAAAGAAAATCACCTTGTTTTAGGGTTTAAAAAAATCTAATATTACAATTTTTGATTTTTTTCACAACAATCATAATACATGCTTTGGATTCATTTATATATTTATAAGGTGAAAAGTTATTTCTTTTATATATAAAATATTATAAAGTTTAATAAATTATTATTTTATTGAGACTATTCCTTTAAACAGAATTTTTTTTTTCATCCAGTTTGATTTGGATAAAAACGGGTTCCATGTGAAAAAACTGAACCTGTACCAAATTGTGCGGTTTGGCTTATAACACCAACCCGAAACCAAATTAAAACAATACAAAATCTGAATTGAACAAAACTGTATACATTGGTTCGAATCGATTTTTTGATTTTCTCGATTTCTTTACTTAGCCCTAATAAAAAAGGAAGGACATGAATTGTTATATTATTTTAATATAAAAATTAAAGTTATATAATTATTGATATAGTAGTATTTTTCATTTATATATTATATATTCAAATAATTATATCTATTAACATAAATAATTAATGTATTTACTTTTTTAAATGTGTATAATTAAATCAAAATTTAAATTTCATACGTATAATTGTATCAAATCAAATTTTATATATTACATTCTACATAATTTGAATTTTATCTTAGAATTATATGATCTTACTTAAGTTTCTATAAATCCTTTGAAATTTTGAATCGAGTTGAAACGAATTCGTCAATGAAAAAGTAAGTTTTATAATTTTTAAAGATTATTACAAATACATATAAACATAAATACAATACAATTATAAAAATAAGTCTGAACAATTATAATATACACACATATTTAAGATTAAAATCCCACGTATCAAACCTCATAATGTATATATACTTTGCAAATCTCATAATGTATACATAAAGAATTAGACACATGTCTCTCAATGGAACCAATGCCATTGTGGGTTGGGGGTTAGATTGCAAACCTCAACTCGGTGAACCTTGGAAAGGGATGTATTTGCTAAGATTTTATGATAACCACGTGGAGGCCCAGGTAATTGATTGTTTATCCCATCCTGTAGCATTATCATCACTGCCAAGAGAATCAAATTAGACTTTTATGTCAGTAACCTTAAGACACGTATCTAAGTTTATAATGTAAAACATTATAAAATAATAAAAATTTAGGTTCGTTTGATTTTCGAAAATATTTTCTATTTTCATTTTAAGAAAACAAATTTCATTTTTATTTTTTAAAAATTGAAAAAACACGTTTCATTTCAATAATGAGAATATGAAAACATGTTTGGTACTTATTTTTCTATAATAAAAACTTGAGAAATGAAATAAAAAAAATTACATTTATGTGAATTCGAACTAGGATGTCAAATTTAATATTTAAAAAATTGTTTGAAAAAAAATTATGCACTTATGTGAGTTTGAACTTGAACCAATTCATTTAAAGTTAAAAACTTTTATTTTCATCAATTTCAGTTTTACAAAATATTTTTAATGAGAAAAATATATATATATATATATTTTTTTTTTATTATTTTCATCTATTTTCATTTTTCAAAATCATTTTCAGAATTTTCAACTAAACATATTTTGGAATGTTACCTATTTTCCAAGAAATTGAAAAGGAAATGACCTCTATTTCCTGAAACCAAACGGAGCCCGATTTTCAATGTTTTCGTTGAAAATACTAAAAGTTTTTCACTTTAAATGGATTGACTCTGTAACGCCCCCTACCCGTGTTCTACGCCGGAACCAGGCTCAAGGCGTTATCTTAATAAAGTCCTCATAATCGCCACTTAGACCTATCATGACTACTCTCTCTAGTCGCCTTAACAACCTCGTTCTCGACTTACGAGACCTCACTCATAAGCACGAAGACTCTCGAGACTATACCGAAACTTTTTCAACCTTTTCAAATTTTCTCTTTTATATAAGGCTCACACGCCTGTGTAAAATGTGACACGCCCGTGTGTAGACACACACGCCCATGCTCCTCAACCGTGGTAAATACTGACTACACACTCACGATCTCAAAGCCTAGTCACATGCCCGTGTTCGACACCCGTGGACGACACTGACTTGGGTCATACGACCTGGACACACGCCCATATGGCTGGTCCGTGGTCGCCTCTGACTATTTCCCCACGGTCTAGGCACGCCCGTGTGCTTTAACCGTGTGACCATTCAAATTTCAAATTTCAAGGTGCAGACTTCACACGGTCTGGGCACACACCCATGGCTTGATCGTGTGTCGCACACGGCCTAGACACACGCCCGTGTGTCTACCCATGTGGACAAGAACAAGGCTGTTTGCCAAGCTCTTTGTACCCCTATAGCTTACACTACATGAATCCATTCAACATACTAGTAAACATCTCATAACTTCAACATGAATTCCCATAGATAACTTGTAATTTCATAAATGGTAAAATGAGCCATCATGCATGGCAATTTACAAATTAAATGTCTTAACAAGAGCCATTACACCTTTGGCCAAAATAAAAAAATAATTTTACTAGTCTAGCCCCTATACATGCCATTTACAAAATCATTAAGTCTAGGTATACCGAGATGAGGTGATAGTGCGGGCGGTCTTACAGTTATCGACGTATCCGGCTCGGCTCTTAAGCTCTATAAAACAAGGGAAAGTAAGGAGTAAGCTTTAAGCTTAGTAAGTTTACATGTAAACAATATAACATTTTAACATGAAATGAACACTTCCATAACATCATTTACTAAGTAAGAAACAATCTACATTCAAGATCAGGCTTACTCATTTCTTCCATTCACACATTCCAACCACATCTCAAGCATGATGCATACATTCATTAACAGTTTCCCTGCACTTAGCATCATAAGGTCACATAATACAACGCATCACTATATCGAAATACATTACTCATGTTCACGTTACTCGATGGTATCACACACAGCCCACCAAAGGATTAATTACGGTGGCATCGCACATAGCCCACCAAAGGATTAATTACGGTGGTATCGCACACAGCCTACCAAAGGATTAATAGACGATGGTATCACACATAGCCCATCATAATTTAGCGACAAGGTGGTATCGCACTTAGCCCACCATCAAATATTGATATAACACACTCACATATCCATTCCATCATTCATATCAGAGTTATTCAATAACTACCACTTTTTATCTACTTGAATCATATATATATTCCCAATTGTGTCATGCGCTAATTAACAACAATAATGTGCATATAAAATACATCGTTTACACGTAAACTTACCTCGGTGCAAAACGTGTCGATTTGCGGTTTATTCCGTAACCTTGCCTTTTCCCCGGTCAAGGTTAATCCCGCGTTCTTCTTGATCTATAATAATAAAATTTATTCATTTAAAACATTTTACGATCATGATGCACCAAAATCTATACTTAGGCAAAAATGACCATTTTGCCCTCATACCATGGCAAAATTTACGATTTTGCCCCTAGGCTCGTGAATCATTTTTCACCACATTTTCTAAATAAACAAGCATAGATGAACATTTATTTCTCTTGCAACTACTCACCATTCCAACTATTCCATGCATTTATGACACAAATTAAATCTTTGCATTCAAGCCCTATTTAGGTGTTTTCATACTAACACCATTCATAAAAGTTGTCTCTCACCTCCCTAACATTCATTTTCTTCCATAAAAACTCAGCTATCAACATAATTTTTCTCATGGTAAGTCCCTAGACTTTCAACCATATCACAAATTAGTCCCCTCAATAGCTGGCTTAAGCTTTGGGGACTCCAAAAACACAAAAATTATCAATTAACACAACCAAAAATTACTTACTAGAGTGAGGACAAGTTGCTAAAATTTCAAAGCCTTCAAAACCCTTCTTTTGAGTGTAAAAATTGGTGGAAGAAGAAGAAGAGAAGGGAAAAAGATGATAGCCTTCTTTTATTTTATCATATTTTAGTCAACTAGTCAACAACTATCACCAAATTTGACTAAAAATTAATGCTCTTGTCCCCTATGCACCCTATGGCCGGCCATCACTAAATAAATGTTCTAATTGCACTTTAAAATCCTCCAAATTACATTCTATAGCCATTAGGTACCTTTATCCTATAAAATAGAATTTCCGCACTTTATGCGATTTAGTCCTTTTTTCGAAATTAAGCATGCTATCACTCAAATTAGAACACCAAAATTTTCATGCATCCATAAAGTTATGCTACAGCACATAAAATGACATCAAAATAATTTTCCTCGACCTCAGTTTAGTGGTCTCGTAACCACTGTTCCGACTAGCCCCCAAAACCGGGCTGTTACAGACTCTTATTCAAATATATAAAAACATAAAAATATTATTTTTATATTCAGTAGTTAACATCAAACCTATTATTAATTCGATTCATATAAATATAAGAATTTTTTATTTTATTTCTCAGTATAACCAAATCATATGAAAATAAAAATTTACAAATGTGTTCTTTGATTTTTCAAAATATATATAAAAAATAAAAAATTCAAAAAACCAAAACAACCTAAATAATATCTATTTAAAGAAAGCTGGCTAAGGCGAATTCCTTAATTTACAACTCAATAAGAATATTACTCTTTTACCATAATTACATATCCAATTAAAAAATAATTATCAAATTTACATATAAATTTTAATTTAATGTGTGATTTGATACACAAATTTTGATTTGATATAATTATACATATGAAACTTGAATTGTGATTTATATGTATACATGAAATTTTGATTTTGATTCAACCGTACACATTTAAAGAAACGATAATATATATTTATTTTCATATTAGATTAATAAAATTATTTGTGTATACAAAATATCAACGTAAAATGACGCTAATTTGATAATTTTATTAATAATTTGTGAAAATTGGATCAAACCAAAATTTCATGTATAAAAACGCATAAAATCAAACTTCATATATAATATTGCACATTAAATTAAAATTAATGTATATTTTTAATATTTATCCTTTAAAAAATAAAAAAATTGATCTAAATAGTAACATTTAATTAAACATTTATTGCTTTATCAATATGGGTTAAAGTAGAGGCTTTGAATTTCTAATCACTTGTGTTTGAGTTTTATTATGTAAAATTATAATGTGCGAATCTTTAATTTTTATACTTTGTATTGATTTGATTTTACATTTTAGTTGTTCTAATATATATTTGTATTATATTTACGAAGTAGTAAAAACTTAAAAAATAAAAATAAAAGTTCATCAAACTGAACTTTGGTTTTGATAATAATAAAATATACGTTCAATTTTAATTAAAAATTTATTCTAAGTTAGATCATTTAATAGTGAGAAAATAAAAAAATTTCTCTAGAAAGTTCATAACAAATTAGAAAAAAACACACAAGTAAATAATACAAACATTAGCATTCTTTTATAAAATACAACAAGAAAATTAAATATTCAAATTAGTTTCGATCTGAACTGAAATGATTTTTTAATTAATTTAACTAGTTTTTATTGGGACAATTGATTCTTATTCATTATTGTCGGGAAAGCTGCTGTCACTCGTTTCATGTCTTATTATAATTGTTTCTCTATTTGGGTCTTGAATATATTTCGTTTGTAGTGAATTCGGTCCACTTGAATGTGACATATTTGACAAAACTAGAAGTATGAGTCAACTAGGGTGCAAAGACTTCCAACCAAATTGCTTGAGGTAATTGGATTAGCATGAAAGTTTTATTATTAAAATGTTACTTTTTAAAGATAAATATCAAATTTATTTAAGAGAGTTTTGGAGAAATTAAAAGATTGATTTATGAAGGCCTCTATGTGATAAATACTCGGGATAATTAATAGAATAAGTAATAGAATAATTTCAGTTTTTAAATAATAGTTTAAAGCCTATCAAAACCCTCCTAATTTATGAAGGCCTATAAATAGGTTGTTTTGTGCCGCACATCAAAGAGTAGTTTTGAAGTATCTTTGTCGTGTTTTTTGTGTGTGGTTATTTTGTGACATTCTTTTATGTATTTTTGAAACGTTTATTAATTGTATTATGAAATATTTGAGTGAGTGATTTGTGACAATTGTGGTTAATATTGGAGTCACAATTATTTCTTTATGTAATGATAGATTGAACTTAAGTCAATAGGTAATCTGGACGATTGTTAAATAAAATAATTTCCTAGACAAAGCTCCTCAAACGTAAAACTATTGTATCTAAACTTATTTTTTATTTCTAATTGTCGTTACAACCAACGTTATACCCATAAACTAATTATTTTTTCAATTTTATGAAATAATTATTGGAAAGATTTAATTAACTAGTTGAATTTGATTCCGACAACCATGTTAAATTAACTCACATCAAAGTCCCAATCATCCAGCACATGCAGGCGAAAATCAGATTCTCACGCTGTTTGATGATAGTACCAGGAGTTTACCCTTTCCCACGTCAAAAGTTAAAATTAAATTAATTTTATATATAAATCGTTTTTTTAAATGTATATAATTTTTTTTATTTCATAAGAAAAGGAAACCAGTTATTATTAGAGGACAAAATAGAGATCAAAATTAGGTAAAATAATTGAAATTTTCATTTAAATTTTTTTGTCTAATTATGAAATTTATTTATTTACTTTAAAAAATCAGTATAATTAAATAACACTTTTAAAATTTAATGAGTTTTCAAATGAAAATGTTTCTTGGAAAATCACATGATGCACTGACTTCATATGCCAGAATATAGAAAGCCTTTCAATGAATTTGGCATACGATCTGCAAGAGTTTTGCTTACTGATTTGGTACAATGGAAAACACATGGGGATTTATTTGAAAATTTCCAAAACTAGTGGTTAATTTTACACCACGTGTAAAACATGTCTAATTTTTCCCATAAATGATCCAACATTTTTGGAATTTAATTCATTCTAAAAATTAATATAAATAAGAATTAACAAATTTTCAACTTTATTTTATTATTATTAAAAGTTAGTTATTCTTCATTAACGCGGCGGCAAACCTATGCTATTTGCTAATATGACTTATTTCACTAAATAATATCTTTCATGTGCTTATATCTTAATTAAAATAAAATAAATAGTCTTAATAATGAGTCAAATACTTCTGTTATTATTCTAAAATTTGGGCTAAGTTATCAATTATACTTCTTCGACTTTATCAATAAAATCATCAATTGAATCTTAACTCTATTGATATAAATATTTTTATATTAGGGTTCGAGTGCGTTGAAACGCATTATCCTCCATTTTATCGATTAAGGAGGGGTTATGGATAGTTTTAAGTATAATTTTAAAAAGATCAGATATGATCCGTTGGATACATAATTTTTACAAGTATAACTTAAATCTAGGAATGCAAGATCTCAATTAAGAGAGTAGGCAGAGTGACATGCAAGCCCTTAGCCCCTTGATTAAATGGGAGACTTGCCTTTTAGGCTTGATCATAAATTAAAATATTAAATTTAAGTCTTTTTAGCCTTTCGTTAAATGGAATAATTGCATTTTTTGCCCTTATGAAAAGTTTTAATACTTTAACCTAAGGTGTTTTTTTTTTTTAACATTTTGCACTCCAAATTTTATAATTTTATCTCGATCTTCTGAACAAAAGTTCTAGCTTCGCCCTTAATCTCAACGTCTCAACTTTTACTGACATAATCAAAACCTCGATAACATGATTCATCATTTTCTTCATAATTTAAATTGAAAATTACTTTTTAAATGTCACCAATTCTACAAAAGTTTTGTTAATACATTGGATCAATGGATCTGGTAATGGAGGAGATTCTGGTCCAACAATAGAGAAAAAGAAGTTGATCCCCCTCTTCAAATGTCTATAGAATCTTATTATATAATAAGGGTCAGACTCCTGGTCGAATTTCGGGTCGGGTTATTTTTATTATAATCATATAACAAGTTTTAACACAAACCCAACAATAATTAGGGGATTTATTTACTAATTATGTCATAAGTGAAGAATTAAACATGAGTTTTTTTTATTTATTTACTAATTATGTCATAAATAAACAAGAATTAAACATGAGTTTTATTTTTCTTTTACCAAAGTGGAGGGACCTCCAAGGTTTGTGTTTATTTGAGGGGCCCTATGGTCCCAAATTGGAATGGCGTGAAAGAGCTTAGCAACTTCCTTTAGGTACTATCGAAAAGGCAACCTTATGTTGGTCTTTGGTCAAAATTATCATTAACAAAAAAGGACATTTAAAATGAGTCATCTAAAATTGGGTTCAATCCCACTAAAAAAGACTACACCTTATACACAAATTTAACATATTTGTATTACTTTTTTACTTAAAGTAATAAAATTTTTTTTGATATATAAATACAAATTATATTTATATTATTATTTTTGTATCGTATTTGTTAGAGTTTATGTGATGCGAAGCTCGTCGCTTGTTGAAAAAATAAATACAATGGCAAAATAAGGGGACCTGTGGGGGTAAAACGCCGAGGGTCGTATAGAACTACACTTCTACTATTTGACTTTAATTAAAACAGAGTTTTTCAACCCTTAAATAGATATAGTTGAAACTCCTTTTGTATCATTTTTTTTCCAATATTAAATTTTTTTTCCCGAAATAATTTTTACGTAAAATCGATATATTTTTATTTTTATTTTTTTTATTACTTTACGATTATTTTATTATCATTGTCGACGTTGATTTTTACCATATTTATATCATATAATCATATTGAATAGGGAGGTGAGCTAGTTGAACAAGGCAAAGCGACTTTAGCAATAGATGAAGCCTAACGTTAATGGGTCCAGTTTACTATTACTTTTTCACACCTTCACTTGAAATTTTATACCTCTTTGAACCTTAGCTAGAAACTTCTATAAATAACACCCCTCAACCATTCTTCCACATTGCATTCAACAAGTCCAAGCCTATTTTTTTTTTCCATAAACACCCAAAGTAAAACGAGTGGAGACTTTGAGACAACATCTTTTAGGTCCCCCCAAAAAAGGGTTTGTAAGAGAAATGGCTACTTTCCCAGTGATCAACTTAGAGAAGCTTAATGGTGATGAGAGATCAAGAATCATGGAGCAAATCAAGGATGCCTGTGAAAACTGGGGCTTTTTTGAGGTACCAAAAGAAAAAGAAAAAAACTTCATACTCTGTTTTTAGTTTACTCTGCATTTTTCTTGTAAATATTGTACTGATGTGTGTGTGTGTGTTTAGGTGATGAACCATGGGATTCCACATGATTTTATGGACACTGTTGAGAGGTTAACAAAAGAACATTACAAGAAATGTATGGAACAAAGGTTTAAAGAACTGGTAGCAAGCAAGGCTCTTGAAGGACTTGAGGCTGAAGTTACGGATATGGATTGGGAAAGTACATTTTACTTGCGCCATCTCCCTGAATCAAACATGTCTGAAATCCCAGATCTCAGTGATGAATATAGGTATTGTTTACAATTTATATAATAGATCAGGGACCAAATTGAAAGTTTTCAAACTTACCAATGGATATGATAATGCAGGAAAGTGATGAAGGAATTTGCAGTGAAATTGGAGAAACTAGCAGAGGAGTTGTTGGATTTGTTTTGTGAGAATATTGGATTAGAGAAAGGGTATTTGAAAAAGGCGTTTTATGGGGCAAAAGGTCCAACCTTTGGCACCAAAGTTAGCAACTATCCACCATGTCCGACCCCAGACAAAATCAAGGGACTCAGAGCCCATACTGATGCAGGTGGCATCATCTTGCTGTTCCAAGACCCCGTCGTCGGCGGCCTTCAGCTTCTTAAAGACGGCGAGTGGGTCGATGTTCCACCGCTCCGCCACTCCATCGTCATCAACCTCGGTGATCAGCTCGAGGTACATATCATTATCAATGGACTCAGTATCACCAAATCTAAAAAAAGTACTTAAAACCCTGAATTGTTAAACTATGCAGGTGATCACAAATGGCAAGTACAAGAGTGTGGAGCACCGAGTCATAGCCCAAACCGATGGAACTCGGATGTCTTTAGCTTCATTCTACAACCCCGGCAGCGACGCTGTCATCTATCCGGCGCCGGCGTTGGTGGAGAAAGAAGCTGAGGAAAAGAACAAACAGGTTTACCCCAAATTTGTGTTTGAAGACTACATGAAACTGTATGCAGGACTGAAATTCCAGGCCAAGGAACCAAGGTTTGAAGCCATGAAAGCGATGGAAGCTACCGCTCCCATTGCAGCAACTTAAAATAAAAATTTTATAACTTAGCTTTTGACTTTGTGGAAAGGAAAAAAAAAGAAAAAAAAAGAAGGTGTTTCAGTGTTCATCCTATATTATAGATGTGTGTTGTTTGCACTGTTGAATTTATTATTGTAAACGACAATTCTATTATATAATAAAAGAAAAGGATTTTTGTCTCAATGTTTCTTTTATTTTGTTATTTTTATTCATCAAAACAAGACAAGTAAAAAATTAGTTTTAGGTATAGATATTGTTATTAATATTAAAAAATATGGGTTTGAGCGTGTTGTATTTAATTTTTTTTACTATAATTGATTATTCAATTTAATATGATAATTGTTTCTACCTTTATGTTTCTTTACCTAATAATATTTAGATTTTATTTTTTCTTCAATTTTTACATTTAGATCCACTTTTGAATTCATTAATACTTTATTTGGTTTGCACGATGGAAGAAGGTTGAAACTTAAATAGAATAATAAGAACTTTCCTATAGTTTAAGCTTTTGGGAAAAGTATTGTACAAGTCCTTTAGTATAGCACGAAGTGCATTTTGGTCCCATATACATTTTTCGAAAGATGAATCAATATTCATTTGGCACATGGGTTACAAAAATAGCTAAAACATATGAGTCCAAAATCTGGCAGGACACAAGTATGTAGCAACATCAACCTTCACAAGTATAGTAACAACGTAAGGTGGCTTGGTAAGTATGTAACAACATCAACCGTCACAATCAAAATACAGTCATCTAAGTATTTCATGATCGTTAAATGGAGATTTAAATTTAAAAATTACGCCAATGAAAGGTCTAGCCATCAACAGCTTGCTGAATGAGTTGGCACTATATAGATATACTTAACAATTGGGTATAACAATGGACATGTAAATACTGGTTATGAAAGTGGAACCGTCCTTATCCTTTAGGCATAAAACCCTCAAAGACAATCATACTTCAAACTCCTTTCCTTTTAGTATTTTTCATGTTCTTTTTTTGTCTAATATTTGAGATTCGTGACTACTATATTTATGTATAAGCAATGATGACGGTGTTCATCTAATGGAATAGAATAAAATATCATACATTATCAAATAATTTGATGGTAGGACAACTAACCCAGACATATTTGGATTGTTAAACCATCTTCCCCACTAAAACAAATCAAAATTTCTTCAATTATTTATAGATATTTGGAAAGAATCAAAAGAGAATCCACATGAAGAAGCACATGCACACCTCCAATACTATTTAAAGAATGATTGCTTTAGTTTTTGGTGGCTAAGTGACCATCAAATGCAACAATGAGATGGCCAATATCTCCTTATTGTCTGCTATAGATGGATGTTTTTTCTATTACAATACTATAAGTTACAACTATATTAATAATTACGAAATATATAATTGCACTCATAAATAGCTAAATAATTGAAAAATCACCTAGTTATATATTTAAAAATTCATTAAAAGTTGTATCACAAGCTTATGCGTATGGAAACTACGTATTTAGATCATAGACGTGTGTTTAAAAATAATATAAGACAAATAATGGAATGTATTGTTTGAAACTAATTAATAATAACACATAAAAAATGTACAATATTAAATTGTGAGTAAAATAGAATTTAAACACGTATATGCATCAAATTAAAAATAGTAAATGCACTACAATTGTGTATCATTATCAATCTTGAGTTGGTGTCAGATTAATTTGTGATACCAACTCAATGAATAACATTATCAGAGGTCGTAAAATATGCATAACAAAATTAAAATAAAGCTTTTGTTTATTGGTATATTTAAGATTTTATTGATGCAAACGACATGGTTTAAATATTATCATATGCAAATCTTTTATTGGTCGGTTTTAAAAAAAAGTACCCTCGAATAATATGATTTTTTTTTTAAATATATCGTAATTTTCATAACAAATTTGATGCTTGATTGACTTGTAACACCAACTCAATCAAAGGTTTAAATAATAATATAAATTTTTCATTTATAAATAATGTAAAGTTTTCATTCCCCACAAATAAGATATTAAAATTTGATGTAATGATAATGTATAATTCAAAATGATGATACATCATTTAAAATTTTTAAAAATAAATTTACTTACTTTAATCTCAAATGTTCCCACTACATGTTATGTTGGGTTTACTTATCCACACATCATATTCAACTAAAGGTTGATTTGAATGGGCGGTGCGTTTACTTGCGGTTAGTGTAAAAAAAATGATGGTGGTGAGATTAGATACTGTAGTGTGAGACAAAAAGTAAGCTAAACGTACCACATTGCACTCCACCGCCCATCCAAACCCACTCTAAATTTATTAAAGTGGAGCAGTTGTAAATATAAGAAAATGTAAAATAAGAATAAACAAAACAATAAAATAAATCAAACAAGTTTTTTTATATAAATCAAAACAATGGGTGGGAATTGTAATGACAATTGAGATCCATACATAAACGAAAGTATCAAAGCACTTGTTTTTGTGGATCAGAAAAAAAAGCTTCTCTCAATCACCCTTTTTATTTATTTCTTTGTTCCAAATGGAGTATATAGAACAAATATACTTGAAAATAATTTATGAACAAAAATGATTAATATAATTAGGTTAAATTTGAAATATTATGTTTATTTAAATTTAATTATAAAATAAATATTAAAATAAAAATAATTATTTGAATTTAGGGTCAGTCTTATCTAAATCCAACTTGACCAGATCTAATTATAGACACATAAAAAGACAATGTAGGAGGAGTGTGTGAAGCTTCATAATGTTGTTTTGAAAAAGGGCAATGAAGGTGGATTTCTTGCATGTTAAATGAATGGATGTTTTTTTTGGGGTATAAATTGAGACACCATGGCTGAAATTTTAGAACAGGTTCAATGCATTGTCAAAATCTGTTCAGAGCCACAAAAAGAAGATAAACAGCATTAACCCATGCTTTGTCTCATTTATTGGTTAATCTTATGACTTAATAAAGCTTTCCTTTTTATTTGTTTATTTATTTCTTTCTTTTGCTATTAATGTTGAAACCATTTTTGAAATCGACTTTTATTTAAAAAAATGAAAATGGAAATTGCAACCTATCCTTTTTTATGAGGTGTGATCGAATCACCTCGTAAATTGATCGTTTTAAATAAATGACTTGATTTACTAAAACAACGGTTTTGATTTACAAAATTCAAGAAATGGATTCGGGAGTCGGTTAAGTACGAGGAAGGATTAGCACCCTCGTAATGCCCAAAATTGGTATCTAATTGATTAATTAATGTCTTCATGTCGAAAGTTGAAAATTAGAAAAGAATTTAAAATACGATCCATCTTTGTATTAATGTATATATATTTTTTAGTAAAAATCGCTTGAATAAATCGAAACATATGTTAAAGGTCCTCTTATCTCGAGGTAACAAAAGGTCACATCCCGTAAGTTAGGATACGGCACCTTGAAATCTCGAAAAATAAGCTTCCTTTTTTATTATTTAATTAAATCTCATGTATTTTGATTTTAAAAGGATATTAGGTCATTTAGGTTCAACGAGAAAATCGAAACCCTGTAAGTTAGGGTACGACTTCTCGAATCTCCAAATGCGAAACATTGCCTATTTTTAAATTTTCATTTTTTGAAAAATAACAAGTGTAATATTTAAAACGATAAATATTTATCTTACTTGGGGTATAGTATAAAAACAACTAATTATATCTAAACATAATGCATGATGTAGTGATGATGAATCAATATAAAATGACTATATAGATAGAATATTGGAATGATAAAATATAAATACATAAGGGTATACTTTAATAATAATATCATAATCTAAATAAATAGATAAAGTAACGTAAAACAAAATAAACGAAAAATACATGATCGAAAAGACACGACTTAAAAATACCAAAAATAATAAAAGGAATGATAAAATAACACATAAAGGAAATAAAATAAAATGAGATGGTAATATAATAATATGTACAAATATAAACAACATGAGTTTTAGAAATAAAATAAAAAAAGCAAGGCAATAATAATAGATAGATAAATAACAAATAATAATAAGATCTAAAAAATCCATGAAAAGGTTGAAATTAAATAAAGGACTTAATTGAAATTAAAATGAAGTTAAAGGGATAAACTGTAAATAATAAAATAATTAAAACAGAATCAATGATTAAAATGAAACGCACAAAAAGGAATGGGGATTAACTTGGAAAATATCCCAAACCCTGCTGAACGCGCCATTTCCTTTGGCAAGTCGAGGGACCAAATTAAAAATTAAATAAAATTGAATGGCCAAATTTAGAAGAAAAAAAGAAATTAGGGTCAAAATAAAAATGCGCGCAAAGGGACAGGGATCAATTAGGCAATAATCCCCTTGTCCCTTAAACGCAGCGTTCCTTGGATACTAAATAGTCAAAGGACGAAAATAAAAAAAAAAATAACAAAATCAAATGGGTAAATTTAAAAAAGAAAAAAAAAAGCTAAAATAAGGACCATATTGAAAAAGAGTCCAAAAGCAGAAGGACTGAAAGGGTAAATAGACCTTCAATCCAAAAACACGTGGAGTCAACAGTGGTTGCAGAGGGGTGTCAAACAGCACGCCTGCCGACGTGGCGAGGCTGCGGCGCGAAAAGAGGCTAAGGTTTTTGTTTTACTGAAAGTAGTTAAGGTTTTGGGCCAGTAGGGCCCTTGGTAGTGGGTTTGTAATTTAGGTTTTAAATTTGCAATTTGGGCTGGTATTGTAATTTGGACTTTGAACTCATTTATTTTTATTTTTATTATTGGTTTGTTTTTTGGTTGGGCTCGGGCAAAAATGACCTATTACAATCGACATAACTAGACCACAGCTTTTTATTACATGAAAGTTGAGGAAAGAAACTTGGGACAACACTCTCCGACATCCATGTTTTACGGATAATTATTGGTAAATGTATTTGATAGGTGTTTTTCTTATAAGAATTTAATTATTATAATTTATTTAATATTAAAGGGATCAAATTAGTTCGTGTTATTTAAAAGAATAAAATAAAGTTAATAGAACAGAGTTAATATTTACTGTTGTTATACCTCCCCCAACCTATATACGTGTTAGTAGAACAGATGACTTTGACTCTCCTATTGACTTTGCCTAGAGTTACGACTTACTTAACAATCTGCCCTGACTAAGGGAGCATAGACCTTTCACT